>OX621264.1:2405000-4805000 GCA_951640165.1 Pseudoips prasinana
GGAGCGAGAGGTTCATCGCCGAACGAGTCGTAGGTGGTTTAAACTACGGATGTTCGTCGCAGGTAGGGCATTGTGGAACACTAGTTTTGCATCGGTATCGGTAGCTGAATTACGGATGGTAACGTTGGTCCAATGACGGATCGTAAAATAAAGGAACCGGGCATTAATGTGGTATAGCTGAGATACTAAGACATAATTTGTAAATCGCTGCGCCTTTCAAGAGTGAAACGAAATGTTACTGAAACTGTCACCCGCACCATGATGTAACACAAATAGTATAACACACAGCCATCTGATCCCAAACTAGGCAGAGCCTGTGCTATGGAACCAGACAACTGATACACATACTTATATATTTCTAAAATGAATAGATATTTGAAAAGAAACATATGTTAATAATTACATTGTAATTTATGTTTTTTTTTTCAGTTTCATGTATTAATGTAAAGTAATAATAAATAAATAATAATATCTGGGGACAATGTCACAGTGATCATCCTAGCCCCAAACTAAGCAAAGCTTCTACTATGGGTGCCAGGCGACGATATACATCCTTATAGATAGATAGATAGATACTTATAGACGTAGAAAACATGCATGACTCAGAAACAAATATTCGTGCTGATCACACAAATATTTGCACTTACCGGGATTCGAACCCAGGACCACCAGCTTCGTAGGCAGGAGCACTACCAACTAGGCTACGGTGACCGTCAAACTGTCAGTTGCATTAATCTTAGGTACTTAACATCAAGCATTAAGAAGCAAGTCTAATCCTTAAATTTTGGGATCAAATGGCAGTGTGTTAATTTTCCAAAGATAATAAAGCCAATAGAAAAATACAGAAACTCAAGTAAGTATCACAAAGCTGCCTCCTTTTTTAGTACTTTATTAAAAAAGTTAAAGATAAATCAATACTCACTAGCTGAGTAGATCCCTCAATCTCACTCTCCTCTCGGCTGGGCCTTCACCAAATAGACACACCGGCTCACCCAGCTGTCGCAAGCTTCTCCTTACCTGAGATAACAATTAAATTACAGTCAAAATATTTCAAAATTTTATGTAAAGCATCTTCTATATTATATATATTATTATATATATTATTATTATATGTTTATTACTACTATTATTAACAATATATTATGTGTTCCGATTGACGTCCGAAGTCCATTATGAGAGTACATCGTCTGATTTCCGGTGCAGGTCGCTA
Source organism: Pseudoips prasinana (assembly GCA_951640165.1). NCBI lineage: Eukaryota > Metazoa > Arthropoda > Insecta > Lepidoptera > Nolidae > Pseudoips > Pseudoips prasinana. The sequence continues at coordinate 2,406,211 of OX621264.1, forward strand.
AATTTGACTACTTCCGTTTTCTAAACTGTGCCTACAGCGCCCCCTATGCTCCGTTCTGGAACTAAACTGACAAGCAAAGACAACCCGCCATATTGTGTCATTGTTGCGTCGTTTTTCCACGCGTGCAGTCGTTAAAAAGTTTAAAAATTTATTTTTATAGTGTTAAATGTTAAAATGCAACTTCGAGATTAAAAGTAGAAGTTAATTTCAAACAAGCATTGTTTGTCTTCCGTTTCTTGAAACCTCAAACTTTCAAATGAGTGACGAGGTTATCGCGCCTAATCAAAATAAAACTAAGTGTGGATAGTGGTTCGAGTTCTTCGGATATTTCGACGACGAACCAAGGAAACGCCGAAAGTGGGACTAGTCGCGAGATCTGGATGAAAGGTTTGACTTATTGTCACATCAATTGGTGAGTCATGTGAATAATGTTTTAACCTCGATTCATGCTATTACTGGTTTTGCATCGGCAGCACCGCCCTTACACTAACAATTTACAATAATAATGTGTCTAATCTAGCTTCAACTTCCATTCAAAATTCGACAACAAAGGTAGTTTTGATGATTTAAGTGTTTCGGTAAAAGACCTTACCGAAAACAATTCAGACACGTGTAGTCAAAATTAAAGATATGCAAAGATTTGAGCATCGACGTGTTGAGGACTCTTTTAGTCCATTACGTTGGTTGCAGGTGGAACGTAGTTTTGCTGCGTTTTCTAATGCCTTTTTAGCACAGAACGAATTCGTTAATACTGCCTTACAGAGTCTTGTTGATTGGTCAAATTTTTCAGACGTTCAGCTTAACGCTTCCTCTGTTTATGAAAACATGAAACAGCTATTTGGTAATGATTCTGGTTATAAGACAGTTTGTCACGATATTCTTCAGATAATTTGCCGTAAGGGGGCCGAGGTGTAGGAATTACGCCGTAGGGATCTCTTAAACAATTTAAAGGATAGATAAATTAAAATAGCAGGCACTATCTGCTACCCGTATTCGGCCCAAATTCACGGTTCCCTCAATTTCTACTGCCAATGCAAAGCCATTTGCCTGCTGGCGTGGTTGGCAAATGCTTGCTTTTCACGTCGGAGGTCGTGGGTTCGATTCCCACCCAGGACAGATAATTGTGTGCATGAACATGTCTGTTTGTCCTGAGTCTGGGTGTAATGATCAATATAAGTATGTATTTTCAAAAAGAAAAGTGGTATATGTATTATATCAGTGATCTGGTTTCCATAGTACAAGCTCTGCTTAGTGTGGGATCAGATGGCCGTGTGTTAATAATGTCCCAGGATATTATTATTATTTCGAGTCTGGCAAAATGCCAATAAAACTAAACAAGCCGAAATCAGAGATTCTGAGCGATTCTATCCAAATAATTCCTCAGCCAAAAAGATGGGGGGAGGGGGAAGCAAGTACAAAATGGGAGGAAAGTCGAGTAGTAAAAATAAATGACTCTACAGGATTTTCAGGCGGGTATCTAAGACTCTATCGACACAACTGGACTCGTTTCAATGTACCCAACGAATATTGAAACTAATAACAGGTGTTCGAATTCCTTTCAACAAGGCACCTCCATTGGTTCTTCCAACCTTGTAGGTTTTAGCAAAATTTCAGACTCCAACATCACGTTTAATGTCAATCTTAAATTCAGAACTTGGTTCAATTGAGAGTTTTAGAACCCGCTCCCCTGACACCATCTTTCATATCTCCGCTGTTCATAATTTCCAAGATCGAGGGAAAAAATTCAAGTAAAGATGGCCATAACTTTTCTGACCAGCTTAGGTTGGTGGATAGTTACGAAAAAATCGGTTATGACACCGACAAGATTAATAAACCTTCAAGGAATCGTATGGGACACCAAATCCAACACCAAGTCCCTGTAATTTGTCGGAATTTGCTAGTGCGACTTGCAGCCGGCAGTTGGAACCTAAAGCAGGCGCAACGCCTCTTAGGACATCTCAACTTTGTGACTTTCATCACCCACCGGGGAAAGTTGCATTGCCGAGTCCTGCAGTACCACAGCAACAAGCTCAGGAGGTATGCCCACTTACAAAAACACAATCCGGACGCGGTACGTACAGAGCTGGTACAGTGGTGGGGACACCTCAACTTTGCGACTTTCGTCACCCATCGGGGAAGGTTGCATTGTCGAGTCCTGCATCTTATATAAAGAACGAGGGAGGAACCCGGTCACGACAACTGCTGGTTCTGACTCAAAAACTGCTGGATCTGGTAGACCACTTCAATGTTGTACTTCTCCCCCACTATTTACCGGGACTGTTCAACACCGAAGCCGACCACCTCTCGCGCATTCGCGCCGGCTCAGAGTGGCATCTCACTGTAGAAGCAACCACAAAGCTGTTCTACCTGTGAGGAACACCAGACAGACTTGTTCGCGTCTCGGACCGCTCACGTGGTAACAAACTATGTTACTCTAGACTTGCTCGACTCGAACGCCTGCTGTCACGACGCGTTCAGCAGATCTTGGCACTATCGACTGGCATGGTTGCTTCCGCCGCCCAGTCTGATACCCAGAGTGCTGGGCCACCTCAACTCGGCCTCAGCTCGGTACATAATAGTGGCACCCAAGTGGAAGAAGCCCTTTTTGGCCTAAAAACACGTGCTCTAAAACGACCCGTGAAAATCTGAGATCTGAGCACCAGCCTGGTGGACACAATGACAATGTCACCGCCAGTTGAAGTGAGCAATCTAAACCTGGAAGCTTGGCTCATTTCGGGTGGGACGCGCTGACGGATACATGAACATCGCAGGAGAAAATCTTATTATTATCGTGCTGGAGAGGGTCTACTATAAAGACATACGCCCCTATTTGGAATAAGAAGCTAAGGTTTTGTCAGGAAAATAGTATAAATTGTTGTGTACCTGAACCGGTGAATGTGGCTAGATATCTCGGTTATCTGTATTTATCTCATGGTCTCTCCTACCTAACCATTTTAGTTCATAAATCGGCTATAGCATCTATTTGCGAAACTTTAACGAATATAAAAATAGCATCAAGCCCAATAGTGAATCATATTCTCAAAGCTATTTCCTTGGCAAAGCCGGCTTCTCCTAAATTACCCATATGGGATGCAAGAATTTTGGTTTCTTATTTAAATAATTACAATATAGATTTAAATAGTCTATATCAAGTACCTAGGCACACAGCAGCCATTTTGCTGTTATCTTCGGGTCGCAGAGTATATGACCTTACTATGTTGACCATTTTATTGATGATATTGGTTCTATTACCTTGCATCCCATATTTGAGTCGAAAACTGATTCATCTTTTTATCAACAATCAAGTTGGACATTTGTAGCTGCTCTTGACCCACACATCGATGCAATATGCTGGTAACGCCCTCTTGTTAATATGACACAATATCAGAGGAAATATTAGTAATCTTTTCTTAGCAACTAAAGACCCTACTAAACCAGCGATGATCGGTGGTTGAATATAACTTCTTTTAGCAGAATCTGGTATTCAAGCCTCAGCTGGAAGTTGCGGAGCGGCAGTGTCATCTTTAAATTGGGTAGAAAATTACCACAATAATGATATTCTAGGTAAAGGTAACTGACAACATGAGCATAATTTTAGAAAATTCTATCAATAACATATTATTAACACATCAAATACAGATATAACTTCTGAGAAATCTCAGTCCGAGTAATTTCATACTAAATCTTAATATTTCATTGGAAGATATTTGATTTATGTCAATTTGGATTATGTGGTTAATGCCTTGCTTCAATTAAATATAATGAATCACATTGTTGCGTTTTTAAATAAATATTATTTTATGACAAATACAACCCACCAGGAGATAACAAACAGTCTCTCATAATGGACTTCGGACGTCAATCGGAACACATAATATAAAAATTTTACCTTCCAATAAAATTTGTATTATGTTTCCTAAGACGTCCGAAGTCCAGATAATGTCTTCCTGGGGCTACATCCATCATTATGAGCCGAACAATGACACAATATGGCGGGTTGTCTTTGCTTGTCAGTTTAGTTCCAGAACGGAGCATAGGGGGCGCTGTAGGCACAGTTTAGAAAACGGAAGTAGTCAAATTTAGCGACCTGCACCGGAAATCAGACGATGTACTCTCATAATGGACTTCGGACGTCTTAGGAAACATAATACAAATTTTATTGGAAGGTAAAATTTTTATATTATATAAGTGTATTTTATTACGAATACAACTTATAAAATATATGGGCTACATGTAGAGAAATTTCCGCACAATCCTGGCATTCGCCAGCAGAACCGGCTTCTGCATGTAACTCTCCAGCCAGATATCAAGCCCTAAACTTGCAAAGTTGATTTTCAGGGATTTAGGAATAACTCCATTTGTGGATATAACAATAGGTATGATCGCAGGTCTTTCGGTTCTCCAAATTTGCGCATATTCAAAACTCAGATCAAGGTATTTTGATTTTTTTTCTTTTTCTGCGTTAGATATGTTTTCATCATATTATTATGGTATTGTTATATCCACAAAGGATGTCTTTTTCGTTTGTTTGTCAATGACGACAATATCGGGTCGATTGGCACCTACCATTCGGTCAGTCAGCACGGGATGATCCCAGTATATTTTAAACCTGTCCTTATTATTATTATATTAGGTCTTTACCTATGAAATTGCCGTTCTGCAGTACTGGCCATTTCAAATCAAAATAATTTTTGTTTGGCTAAGAATTCTAATTTCAAATTAATTTTATTTTAAAAACATGGATTCTTTTTTCCAAAAGTAGTCATTTCTTTATTGATTAGTGTTACATTTTCATCGCATTTCAATCTTTTTCGTCATCATGGATACGTTAAAAATTCGAGTAATTATGGAATATGAGTACCGTCGTGGCAGCAACGCGGCACAAGCGGCACGCAACATCAACGACGTTTACGGAGCTAACACTACAAACCAACGCACCACCTGTTATTGGTTTGCTCGCTTCCGTTCTGGAAATTTCGACCTGAAAAATGAACCTCGCGGTCGTCCGAAGACTTTGGTCGACAATGACGAATTAAAGGCGGTTGTGGAAGCTGATGATACACAATCTACGGCTGAATTAGCAGCAGCTTTCGACGTTAGCGTCAAAACAATATTGGTCCATTTGCGTCAAATTGGCAAGGTAAAAAAGCTTGACAAATGGGTGCCCCACGAACTCAATGATCGCCAGCGCGAAGTACGCGTCGAGACGTGCCTTGCACTGCTCAACAGACACACAAATGAAGGAATTTTGAACCGCATTGTTACCTGCGATGAAAAATGGATTCTGTTTGATAACCGCAAGCGCTCAGCAAGTTGGTTGGATCCTGGTTCAGCACCTAAACAATGCCCTAAACGAAAACTTACCCCTAGAAAAGTGATGGTCACTGTTTGGTGGTCTAGCGCCGGTGTGATTCATCACAGCTTCTTACCAAACGGGGTGAGCATTACTGCAGATGTGTACTGTGAAGAACTGAGCACAATGATGGAGAAGCTGGCGCATCTCTAACCAGCATTGGTCAATCGCTCGTCTCCGCTGCTCCTGCACGACAACGCGCGACCTCATACTGCACAGCAGACGGTCTCCAAGTTGCAAGAACTGGGGTTGGAAGCTCTCCGTCATCCGCCCTACTCACCAGACCTTGCGCCTACAGACTACTACTTTTTCCAGAATTTGGATAACTTCTTGGCGGGAAAAAAATTCAACACCCGAGAGGCAGTACAAAATGCCTTTGAAGAATTTGTTGCCTCCCGTCCAGCTGATTTCTTTAAGAAGGGCATCAATAAACTGCCACTGCGATGGCAAAGATGCATTGATTGCATGGGTGATTACTTCGATTAATACAAATAAAAAAATTCATGAAAAAAATTCGTTTAAATTTTTTCATACAAAACGGCAATTTCATAGGTAAAGACCTATTATATATCAATCTTGGTGGTTTCCATCCATCTAGACTGCACAACTGCAGTCTATGGATAGCTACCACCAGGGTGTCCTCTGTTGGGACGTTGGTTTGCAACCATGTTGAAGATGCTTAAGTACCAGGGGATTCAACAACTTTTAAAAAACTGATTAAAATTAACCACATGAAATATATGTAGCTGGAAAAAATAGAAATTAATTTCATCATCATATCAGCCGAAAGACGTCCACAGCTGGACAAAGGCCTCCCCCAAAGATCTCCACGATTGCCGGTCGTGCGCCATTCGCATCCAGCAGTTTCCAGCGACCCGCACAAGATCATCATTATTACGAATCATATTCATATCATTTATTTGCATTCCACAATGTGAACTTAGGTGGTAAACATTAGGCTTATAGCTAGGAGCATTATGGACCCTGTCGGGCACAGCAAATTTATAAACATATATATCGGTAAATTATTATTGTTCGTAAGTTATTAAGGAACTAATTGAGTCTTCTATTCCATATGACTACTTTACATTTATATATTTATACATTGTACTAGCATATTATTATTTAACTATCATGTCATTCAATAAGGAAAGAAATTTTGCTTATTAACAGTAACAAGTTATATTTGTGTTATATAAAGATATTTATGTACAGACACCAGCACATCAAACTACCCCATTCTGTCGAATTTCCCCAATTGAAGGTGAACCTTATGCTGATATTGTGATAAAGTTGAAAATCTATAAAATAAATTTGACAGATTGGGGTAGCTTGATATGCTGGCGTCTGTACCTAACATTATGTAAAAGTATTACTTTTATTTAATTGCCGCGCAAAAGCTTTCGTTGCTTGACAGTACGTCATATCATACGTGGGAAAATATACAAAAATATAGATTATTCGAGGGCGCGTAAGAGCGAATTTTAACAAGTACAAAATATTAATAACGCTCACCTAAAGTTCTTGACCCGAAATTGTTCTTCCTAACGATTTGAAATCCGAATGATCACTCTTCCTAAAATTTTTCATCCTAAAGTTTTCATTCATACTATTTGTTTCTACAAATAGTATGAATGAAAACTTTAGACTTTATAGAAAATTGTAATTAATAATGTGATTAATGTAAATATATTTAAATTCCTACTGTTTTTTATCATCCCTAGACATAATTATATAATATAATAATAATGCACTCATACTCAGAAACTTCGATCAATACAAGTTATTGATCGAAGCTCAGAAAGAAAAATTTACCAAGTGTAAAAAAAAAATATATGTGGGTGGGAAGATGATAGTAACTAGCGCTACTACGCGCTAAATGGTCGCAGTTCTAACCTAACAAAAATTATTACATAAAAGTACAAAAAAGGTATGACTTTGAATAATAGTGTAAAAGATGTTTATGTTGCGAAAATATAGGAAAACAAAATAAAAGTATAATAAATGTTTATTGCTACTGACATTATGAAGTTGAATGCTTCGGAATTATGAACATTAGAGACAGAGTAGTTAGGAATTGTGATTGTTAGGATGAAAAATGTTAGGAAGAACTAGTGTTGAAAATGACTAAAGTGACTGAATCAGACTGACTGCCATTTACGGTCAAATTGGTCATAAATGGTCATTAACTGTCAAAAGCGGTCATTTTCAGTCAATTTGAATTCAGTCATATTTTAGTACCTTTTAAGTTTTTGTCGTTGATAAAAGTCTACAACTTCTAAATGGAAACAAAAAAGTGGTTTTTATGACTTATATAGTATTATTATAATATAGTGTTAATCATTTTACATTTCTAATCATGCGTGCATTTTAAGACAAAATGGCAACGTCGCATCGCCTCGCGCATAGACTTTGAGGTCGTCTTATCCTTTCATGATATAATAGAAAATAAAACGCTGCTTCATTTAAACTTGTATATAAATTGGGTTCCTAAATAAATAAATAATTGGGTGGTAGTCGAGAATAGACAATAATATTTGAGTCAAATTGACTGAATTTGACAGTAAATGACCGGTCATTTAAGGTTTATGACAATTGTGACTAGTCATATTCAGTCATTTTACATCTCTAGGAAGAACATTATCGGATTTCCAATTATCGGAGTTGACAATTTAGGTAAACGTTGGCGCACCCGTGTATAGGGCTTAAGCATGTTCTAGACGGATGCAATCCAACGCCCCAACCGAGGTGACCTTGGGAACTTCGTTTCCATCCGCGGATTGTGTTTCGGCTACACGGATGTCAACCACGATCCATCAACAGGCTAACGAAACAGTCGCGAGTCGTTTTCTGGCGGGAAATCACGTAGTCGAATCGTGAACGAACCGTATCGTGCTGAAGAATGTGGCTCCCAATTTGTCCAAATTTCAAAAAGTGGGCCGTGCTTTATTAGTTTTAGCAATTATGAAACATTTGATTCGTTGGCATTTTGATCAAACTCTTTGTACTTTTGGATCTATCTATATCCCAGGAGGTTTTCTTTTGACGAGCGTCTTTATTTGTTGACGTAATGTCCCATAGGCAAAGCAAATCTGTATAGAGATCGATAAAATTATTATTAACTAGCATTGCGCGCGAACTTCGTTCCGCGTAATAAATATTTTAGTCCCAGCCCGTTTGTCCCGCGTAATACTTGGGGATAAATAAAAATTATGATAATGAATCATAGCCTATGACACTCCACGATAACGTAGCTTTCCATTGGTGAAATAATATTGAAAATCGGTTCAGTATAAGAGTCAGCCTGAGATTACCCCTTACAACGTCACAAACTTTACCACTTTATAATATTAGTATAGATTTCGCATTCGCGGCTCTAGTTTGACAACATTTTACACTTGCGTATGTGTCCTTGTATGGATGTAATTAACTAGCTACATGGATGGAATCCACGCCCTCCAACCGCGGATGGGAACGAGCACCCGCAATCCAAAGACGTTGAAGGTCAAATCTAAATTTGGATTACATCTGCAGTCTAGATGGATGGCAACCACCAAGGTCAAAGGTCACCTCTTTTGAGACGTTGGATTTCATCAGTCTAGAACATGCTTTAATCTCCCTGCTGATGCACTGCTGTACAGTAGGAGATAAAACCTTAATTTACAACCAATTACATAATCTTCAGAGTGTCTTAACCGAAAAGATACAGGCTGGCTGATACTTTATGATGAGGAGTATCCAAACCACCCCCATGTATTTCCCCATTCTAATTTTACTTTTTGATACTTAGAAAATTTACGAATCCTGTGCTCAAATCTTAATTTTGAACTTTCGAATAAAACCACCCCCATGTATTTCCCCATTTTAATTTTTCTTTTTGATACTTTGAAAATTTACGAATCCTGAGCTCAAACCCTAATTTTGAACTTTCGAATAAATTCTAAGTCAGTTCTGCAATGATTAGATAAACCATACTTTTTAGGGTGTTAGGTTAAACTATGCTAATTAGTTACCACAAAAAACCGAACCCGATACGTTCAACAGAACTAGATAAAAATCGAAAACTGATGTTAGGTGCAATTAACGAAAAAAATCCCAAAAAAAATCTATCTTGAAAACTACGCAAAATCGTAGAACATACATGGGGGTGATATGGATACTCCTTATCATAAAGTATCAAAATTTTGCATTTGAGTCTCAACTCCTTGACCAGCCTGTATAACAAATTTACCTCATCATCATCTGTAGAAACATTGAGCTGGCGAGCCTTTCGCCTTCTCTCAAACTCTTCCAGCAAGGCCTTCTTGTCTTTGGACATTTCCTCTTCAAGGTCCATGTACTCTGGAAACAAAGGAACCTCATATTATTACACATAGGTATTTGATAACAATCACCAGCATAATTGTAGTATTGTTTAGAATAAGACCAAGAGAATGTTATAATACTCATCGAAGTGAATTATTAGGGCTTACTCAATCTTTAATAACAAATGTAAAAACGCCAGCACATCCACCTACCCCAATCTGTCAAATTTCTTTGATAGATTTTCAACTTATCACAGTAGCATAAGATTCACTTTCAATTGGGGAAATTTGACAGATTGGGGTAGCTTGATGTGCTGACGTCTGTACATCAGCAGACATATTAATCTCAATATCCTTACTCAAGGCCCTGGATTCTCTAGCCTGCAATTACTAGAATTCAAAAGCTACAATATATGTGCGTTAACATGGATTCTCACCACACTGGAAACTAAATAAGCATTTATTTGTTTAAAAGACAATGCCCGCACTAGGGAATTTTATCCCTCTGTCGCAGGGTACTTTATAGACATATAATTGACGGACGCAAAGTACATCCAGACTCCGTACAACTATTAATGGGTCGCACAAATAGTCGTCTTGCGTGGGATTCAAACCCGGGACATGATGCAGCGAGGCTACTGTTTTAGCTTGTCTTGGTAGGCATGCACTTGTGTACAGTACTTCGACCCTTCAGGATATTTTGTACTAACCCCTTTTATTATTTTTATTCGATCACTACAGCCTGAATGCATCTACTTAAGAGGCTCAAACAAGAGGGAAGTAGCTTGAAGCTATAGGCCTAAGAGTGAACTATCACAAATTCAAGGAGTTTCACTACAATAGGCTAGTCAGCAATAGGTCAACTCTTTCGGTATGCGCTATACAATATATGCGCTTTATAAATATTTACTATCACAACAAAAAAGTTAAATTTGATAATTATAGGTTCTATCATTCGTTATTATTGTTAAGTAGTGTAATGTTTATTTTATTTGTGACAACAAACAATTGCGTAATTTGCTTAATACTAATACATAATTATTTAGAAAAGACTTAGTTAATCACACAACCAGCATCGTTATCTACAACAGATCATATGAAATGGTAAAACTAGTAACAAGCAACTATGGCAAACTATAGGTAATCAACAACATTAACTTAGTCTAGGTAGCATACAGTAGGTGTGAGTTAGGTATTATACAGTGTTAATAATAGGTATTTATACAGTAATAATATTTAAATTAGACAAACTTATTCAGTAACTGTTTTTTAAACTGATATATAGACAAAGCAAATATATCAATATCAGTGAAATTATCGTTGTAACATTTGGTCAAGGTACATTCTTCTTTCTTTGAGAGTTGTAAGGGAAAATTTTTCGAGAAGAGTCTCATATGGGTACCGATTCCGTTCAACTTTATAATTTAAGTAACGAAGGTATTTGCGTTGTACTGATTCTATTTGGACATTATATTAGTCATAAAGGGGGTTCCAAACACATGTGGCATATTCCAGTTGTGACCGAATGAGTGACTTGTATAATAATAAGAAAGAAGAAGAAATGTTATCAGTGAATTGTTTTTATTTAGATTATAAGATTATTTTAGTTGCCTATCCTTAATTTTATAATATGTTTTAAATTATTTATTTATTTTTTGCTTTGTTAAGTTTTAATTTTAAGTTAAATTTTAATTTTTTTATTTGTTTTATATGTATATTTATATCACTTTATATAATAGAAAAATAATAATTTACAGAAGAGAGCCATTCGTTCCATATATCAACTTAGTGCTAGGGTTTCACTTAAAGAGTTCTTCAAGGACATAGATATACTGACTGTGGCATCACAGTATATTTACGCAAATCTAATATATGTACGTCAGAACTTACATCTATTTGAAAAAAGAAGTGACGTTCATAATCTAAACACTAGAAACAAACATAAGTTGTGTTCTCAATACCATCGTCTTCATAAAGCACATCGATCTTTTGTTGGGCTAGGCCCTCAATTTTATAATAAAATACCAACGCATGTAATTCAAATGCCTCTAGACAAATTTAAGTTGGAGATAAAAAAATGTTTATTGAAAAAAGCATATTATACAATCAAAGAATGTATTGACGACAAAACCCCTTGGTAGCTTAATTAGAGCTTGCAATGGACAGATAAATTACATTTACAAATATTTTTAATTTATAAAATTACTTTTATAGTTATTATATTTTTGTATTTATATAACCCATTTCTATTTTTTTCTATTGTTATCTTGACATGTTTGTAATTAAATTTGACGTGTAATTTCATTTTTAATTTCATTTGATATGTTTGTAATTTAATTTGGTATGTAGTTTAATTATATTGTATTTTTTTTCTATTGACATGCATAAGTGTATGTAATGTACCTAAGTGCAATAAATATTTTTGACTTTGACTAAATTCAAAAAGTACTGCATGGATTTAGTTCAAATTTTGCATGAATATTACTAAGAGGTCAGGTCAACATATAGGCTACATATTATCACGCTATCACCTACGGGCAGGAGCTGTGATAATTTAAAAAATATAATGCGGGTAAAACCGCAGGTCACAGCTAGTTCTACATAAGTTGTAACTAAACATCTAAATTTTTATTGTGTGATGTGCAATAAAGTGTCTATCTATCATGTCTTCATTTTATATGTACAATTTAAACTGAATAAAACCAAATCATCGCTTTGGTTTTTGCTTATTATTTCACCCCCCAACTGGCCAAGTATTGTTAAATGGCAGATACTACAGTTTTTCTATTATATCTGGACTGGGAGCTGTGTAATGTAAGGGGACACACAGTGAGGAGACTGACGAGTGGTTCCCATACCGTGTGCCCTCTTATTTAGTCTGTCCCTCATGAGGAATGACCACGGCTATACTAAAAGATTGCAGTAAAAATAACAAACTTATTGGTATAAACAATCACTAACCGCTGGAAATCTGTATATCTCCCAGATCCTTCCCTCCATTATCTTCGGCCCCCTCTTTGGCAGCGGCCGCAAGGGCCGCCAGCCGAGCTTTCTCCTGTTCCTCCAGCGACCCATAGTGGACCTGCTTGGGCTTTTTGACCACCAGAACAACATCGTCGTCGTCGGACATTTTGAGGTTATGTTTGTGACGGTATAAATGAAATTAATAAATGGTATTATTACAATATCTTTGTATTTATATAATCGTATGAATTTCTTTTAACACAAAACTCAATGCAAAAAGGTAAAAAAACAAACTAGTTTTTAAAGCGTTCCTGTCAATAGTAGGTAATGCAAAACATGGATTGTTCCGTTTTTCACACAGAATAACAATTATGGCTTTAAAAAAATTATATGATGACTACATTATATTAGCTGTTTTTGGTAATAAATAAATTTAATCCTACATTTATAGCGAAATGAGACTATTTCTATTCCAACTTTAAAATTAACTAACGCTTTTCCATGATTTTCACAAAGATAATATAAACAATATTTGCGTGTAATGAAGACTCATCATAGATAAAATGAGGAAAGTATACCACATGTATTATAATACCAAATGTCTGGGAAACTGCGTAAAACCCAAAGATATTATAATATAATAAGATTGCGCACTGAGGGAGCAAAAACGGCCCGAGCAAGAAGTAGCTGTTTTGGATGGCATCTCCTTCTAATAGAGTGACCATGCGTCGTGGAAATATGTGAATGTTTTAACGCGCCAAATTTAAAATTTTGTTTTTATGAGAATGAATAAACTTACTTTTGAAGTATAATCATACTACCTGTGCAGTGCTTTTAAAGTTACTGTTCGCCCCACTGCATACTTAGGTATACGTATTCGAGATGTTTTCGTTACTTATACTTTCTTTATTTTGTATGCCTCTCCGCAAGCAATATAAATTAAATTATACCAAGATTATTTGTAGATTTTTTAAACGTTTGGAAATTATATAATTATTTATAGTACAATTCCCGCCTAATGTAAGTGTGAGTAGTGGTAGATATTTTGGACAAGGCAGTAGACTTTCCAAATATTATATATTCGTAATGTATCCAAATAGTTTTTCAAGTATATTATATGTTTTATTTACTTATATTCTTTTTCGCAACAAGTGTTTTGTGTCAGTCGGCTATAGTATTCTAGGATAATTATTGTAATACATATATTCAATATAGATTAGATTGTGAAAATCAGGTAACACTAATAGACTACAGGCCCGATTTTTAAATTTATTCCACGGATAGTACTATACTCACTACCTTAATTGAAAATATCTTCTAAGTGGCTTAATCTAAACAACTGAGATAATTTTATATCTTTTGTTATTAATAAGAGTGTAGCAATTGTCTATTTCTTACCTATTTACTCATAACACACTGACACGAGGAAACAGGAGCCTCGTTTTAGTGTAAGATATAGTGAAATAGACAATTATTCATCATCATCATCATCATTACAGCTTAAATAAGTCCACTGCTGGACAAGCCTCCCTCAAGAATCATCTTGAGGGGATATGCCATAATCGCCACGCTTGGCAGGCGGGTTGGCGATCGCAGTATGATGGTCGTAGTACTCAGAAGGAAGCTGCTTCCCATCCTCTGGTAGATATTCCCTCGGGTCGACTTCTACGCCCCCCACGGGATGAGATGGGGTGATGATATTCTGATTCTGATATTTGTCGCCGTCACCACACAGCAGACAATTATTACGTAGGTATAAAATACTTAATATACATTACGACAGGTTGGAAAAATCGTTTGTTGTAAGAGGCAACAATCTCGAGTAGGTATGCTTAGTGGCTGGTAGTGGGGAATAGTATTTTGTGTCAATGTGCAAAAACTCTAAAACAAATGTGAATGTTATTTGTAATAAAACAGTTTATTGCTATATCAGATTATTATTTACCGGGAACAATATTCATCCATTTTTGTTTCAATTCCTCGTTTTTGGGAAATCTAGAAAAACGATCCATTAAATACGTAACGAATGGTTACCCTGTTGCTGAACTTAGCCAAAATATAGAAACATTACAAGATAACAATTACTTGTGAAAAGAAATACCACTCCCCGGATGACCCTCACTTTTACACCCTTTTACGCAACAAGTTAAAACCATTTTTAAGCAAATTGGAACTGGATTAGAGCACAATACGATAAATAATTTCAAAACAAACATTCGCCATATTTGTTTACAAATTGAGTGTGGTAAACGTCATTTCTTATAAATACTGCTATTGAATTTACTAAACCCAAATTAAATGTATTTAAAAAGCTATCAAAGAATAAGACATAGTTTAAAAAAACGTTGTGTACGTCTTAAATAAATAAAAATGATTTAATTATAGTTATATGAAAACATAATCCTAGGTGTTTGACCAAAAATTCTACCATTTTATACGTCAAGTAAGTTATTTTTAGGCTGGCCATCTGTTAGACAGGGACAGATTCCAAAACGAGAGCCTCTCAAGTGGTCCGTTTTTTCCTATTGGTACACTACAAAGAGAAATGGACTGTATCTTTAAGACTTTGAGTTCATTTTACTTTGAACTAAATCTTGGAGTGCGCAATCTTGTTATATTATAATATCTTTGGTAAAACCTTAATTATAAAAAAAAAAAAAATTACTTATAGATGTCTAAGGAAGATATAAAATATTACGTTATCTATTTAAAAAAATTAAATATACAGTAAGATACTAATGCTTCTGATTTGAGGTGAAAATAAAAAAAAAATATTGGAAAAATTTAAAAACTGTGTAATAACATTTTCTCTATGGCCGTTGTTTACGTCAGTGCTGTACTACGAAAGTATAATTTAATTTTTTAATAAATCCCAATAAAATGTGAAACAACATAACATTTGCCGTCATATACTCTAATCGCGGATAACAAATGAACAACTCTGTTAAAATAGTGAAAACTTAAAACATTACAAACATAACCTAAAATTAAAAGTTTTCTTAATTTATAAGTGAATTGCGTGTGTTACCATGGCTTTGCAACTATCTAGGCGGGAGGTTGAAGACCTGAGATCATCTTTAGACCGCGCTATATACAGAACTATCGGGAAATCTGATAGTTCTCTACTTTCTACGGTATCTTCTTGTTTGACCAATGGGTATGTTTTAAATCATTGTATTTTTAAATAATATTGATGTTTATATTCCATGATATCTATGTCCGAGAGGCTTACACAGTCTATCACAGTCGAAAGGATTTTGCTCATGAGAGATCGCTGGTTTGATTCTTGCAATATGAAAGCCTAAGATTTGTTTCAAATAATGGTCGGCCATGGGCTATCTTTCGTTATGTCAAGTCTACAAATCATCCTGGACCAGGGTTGAGATGGACTTTCATGGACATGACTCTGAATTTGGTAAACTGAGTCACCAACCACTAGACCTAAAGCCAGTCAGAATACTGTATGTATGTATGTGCATGCCAAACAATGACTTACAAAAGCAATTCTTGGTGAGGATCTCAAATAGTATAGATAATAATAATAATATCCTGGGACATTATTCACCTACAGCCATCTGATATATTACACATACTACTTTTCTTTTGGAAATACATACTTATATAGATAATTACACCCAAATCCGGACAAACAGATATGTTGCAACACAAATAACTGTCCTAGGTGGGTATCAATCCTGTTACCTGCGGCATGAAAGGCGATCATTTACTAACCATGCCAACCGGTTGGTCAATATACAATACTGACTTCAACTTTCCATGACCCCCTGTATAGACTTTTATCTATGAAATTTCCGCCTAAGATGCGTAATCAGATCAGGGGCTCTACCGGCGAAGTCACCGAACATTGTTTTCGTGAATGGCGTTAAAAAAATGTTAAAAATGACAATCAATAGTTAAATCAGCTTCCATGACCACATGTGACATCATAAATGGTCCGGAATCGATTGTCAATGTTGAAGCCGATTTAACGATTGATTGAGTCATTTTTATTTTACCTTAAATTTTTTTGAGCGCCATTCACAAAAACGATGTTCGGCGACTTATCTGGTAGAGCCCCAGATGTCTGCAACTTCCCATATTAACATGAGAGACAAGTGCACCTCAATTTCAACTCTTAATTGTGGCACTTGTGGGGTCAATAGTGTCTCTTGAAGGTATTTGTGGAGAGTCTGGATACTGGGCCTTCAATACAGATACAGGTTCATCAAGATCCTAGTTTAAAATGGTGTTTGATAACCCATCTTTTGTAAATTAATTTACTACTGACATAGTTTTGATACATATCTATCAGATTTATATTATACTACTTTGTCAAGAAAGTACCAGGAAAGTATCAATAATATACAAAATGTTTGTTATTCATCCAAATTTATTTTATCACCTTCAAAGTATGCTCCTTCAGAAACGATACAGTTACTCCAAAGAATAATCCATGATACACTTACTCCAAAGAATAATCCATTCATCAAAACATTTTTTAAACGCTGCTTTCGGAATTGATTTCAGTTCTCGCCGCGAATTCTCCTTTATGTCTTCCACCGATTGAAAACGGGTACCACAAAGTGGTAATTTGAGTTTAGGAAAAGGAAAGAAGTCAGCTGGAGCCATATCTGGTGAATATGGTGGTTGCTGGATGGTATTTGTTGAGCATTTGGTCAAACATTCGTTCACAATGATGGCCTTGTGCGAAGGCGCATTATCGTGGTGCAAAATCCAAGAATTTTCTTTCACAAATCTAGCCTTTTTAGTCGAATTTGCTCTCTTAAACGCCGCATGATGCTTAAATAATATTATTTATTGACCGTTCGATCTTCCCGAAAGAATTCAGAGTGCACAACACCGCGATAGTCAAAGAAAACAGTCAACACGACTTTTACTTTTGATCGACTTTGGCATGGTTTTTTCGGTTTCGGTTCAGTTGGACGGCGCCACTACGAAGCTTGTTGACTAGTTGGCATGTCAAACTCGTAAACCCATGTCTCGTCACCAGTAACAATGCGTTTCATGAATGTTGGGTCGGAATTGACTCCTTCTACCATGTCCTCAGCGAATTTCATGCGATTGAGTTTTTGGAGAAAATTCAGATCTTTTGGGACTAGCCGAGCGGCAACATGTTTCATACCCAAATGATAAGTTAAAATGTTACGAATCGACTCGTGAGATACAAAAAGTTCGGCGGGTATCTCTCTCAGAGTTGAATGAGGATTTTCAGTCACTATTTCCTTCACTTTTGCGATGTTAACTTCAGTTGCAGACGTTGATGGCCTACCAGAGTGAGGCAAATCTTTCATCACATCTTGACCGCTTGAACGCTTTGAACCACTCATAAGCACGAGTTTTTGATAAAGTTGATTCACCGTAAGCCTTCTGTAACATTTTCAGTGACTCAGAACACGAAATTCCATTAGCGATGCAAAATTTAAGACAAATTCTTTGTTCAATATTTTTGTCCATTATGAAATTCGCAATACATACTATATATGATATTACTAAAACCAGCACTGTATTTAATATAAATAACAGATGCAACTCAAACTCCGCGCCAAAATGGAAAACAGTTGTGCCAATCTAACAACATAAAAAAAAAACAAAAATTTTATTTTGGAACCATAAACAAATCATCCATTCCCGATACTTTTTTGACTGAATGTACTACTTATACTACTTTTCTTTTGTAAATACACACTTATATAGATAATTACACCCAGACTCAGGACAAACATATTCATGCATACAAGTATCTGCCCTGGTGGAAATCGAACTCACGACATGCGGCGTGAAAGGCA
This sequence comes from Pseudoips prasinana, assembly GCA_951640165.1. Lineage (NCBI taxonomy): Eukaryota > Metazoa > Arthropoda > Insecta > Lepidoptera > Nolidae > Pseudoips > Pseudoips prasinana. The sequence goes on from OX621264.1 coordinate 2,424,639, forward strand.
ACCACACCGACTGATTTTAATTTTTGTGTTCCAGTTATGAACGTCGGAAAATTATTGATAAGATTTCATCCCATATTGACTCAAAGAAAGCAAGCAAACTTGCAGACAAAGTGCTTGCATTGGCCCAAGAGCTGGTGTCTTCATCGAAGTCAACTAAGCGGAAACACGAGTCCAATGATAGAGATAAGGTAAGGCAATATCCACTTTGAGGTAAAGCACCTACGCACACATATATATGGCCTTTGCGTCTGTAACAGACGATTTACGGCGCATTGTCTGAGTGACATTTCTTATTATGGCTAAACAAACCGATGCGAGAGCGACATAGCCTGCCGCAGGCCTGACAGGAGAAGTTTGGGGTGTATGGTGCCGAGCCGCTTTCATGTCGCTTCTGTCTCTTATCAGCAAGTACTCCGAACCAGGCTTCATCACAGATCTTACGACCCTCCATTACACGTTTGCGCCATTCAACTCTATTTTCAGCGAGCTTTTCCCATCTACAGTGGTCAATTTTAAAAGCGGCCATATCGCGCTTGGTGCAGTCTGTAAAGCGAAGCAGAGGTCTACCGACATCGCGCTTCGCATTAGCTACCGCACCCAACAGAACACATCGTGGTGTTCGAGTGGGTTCCATTCTGTGCACATGCCCCAACCAACGTAAATACTTCTGTTTAAGAAACGCTGTCAGGCTAGGTAGCTGTGCTATTTCTAGAACTCTCTCGTTAGTGACCCTACCCTATATAGGCACACATAAGCGTTTTTACGCTAGCAAAGTATCCCATATAAATTACCATTCCAAATTCACGGTTTCTGTATTCGCGGCATATTTTGGCTGGGTCTTCTCAGTTGGGGCGCATTGGATCCGGTGGTAGCATTAAAGCGCGACCGTCGTTATAAACACAAGGTCCGCCATAATGATAACATTTCATTCGTACCTTAATATAGACAGAACCATTCAGACAATATGTAGTAAAAATATAGCTAAAAAGATAATTAAACCTACACATGATTCTTGACAATAACTTAATTTTAGTTAGCTAAATATTGTTACTGGTATAAAATAAATCTTATTGTAAATTATTTCCTTCAATCCATGTACCTAAATATCTATATGTACCTAGAAATAATTATATATTACTGCGAACATGTTCTGACTATTTACAAGCGCTTTTTTAAAGTCTACGTGAATAAAAACCTTTTTTATTTATTTATTTACGGAAGCCATACCCCGCGAATAAAGAGCTTTTACTGTATATATTATTGGCCAAAGTCTAAATTAAAATGTTTGTCTCATTCAAGGACGTCAAGCGCTCCCGCCACGATGACGTCCGAGAAGAGAAAGAGTCCAAAGAAGAAAAGAAAGAAGATAAAGAAAAGAAGAACGGAATAGAGTTACCTGCTCCAATGGCGCTCCCAGAAAGAGAAACTGTTGGCAACAAGATGTCAGTGCTGAGTGCAGATAGGATCAAGGTAACCTTTCAATAATAATGTCCTCCTAGCCGAAATTTCGGTCACGGCCAGTCTCTATAAAGATTAGCCATCTGCGCAGGACATATTATAGTGCACGAGTGTGTTCTATTACAACACTCATTGTCCGATGGTACGCCTAGCGACACGACTGGAAAGAGATCACGTACAGGACCGACGGCTTTACGTGCTCTGCGAGGCACAAGGGTATAATACCGCCAACACCCAGACTTCGATCTGATGTTGAGAAATTTTTCTTTGTACAGAAAAATCCTGATCTTTTGGCCTGACCCAGGATTTGAACCCAGGACCTCGTTCTCTGCGGGTGAACACGCTACCGCTAGACCTAAGATACTAATAATATTTTGTCTATAGTAGCCAGTCTGAATGGAGATTGGCCATCTGTGCAGGGTTACGAGAAGCCTACATAGATGGCCTAAATAGGAAGCCTTCCTATTTATTCTTGATCTTGATTGATATTTGTTAATATAATAATATCTAAGGACAATGTCACACAGATCATCCTAGCCCCAAACTAAGCAAAGCTTGTACTATGGGTACCAGGCGACGATATACATACTTATATAGATAGATAAATACTTATATACTTATATACATTACAACTTGTATTATTACCTATGCTTCACAAATTAATGATGATTATGAAAAAAAGTGATTCAGTTAGTCTGATTGGTTAACGCACCAAAGTCGACTCGATATCGTCCACGGATGGGCATAAGTCTTCCCCAAAGGCTTCTATAACGTTGTTTATATCTGGGGACAATGTCACACAGATCATCCTAGCCCCAAACTAAGTAAAGCTTGTACTATGGGTACCAGGCGACGATATACATACTTATATAGATAGATAAATACTTATATACATAGAAAACATCCATGACTCAGAAACAAATATTCGTGCTCATCACACAAATATTTGCACTTACCGGGATTCGAACCCAGGACCACCAGCTTCGTAGGCAGGAGCACTACCAACTAGGCTACGGTGACCGTCAGATCAGATAATATTTTTTAAAATTATTATTTATTATAAACATCATCATCATATCAGCCGAAGGACGTCTAAAGGTCTCCCCTTAAGATCTCCACAATTGCTGGTCAGCACCACCCGAATCTAACAGTTTCGAGCAACCCTCACAAGATTCCACCTTGTAGAGGACCAGTCCACGCTGCATCTTCCGGTTCGTGGTCCACTCAAGGACCTTTCTGCCAGCGTTCGTCGGTTCCAGGAGCTATATACCCTGCCCACTGCCACTTAGGCTTGGCATTTCTTCGGGCTATATTACTATATTTTAATGCCATTAATAAATTCCCTTCAGATATAATCATATATAATTTTTTAAATCGTTTATTCATAAAAGCCAATAACATTTTTACAATTAAATTGTTCCTCGCCAAGCGACAAAGCTTATTGGCGAGACGCGGTCGTTTATATAATACTAGCTGTGCCCCGCGGTTTTACCCGCGTTAAACGTTATAAATTATCATAGCTCCTCTCCCGTAGGTGATAGCGTGATAATATGTAGCCTATATGTTGACCCAACCTTTTAGTAATATTCAAGCAAAATTTGAATTAAATCCATGCAGTACTTTTTGATTTTAGCCCGGACATACATACAGACAAACAGATAAACAGACAAAAATTCTAAAAACTATATTTTTGGCTTCGATACCGATTGTAGATCACGCCCTAAGTATCCTATTTAAAAAATATTCAATGTACAGTTTAGACTTTCCTACGATTTTATTATATGTATAGATTAAAGGTATATATCACAATTATTATTATACTATATACTTAAGTATTTTAAAATCTTAAATCTATGCTAAAACTAAAACACAACAAAGAGGAAACATAATTACAACAAAACAGCTAATCTAGACACGCGGCAGCGTGTCAATCCAAGTTCAAGCATCTTAAACTAGCCGATCCACTGCATCGCGCGAATGTTACTCACTGATAACAGTAATTACATTAAATAATGAAATTTATTCAGCACTTGGGTATTAACATACACTTGTACTTGTCAAGTTCACAATGCAGTACATAAACATAGTCGAATACAGTAGAAAATTACAAAAAATTAATTAGTCCGTCCGTGCGGTTTGTTTTATCAGATATATTTTCTTAAATCCTAAAATGAATAACAAGTTACTAATCTATTATTTTGAAATTTAGTTGAACTATATTAAAATTAAAAATTGAAGGCAATGAGCGTTTGGCTAGCACAGAAGGCTCTTAACCAGTAGCTTAAATTAAACGACTAATACCCGGCCACCCTTTTGGGATTCGGGCCACAGCTCAGGGGGCCGCTGAAGCAAAAGGACAGAACTCTAAGAGAGGGTGTGATCAGTTGCACGGGATCACCGATGACCCGTTAAGGGGCCAAAGCGATCCTCGCCGCTGAGGAGCCTACCCTAGCTAACCTGCGGCTTTCTCTAGCTACCTAGGTGGACGACCCGGAGAAGAAAGCCACAAAGAAACTCCGGGCTTGCTTTTTGTTTTCGATTTTTTTTTAATATTATGTATTGTCTTACATTGTGATGGGCGTTATGTAGTCACATTCGCCGAGCAGTATGTCCTTAAGTTTACGTTTTATTAAATATCTACTTATTTTAGGTTTTAATCTTAGTAAATCTATTTCGTTAAATATTTTAGGAACTAGACATGGAGATGGATCATCGAAGTGTGATCCATACCATGTTAAACGTTTTTTAATTCTTTCCAGCTTATGATGGCGAATGCCCAGAAAGAGATAGAAGAACGCAAACGCGCCCTATTAGCCATGAAGGGGGGCGAGACGAAGTCGGGCGTGAGCGCAGCGGCAGCGACGGCGCAGCAGTTGAAGCTGCAGATGCAGCAGAGCAGCTCGGTGGCGCCACCTACTGTGATAAAACCGGTTTTATACTCCAAACCTGGTAAGTTGTCTGCACTATCATGGTAACTGAAATACTTTGTCTGTTCGACTGTAGACCCCCCCCCCCCCCCTTTGGGGATATGCCATAATATCCATGCTTGGTGAAGGACGTTCAGTGCTGGATAAGGACCTCCCCAAAGGATATCCACAATAGAGTTTTTTATTATTGGGACAATGTCACACAGATCTTCCTAGCCCCAAACTAAGCATAGCTTGTACTATGGGTACCAGGCGACGATATACATACTTATATAGATAGATAAATACTTAAATACATAGAAAATATCCATGACTCAGAAACAAATATGCGTGCTCATCACACAAATATTTGCACTTACCGGGATTCGAACCCAGGACCACCAGCTTCGTAGGCAGGAGCACTACCAACTAGGCTACGGTGACCGTCAATAGAGAACAATAGAGTTGTTTCCATCATTTGGAGTGTTATGCCATAATCGTCACGCTTGGCGATTATGGCATCTCATATTGCATACTACCCGTCTCCACAAAATAAGTAACTCTTTTATGGGGCAATGTATGAGATTCTATAACAAACTTCCCAATGATATTAGAGAATTGTCTACGAATAAGTTTAAAAGAATTATTAAAGCCAAATTGTGTAGCAGGGCATATTACAAAATTTCTGATAATTTAAGTGATAAAAGTGCTTGGGATTGAGTTGTTCTGAGTCAACACACATGATTGTAATTAATCTTAAGTATATTTTATTTTAAAAAAGGATTCCTACTGAGTTTTGTGGCAGTGTTTCTCAGTAGCTGCCACGTCATGCACTGCACGGTAGGGTAAAAAAAGATGACGATTCCACATAAATGTAAAATTTTTACGGAATAAAGAATTTTTTACTTTGACTTTGAGTATGGTGGTAATGCGTGCGCGCTCACTCGCCACGGGAAAATGTTGACCAATTCAGCCGGAGTACTTCCACTACTAGACAAGGGCCTCCCCACATGATAATATAATATATAACATGTAACTTAATTAACGCACTTTCTAAAAATAGTTTGTTCGGAATCGTTTGCTGAATCGATTTATATTATTTTTATTGTAGGTAATTTTTTATTCCAAAATAATTAAATCTACCGAAATTATTGACATATTAACCCTGTACAGTCAAAACCAATTGAAATGGACCGTAAATCAAAGTAATAAGACTTTTAAAATCGCAGTTTATTTGTATTCATACAAATTCCATCATTCAATACCAAATAAAGAAAAATAAACTTCATTCCAAGAATCTAATTTAGTAAATACATACATACATACATAGACTCACGCCTGTTTCCCAGAGGGGTAGGCAGAGACAACGGATTTCCATTTGTCACGATCTTTGCATACTTCTTTTGCCTCGATTACTGACATTATATTCTTCATACATGCTCGCCGGTTTAGGGTACTTCTGACCTGCCCTTTCTTGAGAACATCTCCAATTTGGTCAGAGAATGTTCGACGTGGTCTTCCCCTTCCGGTTGTCCCATTCACACAGGCCAGGTATACTTCTTTTGTCAATCTTCTTTCATTCATCCTTTCTAAATGGCCAAACCATCTCAGCATGCCTTTTTCAATCTTTGTGACTACATCCTCTTTCACACCACAACGCTCTCTTACATCAGTATTTCGAATTCTGTCTCTCAAAGTCACACCACACATACTTCTCAGAGCTCTCATTTCCACTGCATTTATTTTACTTTCATTCTTTTTCTGCCATACCCAACTTTCACTTCCATACATTAAAGTTGGCACTAACACTCCATCGTGCACGGCTAGTCGAGCCTTCTTTGATACTTGCCGGCTACTCATAAAGGCGTGTAGTGCCCCATTCACTCTATTCCCCGCATTTACTCTTCTAACAATATCTTTTTCATATTTCCCATCTCTCGTAAACAAAGTTCCCAAATATACAAACTCATTCACCTGTTCGACTTTCTCTCCTCCAATCACAATATCACACGTTGTCGTGTATTCATCCCTCTCAAATACCATTACTTTCGTCTTACCTACATTCATTTTCATCCCTTTCCTTTCAAAAGCTTCATGCATATTTGTTACCATCACCTGCAACTCGTCCGCAGATGATGCAAGTAGAACTTGATCATCAGCGTACAGCAGACATTTGATGAGTAACTCATTCATCCTTACACCGCATTCACTTTCTTTCAAATCTTTTAAACAGCTATCCATGAATAGGTTAAACAACCACGGTGACGCTACACATCCCTGTCTAACACCCTTTTGGATGCTAAACCACTCGGTGTATGACCCGTTAATCCTCACGCAAGCTCTGGAATCCCTATAAAGAGATTTTAGTGCTTGAACAAGGTTGTCGTTCAACCCATACATGGACAGTACCGACCATAGTTCACTCCTCAAGACTCTATCGTAGGCCTTTTCTAAGTCTACGAAGGCACAGTAAACCTTTTGGTTTTTGCCCAAAAACTTCTCTACTATGCTTCGCAGAGAAAAGACCTGATCCGTGCATCCCATTCCTTTCCGAAAACCTGCCTGTGCATCCCATATTTTCGCATCGGTTTCTTTCACAACTCTTTCAACCAATACTTTTGCATACAACTTACCAACGACGCTGAGTAGACTAATGCCCCTATAGTTTTTACAGTCTTGCCGTGAGCCTTTCCCTTTGTAAAGAGGTACGATGACAGTCTTGCACCAATCACTTGGCACTTGGCCGGTGGTATAGCATAAATTGAATAGGCTGCACAGCTGACTCGCTATGACGCCATGTCCAGCCTTCAGCATCTCGGAAGTTATCCTGTCATACCCTGGTGACTTACCTGATTTCATACCCTTAATAGCTTTCACAATCTCATCCATACCAATGTCATCTTTACATTTGTTCTTGTCTATACTTAGTGAACTACGTTCACTCTCTGTTACACCTCTTTCATACAAACTTTCAAAATACTCCTTCCAACGTTTTAACACGCATTCTTCCCCTTTCACTATATTTCCATCTTGCTCTCGTATGGATTTCAGTTCTGAGGTTTGAGTTATGCCTCTTACTGATCTAACGGATTTCCAGAAAAACTTAATGTTCGTCTGAAAATCCTTAGACAACCTTCTATCAAAATTATCCTTTTGTTCATTTTTCTTTTCATTCACCACATCCTTTACAATTCCTTTCATTTTCCTATAATCATTCCAGGCCCTTTCTATATCCTCATTCGTCGCCTTATGCATTCGTTCGTTTGCTCTGGTGGCTAGCCAGTCTAACCACGCTTTCTTCTTTTCACATACAACTTTTTGTACACTTTTATCCCACCAAATATTCTTCATCTTTCTTCCTCTTCGTCTCTTTATTACACCACACACTTCACCAGCTACACTCACCACACCTTCTTTGACTACCTTCCATAGCTCTTCTACTTCTCTTATGTCTTTAGATCCCTCAAACTTCTCAACCAACTTACTTTTGTACTCATCTGCCACTTCTTCCTCTTGCAGTTCCTCTACTTTTATTCTCTCAAGTACACTTTTAGTCTCAGGGATTCGGTGGCTCCATCCTTTGAATAGACCACTTATTCGGCTCATTACCAGAAAGTGGTCTGTATGGATTGCGGTCCCACGATAGACTCTTGTGTCTAGAACATTCTTTCTCAGTCTTTCATCTACAATCACGAAGTCAATCATACTCTAATTAAAATAACAATGCATATACATGTTATATTAAAAATTCAGTGTATGTATTATGATTCCAACATAATATTCTAATTGGGGTGTCTGAGGGTGTGCGTTAGTTACGTTACATGTTGTATATAATTTCCGATCGCATCTGATTGCCACGCTTGGCAGACGGGTTGGCGATCGCAGTATGATGGTCCATAGTACACGAAAGATGCTGCTGCCCGTTCTCTGGGAGATCGTTAATTGGTTAATTTGATGCTCCTAATTGTGCCATTGTACGTGAACTTATTTGGCTACTCAAACCATTTTAGTTCCATCCAGAAGTCCAAGAGGCCTCGAAAGCTTGGCTTGAGTACTTCCTGTAGTGTCTTCGGATCGTTTAGGAACTTTGCCCGTTGGCTGGCAACGCTATTGCAGTGTAGCAGTACGCATGCCGGTGTTTCTTCAGATTCTATGCATCCTCTGCACAAGGGGCTGTCTGTGACGCCAATCTTGGAAGAGGTGTTTAGTGTGCAGTGTCCGGTGATTGTGCCTATCACCATGCGTAGATCCTTTCTGTTCAGATGTAGATAGGCGTTTGTTCAGAGATAATAGAATTTCTTTATTTCTGAGTGATATTCCCTCGGAACGGCTTCTATGCTCCTCAAAGAATGAAATAGCACACAGCATGGCTGACTGAAAAGAATATCATTACCCTATTCAACCACATTTGACACTTAGTTACGTCGTTCCCCTGATCAACTAGCACTACTGATATTTTTGTTCACAGTTTCAAATGCAACAATAAGTCAAGAAGAGCTGGAGAAACAGAGGAAAATTGCAGAGCTACAAGCGAGGATACAGAGGAAATTGGCCGGTATGTTTTCTGCTTTCTTTTCCGAACGGCAAAAATACCGTGTACGATGGACAAACAGATAGACAGAATTTTCTATTTCCACCCTTATACCACTGAAACAATAACAATAACATAATTTAATATTGTGTTTCCGAGTGTGAGTAAGGTCACCAGAGCTCATCAGGGTGAGGGAAGGGTCAACAACACTTGTTTGCTGACTCTTAAAGGCCGGCAACGCACTCGCGACTCCTCTGGTGTTGCGAGTGTCCATGGGCGGCGGTGATCACTTACCATCAGGTGACCCACTTGCTCATTTGTCAACCTCTTATATTAAAAAAAACTCCTGTAAGCCAGGATCAACAGTGGCACACAAAGAAATCGCACGGAGCGGTGAGGCTCAGCCATGTCCCGGGGAATCGCGACAACTGTCTTGGATCCCGCAACGAATTTAATCAGAAAGAAAAAAGGAGGAGTTAGAAAGTGAATAGTTCCACTTCCCTCCAGAGCAAAGCTGGAGACAGTATGATATAAACTAGGTTTTTTTTCTGTTTTAAAAAGATACTGCCCTCACTAGGAAATCTAATCCCTGTGTCGCGGGGTACTTTACAAACATATAATAGACGGACACAAATTACATCCAGACTCAGAACAACTAGTTATGGGTCACACAAATAGTTGTCCGGCGCGGGACTCGAAGCTAGCCGCTGCGCCATACGCGCAGTCAATGTAATGATGTTTAACGAAGTTTTATTTAGCCGTTCGCGTTCCGTAACTGATGCAGATGGCGACCTTTGGTTAAGATATTCCATCTACATTGCCTTTTATTTAGCACTAGCTGTGCCCCGCGGTTTTACCCGCGTTAAACTTTATAAATTATCACTGCTCCTCCCCCGTATGTGATAGCGTGATAACATGTAGCCTATATGTTGACCCAACCTTTTAGTAATTCATGCTAAATTTGAAGTAAATCCATGCAGTACTTGTTGAGTTTAGCCCGGACATACATACAGACAAACAGACACAGACAAAAATTCTAACAACTATATTTTTGGCTTCGATATCGATGGTAGGTATCCTTTTAAAAAAATATTCAATGTACAGTTTTGACTTTCCTGCGATTTTATTAGATGTATAGATGTCGTTAAATGTCCGCGTCTGTTTTAAACATTAAATCTTCCCTCCTGCTCTGCAACCTAATTTTTTCCTGCCTATTACGTATTTTAAAGCTCCCCATCTGCCCAAAATCCTAAATATTCCCGTCTGTTTAGTTCCCTAAGTTTTCCCTCATTGTCTTCTATATTAAAAGCATCCGTCAGCTCTCATTCATAAATATCCCCGTATGTTCTTCACCATAAATTGCCGCTGCCTAAAAATAATATCCTGGGACATTATTCACAGACATACACACGGCCACCTGATCCCAATCTAAGCAGAGCCTGTACTATGGAAACCAGATAACTGATATACTACAAATACTACTTTTCTTTTGTAAATACATATTTATATAGATAACTAGCAGTGCCCGCGGACTTCGTTCCGCGTTATAAATGTTTTTGTCCCTGCCCGTTTGTCCCGCGTAATACTTCGTGTTAAAAGTTCGGGATAAATAAAAATTATGATGATGAATCATATCCTATGACACTCCACAATAACGTAGCTTACTATTGGTGAAATAATTTTGAAATTCGGTTCAGTAGATCCAGAGATTACCCCTTACAACGTCACCAACTCCCAAACTCACAAACGTTACCTCTTTATAATATTAGTATATACTAGCTGTGCCCGCGCCTTCGTCCGCGTGTTAATTAGTTTATTTAGTTTTTTTTTTGTAAAATAAAATACTTTTTCTAAAATAAAAGTAGCCTAAGTTACTCCTTATTAATTCAGCTACCTGCCAATAAAAGTCCCGTCAAAATCGGTCCAGCCATTTCAGAGATTACCCGGAGGAAACAGACAGACAGACAAAAATTGTAAAAAAAAATATTTTGGTGTATGTACCGTATATATATTCATATTAATGTAGTAAAAACGGGTTATTTCAATATTACAAACAGACACTCCAATTTTATTTATTTGTATAGATTACATCCAGACTCAGGACAAACAGACATTTGTTATCAAGTACTCAATAGCCGCGCAACGGTTATGACGTAGCTGCTATGTTATAATAATATGATTATTTATTTGATTAGTCATTATCATTTTATTAATTACTATAATAATTCTATAATAATTTTACATCTTAAAACTATTAATAATCGATATTATACTTTCAAATGGTTGTCACTGATAAAAGTATAAATAGGGTAGGAGAATTATTAAGGAGGCATTCTTTGTACGACGGTAGATGAGAACGTTACTCTGTTCGATTAAATATTGAGTGTGGAAAATATGTCGGAGTTTTAATGTGCAGAACCTACGAGTCCGTAACACATGTTCATGATCATAAATATCTGTCCTGAGCGGGAAACGAACCCACGACCTGGTGAAAGGAAAGTATCTGCTAACCACACCTTACAGGTTCTTTACCCCAAATTTCCGCTGCCTGACTTGCCAACAAATTAAGGTAACCTGGACGAGTGCTTCTAATTCTACTTTATTCCTTTCAGGTGGGGCCTTACAGAGCACGGTGGGGCAGGGCCCGGCGCCCCTCATCCTGGACAAGGAAGGTCGCACGGTGGACACGACGGGCAAGAGGGTGCAGCTCACTCACGTGGCTCCGACTCTTAAGGTAATTTATATGGATAACGAACAGCATCAACAAAATAATTACATATTATAAACAACACACAGTAAATTACATGTCTTCAGTTTATATATATATGCCGCGGATTCTGACAGATTTAACTCCGAAACATCGTCGGTGTCCGCCATCATGCACGTGGTTAAAAGAATCAGTGCGCACACTCGGCGCGGTCGAGCTCTGGATGCCAATTGTGTCGTGTCGCTAACACACTAATGTCACTTAGACAACTGACAGACGTCAAATGTCACATGCGACAGTTCATAGACAACCTCGACTGGAACTACTGACTCAGTGAGTAGTGTTTTCCAAACGTTAATAGATGGCGTTACTAGTAAACAATCCTTTTACTTAATTTCTCCCACATATATATAAAGAGAAGGGAAAGTCTTGTCATGGATGTTGCACCTAAAACAACTTTATTCCAAAAAAAATGTTACCCAATATGTATAAAAATCTACAACCAACTTCTATCAGATGTGCAACGACTACCGCTAGTCAAGTCCAAAAGAGTTTTAAAGAATATGGATTTTTTTTTTATTTATTAACATCAGGTTTACCCGCAGCTTGTGCATACAATATATATCTTATGAATAGTTTTTTAACAAATTAGACTTACACACTAGCCAATTACGGGTTAACCAAAATTCTCCAAATCTAGACGAATAATCGGCACTTGAGATTATTCAAGCTATAGAACAATGAAATACCTACGACGAGTTAACAGTAGTTTTGAATGACTTCAAGATTTTGGACTTGAAACAATTTAAGGAATCATGGTGTATGTCGGCATCCGGTACAGATTCCATGAAAGAGTTCATCACATTTAAAATTAAAATAAGTAAAACCTAAGTTACTTATAAAACTTACTTAACAAACGCGGCCTATACAGGTGGCGAAACATCCTCGTGAGGGCCTAAACTTATTCTTGTCTTTCGGCAATCAGTTTGTCAGACTTTGGCAGATAATTCAAGTATTTCTCATGTCAGTCAGTCCACAGATGGGTGACCGCCAAAGTGGTTTAATTTCTAAGATAATAATGTATACAGAACTATATTATTACAAACATGTTCTGACTATTTACAAGCGCTTTTTTAAAGTCTACGTGAATAAAAACCTTTTTTATTTTATTTATTTAAGCATCTCCGTGCTTCGGAGAGCACTTTTTTTTTTGTTTTTATATCAGAGGGCGACAAACGAGTAAGTGGGTCACCTGATGGTAAGTGATCACCGCCGCCCATAGACACTCGCGACACCTGAGGAGTCGCGGGTGCGTTGTCGGCCTTTAAGAGTCAGCAAACAAGTGTTGCTGACCCTTCCCCCCACCCCAATGAGCTCTGGCGACCTTACTCACACTCGGAAACACAACATCAAAATTATTAATGTTATCATTAAGGAATGTCTTCTGTAAGGTGGAGGTACTTCCCCAGTCGGGCTGCTCTTTGAGAGAATCAACGCTATGCCCTACCTCTCTTAAAAGTTAGGCCATGTAAGAGGCCTAGTGAACAACTCTGACACCAGGGTCACCACAATAATAATTTTCTTTATCCAGGCCAATATCCGAGCGAAACGGCGGGAGGAGTTCCGCGCCCAACTTTCAGGAGTGGCCACTTCAGAGCCGATGACTTCGGGCCAGTGGGTGGACGAGAGGGTCACCACGAAGCCAGCGGTGAGGGTCAAGCGGGCGCTGAGATTCCACGAGCCCGGCAAGTTCATGCAGATGGCGGAGAGGATGCGGATGAAGGTAGGTCTACTGGTTTGTTCTACTGAATTGTGGGTAGAGCTTTGGAATTACCTGAATATGGGGTAGAGAGGGCAGCGAATATCAGAATATCATCACTCCATCTTCTCCCGTGGGGGGCGTAGAAGACTACCCGAGGGAATACCAGAGGACGCCCAGCAGTGTCTCTCTGTGTACTACGACTATCATACTGCGATCGCCAACCTATCTACCAAGCGTGGCGATTACGGCATATCCCCCCAAGATGATTCCTTCGGATCCCATGGGACCAATTTTTCAGACACCTTTAAAATTAATTATATAAATTTAAGTGCGGGTGGGAATCGAACCCACGACCACGGGGTATCCGGCCCCATATGCGTTAACCGCTCCGCCACCGCACCGTGGTTCTCAGACCCGAATTTTTACAATCCATTCGATATTTCTTAACGCATTCAAGGCGCTTTTAACGCCATCTTCCCGAAACCTACACGACTAACAGCGACTGGAATGCCTATACAATTCATGCCTATACAATTCATGCCTATACAATTGCAACAGATGCCCCCCCCCCCCTAACTTCTACAATAAGAGAATGATAAAACTAAAAAAAATATTTTTGATGTACATTACTACGTAAGTAGTTTTTTTTTAATACGTCATAAACCGCAATTTGCATTCATTTAATCAACTGCTCTGGAACCCTTCATGTGCGAGTCCGACTCGCACTTGGCCGGTTTTTATTTAATACTTCTTAAATCATAGTTTTTATCATTGATTATGATTTCGTTTATTATTTTTAGTATTTTAAACATGCTATATCGCTACTATATATTTTCAGTATAGCATGTTTAAAATGGCTTCAACGTTGACAATCGATTCCGGACCATTTATGACGTCACATGTGCTCATGGAAGCCGATTTAACGATTGATTAAGTAAGTTTTAACCTTTATTTATTTGAACGCCATTTAAGAAATCGATGTTCGGCGACTTAGCCGTAGAGCCCCTGCTGGAAAGAGACCAGGCTAGTGCTGTTGCACAAGCCGAGCAGGACCCCCGATTCTCTCTCGGCGTTTCGACCAATTTGTTTGCTGGACGGGCACGGCCGTCTCAACGAACATCTGTTTCCCCGACTAGTCGGACCACCAGTTCGACTTCCGGCAGGGACGTTGCCGCTGGACGCGATTAAAATCAGTTGGAACGGGAATTGGACTTGAGATCCTGAGGAAGTTCTCTCCTGCGGGGTTACTCAGAGGTCCGTGTTAGGACCTGCCGGAGTGAGCGTCGCCTTCTATCCGGACTACATTATGGGGTCATATTGACCCCATGGGGTAATCTAAACCCCAACTAATGATTTATAAATTTAAATTTTATTCTAACTCCTATTTAATATTAATTTTTAACAGGCCCAGCTCGAAAAGCTACAGAACGAGATATCCCAGATAGCTCGAAAAACTGGCATCTCATCTGCCACTAAGCTGGCGTTACTGGCCGCTGACACACCAGATTCTGACCGCGTGCCAGATATTGAGTGGTAAGCATTTTATTTAATATTATTCTATTTATATAACTTTACCATATCAACATTTCTGTGTGGTGACGGCGGTGAATATCAAAATATCATCACCCCATCTCATCCTGTGAGGGGCATACAAGTCGAACCGAGGAAATATCTACCCGAGGACGGGCAGCAGCTTCCTTGTGAGTTCTACGACCATCGCCAACTCGTCTCCCTAGATGATTTTTGGGGGAGGCTTGGACTTCTTACAGCTGTTATCGTACCCCCAGTGGAAAAAAAGTATAAGTAGTGTTACGTCGAATTTTAGAGGTCACTTGCAAATGAAATAAAGATGCGTAAACGAATAGATTGTAATTGAACAGAATCAACAATTATTATAAAAACATCATATATACATAGTCGTAGGTGGCACAGAAATAGTTAGAGTGGTGAGGAGCTATCCGACCAATCGCGTGCTCCAGGTTCGGTGCTCCGCCGATGCTGTCGAAAGAACGCGCGCGGCGCGCAACATAAATACTGCCGGCACGGTCTGCACCGGACAGTGATCGATGGTCCTCGACGCAGGGACGTTGTCGCTTCCGATACCACTGCACCGCCGGCCCATACACAAGCCGCGGTTACTATGCCATCATTTGGAACGGCGTCTCAGTGCGCGCGCCGCGGTGGTCCCGGGCGGTCGCTCAGTGCGCTGCGCGATCTAGCGGCGGCCGGACGTATGATGCACTCGTATGATATGTAGGCCACTACAGAACTATCAATTTTATCATTTTCATCATCAATTTAAGAGTTATATATGCTGATTTCTTTTATATTTTTCTTGTTAAATTTAACGAAATAATGCAAGAAAAATATCAATAAAATTCAGCATATGTAACTCTAAATTCGCTATTTGAAAATGATAAACGTAACACTACTTATGCTTTTTTTCCAGTGGGGGTATGTTATGATGACTATATCAACCGAAAGACGTCTGTTACTGGACATAGTCCTCACCCCAAGGATCATCTTGCATATAGTCATAATTGGAGATTACAGTATGATGGTCATAGTACACGGAGAGACGCTGCTGCCCGTTCTCTGGGAGATATTCCATCGGGTCGACCCCTACGCTCCCCACGGGATGTGATGGACTCGTGATATTCGTTGCCGTCGATTACGGAGATCGCCAACCCGTCTGCCAATGTGACGATTATGGCATATCCCCCTAAGATGATTCTTGGAGGAGCTTTTGTCCATTTGTGGACTTCTTAACTCTGTAACTATCCGTCTTGCCCACAGGTGGGACAGCGTGATCCTAATGACTCCAGAAGAGCGGGAGAACAAACGGAAGTCCTCCAAGAACTCCACAGCTGACTCCAGGACAGACACACAAAGAGTGGACGCCTGCAACGTCGGAGCTGACGACATAGTTGACAACTTGAATGAAGACGCCATCACCAACTTAGTTGAACATCCACAGCAGTTGCGGCCGCCAAGTAAGTGTAAAAATGTGAGGTGAAATATACCCCTGAGGTGCATTAGTCATAAGGGGTGTATTTGACCACTTTGATGAATAATACTTCATAAAGTACAAATTATGACCCCTAGGGTGTATTAGACCCTTGGGGTGTGTCCGATCGTTTTGCATGTCATGATGTCAGTTGCCTCAATACAGAGCTAGCAAACAGCCGCGTTCGGGATATTTTATTTATAAAATATCCCGAAAGCATCTACAATACAAAGTAAACCTAACGGCGTCAACAGGGTGTATTAGACCCCTGGGGTGTATTAGAGCCCTAGGGTGTATTAGACTTATGGGGTGTATTAGACTCCTGGGGGGGGGGGTATTAGACCCCTGGGATGTATTAGACCCCTGGGGCGTATTAGAACCCTGAGGTATATTAGACCCCTACGGCGTATTAGACCCTTGGCTGTATTTGAACCCGAGGTGTATTTAAAGGGGGAGTAATAAATGAACCACAATTAGTCGCAAGAGGTGTATTGCGTCACTGTGTTCAATATTAGTCCATAAAGATCAAATTATTCCATTTGTTGCTATAACTCAATAAGATACCATGCTATAATAGTTCCATAGATCTATTGGATCAATCATCATTATCATCATCATTACAGCTGTAAAAAGTCCACTGCTGGACAAAAGCCTCCCCCAAGAATGATCTTGGGGAGATATGCCATAATCGCCACGCTTGGCGATCGCAGTAAGATGGTCATAGTACTCAGCAGGAAGCTGCTGCCCGTCCTCTGGTAGACTTCTACGCCTCCCACGGGATGAGATGGCCGCCATCACCACACAGTAAATCAATAGGTGTCTTAGAACGCTTACAATGTTGATGATGATGGTTAACAAAAACATCTTAAAGTCATTTATACTGCCACAGCAATTGCGCTTAGAAATAGGGGCTGTATTGGTGTCCTGGGGTATATTTAACCCCATGCCAATAATATCAATAATAATATCCTGAGAAATTATTCACACGGCATCTGATCGCAAACTAAGCAGAGCTTGTACTATGCAAACCAGATAACTGATATACTACATATACTACTTTTCTTTTCTAAATAATAAAATAAATAAAAATAAGATATACTTTATTGTACACAAAAAAAGAACATTAACAATGAAACATTAATTATAATGTACAATGGGCGGTCTTATCGCATAAAGCGATTTCTTCCAGACAACCTTCGGATAATTGGAATTAAATGTGTAAAAATGGCGGGGACGGTGCAACCAAGTGTGGTGCATAGATAAAATAGAAAGAAAAGAGATAATTAAACAAGGTATACTAAAAGCTAAAAATATGTTAATGATCATATTATTATTACACATACATATACGTAAATAAAATACTATATTATACTATACTATTAATATAATACTATATTCATATAAAATAAATTAATAATTATTATGATAGAGACAGATAGTGGTCTTTCACAAGATTTTTGAAGCTTACTATACATACTTATATTGATAATTACACCCAGACTCAGGACAAACAGACATGTTCATGCACCTGGGTGGGAATGGAACCCACGATCTGCGGCGTGAAAGGCAAGCATTTACCAACCGGCCCGTCAATATGCTTAATTAGTTTCAGTGTCCGGTAATAATCCATATCACTGAACATATATATTGTAGCATTTGAAGTTTGCTTTGTGGTGATGGCATAAATATCATCACCCCATCTCATCCCGTGGGGGGCGTAGAAATCGTCCGACGGAATACCTACCAGTAAACGGGCAGACGCGATTTTTCTGTGAACTATGACCATTAAACTGCGATCGCCAACCCGTCTGCCAAGCGTGGCGATTATGGCATATCCCCCCATTCTTTGAGGAGGCTTTTGTCCAGCAGTGGACGTACTTTGGCTGACATGATGATGTTGATTTGAATTCTAGTAAGTGCAGTTAATTGGTCACATTATCATCATAACAGCCGTGCCTCGTAGGTCTAGCGGTAGCGTGTTCACCCGCACGAAAGAGGTCCTGGGTTCAAATCCCGGGTCGGGCAAAAAGTAATTTTGGTACTTTTCTGTAAAAAGAAAAATTTCTCAGGATCAGCCCGAAGTCTGAGAGTTGGCGGTATTACACCCTCGTGCCTCGGAGAGTGAGTAAAGCCGGCGGTCTTGTAATTGACCTCTTCCCGGTCGTGTCGCTAGGCGTCCCATGGGGTCATGAGAGTGATGGAATAGAAAGTGCTTCTGTGTTTGTGCACACATTTGAGCACTATAGTATTATGTCCCGCGCAGATGGCTAATCTCTGTTGAGACTGGCCGCCGTGGCTGAAATTCGGCTAGGAGGATATTATTATTATTAGCCGATAGACGTCCAATAGATCGGCATATACTTTATGTGTTTTAAACAGTCATAAATGAAGTCATCTTTTCATACGAAAATGGCTTAATCTACATAAGGAACACTGCCATTATTAGAATTCATCTCAGTTATAATTAACAAGAAAATCATATCGTAACTACAAATGTTTGTCACGCATTTATAATTCTTATGTGACACGAAATAAGGATAAAATTTCCGTAGCAAACGTTTCTACTTACCTGTTATTGGAATGTAACACGCGATATATACCGGGAAGTACAATAATTTATATCACAATTAACAATATTATTAATTGGCAAAACTATATTCTTATAATTGATAAGGTTATTGTTCTTAATATAACAATAACGAAACCCTGTTAGTCATAATTCCTTTTAATTGTGTACATTGGAATAAAATCTTAAGAGGCTGACAAAAACTCAATTTTAAATAAGTAGGTAAGTAATATATGTATCGACGCCAGCACTTCAAGCGACCTCAATCTGTCAAATTTCCCCAATTTTAAATGAACCTTATGCTTTTGTGATAAAGTGGAAAAGCTATAAAAGAAATTTGACAGATTGGGGTAGCTGGATGTGCTGGCGTCTGTACTTACTTATAAAGGCTTTTTTGTAAAACACCAACAATCTCTGGTGTTTTACAAGTAACCCAACTACATAAATAATCTACATAAATGCATAAACATTGTACAAAAACTTGAGAGGTGTCAAGGGACACCCGGATGGAATGAAGTTATTTCTTATTATTTATTAGTTACAAAAAACCTGTATACACTCATCAATAATAATCGTAGCGACACCACACTGTTCAATGCGAAATAGAAATGAAAATATCTGGCTTGCTTTCTTTAAGAGAGAGAGAGAGACAGAGAGAGAAACATGCGCACGCCGCACAGCTGCAAAAACTGTCGTGACAACTTTTCGTAAAAGTTTTTGCCGTCTAGCCCCCTTTCACAACGCGCGATAAGGAACTTCGTTCCAATAATAACTTAAATATAATACAGTACAATTTAATCTTTACATATAATAAAATCGTAAGAAATTCAAAACTGTACATTGAATATTTTTTTTAAATGACACTTCGGGCGTGATCTACATTCGATATCGAAGCCAAAAATATAGTTTTTAGAATTTTTGTCTGTGTGTCTGTTTGTCTGTATGTATGTCCGGGCTAAACTCAAAAAGTACTGCATGGATTTACTTCAAATTTTGCATGAATATTACTTAGAGGTCGGGTCAACATATAGGCTACATATTATCACGCTGTCACCTACGGGAGAGGAGCTGTGATAATTTATAAAATTTAACGCGGGTAAAACCGCGGGGCACGGCTAGTATTCTATATTTGTATTATCAATAAATCTAATGTAACAACTAAATGGGAATAAATCGTCTTCCTCTCTCCTACTGAACTAAGTTGCTGTGCCCTTACAGGGTCCATAATTATTATAATAATTCTAAACAAACCACCTGTACTATACATTGTGGAATGCAATACCCTATTGAGTATTACCCTATATACATAGGTGTTGGTAATGGTAACAGAATCGCGAACTCATTTGCTTTTTCCATCTCAAAAATGAACTCAAACTCAAACTTATTTTATTTGCTTTTATATATTTGCTTAAATATGGGTTATAAAAGATCTTAAAAATAATACAGCGTACAATCCATATTAGCCTTTCGGCGTGCAAATATTGTCAATTAAGGTATTTACCAATTTCATAACCAAACAAATTTAATAAATTATTTAATTTTCCCATTTTATTAATATACTTTTATAATTACACATTATTGATTTGTTTACATTTTATATTTTACAATTATGGATTCCTACATAATAATGTCATCTTAATCATAACTTATCATTTAAATATTCATCAACTGTATAGTAGGCTTTATTAATAAAAAAATCATACAGATTTTTCTTAAATATTTTTGAGTCTTGGATACCTGTTATATTTCTTGGAATCTTATTATAAATCCTGGGCGCCATACAGAAAACACTCTTATTAAAAAGAGCTGTCTTATGTAATGGCATGCACACTTTATTTTCATGTCTTTTACTCTTTAAAGAAATGACCAACGCACCTATAGAAATTTCCACTTCAAAATTCACAATATCACCTCTCTAAAATGCTTTAAACTCGAAAAATTATATCTTTATTTAAATGGTAGACCATAATACCTGGCGCTTTTAACCGACTTCAAAAAAAGGAAAGGTTCTCAGTTCGACTGTACATTTTAGTCGTCATAGTCATCGTCTTTCATACAATATATACCAATTCTTTTCATAAAAGACGGACACGGTATATTACATATGACACACGCGACAACTCTCTTTGTCGTAGTCGTTGTTGCTAAAGTTGTCGTATCAACTCCTTTATTATCATATATTCCGTTAAAGTTAACTTTACCGTTATTATTAACACCAGTTCCATATCCTCCGTTATAATTAGGTCTTCCGTTATTAACAACAACAGCTCCTGAACCACCGTTATAGTTGACTTTTCCATTATTATTAACACCAGCGTCATATCCCCCGTTATAATTAGATTTTCCGTTATTAACAACAACAGCTCCATAACCACCGTTATAATCAACTCTTCCGTTATTATTACCAACAGTGCCATAACCTTGGTTATTTAATCCGAATCCATTACCGGTGTTATTTTGGGGTGGAAACATTGGGATGCTGGAACTGAGATTGTTCCTGCTACCTCCTGGATAATAAGGGGACAGTACCGGTAGACCTGGTCTTCCACTAGTAGCGTTGTATGTAATATTACGCACAGGAATGAAAGGTGAGGTTGTATAATTGAAATTATTAGCGTAGTTTGAGTGGTTGTAATGGGTGCCGTAGTATCCCCCAAAGTTATTGCCATTCGGATTTTGGTAGTTGTAGAATTTTGGAGTAGTTTCTTCATTATTTGATAACAAATTGTTGTATACACCGTTATTGACACTGCTTGAGTATTGTCCGTTATTCTTATATACTCCGTGATTATTATCTGCGAAGTTTCCGTTAATTCCGTTATTGGCATTGTTGTTATATCTTCCGTAGTTTAAAGTGTAATCATTCCAAGTTGGTTTATTTATGTTGCCAAATGTTGTAGTGTTTGGTTTGTTATTCCATATATTAGTTTGGTTATTTTTTGTCTCTATTCCTTTGTAATAAGAGCGTTTTGGCCTTAAGTGAGTATGTACGTCGTATTTTAAATTATTATGCGGGCTTTCTGTGTTGTGTCTTCTCGATCTTATATTTGGTTTATGTATTTTGCTGTTGTTATTGATAGCTGCGGCAAATTTATCTGTTAGCCATTCTCTTTGTCCATTGAGAAAGTTATTTCGCCATTCTGTTTGTCGATTGATTAAGTTTGTTACCCATTCTGTTTGTCCATTGACATTTTTATTGATGTTATCAATGTTTCTTTGTAGCATAAGGTCCCTTTTTGTGTTAGCTATTTGAATGTTGTTATTAGTTTTGGCCATTAAGTTTGTTAGCCATTCTCTTTGTCCATTGAGAAAGTTTTTTCGCCATTCTGTTTGTCCATTGACTAAGTTTGTTACCCATTCTGTTTGTCCATTGACATTTTTATTGATGTTATCAATGTTTCTTTGTATCATTATTAGGTCCCTATTTGTGTTAGCTATTTCAATGTTGTTGTTCGTTTTGGCTAATAAATCTGTTAGCCATTCCGTTTGTCCGACATTTGTGATTCCTCGTACCTTTAGGTCTCTATTTGTGTTACGTATTTTGTTGTTGGTTTTGGCCGGAAAGTTCATTAGCCATTCAGATTTTTCATCGTTTTTATGTGGGATTTCGTTGTTGCCATCAATGCTTCGTCTTACCCTTATATCCATATTTGGGTCTTCGATTTTTATATTGTAGTTGTTGTTTTTGGCTAGTAGGTTTATTAGCCATACAGTTAAATACACGGGTAGGATCATTGTGGACAATTGTTCCCGATATCCTCCTTAGTTTATTTTTTGTAATAATTTTACTATTTTTGTAACTGTAGTAGCTGTCGTTAGAATTTCTAGTCACTGCAACAATAAAAAATTCGATTAGAATTTTTTAGTTCTTCTGTTTAGAAATCAAAACATTTAGTAATTATAATAATCCTATTAATAATATAAATGTGAAAGTTTGTAAGTATGGATGGTTGGATGTTTGTTACTCTTTCACGTAAAAACTATTGAATGGATTTTAATGAAACTTTACAATAATATAGCTTATACATCAGAAGAACACATAGGCTACAATTTATAAAGATATTGTGTGAATTGACAAAAATATGACGATAAGTGACACGTAACTAGGAAAAAAATCTACCATCTGCGAGCTTTTATTATATGTACCTATATCTTAGGTGATCTTGACCTCCAGATTAGGCCAAATATGGCATTCTCATCAAGGACCGATGACAAATCATTATTTTACACAGTTAGACCCCATTATCCTTACTGGGATAAGCAGGATTAGCGATTTATTGTTCCCTAATAACTGGAAGTGTCTTTGTGCCAAGCAAGTGTTTGTGTGTGTTTGAGATAAATAAAATAATCGTTCAAAATATTAAAAAACAAGCTTTTATAGAAAATCCAACTGAAAAATAAATAATCTTACTAATATTATAAACGCGAAAGTTTGTAAGTATGGATGGATGTTTGTTACTCTTTCACCTCAAAACTACTGAATGGATTTTAATGAAACTTTACAATAATGTAGCTTATACATCACAATAACACATAGGCTACAATTTATAAAGATATCGTGTGAATTGTCCAAAATAGAGCGAAGCAAGTGCGAGCTTTTCTGGCGTGCACTGCCGAAACCGCTAGAGATACTATATCACACTAATATTATAAAGGCGAAAGTTCGTGAGTATGGATGTTTGTTACTCAGTCACACAAAAACTACCGAACAGGTTGTGATGAAACTTTGTAGTAATATAGATTATATATCCAAATAACACTTAGGCTATAATTTAAATGATTTATTTATTATTATATATGCCAAAGTTTGTGAGTACATATGTATGGATGTTTGTTAGTCTTTCACACAAAAACTACTAAATGGATTTTGATGAAACTTCAAAATAATATAGTTATTTCGATATATCATCGAAATAACATATAAGCTGTAATTTATAAAGTTTAACGCGGGTGATACCGCGGGGCACAGCTAGTTGAACAATATTTTTTTTTTTTTTTAGTTTGCTGTTCTATAAAAGCGAGTTTTTAAATTTTTTGAACTTATTACTTACCTTATCGTATGCGCAGTGGTTAACCTATTGTCAGAGTTGTCAGAGAGCCTCTGACATGGCTTAACGACTGTTGTCTTATGACTATAATATGGTCCAACAGCTTGACGTGCTCAGAACTCAGAATATTTATCACTTTAGTCGGCCATCTTGACTGATTATGAAAATTCTATATTTGATTTGGAATGTGTAAGAATATAAATATTTTTTTCTTTTTAATCGATTGTTGTAATGAGTAGTCGATTATATATATATTTTTTTTGGTATTAATCGATTAGGTATCGATATCACTCACGTATATAATTTAACTTATATGTCTGTTCCATGCGGCGAATGAAATTATACTAAGAAGTCAATGTTGAGGTATTCTATTTATTGTATATTAAATATAATGAGATATCGGTTTGTAAAGTAAGTGACATGTGCCTTCGTTGTGCTCTTCGATTTGGTGTCGTATTACGAAAGGTTAAGGTGTATTTTTGGATGATAGGAAGAGGTCAGATGATAATGCGTGGCGGTTACCGTGATGTAATTCTGTGAATTTGTTTGTTATTAATAAGTAATGATAAAAAATATAATAATAAAGCTGATAATGAAGTTTAGGGTTTGAATACGGTATTTTTTCTATAATTGAACGAAATAAACACGGATTTTTTTATGATAGTATTATAAAACCCGGTGTCGCATTAAAATACGATATCTAAACGTTACGATGGACAGAATCATTTAGACAATATGTAGTAAAAATATAGCTAACTATAAATTTTGATAATTAAACTTAAACATAATCCTTGACAATAACTTAATACAAGCTAGCTAATTATCAATGCTATAATAAAATAAATTTTATAAATGTTTTCATACAATCCGTGTACCTAAATATCTATGTAACTAGAAATAATAATGTATACAGAACTATATTACTACAAACATGTTCTGACTATTTACAAGCGCTTTTTAAAGTCTACGTGAATAAAAACCTTTTTTATTTTATTTATTTATAAAGGGCTATGCTTGGAGTTTCCCTACGAGATCGAATCAGAAATAACCAAAGTAACCGACATAGCCGTAAGAATTGCCAAGCTGAAGTGGTAGTGGGCGGGGCACATAGCTCGTAGAACCGACGGCCTCTGGGGCAGAAAGGTTCTCGAGTGGCGACCACGAACCGGAATACGCAGCGTGGGCAGCCCCCCTACAAGATGGACCGATGATCTTGTGCGGGTCGCTGGAAATCGCTGGATGCGCAAGACCGGTGATTGTGGAAATCTTTGGGGGAGGCCTTTGTCCAGCAGTGGACGTCTTTCGGCTGATATGATAATGATGATGAACGTTACCAAGTTATTAATCATATCATACGAAAGACGTCCACTGATAGACATAGGCTTCATACAAAGATCTCCACTGTTGCCGGTCTTGCGCTAACCACATCCAGTGGTTTCCAGCGAACAAGATCATCGGTCCATCTTGTAGGGGGTTCGTGGTCGCCACTCGAGAAGCTTCTTGCCCCAACGGCCATTGCATCGGTTCTACGAGCTATGTACTATGTATATACAACGAATAATCTAATTGTTAATAATTGTGTCTTAAAAGTTAGAGAATCACTGGGGCCAACAGCAATACCAGCGCTTATATTATGAAATACCTGTGCCCCGCGGTTTAACCTGCGTTAAACTTTATAAAATTGTTTATATTTTTATTTAAGTTTTAGATTTTGTGATTTGTTCTAGTTTTTTTTTGTAGAATATTCGTTTTAATGTTATTAATATCTAGTAGGCATTCTTATAAATTTATTTAGGTATATTTTATTAGTGTATAAATTTTTGAAGTTTTTGGCGCGGTGGAGAAAAATGATGAGAGTGAATTTTTACGATGCGCGCGCACACCGATACCAAAAAATTTAACAGCATGACGTTAGTTCTAGGTGGTATGAAAATTGATAACTATGTTCAAGTTGTATATTAAGAAGTATAACTTCTAACGCGTGTACATAAGTACACACAAGTTTTTTTTTGTTTACTTATAAGCTAATTTACGCAAGCTGTGGTCTCCTATAAGTGAAGAAGAACACTGCTTACTATCTTGTAGCATGCACTATTTTATCAAATGTATTGTGTTTATTCTTTGTTGGAGATCCTTAAATAAATAAATAAAATAAAAAAATAAATTAGCACAGCTCCTTCCCCGTCTGTGATAGCGTGATGATATATAGCTTACCTATATGGTGGCCCGACTTCTTAGTAATATTCATGCAAAATATGCAGTAAATCCATGCAGTACTTTTTGAGTTTAGCCCGGACATACATACAGACAAACAGACAAAAATTCTAAAAACTTTATTTTTGGCTCCAATATAGATTGTAGATCACGCCCCAAGAATCCTTTAAAAAAAATATTCATAGTACACTTTTGACTACGATTTTTTTCCCTACGATTCGAATTCATTAAAATGGGTTCTTCATATAAGTATCATTGCCAAGCATCAACCGTAAACAACCGTAAAACTCAGTATTAAAGTCGCTTTTCCTTTACAGCGCCATCTCCAAAAGAAAATAGACCTTACCACAAAGAATTTAAAGTATAATTTTCTTTGCAGCGGAGCCTCTGAAGCCTACTTATATGCCAGTCTTCTTAACCAAGAAGGAAAGGAAGAAGTTGCGGCGACAAAGTAGAAGGGAAGCGTGGAAAGAGGAGCAGGAGAAGGTCAGACTTGGATTGGAGGCGCCACCAGAACCTAAACTTAGGTGGGTCTTTTTATACTACCAACTTAGAGAACATACATGGTGACGTGACCCACCTGATGGCAAGTGGTCACCGTAGCCTATCAACGCTTGCAACACCAGGGGCATCATTAGCGCGTTGCCGACTCTTTAAAAACCTTTTGGCCCCATGCTGTAGTCTCTTGGGAAAACCGTAACAGGGAGTTCATTCCACAACATCAACGTTTTTCCTCGATATATCTTAACGCTACATGTGACCAGAGGGCTGGCCAAGTTTTTGGACTGCGTTTATGCATTGCCATCCAGCGTGGCAATGCTGCCAGAATTCTGAGTACGAGGCTCAAAGACAGCGACGCCGAATTTTGTTTTCGTCGCCCACGGATGACTTTTTAGATTACTCTAGACTTAGGCTTTCGCATATATATATTGTAAATTTTTTATTTATTTATAGATAGAAGACCTGTAGACGTGGTGGCGTGGTTGGCAAATGCTTGCTTTTCACTCCGGAGGTCGTGGGTTCGAGTCCCATCCAGGACGGATATTTGTGTGCATTAACATGTCTGTTTGTCCTGAGTCTGAGTGTAATTATCTATATAAGTATGTATTTACAATAAAAATCTTTATTGTCTCTAATTATTAACAATTTATACAAAAAACTTCGTTTAAAAAAACCGACTTCAAAAACTAAAAAGTATACATGAGTCTAGCTAGACTTGCTAACATTTAAAAACGTCTGCGCCAAAGACAATTACATCGTCCACATAAACAAAAATTTTCATACAAAAATGTCCATAAAATGAAAACTACTGGGCCAAACTTTATAAAATTTTTATGGGACCAAATGGCAACTATTCCGCATCAAACTAAAAAAGAATCACGTAAATCGGATCATAAATCTCCGAGTAATCGGTGTACATACATAAAAAAAAAAAAAATACCGGTGAACTTGAGAACCTCCTCCTTTGGAAGTCGGTTAAAAAAAGTGGTATATATGTAGTATGTCAGCTATGTGGTTTCCATACACACGGTCATCTGATCCCAAACTAAGCAGATACAAGCTCTGCTTGTATCTGCTTAGTTTGGGATCAGATGTCCGTGTGTGAATAATGGTCCCAGGATATTATTATAATTATTATTTATTAACCGACTTCCAAAGGAGGAGGTTCTCAAGTTCACCGGTATTTTTTTTTTTTTTTATGTATGTACACCGATTACTCGGAGATTTATGATCCGATTTACGTGATTCTTTTTTAGTTTGATGCGAAATAGTTGCCATTTGGTCCCATAAAAATTTTATAAAGTTTGGTCCAGTAGTTTTAATTTTATGGTCATTTTTGTATGAATTTTTTTGTTTATGTGGACGATGTAACTGTCTTTGGCACAGACGTTTTTAAATCCTAGCAAGTCAGGCTAGACTCAATCTGTTCAAGTGTATTTTGGCATGAACATAAAAAACAATTTCAGACGACTAGCGTTTAATACGCGCGTATAAGGTCGTTTTTGGAAGCGCATGTAGGCGTACCTTTTAGCACAAGCGCATTTTTTATGTACGTACAGCGTAATCGACGCTGAGATTTATGAACCGATTTGCGTGATTCTTCTTTAGTTTGATGCGGAATAGCTGCCATCGAATCTTGGTAAGCAGATGTATTCCGTGAACCGCATTAAGATTTTCACACAAAGATAGAAAAACAGACAATAATATTTGGGGGTTCATAAACCATATATGTGGGGTATCTATGGATAGGTATTCAAAAATGATATTGAGGTTAATAATATATATTTGTCTTAACTGTATAGTTTGCGTGAGACACTCTTCCAAAGGCGTAAACTGTCAAAGTAACTTCTAAAATAAGCCCTCTGCTCAGTACCTAGATTCGTTGGCTAATCGATCATTAATAAGACCTAGTCTTCATAGACTCATGCCCTCTGCTCAGCAGACTTGATGGCTATTCGATCATTAATAAGACCTAGTCTATAAGCCACAGACTCTTTAGCTAGATGGTCATAAATACGGCCTAACCTATGCGCTTGCTGTTCAGACTTTCACGAATCTTAGCTAGTCTAGACTCGTACTGTGCAAGTTTTCTTAGAGTGAACGTAATTTTATGTAGTTTTTCTTGCTCTCGATCATTCACGGTCTCACAAGACCGTGAAAAAGAGTTTCGGACAACATTTTTGTTGGGCACCTTTCGTAGTGCTACCCATAGCTAGACACTAAAAAGTAACAAATAAAAAAAACTTCGTTTAAAAAAACCGACTTCAAAAACTGAAAAGTATAAGAAAAATATCTTAATAAAGATTTCATTTAATACATATCTTATGCAAACGTAATACCTTTAATATTAATGAAATAATATAATTTGTTTGTGCTACCCATTGATAGGTTTGAAGTCGGTGCCAAGCCCTAAGCAAAATAAAAGTTAATAATACAGCTTTCATAATTTGTGATGAAATTCCTACAATAAAGATAAGTAGTTTAAGAAAATAATCTTAAAGAACAATATGAATTAATATGAAACAGATGAAACTGTAGGTATCATAAAAAAAAATTAATATTAGTACCTAAATTTGCTACTATATTTATAATAAATATATATTATGCTTATATATGAATATATTTGTGGCCCTGAAAAACGAACAGATAAATTTATTAATTAGGAGACAACCATCAAAATTTTACAATATTTCGAAACGACCGTCAACGGCGTCTGCACGCTTGGGTTTTTGTGTAGAAATACGAAGCTATACCGCTGAAAGTAACGTGTGGCGAGTGTGTTACCTACTATTACATTTGGCTTGGCACCGACTTCAAACCTATCAATGGGTAGCACAAACAAATTATATTATTTCATTAATATTAAAGGTATTACGTTTGCATAAGATATGTATTAAATGAAATCTTTATTAAGATATTTTTCTTATACTTTTCAGTTTTTGAAGTCGGTTTTTTTAAACGAAGTTTTTTTTATTCACAAACAAATTGCCAAGCTACCTAATTCTTATCTAGCTAATAACGTGTTTGCCTCGCCAGGATATCAAACCTAATGCGCGCGCTGGGTACGGAGGCGGTCCAGGACCCCACAGCCATAGAGGCGAAGGTCCGGGAACAGATCGCCAAGCGACAGAAGACTCACTTGGAAGCGAACAAAGCGAGGGCTCTTACGAAGGAACAGAAGAGAGAAAAGGTATGTGTTTTATACAGTTACTATGAGGAGTAGCCTCGATGGTCTAGCGGTAGCGTGTTCAACCGCAGAAAATGAGGTCCTGAGTTCAAATCCCGAGTCGGGCCAAAGGTGTTTCGTTTTAAGGAATTTTCTGTAAACAGAAATTTCTTAGTATCAGCCCTAAGTCTGGGAGCTGGTGGTATTATACCCCCGTGCCTCGGAGAGCACGTAAAGCCGTCGGTCCTGTACCTGGTCTCTTTCCGATCGTATCGCTAGGCGTCACATATATCGTTCTGTGTTTGCGCACAAACTTGTGCTCTATTATATGTCCTGCGCAATTGGCTAATCTCCATTGAGAATGGCCGCCGTGGCCGAATTTCGGCCGGGAAGACATCATCATGACGAGTTAGGTTAAAACTTTCTATACAGGTGGCTGAGGGGTTCACGTTCAAACGCAAAATTTATATACTTTATGATGAGGAGTATCCGAATCACCCCCATGTATGTATGTTCTACGATTTTGCGTAGTTTTGATACTTTGAAAATTTACGAGTCTTGAGCTCAAACCCTAATTTTGAACATTCGAATAAATTTTAAGTCAGTTGTGCAATGATTAGATTAACCATACTTTTTAGGGTGTTAGGTTAAACTATGCTAATTAGTTATCACAAAAAAACTGAACCAGAAATGTTCAACAGAACGAGAAAAAATCGAAAGCTGATATTAGGCGAAACTTACAAAAAAAAATCATTAAAAAAATTCTATCTCGAAAAAAAAATGCAAAATCGTAGAACATACGAGTCACGGGGGTGATTCGGATACTTCTCATCATAAAGTATCAAAATTTTTCCTTTGAAATACTAACTGTTTATATTCATATTAATTTATTTATCTGTGAACATATGTAGGTGCAGTAGTGTGACATTACACATATAGCCAAAACAGTCAAAACCCTCGATTTAAATAAATCAGCGGGACTTGATCGGTTTTCTTTGCAAAATGCGCTGATTCTATATCAGTACCTATCGCACTGCTATACTTAAAGTCCATTTCGGAATGTTCTGTGCTATCTCTATGGAAGTCTGCATTCATAACTCCAATCCACAAAAAAAGGTTCAAAAACTGACGTGACAAACTATAGACCCGTTTCTAAATTATGTGTATTAGCAAAGTTTTTGAAAAAAATGGTTCACTGTCAAGTATATGCAGCTGTAAAAAATAGTTTCGGGGACGTTCAACAACATTCAATCTAATTCTCCTGAATGATCATATGTTTGCTGCTATGAGTAAAAGGAAGTAAGTCGATGTCATTTACACAGATTACAACAAATGCTTCGATCCAATAGATCATGTGATTTTTATTTAGAAATTGGAACGGATTGGGATAAAGGTAGATCTATTAAGATGGTTTTCTTCGTACATCTCGTACCGATCGCAAGCAGTTGTAATTAACAATTACGTATCCAGCTGGGTTTTAGTACCAAGTGGTGTGCCTCAGGGCTCACTGCTAGGTTCGCTGCTGTTTTTAATCTTTGTAAATGATATCGACAAGTGCTTCAATAACTCTCATGTGCTAAGTTTTGAGGATAAGATATTCAGAACTATATCATCACCTGACGATATTCCTACACTGCAGAGCGATTTAATTAGATTGGATGACTATTGCAACGTAAACAAACTGGACCTAAACCAAATAAGTGTTTCCTAGCAACGTTTAGCAGAATAAATAATAGCTTGCCTTCTGCGTATTCTCTATAAGGGCAAAAAATTCAGAAAACGTCAAATATACGTGACCTTGGTGTTATTCATGATACTAAGCTGTTATTTCAAGAGCACATAGACAGTATAATTTCCAAAGCATCTCAAGTGCTGGGGTTTGTGATGAGAATGTCTAAACATTTTAAGAATGAAAAAACATTCAAAATTCTCTATTGCACTTATGTGCGTAGCATTTTGGCATACTCCTGCCAAGTTTGGAACCCCCGCTAGGACACATATATTTCGCGAATTGAAAATGTCCAACGGATGTTCATCAAATATATGTGTTATCGACTCAATCGTAGGTATACGCATGAAGAATATCATAAGCTCTGTGCTGAATTTCACATTCTACCGTTGGTCACTCGTCGTGAAATAGCTGATGTTATTTTCTTTTTGAAATTGTTAAGAGGATCCATTGATTGTCCTGAACTTCTGTCGAAAATCCCATTAAATGTACCAAGAGCAGCAACAAGACAAACAAATCCTATACATCTTCCTTTAGTACCAACAAATAACGGACAGAATGCATATATTTAATGCTAGACCAGAGACAGTACGACGGTTACTTAGTCAAGCGTTTTTTTTTTTCAAAATATTTGAACTAATTAATGCCCATACATGTTGTTATTAAGTATTAATTTGTTTTGTTTTTGTGTTTCTTTTTTTTTCTTTTCTTGCAAGAATGTTCACACTAGTTCATAACTAACTTAAAATATTGCCTACTAGCTAAGACCTGTTATTGGCTTCATGTCGCTTATTATATTGTTATCTTTGTTACCATTGTATTGCTGTTGGTCTGAATAAATAAATGAATAAGTACATAAATGTGACGATACATAATTTTCTTTGTGGCTTTCTTCTCCGGGTCGTCCACCTAGGTAGCTAGTTTCCGGCGCTGGGAGGTAATCCCAGCGTGAGAGAGTATGCGGCGCCCGGCTGGCTTCTCCCCGACTGGGTGCCGCCCCTGGGACCGCTGGCGTTTGGAGGAGGGCACTCCACTCGTCTTGTTTTAGCGGTCCCGGGAAGAGATAACCTGCTGTAGCTCAGGTTGCCTTAACGCGCTTGTGCGTGCTGGGGAGGGGCTCCCCGCATGAGAGTCTCGCGGACGCTCAGTGTACAGCGGGGGTACTGGCGAGATCGTTCACGAGTACCCAGAGCCCCCGCTACAGGCACTGTGAGGCTGGCTACCGTGGAGGTTTTAGTGGGTTCGAGCCCTACACAACGTGCCAAGGCATTTCCACCATATCAAAAAAAGGTAGCTATAGAAAGCCGCAGGCTAGGTAGGGTATTATTATTTATTAATATTTACAAATTCTATGCGAGAAAATACTGTATTACTGAAAAATAAGTGTCAAAAGAAAAAGAAGTAATCTGTCAAATGTCTTTTATAGATTTTGAACTTTATCACAAAAGCATAAAGTTCACTTTCAATGGGGGAAACTTGACAGATTGGGGTAGCTTGATGTGCTGGCGTCTGTACAATAATAGTCTAACGTAACTATGGTAACGAGGCAGCATAGACAAGTCATGAGCCAATATAAACTCTTTACAAATATTAATGTGAAAACTGTTTTTTCTTTCATTCCAGGTGGATAGGAAAATCAGAGAAGACACAAGTATTGGTGTTCATGTTGCCGTGTACAGGTAATTACATTTGTTATACATAGTTTTAAGTTCGGTAGTTGCTTGCTTATCGTATTGGCAGTGGTTACCCTGGTG
The DNA here is from genome assembly GCA_951640165.1 of Pseudoips prasinana. Lineage (NCBI taxonomy): Eukaryota > Metazoa > Arthropoda > Insecta > Lepidoptera > Nolidae > Pseudoips > Pseudoips prasinana. Next base: position 2,457,988 of record OX621264.1, read on the forward strand.
TCAGAGTTGTTCAAGCCGCCCAGTAAGCCTCCGACATGACTTAACGACTGTTGCCTATGACAACAACCGGGACCGACAGCTTAACGTGCCTTCCGATGCACGGAGACGCTCAGAAATTAAAACACTTTGGCGGTCACCCATCTATGGACTGACCGCGGGCCTAGTTGAGAGCATCTAGCTATGATAAAGTCCGGTGGTAACTCATGTTTAAAGCTTATGATAATAAATATCTTGGGAAAGAGCTCACTGCCATACTAACCCAAATAAGGCAGGGTCTGTACTGTGACAAAGATTTCTTCGGGCTGGCATCGAACTCATGACTTTTAGTTATGTTTGCAAGTGCTTAAAAAAATGTTTGAGTTTTATTCCGATTCTACTGAGATCCAACAGTTTGGTCCTTTGAGCCGGATCAAACTGTTGACTCTTAGGTCAATAGAATCGGAATAAAACTTCTTGTCGACTGTATATATAGCTGGTCTATTGAAATAACTTGAAGATATAATAATTTTGGAAGTAATGCTATGAATTGGGGAGAATCGTTGGAATCGGTGGGTTTGAACGGACGGATGCCTGCGCGGCCGCGCCTCTATCAGGACCGGTTTCGTGTGCGAACACTGCTATTACAATTTTCCTCCTTCTTTTTTATAGAGTGAAAGATCTATTCGAGTGCGCATCCGCCAAGTTCAAGGTGGAGGCGAACGCGCAGCAGCTGCACATGACGGGCTGCGTGGTGCTGCACCGCGGCTGCTGCGTCGTGGTCGTGGAGGGCGGGCCCAAGCAGCACGCCAAGTACAAGAGGTACGGAGCTAGGCACGACTTGGGACCAATGTAGGCTCCTTGTAAAACACCAACAACCTCGCAGGAGTGGATAGCTACAGCTGCACATGACGGGCTGCGTGGTGCTGCACCGCGGCTGCTGCGTCGTGGTCGTGGAGGGCGGGCCCAAGCAGCACGCCAAGTACAAGAGGTACGGAGCTAGGCACGACTTGGGACCAATGTAGGCTCCTTGTAAAACACCAACAACCTCGCAGGAGTGGATAGCTACAGCTGCACATGACGGGCTGCGTGGTGCTGCACCGCGGCTGCTGCGTCGTGGTCGTGGAGGGCGGGCCCAAGCAGCACGCCAAGTACAAGAGGTACGGAGCTAGGCACGACTTGGGACCAATGTAGGCTCCTTGTAAAACACCAACAACCTCGCAGGAGTGGATAGCTACAGCTGCACATGACGGGCTGCGTGGTGCTGCACCGCGGCTGCTGCGTCGTGGTCGTGGAGGGCGGGCCCAAGCAGCACGCCAAGTACAAGAGGTACGGAGCTAGGCACGACTTGGGACCAATGTAGGCTCCTTGTAAAACACCAACAACCTCGCAGGAGTGGATAGCTACAGCTGCACATGACGGGCTGCGTGGTGCTGCACCGCGGCTGCTGCGTCGTGGTCGTGGAGGGCGGGCCCAAGCAGCACGCCAAGTACAAGAGGTACGGAGCTAGGCACGACTTGGGACCAATGTAGGCTCCTTGTAAAACACCAACAACCTCGCAGGAGTGGATAGCTACAGCTGCACATGACGGGCTGCGTGGTGCTGCACCGCGGCTGCTGCGTCGTGGTCGTGGAGGGCGGGCCCAAGCAGCACGCCAAGTACAAGAGGTACGGAGCTAGGCACGACTTGGGACCAATGTAGGCTCCTTGTAAAACACCAACAACCTCGCAGGAGTGGATAGCTACAGCTGCACATGACGGGCTGCGTGGTGCTGCACCGCGGCTGCTGCGTCGTGGTCGTGGAGGGCGGGCCCAAGCAGCACGCCAAGTACAAGAGGTACGGAGCTAGGCACGACTTGGGACCAATGTAGGCTCCTTGTAAAACACCAACAACCTCGCAGGAGTGGATAGCTACAGCTGCACATGACGGGCTGCGTGGTGCTGCACCGCGGCTGCTGCGTCGTGGTCGTGGAGGGCGGGCCCAAGCAGCACGCCAAGTACAAGAGGTACGGAGCTAGGCACGACTTGGGACCAATGTAGGCTCCTTGTAAAACACCAACAACCTCGCAGGAGTGGATAGCTACAGCTGCACATGACGGGCTGCGTGGTGCTGCACCGCGGCTGCTGCGTCGTGGTCGTGGAGGGCGGGCCCAAGCAGCACGCCAAGTACAAGAGGTACGGAGCTAGGCACGACTTGGGACCAATGTAGGCTCCTTGTAAAACACCAACAACCTCGCAGGAGTGGATAGCTACAGCTGCACATGACGGGCTGCGTGGTGCTGCACCGCGGCTGCTGCGTCGTGGTCGTGGAGGGCGGGCCCAAGCAGCACGCCAAGTACAAGAGGTACGGAGCTAGGCACGACTTGGGACCAATGTAGGCTCCTTGTAAAACACCAACAACCTCGCAGGAGTGGATAGCTACAGCTGCACATGACGGGCTGCGTGGTGCTGCACCGCGGCTGCTGCGTCGTGGTCGTGGAGGGCGGGCCCAAGCAGCACGCCAAGTACAAGAGGTACGGAGCTAGGCACGACTTGGGACCAATGTAGGCTCCTTGTAAAACACCAACAACCTCGCAGGAGTGGATAGCTACAGCTGCACATGACGGGCTGCGTGGTGCTGCACCGCGGCTGCTGCGTCGTGGTCGTGGAGGGCGGGCCCAAGCAGCACGCCAAGTACAAGAGGTACGGAGCTAGGCACGACTTGGGACCAATGTAGGCTCCTTGTAAAACACCAACAACCTCGCAGGAGTGGATAGCTACAGCTGCACATGACGGGCTGCGTGGTGCTGCACCGCGGCTGCTGCGTCGTGGTCGTGGAGGGCGGGCCCAAGCAGCACGCCAAGTACAAGAGGTACGGAGCTAGGCACGACTTGGGACCAATGTAGGCTCCTTGTAAAACACCAACAACCTCGCAGGAGTGGATAGCTACAGCTGCACATGACGGGCTGCGTGGTGCTGCACCGCGGCTGCTGCGTCGTGGTCGTGGAGGGCGGGCCCAAGCAGCACGCCAAGTACAAGAGGTACGGAGCTAGGCACGACTTGGGACCAATGTAGGCTCCTTGTAAAACACCAACAACCTCGCAGGAGTGGATAGCTACAGCTGCACATGACGGGCTGCGTGGTGTTGCACCGCGGCTGCTGCGTCGTGGTCGTGGAGGGCGGGCCCAAGCAGCACGCCAAGTACAAGAGGTACGGAGCTAGGCACGACTTGGGACCAATGTAGGCTCCTTGTAAAACACCAACAACCTCGCAGGAGTGGATAGCTACAGCTGCACATGACGGGCTGCGTGGTGCTGCACCGCGGCTGCTGCGTCGTGGTCGTGGAGGGCGGGCCCAAGCAGCACGCCAAGTACAAGAGGTACGGAGCTAGGCACGACTTGGGACCAATGTAGGCTCCTTGTAAAACACCAACAACCTCGCAGGAGTGGATAGCTACAGCTGCACATGACGGGCTGCGTGGTGCTGCACCGCGGCTGCTGCGTCGTGGTCGTGGAGGGCGGGCCCAAGCAGCACGCCAAGTACAAGAGGTACGGAGCTAGGCACGACTTGGGACCAATGTAGGCTCCTTGTAAAACACCAACAACCTCGCAGGAGTGGATAGCTACAGCTGCACATGACGGGCTGCGTGGTGCTGCACCGCGGCTGCTGCGTCGTGGTCGTGGAGGGCGGGCCCAAGCAGCACGCCAAGTACAAGAGGTACGGAGCTAGGCACGACTTGGGACCAATGTAGGCTCCTTGTAAAACACCAACAACCTCGCAGGAGTGGATAGCTACAGCTGCACATGACGGGCTGCGTGGTGCTGCACCGCGGCTGCTGCGTCGTGGTCGTGGAGGGCGGGCCCAAGCAGCACGCCAAGTACAAGAGGTACGGAGCTAGGCACGACTTGGGACCAATGTAGGCTCCTTGTAAAACACCAACAACCTCGCAGGAGTGGATAGCTACAGCTGCACATGACGGGCTGCGTGGTGCTGCACCGCGGCTGCTGCGTCGTGGTCGTGGAGGGCGGGCCCAAGCAGCACGCCAAGTACAAGAGGTACGGAGCTAGGCACGACTTGGGACCAATGTAGGCTCCTTGTAAAACACCAACAACCTCGCAGGAGTGGATAGCTACAGCTGCACATGACGGGCTGCGTGGTGCTGCACCGCGGCTGCTGCGTCGTGGTCGTGGAGGGCGGGCCCAAGCAGCACGCCAAGTACAAGAGGTACGGAGCTAGGCACGACTTGGGACCAATGTAGGCTCCTTGTAAAACACCAACAACCTCGCAGGAGTGGATAGCTACAGCTGCACATGACGGGCTGCGTGGTGCTGCACCGCGGCTGCTGCGTCGTGGTCGTGGAGGGCGGGCCCAAGCAGCACGCCAAGTACAAGAGGTACGGAGCTAGGCACGACTTGGGACCAATGTAGGCTCCTTGTAAAACACCAACAACCTCGCAGGAGTGGATAGCTACAGCTGCACATGACGGGCTGCGTGGTGCTGCACCGCGGCTGCTGCGTCGTGGTCGTGGAGGGCGGGCCCAAGCAGCACGCCAAGTACAAGAGGTACGGAGCTAGGCACGACTTGGGACCAATGTAGGCTCCTTGTAAAACACCAACAACCTCGCAGGAGTGGATAGCTACAGCTGCACATGACGGGCTGCGTGGTGCTGCACCGCGGCTGCTGCGTCGTGGTCGTGGAGGGCGGGCCCAAGCAGCACGCCAAGTACAAGAGGTACGGAGCTAGGCACGACTTGGGACCAATGTAGGCTCCTTGTAAAACACCAACAACCTCGCAGGAGTGGATAGCTACAGCTGCACATGACGGGCTGCGTGGTGCTGCACCGCGGCTGCTGCGTCGTGGTCGTGGAGGGCGGGCCCAAGCAGCACGCCAAGTACAAGAGGTACGGAGCTAGGCACGACTTGGGACCAATGTAGGCTCCTTGTAAAACACCAACAACCTCGCAGGAGTGGATAGCTACAGCTGCACATGACGGGCTGCGTGGTGCTGCACCGCGGCTGCTGCGTCGTGGTCGTGGAGGGCGGGCCCAAGCAGCACGCCAAGTACAAGAGGTACGGAGCTAGGCACGACTTGGGACCAATGTAGGCTCCTTGTAAAACACCAACAACCTCGCAGGAGTGGATAGCTACAGCTGCACATGACGGGCTGCGTGGTGCTGCACCGCGGCTGCTGCGTCGTGGTCGTGGAGGGCGGGCCCAAGCAGCACGCCAAGTACAAGAGGTACGGAGCTAGGCACGACTTGGGACCAATGTAGGCTCCTTGTAAAACACCAACAACCTCGCAGGAGTGGATAGCTACAGCTGCACATGACGGGCTGCGTGGTGCTGCACCGCGGCTGCTGCGTCGTGGTCGTGGAGGGCGGGCCCAAGCAGCACGCCAAGTACAAGAGGTACGGAGCTAGGCACGACTTGGGACCAATGTAGGCTCCTTGTAAAACACCAACAACCTCGCAGGAGTGGATAGCTACAGCTGCACATGACATAACTTAATAATTATAGGGTCGGATACAAAAGGCGGCAATAATGGGAACGGTACGCATTTTGAGGACGTTCCTTACTCTGTCGCCCTGACCACCGGCGGCTTAGGGCGTCAAACCCCGCTGGAGGATCTCAATTTTTTTCATATTTATTTATATTTATGTTTTTTTATATTAATTTTATAAATATAAATATCTAAAAAATAAGATATCAAATAAATAATAGGGAATTAAAATGATATGATATAATGAATATGAATTTAAAAAAATTCATACCAATATGAAACATACGAGGAGAGCTTAGCAAGGGAAAAAACGCGTAGAAAAGATTTTGCCAGCAAATTCAAGCCTCTATTTGATGTTGCTAAACATAGTCCTCATTATCAGGCTGTTAAAATTTTTAATAAGTTACCGATTGAGTTAAAGGGCATGCTGTACACAAGTTCATTTAAACCACAACTTAAGACACTCCTATTGAAAAGATGTCTGTACACTATAGAGGATTTTTAAATCAATATGTTATTAATTAAATAATTTATTAATAATAACTATTATTATATAAGTCATTAATGTTATTTGGATTTTTTTATAATTAATATACACATACATACATACATACACTCACGCCTGTTTCCCAGAGGGGTAGGCAGAGACAACGGATTTCCATTTGTCACGATCTTTGCATACTTCTTTTGCCTCCATTACTGTCATTATATTCTTCATACATGCTCGCCGGTTTAGGGTACTTCTGACCTGCCCTTTCTTGAGAACATCTCTAATTTGGTCAGAGAATGTTCGACGAGGTCTTCCCCTTCCGGTTGTCCCATTCACACAGGCCAGGTATACTTCTTTTGTCAATCTTCTTTCATTCATCCTTTCTAAATATAATTAATAGATTTTATCATAAATGGCTATGCATGTTAACTTACTTATTTTAAATTAATAAATTTAAAATAAGTAAATTAAATATAATAGTACTCTTTTTTAATTTGTATTGTTTCATGTTTATATAATATTCACACACAATTTAAATTGTTCATGAATAAACGGAATTGAATTGAATAGTAATAATAATAATAAATACTTATTTCAGTAAAGTTAAAAACATTGAAGTGGGACATTAAATTAATAATTATTTTTGTAATTAATAAAATTTAACAAATTACCTAAAGTTGTTTAACAAAAGTTGTTGCTTATGTTTAATATATCCTGAGACAATATACACTCACGGCCATCTGATCCCATACTAAGCAGAGCTTGTACTATGGAAACCAGATAACTGTAGACTACTTTACTTATGTAAATACATACTGATATAGATAACTAGCGGCCCGGTACGTGCTTCGCTACGTATAAGGCATAGTAATAAAAAAAATGATTATTAAGTTCATTTATTCAACAAAAACATATTTTAAATTGCTAAAAGATGATGATTTTACATTTTCTCTACGTACAAACCTTCCCTAGACTTCCACGAATAATTCAAGACCAAAATTAGCCAAATCGGTAAAGGTGTTGTTGAGTTATAACATTACAACGAAAAGTGGCATTGATTTTTATATATATATATATATATATATATATATATATATAGATAGATAGATACATTACACCCAGACTCGGGACAAACCAATATTTGTGTGCATGAACATGTGTTCTATAATAATATAGACAGAACCATTCAAACAACATGAACTAAAATACAGGCTGGCCGAGGAGTTGAGGTTTAAACGCAAAATTTTGATACTTTATGATGAGGAGTATCCGAATCACCCCCATGTATGTTCTACGATTTTGCGTAGTTTTGATACTTTGAAAATTTTGATACTTTATGATGAGGAGTATCCGAATCACCCCCATGTATGTTCTACGATTTTGCGTAGTTTTGATACTTTGAAAATTTTGATACTTTATGATGAGGAGTATCCGAATCACCCCCATGTATGTTCTACGATTTTGCGTAGTTTTGATACTTTGAAAATTTTGATACTTTATGATGAGGAGTATCCGAATCACCCCCATGTATGTTCTACGATTTTGCGTAGTTTTGATACTTTGAAAATTTTGATACTTTATGATGAGGAGTATCCGAATCACCCCCATGTATGTCTCTACAATTTTGCATAGTTTTGATACTTTGAAAATTTATGAGTCCTGAGCTTAAACCCTAATTTTGACTATTCGAATAAATTCTAAGTCAGTTCTGCAATGATAAGATAAACCATACTTTTTAGGGTGTTAGGTTAAACTATGCTTATTAGCTATCATAAAAAACTGATCCAGAAATGTTCAACAGAACGAGAAAAAAATCGGAACTGATGTTAGGTGAAATATACGAAAAAATCTCGAAGCTACGCAAAATCGTAGAAGTTATACATGGGGGTGATTCGGATACTCCTCATCATAGTTAGTTAGTTGGGCGATTGGTTTCCGCGCTTAGCCCCCCAATTGGGCCATTGTACGTGAACTTATTTGGCTACTCAAACCATTTTAGTTCCACCCAGAAGTCCAAGAGGCCTCGAAAGCTTGGCTTGAGTACTTCCTGCAGTGTCTTCGGATCGTTTAGGAACTTTGCCCGTTGGCTGGCAACACTATTGCAGTGTAGCAGTACGTGTGCCGGTGTTTCTTCAGATTCAATGCATCCTCTGCACAGGGGGCTGTCGGTGTCGCCAATCTTGAAGAGGTGTTTAGTGTGCAGTGTCCGGTGATTGTGCCTATCACCATGCGCAAATCTTTTCTGTTCAGATGTAGTAGACTGGGAGATAGGCGTTTGTTCAGAGATGGTAGAATTTCCTTTGTCTGTCTGCATGATTCTAGATCCATCCACTCGTTTTCATGTTGCTGCTTGGTTTTTTTCACTTAGCCATGTTTTCAGTTGGTTAAAAGGTATGGGTACTAGACATTCTGGTCCCATTGTCATCGTTTCAGAGCCCTTTCTTGCCAGCTGGTCCGCAGTGTCATTACCCAGAGAGCCGCTATGGCCCCGGATCCACTGTAGTGTAACTTTTATGTCAGATGCTATGTTTTCGAGTGCACAGTGGCACTCCATGATGAGACCGCTGTTGAAGTTGTTGCTCTTTACTCCTCATCATAAAGTATTTAAATTTTGTGTTTGAACGTCAACACCTCGGCCAGCCTGTATACAGTATTGTATAAAGTTTTAGCGTTATATGTGTTTCCAGATTGATGCTGCACCGCATCAAGTGGGAGGAGGAGCTGATAAAGGACGGCGAGGGGGGTGAGGGGCCCAACTCCTGCCACCTCGTGTGGGAGGGCACCGTGCAGCACCGCTCCTTCGGGGACATCAAATTCAAGGTGATTATGCAATGGCAAATAGACGAGCCGACATTGTATGGTAAACTAGCTATGCCCCGCGGTTTCACCCGCGTTAAATAGTTTTGGCGTGAAAGAGTGACAAACATACATCTATACATGCATTTATAATATTAGTAGGATGTGTACCACTAGCGGTGTTGGCAGTGCACGCCGGAATAGCTCGCAAATGGTAGATTTTTTCCTACTTACTTGACACTTATCGTCATATTTTGGACAATTCACACAATATCTTTATAAATTATAGCCTCTGTGTTATTCTGATGTATAAACTATATTATTGTAAAGTTTTATTACTATCCATTCAGTAGTTTTTACGTGAAAGAGTAACAAACATCCAACCATCCATACTATTCCATACTTACAAACTTTCGCGTTTATAATATTAGTAGGATTTCACTACTATTATGACGTTTGTGTGGTTAGTATGTTCTCAAAAATGGGAAATCATAAAATTAATCGTCCGGCGGGTCTCGAACCTGCACCTTCTAGGCCCAGTAGGCCTCTGACATGGCTTAACGACTGTTGTCTAATGACTACAACCGGGACCGACAGCTTAACGTGCCCTCCGAAGCACGGAGACGCACAGAAATTAAACCACTTTGGCGGTCACCCATCTATGGACTGACCGCGAACCTGTTTGCTTCATCTCCCCGGTCACTTACGGACATAATGAGAGCAACTCGCTATGAGCGCCTCGAAGTAAAACTTGAAATGTAACTGGCCATGAGAGAAAGAAAATAAATAAAAAATGTGAGCCGTCACGGGACGCCTGGCAGATGTGAAACACCGACATTATTTTGTAAAAGTAATATGCAGAAAAGAACATATTGTGATAGGAACTAAATATGTCATAATGATAAAATAAAAAGTCGATTGCGCATGCGCCACGGCATGCGTCGCCAGGCCAGAAATCTGTTTTACGTGCGGCTAAAGATGTTTGCGTACGTGTGTTATATGAGGATCAAATTAATGCAAGTAACTATTGTGTATAACCTTTAACCAAAAATTGACATTGACACATACAAGAAGTACCAACAACCAAATACGGAACATAACGTTTCGTTACACGCAAACTACTGAGTGAGTGTTGCCACAACTATAAAATAATATTCCTACTAAATAACATCTGAGTTATCAACATCATAAATAGAAACATTAGTAAAATGGACGATCAGATGCAAATATTATTTACAAAATTAAAACTGGAAATGGAAAAGCAAACAGTTACATTACAAACTTCTATTAGAGAAGAGATAGACGTTAAACTGAAATCGTTGGTCGAAGATAACCTATTTCTAAAAAAAGAAGTTGAAAAATTAAATGAGAAGATAAAGTGCCTAGAATCTGATAAAAGGGAACACAATTTAATATTCTACGGCATTGAGGAGCCCGCAAAAGAAAATATTAACGTAATCGAAATCGTAGTAAAAATTCTAAATGACTCTGGTATTGAGGTTAACAATCGGGATATCAACAAAGGTTTTAGACTAGGCAAAGAAAAAGGAAAAGCACGCCCGGTTCTAGTTAGCATGTTAAATGTATGGAAAAAAATAGAAATCCTGAAAAACAAGAAAAGATTACCTAAAAACACTTTTGTGAACGAAGACTTTAGCAAAGAAGTTTTAGAGAAACGGAGGGAACTCATACCCCAGTTAAAAGAAGAAAGAAAAAAGGGACAAATAGCATTCTTAAAATACGATAAACTGGTCATCATAGGTGAAGTAACGACACGAGATAAAAGGAAGAGGGAACAATCTGTATCACCAAAAATAACCAATGAAAGTGCCAAACCGAAAATTAATAAAGTGAATGCATTCGAACGAATGTATAGAAACAGGTCCTACTCGACATCAGATTCAAACAAAGAATAGCCACTAATACACCTCGGTAACCGGAAGATCAGAACAAATAAACAATTAAAATTCAACGATACAACTAAAACTACAACACCTCCCCCAAGCCGGCTGGTCCCCGTGGGGGAATATGACCAACCCCTTCCAGCACAATTGAAAAGAAAAAATAACATTAATACAAGCGATAAAAGAAAACTTTATATTGCCACTTTAAACTGCCTTACCTTGCGTACAGAAGAGAGTCTAACCGAATTAGAATTAGCACTCTCAAATATAAAGTGGGATGTTTTAGGATTAAGTGAAGTAAGAAGATTCGGCGAAAGTATTGAGGACCGCAAGGAGTATATTTTATATTACAAAGGCGAAACAAAAGGAAACTACGGAGTAGGATTCATGATTAAAAAACACTTAGAAGGAAACATAGAAGAATTCAAGGGCATATCAGAGAGAATAGCTGTACTTAACCTGAATCTGCCATCGTACAGAAACAAATGGTCGATTATCCAAATTTACGCTCCCACAGAACAGTATGAGGAATCTACCAAAGACCTTTTCTATGAACAACTAACATCAGTCCTACAGCATTCGCACAAGAACGTAATGTTGATAGGAGATTTTAACGGTAGAATTGGTTTTCAACAAACTGGAGAAGAAAATGTAATTGGCAAATTTGGTTATGGCAGAAGAAGCAAGAATGGCAAAAGAATGATCAATATGGCCTTGGAAAACAATCTTGCATTTATGAACAGCTTTTTCAATAAAAATATAAAGAAGAAATGGACATGGCTATCACCAGATGGAACATATAGAAATGAAATAGACTATATAGCAAGCAATAACAGAAAAGCTTTCTATGATGTAAGTGTTATTAAACAACTGAATTTTAACACTAACCATAGAATGGTCAGAGCAACAATAAATAGCACAGAGCCGAAAAAACCCAGAAATAAATTTAATACAATAAAGAATATTAGTAGACACCCATATGAAGCAAAAAATGAAACCGACGAAAGATACGAAAAAGAAATAAACGAAATTTATGGACTACTATAAGCTCAATTGGCAAAACCTAAGACATGTCTTATGGAAAATGAAACCAAAACTCTAATTGAAGAAAGAAGACAGCTTCTAAAAAATAAAAAAGATAAACAGAATTTAAGAGCTATATCAGATGTAAGTAAAAAGATCAGTTACAGTATAAAGAAGTACAGAGCTAAAAGAAGATTAGATATACTGAACAATCACATTAAAAACACAGGAGGAGTTAAAAAAGCCTTAAAAGAACTAGTTGAGTCAAAACAATGGATACCAAACATGAAGAATAAAGCAGGAAAGCGGGAGACCATAAGAAGAAGTATAATCCAAATAGCAACAGACTTCTATAGATCACTCTATGCGGCGGACACCAATGTTCAGATTTTAACTACAAATTTAGAAGATGATGAAATTAATGATATTCCAGTTTTTCTACAATCAGAAATAGAAAAAGCTGTTTACAGTCTAAACAGCGGCAAGGCACCTGGGCGAGATCAAATAACGAACGAGATGATAAAAGCTTCAATAATTATACCTGAAAACTTAAGAAATCTCACAGAAATATATAATACCATCCTAAAAACTGAATCTATACCATCACAATGGACAAAGAGTACAATTATCCTTTTACACAAGAAAGGGGATAGGGATAACATTGAAAATTATAGACCAATTAGTTTGTTGTCAAATTTATATAAAGTATTCTCAAAATTGATTCTACATAGACTAACAGGGATAATGGACGAACAACAACCAATCGAACAAGCTGGATTCCGAGCGGGATTCTCATCCATCGATCATATACATGCATTAAAACAGTTAATAGAAAAATCCAAAGAATACAACAAAACACTGTATATTGCATTTGTGGATTACAGCAAGGCTTTCGATTCCATTAAACATGAGTCACTCTGGAAGGCTTTAACTGAACAAGGAATTCCCAAGAAATACATACGTATAATCAAAAATATATACAAGAACAGCACGGCACATATAAAATTGGAAACTACCGGTGAAGAGTTCCCTATAGCGAAAGGGGTAAGACAAGGAGACCCGTTGTCCCCAAAACATTTTTCTGCAATCCTTGAAAGTGTATTTAGGAACATAGAGTGGGGAAAGGTAGGCATAAATATTAACGGGGAAGAACTCAACCATTTAAGGTTCGCAGATGATTTAGTTTTAATCACTGACAGCCCTAGTACACTGCGTAATATGCTGCAACAGTTAACAGACTCTAGTAGAAGAGTAGGTCTTACCATAAATAAATCTAAAACAAACGTAATGACAAACAGTGAAGAAATAGACATAATAAAAGATGGCGAAAACATTGAATACGTAAAAAGCTACTCATACCTAGGTCAATTAATATCATTCAGAGACCAAACAGACATGGAAATCGAAAGAAGAGTTGCTTATGCATGGAAAAGATATTGGTCACTCAAGGAGATACTTAAAAGTAAACATTTTTCCATGGCAGCTAAAAGAAAAGTCCTCAACTCTTGCGTCTTACCTTGCCTGACGTATGGGAGCCAAACGTGGGCCCTGAATTATAATCACCTTATGAAACTTAGATCATGTCAGCGGGGAATGGAGAGAAGCATGATTGGTGTTACTAAGAAAGACAGGATAAGAGCAGTGGAAATACGATCCAGAACCAAAGTAGAAGATATAATAAAGCAAATAAGACAGTTGAAATGGAGATGGACAGGACACATGACTAGAGATAGCAAGTCAAAATGGACAAAAATTATAACAGAGTGGCAACCACGCGATGGCAAAAGGAAAAGGGGAAGACAGGCAAAGAGATGGATAGATGACATAAGAAAAATTGGAGGCGTTACCTGGTCCAGAAAAGCTAGAGACAGGAATGAGTGGAAACAGCTGGAAGAGGCCTATGTGTCCCAGGACACGCTGATCACTAAACCGGAAAACCCGAGATGCTAGGTTTAAGATTTTTTAAACTGTTAAATTCAATACCTATATTTTTAGTTTTCAGCAATAAAGGCTTAATAAAAAATAGATGTTTCACATCAAAAAATAAATAAGAATATCTTGGGCAACTAACACAGTGCCGTCTGATCCCAAACAATGCAGAGCCTGTACTATGACAACCAGACAACTGATACACATAATGAATGAAATGAAATAATGAAATTTATTCAGCACTTGGGTATTAACATACACTTGTACTTGTCAAGTCCAAAATGCAGTACACAAACATAGTCGAACACAGTATACAAATTACAAAAATATAATTAGACTAAAAAATTAATCTATTATTTTGAAATTTAGTTGTACAATATTAAAATTAAAGGATTGAAGGCAATGAGCATTTGGCTAGCGCAGAAGGCTCTTGACCAGTAGCTTAAATTAAACGATTGATACCCGAGTACCCCATACTTATATATTTCTAAATACATACATATTATAGATAAATGGTTTGGCCATTTAGAAAGGATGAATGAAAGAAGATTGACAAAAGAAGTATACCTGGCCTGTGTGAATGGGACAACCGGAAGGGGAAGACCTCGTCGAACATTCTCTGACCAAATCGGAGACATTCTCAAGAAAGGCCAGGTCAGAAGTACCTTAAACCGGCGAGCATGAATGAAGAATATAATGGCAGTAATCGAGGCAAAAGACGTGTGCAAAGATCGTGACAAATGGTAATCCGTTGTCTCTGCGTACCACTCTGGGTAACAGGCGTGAGTCTATGTATGTATAGATAAATTACACCTAGGAACATAACAAATAATCGTTTTGATCACAAAAAAATGTGTTTTGGCTCACCTGGGACTAATGTTTGTGTGATGAACACGATTATTTGCACGCTTGACCTGAAGAGTTAGCTGGTAAACGCGCCAGAAGGACGTTACGAAAAGTGTGATCAGGTGAAGCGAACGGAAGTTGAGAGGGAGATATAAGTTTCGTATATTACTGTAGGGGCAAGACAGAGAGGTGCAACCACACATTTTCATTCTCTCTTCCTTGTATAGCCAGAAACGTGTTGTAGATCTAAGTTTTACTTCAGTCGTGTTGTCTAAAGCATACTTTCTTTATATTTAAAGGTGTTGCCAACCGAGAAACTAGCGCGGGAGCACTTCCAGAAGGCGGGCGTGGAGCACTACTGGGACCTGTCCTACAGCGGCGCCGTGCTGGGGCCCGCAGACGAGCCCTAGGGCTCCGCTAGTGTAACAGAAAGAAATAAAAAATTATACTGTCATATATTTACAGGCATTTTATTTCCTTCCAATATCCCTTTGAATGAAACTATCTTTTTATTTCATTCTCTTAGAGTACCCTATATATGTACAGACGCCAGCACATCAAGCTACCCCAATCTGTCAAATTTTCCCAATTGAAAGTGAACCTTATGCTTTTGTGATAAAGTTGAAAATATATAAAATAAATTTGACAGATTGGGGTATCGTATGGGCAGTGGTTCCCCTAGTGTCAGAGTTGTTCAAGCCGCCCAGTAGGCCTCTGACATGACTTAACGACTCTGTCTAATCGATACAACCGAGACCGACAGCATAACGTGCCCTCCGAAGCACGGAGACGGGCATAGAATAGAATAGAATATATTTATTTGCATTAAACATGGTCACGATATTACAGGTCTTAAAATTAAAATATGTTCAACATGTTTAACCAGGGACTGGTATACAAATTAATTAAAACATAAAATAACAATTCATTACATTTACATACATCAAATAAAATTACATTTATATTAATTATTAAAATATTCAATTATATTCATTATCATACTTTCAAATAAAAAAATAAAAAAGACCATCAAAATCCCTTCAAATCTAAAAATTCTTGTTCCGTGTAAAAACATTTTTCAATTAGCCATTTTTTAAATTTGATTTTGAACATTCTTAGGGGAAGTTCTCTTAGTGGTTTTGGGATTTTGTTATATATCTTTATACACATAAAAATGCTGTTCCGGTGGTAAAGTGTAGTTCTACATTTTATTAATCTGAGTTTTGTTGGATCTCTTCGACTAAGCAGACTATTTTCACTGGCTTTTTCAAATAGTTGTGGATGTTTTCTAACAAATAGTCCAATCTCTAGGATGTATAGTGAAGTTAGTGTCAGTATGTTTTTTTCTTTAAAAAGTGGCTTGCATGAGTCAAGAGGATCGGCATTGCATATCGCCCTAATACATTTTTTTTGAGACAGAAATACCTGATTGACTAACGTAGAATTACCCCACAACAATAAACCGTACCGTAACAACGATCCAACATAGCCGTGGTAAGCCATAATGGCCGAGCCTTCTGAAGCTGTAAATCTTAAATTTCTAAGAGCGTATACAAATTTATTGATTTTTGAGCAGATGTTATTTATATGTGATTTCCAATTGCAGAATTTATCGACAGATATACCCAAAAATGTCATATTATCCGTTTGTTGAAGCGTTATGTTGTCATATTTTAATACTACTTTGTTTACCGTCATCTTATAGTTAGAGAATTGTATGTATTTTGTTTTTAAAAGGTTGATAGTCAAATTATTATATTTTAGCCATTGTATTATATGTCCGAGAGTAATATTAATTTCTAATTCATAGTCAATGTTGGGTCTTTTGTCATCATTAGGAATAATTACACATATGTCATCTGCAAATAATATACATTTATGTGATGTTATATTAGGGAGATCGTTAATGTATAATAAAAACAAGAGCGGTCCCATTATACTGCCTTGCGGGACGCCGGTCCTGTTAGGTTGATAGGCTGACCTGTAATGTGTTGATACTAGATTAGGGTCCAGACGATTTATTTCCACGCATTGTATAATTGAACCACTTTCGCTTTCACCCATCTATGTACTGACCGCGAGCCTAGTTGCTTAACCTCGCCAATCACGGACCGGTGAGAGCTAGGGCTGCCAACTTCTTTTTACTAGAAATAAAGTATATTCAGGTCTATGAAGAATAATAATAATAATAAGATTGTACCGATAGTCGTTTCTGCTAATGGATTAATAGCAAAGAGCCTCGAAAAGCACCTAAAGAGGCTGACGCTAGGCGGTTGGGTCAAGAACAAAATCCAAAAAGCGGTGCTTTTGGACACGGCTCGCATTGTCAGGAGGTTCCTGTCTCTAGAGTCCGTAACCTCCGGTAGCATAGACCCTGTTCCTGCTGCCGGTTGCAAATCCTATTTTTTATATTTTAAAATGTATATTTCTGTTTTTTATATATTTTAAAATGTATTTAATAAGAAATATATATGAATAAATGATAATAATAATAATAATTTTATTTCTCCACAAAGGTAGTTACAATACTTACAACTAAATTAATATCTATACATATTCCTTTGTGAGAGCTGGTGTCTGAAGTAGGTTTCTTATAGAACCTGTATTACAGATCACCAGGCCCTCGGCCGCTTCGGAGTGGACAGATATGCTGTCTTACATTTAATTATTGTTAACTACATAGGAGAGACCATTTTTTATAAGTTAAAGAAATTATTACATTTGATATATATATATATATGTGTGTGTGTGTGTGTGTGTGTGTGTATGTGTGTGTGCGCGTGTGTGTGTGTATGTGTGTGTGTGTGTGTATGTATGTGTGACTTTATGTGGTTATTATGTATTCCGTGTTTTCGTAATCTTGTTCAATTAGCCAGTTGGTAACTATAGTTTTACATTCCGTTTTTGATTTTGGATAATTTATATAATAAATAGTATTTTACTTAAATACATAGTTTTAGAGATTCTCGCACAACTTACTAATCTATACATGTAATAAAATCGTAGGAAAGTCAAAACTGTACATTTAATATTTTTTTTAAAGGATACTTGGGGCGTGATCTACAATCGATATCGAAGCCAAAAATATAGTTTTACATTTTTTGTCTGTGTGTCTGTTTGTCTGTATGTATGTCCGGGGTAAACTCAAAAAGTACTGCATGAATTTTGCATGAACATTACTAAGAGGTCGGGTCAACATATAGGCTACCTATTATCACGCTATCACCTACGGGGGGCAGCTGTGATAATTTATAAAATTTAACGCGGGTAAAACCGCGGGGCACAGCTAGTTTATAATGTTTGTGGCTGCTCTGCACTGAGCAGTGAACGCCCTTTGACTTAATTAATGTAAACAGTATTTTGTATACTTTATTTTTGTTCAACAGTAAAAATACAATACTGTTGAAAACAGTATAAGTTGACAACCCGAGTGGGGGCACCTGGCTATAAATCAACAGCCTCAAATATTAGTTTCAAGCATCTAGCTGTAAAATTGACGAAACCTATATAATAATATCTCAATTCAAAGTCAATAATCATTTATTCCGTAAAAATTTTACATTTATGTGGAATCGTCATATTTTTTTACCCTACCGTGCAGTGCATGACGTGGCAGCTACTGAGAAACACTGACAGAAAACTCAGTAGGAATCCTTTTTTAAATAACATATACTTAAGATTAATTACAATCATGGGTGTTGACTCAGAACAACTCAATCCCAAGCACTTTTTTAACCGACTTCCAAAGGAGGAGGTTCTCAAGTTCACCGGTTTTTTTTTTTTTTTTTTATGTATGTACACTGATTACTTGGAGATTTATAATTCGATTTACGTGATTCTTTTTTAGTTTGGTGCGCAATAGTTGCCATTTGGTCCCATAAAAATTTTATATAGTTTGGCCCAGTAGTTTTCATTTTATTGTATGACAATTTTTGTTTATGTGGGCGATGTTACTGTCTTTGGCATAGACGTTTTTAAATCTTAGCCAGTCTAGCTGGATTCTTACTGTTCAAGTGTTTCTTGGCATGAACATTCATAACAGTTTCAGATGACTAGCGTTTATTACGCGCGTATAAGCCTGTTTTTGGAAGCGCATGTAGGCGCACCTTTTAGCACAAGCGCATTTTTTTTATATTTATGAACCGATTTAAGTGATTCTTCTCTAGTTTGATGCAAAATAGCTGCCATTTTTAGGGTTCTATGGCCAAATGGCTAAAAACGGAAACCTTATGGATTTGTCATGTCTGTCTGTCCGTATGTCACAGCCACTTTTTTCCGAAACTATAAGAACTATATTGTCATAACTTGGTAAGCAGATGTATTCCGTGAACCGCATTATTAAGATTTTCACCCAAAAATAGAAATACAAACAAAAAATTCTGGGGGTTCCCCATACTTAAAATGCCCCCCCCCCCCCACCCCCCTCCTGTAATTTCTAAAATAAGAGAATGATAAAACTAAAACAAATAGATGACGTACATTACCATGCAAACTTCGCCCGAAAATTGGTTTGAACGAGATCTAGTAAGTAGTTTTTTAATGCGTCATAAATCGTAAACCGGAATTTACCTTCCATTAGGCGAGTCCGTCTCGAACTCTCTCGACTCGTTGTCTTGATCATCAATACGACCTAGCCGATGAGCCTTCTGCTCAGTATACGCGGTGGCTCATCGATCATGAATAAGACCTAGCTATGAGCCCTCTGCTTAGTAGACACGTTGGCTAATCGATCATGACCTAGTCTTCATAGACTCATGCCCCCTGCCACTCAGCAGACTTGATGGCTATTCGATCATTAGTAAGACCTAGTCTATAAGCCCTCAGCATACAGACTCGTTAGCTAGATGGTCATAAATATGGCCTAACCTATGTATGCTCTAAGCGCATATATAGGTTTGGCCGTATATATTCGCTAAGATTATCTTAGCGACGAACGACGAACTCGTACTGTGCAAGTTTTCTTAGAGTGATCGTAATTTTATGTAGTTTTGCTTACTTTACAAACGGTCTTTTCGATCATTCACTGTCTCACAAGAACGTGAAAAAGAGTTTCGGACAAGATTTCTTCGGAGGATATTTCTTTTTTCCGTTCTCGTTTGTTGGGACGACCCATAGCTAGACACTAAAAAGTAACAAATAAAAAAAACTTCGTTTAAAAAAACCGACTTCAAAAACTTAAAAGTATAAAAAAATATCTTAATAAAGATTTAATTTAATACATCTCTTATGCAAATGTAATACCTTTAATATTAATCAAATACTATAATTTGTATGTGCTACCTATTGATAGGTTTGAAGTCGGTGCCAAGCCCTAAGCAAAATATAAGTTAATACACTAAAGATTCTACGTAAATAAACTTAAAGAACAATATGAAACAGATGAAACTGTATCATAAAAATATATTTAGAGTATATATTTCGAGTGTGGTAACTACTATTACATTTGGCTTGGCACCGACTTCAAACCTATCAATAGGTAGCACATACAAATTATAGTATTTGATTAATATTAAAGGTATTACATTTGCATAAGAGATGTATTAAATTAAATCTTTATTAAGATATTTTTTTATACTTTTAAGTTTTTGAAGTCGGTTTTTTTAAACGAAGTTTTTTTTATATCACTTAAATAATCAGAAATTTTGTAATATGCCCTGCTACACAATTTGGGTTTAATAATTCTTTTAAACCTATTCGTAGACAATTCTCTAATATCATTGGGAAGTTTGTTATAAAATCTCATACATTGCCCCATAAAAGAGTTACTTATTTTGTGGAGACGGGTAGTATGCAATATGAGATTATTCTTATATCTAGTATTTACATTATGTGTATCGCTCCTTTTACAAGTTCTGTAGTATTAAGATATACACACATCAACACAATCTAGGGATATTGAACATTTCATTGATTATCTAGAAAACTATAAACATTTTGTTATGACTGTAAATGGAAGAATTAAAGATAATTTCATGGCCGATATTTAAACATTAACAACACGATGCGATTTTGTTTTTCTAATTAATAAAAGTCTTAAATTAATTAAGCCATAGAAAATTACTGAGTGAACAAAAACATTTTATTCTTATAAAATTATTCAATCGAATTAAATGAATAAAAATCTTACCAAATCTGATAATCAGTAATCGGTATTTCCTCCTCTAACATTAATCACACAGCGGCAACGATTTTCCATACTTAAAATTAAGGTGTCAATGTCTTGCTGGGGTATGCAGTCCCAAGTTCTTTTTAAATGTTCGAAAAGTTGTTCTTCTGTTGTCAAGTTGGGCGGAAAATCCCTCAATGCTCTTCGCTGTAACATGTCCCAGGCGTGTTCAATTGGGTTTAAGTCTGGCGACTGTGGAGGCCAATCTAATACCTGAACATCGTGTTCTCGAAGGGCGGCCCTCACCAGCCGCGCTGTATGGGAAGGTGCATTGTCATGCATGAGCTGAAATTCTTGCCCCGTTAGGGCCCTGAGCGGGACAATGACACGTTCTACTACCTCCTCACGGTATCTATGGGCAGTCATGCTGCCCTGAATCCAAATGAGTTGGGTTCGTCCGCCGATTCGTATTCCTGCCCACACCATAATTGTCCCGCCTTGGTAAGAGTGGACCTCCTGTGGATGTCGGAGACGGCTGACCCTGCCTGGAGTTCTCCAAACGCGTGTTCGTCTCGAATCTGGATGAAATCCATAGCGGGACTCATCAGTGAACAGCACCAATGACCATTGTTGATCACTCCATGTCAAATGTTCTTGAGCCCATAAAAGTCGCCTACCGCGATTGCCACGTCGCAGCGCTGGGACTCGTAGCGGTCTGCGAGCATGAAGACCAACTTCATGCAGCCTCCTTCGCACGGTTTGGTCGCTCACCAGCAGCTGCTGACCCTCCTGGAGCCTTTGCACTAGTTGCATCGCTGTGATATTGGGTAGTCTTCTGGCGGTCATTTGGAGAAATCGATCCTGTCTCTGAGTGGTAACACGATATCTACCTGTGTGCCGTTCTGCCACATCTCCAGTAGCGCGATAACGTGACCACAGCCTGGATACCACATTTTGGCTTGTGCCCAGAGACTCAGCAACGACGCGTTGAATAGCACCGTTTTGTAACATGCCAACTGCCCGTAACATTTCATCTCGACTCAAATGATGGCGTGGCATGACGCTAAAAAGCTTACACAACCAATTGAGAAAAGAAAATAAAACAATTTATCAGGTTTTCTTCAATTAACACGCAAAAAAAATTTTAATGCAACTTCTTGAAATTAGATACAACTCAAGATTGCGCTGTGCTTTGCGTGTTTTCATTTGTTTCTCATTTTAATTTTTAAATTTTGAATAAAGAATAGACAAGGTTTAAATCTGTAAATAAACTTTTTAAGGAAACTAAATAGGTTTTAAACAATAAAGCCATGTTTGATTTCAAAATAACGTATCCCTAGACTTTGTTGATGTGTGTATATAGACACAGATAATCTAGAGCCTGAGATAGGTTTATAATATGCTACTTTTAAATGCAAAATAATGGTTGAAAGGATGGGATGTTAAGTTGCATGAAAGTATCGTCTGAAATGAATCGTCATATATATATATTTATAGTATAGTATATATATGACGATACTTTCATACAACTACATCCCATCCTTTTAACCATTATTTTGCATTTAAATGTAGCATATACCTTTCTCAGGCTCTAGACTATCTGTGTACCAAATTTAATTTAAATCGGTTCAGTAGTTTTGGCGTAAAAGCGTAGACAGACAGAGTTACTTTCGCATTTATAATATTAGTAAGGATGTATTTATAATAATTATATCCTGGGACAGTATTCACACACGGCCATCTGATCCCAAACTAAGCAGAATTTGTACTATGGAAACCAGATATTTAATATACTACTTTTCTTTTGTAAATACTTACTTATATAGATAACTAGCTAAGCCCCGCGGTTTCATCCGCGTTAAATTTTATAAATTACAGCATATGTGTTATTTGGATACATAAGCTATATTACTACAAAGTTTCATCAAAATCCGTTCAGTAGTTTTTGCTTGAAAGAGTAACAAACATACATAATCACACTAATATGTTAGTGTGATTATAAAAATAAAATAAAAAAGGTTTTTATTCACGTAGAGTTTAAAAAAGCGCTTGTTAATAGTCAGAGCATGTTCGTAGTAATTCAGTTATTATTTCTAGTTACTTATTACAGATATTTAGGTGCACGGATTGTTAACACATTCAGTGCCAATGACACGCCTAGCATGTTCTCACTAATCCTTATCGCTATGCCGCGAACACGCCAGGCGTGCTCTCTGTTTTTCGTCAATATTTCAAAGATTTATCTATATTATTCATCGAAACACTTAGGGCATAAATATCATGCTGTAAGCTAAAGAATATTGAGGTGGTTACATGATTAAACAATTTTTTCATGTTATCAAAAAAAGATAATTATATAATGCCGCGAACATGCCAGGCGTGTTCATCTACAAAAGTTCTCAACCTTTTATATTGTTATTAATGATTTAAGACTAAAATATAGTGAATACTTTTTATAACGTAATACTTATTTTACTCCACTGCGCTTTACTTGTACAAAGATGACAAAATAAATGAAAAATGTTTACTAATATTTCTAGGACATAGGTATATAATTTACTTGAATTCCTATACCAATTAAAAGTAAAGAAGGGCAAGTAGGTATATGTACCGCAATAATACCGCCAAAAGGATTTTTCAAATAGAACCACAAAAGATAACAATGATATTGACAATATGAGAAAGAAGTACGACCAAGCCATTTTAAGTCCTAATTGATAAGCTTTACAGCTCAAAATTGCTTCGTGTAAATATTTAAAGCTCTCGTTGTGTGTCTTTACTTGTAGCAGTCCTAAATAATAGCGAGAGCTTTAACCATTTACAAACAAAAGAACTGATAAGAGGTATTTAAATGGTTGGTTCACATTTTGTTAGGCTGGATCACAAAAATTTGCAAAACACCCGTCAGTGCAGTGTTCGAAGTATTCGACATCACGATATCCAGCGAAAGAAAGAAAGTATAAGTAACATACTTTCTTTCTTTCGCTGGATATCGTTGATTTTTCTCTTTACAACTTCGGCTAGTGTTATCTGAATTTTGTGATAACTCTTACGACGACCCCGGCTAGTGTAATTGGACTTTTGTGATTGCTCTTACGGCGACCCCGGCTAGTGTAATTGGACTTTTGTGATTGCTCTTACGGCGACCCCGGCTAGTGTAATTGGACTTTTGTGATTGCTCTTACGGCGACCCCAGCTAGTGTAATTGGACTTTTGTGAAATAGTTAAAGTTTGATATTCAGTTGCGGAAATTACGAAAATACGTACCATAAAATCGATTTCCTGCCATAATTTAACTTCCACAAGCACAAACACAGCTGAAAACACTAAACCTCTCCAGTAACGCAAAATAGACTAAGCAATAAGCACGGTTAAAGCCGAAATATCCCATTTTATGGTTTTACCTTTATACAGTGCCAGTTAACCCGCCTAGCGTGCTCACCTAATTTTCTTTTACAGTGCCGTGGACACGCCTAGCATGTTCGCGTTTTTTACATGGCGGCATCGCAAAAAAAATTGTAGAAAAAGAGGCGGCACTGAATGTGTTAAAACATTTATACAATTTATTTTATAATGGTAGTGACATTTAGCTAGCTTGTATTAAGTTATTGTCAAAGATATGTTTAGGTTTAATTATTGAAATTAATATTTTACTACATAGTTATTGTCTGAATGGTTCTGTATATATTAAGGTATGAATTCAGTATTATTATTATAACGGACCTTGTATTTAAAACGACGGTCGCGCTTTAATGCTACCACCGGATCCAATGCGCCCCAACTGAGAAGACCCAGCGAAACAAACTCAGCAGGTTCATCTACTACCGGTTTCAACACGGCCCAGTTGAGACGGTCCGGCGAAACATACTCAAGCGGGCATGAACACGGGATTTGGTCCACTTAAAGTTAGTAAAGTACCTAAGTTGTGCCAAGATATATCCTACTAATATTATAAATGCGAAAGTTTAAATCTGTAATGTTTTAATCGTTAAAGCTGTAATGATGATGATGATGAAACAATGAGCATACGAACGAAGGGAAGTAGGTACTTTAATTAAATTACTGTACATAGAATATTTAATTTATAGGAGATTGTATTTTTTTTGTGCAGTGTATTCCTTGTTTTAAGTACTTTCTATTTATGATACAGCTGCGGGACATTAGGTAAAATAACTGGATTCTAATTACGGCCCTGTTTTTTGTTATGTGCATGTTTGTTCGATAGATGGCGGTTTATTAAAAAAATGATATTAAAAGCTACAAAAAATGCATTTTGGCAATTAAAGGGTTTTGCGAATGAATGTAAAACAAATTTCAGTACATACGAATATTATAATATGCTATTACTGAGCTCTACGTACCTAAATATTTTTAATTTCCATGACCGCTAGTATCGCCATCTAATGTCGTGTAGAATTGTGTTTCGAAACGCGGACGTTACGGGATTATTCTAGAACTATTTTGATAAAAACACGCATAAACTTATTTACAAATGAAATGTGATGCCATACATAGCATTAGAACGTGTATCCGAGTATTTTTTACAAAATGAAAGACAACACTTCATTATTTTTTACTTCTAGCGCAAATATAGCTGTAAATTGTGAACGTTCACGTAGTTGTGCACAGGACTAACGCCAACAATACACTGACTTAGGCCACGCCTACATGATGACGTCAGGACTCAGTTGAGAATCACAGTGCCCAGTTGCTTAGGCCGTCTCCTCTTTGTAATAGCTCCATGGGAAATACAGTGGAATAAAGTTGTGCACATATCATTAGGTTTACTCGACTTTGGCAATAGATGGCACAAACTTTTTCCCCAGGCTGTTACTGAACTGTCCCAAATTGGATTTTGCAAGAGGTCTAAAAGATATTTTTTGTTTATTTATAGTTATCTCATTACTTATTTTTACTACTTGGCATTTATGGTCAGAGCGAACACCAGTTGGTAATTATGTTATTAATGCAGGTTGAAGTCGTGGGTGTGACTTGTGTGGGCTCAGTGAATAAGCATTTCATGTTAAAGGACCGAAATGCGGATAAAAATATGCAAGTTTCAGGTGAATCTGCTAAAATATTTATATTAAAATCACCACATACCAGGACTGTTTTATTACTTTTAATTTTCCTAAGGATATCTTGATTGTGGACGTGAAGAGCTTTAGGTCAGATGCTGGTGGTCGATACACACATATTATACAATACAATTGGGTTTCAACACACGCTACCTCACACACACGCTCAATAGAAAGTTGGCATATATCTTGACGTACTTTAAATTGAATGTGGTCTCGAAGCAGTATCAATACTCCCCCACCATCTGCCGAAATTCTATTATAAAAGCAGGCCACCCTATAGCCACAGACACTAAAAGCCATCTTGTGGGCCTTCAACCATGTCTCCGTAAAACAAAGGACATCTATTTTAAACTTCTGGCTGAATAGTTCTATATCTAAAATTTTGCCAGAGAAGCGGTTAATATTTTGTTGTGATAGAATCAAAAACTTATCACACTTCTCTGTTGTCGCACCCAGACTCCGGACAAACAAACATGTTCATGCACACAAATATCTGTCCTGGGTGGGAATCGAACCCACGACCTGCGCAGTACAAAGCAAGCATTTAGTTAGTTCGATTCCCACCCAGGACAGATGTTTGTGGGCATGAACATGTCTGTTTGTCCTGAGTCTGGGTGTAATTATCTAAAATTATCTAAAATGTATTTACTCATGTCCAAAACCCCGAACCATTTCAGCTCGAACTGCAAAACCGTTTCGAATGCCTAGCAGACTGCGAGGAAGTGGACTCATACTATGACAGGCTCGTAGAAGCTGTCCATACGGCTGGATCTAAGGTCTTCAAGGCCCGTCGTACAAACAGAACTAAAAAGATCTCTGACTTTACCCTACAACTTATGGAAGAAATACGGAAAATGGTTCTGACATCCTCAGATGATTCTACCAGATGTCGGCAGCTCAACAGACAGATCTCAAAGTCTTTGACTCGCGACACGCGTCTTTAATACAATTAGTATTAAAGAGGCCATCGAGCGGAACAAAAGCTCCAAAGTGTTCGCAAGAGCTCTT
Source organism: Pseudoips prasinana (assembly GCA_951640165.1). Classification (NCBI taxonomy): domain Eukaryota; kingdom Metazoa; phylum Arthropoda; class Insecta; order Lepidoptera; family Nolidae; genus Pseudoips; species Pseudoips prasinana. Next base: position 2,484,624 of record OX621264.1, read on the forward strand.
TCTGTTGGACAGAGTCAACTGACGAAGCTGAAGACTGAGGATGGTAGAATCGTCACGTCTAAACCTGAGTTGCTGGGAGAGATCGAGAAGTTCTACGGACAGTTATATACGACAACACAGCCACCTGTCAAAAGTCATGTCTCAGATCCCAGAGCACGACTAATCCGACATCACAACGAAGACATCCCGGACGTCAGACTATACGAGATTAGAATGTCTCTCAGACAACTCAAGAACAACAAGGCGCTTAGTGATGATGGAGTTACAGCTGAGCTTCTGAAGGCGGGTGGTACACCAATCCTACGGGCCCTTCAGAAGTTATTTAACTCCGTCATACTAGATGGTCAAAAGCATGGTGACAGAGGTCTGGTGGTGCTCTTCTTCAAAAAGGGCGACAAAACCCTATTGAAGAATTACAGACCCATAACACTGCTGAGCCATGTTTAGAAGTTGTTTTCGAGGGTCGTTACAAACCGTCTCGCGCGCAGGTTTGACGACTTCCAGCCTCCCGAACAAGCCGGTTTCCGAAAAAGCTTTAGCACCATAGACCACATACATACGCTGCGGCAAGTTGTACAGAAAACCGAAGAGTATAATAAGCCACTGTGCTTAGCGTTTGTGGACTATGAGAAAGCCTTTGATTCTATCGAAACATGGGCCGTGCTGAGGTCTCTCATAAGGTCGACTACCGGTATATCGAGGTGATAAAGTGTTTGTATGAAAATGCCTATGTCAGTGCGACTCCAGGACCAGAACTCGAAACCTATCCATTTGCAGCGACGTGTGAGACAGGGAGATGTTATATCTCCGAAACTGTTCACCGCTGCATTGGAAGGTGTCTTCAAGCTTCTAGACTGGAAAGGCTTTGGCATCAACGTCAATGGCGAGTACATCACTCACCTTGGATTTGCCGATGATATAGTAGTCATGGCTAAGACCATGGAAGACTTCGGTACAATGCTCGATGACCTCAGCAGAGTCTCTCAACAAGTGGGTCTGAAAATGAACATGGATAAGACGAAAATCATGTCAAACGTCCATGTTGCACCCACTCAATTGAAAGTTGGTGACTCTGCACTCGAAGTTGTAGAGAACAAATATTTACCTAGGACAGACCATCCAACTAGGTAGGTCCAACTTCGATAAGGAGGTCAATCGTAGAATCCAATTCGGCTGGGCAGCGTTCGGGAAGCTACGTAACATCTTCTCGTCCAAAATACCGCAGTGTCTCAAGTCGAAAGTCTTCGACCAGTGTGTGTTGCCAGTGATGACTTACGGAACAGAGACGTGGTCGCTCACTATGGGCATTATTAGAAGACTCAAGGTCACCCAAAGAGCAATGGAGAGGGCTATGCTCAGAGTTTCCCTGCGGGATCGAATAAGAAATATCGAAATCCGCAGGCGAACCAAAGTCACCGACATAGCCCGAAGAATTGCAAAACTGAAGTGGCAGTGGGCGGCCCATAGCTCGTAGAACCGATGGCCGTTGGGGCAAAAAGGTTCTTGAGTGGCGACCACGAACCGGAAGACGCAGCGTGGCCAGGCCACCTACAAGATGGACCGATGATCTTGTGCGGGTCGTGGAAAACCACTGGATTCGGGCAGCGCAGGACCGGCTATTGTGGAGTTCCTTGGGGGAGGCCTTTGTCCAGCAGTGGACGTTTTTCGGCTGATATGATGATGATGATGAAGGAAGCAGAGATGTGAGCTGTGCGCGCTCGCGCAGTGGTGACGGGAGATGAGAGCACCTCCACGTGGAGTCCCCCGAGCTGAACAACATCGCTTGTGCGAGTTATATATAATAAATTGCATAAGTGTTGGAAGGACTTAAATGTAACAATGTTTACGGTGGCGGTCACCGTAGCCTAGTTGGTAGTGCTCCTGCCTACGAAGCTGGTGGTCCTGGGTTCGAATCCCGGTAAGTGCAAATATTTGTGTGATGAGCACGAATATTTGTTTCTGAGTCATGGATGTTTCCTATGTATTTAAGTATTTATCTATCTATATAATATGTATATCGTCGCCTGGTACCCATAGTACAAGCTTTGCTTAGTTTGGGGCTAGGATGATCTGTGTGACATTGTCCCTAGATATTATTATTATTTAAAAAGACTACGGGGCCTGTTACTTTCTAAAGCGTATTATTGTATAAATGATTTTTTAAATAAGAAAGATTGTAAATTTACACAGCATACCGCACACATCTCTGGTTTGGTGGAGTCCTGGTCTTTTAGGTTTTAGCTCTTATTACAACACAATAGAGTTACGAACAAACGAGTACAACACAATAAAAAAAAAATAAAAAAAATTGGTAATTAAATGTAAAAACGTACACAGAAGATCGACTTCCACAAACATTGTCGTAGGACACACAATATCTGCAATCAAACAAACACACACACAAACACACTCGCACACACAGACACATACCCCGCACACACACACACACACACACACATACGATTTCTGTATTACATTGGATGTTATATATACTAAGTACTTTAAAATACTAACGAATTTTGTTCAACAAATTAATAACTAGCATAGGTATACCTTCTTTATTATATAGTTTACCGTAAGTTTTTATTTTTAGTTTAGTTTCATATCTTTATATTATAAGCGGTTAAATTAAATTTAATGTAATCTTGTTATAGAAGAGCGAAGCTTCCTACCTTCTTTTGCTTAAGAGGTGGCTCCAACCACTTGATACTGTTATGAGTTACTGAAATAAACTATTTGATTTGATTTGAAAAATAGAGTTTAAAATGAGGTGGTAACTAATATACCATTGTCCGCTTAAGTCCGGGACTCCACCAAAGCGGAGATGTGTGTGGTGTGCTGTGCGAGAAAAGATGTTTTTCAGCTCGCGGTGAGAGCATCTTACTCTATGATAGTGGAAAAGAATTAAAAGACAAAGTAGTCTCAATGTACATTTATTTGTCAATAATTAACATTAATACATTCACTTTGGAGCTTAAAACTATATAGGGGAATGTCTTGCGGAATTTATTACAATATAATAACCATGTAGCACAGCGATTCATATCTATAGGGTAGTAGGTTTGATTACAACAAAAAACCTTTTTAAATTATTCATAGAAACAGATATATCTATAATATGTATTTAGAAATATATAAGTGTGTTTATCAGTTGTCTGGTTGCCATAGTACAGGCTGTGCCTAGTTTGGGATCAGAGGCAATGTCGACAGTGATAATTATTATGTATTCAATAAATCATACAGTATAATATAAAAAATGTGAGCCGTCACGGGACGCCTGGCAGATGTGAAAACATCGACATTATTTTGTAAAAGTAATATGCAGAAGTCGCAGTCGAAGTCGAAGTGGAAATCGAAGTATAAGTCGCAGTCGAAGTCGAAGTATAAGTCGCAGTCGAAGTCGAAGTCAAGTCGAAGTCCAAGTAGAAGTCGAAGTCGAAAAGAACATATTGTGATAGGAAAAAAAAAAAACCACGGCATGCGTCGCCACGCCAGAAATCTGTATTACGTGCGGCTATAGATGTTCCACATCAATAAATGTTTATCAATGTCTGGTTGCCATAGTACTGGCTGTGCCTAGTTTGGGATCAGAGGCAATGTCAACAGTTATAATTATAATGTATTCAATAAATCATAGAGTATAATATAAGTTAACTAGCGGCCCCGTACGTGCTTCGCTACTTATAAGGCATAGTAATAAAAAAATGATTATTAAGTTCATTTATTCAAACAATAAAATATTTTAAATTGCTAAAAGATGCTGATTTTACACTTTTTCAAGACTTTTTTTAAATTTTCTCTACGTACAAACCTACCCTGGACTTCCACGAATAATTCAAGACCAAAATTAGCCAAATCGGTAAAGGCGTTGTTGAGTTATAACATTACAACGAAACACTTTTCGTTGATTTTTATATATATTCTAGCGGCCCGGTACGTGCTTCGCTACGTATAAGGCATAGTAATAAAAAAATGATTAATAAGTTCATTTATTCAAACAAAAAATATTTTAAATTGCTCAAAGATGTTGATTTTACACTTTTTCAATCCTTTTTTTTAATTTTCTCTACGTACGAACCTTCCCTGGACTTCCACGAATAATTCAAGACGACAGCGGTGGACATAATTTGGCTGACATTCATTTTATTTAAACTTCTTAAATAATAGTTTGTATATAATTAACTGTATTTTTTTGGGTCTGAGCTGGTGAAGACTAGAGCGTTACGAAAACTGCGATCAGGCGAGGTGAAGTTGAGAGGGAGATATAAGTTAGTGAAGATAAAAATTATATATATAACTAGCTGTGGCCCGCGGTGTTACCCGCGTTAAATTTTATAAATTTTCTTTGCTCTAAACCTCACGGAGCCCGAGACCTTTCCAACGAATGCAAAACCGTGGAAATCGGTTCGTGCGTTCTGGAGTTATAGCGTCAGGAAGGAAAACCCGACTTATTTTTATATAGTAGATATAATTATATATAATATATATTACTGTTTTAGATTCACATTTAGACCCGCTAGATGTCGTTAAAGATCCTTTTTTAAAAATTGTCCTTTTTGTTTGAGTGGGTATCTAGATATTTTTTATTTACAAGTTTGCTTTGTTTTGAATAGATGGCGCTGTATGTATGACCGTGATATTTCTTATTTATTAGCGTAACACTTCTTTACGCACTTGGGGAGTAAGCTCGGGAATGCGTGACAAGAGGGTTACGAGGTGTGATCGGGCGAGGCGATCGGAAGTTTGGAGGGAGATATAAGTTAGTGAAGATAGAAAGCGAGTTGCGTTTCGTATATTACTGTAGGGGCAAGAGAGAGGTGTGAGCACACGTTTTCTTTCTCTCTTTACCTCACAGCAAGTTACGTTTCGATTATCTAAGTTTTGCTTCAGTCATGTGGTCTTAAGCACACACGTTGTTTAGTATATTTACTGATTTACACTTAATAAACAGTCATCCAACAATGTGGTAATTTTCCTAAATAACCACTTTCTAAGGACTCTCGATATGACAATGGGAAGTAAATATTTTTTTTATAATGTTGCCAGTTATTGATCTATATGTTGTTTACATTCATAGACAATAGACGTACCATAAATAAAGCTAAACAGTGAAAGCAAAATTCAAATTTAAACTAACGAAATCATAAGCATTTCCAATTCATGTTGCACGTGTGGCGCAGCGGTTAAGACAATAGCCTCGTCACTTCATGTCCCGGGTTCGATTCCCGCGTCGGACAACTATTAGAGGGGTTTAAACATAGGCGTAAAGCGAACTGAATACAGTAGCCCTGGTACTTCGTATTCTATAGGTAACATTTTAAATAACATAATTTTATCATTTCAAATACAATACACTAAGGGAACTTTTTATTTATATATACAACGTGTAATAAAAATAGCCTTTCGATCCCAAACTACATACATATTATAGATAAATTACACTCAGACACAGAACTAATAATCGTGCCCATCACAGCAAAGATTTATTCCGGTTAGTGTATGTAGTCCAAAAAACTGACTAAATCTTGCCCGTATTAAGATTACGAAATTCAACATCAGAGTAAGAGTTTTAATTTGTAACATATAGATTTCTTCTTATAAATACTTTTCCCAATATAATCATCATATCAGCCAACAGTGTTGCGGACTGCGCCTCGCCCGCCCATGTCATCGGGCCAGCGCGTGGGGCTGCGCACGCGCCGGGTGCCGGCTCTCGCACAAGGTTCAGATGGCCGTGTGTCAATAATGTCCCAAGATATATATTTTATATATATATTATTGTATTTAGTGGAGAAGAATTAAAACACAAATTAGTCTCAATGTACATTTATTTGTCAATAATTAACATTAATACATTCACTTTGGAGCTTACAACTATACAGGGGAATGTCTCGCGGAATTTATTACAATATAGTAACCATGTAGCACAGCGATTCATATCTATAGGGTAGTAGGTTATTTAACAAAAAAAACCTTTTTAAATTATTCAAAGAAACAGATATATCTATAATATGTATTTAGAAATATATAAGTGTGTTTATCAGTTGTCTGGTTGCCATAGTACTGGCTCTGCCTAGTTTGGAATCAGAGGCAGTGTCAACAGTGATAATTATTATGTATTCAATAAATCATAGAGTATAATATAAAAAATGTGAGCCGTCGCCTGGCAGATGTGAAAACATCGACATTATTTTGTAAAAGTAATATGCAGAAGTCGCAGTCGAAGTCGAAGTGGAAATCGAAGTATAAGTCGCAGTCGAAGTCGAAGTATAAGTCGCAGTCGAAGTCGAAGTCAAGTCGAAGTCCAAGTAGAAGTCGAAGTCGAAAAGAACATATTGTGATAGGAAAAAAAAAAAAACCACGGCATGCGTCGCCACGCCAGAAATCTGTATTACGTGCGGCTATAGATGTTCCACATCAATAAATGTTTATCAATGTCTGGTTGCCATAGTACTGGCTGTGCCTAGTTTGGGATCAGAGGCAATGTCAACAGTTATAATTATAATGTATTCAATAAATCATAGAGTATAATATAAGTTAACTAGCGGCCCGGTACGTGCTCCGCTACGTATAAGGCATAGTAATAAAAAAATGATTATTAAGTTCATTTATTCAAACAATAAAATATTTTAAATTGCTAAAAGATGCTGATTTTACACTTTTTCAAGATTTTTTTTAAATTTTCTCTACGTACAAACCTACCCTGGACTTCCACGAATAATTCAAGACCAAAATTAGCCAAATCGGTAAAGGCGTTGTTGAGTTATAACATTACAACGAAACACTTTTCGTTGATTTTTATATATATTCTAGCGGCCCGGTACGTGCTTCGCTACGTATAAGGCATAGTAATAAAAAAATGATTAATAAGTTCATTTATTCAAACAAAAAATATTTTAAATTGCTCAAAGATGTTGATTTTACACTTTTTCAATCCTTTTTTTTAATTTTCTCTACGTACGAACTTTCCCTGGACTTCCACGAATAATTCAAGACGACAGCGGTGGACATAATTTGGCTGACATTCATTTTATTTAAACTTCTTAAATCATAGTTTGTATATAGTTAACTGTATTTTTTTGGGTCTGAGCTGGTGAAGACTAGAGCTTTACGAAAACTGCGATCAGGCGAGGTGAAGTTGAGAGGGAGATATAAGTTAGTGAAGATAAAAATTATATATATAACTAGCTGTGGCCCGCGGTGTTACCCGCGTTAAATTTTATAAATTTTCTTTGCTCTAAACCTCACGGAGCCCGAGACCTTTCCAACGAATGCAAAACCGTGGAAATCGGTTCGTGCGTTCTGGAGTTATAGCGTCAGGAAGGAAAACCCGACTTATTTTTATATAGTAGATATAATTATATATAATATATATTACTGTTTTAGATTCACATTTAGACCCGCTAGATGTCGTTAAAGATCCTTTTTTAAAAATTGTCCTTTTTGTTTGAGTGGGTATCTAGATATTTTTTATTTACAAGTTTGCTTTGTTTTGAATAGATGGCGCTGTATGTATGACCGTGATATTTCTTATTTATTAGCGTAACACTTCTTTACGCACTTGGGGAGTAAGCTCGGGAATGCGTGACAAGAGGGTTACGAGGTGTGATCGGGCGAGGCGATCGGAAGTTTGGAGGGAGATATAAGTTAGTGAAGATAGAAAGCGAGTTGCGTTTCGTATATTACTGTAGGGGCAAGAGAGAGGTGTGAGCACACGTTTTCTTTCTCTCTTTACCTCACAGCAAGTTACGTTTCGATTATCTAAGTTTTGCTTCAGTCATGTGGTCTTAAGCACACACGTTGTTTAGTATATTTACTGATTTACACTTAATAAACAGTCATCCAACAATGTGGTAATTTTCCTAAATAACCACTTTCTAAGGACTCTCGATATGACAATGGGAAGTAAATATTTTTTTTATAATGTTGCCAGTTATTGATCTATATGTTGTTTACATTCATAGACAATAGACGTACCATAAATAAAGCTAAACAGTGAAAGCAAAATTCAAATTTAAACTAACGAAATCATAAGCATTTCCAATTCATGTTGCACGTGTGGCGCAGCGGTTAAGACAATAGCCTCGTCACTTCATGTCCCGGGTTCGATTCCCGCGTCGGACAACTATTAGAGGGGTTTAAACATAGGCGTAAAGCGAACTGAATACAGTAGCCCTGGTACTTCGTATTCTATAGGTAACATTTTAAATAACATAATTTTATCATTTCAAATACAATACACTAAGGGAACTTTTTATTTATATATACAACGTGTAATAAAAATAGCCTTTCGATCCCAAACTACATACATATTATAGATAAATTACACTCAGACACAGAACTAATAATCGTGCCCATCACAGCAAAGATTTATTCCGGTTAGTGTATGTAGTCCAAAAAACTGACTAAATCTTGCCCGTATTAAGATTACGAAATTCAACATCAGAGTAAGAGTTTTAATTTGTAACATATAGATTTCTTCTTATAAATACTTTTCCCAATATAATCATCATATCAGCCAACAGTGTTGCGGACTGCGCCTCGCCCGCCCATGTCATCGGGCCAGCGCGTGGGGCTGCGCACGCGCCGGGTGCCGGCTCTCGCACAAGGTTCAGATGGCCGTGTGTCAATAATGTCCCAAGATATATATTTTATATATATATTATTGTATTTAGTGGAGAAGAATTAAAACACAAATTAGTCTCAATGTACATTTATTTGTCAATAATTAACATTAATACATTCACTTTGGAGCTTACAACTATACAGGGGAATGTCTTGCGGAATTTATTACAATATAATTACCATGTAGCACAGCGATTCATATCTATAGGGTAGTAGGTTTGATTACAAAAAAAAACTTTTTAAATTATTCATAGAACAGATATATCTATAATATGTATTTAAAAATATATTAGTATGTGTATCAATTGTTTGGTTGCCACAGTACAGACTCTGCCTAGTTTGGGATCAGAGGCAGTGTCAACAGTGATAATTATAATGTATTCAATAAATCATAGAGTTTAATATAAAAAATGTGAGCCGTCACGGGACGCCTGGCAGATGTGAAACATCGACATTATTTTGTAAAAGTAATATGCAGAAGTCGAAGTCGCAGTCGAAGTCGAAGTATAAGTCGAAGTCATGTCGAAGCCGAAGACGAAGTATAAGTCGCAGTCGAAGTCGAAGTCAAGTCGAAGTCCAAGTAGAAGTCGAAGTCGAAAAGAACATATTGTGATAGGAAAAAAAAAAACCACGGCATGCGTCGCCACGCCAGAAATCTGTATTACGTGCGGCTATAGATGTTCCACATCAATAAATGTTTATCAATGTCTGGTTGCCATAGTACTGGCTGTGCCTAGTTTGGGATCAGAGGCAATGTCAACAGTTATAATTATAATGTATTCAATAAATCATAGAGTATAATATAAGTTAACTAGCGGCCCGGTACGTGCTTCGCTACTTATAAGGCATAGTAATAAAAAAATGATTATTAAGTTCATTTATTCAAACAATAAAATATTTTAAATTGCTAAAAGATGCTGATTTTACACTTTTTCAAGACTTTTTTTAAATTTTCTCTACGTACAAACCTACCCTGGACTTCCACGAATAATTCAAGACCAAAATTAGCCAAATCGGTAAAGGCGTTGTTGAGTTATAACATTACAACGAAACACTTTTCGTTGATTTTTATATATATTCTAGCGGCCCGGTACGTGCTTCGCTACGTATAAGGCATAGTAATAAAAAAATGATTAATAAGTTCATTTATTCAAACAAAAAATATTTTAAATTGCTCAAAGATGTTGATTTTACACTTTTTCAATCCTTTTTTTTAATTTTCTCTACGTACGAACTTTCCCTGGACTTCCACGAATAATTCAAGACGACAGCGGTGGACATAATTTGGCTGACATTCATTTTATTTAAACTTCTTAAATCATAGTTTGTATATAGTTAACTGTATTTTTTTGGGTCTGAGCTGGTGAAGACTAGAGCGTTACGAAAACTGCGATCAGGCGAGGTGAAGTTGAGAGGGAGATATAAGTTAGTGAAGATAAAAATTATATATATAACTAGCTGTGGCCCGCGGTGTTACCCGCGTTAAATTTTATAAATTTTCTTTGCTCTAAACCTCACGGAGCCCGAGACCTTTCCAACGAATGCAAAACCGTGGAAATCGGTTCGTGCGTTCTGGAGTTATAGCGTCAGGAAGGAAAACCCGACTTATTTTTATATAGTAGATATAATTATATATAATATATATTACTGTTTTAGATTCACATTTAGACCCGTTAGATGTCGTTAAAGATCCTTTTTTAAAAATTGTCCTTTTTGTTTGAGTGGGTATCTAGATATTTTTTATTTACAAGTTTGCTTTGTTTTGAATAGATGGCGCTGTATGTATGACCGTGATATTTCTTATTTATTAGCGTAACACTTCTTTACGCACTTGGAGAGTAAGCTCGGGAATGCGTGACAAGAGGGTTACGAGGTGTGATCGGGCGAGGCGATCGGAAGTTTGGAGGGAGATATAAGTTAGTGAAGATAGAAAGCGAGTTGCGTTTCGTATATTACTGTAGTAGGGGCAAGAGAGAGGTGTGAGCACACGTTTTCTTTCTCTCTTTACCTCACAGCAAGTTACGTTTCGATTATCTAAGTTTTGCTTCAGTCATGTGGTCTTAAGCACACACGTTGTTTAGTATATTTACTGATTTACACTTAATAAACAGTCATCCAACAATGTGGTAATTTTCCTAAATAACCACTTTCTAAGGACTCTCGATATGACAATGGGAAGTAAATATTTTTTTTATAATGTTGCCAGTTATTGATCTATATGTTGTTTACATTCATAGACAATAGACGTACCATAAATAAAGCTAAACAGTGAAAGCAAAATTCAAATTTAAACTAACGAAATCATAAGCATTTCCAATTCATGTTGCACGTGTGGCGCAGCGGTTAAGACAATAGCCTCGTCACTTCATGTCCCGGGTTCGATTCCCGCGTCGGACAACTATTAGAGGGGTTTAAACATAGGCGTAAAGCGAACTGAATACAGTAGCCCTGGTACTTCGTATTCTATAGGTAACATTTTAAATAACATAATTTTATCATTTCAAATACAATACACTAAGGGAACTTTTTATTTATATATACAACGTGTAATAAAAATAGCCTTTCGATCCCAAACTACATACATATTATAGATAAATTACACTCAGACACAGAACTAATAATCGTGCCCATCACAGCAAAGATTTATTCCGGTTAGTGTATGTAGTCCAAAAAACTGACTAAATCTTGCCCGTATTAAGATTACGAAATTCAACATCAGAGTAAGAGTTTTAATTTGTAACATAGATTTCTTCTTATAAATACTTTTCCCAATATAATCATCATATCAGCCAACAGTGTTGCGGACTGCGCCTCGCCCGCCCATGTCATCGGGCCAGCGCGTGGGGCTGCGCACGCGCCGGGTGCCGGCTCTCGCACAAGGTTCAGATGGCCGTGTGTCAATAATGTCCCAAGATATATATTTTATATATATATTATTGTATTTAGTGGAGAAGAATTAAAACACAAATTAGTCTCAATGTACATTTATTTGTCAATAATTAACATTAATACATTCACTTTGGAGCTTACAACTATACAGGGGAATGTCTCGCGGAATTTATTACAATATAGTAACCATGTAGCACAGCGATTCATATCTATAGGGTAGTAGGTTATTTAACAAAAAAAACCTTTTTAAATTATTCAAAGAAACAGATATATCTATAATATGTATTTAGAAATATATAAGTGTGTTTATCAGTTGTCTGGTTGCCATAGTACTGGCTCTGCCTAGTTTGGAATCAGAGGCAGTGTCAACAGTGATAATTATTATGTATTCAATAAATCATAGAGTATAATATAAAAAATGTGAGCCGTCGCCTGGCAGATGTGAAAACATCGACATTATTTTGTAAAAGTAATATGCAGAAGTCGCAGTCGAAGTCGAAGTGGAAATCGAAGTATAAGTCGCAGTCGAAGTCGAAGTATAAGTCGCAGTCGAAGTCGAAGTCAAGTCGAAGTCCAAGTAGAAGTCGAAGTCGAAAAGAACATATTGTGACGGGAAATAAAAAAAAAACCACGGCATGCGTTGCCACGCCAGAAATCTGTTTTACGTGCGGCTACACACTATGTTTCACATCAATAAATGTTTATCAATGTCTGGTTGCCATAGTACTGGCTGTGCCTAGTTTGGGATCAGAGGCAATGTCAACAGTTATAATTATAATGTATTCAATAAATCATAGAGTATAATATAAGTTAACTAGCGGCCCCGTACGTGCTTCGCTACTTATAAGGCATAGTAATAAAAAAATGATTATTAAGTTCATTTATTCAAACAATAAAATATTTTAAATTGCTAAAAGATGCTGATTTTACACTTTTTCAAGACTTTTTTTAAATTTTCTCTACGTACAAACCTACCCTGGACTTCCACGAATAATTCAAGACCAAAATTAGCCAAATCGGTAAAGGCGTTGTTGAGTTATAACATTACAACGAAACACTTTTCGTTGATTTTTATATATATTCTAGCGGCCCGGTACGTGCTTCGCTACGTATAAGGCATAGTAATAAAAAAATGATTAATAAGTTCATTTATTCAAACAAAAAATATTTTAAATTGCTCAAAGATGTTGATTTTACACTTTTTCAATCCTTTTTTTTAATTTTCTCTACGTACGAACCTTCCCTGGACTTCCACGAATAATTCAAGACGACAGCGGTGGACATAATTTGGCTGACATTCATTTTATTTAAACTTCTTAAATCATAGTTTGTATATAATTAACTGTATTTTTTTGGGTCTAAGCTGGTGAATGCTAGAGCGTTACGAAAAGTGCGATCAGGCGAGGTGAAGTTGAGAGGGAGATATAAGTTAGTGAAGATAAAAATTATATATATAACTAGCTGTGGCCCGCGGTGTTACCCGCGTTAAATTTTATAAATTTTCTTTGCTATAAACCTCACGGAGCCCGAGACCTTTCCAACGAATGCAAAACCGTGGAAATCGGTTCGTGCGTTCTGGAGTTATAGCGTCAGGAAGGAAAACCCGACTTATTTTTATATAGTAGATATAATTATATATAATATATATTACTGTTTTAGATTCACATTTAGACCCGCTAGATGTCGTTAAAGATCCTTTTTTAAAAATTGTCCTTTTTGTTTGAGTGGGTATCTAGATATTTTTTATTTACAAGTTTGCTTTGTTTTGAATAGATGGCGCTGTATGTATGACCGTGATATTTCTTATTTATTAGCGTAACACTTCTTTACGCACTTGGGGAGTAAGCTCGGGAATGCGTGACAAGAGGGTTACGAGGTGTGATCGGGCGAGGCGATCGGAAGTTTGGAGGGAGATATAAGTTAGTGAAGATAGAAAGCGAGTTGCGTTTCGTATATTACTGTAGTAGGGGCAAGAGAGAGGTGTGAGCACACGTTTTCTTTCTCTCTTTACCTCACAGCAAGTTACGTTTCGATTATCTAAGTTTTGCTTCAGTCATGTGGTCTTAAGCACACACGTTGTTTAGTATATTTACTGATTTACACTTAATAAACAGTCATCCAACAATGTGGTAATTTTCCTAAATAACCACTTTCTAAGGACTCTCGATATGACAATGGGAAGTAAATATTTTTTTTATAATGTTGCCAGTTATTGATCTATATGTTGTTTACATTCATAGACAATAGACGTACCATAAATAAAGCTAAACAGTGAAAGCAAAATTCAAATTTAAACTAACGAAATCATAAGCATTTCCAATTCATGTTGCACGTGTGGCGCAGCGGTTAAGACAATAGCCTCGTCACTTCATGTCCCGGGTTCGATTCCCGCGTCGGACAACTATTAGAGGGGTTTAAACATAGGCGTAAAGCGAACTGAATACAGTAGCCCTGGTACTTCGTATTCTATAGGTAACATTTTAAATAACATAATTTTATCATTTCAAATACAATACACTAAGGGAACTTTTTATTTATATATACAACGTGTAATAAAAATAGCCTTTCGATCCCAAACTACATACATATTATAGATAAATTACACTCAGACACAGAACTAATAATCGTGCCCATCACAGCAAAGATTTATTCCGGTTAGTGTATGTAGTCCAAAAAACTGACTAAATCTTGCCCGTATTAAGATTACGAAATTCAACATCAGAGTAAGAGTTTTAATTTGTAACATAGATTTCTTCTTATAAATACTTTTCCCAATATAATCATCATATCAGCCAACAGTGTTGCGGACTGCGCCTCGCCCGCCCATGTCATCGGGCCAGCGCGTGGGGCTGCGCACGCGCCGGGTGCCGGCTCTCGCACAAGGTTCAGATGGCCGTGTGTCAATAATGTCCCAAGATATATATTTTATATATATATTATTGTATTTAGTGGAGAAGAATTAAAACACAAATTAGTCTCAATGTACATTTATTTGTCAATAATTAACATTAATACATTCACTTTGGAGCTTACAACTATACAGGGCAATGTCTCGCGGAATTTATTACAATATAATAACCATGTAGCACAGCGATTCATATCTATAGGGTAGTAGGTTATTTAACAAAAAAAACCTTTTTAAATTATTCATAGAAACAGATATATCTATAATATGTATTTAGAAATATATAAGTGTGTGTATCAGTTGTCTGGTTGCCATAGTAACTGGCTGTGCCTAGTTTGGGATCAGAGGCAGTGTCAACAGTGATAATTATAATGTATTCAATAAATCATAGAGTTTAATATAAAAAATGTGAGCCGTCACGGGACGCCTGGCAGATGTGAAACATCGACATTATTTTGTAAAAGTAATATGCAGAAGTCGAAGTCGCAGTCGAAGTCGAAGTATAAGTCGAAGTCATGTCGAAGTCGAAGACGAAGTCGAAGTCGAAGTATAAGTCGCAGTCGAAGTCGAAGTCCAAGTCGAAGTCGAAGTCGAAAAGAACATATTGTGACGGGAAATAAAAAAAAAACCACGGCATGCGTTGCCACGCCAGAAATCTGTTTTACGTGCGGCTATAGATGTTTCACATCAATAAATGTTTATCAATGTCTGGTTGCCATAGTACTGGCTCTGCCTAGTTTGGGATCAGAGGCAGTGTCAACAGTGATAATTATAATGTATTCAATAAATCATAGAGTATAATATAATAAACTAGCGGCCCCGTACGTGCTTCGCTACGTATAAGGCATAGTAATAAAAAATGATTATTAAGTTTATTCAAACAAAAAAATATTTTAAATTGCTAAAAGATGTTGATTTTACATTTTTTCAAGACTTTTTTAAATTTTATCTACGTACAAACCTTCCCTGGACTTCCACGAATAATTCAAGACCAAAATTAGCCAAATCGGTTAAGGCATTGTTGAGTTATAACATTACAACGAAAAGTGGCATTGATTTTTATATAAAACATGTAACTTAATTAACGCACATCCTGAAAATAGTTTATTCGGAATCGTTTACTGATCTTATTTTAATATAGGTAATATTTTATTCCAAAAATAATTCAAACTACGGAAATTATTGTAATATTAATCCAGTACGGTCAAAACAAATTGAAATGGACCGTAAGTCAAAGTAATAAGACTTAAAATCGCATTTTTATTTGTATTCATACAAATGCCATCATTCAATACAAAATAAAGACAAATAAACTTTATTCCAAGAAACTTATTTCGTAAATAACAATACATATACATGTTAAAATAAAAATTCAGTGTATGTATTATGATTACAAGATAATATTCTAATTGGGGTGTTTGAGGGTGTGCGTTAATTACGTTACATGTTGTATATAGATTACCTTTCTTTAACTTCAATATTATTTATTTTATTCACGATGCCAGCAAAAAAAATGTTGCTGTGTGGTGACGGCATAGAATATCATCTCCCCATCTAATCCCGTGGGAAGCGTAGAAATCGTCCGAGGAACTACCTACCAGAGAACGGGCAGCAGCTATTTTCTGTGAACTATGGCCATCAAACTGCGATCGCCAACCCGTCTGCCAAGCGTGGCGATTATGGCATATCCCCCCATTTTTTGGGGAGGCTTCTCCAGCTATGGACATAATTTGGCTGACATTCATTTTATTTAAACTTCTTAAATAATAGTTTGTATATAATTAACTGTATTTTTTTGGGTCTGAGCTGGTGAAGACTAGAGCGTTACGAAAAGTGCGATCAGGCGAGGTGAAGTTGAGAGGGAGATATAAGTTAGTGAAGATAAAAATTATATATATAACTACCTGTGCCCCGCGGTGTAACCCGCGTTAAATTTTATAAATTTTCTTTGCTATAAACCTCACGGAGCCCTTGACCTTTCCAACGAATGCAAAACCGTGGAAATCGGTTCGTGCGTTCTGGAGTTATAGCGTCAGGAAGGAAAACTCGACTTATTTTTATATAGTATATTTCGTGCAGTAAAACTGTTACTAGAAGAAAGGTCTTAATATGTCCAAATTACCGAAAGTATTTTATTCCACCAAAGTTAATTTAACGTGGTTAATATTTAGTGAAATATTGATCTAAGTCTTATACTTCTTATTTCGACAATTGTTGACAAATGAAATGTTCAATTAACAAAAAGATTTAGATCTCTATCCCAAGTAGTTGCTGAGATCTCCATGGCCGCGCAATCCTCCACGTTACGTTCGCGCGACCAACTTAAAGCCCCTATAACTTCTTTTTTCTGCTTTGACAATTGTTTGGTTTGTTCCTTTCGATTTTGACTAATTTCGACAGAAATTTTAGCGATTTGGTTTTTCTGTTCGGATAACGTGGCGGAGCAATCGTGACGCACACATCACAACAAATATTTATTCCGGATAGGAATCGAATCCACGACCTCTGGCGTAGTAGTGACGGGCCTGTTGGTTTAGTGGTAAATTGGACAAACAGACCCGTCAGTGTTTTGCTTTGAAAGAATTTAAAGAGATAATACTTATTAAGATTACTAAATTCAACATCTGATAAGAGTTTTAATTTGCAACATATAGATTTCTCTTTATAAATACTTTTCCCAATATAATCATCATATCAGCCAAGAGTCTCCCGGACTCCTGCGCCTCGCCCCGCACAAGATCATCGGCCCAGCTCGTAGGGGCTGCGCACGCGCCGTGTGCCGGTTCTTGAACAAAACCTTGTTACTAGTACGAACTATGTGACTTTGGGCCGTATAATATAATACTTTATTACAGCTGTTCTAATATAATTATAAAAACTAATTTCATTGCAAATGGCTAATGTATTAAATAAAATAACAAGTCTGCTTTAGACCACACGACTGAAGTAAAACTTAGAAATACAATACGTAACTGGCTATGAGAGAAAGAGAGAAAGAAAATGTGTGCTCGCACCTCTCTCTTACCCCTACAGTAATATACGAAACCTAACTCTCTCTATCTTCACTAACTTATATCTCCCTCTTTATTATAAAGAGAGGTAGGGCACAGCGTTCATTCGCTCAAAGAGCAGCCCGACTGGGGAAATACCTCCACCTTACAGAAGACATTCCTTAATAATAACATTAATCATTTTAATGTTGTGTTTCTGTGTGTGAGTAAGGTCGCCAGAGCTCATCGGGGTGGGGGGGGAAGGGTCAGCAACACTTGTTTGCTGACTCTTAAAGACCGGCAACGCACCTCCGGTGTTGCTAGTGTCCATGGGCGGCAATGATCACTTACCATCAGGTGACCCACTTGCTCGTTTGTCGACCGCTAAAATAAAAAAAAAATCCCTCCAAACTTCCGATCGCCCCGCCAGATCACACCTGGTAACACTCTTGTCACGCATTCCCCAGCTTACTCCCCAAGTGCGTAAAGAAGTGTTACGCCAATAAATAAGAATTATCAGGGTCATACATACAGCGCCATCTATCCAAATCAAAGCAAACTTATAAATAAAAAATATCTAGATACCCACTCAAACAAAATAGTACAATTTTTTAAATAGGATTTATAACGACATCTAGCGGGTTTAAATGTGAATCTAAAACATTAACACTTTCAATGCGGTGACCGAGATATCTCGTCCATCATAATATGATCCACCATCATATAATGACGAGTTAATGAGTCCGCCAAAAACTGTCATTGTAAACGGAGCATTCGCAAACAAAATCGCATTCCCAGACGGGACCAGCTCAACGTATCCCGGCGGTCTTTCATCAATTAATACATAGATTTTAATACAATTAATTTGAAAAATATCTGAAAAATTGTTTACAGTACAGCATGTTTCAAAAAGGTTAAAAATAATAACTGAAATCATAGTTAATAATAAAAAAAATATTATTTAATAAATATTCAAAAATGAATAATTTAAAGCGCCATCTATTGGAATTGTCCTATCTAAGTATTGGCATTCCAGCCGTTGTTAGTCGTGTAGGTTTCGGTAAGATGGCGTTAAAAGCGTCTTAAATGCGTTAAGAAATATCGAATGGATTGTATAAATTCAAAGTGTCAGTAGCGCGGTGCGGTGGCGGAGCGGCTAAAGCACATGAGGCCGGATACACCGTGGTCGTAGCTTCGATTCCCACCCGCACTTAAATTTATACAAAACATTTAAAAAAATGTCTGAAAAGCTATTTATAGTTGACATTCAAACGCAAAATTTAGATACTTTATGATGAGGAGTATCCGTATCACCCCCATGTATGTTCTACGATTTGGCGTTATTTTGATACTTTAAAAATTTACGAGTCCTGCGCTCAAACCCTAATTTTGAACTTTCGAATAAATTCTAAGTCAGTTTTGCAATGATCAGATAAACCATACTTTTTAGGGTGTTAGGTTTAACTATGATAATTAGTTATCAAATAAATCTGAACCAGAAATGTTCAACAGAAAGAGAAAGAAAAATCTAAAACTGATGTTATGTGAAATTTACGAAAAAAATCCATCTCGAAAACTACGCAAAATCGTCGAACATTCATACATGGGGGTGATTCGGATACTCCTCATCATAAAGTATCTAAATTTTGCAGTTGAACCTAACTCCTCAGCCACACTGTATTAGCAGTAGATGTAATACTAAATTTTACTGCTAGTAGCATCAACATTTCGTATTACTGCATACGCACTACTGCCACTAAATAACCAGTGCTTCACAATGCTTAGTAATCGAGTCACAAATAAAATCCGTTTTCCTTCAATATCATAAAATACACGACTACACTTAAGGGGCCTATTACAGTCCACTAGCGCCGCCAATCGAAAAAATGTCATAACTCGTAAATAGAATAAAAAATACAAAATGTGGTCTATTATTACTGTAGAAAAGGCAATAAAGTAATTTTATAACACATTGTCAACACTTGAAATATAGCTGTTTAGCTAAATCGTGCATTTGTAACAAAAACGGCCGTTTATGTTTTGAATGCACGATTTAGCTAAACAGCTATATATTAAGTGTTGATAAGGTGTTATACAATTACGTTATTGCCTTTTCCACAGTAATAATAGAACATATTTTGTATTTTTGATTCTATTTACGAGTTATGACTTTTTTTCGATTGGCGGCGCTAGTGGACTGTAATAGGCCTCTTAAGTTCATTATTGTAACAAAACTACCTTCCATTTTGAAATATTAGCTATATATTGTTTTGACGAGATAAATCGTCAATAGTACTACAGTGCCTCTAGCACGAGTTCCTGCAGTTTACTTACTCGATCACACGTACAGTTTCCTCCCATACATTGAGCACCAGCGCCTCTCGCGGAAACTGTTAAGAACTAAAACTCTGGTGCTCAATGTATGGGACGAAACTGTACGTGTGATCGAGTAAGTAAACTGCAGGAACTCGTGCTAGAGGCACAGGTAGGTTGTTGCCTGGCGAGATAACACGTCAACCGTTTCTAGTTATTTTCAGACGAGTTAACTCGTCGGCAGTACATACATATGTATTTGATTAGGTTACAGCCATGCAGGGTAGCCATTTTTAGATTTTACCACGCCGCATTTAAAGGGTTAAGGGACACAGAAAAACACACAAAAAAAACATTTAAATCGGTCCAGCCGTTTAGGATTCGGTGACAGACACATTAACTTAACAATTATATAAAGACTAGCTAATACGCGGCAAAAGAAACAGTAATTTCTATTGATATGAGATCTCGTTACGATTCAGAGGAACCAAATTATAGGTTATATAACACTTTACATTTTTGTAACACGTTGTATTCGATATAGGACTTTGAATAACAGTTATTGTATTTCTGACACACCACAACTAATTTCTATATCATTATTTCTCATTATATTACCGCTCCTTCGCAGAATGTGCACTTAGCAAATGGAGCACTTCAGTGAACGGGCATTTCTTGAAATGAGCATATAGCCATTTTACGAAATTAGCCTTAACCCCGAATTGCTAATTACACGAAGTGCTAATTGAGCAAAATTAGCAATTCGCAAAATTAGCATTTCTAAATTGCCAATACATTAAACACATTTACTGCCCATCTGGAATACCCAAAACGCGTATACGAGTTGGCTTTATACTACTGGTAACGAGTCTTTAGTAACCTTATTTAAAAAAATGACTTGGAGACGCTTCATGTGCAAATTGGGCACTAAAAGTCTGTTTATGTAAAATCTATGAAAACGCGCATACGCATCCTGACCATGGGGCAAGTGTAGTAAAAACGCACATACGCGTCATAGGCAATTATAGTAAAACGCATATACGCGTCATGGGCAATTATAGTAAAAACGCATATACGCGTCATGGTGTTAAAGAGATGCAATGATACCGAAATTAGTTAACAGTAATGATTGCACAGAATTCCTTCTTATATCTAGATAATATACATACATTGTGATATCTTAAAGTTATTCAATTAACTGCAATGCAAAGCTTAAATCTATACTCATCACTGGGTAACAATACATTTAAATTACCCAGCGGGATTCGAACCTACATCTTCTCTCAATGCAGAGTTGCTCTGCCCGTTAGCTATGCTCGATACACGCAAACACGTTATGAGTTCTGTTCCTAAATACTGTTATGGAGGATGTAGGTGCTATCTATCGGCGGTATCGGAAGATCAGCGTTACACTAAATATTAACTGTAGCTAGCTCGCTTGTATGCATCCATACAAGCGAGCTAGTTACAGTAAATAATTACATGGTTCCAAATGAACACTTATGTAAACTAAATTCTGTGATACATTCTGGAGGTGTCTGTTCACTCTAGTGATTTTTCCGGCGATTTTGCAGCGATGCGAGATCGCCACGTGCTTATGGCGAGATCGCCACGTGCTTATGGCGAGATCGCCACGTGCTTATGGCGAGATCGCCACGTGCTTATGGCGAGATCGCCACGTGCTTATGGCGAGATCGCCACGTGCTTCTGGCGAGATCGCCCCGTGCTTATGGCGAGATCGCCACGTGCTTATGGCGAGATCACCACGTGCTTATGGCGAGATGGCTACGTGCTTATGGCGAGATCGCCACGTGCTTATGGCGAGATCACCACGTGCTTATGGCGAGATGGCTACGTGCTTATGGCGAGATCGCCACGTGCTTATGGCGAGCACGCCACGATCTCCCCGTTGTCATCGTCCCATATAGCTGGTCGCTTACGTATTTCTTTTTGTGATATATTTGAAATAGTGGGTATTCTGTGTTAATTCTTTGTATGTTTTCGAATCGCTCCCAGTCTCCGAATATACGTCTATCAGTGAAGTCGATGTTTAATTGTGCTACCAATAGTCCATAATTCCCATATTCTACACTTTTATAAACAATTCATTATTAAATTTAGAAACTATTCTGCCGTCCTTATAAAAAGTCAATAACTCGGTTTTTTAATAAACTGAGTTAATTGCATATTTGTAATCAGCAAAACGAGCTCTATATTTTCTTCTAAGACAGTTTTTACGTATCTATCACCATTCCAGTTTTTCACTAGGCATAACTGCTATATATCGGAATTTTATATTGGTTTTACTTATTAAGAGTAAAATAACTTGAGTTGTGGCAAGGTAAGCTAAGTTTTGCATGCATGCAATATTACTAGTGATAACAGCAATAAGCGAAAGAAGCGAAATGAATGCAGCAGACTGCTAAACGGTAGCGAAAAGTGAGAAGTTTGCTGCAAAAAAAATAATCGCGGCAAAATATCTCGCCTCGCCATAAAATCGTCGGAAAAATCGCTAGTGTGAACAGGCCCTTTTAATTGGTCATGCTTTCTTTCCATTAAAAAAACATGGCCGACTACAATTAAAAACAACTTTAATTACGCCTCCCAAATAATTAAATTTTTGTTTAATAAGGGTTACTTGTAAAACACCAACAACCTCGCAGGACTAGATACCTAGCACCATAAGCAACAAGAGCGGTTCATGAGAGGGCTGTGTTGTCAGTAGCATTAAATCAATATGGTAGTGACGATTTCAAAAACCATATTATTCGCACAAGATCTCAGAGAAACAATAATATGAGGAGATTTGAAGTGCCCACTTGTGATAATTATTATGGTCGAAGGTGTAGATCTTTTTTAGTTCCAACTATTTTCAATAGCCTCCCAGTCGATATAAACAATGGTATCACAAATACTTCTTTTAAAAAAAAGATACATATGCATTTATATAATATCTTCTGTAAAAGCCTCACAGTAGGAAATATTTAATTATTTAATTATATAGACAGAAAATAATATTGTTTAATAGTTATTAGTATATCTAAGTAGAGTGGAAAAGTGTCACTTAAAATGTAAACGTTAAAGAAAATTGTTAAAAAGGAGCTACGTCTGCCAACAAACTGTTTTGCAGTTTGGCAGAGGTAAAAAATGGATTTTAAAATGTTTTTTTCTCAGAATAAAACGCTTTTCATTTCATTTTTCACTTTTGTTCTACGAGTTCGGACATAACTCAACACAAAAAGAAAAAAAATGACTTCTGTACACGGGTTCCTTGTAAAACACCAACAACTTCGCAGGACTAGATAGCTGACACCATTAGCAACAACTTTTGTTGTACGAGTTTGGATATAACTCAATACAAAAAGAAAAAAATTGCCTTCTGTACACAGGGTTCCTTGTAAAACACCAACAACCCCGCAGGACTAGATACCTAACACCATTAGCAACAACTTTTGTTCTACGAGTTCGTTTCAAATCCAAAACCTACATCCTTTTTTAAATCGCTTAAAAAGCCAAGCGATGTAATCAATTGCATTTTGACTTTAATTTGAGTTGGTAATGACTAGCTTCACAAATTTATTACTGAACAAAGATGAGGGTTCGAATCCTGCCGGTCGACTGTATAACTTTCCCAGGGTAGCGTAGCGGCGCCTAGAAGGGCGCGGCCTCGTCCAGGGTGTGCAGCCAGTTGAAGATCATCATGTTCCGCTCGTACTTGGACAGCGGGCGGCCGCGCTCCCGCTCTAAGTCCGCCGCCGTCAGCGCCAGGTGGGCCGCCTCTGGAGAACACAGCATATCAGGAAATTACATAATTGGCATGGCATCTAATATATACAGGCTGGCCGAGGAGTTGACTTTCAAACGCAAAATTTAGATGCTATATGATGATTAGTATCCGAATCCCGTATAATTGACCATAATTACTATCTACAATTTCAAATTTAATAAATTATCTAAACTCGTAGAACAGAAGTTGTTGCTAATGGTGTTAGGTATCTAGTCCTGCGAGGTTGTTGGTGTTTTACAAGTAACCCTGTGAATAGAAGTCATTTTTTTTCTTTTTGTATTGAGTTATGTCCAAACTCGTAGAACAAAAGTTATTGCTAATGGTGTTAGGTATCTAGTCCTGCGAGGTTGTTGGTGTTTTACAAGTAACCCTGTGAATAGAAGTCATTTTTTTTCTTTTTGTATTGAGTTATGTCCAAACTCGTAGAACAAAAGTTATTGCTAATGGTGTTAGGTATCTAGTCCTGCGAGGTTGTTGGTGTTTTACAAGTAACCCTGTGAATAGAAGTCATTTTTTTTCTTTTTGTATTGAGTTATGTCCAAACTCGTAGAACGAAAGTTATTGCTAATGGTGTTAGGTATCTAGTCCTGCGAGGTTGTTGGTGTTTTACAAGTAACCCTGTATATGTAATAGAATGAGGGGGAGGCAACTGACCGGGGTGTACGAAGCGCGAGTGTGGCTGCTTCACTTGCGGCACCAGCAGCGTGGTGGGGCCGGGGCCCGACACCGCACTGGCCACGGCGGACACCGCGGCCGCCTGCAACATATCATTCATAAAATAAATAAAATAGCCTTTATTGCTGATTCCTTGCAACTATTACATAACGCGTTAAATTGTTTGCCTACTCACTAAATCAACAATCCTACTAATAATAGGTCTTTACCTATGAAATTGCCGTTTTGTATGAAAAAATTTAAACGAATTTTTTTCATGAATTTTTTTATTTGTATTAATCGAAGTAATCACCCATGCAATCAATGCATCTTTGCCATCGCAGTGGCAGTTTATTGATGCCCTTCTTAAAGAAATCAGCTGGACGGGAGGCAACAAATTCTTCAAAGGCATTTTGTACTGCCTCTCGGGTATTGAATTTTTTTCCCGCCAAGAAGTTATCCAAATTCTGGAAAAAGTAGTAGTCTGTAGGCGCAAGGTCTGGTGAGTAGGGCGGATGACGGAGAGCTTCCAACCCCAGTTCTTGCAACTTGGAGACCGTCTGCTGTGCAGTATGAGGTCGCGCGTTGTCGTGCAGGAGCAGCGGAGACGAGCGATTGACCAATGCTGGTTGGAGATGCGCCAGCTTCTCCATCATTGTGCTCAGTTCTTCACAGTACACATCTGCAGTAATGCTCACCCCGTTTGGTAAGAAGCTGTGATGAATCACACCGGCGCTAGACCACCAAACAGTGACCATCACTTTTCTAGGGGTAAGTTTTCGTTTAGGGCATTGTTTAGGTGCTGAACCAGGATCCAACCAACTTGCTGAGCGCTTGCGGTTATCAAACAGAATCCATTTTTCATCGCAGGTAACAATGCGGTTCAAAATTCCTTCATTTGTGTGTCTGTTGAGCAGTGCAAGGCACGTCTCGACGCGTACTTCGCGCTGGCGATCATTGAGTTCGTGGGGCACCCATTTGTCAAGCTTTTTTACCTTGCCAATTTGACGCAAATGGACCAATATTGTTTTGACGCTAACGTCGAAAGCTGCTGCTAATTCAGCCGTAGATTGTGTATCATCAGCTTCCACAACCGCCTTTAATTCGTCATTGTCGACCAAAGTCTTCGGACGACCGCGAGGTTCATTTTTCAGGTCGAAATTTCCAGAACGGAAGCGAGCAAACCAATAACAGGTGGTGCGTTGGTTTGTAGTGTTAGCTCCGTAAACGTCGTTGATGTTGCGTGCCGCTTGTGCCGCGTTGCTGCCACGACGGTACTCATATTCCATAATTACTCGAATTTTTAACGTATCCATGATGACGAAAAAGATTGAAATGCGATGAAAATGTAACACTAATCAATAAAGAAATGACTACTTTTGGAAAAAAGAATCCATGTTTTTAAAATAAAATTAATTTGAAATTAGAATTCTTAGCCAAACAAAAATTATTTTGATTTGAAATGGCCAGTACTGCAGAACGGCAATTTCATAGGTAAAGACCTAATATTATAAACGCGGAACTTTGTAAGTATGGATGGATGTTTGTTACCCTTTCACGTAAAAACTACTGAACGGATTTGAATGAAACTTTACAATAATATAGCTTATACATCAGAATAACACACAGGCTACAATTTATAAAGATATTGTGTGAATTGTCCAAAATATGAAAATAATTGTCAAGAAATCTACCATCTGCGAGCTATTCCGGCGTGCACTGGCAACACCGCTAGAGGTACACATCCTACTAATATTATAAACGCGAAAGTTTGTAAGTATGATGTATGTTTGTTACTCTTTTACGCCAAAACTACTATAACGCGGGTGAAACTGCGGGGCGCAGCTTGTTATATATAATGTTATGTTTGGGACATCATTCACACACGGCCATCTGATCCCAAACTAAGCAAATTTGTACTATGGAAACCAGATAACTGATATACTACATACACTACTTTTCTTTTGTAAATACGTACCTATATAGATAATTACATCCAGACTCAGGACAAACTGACATGTTTATGCCACAAATATCTGTCCTAGGTGGGAAGCGAACCCACAACCTGCGACGTGAAAGCAAGTATTTGCCAACCACGCCAACAGGCCCGTTTATACAATATATTCTATAACTAGCAGTGCTCCGGGGTTTTACTTTAAAATTTATAAATTATAGCTTATGTCTTAATCCAGAGTGTCAGCTAACTCCATACCAAATTTTATTAAAATCGCCCGAGCCGTTTAGACGTGAAGAAGTAACAAACATACACACTCACACACTGACAAACTTTCGCCTTTATAATATTTGTGTGATAGTTGCTGAATCACCGATTTATTTACTCCACATAAGCACACTGGTAGGGAGATCTCAAGAAGACATCGACCCCAAAACCTTGCACCAACAGGTTAGTCAACTGTAAAACGGGGTGAATAATGGCGAGGGGTTAAATTCGGTCATTTCTCTATTCACCCCGTCTAGCGATACTTACTTCTAGCCTGTCCAGATTGAAGTCCGATTGCGACATCCTCTCCAGCGCTCTGTACGTGGTCAGCAGTCGCCGCTTTATGTAGTTCTGTCTAACCTGTGACACAAACATACTAACATTAGGGGCCACTCGTTAATTATTTTTATTTAAAATAAAATAAAAAAGGCTTTTATTCACGTAGACTTTAAAAAAGCGCTTGTAAATAGTCAGAACATGTTTGTAGTAATACAGTTATTATTTCTAGTTACTTATTACAGATATTTAGGTACACGGATTGTTAAAACATTTATACAATTTATTTTATAATGGTAGTGATATTTAGCTAGCTTGTATTAAGTTATTGTCAAGGAGATTATGTTTCGGTTTAATTATTGAAATTTATATTTTACTACATATTGTCTGAATGGTCCTGTCTATATTAAGGTATGAATTCAGTATTATTATTATAACGGACCTTGTGTTTAAAACGACGGTCGCGCTTAAATGCTACCACCGCGCACCGGATCCAATGCGCCCCAACTGAGAAGACCCAGCGAAACAAACTCAGGAGGTTCATCTACTACCGGTTTCAACACGGCCCAGATGAGACGGTCCGGCGAAACATACTCAAGCGGGCATTAACACGGGATTTAGTCCACTTAGAGTAATTATTTAGTAGGCAAACACAATATCTGCTCGATCGGTTGTCTGAATGAATATTAATTTAGATTATATTTAGGAAACAAAAGAAAAACATCGAAACAATAACATTATTCATTTCATTCATTTATTATTATGGCCTTTGCGTCAATTACAGACGATTTACGGCGAATTGTCTGGGAGACATTTCTTTTGGTGGCTAAACAAACCGATGCGAGAGCGACATTGGGGCGCATTGGATCCGGTGGTAGCATTAAAGCGCGACCCTCGTTATAAACACAAGGTCCGCCATGATAACAACATTTAATTCGTACCTTAATATAGACAGAACCATTCAGACAATATGTAGTAAAAATATAGCTAAAATTTAAAATTTAGATGATGATCCTTGACAATAACTTAATTTAAGTTAGCTAAATATCGTTACTATTATAAAATAAATCTTACTGTAAATTATTTCCTACAATCCGTGTACCTAAATATCTATATGTACCTAGAAATAATTACACATTAATTTATAATTATTTCTATTATACTTTGGGAGTAAAAAGAAATTTCTCAGTATCAGCCCGAAGTCTGGAAGTTGGCGGTATTACACCCCCGTGCCTCGGAGAGCACGTAAAGCCGTCGGTCCTGTACCTGAACTCTTTCCGGTCGTGTCGCGTCCCATCGGATCATGAGAGTGATGGAATAGAAAGTGCCCCTGTGTTTGCGCACACACTTGTGCACTATAGTATGTCCGTAATTCGGTCGGGAGGACATCATCATCATCATATATTACTACGAACATGTTCTGACTATTTGCAAGCGCTTTTTTAAAGTCTATGTGAATAATAAAAAAAAACATAGCCTGCCGCAGGCCTGACAAGAGAAATTTGCGGTGGTTGGTGCCGAGCCGCTTTCATGTCGCTTCTGTCTCTTATCAGCAAGTACTCCGGACCAGGCTTCATCACAGATCTTACGACCCTCCACTACACGTTTACGCCATTCAACTCTATTTTCAGCGATCTTTTCCCAGCTACAGTGGTCAATTTTGAGAGCGGCCATATCCCGCTTGGTGCAGTCTTTAAAGCGACTCGTTAATTACGTCACCATTTCTAGGATTATGCTGTGTGGTGGCGGCATAGAATATCATCACCCCATCTCATCCCGTGGGGGGCGTAGAAATCGACCGAGGGAATACCTACAAGAGAACGGGCAGCAACGTTTTTCTGTGAACTATGGCTATCTACTCTACTGCGATCGCCAACTCGTCTGCCAAGCGTGGCGATTATGGCATATCCCCCCATTCTTTGGGGAGGCTTTTGTCCAGCAGTGGACGTACTTTGGCTTACATGATGATGATGATAATGATTTATATCCAAGTTTTTCTGAATTACGTTACGTAATCGGAAATAATTTGATTTTTTGTGTGTTTGTGAATTTGTAATGGTCAATCTCAAAAACTTTCACTGACTGAAAAAATACTTTACTAATAGAAAGCTACATTATCAGCGAGTAATATGGGATATATTTTTATTTCAAACATATTAAGAGTTCCTTATGAATATTACTATAATATCGCAAGCAATTTTTTTAATATAAGAGGTTGACAAACGAGCAAGTGGGTCATCTGATGGTAAGTGATCACCGCCGCCCATGGACACTCGCAACATCAGAGGAATAGCGGGTGCATTGCCGGCCTTTAAGAGTCAGCAAACAAGTGTTGCTATGTTTCCCCCACCCCGATGAGCTCATCGGGGTGGGGGAAACATAGCAACATAGGGATATAAGGTCGCCAGAGCTCTGGCGACCTTACTCACACTCAGAAACACAACATTAACTTATTAAGGAATGTCATCTGTAAGGTGGAGGTACTTCCCCAGTCGGGCTGCTCTTTAAGCGAATCAACGATGTACCCTCTTGAAATATATCAAAAAATTGCCAGAATACAAAACTGGCTATGAGAGAAAGAAAATGTGTGTTCACATCTTTGTCTCTTATCCCTTCTATAATATACTAAACTTAACTCTTTCCTTCTTTCTATCGTCACTAACTTATATCTCCCTCTCAATTGCCGTTCTTTTTCATGCAAAATAGGTTCGCGCTTGTCCACGATCTCACCTGATGGCAAGTGAAGATGTGGTCGAAGGTGGACCGCGCGTACCCATAAGATGCCTGTTCACTCTTGCCTTGAATAAACCCATGTTATATGAGTCTGGAAACACGTCGTTTGGGAGGTTGTTCTACCGCTTAGCCGTGCGTATGATAAAGGAGGAAGCAAAGCGCTTCGTACGGCATAATGGGATGTCAACAACATAAAAAATAAAAAAATATAAATAAAAAAGGTTTTTATTCACGTAGACTTTAAAAAAGCGCTTGTAAATAGTCAGAACATGTTTGTAGTAATATAGTTGTATACATTATTATTTCTAGTAACATAGATATTTAGGTACACATTGTATGAAAACATTTATAACAGAGCGGTAGACCCCCCCCCCCCCCCGACGACTAGTAGTCCGATGAAAAAAGGGGGAAGGAGGGATAAGTTCATGGAGGTCTTGAGCGCATTCTGAATCGCTCGATCGCACTTTTCACCAGGTTACTTCCAAGTGTAAAAAAAGAAGCTTTACTTAAAACAAGTTGATTATTTGGGGGAGGCCTAGGCCTAGAAGTGGACGTAATTAGGATATGATAATGATGATGATTACCTTCTTGTTGTCGCTGGGCAGTGGCCGGTGTGCAGGCTGCGTGGCCTGCGAGCGCTGAGGAGATGGGAGCTGAGACCCACCCACTGACAAACAACGCAACTATAAATCTTGTGAAGACAGAATTGCTCTCTGTATATGATGTACAGACGCCAACTCAACAAGCTACCTCGATCTGTCGAATTTCCCCAATTGAAAGTGAACCTTATGCATACGTGATAGAGTAAAAATCTATAAAAGACATTTGACAGATTGGTAGTTTTTTTTGTAATAACAAATAAATTAATTGGAACTACTAACAGGGTCATCTGATGCCAAACTAGGCAGAGCCTGTACTATGGCAACCAGACAACTGATACACATTCTTATATGTTTATAATAATAATAATATCTAGGGACAGTGTCACACAGACCATCCTAGCCCCAAACTAAGCAAAGCTTGTACTATGGGTACCAGGCGACGATATACATACTTATATAGGTAGATAAATACTTAAATACATAGAAAACATCCATGACTCACAAACAAATATTCGTGCTCATCACACAAATATTTGCACTTACCAGGATTCGAACCCAGAACCACCAGCTTCGTAGGCAGGAGCACTACCAACTAGGCTACGGTGACCGTCATAAAGTCTCAATCAAAATCTCAATACACAATGTTTTATTTACGTTTCACTGCAATCTATAAAATACATTTGACAGATTGGGATAGCTGGATGTGCTGGCGTCAGTACATGGTTTTTTTTGCACACTAATATTATAAAGGAAAAAGTTTGTGAGTGTGTGACTGTGTATGTGTGTTACTTCTTCCTGTCTAAACGGCTGGAGCGATTTAAATAAAATTTGGTATGGAATTAGATGACACCCTGGTTTAACACATAGGCTATAATTTATAAAGTTTCACAGCTAGTAATAAATAAATGTTTTGGGACAACTAACACACTGTCATCTGATCCCAAAATAGGTACTATGGCAACCAGACAACTGATACACATTCTTATATATTTCTAAATACATATATTATAGATAATCGCACAAAGATTTGTCCTGGGTGAGGATAGAGCTCTGTATAAGTAGTCAGTTCGTCCAATCACGTCGGGAAGGAGAACGATGGAGAAAAAGATACGGAAATAAAGGAACAATGGAGAAAACTAACCAACCTAACTGCCTTTTCTTCCGCTAGTTTGCGCTGATGATACGTGATGAGCGGCATTTGTCTTGCACACTATCTTCTATATATTTTATTTTATTTTATTAGGGAAGCTAACAGCTACATACAATTGGTTACAAATTTTGGTAAGTAAATGCCAATAACAAGCTTCCACAACTAATTAACTAAATGGATGCATCTCCGGTCTACTTAATTAATTACAGTAATAACAATTCTACAAATGGTTTTAAAAGATTGAGCCAATAGTGCTATACATAGATTTATACATTATCAATGAAATATCTAGTTAATTTGGATCTTGTACAATTTTTGCTAGTAGTAAACAGATCAATAAAATCAAAACGACTGTCATCATTTAACTTGTTAAATTCATTGAATACTCTAGGCAGAAAGCTGTTGACTCTAAAATTGGTGTGGCATGGAGGACAGTTCTGCCGTGCTTGTGATATATACAGTAAGTGCCTTGGAGACACTTTCGAGAAAACGGCGGTTAAAGTTTTTATTTTTACTTTTGACATATCTCCTAAAATATAAACTGTACCTAAGTCTTCTAAAATGCTTAACGTCAACATAGGTTAGTTTTACAATTTGTTAGTTACAATTTTAATTTAAATATAATATTTGAGTTAAAAAGCTCGAAAATATATTTACGTTAAGGAATGAACAGTACAAAAATAAAGTTTTTCTTAACATTGGTACAGTAAGTGTGTGACTTACTGTAACAATTGTTAGTATGAAGTACATACTGCAATAATGATTACGAAATGAGGTATATTTTTAAATCAATTAACAAAATATATAAATTTTTCATAATTTTACTTAAGCACTTACTGTAATTATAGCTAGGAGCAATATGTATAAATATGCCGTCTACCATAAATTACCGCAACCATAATTAATTATTCCATCTCAATTAGTTATAGATAAATGAAACAAAATATATCTTATGAAATCACAATTGAATATAAAAACTACATAGCTTTATTAATATTTACTATAAAATTGTAAAATCAGTTCCATATTTCGTATTTTAAGCTATTTATAATCACGTTATGAGCCTACCAAAACAAACTGTATTGTTTTTACGAACTACTTCGTATGTGAAACAATGATAAGCCAACTTCGAGAACGAGATCAATAGTGGAATCCAAATCAGCTGTGCAGCGTTCGGGAATCTATATAACAACAGATGAAAGTCTTAAACCAGTGTGTGTTGCCGGTGATGACTCACGGAACTTAGACATAGTTACTCATTATGGGCCTCATAAGAAGGATCAAGGTCACCCAAAGAGCAATGGATAGGGCTATTTTCGAAGATTCCCTGGAAGAACGAATCAGAATTCTTGATTTTCGCAGGCAAACCAAAGTAACCGACATAGCCGGAAGAATTGCCAAATTGAAGATGAAGTGGGCGGGGTACATAGCTCATAGAACCGACGGTCCTTGGGGCAGAAAAGAAGCTTCGCTTCACTCGCTCAGCTCGTGCGTTTTCATCACAAGTTCACAACTTAACTTGCTCGTCACTTTGGTCCTCACAACCTAAGCGTCTTACATTGCGAATTTCACCAAACTCTAAGAAAATTATAAGAATGAATTCTAACCTAACCTATTTATGCTATGTTTTTCTCCTCACAAATCATTTCGCTAAATGTTTGATGTCTGAAGATTATTTGCAGTAATGAATCATTTGATAACAGACCAAATGCCTTTTTTTTTTATTTATTTAATATTCTGACGTATAAAGTTTTATCTAATGAAAATCTGCGTACTAAAATCAGCAGATGCAGGTCAGTTTCTATTCTGGATTGGTCCACGACTGCAATTATTATACGTACTTGCTCCATCCTGCATCACCCGCAAAACTCAAAACGCCTTAGAATATTTGCAGTAACTAACGTGTTTACCTAATTTATTCCAGGAAAGTCTACGCATATTTTGAAGTATTTCTAAATGTAATCACAGTGGGTTATCTTACTGTTATTAGAAATACGCATATAAACAAATATTTAATTCGGCGACTTACCATATACACAGTAAGTTCCACTTACTGTGAATATATTTAGGTGACA
This sequence comes from Pseudoips prasinana, assembly GCA_951640165.1. NCBI lineage: Eukaryota > Metazoa > Arthropoda > Insecta > Lepidoptera > Nolidae > Pseudoips > Pseudoips prasinana. The sequence goes on from OX621264.1 coordinate 2,517,844, forward strand.
CTTCTTAAAAAATACTCGTAACTTAAAAATAATAATAGCAAGATTACTTACTGCAACAATACCTAGGAAATTGTATTAACTTTATGAAAAAAGTCAACCGTATGGGCCCATACTGTATTTATAATAAGTATGCCTTGGTGCTAAACGTTTCTTACTGTAAGTATGCTTAAGCTTATCTTCTAGGCCACATTTAAACATTTTAAATATACAGCAATGTAGATCTTAGTCTCCTTATTTCAAATATGTATTTAACTCAATATCGACCAAAATGTGACTTACTGTAATTATCATAAGCGCGGCAGAGTTTAACAAGAGATTTTTACGTAATTTTCTTACAGGTATTGACAACTTGATTTTTGAAAGAAGTTCGGGACAGTCGATATCCCCCTGGGCAATATTGAGAAGAAAAGTTATATCAGAAATGTTTCGTCTTACATGCAATGGTAGAATATGCAGTTTGACACAGCGCTGCTCATAGGTGATAGCGGCTAGGTGGTCTAATTTGAATTTAAAACCTAAGTAACGGATAAATTTTCTTTGAATCATCTCGATCTCATTGGAGTAGCAAGAATAGCGCGGATTCCAAATCTGTGAAGCGTATTCCAAGTGACTTCTCACATAGGAGCAATATAATACTTTAATGGTTTTCATATTTTTGAAGTCATTTGAACAGCGAATCAGGAAACCTAAAGCCCTAAAGGCTTTGTTGACTGACTCGCTGACGTGCTGATCAAATAAAAGCTTACTATCATGCACTACACCCAAATCTCTTGAAACAGTCCTCCTTTCTAAATTATGATTTTTGATTGCATAATCAAATACATAAGCTAGACGCTTTCGTGTGAAGCTCATTGCGAAACATTTAGAAGCATTTAAATCTAGTTTATTATAACGACAATATAAATCAAGACGTTGGAGGTCCTCCTGCATTAATTTGGCATCTTGAACACAATTAACTGTACGGAATATTTTCATGTCATCGGCAAATAACAAAAAATTGGAATGTACGAAACAGGGGCCAACGTCGTTGATAAAAATAACGAAAAGTAGGGGACCTAACAAAGAACCCTGAGGGACGCCAGAAGGAATTCTAACCCACGATGAAGTATAGCCACTCAACACTACTGCCTGAGACCTGTCTAGAAGATAAGACGAGAACCAGTCATGGAGTCTACCGTGAATACCGAGATCCAGGAGTAGGATTTTGTGGTCTATACGATCAAAAGCCTTGCTGAAATCAGTATAGACCACATCAACCTGATTACCACTGTCCATATTATTGGTTAAGTATTCATTAAATACCAACAGATTAGAAGTGGTCGATCTGCCTCTTACAAAACCGTGTTGTTCTGGTATGAACACTAATTTCACTGAGTCATAAATATGATTATAAACTACACGCTCGAGAACTTTCGCTATCAAACATAATTTCGATATCGGCCTATAATTTGTAACAGCGTTTCTGGTTCCATTTTTATGGATAGGTGTAACGAAGGCTGATTTCCATATCGATGGCACGACACCTTCCTTCAGTGATCGTCTGAAGAGCAAAGTTATAGGCGCGGATAGTTCTTTAGCACACGCAATTAAGAAAGAGGCTGGTATTGAATCGGGACCAGCGGACTTGAATGGATCAAGAGCTTTCAATAGCTCATAGATCTGCTCTATACTCTGGAACCTGAACTGTGGAAATGTCACAGACCTGGCTACTAATTGAAGGGACTTGTGAAGATGTCAAAAGGGGATTGTCATCAATGAGAAAGTTAGATGCAAAATAACCCGAGAAAAGCTCACTAATACCTGGTCCAGTATCGCAGTACGTATCTGCGTAATACATTGAAGCTGGGAAATTAGTGTTACCCCGTTTAGTCTTAATATAAGACCAAAAACGCTTAGGGTTTTCGGTTATAGAATTTTCTATACTACTAATGTATTTTTTGTAACATATATCTTCCATTTCCTTTATTCTATCACGAAGCAAATGGAATGTGTGACCATCAGACCTATTATTGTAAGTTTTAAACTTTTTAAAATATTTGAATTTTTCTTTTATAGTTTTAATCGGCGCACCATTGTACCACGGGGGATAACGGGTATTTTTAGTTTGTCCGACTAAAGGAATATATTTGGACCTAAGACGGTACAATACATCATAAAAGGAATTCACAGCGTCATCTAAACTTTCAGCTCTAAGCAATGCCCCCCAATCGACATCCGCAATTTCACTGCAAATCTTATCATAGTCCCCAAGCTGATAACAAAATTTTGTTCGTGGATATTCATTAAGTGTGATAGAGTAAAGAAATGAGGGTTTGATTACCAAGCTTTTGTGATAAAGGTCCCCAGCGACAAGCGGGTCGGAACAAGATGACACAGAAACAGGGTCATTGCAAAGAACTAAGTCTAATATTCCACCAATATGATTTTTGTGTGAGTTGTATTGAACAAGGCCACATTCGCTTAATTTAGAAATAAAATTATTATGTTGCGCGCAACTCGAGTGTGCAGCTCGAAAACCATCTTCGTGCGGTACCCATTGAATGTCACTCAGGTTAAAGTCACCGAGCTCTAAGAAATAATCCGATGCATTATTTTCGAAGAGACGCGTAAGCGTGTTTAAAAAATTATTAAGTTGTAAGTAAAACGTGTTGCCCTTGTTTTGCCGACATAAATACAACGTGCAAATGAGAACTTGTATTGCATCGTTATGAGAATTGCGGGATTTTAGTGTAACCCAGATATCCTCAGCACTTGACCTCCAATCCAGGTTGGGCACCACGTGAAGATGACGTAGGACAGCAATAAGCACCCCACCCCCTTTGGATTGGTCTGTGTGGGCATAGTCACGATCGCGGCGGAAAACCATATATCGATGATCAAAGAGTTCACAGTAAAATAATGTCATAATTATTCATACATAGGTTACGGAAAAAAGTAGATGTTCTGGTGCGGAGCCCTCTACAGTTTTGGTAATAAAAATTAAACATTAATAACCGATAGTACAATCCATAAGTGCACATTTATATATAAGTTAAGACATAATAATATGTAGAAACAATTCGTATTTTTAGAAGTTCCGCGCCACACGTAAACAGCATTCTGCATATAAACAATACAGTTTAATTTTAAAACATTAATATACAAAACAGTCGTTAAAAAATGATATTGAATAGTTAACAGACAAAAGATCCATTTAATGAATAAAGAACTTAGGCCGAGTTTCACATAAAAGAATACTAGTAAACAACAAGCAATGCTCAAAGTTTTTACGTTAATGTACAATAAATAATCGTGGTGTGAAAACAATAGATTAAACTTTAGAAGATTTTGGTCAGATCTTTCTCGTTTTTTATAGCAAAGGACTTTGATGTCGTGTCCTTTCTGACAATATATAAATCTTAATATATTAATATATATTAAGATAATATATTAATATAAATCTTCTATATACAAAATGTAACTTAATTAACGCACATCCTGAAAATAGTTTGTTCAGAATCGTTTACTGAATCAATTTATATCATTTTAAATATAAGTAATTGTTTATTCCAAAATAATTAAAACTACGGAAATTATTATCGTATTAACCCTGTATAGTCAAACAAATTGAAATGGACCGTAAGTCAAAGTAATAAGACTTTTAAAATCGCAGTTTTATTTGTATTCATACAAATTTCATCATTCAATACAAATTAAGAAAAATAAACTTTATTCCAAGAAACTAATTTAGTAAATAACATATACACATACATGTTAAATTAAAAAATCAGTGTATGTATTATGATTGCAACATAATATTCTAATTGGGGTGTTTGAGGATGTGCGTTAATTACGTTACATGTTGTACATATATATATATATATATATATATATATATATATATATATATAGTCAAAACAAATTGAAATGGACCGTAAGTCAAAGTAATAAGACTTTTAAAATCGCAGTTTTATTTGTATTCATACAAATTTCATCATTCAATACAAATTAAGAAAAATAAACTTTATTCCAAGAAACTAATTTAGTAAATAACATATACACATACATGTTAAATTAAAAAATCAGTGTATGTATTATGATTGCAACATAATATTCTAATTGCTGTTCGTTAGTCTCGCTAAAACTCGCGAACGGCTGAACGGTTTTATCTTATCTTGAAATGTTCGTGGAGATCTAGGAAAGGTTTAAAACATTCGAATAATTGCCGGGAAAACCCTAAAAACAGTCGTTTTCTTTTTCACATATAAACTTTTTCATAATGAATGTTTTCACCCGGGATGAACTAACAACAGAGGAATGTGCTGTAATGATGTCGGACACTTTTACCTACTGTGCCGATATTGCCATAGGCCGCGTCCCTATCACTAATATTCGAAGATGCGATTGGTGGAATAACTACTTAATTAAAGTTCGATGTGATTTTCGGAGAACACGTAAAAAATATAATAAACTAAAAAAACGTAAAATTGTAGGCGATGTTTTAAATAATGCATATATAAATCTCAAAATAGCTCGTTCACGTTACCGCTCGTCAATAGAGAAATCCAAAGGCAATCTTATTAGAAAAATAGTCGATAAATTAGATAAAGAGGGCCCGTGGTCGCCCCTATACCATGAGTTTAAAGCAAATAGGTCTATAGATTTAGCTTATATTCAAAACATAAAAATCAATAATACCTACACCAGTGGCATAGAGGAGACCACGGAATCCCTACTTAATTCGCTCATACCTGATGATAGTTCCTTGAACGATAATGACTACCACAAGCAGATTAGACAGTGGGCAAACAATCCACCCGCTACGTATATGTCTAGTCTTCCTACAATGAATGAGTTTATGAATACTGTGAAATCGCTACCTGTTAACAAAGCTTCAGGTGAAGATAAAATATCCAACAAAATGATAATAGAAGCCACAAAACAATCCGGTGATTCAATACTAAAAGTTTTTAATCGTTGCATATCTGAAGGGACTTTTCCGCGTACTTGGCGCAGCGGTTTTATTCGTATTATACCAAAAAATGGCGATAAACTGCCTGAAGACCCTAAGTCATACCGACCAATAACGTTGCTGCCTTCCTTAGGCAAGCTTCTAGAACGACTTATCGTACCGCGATTGCTGCCTGGAGGACCATAATTTCACGGAAATCAATTTGGTTTTACTGCGGGTAAATCGACAGTGGACGCAGCTATCTCAGTGAGGAAAGCTGTAAACTCGTCCGCATGTGAATACGTTTTGGCCATATTCCTAGATATTTCAGGGGCGTTTGACAATACTTGGTGGCCAATTTTGTTACAAAAACTTAAGTTACGCGGTTGTTACAGTAATATATATTCGATAATCACATCTTATTTTGTTCATGGCTCTGCAACTCTTAAGCTTGGTCACTTCAGAGTCACTAAATCGTTAACCATGGGTTGCCCCCAGGGCTCAGTGCTCGCGCCGTATCTCTGGAACTTGGGTTTTGATGACTTCTTGACATTACCCTTGCCATCACGCTGCTCTCTAACGGCATATGCCGACGATGGCCTCTTACTTATACAGGGTAACTCCAGGAGAGAGTTGGAAAATCTGGCTCACACTTGCTTAAGTATGATAAGTGAATGGGGTAAAAGAAATTGCCTTACATTTGCTCCTCATAAAACCTACCAACTCCTTCTTAAAGGTGAACTAAAATCCCCCCCGGGCGTAAAACTTAATAATGTTACTGTGAAACGCAAGATATCAACGTGTTATTTGGGTTTAGTTTTAGAAAAGAATTTCTCGTTTATAGAACATATTAAATCAGTTGGGGAAAAAGCTAAGCGAAACTTTTTTGCACTTACAAGGATATCGACGGCAACCTGGGGCCTCTCTTTTAATACTCTTAAAATCATTTACGGGGCAACCTATCTTGGGTGTATATGCTACGGCTCGCCTGTGTGGGCTGATAGGGCTACCATCGGAGCTGCTCGCCGTAAATTACTACAAAGCCAGAGGTTGGCGTTGATATTTCTGTGTAAAGCCTATAGAACAGTGAGCACAGAGGCCCTACCTGTCCTATCGGGTGTACTTCCGGTTGATCTTGAAGTTCAAAGACGAGCAGCAATGTATTATTCTACGCGCGATAATTTAGAAAATGATTTCTTATCATTACGCGACCGTACGAAAATAACCAGGCTATTTATGCCAATAGCTGACTTAAATAACGAACTACTAAATGAATGGCAATGTAGATGGAATACGTCAACCAAGGGTCGCCATCTGCACCAGTTCTTTCCGGACGTACGCGAACGGTTAAATAAAACTTGGCTAATCATAGACCATTGTGTTGCACAATTTCTTACCGGACACGGCAATTTTAAAAGTAAATTGTATATTATATATAATTGTATATATAGTTTCAAATTAGTATCTTCACCAATCTGTCTGTGCTCAACATCCAGTAACGAATATGAACAAACTGCTCACTACATCCTGTGGGAGTGTGATCTCTGGCAAAATCAGCGTGATATTATGTTAAACAGCTTGCAACCAATATCTGGAGTAGTTTATTATACGGATCTTGTAGCAACAAGGAACAACTTCCGTGCGTTTAAGCGTTTTTGCCATACCTACTATTGGAATCAAATATAACAGCTCACTTAGGACCCTTAAATTGATCCTCGGTGCTTTTGCAGCTGGCTTCTCTAGTTGCAAATCTCTCATTTTATGAGGCTATAGCCTCTTTACATCATTCTGTCTCCCGCTTTGCTCTGGAGGGAAGTGGAACTATTCATTTTCTAACTCCTCCTTTTTTCTGTTTCTGATTAAATTCGTTGCGGGATCCAAGACAGTTAAAGCGATTCCCCGGGACATGCCTGAGCTTCACCGCTCAGTGTCATTTCATTGTGTGCCACTGTTGATCCTGGCTTACAGGAGTTGCAGTGGTGGGTAAGAGGGAGGGACTAGTCCCGATTTAACTATCATAATGAATGTTTGTCTGTGTGTCTGTATTATGTATGTAAATCGTAAACTATGCATTTCATCATGAGATGATCTTCAGCAAAGTGTTGTGCATGAGCTCACGAAAGTTTCTGAGTTGGTACGGCCAATCTGCGACAGATAGCGCCACTATCATTCCAGTGAATTTCATATATTGCCGTAGCAACGCGCGCAGGGTACAGCTAGTAAACAATAAATAAACATCCGGCCGGCCGCTCATACACAACATTTGAATGTTTCAGAGCACACACAGAACATGTGTCTCGGTGGGGAAATCTATCACATCACGAAACGATAATACCTACGAGAGGAAAAACCCAGAGAGGTCAAATCCTACTTTTGCTTACTGGTGTTTAGTTAGAGAGGCTTAAATGTGCGTGCGTGCTCTGTACCCTGGAAGGGGAACGATAGAAAGGACGATACAAGAATAAGAGAACGATGGAGAAAACTAACCTACCTAACTGCCTTTTCTTCCTCCTGTTTGCGCTTGGTCTGGCATACTATACATTATCAATATCCAGCCGGCCGGCCGCTCATACACAACATTTGAATGTTTTAGAGCACTCACAGAACACGTGTTTCGGCAAGGAAATCCTTCACGTCGCGAAACGATACGAGCAAAAAACCCTTTACTAAGGGGTCAAATCAGAATTTTGCTTACTGGTTTTTAGTTAGAAAGTATAAAAATATCGATTCCTTCTGTAAAAGGAGCGATACACATCATGTAAATACTAGATATAAGAATAATCTCATATTGCATACTACCCGTCTCCCCAAAATAAGTAACTCTTTTATGGGGCAATGTATAAGATTCTATAACAAACTTCCCAATGATATTAGAGAATTATCTACGAATAAGTTTAAAAGAATTATTAAAGCCAAATTGTGTAGCTGGGCATATTACAAAATTTCTGATTATTTAAGTGATAAAGTGCTTGGGATTGAGTTGTTCTGAGTCAACACACATGATTGTAATTAATCTTAAGTATATTTTATTTAAAAAAAAAAGATTCCTACTGTGTTTTCTGGCAGTGTTTCTCAGTAGCTGCCACGTCATGCACTGCACGGTAGGGAAAAAAATATGACGATTCCACATAAATGTAAATATTTTACGGAATAAATGATTTTGACTTTGACTTAGAGAGGCTTAAATGTGCGTGCTCGCCCTGTTTCTACAGGAAGGGGAACGATAGAAAGTACGATACAGGAATAAGGGAACAATGGGGAAAACTAACCTACCTAACTGCCTTTTCTTCCTCCTGTCTGCGCTGATGATAAGTGATGAGCGGTGTTTGTCTTACATATATACACACCATTTGAATGTTTCAGAGCACACATAGAAAACAAGTTTCAGCGGGGAAATCCTTCACGTTACGAAACGATACGAGCCCTTCCAGTTATTACGTGGGAGCTCTCTACTAGAAAGGGGACGATAGAAAAGACGATACAGGAATAAGGGAACGATGGAGAAAACGAACCTACCTAACAGCCTTTTCTTCTTCTTTATCAATAGCCAGCCAAAATGTTTCAGAGCACACAAAAAGCACTTTAGTAAGAGGTAAATTCATACTTCTTCACTGATCTTTAGTTAACTTTTTTTTTATATATCAAGAGGGCGACAAACGAGCAAGTGGGTCACCTGATGGTAAGTGATCACCGCCGCCCATGGACACTCGCAACACCAGAGGAGTCGCGGGTGCGTTGCCGGCCTTTAAGAGTCAGCTAACAAGTGTTGCTGACCCTTCCCCCCACCCTGATGAGCTCTGGCATCCTTACTCACACTCAGAAACACAACATTAATATTATTAATGTTATTATTAAGGAATGTCTTCTGTAAGGTGGAGGTACTTCCCCAGTCGGGCTGCTCCTTGAGCGAATCAACACTGTGCCCTACCTCTTTTAAAATGTATAAAAAAATTGCCAGAATACGAAACGTAACTCGCTACGAGAGAAAGAAAATGTGTGTTCACATCTTTCTCTCTTGCCCTTACAGTAATATACATACAAAACGTAACTATTTCCCTCTTTCTATCTTCACTAACTTATATCTCCCTCTCAACTTCTGTTCGCTTTTTTTTTTCTTCTGAAAACTAATATCACCGTAGCCTAGTTGGTAGTGCTCCTGCCTACGAAGCTGGTGGTCCTGGGTTCGAATCCGGTAAGTGCAAATATTTGTGTGATGAACACGAATATTTGTTTCTGAGTCATGGATGTTTTCTATGTATTTAAGTATTTATCTATCTATATAAGTATGTATATCGTCGCCTGGTACCCATAGTACAAGCTTTGCTTAGTTTGGGGCTAGGATGATCTGTGTGACATTGTCCCGAGATATTATTATGTATGCTTACCGGCCACCCACGTGCTGCAGGACCGCGATGCGGCGTTCAGAGTTAACGCCTCTAGCGCTGCACACAGACCCACTTCTGACGTAGCGCTGCAACAATACACTGTCATGATGACAATGATTTTAAAACATGTCAAGTTCAAAATGCGATAGTTACTCGCTGAAAGTCCGATAAGAATGAGTATCTAAGCTCACACAATAACGGAACTTTTTTTTTTCGCCTCTGGTAGACTTCGTGTGACTTGTTAATTTTGTAAATGTACGCGGATGCACCCACCGTTTTTTCGTCTAGCAAGAGGATATTCTAAGTGCTTGAGTGAAATTGAATGCTATTGCTTATTTATTTTATTATGATTCACTGAATGACAACGGTTCTGTGCGTGCATTAGCCTACATAACAACCAATCACAATGTAAGAAAAATACATGGCATTAAAAAAGAATTGTAAACTGAAAGCAAAAGAAGACGAAAAAAGCAAGCCCGGAGTTTGTTTGTAGCTTTCTTCTCCGGGTCGTCCACCTAGGTAGCTAGAGAAAGCCGCAGGCTAGCTAGGGTAGGTTCCTCAGCGGCGAGGATCGCTTTGGCCCATTAACGCGTGATCGGTGATCCCGTGCATGTGATCACACCCTCATTTAGAATTTCGTCTTTTTGCTTTAGTCTTCCATTCTTTAATTTTAATTAGTAGAACTAAATTTCAAAATAATAGATTAGTAACTTGTTATTTATTTAAGGATTTCAGAAAATATATGCGATAAAACAAACCGCACGGACGGACTAATATTTTTTTTGTAAATTTTATACTATCCACCATGTTTATGTACTGCATTGTGACCTTGACAAGTACAAGTGTATGTTAATGCCCAAGTATGAATAAATTTCAGAACTAGTAGCCTACCTTCAAATAAAAGAGGCATATATCCCTGCGTTCAAGCTTAGCGTATTAGCCCTGCAATATCTAAACTCTTTGACTTTTCCATCAGATTTGATCAGATCAGATTGACAGATTTCCATCGTCTGTAACACTGTTGTTCTCAAAACCAGTTTTATTCTTAGCGAGTCGATGGCAATCTAAATTATGTCTGCCTCGAACTTGGAAATCCCTCGGTGGTTGCGCCAGTCAAATACACCCTGATCATTCTCTACCCTAAACACCGTCGTCCCAGGAACGTCTAAGACGTTCCGGATGACGATATCACCACTTACCTACAATAAGTTAAGGTTATTATAAACCCTCGTGACAATATACACAACCCGATGTATCGCAGGCCGAGCTGTAGTACCGCACAGACAGTGTTACCTCCGCAGGCCGAGCTGTGGTACCGCACAGACAGTGTTACCTCCGCAGGCCGAGCTGTAGTACCGCACAGACAGTGTTACCTCCGCAGGCCGAGCTGTAGTACCGCACAGACAGTGTTACCTCCGCAGGGCCTGCGGCTCGTGCCGCACGCACGTCACGTCGGCGGAGCTGAAGGAGCGGCGCAGGCCGAGCTGTAGTACCGCACAGACAGTGTTACCTCCGCAGGCCGAGCTGTAGTACCGCACAGACAGTGTTACCTCCGCAGGCCGAGCTGTAGTACCGCACAGACAGTGTTACCTCCGCAGGCCGAGCTGTAGTACCGCACAGACAGTGTTACCTCCGCAGGCCGAGCTGTAGTACCGCACAGACAGTGTTACCTCCGCAGGCCGAGCTGTAGTACCGCACAGACAGTGTTACCTCCGCAGGGCCTGCGGCTCGTGCCGCACGCACGTCACGTCGGCGGAGCTGAAGGAGCGGCGCAGGCCGAGCTGTAGTACCGCACAGACAGTGTTACCTCCGCAGGGCCTGCGGCTCGTGCCGCACGCACGTCACGTCGGCGGAGCTGAAGGAGCGGCGCAGGCCGAGCTGTAGTACCGCACAGACAGTGTTACCTCCGCAGGGCCTGCGGCTCGTGCCGCACGCACGTCACGTCGGCGGAGCTGAAGGAGCGGCGCAGGCCGAGCTGTAGTACCGCACAGACAGTGTTACCTCCGCAGGGCCTGCGGCTCGTGCCGCACGCACGTCACGTCGGCGGAGCTGAAGGAGCGGCGCAGGCCGAGCTGTAGTACCGCACAGACAGTGTTACCTCCGCAGGGCCTGCGGCTCGTGCCGCACGCACGTCACGTCGGCGGAGCTGAAGGAGCGGCGCAGGCCGAGCTGTAGTACCGCACAGACAGTGTTACCTCCGCAGGGCCTGCGGCTCGTGCCGCACGCACGTCACGTCGGCGGAGCTGAAGGAGCGGCGCAGGTCGAGCTGTAGTACCGCACAGACAGTGTTACCTCCGCAGGGCCTGCGGCTCGTGCCGCACGCACGTCACGTCGGCGGAGCTGGAGGAGCGGCGCAGGCCGAGCTGTAGTACCGCACAGACAGTGTTACCTCCGCAGGGCCTGCGGCTCGTGCCGCACGCACGTCACGTCGGCGGAGCTGAAGGAGCGGCGCAGGCCGAGCTGTAGTACCGCACAGACAGTGTTACCTCCGCAGGGCCTGCGGCTCGTGCCGCACGCACGTCACGTCGGCGGAGCTGAAGGAGCGGCGCAGGCCGAGCTGTAGTACCGCACAGACAGTGTTACCTCCGCAGGGCCTGCGGCTCGTGCCGCACGCACGTCACGTCGGCGGAGCTGAAGGAGCGGCGCAGGCCGAGCTGTAGTACCGCACAGACAGTGTTACCTCCGCAGGGCCTGCGGCTCGTGCCGCACGCACGTCACGTCGGCGGAGCTGAAGGAGCGGCGCAGGCCGAGCTGTAGTACCGCACAGACAGTGTTACCTCCGCAGGGCCTGCGGCTCGTGCCGCACGCACGTCACGTCGGCGGAGCTGAAGGAGCGGCGCAGGCCGAGCTGTAGTACCGCACAGACAGTGTTACCTCCGCAGGGCCTGCGGCTCGTGCCGCACGCACGTCACGTCGGCGGAGCTTAAGGAGCGGCGCAGGCCGAGCTGTAGTACCGCACAGACAGTGTTACCTCCGCAGGGCCTGCGGCTCGTGCCGCACGCACGTCACGTCGGCGGAGCTGAAGGAGCGGCGCAGGCCGAGCTGTAGTACCGCACAGACAGTGTTACCTCCGCAGGGCCTGCGGCTCGTGCCGCACGCACGTCACGTCGGCGGAGCTGAAGGAGCGGCGCAGGCCGAGCTGTAGTACCGCACAGACAGTGTTACCTCCGCAGGGCCTGCGGCTCGTGCCGCACGCACGTCACGTCGGCGGAGCTGAAGGAGCGGCGCAGGCCGAGCTGTAGTACCGCACAGACAGTGTTACCTCCGCAGGGCCTGCGGCTCGTGCCGCACGCACGTCACGTCGGCGGAGCTGAAGGAGCGGCGCAGGCCGAGCTGTAGTACCGCACAGACAGTGTTACCTCCGCAGGGCCTGCGGCTCGTGCCGCACGCACGTCACGTCGGCGGAGCTGAAGGAGCGGCGCAGGCCGAGCTGTAGTACCGCACAGACAGTGTTACCTCCGCAGGGCCTGCGGCTCGTGCCGCACGCACGTCACGTCGGCGGAGCTGAAGGAGCGGCGCAGGCCGAGCTGTAGTACCGCACAGACAGTGTTACCTCCGCAGGGCCTGCGGCTCGTGCCGCACGCACGTCACGTCGGCGGAGCTGAAGGAGCGGCGCAGGCCGAGCTGTAGTACCGCACAGACAGTGTTACCTCCGCAGGGCCTGCGGCTCGTGCCGCACGCACGTCACGTCGGCGGAGCTGAAGGAGCGGCGCAGGCCGAGCTGTAGTACCGCACAGACAGTGTTACCTCCGCAGGGCCTGCGGCTCGTGCCGCACGCACGTCACGTCGGCGGAGCTGAAGGAGCGGCGCAGGCCGAGCTGTAGTACCGCACAGACAGTGTTACCTCCGCAGGGCCTGCGGCTCGTGCCGCACGCACGTCACGTCGGCGGAGCTGAAGGAGCGGCGCAGGCCGAGCTGTAGTACCGCACAGACAGTGTTACCTCCGCAGGGCCTGCGGCTCGTGCCGCACGCACGTCACGTCGGCGGAGCTGAAGGAGCGGCGCAGGCCGAGCTGTAGTACCGCACAGACAGTGTTACCTCCGCAGGGCCTGCGGCTCGTGCCGCACGCACGTCACGTCGGCGGAGCTGAAGGAGCGGCGCAGGCCGAGCTGTAGTACCGCACAGACAGTGTTACCTCCGCAGGGCCTGCGGCTCGTGCCGCACGCACGTCACGTCGGCGGAGCTGAAGGAGCGGCGCAGGCCGAGCTGTAGTACCGCACAGACAGTGTTACCTCCGCAGGGCCTGCGGCTCGTGCCGCACGCACGTCACGTCGGCGGAGCTGAAGGAGCGGCGCAGGCCGAGCTGTAGTACCGCACAGACAGTGTTACCTCCGCAGGGCCTGCGGCTCGTGCCGCACGCACGTCACGTCGGCGGAGCTGAAGGAGCGGCGCAGGCCGAGCTGTAGTACCGCACAGACAGTGTTACCTCCGCAGGGCCTGCGGCTCGTGCCGCACGCACGTCACGTCGGCGGAGCTGAAGGAGCGGCGCAGGCCGAGCTGTAGTACCGCACAGACAGTGTTACCTCCGCAGGGCCTGCGGCTCGTGCCGCACGCACGTCACGTCGGCGGAGCTGAAGGAGCGGCGCAGGCCGAGCTGTAGTACCGCACAGACAGTGTTACCTCCGCAGGGCCTGCGGCTCGTGCCGCACGCACGTCACGTCGGCGGAGCTGAAGGAGCGGCGCAGGCCGAGCTGGGCGCACAGCGCGGCGCAGCCCGCCAGCAGCTCGCCGCAGTTGTCAGCAGCTTGCAGCGGGAGACTCGACGACGCTCGTCTACAGACCAAATATTACATCTTTGAACTTCCATCCTTCAGAGACCATTCCAGGCCTATAGCCTTATCTTGTGTTCCAACAAGAACATCAATCAGCCACATGCCTTATCCGATACCATTTAAAAAAGATTTCATATTTATATAGCACTTTGTAGCAATGATAAAATAAATTACAGACACATTTATAATCCATAAACTTCACATACAAATGTGCGAGGATCCAACCTTTGGATCAGAAAGCTGGGTCACTCCTAATTAGTCACGGCGGTCGTTGAATTGTTGTTTATATTAATAGTACTCACTTTAAAGCCTTGCTATCTGGATTGGGGCTAGAGACCCGCAATGACGGATCAGGTCCTTGGCCAGCCTAGAAACAAAATTAAACCTGTAATATTTTTGTTAGTATGTGTTATTTAAAAGGAGTATTAGTTCCAATTATTAGAAGAATGAATATAAATGCGATGCTTTGACAAGACACAGATTATTTAATATGTATAATTAAACCACTTTATTGTGGAGATCCTTGGGATCCTTTGACCAGGAGTGGACGTCTTTCGGCTGATATGATCACGATGAAACCACTTTGGTGGTCACCCATCTAAGGACTGACCGCAAGCCTAGTTGCTTAACCTCGCCAATCACTTACAGACCGGTGAGAGCATCTGGCTAAGAGCTCCTCAAATGATGACATGATAATGGAAGTCAAATATGCAAATTATACTAGTACTTACTCTGCTAGCGAGTAACCTCAAAACCCTGGCATCAGAGGCAGCTGAGGACACACTAAACAATGACAGGTCTGTTGTCACCGACTCGTGGGAGGGGGACCGCGCCACCCCCCCGCGGTACGCCTCGGGGCACGCGCACATTTCCACTGCAACAAACAACAATATCTAGGTTTCAAAATGAGTTGTTTAAATTTAAATGCAGGTATCTGGACCCTGTACTTTTAAATGCTTTCCTGGCTCGTAATCGTAATTAAGAAGCTAATGTTTACATAACATAGTGTTGGAGTTAGCCTATAATAAACCATGTTCAACCTTAAGTTGGCCGACAGCACAATTTGCAGATTCTGCCAAGAATCAGAGGACACTCCTTTGCATATTCTGTGCTCGTGAGGGCCGCTAATGCGTTGTAGAAGTATCCACTTATAACAGCATATTATGCATTCGGAAGAGATACAAACACTCACTGCACAATCAATCTGGGAGTTTTTGGAAGCTGTAGGATTGAGCAGTGAACTTTGACTAAGTCAAGGAACTCTGCTACAATAGATCAGTAATGGTCGAGGTAGCAAGATGCCATCAAGGCATCAAGCCCCAAACAATTAAATAAAAATAGCCTATAATATCCTAGGACATAACTGACACACGACCATATGATCCCAAACTAAGCAGAGCTTGTACTATGGAAACCAGATAACTGATATACTACATATACTACTTCTATTTTGTAAATACATACTTATATAGATAATTACAACCAGACTCAGGACAAACAGACATGTTCATGCACACAAATATCTGTCCTGGGGCTCTACCGGCTAAGTCGCCGAACATCGATTTCTTAAATGGCGTTCAAATAAATAAAGGTTAAAAATGACTTAATCAATGGTTAAATCGGCATCAGCACATGTGATGTCATAAATGGTCCACAATCGATTGTCAATGTTGAAGCCGATTTAATGATTGATTGAGTAATTTTTATCCTTTATTTATTTCAACGCCATTTAAGAAGTCGATGTTCGGCGACTTAGCCGGTAGAGCCCCTGGGTGGGAATCGAACCCACATTTACCAACCAGATCAACCAGTCCATCAAGGTTATCATCATCCTTGAAAGCTAAGCATCATAGACTTAGTAAAGACTTCAAATAAGTCACCAGCGCTATAGGGTTTGAAGATCAGCTTATGGCAGATACTGGTGTGGAAATTAAAGAATTTCGGTTTTAAGGGATATTTAGTATAACTGTTGTTCTATGTTGGTCTGTTGTCTATTTGTATAAGTGAAATCAACTGCCAAGTATTTTATTTATTTGTTAAACATCAGTTTGCATTCAATTTCAATGAAGTTATTTGAATGATGTCAAGTTTTAATTTCATGGATTTATATTCAGCTATACACAATCCACACTTAACTATAACATAACACAGTACACAATATTTTTTTAGGGTTCTATACCCAAAGAGTAAAACGGGACCCTATTACTAAGACTTTGCTGTCTGTCTGTCAGCAGGCTGTATCTCATGAACCGTGATAGACCATTGAAATTTTCACAGATGATGTATTTACGTTGCCGCTATAACAACAAATACTAAACAACAAAATAAAATAGATATTTTTAAGAGGGCTCCCATACAACAATCGTGAATTTTTTGCTTGTTTTTATAGGAGTCGCACTTGGCCATTTTTGATATTATACTTTTTTTTCATTTTATTTAAACAGTCTGGCAAATATGTACTATTATTAATTTTACTTTACATTTTCTTTTTCAATTTGTTTAAGCTCAATTTAAATGTCTTGTTACCCATTGTTATGTAAATTACCCACCTGAAAACCTGATGTAGGTTTTCAAACAAACATGTATTACAGGTCTCTGGGACCGTCCTGGAGCAAGAAGACATGAGTAAGGTCTTAGGCTTACAATGTTATGTCTCATTGCATATATATCAAGTGTAAATTGTAATACCACATAATAACTATGCCGATGGGAACATAAAATTTATTTTGATTTGATTCTGGACACAAAATAATTTTTATTCACATAGACTTTGAAAAGAGTGATTGTAAATAGTCAGAACATAAGAAATAATTTCAGTATTACAAATTAACTAAATAATAATTATATTAATTCTAGGTACAAACAGATTATTATTTTGTGACTTATATTTGATCACTAGCGGCCCGGTACGTGCTTCGCTACGTATAAGGCATAGTAGTAAAAAAATGATTATTAAGTTCATTTATTGAAACATTAAAATATTTTAAATTGCTAAAAGATGTTGATTTTACACTTTTTAAATTTTCTCTACGTAAAAATCTTCCCTGGACTTCCACAAATAATTCATGACCAAAATTTGCCAAATCGGTAAAGGTGTTGTTGAGTACATTACAGCGATGTTGATGAACGAATTGATTTTTATATATACAGAAGAGAAGATATGGAATTAGAATTAATTTATGATGACATGGTTTAGTTAAACACCTAATTTCTTGAATTTATAGGCAAAATGGTTCTTTATGTTTGTACCTACATATTTATAGTTATAGATATATTTTACTAAATCTTGTCTGAATAGTTCTGTATATACCGAGGAAAGAATTCAACTTTATTATTATGGGCCTTGTGTGTATAGCGACAATTACGCTTTAATGCTACCACCAGATCCAATGCGGCCCAACTGAGAAGACCCAGCGAAAGATTATTTGATTACAAGAATTTTCAGTTCTTAGCTAAAGTATTTACAATAGAATAGTTAAGCATAATCCTAAACAAAATTATAAGAGCAATTTTAAATTAAAATAGATAATATTCAGGGTAAATAGTTTGACGGAGATAGGTTTTATCGAACTTAAATAAATATTTATAAATACAAAAAATTTAAAACAGCAGATTATTTAATGGCCTTATTTACATTTTAGGTACGCAACTTAATATCTCCTACTCATAAATTTGTAGAAAAACATATCTTAAGCACTTACATCACCGTTAAACATCGTTTAGAACGAATAAAAATTAAAGCCGATAATTTTTTCTTCGCTTCACGCTAAGAAAATGTAAATAATAACAAATCATAAAACGTACCGGTAATGTGAGGATCCACCGTGAATCAAATAATTACAGGAAAATCGAACTACAATTATATAATTTACCCTAACAGCACTACTTAATTGTACTACAGATTTTAATTTCAAATATTTTTGCAATTTTCAGTGTTTTTCATTAATGGCCGGATAAATTGAGTTTGACAGATTGGAAATGAATGTAGGTCGGGGTGCGTTCAGAATGTCAGTAAAAATTAAATGGAAGAAAAGATATTGTATAAAAACAACAAACATAAATTAAAAACATAGGTCATAGAACTGAGTTTTTATCCATTATTTTGATTAAAATAATTATAATTTTTTCCACTATTTTGGTTAACAAAAATTTAAATATTACATCACAATATTGTTTTAGGGTTTTTAATTTTATTTCGTATTCCTAACGCACCTATAAATCTCGTTTTAAATTGTAAAGATACTAAAATCTTTTAATTTTGGATGGACTAAGTTTTACAAACACAGGTGAATAATTCTAGTCAATTGTCGGTAAAATGTATGTCCCGAATTACGAAAAGACATCGTCACACACTATCTTTAATTATATTTCATAAAATTTATAACTGTAGTGGCAACAACTACAGTATAGAACCTACTTTGTACAAATTCTCTATGATAGTGAGTGACGTTTAAAAAAGATTTATAACTTCAAAAATTAAGTCACGGAAAAATTAAATAATTTTACATGTTAATTCGCTTCTGATTTTCTACTCCTTCTACTAATTTAGTAGTCTCACTAAATTGGTGACTCCTACTAAATAACAATAGTTTAACAATTCTAGGGCCTATATACCCGCCTATTATTATTTCGTTTAACTCATAGTAGGTATATAACAGTGAACGCAAATAAACATGGAAGCATTCCTAGCTCGCGAAAATGACCCAACGCAGATTGTGCCGCGGTAGGCGGGGCTTAAAAATTGTGCCGCGGACCGAGTGGGACCGAGTTTGCGCACTACAGGCATCAATGGCGGTCGTCTGTCAGTTATTAGTTTCAGCGTGTTTAATTTCCAAAAATGCCTTCCTGTGCAGTGAAGTGGTGTATTAATAAATCTCATTTGCATAACAAGAGTGTTGGAATTAGTTATTGCGAGTAAGTACATCGCTATATATTTAAATTTTATTAAATATGAAGTCAATCAAATTGACACAAAATATATGGTGATGTTGTTATGCAAACGAATCAATTTATTTATCTACACAAAAATTATGATGATTTTTTTTTATTTATTACAATTATTTTAATCTTAAATAAAATATTCAGCATCTTTAGGGTATGCACAAAGAATGGTAATGGTGGTATTAAAACAGCTTGGTTTCTTCAAATTTCCACTCGATCTAAAGCGCAGAGAACTATGGACGAAAACGGTTCGTTTGGAAATGAATTCAATTCAATTTTATTTATATATTTACAGGGTAACTTGTAAAGCACCAATTACCTCACAGGACTAGATAGCTAAAACCATAAGCAACAACATTTATTTTACAACTTTTGATAATTTGTATTTTTTTTTTTGTAAAAAGTCTATATTAATTAATTTACCACTTGAATGTTTATAACTCTACGTGCATCGTGAATAATATGTAACCAGGCGGCTTGCGCAATCTTTGCGATGTCCATAGAGTAAGTTGTTGCTTATGGTGTTAGCTTCCTAGTCCTGCGAGGTTGTTGGTATTTTACAAGTAACCCTGCATATCTAGATCACCTATAATTTCAAGTCCACGCGTTTTCAAGATAAAGGGTATTGACAGACAGACGGACGGATGGATAAAGAAGTGAAGGGGGCCCTAAAAAGTAGTACTTAAGTGTTATGTATACCTACGGAAATTGTAAATAATAATTAGTGAATAATCGGTCACAAATTTGTTTTATTTACCTATTATCATAGCAAATAAACCCATTACTCGCCAAATACTCCTCTATTTAAAGACCTTAGAAAAACTCTTGCCGTAAAGTTCAAGGTACTGTATATTTTATCATAATTCTTTATTATTTGAATAATATCAATGTCACGGTGAATTATTTTCGTTGCACTTTATAACATAAAACATCCCTCGGCGAATGTCATGAACGTGGTAATTTAGACCCGAACATGACGTCATAAAGTCTACTTTTAAAAGGTGTATCTGAGTGGTAATATTTTGGCCAATCAGAGACGGTATTCCATTGTGTCAGTTTGATTGGGATATTGGGTCAAAATATGCGCTTAGTTTCCTTGAAGTAATGCTTCCATGTTTATTTGCGTTCACTGGTATATAATTAATTACTCATTTGTATCAAAACATTTTAACGGATGGATTTACTGCTTTATCGGATAAAATTAGCAGTAGGTACCTATATTATCCGGTGAAGCCTTCTAGGTTAACTGTTATGGACAAAATAAATTTATAAAATAATAATCTTGTTCTAATATAATTATTGTAAATGGTTGTATTATATTATTCAAATTATGTATATCTTATTTTATATACCTAGGTATTCACGATAATTATTGTTAACAACCTGAAATATATAATAGACCTGTGTAATTTCGAAAAAGAGAATATTAATATAATACATAATTCCAATTCCAATTTGTAGTCATGGCTCCATCGCGACAACGATGATTCTGCCAATGTCAAAAGTTAGGAAAACACAATGTCAGTAAAAATATATTTAAAAGTCGAGTAATAGAGACGTTTACTACTGAAAAAGCAAAAAATAATAAATAAAAGACAAATAAAGAAACGCTTGAGCATCTTAAAAAAAACATAGACACATTAAAGGTTAGGTATACTTAGAATAAATAAATAAATTAATATAAACCACACTAAATAAAATATTATAAACGAATATTATTAACAGAAAGAAATTTTACTAGAACTTTATAATAAGAAAATAAATCAAGAGTTAACAAAGTATTAACATTCACAGGACGAGGGAAATCACTAGGTAGGATATCATACAAAGGGACAGAAATATTTGAACAATTAAAAAATATATGGTCGACGGTTCCTTCCTCAAGTCCACATTCACAGATAGAGTTGTCTCTTATTCGAATCTTTGCTAGAAAAACTGGCGTGCAAACATGGCCCAAGCGAAGACGAATGATTGTGGAAGTAATTACTTTAGGAGCATTGCGGTACTTAAAAAACCAAGGTTTAACCGGTATAAAAGGTTGTAAGCTGCCAAAGTGTTTGCCTTTGACTGACCTAACTTTTTGCCACTCATCATTCCACAATTTAACCATATGAGGTTTAGCTGCTATTTTTAGGTCCCGAGAAAAACATTTGTCGTAGGAATTGACTCCAAGTCTGATGGCATCCTTAGCACACAGATCAACCGATTCGTTTCCGCTGATACCACTATGACTAGGAATCCAAGCTAATACTACATCAATTCCACAGGAAAAACATTGAAATAAAACATTCTTAATTTTCATTGTCAGATAAAATCTATCTTTAGAGCGGAATGGAAATTTGAGAATATCTTGCAACAAACTAAGGGAGTCACAGAAGATGATAGATTTATTAAGTTTATGAGAAAGCACATATGAGACAGCCTCCAGAACAGCAGTAGCTTCCCCAGTAAAAATAGAAGTTACTTGTGAGCATTTAAAACTTAAAACAATATTATATTTTGGGATCCAGACGGCAGCTCCCACATGATCTTCCACAGACTGTTTAGAAGCATCAGTGAAGAGAGTTAACCATCCTGGCCAATCCCGCTCAATGATGTCACAAAACTTTGCATTAGCACCTGGATCATTTTTGATAATTCCAAAATCCAAAACAATTCTAGGCTTAAAGATCAAAGCGTCATACTCGAATTTAAACAATGGGTCTTTATCTAAATGGAAAATAGAAAATTTATTAGTAAACCTATTAAAACTTTTGAGTAGAGGAGGAAGTTCTTTATGATGCCAATATTTTGAAGAGTGTATTAGACCAGAAAGAGAATATAATTTATTATAAAGTAAATGGGAGGGATTTTGAAAAATGTTGCATAAGAATCGATCACATAAATATTGCCTACGGAAAGCTAGTGGGGGATCAAAGCACTCTACCTGAAGGGCACTGGAACATGATGATTTCATAGCACCTGTGATAATTCGAAGACACTTTGCCTGAATTTTATCTAGTCTAGCCAAGGCCAGCTTACTACAAGGCTCAAGAACAAAGGATCCATAGTCAAAGTGACTGCGAATTATGGCATTGTAGAGGATCTTTTGATTAAAAGGGTGAGAACCCCATCCAACTCCAGACAAAGCTCTCAAAACATTTACACCCTTCTCACATTTAGTAGTTATGTATGTTAGATGTTGACACCCAGATAATTTAGAATCTAAAATTATACCTAAAAATTTTACACTATCCTTAATACCAATGGACTCATTGTCAACCATTAGTTCTACCCTAGGGATATTTCTCTTACGAGAAAATATCACACCATTACACTTAGGGACAGAGAGAGAAAGTCCATGGTCACTTAACCAAACATTTAAATAATCTAAAGCACTATTTAGTCTAATGGAGGACGTCTCGAGTGACTTAGAGGAGGCATATAGAACAATATCATCAGCATACTGTAAAATGTGACAAAAGCAATCGACTGATTGGTCCAAATCATATGTATAGATATTATATAATATAGGGCTTAGAACTGACCCCTGCGGCAAGCCCTTATATACCATCCTGGGTTCAGAGATTTTACCATCAACTCTCATATGAATTAAACGGCACATAAATAAATTGCAAATAGCATTGATCAATCTTACCGGGATACTCAGCTGTTGCAATTTTTGCCTGAGTAGGGGAAGTTGAACATTATCATATGCTGATGATATATCCAAAAACACCCCAATAAGACTCTCGCCCTCGGAAAACGCACGACGAATATCGGTAGTGAGAACACTAAGGCTATCCATCGTGCTCATTCCCCTCCTAAAGCCAAACTGTGATCTTGGAAGTAAGCCTTTATTCTCTACAATCCATTCGAGCCTATTTTTAATTAAAATTTCAAAAATCTTAGCCAATGTTGATGAAAGAGCAATAGGTCTGTAAGATGTAGATTCAGCAGGATTCTTACCTGGTTTAATAATAGGAATTATTAATTGAGATTTCCAAGACTCTGGAACTGAAGAAGAAAGGAATACATGATTGATAATATTAAGAAAAATTAATTTGGTTGAATGAGAACATTTACTAATAAAAGAATACGGAATACCATCCATGCCTGGGGCCGAATCTTTCAGGCCTTCCAATGCACAAGAAAGCTCATTAATAGTGAAAATATCATTCATGCGATCACCATTGTTCACTGGTATCAAAGAAGGAGACAAAGAATCAATGTTAGGTACAGAAGGAGGTGCTAGATTATTGAAGAAATTTGACAACCAATTAGACGAATCATTAGAATCTGAATTATAATAATTTATTTGAGATCTGCGAAATATTTTAATTTTTTTCCAAACCAAAGAAAGTGGGCAACGTGGCGAAATTGATTCGCAGAATTTACGCCATCCAAGTAATTTTTTCCTGGCCAGTAATCTTCTTGTGCGAGCAGAGGTTTTACGAAAAGAAATATAATTTTCCATACTTAGATCTCTAGCATACATATACTCAGCTTCATTACGGAGGTTTACAGAAGAGGTACACTCAGAATCCCACCAAGGAGGTGATGGAATTTTATTGCGAAAAGAATTTTTTAGGGGAATGGAATTATCCGCAGCATGAAGCAAGGCATTATAAAATTCCGAATAGACATAATGAAAGTTATGATATGTTATATGTGGAAGAGAAGCAGTTTTAGAGTCAGCCAGGTATGAAAACTTATCCCAATCAGCCTTAGGGAGACTATATTTGAGAAGGGGAGGAGGGGCAGGAGCAATATTGCATGATCGATGCCAGTCTAACAGAAGAGGAAAATGGTCACTTCCATAAGATAATGGCAAAACAGACCAAGATAGAGATGAAGCAAGAACTGGAGAAGCTAGGGAAAGGTCAACAACACTTATGTTTTGAATGGGAGATACTCTTCTGGTGGCTGAGCCATCATTAAGTACACAGACATTCAAATCATCAAACAAATCAATAAGGGATGGTGACAAAGAATCACAGAAATGTGATCCCCATAGTGTATGGTGTGTATTAAAATCACCTAAAATAATAAGAGGGCCAGAAATATTAGAAAGGATAGAACGAAGGTTATTAATCAAAGTTATATTGGGATGGGGAATATAGATAGACACAAAGGTTACATCTAGAAGCTTAGCAGCAACTACATGTAATTCTGAGTCATGGGAAGGAAGAGATATTTGAGAGTATTTATATGATCTATTTATAAGTAAGGCACACCCAGCATAGCCATCCTCTCTGTCATCACGAAGACAAGAGAATCCAGCCATTCTGAATGTACTGCCAGGTTTAAGCCAAGTCTCTGAAATTGCACAGACTAAAGGTTGATGTGAATTTATTAAATTAATTAGTTCATGCTTTTTGTGGCGAATATTTCTACAATTCCACTGAAGGAGGGTGAGAGCCATTTTTATTTATAAAAAAAGCTAAAAGTTGATGGAGAAGATTCATGACATTATGGGGAATGGCATCGCTGAACTTTTCTACAATATTTATAACTGTACAAAGAAGAAGCTCTATCAGATTATCATCAGGAGTAGGAGCAACAAGAGAAGAAGGGTTAATCATAGAAGACACAGGAGAAGAAACAGAAGGTTTAGGATAGGCACAACCATTAGGTTGAGAAGATTTAGGGGACTGAGAAAGCTCATAGTGAGCATTGACATCATACCCTGGAACAAGGGTTGGTCTAGGCCTACGCTCCTTAAATACGGTCTCTCTGTATGAAGTTGTCTGAGCCAAAGGAGGCTCCCCAACTAGCGGAGAGGAAGGCACCCTATGTCGAGATGGTGAAGGAGATTGATCTGCATGTGACTGTGAGGAAAATTTAGTTTTCTCTGCAAAAGATGGCCGAGCTGACTTAAACCTACGGGAGGCCTCAACAAATGAGATGTTCTCCTCTGACATAACTGCTTTAATATTCTTTTGCCTGATATGCTCAGGGCACTGAGAGTATGTTGCCATGTGACGACCAGAACAGAAGACACATTTTGCATCCTGTTCTTCAACCTCACAAGTGTTACCACGATGAGACTTGCTACATTTGTAACATCTAGCACTAGATCTGCACTGTGATGTTATGTGTCCAAAACGACAACATAGGCGACATTGAATTGTTGGTAGTTGGTACAGTTCAACTGGAAGAGATGAATTGAAACAATACACTCTTTCCGGCAGAACACGGCCTAAAAACGTGAGAACTACCGTAGTTGATGGAACCCACTCTGTCTTCCCTTCCCTAATAAGTTTTTTATTTAATCGGCGAGCTTTGACAATTTCTCCACAAGTGCTGGGGTATGTAATGCCATCAATCATATTATCAAGAGACCAGTCCTGTGGGATGTTCTTAACAATTCCCATACGAGTAATATGGAATTTTGGAATTCCAGCAGTTAAATTGTTTGCCTCCAAAAAAGTTTCGTTAGAAATAAAATCATTAGCAGAGTCAGCCAAAGAAAACTCAATAACTATTTTACCTCGTCCTATTGATTTTATTCCACCTTTGACTATATGAGATACATTATTTTTATGTATTAGTTGGGCTATCTTTAACGAATGGAGAGAACAATTTGACGTGACGTGGACCAGGAACGGAGCAACATCTGTAGGACCATATCGGAATTTGTTTACATAATCCGGGCACATATATTCGGATTGTACCGACGCAGCGGGAGACGTTGTCTTTTTGGAATTGCCGTCTACAGCGTCCGATGCTCTTTTCCTAGCGACACGCGCCGTCCTCTCCGCAGGTACAACCGTATCGACATTGCCGCCACCCCCCTCATCAGGAGGACGATCAGTGTCCATCCCCCCATCGGGGGGATGGACTGTATCCATTACCAATTATTAATAAACGAACACAGACAAACACTTACAGCACAAAAACAACACGAATAAGAAGCTCAAATGTATAGAAATGATTAATGAATCCCGAACACGTGTTCACTCAACCTCCGAACCAATAATTCCATAATACATAAATCAACGGAGTTTAGAATTATGAATGTGTCTCTAATTTCCGTTTAAATAGTGACATCTACAACGTGTGTAGGAAACTATTATAAAGATGTTTCAATTTAGTGACGAGAGATGGCAGTACAAGTATCTCACGGTGTAATATGCCAAACAAGATTCCTAAACTAAAATGGCACGCCCCCCCCCCCCTCACATCCGAACACAAGTATTACACAAATACTTTGTGCCACACACAGAGTACTATGTATATATATGAAATAGAGGTCTCTCTCGCTAGCAAAAATATGCAACATTGTATAACGCCATCTGCATCGGTTTTATGGAACTACTAGCTATCTACCTATAACCATACCTATGATGTATGTATACATGTAACCCATACCTTACGATTTTAAGTACTGAGGATAAAATTAAATTATTGATAGTTAACTTGTGTATTTAATTTTCTTACACGAAGCTTATGGATTATATTCTTAACTGTGGACACAAAACAAGGAGACACCAAGCTAACAGTCAATAATTCATAATATGATAGGAAATTAAACTATGATTTTCATAATTTTAAGTACACTTTATTAACTTTTTATTGGTCTTTTACATTTTTTATGATACATTTTTGCTTTTTGCTTATATTTGTCCTCATCGTCGTAGCAGTCCATTTTTCCGTTTAATATTTTATTAATATCTTTACAATAATTGTGTAAAAAGAACCTGGTCGTCATATTTGTCAAATAATTAATTATTTTATCTTTGTGCTCTGTGCATTCCAAAAAATTAAAATCTATGAACATTATTAAGTAGGTTTTAACAAGTTCTTTTAAATTATTTTTTTCAAAGCATTCTTTGATAATAGTGTATGTGATGTCTTGGACTGCTGAAATGATATTTATTACGCTTTCAGTAGGACTGCAAAGCCATTGACGACCTGCATATTCTCTATATTTAATGTATTCAATGCTGTCAGTAGAAATTAAATTTAATGCACATGTTTTGCAGCTTTTGAAAACTTTTCTTTTTACATTTTTTATAAAATAGCCACTGACGTACTGTAAAGCACCCAATATACGGGGGTCACTTTTGGCATTTATATCCTCAATTGTTATATTGGGTATGTAATCTAATTCGCAAGTTTCGTACGTAGCTTTGCAGTCCTCCGTGACAATGAGGGCATATAAATTTTGGCAAAAATCTTTTTCACAATTAGCTCCAGCAGGGGTATGGACACTTGATAAGTTATTTATAAGTAACGTTGTGAATGCACCTTCAAATTTATCAGGTGTGGGATTTGTGTTGCGGCATCCATGACTCGTAATGGCACCAAAAAAATTTTCAATTGGGTCTTGGTTAAAGTGCCGCATCCACACTGAAGTTGTATTGAATTCACGTTCGAGTTTTTTTAGTAAAACTTCAATCCCATCAAGTGTCCATACCCAGTTATTTAATGTTGGTACATTTTCAGCCTTTCCCGTTATTGGGTGGACAAATTTCATTGCCTTGAGTTTTGGTTTTGCCTGTGTCCACTCCTTGTGGTGAACAGACTTTGGAGTGACAGGTCCAAGAAGTGGCTTTGCATGTTTTTCTTTATTTTTATTATAGCTTCCATTTAAAGAGTCAAAAAGGTTATCGAAGAATAAAAGAATATCGGCCGTTTCGCTGCATTCTTTAGGAAGAATACCCTTATCTGAAATAGAAAAGCAGTTGCAATAATATTATAAATAATTACTAAGAGTATAATGTGAAACAGAGCTTTTTTGTTCTGTTTTGTCAGTCAGAAGGATTTAATTTTCATATAATTTCGCACATAGGTAGTATTAGAATAAGACAATCATACTATTTATTTGCCAAAGTAAGATGAAATATTTTTTAAAGAGTCAAGTGTAAATTCGCCGTTTCTGTTAAAGCAAACGTTATCAATACCTTGTCATAAGTATAAGATTGCTGTTTATGAGGTTGTTGAGATTAATATATCAATGAATTTTGCTGCCCTTTTGTTTACAATTACGTGTGGCTAGCCAATAACAATAATATTTAGATAAAATCCCATTAATTGCATAACCTTTAAGCATTTTTATAATATAAATCCCATTGAATATAATGCAGTAATGACATTTTGGTTAAATATTTATCCATTATTTATTTAATGTCACATCAATGGGAAATTTATATAATCTATATCTATACTACTATATAAAGCTAAACAGTTTGTTTGTTTGGATGAACACGCTAATCTCAGGAACTACTGTTCCAATTTGAAAAATTCTTTCAGTATTAGATATCCCATTAATTGAGGAAGGCTTATAGGCTATAAATATAATTTACCAGCTACTATCAAAAATAATTTGCCAGCATAGAACAAGATGATTTATAACAACTCCCTATAGTATGAGTAATTAAATATATGCATATTACCTGCGAGGTATCCCATGTTTGTGGCAACAGTCCTGCTAAAAATTTGACTGGCAAATTTCACTTTCATTTTGTTTCTTGATATTTTCTCAGGTAGTACATGGTTATCTGTTAGTTTAGGAATCAATCTAACTCCCTTATAACCTGGATTTTCCTTATGTAATAATATAAGGTGTTGCCATTTAGCTGTCTGTTTTATATTATTTACTCCAACATATTGCAGATCTTTATTAAGTAAATTATTGCGAATGCATTTTAATAAATGCGGAGGATCATATAGTGGAATCAGTTCTTGATTATTTATTAGAATGACATTATTCTTAGGCTCTAGTCCTGTTCTTAAATAAGTACCCCGTGTTTCTTGCAGCAGTAGCTTAATGGCATGCCTGTTATTTGCGCCTTGGTCACACACTGTAGCGACAACAATGAGGCCTGCCCTCTGTAACTCGAAAACAATTTCTTTTATTTGTTTAGCAATTTCCTGACCACTTGTAGCAGCTGAAGAAAAAGTATATGCGACTGGTTGTTTATAACTTTTTACAACGCCCCTTATCATAAAAACTTGCGCATGATCAGCAAAATCTGGCTTAGTTTTTTGACCATCTGCAACAAATCCAATTGCCATGTCTTTCCTTTCATTATAGAATATGTTTGCTTTTAGAGACATTTCATCGAACAGCAAAATGCACAGCCTCTCTTCTGATTTCATATATTCTGTTATATTTTTCAATTGCATAAAAATTTTGTTGTTGATGCCCGGTTTCAAGTTAGCTTGACTTATTAGTTTAGCCAAAGTTTGGGGTGCTGGTAAGATAAGCAGTTTCCTTAGGAACCTATAGCCTTTTGGTGCTCGTTTCATAATGGACAAGGCCAAGATTTTCTCCTGTAAAGTAAATCGTCGGCCTTTACTTTTTTTTGTAACTTCTCTAAACTGCATCATAGTTAAAATTTTGGCAGTGCTAGGAAGTTTTTCAATCGTCGCCAAAAGTGCTGGATTTGTTGCAATATTCTTGGCTGCCTTTAGACTGGCAGATTGCTTTGCGACCATCTTACGACATTTGCTTATTTTAATTCGTGCTTGAATAAGCTTTTTTCGCAATTTCTGTTCTTCAGCAGTTACTCTCACTTGTTTTCTAATATTCTTAGCAACACAAGTGGCACGTGGAATTGAGTGGTCCTCTGAAAAATAATATAAAATATCAATGTCTAATAATTGCCAATATGAAGAACATATTCTCTATTTGTATATTTTATATTTATAACTGATACTACATTCAAATAGAATGAGAGAAACAAAGGGTGCAAGAGCACGTAGGCATAACAATAAAATCATCCTCAATAGGAATTGTGGATTGATCATTCATAAGCATTTAGAGACCTAATTCTTAGCATTCCATGGATTCACCATGCGGAAACCGGCTCCATGGCATGGTAGAGGAGGGAATACTCAACAGAGAATCATTTGCACTACTTAGGATTGAATATAATAATTATAATAATATATAGGGACAATGTCACACAGATCATCCTAGCCCCAAACTAAGCAAAGCTTGTACTATGGGTACCAGGCGACGATATACATACTTATATAGATAGATAAATACTTAAATACATAGAAAACATCCATGACTCAGAAACAAATATTCATGCTCATCACACAAATATTTGCACTTTTTTACCAGGATTCAAACCCAGAACCACCAGCTTCGGAGGCAGGAGCACTACCAACTAGGCTACGGTGACCGTCATTGAATAAGGCTTTTGTGTGGATTTCTTAACTGAACCCTCCTTAACAAGTCTATGTGTCTTATATTTGTTGTCAATCCTTTGTTTGCTCTAGTAACTGAGAGACTCACAGCTTTAGTTATGATTTCTAATACCCGGTTGTGGCGTCATGAGTAGAAGAAACATTTCAATTTTATTGGTATAAATATCTCAAAATTATTTAAATTGCTATACCTCTTGCGAACGCTGAGGTTGATGGTGCATCTAAGGAGACATTTTGTATTTGCCTTAGAGGCCGTCTTTCACCAAAGGTAAATCTTGGAAGAGACATAGATCCTGCAACAAATAAGTATAATTTAGCATCTTAATAAACTTACTCCAAATAATAGTCTACAGAAGCCTAAGGATTATTCCAACTGACTAACTGACCTGGTAAATTTAATGTTAGTACTAATGTTGCTCAAGACTGGTGAAATAAAATACTAACTTTATGTAAATCAACTGTGTATGAAACTATCTCAATAGTTTATCCTTAATAGTTAATTGCAGCACAAAGAAGTGCGTTATTATAAGAATGGCAAACAAAATAAGTGGCGGCTTTTAAAAAAATATTCATATTATTCCAGCTGGTTTAAAAACTACTCCAAGTTTATGACTATAATATGGGCCCTATTCGAAAGCTACCTCTATATAATTACAAAACAAACTTGTTTATCGGTTCCCAATTTCCGAAGTAATCGGTGTACATACGAATTGAGTACCTCCTCAAAATCAAAAATCATTTATTCCGTAAAAAATTTACATTTTTGTGGAATCATCATTTTTTTTACCTTACCCTGCAGTGCATGACGTGGCAGCTACTGATAAACACTGCCAGAAAACTCAGTAAGAATCCTTTTTTAAAATAAAATATACTTAAGATTAATTAAAATCATGTGTGTTTACTCAGAAAAACTCAATCCAAGCACTTTTGTCACTCAAATAACCAGAAATTTAGAATACATTTAGCATACAATCCATTTAGAGCAAAAATATACCCCTAATAATTCAAGTGTCTTAAGTTTATGAAATGCGATTTCGAGCCAGAACCTCTGCACATTCTAGGAATGACTACCTTCTAACAAATAAAATTAAACATATTTACCTATATTTTCCTCTAAGTTGGCATCATTTTGTGGTTCACCAGCTAAAGTTCTAGTAGGTGGCTCCTGCTGAAGCCCTGAAAGTTTAGTAGGCATGTTAAAAAACAATGATAAAAAATAGGTAATATTTTTATGGTGCAACATAAGTAATTTTTTATTTTAGCCAGTACTAAAGAATCCCCTTTATTACAAAGGACTAACAAACATGCAATTTACTGATGCATAAACATACCCAGATTCAGGACTAGTTGTCTTGTATTGTATTAATAAATAGCTGTTTTGAATGTGTGCATATATTTTTGCTATTGTTAAAAAGTCTCAAGGTTCATCCCCAGTAAATTGTGGCATGAATGCAAGGTTATCTCAATAATATCTGACCTGTGTGGTCTCACCTGCATGGTAACGGCTTATTGCATAGTATCTTAAAGAAGCCCAAATTACTCCTTATAACATCTGCTATGTATCCGTGAAAGTTCAGTCAAAATCACTTAAGCTATTTTAGAGATTATCCTTAACAAAGAAATTTTTTTTATGTTTTTATGAGTTTGTGTCTGTTCCGTGATCATTCATATGCATTTAGAGAGACCTAATTCTTAGCATTCCATGGGTTCACTATGCGGAAACGGCCTCCATGGCATGATAGAGGGAATACTCAACAGAGAATCATTTGCACTACTTAAAAAAAGATTTGCCCATGGTGATAGGCACAATCACCGGACACTGCACACTAAACAAACACCTCTTCAAGATTGGCGTCACAGACAGCCCCTTGTGCAGAGGATGCATTGAATCTGAAGAAACACCGGCACACGTACTGCTACACTGCAATAGCGTTGCCAGCCAACGGGCAAAGTTCCTAAACAATCCGAAGACACTGCAGGAAGTACTCAAGCCAAAGGCCTCTTGGACTTCTGGATGGAACTAAAATGGTTTGAGTAGCCAAATAAGTTCACGCACAATGGCCCAATTAGGAGGCTAAGTGCGGAAACCAATCGCCCAACTAACTAACTAACTTGCACTACTTAGGATTGAATAAAGCTTTTTTGTGGATTTCTTAACTGAACCCTCCTTAACAAGTCTATGTGTCTTATATTTGTTGTCAATCCTTTGTTTGCTCTAGTAACTGAGAGACTCACAGCTTTAGTTATGATTTCTAATACCCGGTTGTGGCGTCATGAGTAGAAGAAACATTTCAATTTTATTGGTATAAATATCTCAAAATTATTTAAATTGCTATACCTCTTGCGAACGCTGAGGTTGATGGTGCATCTAAGGAGACATTTTGTATTTGCCTTAGAGGCCGTCTTTCACCAAAGGTAAATCTTGGAAGAGACAGAGATCCTGCAACAAATAAGTATAATTTAGCATCTTAATAAACTAATTCCAAATAATAGTCTACAGAAGCCCATAAGGATTATTTCATAACTGACCTGGCAAATTTAATGTTGGCACTGCAATGTTGCTCAATCTATTGTAACGGCAGCAATATTTTTCTTCAAAATGTGAATGGCATACACTTCTATGTTTATATATGTCCATATTGTCCAATCCAATGATGTCCCCTTTTATTGAGTAAACCCAGTTATTAAACCGCTCAATATCTTTAGCTGGATTAGGGAACAAATGCAAAGTCTGGTGTGAACCTGAAAATATCATCAAGTCAAAATAAAACTGTCAATCTTTCACCTATTACAACCAAGATCATACCATGGGTCATTGGGATTACGTGAGTATGAGCCAAATTACAGAAAACACATAGTATAAGTACCTAGTAACTGCTAATAATTAGACTTATTGAATGTCTGTGTATAACAAAGTTTTAGTAATACAAGTTCTATGACCTCCATAATTTTTTAAGCCTTTTTAAACTAGCTTAGTGTATGTGTCAAGAAAGATTCAGATTAGAGCAAAATTAACTTTACTTATTATATTTTCAGCCCCTTTAATAACTGAAACTTCTCATGGTCATAACCGCAGGTAAAAATGCGACGAATTTGCTTAGATATAAGTAATTCGTAAATTACCACTTGTCTATTTAATATAACTTGCAATTTCTAGAAAATAAGACACTAACAGATATACAATGTAGGAATTAACTGTTCAAATTTGAGGTTATATTAAGTATAATATAACCTCAGATATGAACAGTGAATTCCTACATTGTATATCTGTTAGTGTCTTATTTTCAAGAAATTGCTAGTTATATTAAATGCATAATAGGTATAATATAACCTCAGTTATGCACAGTGAATTCCTACATTGTATATCTGTTAGTGTGTTACTTATGTATAGCGGTTATTCTATGAAATTTAGACTTACTTCCTGATTCGATACACCCAGGAACACAACACTTTTTTCTAGACATCGACATAATGTCTTAGGAGTCCTATCTCTATGTTTTAAAACCAAACTGACGAGTCTGTCTCCGTACACAGAACTGAAAACACAAATCGCTACCCGGAGGAGAAACACTCAACTCAACGGACTAGTCAGATAATATGTTAACAGAATTCACTATCCCAGAAGCACTAATAATACCACTAATACTTCTACAGCGAAAACCATTGGAATTATTTGGAATAAATAAAGCCGGCCGGCTATATAAAAAATTTCCAGACAGACATTTTTGTTTAGTGTTGCAAGGATTATAAATGATTTCCGTACCATTAATATATATAGCTGTAGTAGAAAAAATAGCAAATCTCTGATAAAAATAAAAATAAATCCCTAAAAATTCATAACACACTTAAATAAGATGAACGTACTATGTAATATGGTCAAATACACTAACTGTGTTGGCAACATGTTTATTCAATGAAAGTAAAGTGATAATGAAAACTCCCAAAAGGTATAAATTCGGTGCATCGTCGCAAATTTAACGCTACTATTTTAAAGAGACTCCATGTCTCTTGTTATAATTTACTCAATAAGTGCCTATCATTTTTGGAGTACTATTTTCTATCTGAGCGCCACCTGAAACACTTTTATGTAACTAGCATATTAAAATGCTGCTAAATCCAAGAGTTCTAAGCCTTAAGCAGGTTTCGTAGTACTTTTGTTCCACACAATTTTGTACAGTTTTCAGTTCCTTAGTTGCCGTTCAATTTTTATTAAGTTTGAACAGCCTGGTGCCACACACGCTCATTAGCTCCTTGCCCCTCAGTTGCGATCTAGACTCAAGCATTGGTGTGCGCGTAGATCTACCACAAAGTACCGTCAGCATGTCTAGGAAGCATCTTCGGGGCCAGGTACCTAATTACATAATTTACTAAATGTGTATCATGTAAATAGAATATACATTAAAGTGCTTTTCTTTTAATCTGCAGCAAAAAGAATTCATCGCCAGAGTATACCACCGAATGAAATACGAAGCTGAAAATCGTGTAGAAAGGCTTACAGATGCTCGTTGGCGAACTTACCAAGCTGTAGGAGTCAGTGAAAGCACAGTTTCAAGAATGTTAGCAGAAGAACGCAAAGCTTCAAGTGCAGGTACCTGGACAGACACGTTAGAGACATGCTTCAAATCGCCTTTAAAAAGAAGACGAACACGCCCAAAATCTGTCGTACAGTGCCGCAAACTTATCTGGCCCGCTGGCAGCGTCGCTGTTATCGCATTTAGTGTTACTAGTAGCTATTTTTTGCAATAAAGTGGGTAAAAATAATATGCACATTGTAACGTAAATATTACTTCACTAAAAAGCAAACAAATACTGTCATTACAAATCTTTATATTTTTATACAATAATTATGATTATTTACATAAAATGTATGCTGAGTGTCCTCTAACGGGGATACTCCAGGTATGATTATGTCATCGGAATTGTTTAATGCAGAAGTCATTTCATAATCATCATTATCATAATCACTGCTTTCACTATCACTACCTAATTGATTGATGAAAGGCTCGTCTAAGTATCCACCCCATTTCGATACTCATTTTCAATATTTTTTACATGATTGCAATGCTTTTGCCATTCATTGACTGTTATTTTATCAAAAGCTTCTGCAACCAATGTAGGCATTTCAGAATTCAATCTACCAATATTCTGATCTGCTATAAATTTTTGCATCTGCTTGCTCTTTTTCTTTCACAAGTTTTCTTACAAATCACTCCCCGACACCTACAATGGAAATGGTGAGTTTCGTATTTTTCAGAAGCTGACAACACTAACCTGTAACAGCAGCTACGCGTTCATACAACTTATTGAAGGGTACAATTGGTGCCTGAAGGTGTTTTTCGTCATTCATATAATTCAATACTTGTAATATAACGTTCTTCGCATCACTTTTGAAAGCTTTCGGCATTTTCCACAATTAAAAACCACAAAAAGAAAATAAATACGCGCAACAAACAATCAATGGCAGGAATGTCAGGGAATAACAGCCGATTGACATTTCAAACTGGCGTCGTTAGTTCTTCTTTTGGCCACCGGGCCAGATAAGTTTGTGGCACTATAGACGATTTTGACATGTATATATTACGGAAAACCATGATGACATTTCATAAAGAATTTAACACGCGACCTTCATTGCCCAAGCTAAAAGACGTCTTAACAAAAAGGATAGCTTACGACGGCTGCGTTGAAACTGCGCACGATTATGCGAGAATCTGGCTATGAGTGGACTATAACAGACGAAAACCACAAAGAACTCATTGAAAGTCACGAGATACAAATGCAACGTATTCAATATTTAAGAGAATTAAAAAAATATTGAGATGAGGGACGATACATTGTGTTCACACTGTTTACTGACGAAAGTTCTCCATTAAGAAACAAAATATACCAAGGAGAATTACGGCGAGTAGTTATAGTCCATGCCGGAGGATTAAAAGGATTCGTTTCAAATACTTTTGTAATCAACAAACCACAGTCAACCAGCAATGTAGAACATGACAACACTAATCTCCAAAACTATACTTATTACTTGGCTTACCACACAACTACTGCCAAATTTACCGAAAAAATCGGTCGTCATTTGGGATAACGCGTGCTACCATAATGTTTTAACAGAAAAAAATCCTAGTTCAAACTCAAATAAAAATGCCATGCAAACATGGCTCAAAAACAAAAAACATTCCCTTTGAAGAAAAAATGAAAAAAATTGAATTATACGATTTGATATTAAAGTTTAAAGATAAATTTAAAACTTATGTTATTGAAGAAGTCATCCGATCGAAAGGTTTTGAAGCTTTACGATTGCCTCCTTTTCATCCAGAACTGAATCCTATAGATATGGGGGATTTTAAAGAATTATGTGGCTGAGAAGAATGTTCAAATGTTATGAAATGTCAAAACTTCACGTCTATTAGGGCCTTGATAAAATAAAGTAAGGAGTAGAGATGATTGACCAGGATATGTGGAAGAACATGTTTCGGCACGTAGAAGACATTGAAAAAGATTACTTACAAATGTTTGACTTTGAATACGAGTTTGTTGTAAATCAATCGGATTCCGATGACAGTGATTCTATGATTTGATATTAAGCCTTCAGGAGTTTTGGTTTGGACTCATTTAATTATTATGATGAATACAATAAATTATTTAATAATCACTATATTAATTATTTACTAACTAGTTACTTAGATGTTACCTACACATTGTATACAAATGATTAATTAATGAAAAAAATGTTAAATAAGATCTGAAAACCGATCATGCAGATATTGTGTTTGCCTACTAAATAATCACTTTAAGTGGACCAAATCCCGTGTTCATGCCCGCTTGAGTTGTTTCGCCGGACCGTCTCAGCTGGGCCGTGTCGAAACAGGTAAGAGATGAACGCTCTGAGTTTGTTTCGCTGGGTCTTCTCAGTTATGGCACTTTGGATCCGGTGGTAGCATTAAAGCGCGACCATCTTTATAAACACAAGGTCCGCCATAATAATAATATTGAATTCGCACCTTAATATAGACACAACCATTCAGACATTTAGTAAAATATACTTAGCTAAAACTATAAAATTAAAACATAATCTCTTTGACAACAACTTAATACAAGCTATTAGCTAGCTTAGATATCATTACTACTATAAAATAAATTTTATAAATGTTTTCATACAATCCGCGTTCCTACAAATCTATATGTAACTAGAAATAATTATGTACATTCAGTCAAAAAAGTATCGGGAATGGATGATTTGTTTATGGTTCCAAATTCAAATTTTTGTTTTTTTTTGTTGTTGTTAGATTGGCACAACTGTTTTTCATTTTGGCGCGGAGTTTGAGTTGCATCTGTTATTATAATATTAAATACAGTGCTGGTTTATTAATATCATATATAGTGTGTATTGCGAATTTCATAATGGACAAAAATATCAAACAAAGAGTTTGTCTTAAATTATGCATCGCTAATGGAATTTCGTGTTCGGAGTCACTGAAAATGTTACAGAAGGCTTACGGTGAATCGTCTTTATCAAAAACTCGTGCTTATGAATGGTTCAAAGCGTTCAAAAGCGGTCGAGATATGATGAAAGATTTGCCTCGCTCTGGTAGGCCATCAACGTCTGCAACTGAAGTTAACATCGCAAAAGTGAAGGAAATAGTGACTGAAAATCCTCATTCAACTCTGAGAGAGATAGCCGCCGACCTTTCTGTATCTCACGAGTCGATTCGTACCATTTTAACTAATCATTTAGGTATGAAACA
This sequence comes from Pseudoips prasinana, assembly GCA_951640165.1. Lineage (NCBI taxonomy): Eukaryota > Metazoa > Arthropoda > Insecta > Lepidoptera > Nolidae > Pseudoips > Pseudoips prasinana. The sequence continues at coordinate 2,555,762 of OX621264.1, forward strand.
TGTTGCCGCTCGGCTAGTCCTAAAAGATCTGAATTTTCTCCAAAAACTCAATCGCATGAAAGTCGCTGAGGACATGGTAGAACGAGTCAATTCCGACCCAACATTCATGAAACGCATTGTTACTGGTGACGAGACGTGGGTTTACGAGTTTGACATGCAAACTAGTCAACAAGCTTCGGAGTGGCGCGTTCCAACTGAACCGAAACCGAAAAAACCACACCAAAGTCGATCAAAAGTCAAAGTCATGTTGACTGTTTTCTTTGACTATCGCGGTGTTGTACACTCTGAATTCTTACCGGAAGGTCGAACGGTAAATAAAGAATATTATTTGAGCGTTATGCGGCGTTTAAGAGAGCAAATTCGACGAAAAAGGCCAGATTTGTGGAAAGAAAATTCTTGGATTTTGCACCACGATAATGCGCCTTCGCACAAGGCCATCATTGTGAACGAATTTATGACCAAACACTCAACAAATACCATCCAGCAACCACCATATTCACCAGATATGGCTCCAGCTGACTTCTTTCTTTTTCCTAAACTCAAATTCCCACTTCGTGGTACCCGTTTTCAATCGGTAGAAGACATAAAGGAGAATTCGCGGCGAGAACTGAACTCAATTCCGAAAGCAGCGTTTAAAAAATGTTTTGATGAATGGATTATTCGTTGGCGTAAGTGTATTGTTTCTGAAGGAGCATACTTTGAAAGTGATAAAATAAATTTGGATGAATAACAAACATTTTGTATATTATTGATCTTTTCCCGGTACTTTCTTGACAGAGTAGTATACGTAAAACTAGTTACATTACTACAAACATGTTTTTTAAAGTCAACGTGATTTTTTTTAATTTTTTTTATGTTTTATGCTGACTGTAGTCGCCTAAGAGGTTGGTTATACGAGTACCTATATACATATTTCAAGGAAAATTGGTATTGCACTTTTTGGGCTTCGGAAAGAGAAGACCATTGCACGTAAATTTGTAACGACAAAATAAGCTATAATTAAGTGACTATATTAAAATTTGTTCTTTGTGACAGCATATTTTTGATTCGTTCTGTTACCTACCATGTAAAATTAAAAATTTTAAATCATTTTTAGCTACCCTATTCACAAGCCTTTGGATGCAAAATTTTCATGCTACATGGAGTTTAAATAAAATATAAATGTAAAGATAACAATTTATTACAAACGGAATCATTGGTTTAAAAAAATATAAAAAAGAGTATTTCTTCAACAAGTAGGTACATTTGTTCTTCAAATTGTGATTGAAGCCTTCATTTAGACTAGATTATGTCTATGTTAGGAGACTCCGCTCTTCCATAACTTCAGTACAATATTACCATTCATCCAGGCCTCACCCAAAGATCTCCACAATTGCCGGTCTTGCGCTATCCGCATCCAGCGTTTCCAGCGACCCGCACAAGATCATTGGTCCAACTTGTAGGGGGCCTGCCCACGCTGCGTGATCCGGTTCGTGGTCGCTACTCGAGAACCTTTCTGCCCCAGCGGCCGTCGGCTCTACGAGCTATGCGCCCCGCCCACCGCCACTTCAGCTTGGCAATTCTTACGGCTATGTCGGTTACTTTGGTTCGCCTGCGGATCTCAGCATTTCTGATTCGATCTCGCAGGGAAACTCCAAGCATAGCCCTTTCCTTTGGTCTTTAGGTGACCTTGAGTCGCCTGATTAGGCCCATAGTGAGTGACCACGTCTCTGTTCCGTAAGTCATCACTGGCAACACACACTGGTCGAAGACTTTCGACTTGAGACATTACCATTAGTTAAGTATTATAAATGTATGCGCATTAGATCAGAGAGCCGTTTTTCTGGATACAAATCCGGAGCAGCATACCCGCGTTCCAGGGGCTCCCCCCATCAGGCGCCAAAAAGTCCACGGTAGGTAGGTTTAGTCGGTGTGAGTCCGACTTACCCACCCGCAGACACTTTTTTCGGGAGGAATGAGAAGGCATTGCCCATGCTTTTAAAAAAAAACAACCAGGAAAACACAATTTAACTTTTTGCGTTTGAATATTCCAAATTTGAATCGAGAACAAACGTTGTGAAGTTACCATAGCCATATTTGTTAGAGTGTCTACATACTAAATACAAATTACGTTTATCTGAGTTCAAATATCTACAATTTGTCAAATTACGCGATGATAATATGCTCTGAAGTAGCCGTCAAAATCCGGAATTTTCAGAACTTAAAACTTCAATATGTGTCATTTACACAGGTAGCATCCAAATACAATTCTGATTCTGCATTTCGTAAGATTTTTATCGGTTTCAACGAATCTAAAGCACGGATAGAGCACGTAAGCGAAGAATCATTCCTACTTTCCGTGCGAGAGACATCGTCGGACCAACCAGCGACCGTGAAAGTAAATCACTAGGGGACGACCGGGCAAAGTTTATTAAACAAACATAACATTAGTTTATAGGAAATAGCTTAAAGATTACTGGCAGTTGTCACTTGAAATATGAACACCAGTACCTTCAAAAGCAGTAGGTACAGGTAGGTCGTGACACCAGCTGAGACAGGTACCAGATCGAATCCAATTTTCAACTGGCTGCTCATCTTCTTCAATATATATTTAACCGCAAACCAAAATATACAGAATATCCTTGAGGTAACCTCACTAGTAAACAGGTCGGAATCTGCCAAGTTTTGCAGTAACATTACCATTTTGCTACTGTACCCTTCACCGATTCTCCGGCCTTTATAGCGGTCTGCATGACGCGTTCTTCCCAAGAGCCTTGATTAGTTATTTTTTTATAATTATTCACCATCTGCAATAAAATATGAGCTTTGTTATACTGTAACTCAATAATAATCTCGGGCAAAGTGAATAGGATATCCACTTTGCCCTATGCACTTTGTCCAATACAGCCATTTCTAAAGTTAAGTCAAATTAGAGAAAAGCTATTGCTTACTATTCTCTGTTAAATACATATTATTAGCGCACTTTGACACGTAATAAAACATAAGTACTCTCAAGGGTGATAAGCAAATAACACGCAAAACATAATACGTAACAATTACCTTAAATTACGAAAATAACTTTACGTAAACACAATTTGCCGTACTGCAGCCACCGCCCGACATGGCCTCTCGCTTACGTGTTTGCCGCTCACTGAGACCAGATGCCCGAACGTTTCTATGGGCCCGTGGTTGATATCAAACGAATAGTTTAGATGTAGTGGGGACTATTCGCTTTGCCCGGGGTATTCGCTTTGCCCGGTCTTCCCCTATATCATACTTCAGTTTTGTGGGAAATAAAGAACTTTAAATAAATTAAGCACGTCAAGCTACCGCAATCATCATCAATCATCATTTGTACCTATAATCATCTATCAAAAAGTCATAGCTAGATGCTCTCGCCGGTCCGTAAGCGAAGTTAAGCAACTAAGCTCGTGGTCAGTCCAAAGACGGGTGACCACCAAAGGGATTTAATTTTTAAGTGTCTCCGTGCTTTGGAGGGCACGTTAAGCTGTCGGTCCCGGTGTAGCCATTAGGCAACAGTTGTTAAGCCATGTCAGAGGCCTACTGGGCGGCTTGAACAACTGACACCAGGGTAACCACTGCCTATACGATAAGTATTTTTTTACTGTATGTTTTTCGTTCTGAGAATAATATTGTTTGATGCTATAATAAACATATTATCGACATTTATGTTTTATGCCGACAGTACCTGGAAAGAGCGTGATGTGATCCGACTATTCTTACTACTAGCCCGAAATATTAATCGAGAATATTGTTGCCAAGTATGAAACCGGAGCTAAATTTCGCATCCGTTTGGAACATTACAATATTTTTGAATTTTGATCTAAAATGGAAGTCTATTTTACAAAGAAGTTAAATTGTCTTTGGTATACGTACAATGATAGCGCCACACCATAGACCATAGAGATTTATTTTTAATATCATTGATTTAGTATCCCTACCGGTAAAGTACACCTACTAACTTTATGGTTTAAACCCCTTCTTTAAACCGTAAATTTTTCACGAATAGAGATTACTAATAAAATTCTATACACAAGCGTGTATAGAATATAACTCAGAATATAATGAAGTATAGAATATCTTTGTTAGGTACACACGCGAGCACATCAAGCTACCCCAATCTGTCAAATTTCCCCAATTGAAAGTGAACCTTATGCTTATGTGATAAAGTTGAAAATCTATAAAATTTATTTGTTAGATTGGGGTAGCTGTATGTGTTGGCGTCTGTACATACATAGTGACATGATAGCGCCACACCATAGACCATAGAGATTTAATTTTTATATCTGTTTTAACCATAGAGTAGTATACTTTTTTTTTGATAAGGCAGGGGGAATGCCTTCTCATGCCACCCGCAAAAAGTGTCTGCGGGTGGGTATGTCGGACTTGCACCGACTAAACGTATCCTGCCGTGGACTTCTCTTGGCGCCTGATGGGGGAGCCAGTGAATAGAATATAACTCAGAATATAATGAATTATGGAATGTCTTTGTTAGGTACAATTTTGCTCCGGCGCAGTTATATAACTCAAACTATCATCGGACGCTATTTAGTCTAATAGGTTTCAATGAAATCTATAGGTACATATATAAAATTGTAGGAAAGTCGAAACTGTACATTGAATATTTTTTTTAAAGGATACCTGGGGCGTGATCTACGATTAATATCGAAGCTAAAAATATAGTTTTTAGAATTTTTGTCTGTGTGTCTGTTGGTCTGTATGTATGTCCGGGCTAAACTCAAAAAGTACTGCATGGATTTACTTCAAATTTTGCATGAATATTACTAAGAGGTCGGGTCAACATATAGGCTACATAATATCACGCTATCACCTACGGGGGAGGAGCTGTTTTAATTTATAAAGTTTAACGCGAGTAAAACCGCGGGGCACAGCTATTAGATAATAAAATATTCTTTGTGACTTCGAGGGATTATTATACTCTGGCTGTGTATAAAGTTATTTTAAATAAAATCGATTATTATTACAAATTGAATCAAATTCCGACGTGCCTTGAACTGTCAAAAAGTTAATAAAAGATTGGCCAGAGTATACTTTTTTTTTTTTTTTCATACGGCAGGGGGAATGCTATTGCATGCCACCCGCAAAAAGTGTCTGCGGGTGGGTATGTCGGACTCGCACCGACTAAACCTAACCTGCAATGGACTTCTCTTGGCGCCTGATACGGGGAGCCCCGGGAACGCGGGTATGCTGCTCCGGTGCCCCCCTTGGCCAGAGTATACCTAGATATACATATGCTTTTATTACTTCAAAAGTGTATTGCTTAATCCATTAATCAATCAGTATGCTAAATTTAATTTAGTCAGTGTGCAATCCGCATCTTGATTAATCTATACTTACATATAATAAAATCGTAGGAAAGTCAAAACTGTACATTGAATATATTTTTAAAAGGATACTTGAGGCGTGATCTTCAAGCGATATCGAAGCCAAAAATATAGTTTTTAGAATTTTTGTCTGTTTGTCTGTATGTATGTCCGGGCTAAACTCAAAAAGTACTGCATGGATTTACTTCAAATTTTCCATGAATATTATACCAAGAGGTCTGGTCAACATATAGGCTACGTATTATCACGCTATCATCTACGGGCAAAGCCGCGGGGCACAGCTAGTTACTATATTATATAAGAGATTTTAATAGTTAGTACTAAATACTATTATTCAATTCATAATTTTTTATATAGTTGGACATTAATCACGCGTACCCGTACCTACGCTGAAATCGTATTTATTGAATGTTAATATATCTTAAAAATTATAGTGAAGCTATAAGTATGTTTAAATACAAAAGCAACCATACACTAAATAATATCGAAATCCCGTTTTCTTAAATTTACATAATTTCCGGCCAAAGTTTTTCAAAACATTCTTAACCACATTAATGTAATGTTGGTAATATGCGTACCTATAAATATAGGTAAAACAGTGCTATTAACATGATGAAGGAGTGTTTTAAGTTTGAAATAGTCACCGCAAACAGTTGCTTATTGATTTGAAGCGAATTCTTGGAAGAGGGATCAAGTTGACGAGGTAGGTATTGGTGTTTTAGGGTTGGGTTACATGTAGAATTAACGCACATATAGGTACCTATATATATAAAGTTTAATTTCATTATACATGAATATATATCATAACTAGATTCTCTCACCGATCCGTAAGCGATCGGCGAGGTTAAGCAACTAGGTTCGCGGCAGTCCATACATGGGTGACCGCCAAAGTGGTTTAATTTCTGAGCGTCTCCGTGCTTCGGAGGGCACCTTAACTATGCGGCTAGCCGGAATCCGGTCAACCGTCAGCAATCAATATTGCTAACCGGCTGCCGCATCATAGTGCGAATAAAAACTACCTTCTCGTACAAATATATGAGTACGGTCAGCCGCACGGCTGGTCGCATTGCGGCTAGCCGCATAGCTCGTAGGAGGCCTTAGACAAACAGTCGTTAAGCCGTTTTAGAGGTCTACGGCGGCTTTAACAACTACTACTATGGATATTAGATAAAAGTAATCAAAAACATATTTAATTTACTTTTTTTTTAAATCATCATTATCGTCATCATATCAGCCGAAAGATGCACCCTGCTGGACAATGGTCTCCCTCAAAGAAAGCGTGATGGACATTGGCCTTTCCCTTCTCATTGCAATGCAGGCCTATTCCCTGCAGTGACACAGTTATGGGCTGCATCATATCATATGCTCTGGTATCACCGAAATGGAAAATATATGAGTTCTAAAATCGTCAAGCACGGTTCGCTTTCAGCGTTCATGCATCCCACGTACGTGCAGGCTCTGGAAAGAATTACCTGCTGCGGTGTTTCCCCAGCGCTACGACATGTCCTTCTTCAATCGAGGTTTAAATAGAGTAGTTAATAATTTCACAGAAGGCAGCGGTTTGATGTGCCCCCTGGCACTGCGAATGTCCATGAGCAGCGGTTACCACTTACCATCAAGCCGCTAGCTCGTCTGCTACCAAAAGCAATAAAAAAAAATCTCATCAAATATATAATAAAATATATCTTTAGTTTGCTTGTTAAAAGATTTAGATTGTACCTTTTTTATTCAATTCGTAATGCTTTCAAGATGGTCGCATATAAATTTATTTATTATGGTTTAAGACATTTATTTCTCATAAAGAATACATACATTTATCTGAGAAATACAGGATACTTAATTTAAGCTTATTACTATACTAACAAGAATTCACAAAGCTGTATTGAGTAAGTATTAACAAAGAAAAGTTATTTTATACATTTGATAAACAATAATACATAATTGGTACATTCGATAAAAAATAAAGACAATGTAGGTATTACGATAACAAAATATTAGCAATGCCACAACCTAACACTATTGATGCAGGCCCCTATTATGTGTCATCATAACATAATTGCTAAGCCATAGCAATTTCGAATAGCAACTATCGGTTATAAGAGATAAAATGAAAGTTATATTTTTAAGATTAAATATTTATTTCGAAACGGATAACAAACGTAGTACAGAAAAGTTGAATGGTATGCCCCTTTACATTATTATTTACTTTTATTTTTATCTAGTTCTTCATTTGTCACACCTACTTTTAAAAATATTTACAACTCCTATCCATTCAAAGATTGTCTGAAAGAAATCGCTTAATGCAAGAAGACCGCCCATTGTACAAGATTGTATTATTTTTATCAAATTTCTTTTATCCTGTTTTAGTGAGAACAATAAATATTATATTCAACTAACTATTTATTACATAGGTATAATAAAATCATTCATTTATTTTCATTCATATATTCATATTTATTCATTTCATATCATTCATATATTCATTTAAAACGATTCATTAGATGACAACGGTTCTGTGCTTGTATTAGCCTACATAACGCCCATCACAATGTAAGAAATTTCATGATTTAAAAAAAAAAAAGATCGAAAACAAAAAGCAAAAGAAGACGAAAAAAGCAAACCTGGAGTTTCTTTGTGGCTGTCTTCTCCGGGTCGTCCACCTAGGTAGCTAGACAAAGCCGCAGGTTAGCTAGGGTAGGCTCCTCAGCGGCGAGGATCGCTTTGGCCCCTTAACACGTCATTGGTGATCCCGTGCAACTGATCACACCCTCTCTTAGAATTCTGTCCTTTTGCTTCAGCGGCCCCCTGAGCTGTGGCCCGAACCCTAAAAGGGTGGCCTCGGGTATTAATTGTTTAATTTAAGCTACTGGTTAAGAGCCTTCTGCGCTAGCCAAATGCTCATTGCCTTCAATTCTTTAATTTTAATATTGTACTGTTGTAATTTTTATACTGTATTCGACTATGTTTATGTACTCCATTGTGAACTTGACAAGTACAAGTGTATGTTAATACCCAAGTGCTGAATAAATTTCATTATTTCATCATTTCATTATTTCATCGTAGGAAAGTCAAAACTGTACATTTAATATTTTTTAAAAGGATTATTACTTGAGGCGTGATCTAGAATCGATATCGAAGCCAAAAATATAATTTTTGTCTGTTTTCTGTATTTATGTCCGGGCTAAACACAAAAAGTACTGATGGATTTACTTCAAATTTGGCATGAATATTACTAAGAGGTCGGGTCAACATATACGCTACATATTATCACGCTATCATCACGGGGGCGGAGCTATGATAATTTATAAAATTTAACGCGTATAAAACCCCGGGGTACAGCTAGTATTATACAACGTGTAACAGAAAGTGTGAACGTAACTTAAATCAAATTAAGTTAAGTTAAGTTAATTAAATTAAGTTTCAAATTAGTATCTTCACCAATCTGTCTGTGCTCAACATCCAGTAACGAATATGAACAAACTGCTCACCACATCCTGTGGGAGTGTGATCTCTGGCAAAATCAGCGTGATATTATGTTAAACAGCTTGCAACCAATATCTGGAGTAGTTTATTATACGGATCTTGTAGCAACAAGGAACAACTTCCGTGCGTTTAAGCGTTTTTGCCATACCTACTATGGGAATCAAATATAACAGCTCACTTAGGACCCTTAAATTGATCCTCGGTGCTTTTGCAGCTGGCTTCTCTAGTTGCAAATCTCTCATTTTATGAGGCTATAGCCTCTTTACATCATTCTGTCTCCCGCTTTGCTCTCGAGGGAAGTGGAACTATTCTTTTTCTAACTCCTCCTTTTTTCTGTTTCTGATTAAATTCGTTGCGGGCTCCAAGACAGTTAAAGCGATTCCCCGGGACATGCCTGAGCTTCACCGCTCAGTGTCATTTCATTGTGTGCCACTGTTGATCCTGGCTTACAGGAGTTGCAGTGGTGGGTAAGAGGGAGGGACTAGTCCCGTTTAAAAAAAAAAAAGAACGTAACTTAAGGGGGTTATAGGGTATCAGGACGGCTACCTATGGACGAAACTGCGAACAGAAATAATCATTTTTTATTCAACTACTAATTTATTTTTCTATCGACAACCTAAATCAACACGTAAGATTACCGACATTATGAACAACACTAAAAACTCAGCCGCAAGGGTAATGAACCTTACTGCGAACTGTTTGTGTACCTACATGGAATAGAAAGTGCAGGGGCACTTTCAATTCCACCTTTAAAATTTAGAGTGACACACCAATTTTAAAGGTTCCCTGTAACGACATATTAATCATTCATACAATACATACAAATAAAAAAATATGAATAATGTACTAGGCTCATATGAACAGTAGGGGACATTTCATAATTCCGTCCTGATTATATCCAAAGTTACACTAATATGGCGGAAAATCAAAGAGTTGATGTAGGTAAATAATAAACGGTTAAATAAATATCTTTTAATATTCATGAAAGCGAGCCGCGCGCGTCGTCGATACCTAGGCGGCTCTTTTGAGTGGACTCAAAGACGCCGCCAAAGGGGCCGCGTTCGAAGAAAGCCGCCAAATTCATCAAATATTGTGCATTTATTTAAAAATATTAAAATCATCAGTTGTCCGTAAACTGCTGCCTATTTAGGTCGTGTTTAGTTACTAAATCGTCTAAAATGTCGTTTAGTAATGAGTAAAGTGTTCCGCGAAATCCTTAACTATGTCGTTTAGTGATCGTAATAATTTTGAAAATTTCGTGCATTCATCTATGAAAGAATAGCCTCAGACGTGCACTTTGTGATGATGAGGATTCATAGGTCACAGAATTTAAGGCTGTTTAATTACGAGGAACCTATGTCGTGAAGGGTACAGTGTCACGATGGAGGCCACGCCTCTTTATAACTAAGAAACATGAAAGCTTTACGATTCTATGAATATGTTGTACATGAGAGAGACTCGTGTTAGTTGGCAAGTCTTAGAGTTAAGCTTTCGGTGTCGGTGCAGATTTTAGTGAACGTGAAATAATGAAATTCTTCCATCAGTACTGAAAATCACTTCAACTAGAAGTTAAACTATAAAATGATTCTCGTAATGTGCTTGTGTATCACGTACTTATACGATGTAAAGTATCCAATAGCTATTCAGCAGTGCTATAAATAAAAACATAACTCGAAAATAAAACAAAATATGTGTAGTGAGTGCAATCGGAATCAAACTACCAGGCGTGCATAGAAACACAGAGGTATGTCAAACAATTACTAGCGTAAATCAGAATCAGCTGTGCTGTGTTAGTACGGATGTTCGTTATATCGATAAAAATACTTGTATATATATTTAATGGTATATTTTTTTACGATCAAGATTAAAATGATGGTATTTCGGTATGAGATTTTGTGTATAGGTAGGCTTAAGGAGACCGTATATGCCCCTTAAGTTACGTTCACTCTTTCTGTTACACGTTGTATAATCCTAATTTTGACTCGACCTATTACTAATATTCATGCAAAATTTGAAGTAAATCCATCAGTACTTTTTGTGTTTAGCCCGGACATACATACAGACAAACAGACAAAAAATTCTAAAAAGTATATTTATGGCTTCAATATCGATTGTAGATCACGCCCTAAGTATCTTTTTTAAAAAATATTCATTGTACAGTTTTGACTTTCTTACGATTTTATTATATGTACAGATATTTAATACTATTCGGCTCCATGTAAGCCTACCTGAATAACTACACCCACACTGTAACAGCGGTGAATACGTTATCAGCAAAATGTGTTGTTCCTGTTGTTGCGGACACTCTTACGAAATTAGACATTTTGAGAAAGCACTGGTTTAATTCGAAATATTAAATAATAAAAACTTGAGAGGTGTCAAGGGACACCCGGATGGAACGAAGTTATTTCTTATTATTTATTATGTACAAAAAACCTGTATACACTCAACAAAAATAATTGTCGCGACACCACACTGTTCAATGCGAAATAGAAATGGAAATATCTAGCTTGCTTTCTATAAGAGAGAGAGACAGACAGAGAAACATGCGCACGCCGCACAGCTGCAAAAAGTTTCGTGACCACTTTTCGTAAGAATTTTTTCCGTCCCCTTACACAACGCGCGATAAGGAACTTCGTTCCAAAACTTCGTTCCAATAATAATAATATCCTGGGACATTATTTAGACACGGCCATCTGATCCCAAAATAGCAGAGCTTGAAATAAAAAATAAATAATGTTTTTATGACTTTAAATAAGCGCTTGTAAATAGTTAGAACATGTTTGTAGTAATATAGTTCAGTATACATAATTATTTATAGTTAGGTACATATAGATATTTAGGTACACGGATTGTTAAAACTTTTATAAAATTTATTTTATAATATTAATGATATTTAGCTAGCTTGTATTAAGTTATTGTCTGATTATGTTTAGGTTTAATTATATAAATTTCTAGTTTAAGCTATATATTACTACATATTGTCTGAATGGTTCTGTCTATATTAAGGTACGAATTCAATGTTATATTGTACTATGGAAACCAGATAACTGATATACTAAACATACTATTTTGCTTTTGTAAATACATACTTATATAGATAATTACACCCAGACACAGGACAAACAGACATGTTCATCCACACAAATATCTGTCTTGGGTGGGAATCGAACCCACGACCTGCGGCGTGAAAGGCAAGACTACCAACCACATCAACAGGCCCGTCAACCTTGGTAATGTAAAATCCCGTTTACAATTGTTTTTTTGTTTTTTAATCTTTTCATATATTTAAATGGCTGACAATACTGACTGCAACACAGATATATTGTAACGTACACAAGAGGGAGTGTTCTACGCACACATACGCCGCGTTATATGGATTTCGTTAATACGAAAAAGTCAGTCTGTCCGATGGTGTATGATTTGATTTTATTTCTGTACTACCAGATTTTGTGTGTCGTTTTAATGAGAATACTTTTAACCGACTGAATCGAAAGAGGTTATCAACTTGACTGTTTTTTTAAATTTTAACGCCTGCATTAACGACATTTATCCCTGTGTCGCGGGGTACTTTACAAACATATAATAGACGAACTTACATCCAGACTCAGAACAACCATTTATGGGTCACACAAATAGTTGTCAATATTGTTTTATATGTATGTTAAGTGTATATTTTATATATGTTTCTGAACTGAATTTTAAAAAATATATATTTCATTTGAATGCAGATTTAGTCGATAACCATTCGTGTAAAAATGGTAATAGTAAAAAGTAGTGTTCTATGATTTTTTTACTTATTTAATATAATTACTTACTTATCTATACAAATAAATAAAATTGGAGTGTCTGTTTGTAATATTGAAATAACCGGTTTTTACTGCATTAATATGAATATATATACGGTACATACACCAAAATGACATTTTTTACAATTTTTGTCTGTCTGTTTGTTCCGGCTAATCTCTGAAATCTCTCACCTAATCTAAATGGACCGATTTTGACGGGATTTTATTGGCAGGTAGCTGGTATAATAAGGAGTAACTTAGGCTACTTTTATTTTAGAAAAAGTCTTTTATTTTACAAGAAAAACGAAATAAACTAATTAACACGCGGACGAAGTCGCGGGCACAGCTAGTTCAATATAAAAAAATGTCTTGAATATCTCTAATTCATAATAATACAATATACTTAAAATATTTCTATCATAATAATACAATATACTTAAAATATTTCTAACATAATAATAAAAAAAGATCTTAAAAAGTTTAACATCACTGGCCTCTTCGATCAATACACGATCGGACAAAGGCTCCCAACATTTAGGATAATGAAAATAAGCCACTATAAATCCTGTTAGGCCTCAAAATCTAGAGTCTCTGTCTTTCACCTTCCTCGGAGGTATGTTAGAAAGAGAAACTGAGATCATTATTCTAATAAATAAAATATGATATTAGTAAGTAGTCAAACAAAGGAAATAAAGCCCTGACGGGCTGTTTCGCGTGGTTGGTAAATGCTTGCCTTTCACGCCGCAGGTCGTGGGTTCGATCCCACCTAGGGGCTCTACCGGCTAAGTCGCCGAACATCGATTTCTTAAATGGCGTTCAAATAAATAAAGGTTAAAAAGGACTTCATCAATCGTTAAATCGGCTTCAACGTTGACAATCGATTCCGGACCATTTACGACGTCACATGTGCTCATGGAAGCCGATTTAACGATTGATGAAGTCATTTTTAACCTTTATTTATTTGAACGCCATTTAAGACATCGATGTTCGGCGACTTAGCCGGTAGAGCCCCAGGACAGATGTTTGTGTGCATGAACATGTCTGTTTGTTCTGGGTGTATCTATATAAATATGTATTTAGAAAATAAAAGTAGTAAAATGTAGTATATCAGTTATCTGGTTTCCATAGTAGGTACAAGCTCTGCTTAGTTCGGGATCATATAGCTGTATATGAATAATGTGCCAGGATATTTATTTATTATAAAAAGCAGCCTTTTGGGAGCTACGTTGTCACAGATATACAGACAACTTTGACTAGATTTTGGTCTAATGATGATTATGGCATAGTCCATATATTCTCTATTGAGACTGGCTGCCGTGACCGGAACGCGGCTAGGAGGACATTATTATTATTATTCCGTATACTATAAAGACTGTTATCGAAAGACATATACAACATGTAACGTAATTAACGCACACCCTCAAACACCACAATTAGAATATTATGTTGTAATCACAATACATACGCTGAATTTTTAATTTAACATGTATATGCATTGTTATTTACTAAATTAGATTCTTGGAATAAAGTTTATTTTTCTTTATTTTGTATTGAATGATGGAATTTGTATGAATACCAATAAAAAATTTGAAAGTCTTATTACTTTGACCTACGGTCCATTTCAATTTAATTTTTTACTGTACAAGGTTAATATGACAATAATTGCCGTGGTTTTAATTATTTTCGGAATAAAAAATCGATTCAGTAAATGATTCTGAACGAACTATTTTCAGGATGTGCGTTAATTAAGTTACATGTTGTATAACCACCGGTCGTTCCGTTTTCTATACAATAATATTAAAACCCAGGTCACCACGAATCACGACTCAATCCCCTCCCCCTTTTAAATTTTGGAGGTTATTCGTTCTAAAACATCATTGATCAATCAATTTAAAAAAAAAACAATAATAAAAAAAAAACACTTTTCGTAATATCACTGCTACTTACGATTTTAAAATTAAAAACTTTATCGTGCATGTGTGCGAAGCGTTTACATAATATATAAGATAGGTTTATGTGTTTGCGCGTGTGTGAGTTGTGAGGGTGTGTGAGTGAGTACGATTAGGAGGGATTTGCCCGATTAATTATCGTTTCAACTTTTTTAGTATTATTAGTCTTTTCGGATATTATTGTTAATGGGAATGCTTAATATACATTCTTTGTAGTTGTAATAAAACTTTGAAATCAAAAGCTAAATACAACAAATACAAATACATTGACGAGCCGGTTGGCGTGGTTGCTAAATGCTGGCCTTTCTCGCCTCAGGTCGTGGGTTCGATCCCCGCCCAGTACAGCAATTTGTGTGCATGAATATGTCCTTTTGTCCTGAGCCTGGATGTAATTATCTGTATAAGTATGTATTTACAAAAGAAAAGTAGAAAAGTTTCCATAGAATAAGCTCTGCTGCGTTTGGGATCAGAATGCCATGTGTAAATGTCCCAGGATATTACCAAAAAAAAATACACGACAAAATGATTTTTTAATGAATTTACCATTTTTTACTACAAAAATTTTACATGTCGACGCCATGTTACTGAATACACTTCTACTACGAGAACTGTCCTACCTGCCCTCGTAATAAAGGTTATCTCGAGATCGAAGTGTTTTGTCTATATGACATCGAGAGTTCTTAAATACTTGCGTTTATTGTACAATAGTTGTCCGACCCAGATAGATAGATCGTAACAAAGACAAAAAAGCAAATTAGCATTAACTTTTTTATGCATATTTTTAATTTTAAGCCTTTGGCTACATTTCGTATAGGTCTGTCCTTTTCGATACTAAAATAAAGCCCATTTACTCACTGATAAAATCTCTTTCTGAAAGTAAAAAAAATTTGGAAACATTTCAGCAGTTTTTGAGTATACGTTACAGACAAACATACAAAAAATAAAATATTTTCTCTTAATTATAATAATTATCCAAATGAAACAAAATTTCATAAAAACGGCTTGGGACCGTCCAAAATGTGCGTTTGTTTCTTTAATCACCGACGAAAATTTGTTTTTAGAAACTGATTGGAAATTAAAATACCCAATCAGATATTAGAAATAGTCTTATTGTTTTGCCGTTGTTTTTCATTATAAAACTACTACTTACTTTTATATCTTGTTTTTATTAGCAATATTAATTATTCTACAGGTACATATTTCCTGTGATTATGAATTTTGCGCCACACAATCAAGAATTTAATATTAATAAAAGAAATTACTTGACTAAGGACCTCTCGATGACTATAGACCTCCTCCATCTCACTCTAATTTTTCCTATCTTGGGCTGTACGCATCCAGTCAACAATTTCAGAGCTCTTTGGGGTTGGGGGCCTTCCCCCAACCCCAAAGAGCTCTGGCGACCTTACTCACACTCGGAAAGACAACATTAAAATTATTAAGGATGTCTTCTGTAAGGTGGAGGTACTTCCCCAATCGGGCTGCTCTTTGAGCGAATGAACGCTATGCCCTACCTCTACTAAATTCTCAAAAATTAATAATAAAATTATATAAATATATTTATTTTAAATCATATTTTCTATTATTTAATCATTTCATATCCATACTATTCTGTCTGTCGTTCGGGTATTGTACTTGATTGTAGCGCGAGTCGGCGAGCGGAATGCAAACTAAACTGTGCAGGGCTGTCACAAAACATTAGTATTATTATTATTTATCATATTTTACTTAAAAACCTCTTTTTCATTTCCCAATCATGGGAATTTAAATAATGCTATATTGGCAAATAAAATTCTTACCCAAAACATTAACTGAATTACTGGCTTTTTTATATTTCACGATTCAACTAGGCTCCGTAGCTCAATCTCAAGTAATCACAACACTTTGTGTAACACTTAGTACAACGTCTAAGTGCAAATAAAAATATAAAAGTTTTGTTGATAGATTTATGTTATCTATATCTAATTTTTGTACAAATATTTAAACACTGTAAATTAAATAACAGTAGGGGGCATAAAGTTACAACTTATTTAACACAATTTTATTAAAGGAAAACCATATAAACAGAACTTTTTATTTGAAAAATATAAATGCTAAAGTTCACACTATGGGAATTTACTAACATGCAATTGACGGACACCGAGTACCTACACCCAGACTCAGAACAATTATTTATCATAAATAGTAACATAAATAGTTGCTCTGAGCGGGAATTGAACTCGGGACATTAAGTTGATTGTCTTAACACGTTAATTTATAATTACTCTAATGCCCCATACGGCATTAGAGTTCCTCAACCTGCCCACTTGGACAGTGTAGGAGTAGTTAATAGAAATATACATTGTTCAGAACAAGAGAAATAAAAAGCAAATATAACAGCAATTACCATATGAATGTTAAGATAAATATTGAAATCTGTACAATTATGAGAAGTTTAATTGATGTTTCTAACTCATAAACTACGATATACTTTGTCCACGTGACAACCCTGTGTCAGTATTAGTACACGCACACATGTAGCGTCCGGACGTACGCACACATAGGTAACAAGAATTAGGGTCGGTCGGGTTACTGACTTGTGGCACAATAGGATAACTGAAGAAATTAAGATTTTGGGAATACTTTAATTTTATTTAAATTATATATTCTTCTTTAGTTAGACTGGCCTAGTGGTTAGTGAAACTAACTTATAAGCCTGAGGTCATGGGTTTGATCCCCAGGACAAATATTTGATTGATAAGCACGATTATTTATTCTGTGTCTGTATGTAACTTATCCATAATGTGTTTGTATTTATATAACCGCTCAATTGCTTCAAAATATTTTTTTTTGCCCTTGAGTGCTAGCTGCTCTCGGTGCACGGCGAGCGTTCAACCCGCCTCAAATAAAACTTGATTTATGGTTTTCCTAAAAAGCGCATTTTGAAGGTTTTGACTGTTCTGTATAGCCAGTAAAATAAGGTACAAAAGTGTATAAGGATGATAATGATTTTAAAATAAAATGTCAAAATGCAACCACGGTTGCAGCGAGCACGGTAGGCATTTGAAATTTTGCAACTGTGGTTGCAGAAAGCGATTCATCGGTTAAGTATCATTTGTCTGGTTGCCATAATACAGGCTCTGCATAGCTTGGGATCAGATAGCAATCGTACTCATCACACAAATATTTATCCTGGGTGGGATTGAACCCACGACTTCTGGCTTTGCAGTGAAAGGCACTAACGTTCTGGGTGTAATTATCTAAATACGTTTGTAAGGTCTAAGGTTGTCTGTTAGAAATCGCAGCTAGCGATAAGGCCGCCCTTTGTACATTATTGAAATTTGTTTAGTGAACAATTAAGAGTATTGTATTGAATGTATTTACAAAAGAAAAAGTAGTATATGTTGTATATCAGTTACCTGGTTTCCAAAGTACAAGCTCTGCTTAGTTTGAGATCAGATGGCCGTGTGTGAATAATGACCCAGGATATTATTATTATCTAGACCAACAGGGCAGGCTCAGTATTTTTTAGAGATTTCTTTTCATGCAATTTTTTATATATTTTTAATTTAATTCTATTAATGTAAATAACATTTTATGTTGTAATAATTCTTATGTAAATAACCATCAAACAAATAATTAATAATAAAGATAATTGTAACTAGTTCTAATATTAGTCCCCACCGTTGTCTCGCAAAAAATAACGATTTATACCTATTTTAATAAAAAAGCGGTGTAAATAGTGGAGGAAAAAAGGCAATCTACTCTTTACTCTATACTCTCTACTAGAGATGTAAAATAGCTGAATATGACCAGTCACAATTGTCATAAACCTTAAATGACCGGTCATTTACTGTCAAATTCAGTCAATTTGACTCAAATATTATTGTCTATTTTCGACTACCACCCAATTATTTATTTATTTAGGTATCTAATTTATATGTAAGTTTAAATGAAGCAACGTTTTATTTTCTATTATATTATCATGAGACGACATCAAAGTCGATGCGCAAGGCAATGCGACGTTGCCATTTTGTCTTAAATGCACGCATGATTAGAAATGTAAAATGATTAACACTATATAATAATACTATAACTCATAAAAACCACTCTTTTGTTTTAATTTAGAAGTTGTAGACTTTCATCAACGACAAAAACTTAAAAGGTATAAAATATTACTGAAATCAAATTGACTGAAAATGACCATTTTTGACCAATTTGACTGTAAATGACAGTCTAATTCAGTCACTTTGGTCATTTTCAACACTACTCTCTACTCTATTAAAATAAAAAATATAAAAAAGAGGGGGAGCCCGATAATTTTTTTGCTAATGGAGATCTTGATTACCGCTATCTGATATCAAAGTTGACATAAGCATGCCATAGTTAAGTCCTGCCAGTAAAATAAAAACAAATAAAAAAAAACAGTTAAAGTAAACAACAATCATTTAAATTACTTGATTAGTTTTTTACTATCGCTTTTGATTTATTTACACTTCGGACTATTACTTAAATAAAATAGGTACACATAGGTAAATGGAATACATAATATTGTCTTTATAATATTAAAAAAGAATAGTAATAATAATGGAAATCAGGCACTTCCACTGTTGGATAAAGCCAAAAATCTCTTCAAAGCTCAACCCTCACGTATAAATAAATACTATAAATTTATTAATTTAAAGATTAAAAAGGATTCCTACTGAGTTTTCTGGTAGTGTTTCTCAGTAGCTGCCACGTCATGCACTGCACGGTAGGGTAAAAAAATATGACGATTCCACACAAATGTAAACGTTACGTTACGTTTTTACGGAATAGATGATTTTTGTCTTTGACTTTGTCATAAAGTTAAGAATTTATAGTGAGCAAAAACCTATCCGTAAAAAGAAAATTAATTTCGTAACTTACGTCGGTGTGTTCGGGGGTATGTTTTTGTGATACTCCGCTAGATGTCCTTACCAACCGTTCTATGTTTAGATCGCTAACACACACTTTTTACTCGAACTTAAGAAAAAAACGTGCATTTTTTAAACAAAGTAAAAAAAAGCGCTTATAAAAACATCCACATATATAGTATTATAGACACAAATGGGTATTAATAGGATATTTTGTTTTAAAAATGCAGTTCTTAAATTTAAATTAATAATATCTGGGGCAATGTCACACAGATCATCCTAGCTCCAAACTAAGCATGGCTTGTACTATGGGTACCAGGCGACGATATTATATAGGTATATAAATTCATTACATATACCTAAGTAATTTTATCTTTATAATTAAACCGACTTGCAATACAAGGAGTATTACAATTCAAGTGTAATTTTTCTCTATCTATATGTTACGTAATTTTCCGTTAATATTAGTAATATATCCTGGGACATTATTCACACACGGCCATCTGATCCCAAACTAAGCAGAGCTTGTACTATGGAAACCAGATAACTGATATACTACTTTCTTTTGTATATACATACTTATAAAGATAATTACACCCAGACTCAGGACAAACAGACATGTTCATGCACACAAATATCTGTCCTGGGTGGGAGTCGAATACACGACCTCCTGAGTGAAAGCCGACCGAATCTACCAATTGGCCCGTTGTTTTGGAACTAATTTTTAACCGACTTCAAAATTGTCTACTACTACTGGATTATTGTCCGGTGCAGTAGTAAAAGCGACCTAAGCTAATTTTTTTTTAAAGACCACGCCCGCACTATGTAGTCTAATCCCTGTGTCGCGGGGTACTTTACAAACATATAATAGACGGACACAAATTACATCCAGACTTAGAACAACTATTTATGGGTCACACAAATAGTTGTCCGGCGCAGGACTCGAACCCGCGACACGAAGCGGCGAGGTGATTGTCTTTGCCGCTGCGGTACACGTGCAGTCATATAAATTTTTTCAGTAATATAAAAGTCTTATTATTTATTTTTTGCTATCGGTACAGTATATAGATACCATCCATACAGTTTCCTTCTTTGAGTATGTAATGTTATTATATAACTTAGTATCGACGTGTTATTGTCAAGGATAAGGTGACTTATGCGTATAAACATTATATACTAGCTATGCACCGCGGTTTCAACCGCGTTAAAGTAGTTTTGGTGTAAAATAGTAACAAACAAACATGGTCACATACTTTCGCATTTATAATATTAGTAGGATGTGTACCTCTAGCGGTTCTGGCAGTGCACGCCGGTATAGCTCGCAGATGGTAGATTTTTTCCTACTTACTTGACACTTATTGTAATATTTTGGATAATTCACACAATATCTTTATAAATTGTAGCCTATAAGTTACTCTGATATATTATAGTAAAGTTTCATTAAAATGCATTCGGTAGTTTTTACCTGAAAGAGTTACAAACATCCATCCATCCATACTTAAAAACTTTCGAATTTATAATAGTGGTAGGATTTTATAATTAACAGCATGTCAATGGACACATTGTCAACATAAAACCGACCTTATTGCCTAAGTAATAAGAATGCTAGAGGATTAGCTGTGTCTATCCGCCGTGGACTTTGCCGTGCAAGCAGAAATATTTTATTTCTAAATATTATATTTATTTGTTGGGATATTGTCGCACGTACAAAATTATTGGACCGTCATTAATTTCTGAACGAAATTTTACAAGAAATAAAACAATATATATATTTAAAAAAGATCATTAATTGAGAATGAAAAATAAACCGGCCAAGTGCGAGTCGGACTCACCCATGAAGGGTTCCGTAGCAGCAAGTATTTCAGTTGATTAAATGAAAGCAAATTGCGGTTTACGATTTATGACGTATTAAGAAAAAACTACTTACTAGATCTCGTTCAAACCAATTTTTGTTGTTAGTTTGCATGATAATGTACATCATATATTTTTTTTAGTTTTATCGTTCTCTTATTTCAGAAGTTACAGGGGGGACACTCATTTTACCACTTTGGAAGTGTCTCTCGCGCAAACTATTCAGTTTAGAAAAAAATTATATTAGAAACCTCAATATCATTTTTAAAGACCCCACATGTATGGGTACGACGAAAAAGAAATGTTGACTTTCAGTTTTATGTATGGGGAGCCCCCACAATTATTGTTCTTTTTCTATTTTTGTGTAAAAATCTTAATGCGGTTCACCGAATACATCTACTTACCAAGTTTCAACAGTACAGCTCTTATAGTTTCGGAAAAAAGGCTGTGACATACGGACGGACAGACAGACAGACATGACGAATCTATAAGGGTTCCGTTTCTTGCCATTTGGCTACGGAACCCTAAAAATAGAGTTTTGGTGCCAACGCGGAAAAAGGAGTTGAGTGAGTTATCGAAAAACATATAATTACCTACATATGTTTTTCCATAACTCCCGCAATATTCGCCATTTTGTGATGGCGGCCATCTTGGTTTTTAAATTTATCATAGTTTATATTATTCTACTAGTCAATCCTTTTCATTTGATACCCATATTGAGTGAGCTGTGTAAAAAGATGTTACCATTTGTGGCGGCGGCCATCTTGGACCGATTTTTATCAAACATTGTTAAAAACACTACCGACTAATTCACCTTTCAAACAAAAAAAATAAAAATTGGTTATACGTTTGAGACCTACAACCCCCACCTCCCCCTCTATTTGCGACGGGGGTAATCTTAGCAACAAATACTTATCGAAATCGATCCATAAACAAAAGAAACGAAATGGCGGGAAACCGATAAAAACAATTGAATTCATAACCTTCTTCTTTTGAAATCCAAATTAGAAATGGCGGCCAGAAGTAACGCTTACAACTGTCACTTATGAGTAATCTATGTTTAATTACACCTCAAATGTACATAGTTAATTAAATTAAAATAGGCACCAATATAATGTCATACAGTTGAAAATTGTGAGTACAACGTTAGTGAACCTATAAAATTATCGGTGTACGCGTGTGTGCGTGTGGACGACGCGCACACTAGCGCAGCAGTTTGTTTGGTCTCGACATTGTTAGGGTTGGCGCGTAAGCGATCTATTAATATTTTCTAAATGTCTCTAATGTCAGCCATCGGTAATCATTTATTTTTATTTTATTTAGGAAACAGACAGTTTTATACAATAACTTACTACTAATTAGCAATTCTTAAAAACCTAGAGTTCCATAACAGTTTATATATATATATATATATATATATATATATATATATATATATATATATTACATAGTATAGTTTTTGAGCTGTATATAATATATATATATATATATTATATACAGCTCAAAAACTATACTATGTAATAACATATCCAAAACTACGATAATACACACAAAAGAAAAAGACAAACAACTTAACTTAAACTTGAAAATTTCTTATTTAATTTGGTTTAAATGCAACTAAAGTCGTACAAAATATATCTGTATCCTTAAATTTATCATTATACACATCAACACTATGTTTGAAGAAATTATTGTTGGTGTAAACAGTCTTGTATAGGGGTACAGAAAATAATTTTTTTGATCATGAACCAGGTCTGGGCACTTTAATGGCTATTTTTTCAAATGATCAATTAATATTATAATTTTATCTGTGTAACAACCGATTAGAAAAATAATCATTTCCCATTTGAATAAAAAATAATTATCAAACTTAATTCACAAAAATGGAGAAATAATCACAGCTGAAACTTTGTGAGTGTGTATGTTTGTTACTTCTTCATGTCTAAACGGCTGGAGCGATTTTAATAAAATTTGGCGTGGAGTTAGCTAACACCCTGGATTAACACATAGGCTATAATTTATAAAGGTTAACGCGGGTAAAACCGCGGGGTTCAGCTAGTTAAATAAATATCTTGGGACAAATAACACTGCCATCTGATCCCAAACTAGGCAGGGCCTGTACTGCACTTTGGCGTGGTTGGTCGATACTTGCTTTTCACGCCCCAGGTCGTGGTTTCGATTCCCAGGAGAGATACTTGTGTGCATGAACATGTCTGTTTGCCCTGAGTCTGGGTGTAATCTATACATATAATAAAATCGTAGGAAAGTCGAACTGTACATTGAATATTTTTTAAAAAGGATACTTGGGGCGTGATCTACAATAGATATCGAAGCCAAAAATATAGATTTTAGAATTTTTGTCTGTGTGTCTGTATGTACGTCCGGGCTAAACTCAAAAAGTACTGCATGGATTTACTTAAAATATTGCGTGAATATTACTAAGAGGTCGGGTCAACATATAGGCTAGGCTACATATAGGCACATATTATGACGCTATCACCTACGCGGGAGGAGCTGTGATAATTTATAAAATTTAACGCGGGTAAAACCGCGGGGCATAGCTAGTTGTTTATATAAGTATGTATTTACTAAAGAAGAGTAGTATATGTAGTATGTCAGTTATCTGGTTTCCATAGTACAAGCTCTGCTTAGTTTCGTATTGGATGGCCGTGTATGAATAATGTCCCAAAATATTATAATTATTTCTAAATAAATACATATTATAGATAAATTAAACCCAGACACAGAACCAATAATCGTACTCATCACACAAATATTTGACCTGGGTGGAGATCGAACCCACGACCTCTGACTTATAGTCAAGGTCCACTAGTCTAACAAAAAATCGCGAATTTTACATGATTTTTTATTGAAATAAAACTTCCTCGTTGAAATAGACTCATTGTATTCGTTTAAGTTACTGATGAAGTCCTCCGCACATCTTAGTACCGTTATGTAACGATGCCATTGCTTCCCCTGTCCCACTCGCACACACACTCTCTCGTTCTCACCTAAGCTGGGAATTTAATAATAGATATTGTTTTAATAATTATGCATCCTAAATATGACAACCTCTCAAAATAATGGCGCAGCGGCTAAGACAGTCGCCTCGCTGCTTCGTGTCCCGAGTTCGATTCCCGCGCCGGACAATATATGTTTATGAAGTGCCCCGCGACACAGGGATTAAATACCTTAGCGCGGTCGTTGTCTTTTTTAAAAAAGAATAGCGTAAAATATATGTAATACATACATACAACTTGTAAACTCTTTCTTTTGCAGTCGGCTCAAGAAAATAATATTAGAAATATTTGCTATGGTTGAAGTCAGACAATTATACGGATAAAAACTGAATACTGAACTATTCAGTACATAAAACGTAATCAAATAAATTTTAGACAAAATAAGAACTATATATTTTCTTTTTTTAAGTGCCAGCTGCTAAAATAACCTGAACCCACAGGTACAAAATATACAATTAGGTGATAATATACTCATATATATATATATATATATATATATGAGTATATTATCACCTAATTGTATGTACCTGCTATATATAATACATTGATTCCCTGACGGGTAGGTAGAGTTCCAATTGTCACGATCTTTGCACACCTATTTTGTCTTATTCACTTTTATTATATTCTTCATACATGCTCACCTGTTTAGGGTTTTACTGACCTGGTCTTTCTTGAGAATATCTCCGACTTGGTCAGCGAATTTTGACGAGGTCTTCACCTTCCGGTTGGACCAATTACACAGGCCAGGTATATTTGTGTATTACTATATTATCTCTGCCTACCCCTCAGGGAAACAGGCGTGAGTCTATGTTCTTTGTTAATCGCATTGGAATAACTATTTTATCTTGTATATTACCATGCCGCCTACCAACATATCGCTACACAAGTTCCCTAGAATACGCGTAATATATTAACAAAAATAATCTAATCTAATTGAGAATCTCCTCTTGTTTTGAACCCGGTTAAAAAGAAATTACAATACATAACACCTTTTTCAACGTCTAAGTAAACAAATTAAACATTAATTATAACAATCTCCAACCCTGACTCATGTACTCACACATATATAGAATATCCATTATTAACAATATCAAAAAAACGTAACCTCGGTCGCTTTTTAAAGAACGTTCAACTTTATTCCAGTGAAATAAAGTCGTATTTCATTTGAATAGTGTGCGGTGCATAATATATTTTTAAATTCAGAAAGGACATATGAAACTCAATACTTGTCAAACCAAATGGGTATTGCTAGGGCTGTGACACGGTATTAAGAATATAATTATTTTTGTATTATATAATTTTAATATAAACTATATTTACTAGTATTATAAATAGAAAATATTACATATGTTGTACGTTAGTTTGCTTTGAACTTAGAAACTACATAACTAATTTAAAAAATCACCGATACAAACATATATTAGAAATGTAGTATATCAGTTATCTGGTTTCCATAGTACAAGCTCTGCTTAGTTTGGGATCAGATGGCCGTGTGTGAATAATGTACTATGATATTATTACTTTACTTTGACTGCACGTGTGGCGCAGCGGCTAAGACAGTCGCCTCGCCGCTTCGTGTCGCGGATTCGAGTCCCGCGCCGGACAACTCTTTGTGTGACCCATAAATAGTTGTTCTGAGTCTGGATGTAATTTGTGTCCGTTTATTATATGTTTGTTAAGTACCCGCGAAACAGGGATTAGATTCCCAAATGCGGGCACTGTCTTTAAAAAAATACGGATCTTTAAAAATAGACGGTCGCCGTAGCCTAGTTGGTAGTGGTCCTGCCTACGAAGCTGGTGGTCCTAGGTTCGAATCCCGGTAAGTGCAAATATTTGTGTGATGAGCACGAATATTTGTTTCTGAGTCATGGATGTTTATATGTATTTAAGTATTTATCTATCTATATAAGTATGTATATCGTCGCCTGGTACCCATAGTACAAGCTTTGCTTAGTTTGGGGCTAGGATGATCTTTGTGATATTGTCAAAAAAAAAAAACGGTAGAGAAGTGAAAAGAATTCCAGGTAGAAGGTCAACTTCCGTAGCATATGTGTCATAATTGTGGCGAA
Source organism: Pseudoips prasinana (assembly GCA_951640165.1). Lineage (NCBI taxonomy): Eukaryota > Metazoa > Arthropoda > Insecta > Lepidoptera > Nolidae > Pseudoips > Pseudoips prasinana. Next base: position 2,582,141 of record OX621264.1, read on the forward strand.
TATCGTAATCTCATCCCGTGGGGGGCGAAGAACTGGTCCTGAGGGAATATCTCCCAGAGAATGAGCAGCAGCGTCTCTCTGTGTGACCACTATCATCATCATACTGCTATTGCCAATCCATCTGACAGCATGACTATTATGGCATACTAGCTGTGCCCCGTGGTTTTACCCGCATTATCTTTATAAAGCATCCAGTAACACTGTTACCGGATGGGAACTTTTTTCCCAACGTGTTACACCAATATTTAATGAAGTGTAACAATGTTACTCGTTGCGACAAAAAAAGTTGCATGCAGTAACACTGTTACTGGATGGGAACATTTTTCCCAACGTGTAACACCAATATTTAATGAAGTGTAACAGTGTTACTCGTTGCGACAAAAAAGTTGCATCCAGTAACACTGTTACTGGATGGGAACATTTTTCCCAACGTGTAACACCAATATTTAATTAAGTGTAACAGTGTTACTCGTTGCGACAAAAAAAGTTTCATCCAGTAACACTGTTACTGGATGGGAATATTTTTCCCAACCGGTAACAGTGTTACAAGTTGTGGTGTTACTGGTTGGGAATACACCATTACTAGCTATGCTCCGCGGTTTTACCCGCATTAAAGTTTATAAATTATAGCCTATGTGTTAAACCAGGATGTCAGCTAACTCCATACCAAATTTTATTAAAATCGCTTCACCATTTAGATGTGAAGAAGTAACAAACATACACACTCACAAAATTTCGCCTTTATAATATTAGTTTGATTACACCCAGACTCAGGACAAACAGACATGTCCATGCACACAAATATCTGTCCTGGGTGGGAATCGAACACACGACTAGCGGCGTGAAAGGCAAGCATCTATCAACCACGCCAATGGGCCTGTCTAAATAATAAATTAATAAAATGTTGTTTGTCTCCTCAGTGACCCCTCCATTTCTATTAGTTATACCCCGTTTTACAGTATATAGTAAGAATTAGGCATAATATTTTTTGACAGTAAATTAAATTAAACTCATTAACCTCCTTTCCAACGCAGTCGGTTATTAAGCTGAGTTGTATCGAATTATCACATTTTTAACTTGAGCTCGGTTCACAATTGTCCTATGAACAGGCTTCAGAATATTTAGAGGGGACATCACTTGGAAATTAATTTTCAAGGTTCTTCTGTAAATTTATATTAAGTAGCTCTCGCACATGTTCGTAATTAATGTTTGAAATAAAAGTAGAATTAGTAAATTTTCACTTAAAAAGAAGTTAAGACAAACATTGCTTACCGAGTTCGCAGATACCTTAGAAGTTTGATACAACTTTCAACGAACATCACCATGTAACCAACTAAAAGTACTTCTAGTTTTGCAATAGTTCTTTACGAATACGTAGAATGTTATGTTTATGTACCTAATCTATTTTAACCCACCAAACTGTTACACAGTTTGGTGGGTTAAAATATAATGTAATGGTTTTTGTTCCAAATAAATGATTTATTTATTATTATTATAATTCGATCATTAAGGTTCTATTGTCAAAGACCTGTGTGGTGACGGCGAGAAATATCATCACCCCATCTCATCCCGTGGGGGGCGTAGAAGTCGACCCTAGTGAATATCTTCCAGAGGACGGGCAGCAGCTTCCTTTTCAGTACTATTACCATCATACTGCGATCGCTAATCCATTCGCCAAGTAAAAAAAAAAAAGGTTTTTATTCACGTAGACTTTAAAAAAGCGCTTGTAAATAGTCAGAACATGTTTGTAGTAATATAGTTGTATACATTATTATTTCTAGTAACATAGATATTTAGGTACACATTGTATGAAAACATTTATAAAATTTAATTTATTATAGCATTGATATTTAGCTAGCTCGTATCAAGTTATTGTCAAGAGATTATGTTTAATTATCTAGTTTAAGTCTAATATCCAAGCGTGGCGAAAATGGCATTTCCCCCCATGATCTTTCACGAGGGAGGCTTTTGTCCAGCAGTGGACTTCGTTGGGTTGTTATGGTGAACATTAAAGAAAAATAATTTAATTATTTAAGGACATGCAAAAGCTATTACATCTTCTTAAATCTTAAAAGTTTTAAACAATTAAGTAATACAGTCTAATTGTAAAGCTTCTAACTCAAGGTGCCACAACATGCGGTAAAAACATACGTAGGTAAGTAACACTGTTTAAAAGCCATGGCTCCATAATAGGAGTGGAAAAATAAGGACTAAGGTCAATCAGTATAGTCGTAGACACTAAAATTGATACTATTTCTAACTAAAATCTATTAATATTAGGTAAACAATGCCTAAGATAAATATAAAGGACACATACACACGGCCACACATCAAGCTATACATTTATTTTATTTTATTTTTATTTTATTTGGGAAACAAACAATTGTACAATATATCTTACAGCTAAAATATCATAAGGGTGACATTGGTTAATTGTACAATCCACGACGTTTCCACGTATTACTAATATGATATCTACATACAGTGGTGTTAGTGTGTTAGGATATTATATATAGTATATACATATATAATTATATATTTTAAATCGTATTCTTAAGTACTACCTATAGTTAAGAGACCTTTTAAGCTTTTAACTAGTTCTTTTTTGTATTTGGCGTAGCTTGTAGCGAAGATATCTATCATCGTAAAATTTTTGTTGTAAAGCTTTACTAATCTATGGAGGAGTGCTCGTTCACCTGCATTTGTACGGCTGGGAGTCGTAGCAATTTTCTAGTATAAGCTGATCTCGCCTTGTATAGGATTTTCATACAATGACAGATCAGCTTATATCGAAAACGTATAGCTTGATGTGTAGCCGTGTGTACATACTTAAAAATAGTGCTGCAACACTTAAAGACTCGAACCATTCGAATTTTACGTTATTAAAGTTAATTACAATAAATTAATTAAAAACTTGCACTAAATATATTATTTATGTATACATATTGTTTTTATTTAAATAAGTTAATTAATATTAATCTGTTCTCAGTTTTGATACTCAGTTTGTCAGTGTGTCAAAAGCATGGTAGTAATGTAATGTTTTATTTATATCAAAATAATTTATTGCTAATGCCTATCTATTATAAAATATCAATCAATCAATCATTTATTGCTGATCATAGGTAATTACAATGTGTAATACATTTCAAGATATCAGATAAATGTAGGTATGGTCCAATAGGTATGTTCTGCCTGATAGGGCATGCAAATTATTATTTAAAAAATTCACAAAAATTAAATTAAAAAAAAATTCTGTGTGTACTTATGTACACGCGTTAGAAGTTATACTTCTTTGGCGTATGGAAAAAAAAAACTAAAATGCAGTAGTAATTAACGATAAATATTAAAATTAATCAAAAAGATTTTATTTAAATAAAAATACTAGAATATACAACTTGAACATAGTTATCAATTTTCATACCACCTAGAACTAACTTCATGCTGTTAAATTTAGGTGTCAGTGTGCGCGCGCATCGTAAAAATTCACTCTCATCTAGAACTAACTTCATGCTGTTAAATTTAGGTGTCGGTGTGCGCGCGCATCGTAAAAATTCACTCTCATCATTTTTCTCCATCGCGCCAAAAGAAGTATAACTTCGAAAATAAAAATATAAATTTAATTTCATGTCAATTACACCTTTACACTTATGGTTTAAGACATTTATTTCTCAAAAAAGAATACAATTCACTTATTATTGAGAAATACAAGTAATAAGGAACGGACACTAAAACTATAATAATATAAAATTAAAGTTAGTAATTGCATAAATTAGGTGGTTAGTAAAGATAACTTATATTATAACTTATATACTTAGATAGGGGTACTTTAATTTCCATTTCGACTAGCTAAGTGTGATTTCTCGAAGTACCCATCCTTCCGTTTGTTACGCTATACCGTGGAATATTAACAGAGTACGCAATGCACTTAAAAATAACACATAAATTAATCAAAATTCGGACCTATCGTATTCGCCTAAAATCGAGTCTATCGGTCAAATAATCTTATAATAAACCGGTGAGAGCATCCAAATCTTATCAAATTAGTGTATTGTCATCGGTCCTCGATATATTTAAAATAAGTAATATAGTTATTTTAATTTAAGTAGAAACTATAGAACTATCCAGTCTATAACATTCTTAGCTCTACTTGCTGAGTCGAACACATATTCTACGTAACGAGGGCGCGCGTGTGTGTGTGTGTGCAAACACGCAATTTATCGACATAAAAATATGGATACACGATCCATATTATCATAAAATTATTATTATTATTAATTTTGGACTTTGTTTTGTCTTTCTTTGGGACGCATGTTCTAAGTAGAAATAAATATATTATATTATACAATGTGTAACAGAAATAGTCGACGTAACGTAAGGAGCGCTATTATATCACGAAACTAAACTAGTAAGTAAGTAGGTACATATAATGTTTAGCTAATGAAAACTAGTTTGTGAAAACGAAAAAATAAAAAAATATATTTACTTCGCATGTTGATGTGCTACACGTTGTTCAGTTTTATTAGCAAATGAAGCTCCTTAAGTTAAGTACCTATTACATAGTTCAACTATTACATAGATGGTAATTTATAGGTGATGTTATTAGGTATAACTTGAGGAGATTATCTATACATATAATAAAATCGTAGGAAAGTCAAAACTGTACATTGAATATTATTTAAATAGGATACTTGGGGCGTGATCTATAATCGATATCAAAGCCAAAAATATAGTTTTTAGAATTTTTGTCTGTGTGTCTGTTTGTCTGTATGTATGTCCGGGCTAAACTCAAAAAGTACTGCATGGATTTACTTCAAATTTTGCATGAATATAACTAAGAGGTCGCGTCAACATATAGGCTACATATTATGACGCTATCACCTACGGGGGAGGAGCTATGATATTTATAAAGTTTAACGCGGGTAAAACCGCGGGGCACGGCTAGTAAATAATAAGATTTACCAAAGGGCGTAGACTTAATCATGGTGTGCCCCAAGGTATATCCTAGAACCGTTACTTTTATAATTTATATAAATGTCCTGCCAAATGTTACACGCTATCCTATTAAACAGTTTGCAGACGACACTACTGTAACCATAAATTGTAACGATATAAGCGCCTATGAACAAAACATTAATAATACCCTAATTTCTATTGTTGAGTGGCTTGACGCTAACAATTTAAAAGTCAACATAAGTAAAACTAAGTTGGTAAATTTCAGTCAACGTAATAAGACCCCAGACATAAACATTAAACACAAAAACCAGTCACTTATTGTTGTAGAATCGACCAAATTTCTGGGTTTAACACTTGATAGTAGATTGACATGAAAGCTTCACATTGAACAACTAGCAAAGATTATTATGATTAAAAAAATTAAAATAAAAAGGTTTTTATTCACGTAGACTTTAAAAAAGCGCTTGTAAATAGTCAGAACATATTCGTAGTAATATATAATTAAATTATAATTATTTCTAGGTACATATAGATATTTAGGTACACGGATTGTAGGAAATAATTTACAATTAGATTTATTTTATAACAGTAACGATATTTAACTAACTTAAATTAAGTTATTGTCAAGGATCATGTGTAGGTTTAATTATCAAAATTTGAAATGTTAGCTATATTTTTACTACATACTGTCGAAATTTCGATTACCTACCCTGGGACACTGGGTCGAATGATTTAGTAAATTTTACTATCACGATGACCGGTTAATTAGGCGAACCCATTAATTACCTACGGCGTGACAAGCCAACTTCGCCAACTGGCCTGACAGTTTTTTTTAACACAATGCCCGCAATAGGTAAAATAGTCCCTGAGTCGCGGGGTACTTTATATTTATTTCGATATTTTTTTTTATTTATTCCTGTGTTATGTGTTTTTAATACATATTTCAATTGTTAAGTGCTTTTTTGTAAATATATTTTTTTTAAATGCTTCATGTTACTTTTTGGCTTACCAGTAAGTTATATATATATTGGTAAGCCAAATCTAGTATTCTTTATTTCGTATCACTAAATATTTTCTTAAGGGTAAGCTCCTCATGCTCTATAAATTAATAATAATAATTGCTATATTAATAATATAATAACAAATATACAGCGAAAGCGAAAGAAAGCAAATTCACAAGAATATAGAAGAATATTTAATTTAATATTATTATTAATGTTATCTGTACCTACATGATAAGATAAAATTTCGCATGTAATTGTAGACAAAATATGTGAACCTTTTAATTATGATCACTATAAAATCCTATCTGTACCATATTTTAAGCGAAATAAAGATAACTTAGTTACTTACTTAGTCGTTATAAACACAAGGTCCGCCATAATAATAACATTTAATCCGTACCTTAATATAGACAGAACCATTCAGGCAATATGTAGCAAAAATATATCTAAAATTAGTAACGATATAGATAATTAAACCTACACATGATCCTTGACAATAACTTAATTCAAGTTAGTTATCTATATCGTTACTGTTATAAAATAAATCTTAATGTAAATTATTTCCTACAATCCGTGTACCTAAATATCTATATGTACCTAGAAATAATTATAAATTAATTATATATTACTACGAACATGTTCTGACTGTTTACAAGCGCTTTTTTAAAGTCTACGTGAATAAAAACCTTTTTTATTTTATTTATATTTATTTATAACTTAAATTGTAATTATCTATATTTTCTTAAAAAGATAAAAATAAACCAAAATTAAATTAATCATAAAAAGCCATATCCATAATATTCTAGCTACCAAATGGGAAGACATTCCGGTTTTCACACACACATGCATGCACATACATAATTGAATGTGCCACAGACTTAACAACTTTATTTGCCGACAAAATTACAGTTTAACTTCAAAATTCAACCTTATCACTTTAGCTTAAGAGCCACTAACAGTATTTCGAAACGCAAATATTATGGTATTCAGTATCTGCCGTGTATTTTAACAATATTGTATAATAAAAGTTAAAATTCATTCAAATATAGAATTTTGAGGACGTAAAATCGATTTTTAAGTTTAACGTTTCGGTTTTGTTTCGTATTCTGAAGCGTTTCGATAAATACTTTGGATTATTTAGCTTTGGTATTTACTTATACTATCTGCCGCCTGCAGTTTCACCCGCGTGAAGTTCTTTTATAGGTTAATCCAGGTCCTACTCTATCTTTCTACCAAATGTCGTCCAAATGGGTCCAGCCGTTCAGGCGTGAAGAGGTAACAAACATACACACATACTTACAAACTTTCGCATTTATAATACTAGCTGTACCCTGCGGTTTTACCCGCGTTAAACTTTACAGATTATAGCCTATGTGTTAATCCAAGGTTTCAGCTAACTTCATACCAAATTTTATAAAATCGATCCAGGCGTTTAGACGTGAAGAAGTAACATACATACATACACACTCACAAACTCACAAACTTTCGCCTTTATAATATTTTATATGTGTGTCTGGGTGTTATTATCTATATAAGTATGTATTTATAAAAGAAAAGTAGTATATGTAGTATATCAGTTATCTGGTTTCCATAGTACAAGCTCTGCTTAGTTTGGGATCAGATGGCCGTGTGTAAATAATGTCTTAATATTATTATTTACTAGCTGTGCCCCGCGGTTTTACCCGCGTTAAACTTTATAAATTATAGCCTATGTGTTAATCCGGGGTGTCAGCTAACTCCATACCAATTATTATTAAAATCGCCCCAGCCGTTTAGACGTGAAGGAGTAACAAACATACACACTCACAATCTTTCGCCTTTATATATTTTTTTTTTTTTTTTTTTTATCTAGGGACAATGTCACACAGATCATCCTAACCCCAAACTAAGCAAAGCTTGTACTATGGGTACCAGGCGACGATATACATACTTATATATATAGATAGATAAATACTTATATACATAGAAAACATCCATGACTCAGAAACAAATATTCGTGCTCATCACACAAATATTTGCACTTACCTGGATTCGAACCCAGGACCATCAGCTTCGTAGGCAGAAGCACTACCAACTAGGCTACGGTGACCGTCAAATATATAATATTAGTGTGATTATTCTACAAAGTCAACTAAGGCTATGATGCCACCTTTGGGCCCCCGGTAGTCAATTTAACTTTATAAATGGTCTAAAGTAAGTCTATATAGGTATTACATAATATAATTTATTCCAACTGTAAAACCGAACAAAAAATATAAGTGAGTGAGACAACTCTCAATTTGCAAACAAAATCAGCTTCTTACAGATGTTTTGTGGGACTATTGTTATGTTGGCACTACGTAGATACAGATAATATATAGATCCGTCTATGCTCTGTGGCGGTCAAGCAATAATGAAATATGTAATGAAATTTATTCAGCACTTGGGTATTATCATACACTTGTACTTTTCAAGCTCACAATGCAGTAGGTACACACAACATAGTAGAATCTATACATACATATAATAAAATCGTAGGAATCTTGGGGCGTGATCTACAATCGATACCGAAGCGAAAAATGTAGTTTTTTTAATTTTTATCTGTTTGTCTGTATGTATGTCCGGGCTAAACTCAAAAAGTACCGCATGGATTTACTTCAAATTTTGCATGAATATTACTAAGAGGTCGGGTAAACATATAGGCTACATATTATCACATTATAAAATTTAACGCGGGTAAAACCGCGAGGCACAGCTAGTTTTAAATGAAAAGAAGGTCACCGTAGCCTAGTTGGTAGTGCTTCTACCTACGAAGCTGGTGATCCTGAGTTCGAATCCCGGTATGTGCAAATATTTGTGTGATGAGCACGAATATTTGTTTCTGAGTCATGGATGTTTTCTATGTATATAAGTATTTATCTATCTGTATAAGTATGAACATCGTCGCCTGGTACCCATAGTACAAGCTTTGCTTAGTTTGGGGCTAGGATGATCTGTGTGACATTGTCCCCAGATATTATTATTATAGTGTATTGGACTGTGCGTGTTTTCTATACAAACGGAGGTACTTACAAGCAACGATAGAACACGCACTCACGCACTACGCTGCATCATGCGGGGCAGTGTGCCAATCGCCTTAGGTGGTAGCTAGTACCATGTTAGTACACAGGAGGCGCTGCCTGACTACCTAGTGAGTTCCTTAATCGCCTTTTACAACACCCACGGGATGGTAGGGGGTGACCCTGTTATTCCGGAAACCACACAGCGTATGTAAACATAGTCAAATATCGAAAAAATAATTCAATTTTTCTCATTGACCTATATGTATTCTACTAGTCGCGCAATCCCATATTGAGAATTTGCTCACTGAGTTGCAGCTCGGGAGCTGCAACTCGTTCAGTCAGCCGCGAGCCAGTGAGTGGGGTGGTAGTTTGCGTATGACTCTCGACAAAGCCGAATCAACATAAATTGATGAACAAACGAGCTTGATTACATTTATTAGACTTTGGTGACTAGAGTATACTAGTCTTTTACGTGAATTTAACTTTATTTATGTTAAGTTAACAATTTAATTCATAATTATTTCCGATTTATGAATAAAATAATGCTTGTAGCAAAATGTCCGCCTTTGCTCGCCGTATCCTATATCCTTCTCGCTTCCTCTTTTCTTCCATTATCTATTTGAGTGAATAGTACTACTAATTCACTGCCATAGATATAGAGAATATAAAACAGACGTGACAAATGTTGTTGATATATTTTACGTATTTTTTATTTGATATGTCATGTTCCATAAAACGTCAGAAGTATACATAACTAATTTTATTTGATGGAACATAACCTTTTTTTGTAAATCTACTGGTTAATTATATCATTGATAATCATGTTGTTTTTTTATTGACATGACCCTAATATTATTATTGTCATATATATCGTCATAAATAAAAATCTCTCCAAATCTCTCCAAAAATACCTAATATACCAATAATTAGGAAATAATTTACCAAGCAATACTTAAAATCTATCTCCGAGACAGAATGCAAAAAGGTAAAATATTTCTATATCGTGTCACATCTGCGCGCCCGCTTATTCACTTCTATGATTTTGCCTGTACATATATCTATTTATTAAACATTATTTATGCAAGTTAATGATAAATTTAATAATAATCTTTCATTAGTTACACATAATATCAATGTCACAGGAAATTTTATTTCTATAATTCAGTTAAAATATAATATAATTAAATTCATAAAAACAAAAGTAAAATATTCATAAAATGTCTACAGAAAGAGAATTAATATCTAGTATGACATTTATAGTTATAATAATCTTTAAGTTTATAGAAACAGTTTTCTATGAGCCATTTTTAGGGTTTTGTAGCCAAATGGCAAAAAAACGGAACCCTTATAGATTCGTCATGTCTGTCTGTCTGTCTGTCGGTCCGTAAGTCACAGCCACTTTTTCCGAAACTATAAGAGCTGTACTGTTGAAAATTGGTAAGTAGATGTATTCGGTGAACCGCATTAAGATTTTTACACAAAAATAGAAAAAGAACAATAATTTTGGGGGGTCTCCATACATAGAACTGAAACTCGAAAAAATTTTTTCATCGTACCCTTACATGTGGGGTGTCTATGCATAGGTCTTCAAAAATGATATTGAAGTTTCTAATATCATTTTTTTCTAAACTGAATAGTTTGCGCGAGAGACACTTCCAAAGTGGTAAAATGAGTGTCCCCCTGTAACTTCTAAAATAAGAGAAAACTAAAAAAATATATGATGTACATTACCATGCAGATCTCGTTCAAACCAATTTTCGTTGTTAGTACAACGAAAATTGTTTTGAACGAGATCTAGCAAGTAGTTTTTTTTTTAATACGTCATAAATCGTAAACCGCAATGTGCTTTCATTTAATCAACTGAAATACTTGCTGCTACGGAACCCTTCCTTCGAGTCCGACTCGCACTTGGCCGGTTTTTATTTTAATTATTTAAAATAAAAAAAATCCGGACATGCTAACGCTAAACCAACGAGGCAATCAAAACATACGAATGGATGCCTTTCTCTTGATATCAGTTAAAGAAGCTTAGCCAATCTATGTCTCACTTGTCACAACACTAAATCTATGGATTTCTACGAATCACATGAAAAAGTAGATAATACAGTGCAGCCAACATCACGATTTAAACAAAATTATACAATGCGAAGATACAAAAAACTGTTTCGAAATCGGTCACACCATTCTGGGGGTTCGATGGCTAATATACATACAGACAATAAATAACTGGTCTATTGGCCTAGGGGGTACTGATTGCTAAGCCATAGGTCGTGGGTTCGATCCCAGACCAGGGGCTCTACCGGCTAAGTCGCCGAACATCGATTTCTTAAATGGCGTTCAAATAAATAAAGGTTAAAAATGACTCAATCAATCGTTAAATCAGCTTCAACGTTGACAATCGATTCCGGACCATTTATGACGTCACATGTGCTCATGGAAGCCGATTTAACGATTGATTAAGTAATTTTTAACCTTTATTTATTTGAACGCCATTTAAGAAATCGATGTTCGGCGACATAGCCAGTAGAGCCCCAGGACAATAATTCTTTGTGTGATTATTTTTTCTGGGTTTGGGCAGGGTTACCATATGACAGGCGTTAGCCGCATTTGACAGGCATTTTAAGGTTTAGGCAGGCGTGCGGCCGGCATTGGTCTGAGACAGGCATTTTCGCAGGCTCTCGTCAACGGCCAGTGGAGTAAAGACAGAAATCGGCTGACAATTGAATCAGTAAAAGCAATATTGATTACACAGGAAAATTACAAAACTTAATCTTGTGAAGATTTTTACATTAATCTTTACATCTATACTCTATACAAATAAATAAAATTGGAGTGTCTGTTTGTAATATTGAAATAACCGGTTTTTACTATATTAATATGAATATACATACGGTACATACACCAAAATAACATTTTTAACAATTTTTGTCTGTCTGTTTGTTCCGGCTAATCTCTGAAATGGCTGGACCGATTTTGATGTGACTTTTATTGGCAGGTAGCTGTTGTAATAAGGAGTAACTTAAGCTACTTTCATTTTAGAAAAAGTCTTTTATTTTACAAAAAAAGCGAAATAAACTAATTAACATGCGGACGAAGTCGCGGGCACAGCTAGTATATACTAAAAAAGAATGAACTATTTAAAAAAATGTTCTCTGACATAATAAATATCCTTCTTTATTATTATCTGTAGGCTTTTATTTATTACCTACAGCGTTTTGCTTCAGACAGGCATTTTTCTGAAAATTCAGGCATTTTAGGTACCATAGACAGGCATCCCTCTATTTATATATGGTAATCCTAGGTCTGGGTGTAATTTATCCAACTAATATTATAAACGCGAAAGTTTGTAAGTATGGATGGATGAATGGATGTTTGTTACTCTTTCACGTAAAAACTAGTGAATGGATTTTAATGAAACTTTACAATAATATAGATTATACATCAGAATAACACATTGGCTACAATTTATAAAGATATTGTGTGAATTGTCCAAAATATAACAAGTAAGTAGGAAAAAATCTACCATCTGCGAGCTATACCGGCGTGTATCGCCAAAACCGCTAGAGGTACACATCCTACTAATATTATAAATGCGAAAGTCTATGAGTATAGATGTATGGATGTATGTTTGTTACTCTTTTACGCCAAAACTACTTTAACGCGGGTGAAACGCGGGTCTATAATATGTATGTATTTAGAAATATATAACTTACAAAAGATATAACAAAGATACTTACCTACTTCTCCTTTTTTAAAGTAGGTTAAAAATCGGTTTTACACAATATATATTTAACAAAATATATATTTGTTATTGAACCTAGATTTATATTCGAACTAGATGTGTACGCATTTATAATATTAGCTGTGCCCCGCGGTTTTACCCGCGTTAAACTTTAGAAATCTTAGCCTATGTGTTAATCCAGGGTGTCAACTAACTCCATACAAAATTTTATTGAAATCGCTCCAGCCGTTTAGACGTGAAGAAGTAACAAACATACACACTCACAAACTTTCGCCTTTATAATAGTAGTGTGATTAGTAGGATTCGAATACGTTACCGAACTCGAACCACGCTAGCCATTAAACCAATAGACCATAATAGAAATTCTATATAATAATAAATTTATATTAATCTACGATGTTTTTGTATGCAAAATGTGAGACAGGGACGGAACGGGGGAAAGAGATAGCTGTACACAGACAAGGGGTGAGAGCGAGATGGGTATATAATTAAAAGTTTTGTCGCTGGCTTTCCGAGGGTACACTTGGGTTAAACAAGAAAATGTGTGGAGAGGGTGTTTATGATTTGAAATAGTATTTTTTTTATATGAGAAATATATATTTAATTAGGGATTTCGATATGCACTACAATTAATATTGCATCCATGCATTATCCTTTTATGTGTAGGTATATACCATTATGTATATATAATATATGTATTTATACTATAAAATGAGATTTAATATTCAGTTTTATCTAATAAATATAATCGATTAGACAATATGTTTAACTATTAAGTAGACACCATTTACTAGAACTAGTTTATTGTTCACGTTTGACATAACTTATTTGTTATTTCGCCTCTTTATTCTATATATTCTCTAATATGTGTTTCACTACCATCTCTTTTAATATACTCTTCCTCTCTCAGTATTTATCTTAGCTTATCTTATTCTTATTGGCATCGGAGACTGTAGAGTGTGCAGATTCTGCAATAACGCATTCGAAACACCTCTACACCTGCTCTGCCACTGTGAGCCACTGATGCATAAACGTAACACCGTCCTGGGCCAACACTTCTTGCACCAGGACGATGTTATCGACACTCCTGCCAAAAAGATTCTGCAATTTATCTATGTTGCAGGGTTAGACAGGGAAGTTTAGTTGGAGCGGCGAGCACAATAGTTCATCACTGGACGCAGTGTTACCAGGACCTCCGGAGACTGGAAATAGCCGCAACCAGAAGAATAAGAATAGCTTATCTTATATAATCCTTTGGATGGGTGGCTCTCGTCTTTATGTATTATGTATAAAGCAATAATACAAAGTGTTACAAAAGATATATTATATATATATATTAAAGATAACTTTCATGCACCTGTCAGTAAGTCATCACCACCACACCACCAGTCACTTACTTACTCCGGGACTTACTATTATGTAAAGAGCAATAATACAAATTGTTACTAAAGAATCCCTTTCATGCACCTGTCAGTAAGTCCCGGAGTGGTTCGAACCACTCCGGGACTTACTTACTCCGGGACTTACTATTATGTAAAGAGCAATAATACAAATTGTTACTAAAGAATCCCTTTCATGCACCTGTCAGTAAGTCCCGGAGTGGTTCGAACCACTCCGGGACTTACTTACTCCGGGACTTACTATTATGTAAAGAGCAATAATACAAATTGTTACTAAAGAATCCCTTTCATGCACCTGTCAGTAAGTCCCGGAGTGGTTCGAACCACTCCGGGACTTACTATTATGTAAAGAGCAATAATATAAAGTGTTACTAAAGAATCCCTTTCATGCACCTGTCAGTAAGTCCCGGAGTGGCTCGGGACTCCGGGACTTACTTACTCCGGGACTTACTATTATGTAAAGAGCAATAATACAAATTGTTACTAAAGAATCCCTTTCATGCACCTGTCAGTAAGTCCCGGAGTGGTTCGAACCACTCCGGGACTTACTTACTCCGGGACCTACTATTATGTAAAGAGCAATAATACAAAGTGTTACTAAAGAATCCCTTTCATGCACCTGACAGTAAGTCCCGGAGTGGTTCGAACCACTCCGAGACTTACTTACTCCGGGACTTACTATTATGTAAAGAGCAATAATACAAAGTGTTACTAAAGAATCCCTTTCATGCACCTGTCAGTAAGTCCCGGAGTGGTTCGGGACTCCGGGACTTACTGACAGGTGCATGAAAGGGATTCTTTAGTAACACTTTGTTTGTATTATTGTCAGGCACATTTGTAGTTATATTTTGCTAGACTGCTTGAGCACTTCTTCCCCTTAAGTCTGGAGAAGGAGAGCAAGAATTTGAGGTTAGGTAAAAACAATCCAGGACATACTACAAAGCGCCATCTAGCTAAAACTATGCAAAGCGTGTACTATGGATACTAGACAACGGACATAAACAATTATATATTTTTTTTATAAATATACATATACACCAATATATATATATATATATATATAAATATTCATATGCAGAAAATACCCAGACTAAAACAAATAGAACATGATCAGAGACAAAAATATTTGTCGTGTACGAGGATTGAACCCGCAACAGCTCGAAAGGCAGTTTCACTAACAACTGAGTCACGGCGGTCGTCAATAACAAACATAATTAATGAGTAAGTGCTAACCAAAATACTATGATCGATAATGTTTGCAGAAGTATTATAATGCCTGGCAAAGTGCCAGTACTATGAGAATTACATATAAATGAAACTGGCATTAAGTACTGAATGTTTATTTTGATGTGTAAATATAAACACGATTTGTCATGTAGGTGATGTAGTTAAAGGAAAGTATGATAATCGAAATTCATGTTCAAACATGTTAAGGCTAGAGTGAACAAGCATCTTACGGGTAGGCGCAGCCCATCTTCGGCCACATCTTCACTTACCATCAGGTGTGAGATGAAGCGGAAACCCATCCAGCTTAAAAAAAATGGAAATTTCCACCGGTTGGGTATCCCGGTGAGAATTTTGGTAGTACATTTTATAGTTACGCTGATTAATGACTAGAAACTCTATATATAGCTTATTATAAGTAACCACACTAATATTATAAAGGCGAAAGTTTGTGAGTGTGTGAGTGTGAATGTTTGTTACTTGTTCACGTCTAAACTGCTGGAGCGATTTTAATAAAATTTGGTATGGAGTTAGATGACACCCTGGATTAATACATCCTAATCCTAACTAATATTATAAATGCGAAAGTACATCTGTCTGTCTGTTACTCTTTCACGCCAAAACTACTGAACGGATTTAAATGAAATTTGGTATACAGGTGGTATAGACCCTGAGAAAGAACATAGGCTAATTTTTATAGTTAGGATAACACATAGGCCATATTTTATAAAGTTTAACGCGGGTAAAACCGCGGGGCACAGCTAGTAGACTATAATTTATAAAGTTCAACGCGCGTAAACCGCGGGGCACAGCTAGTATAAAAATATATTTAAAATATTTTAATATGCGGAAAATGGGGTCCTGCTGCTTGACCAAAAGTCATTTGGCAAAATAACACTTGACAAACAACGTTTGTTAAAATAATGGTTTCACCGATTGATCATTTTACTAGTAAACCTTTTACGAATTACTCGCTTTTCCAAATGATCAACGCTTAAATTGACATTTAATAAATAATTATTTTACACAATGAACATTTAGCAACTTAGTTATCAAATAAAACTACTATTGGTCTAAAAACGCTTGATAGAATGTATTAAGTGACAATTGACCAAAAGACCGGCAATTGTGGAGATCTTTGGGGGAGGCCTTTGTCCAGCAGTGGACGTCTTTCGGCTGATATGATGATGATGATGATGATCATGAAGTGACAAGTGTTATCCAAAGGCTCACACCCATACAGCTTAGGTTAGCGAGGGGTGAAGGGACGAGCGGGTTAGGTTGATATAAGCACAGCGCACAAGTTGAGCAAGCGAAGCGGGTATCCTGGGGCAATGACTTTAGGGCCGTTTGACATTTGGACAAATGCTTAATTTGCGAAACATATTATTTGGTGAAATGAAAAAGGTCAATTGACATTGAATATTTAACACATTTAACAAGTGTACCGTTTGCTAATGGATCATTTGCTAAGTGAATTTGTGTAAATGATACTTTTGTCAAATGTCTCGTTTGGCAAATGAGAACATTTGATGAAACGTTGTTTGTTAAATGACCATTTGTCAATAATTTTTTGGTCAAACATTACTAATACGCGGAAAATGTTAAATAGTGCTAAGTTATCCTTATTGTATACTGACTTAGTTAATTTTTAATGAATTTTTCCCAAATGAAAAAATAAATAAAAATAATAGATACTAAAGTCTTGGGTTCAAATTGGCTCGGGCCAAAAAGTGATAACTATTGTGATTTTTCTGTGAAGAAAATTTCTCAGTATCAGCCCGAAGTCTGGAAGTTGGCGCACACACACTTGGAGAATACGTAAAGCAGTCGGCCCTAGTAGCCAGTAGTCTTCATTATGACTGGCCTCAATAAGCTTTGATATTATATTTTAAAATTTGTCCGTAATAATGAGCAGATCATTTTATTTGTGTGATTGTGAATCGTCTAGAATCGACGGCCGCTGAGACAGAAAGGTTCTCGAGTGGCGACCACGAAATGAAAGACGCAGCATGGGTAGGACCTCTACAAGATGGACCAAGGATCCTGTGAGAGTCGCTAGGCTCGGTCTTTGGAGAGGCCTTTCTCCAGCAGCGGACAACTTTCGGCTGATATGATAATGATGATAAACTGCTAGTCATCCAAGCAAAGCAAATCCATGCTATGAAAAAAGATCTTTGATTTTTGTTTATACTTAAGTCACCGTAGCCTAGTTGGTAGTGCTCCTGCCTACGAAGCTGGTGGTCCTGGGTTCGAATCCCGGTAAGTGCAAATATTTGTGTGATGAGCACGAATATTTGTTTCTGAGTCATGGATGTTTTCTATGTATTTAAGTATTTATCTATCTATATAAGTATGTATATCGTCGCCTGGTACCCATAGTACAAGCTTTGCTTAGTTTGGGGCTAGGATGATCTGTGTGACATTGTCCCTAGATATTATTATTATTATATTATTATTACTTATGTATAGACATTTCTTTTTAATTATTAATATCCAAGTCGACTCGACATCTTTTTCTGTTCCCTTTTTACGAAATATATACCAATGAGTTTCGTTTATACCCTCCTTAACCGACTGCGAAGAGCGGAAAGGTGTGTTACATGTTTTTTGTTGTGGTCTATTTATTTGTTTGTACATTGGAATAGCGATTTATTTTATTTATTTATCTAACATACTGAGTAACTAATACCTTAATTTAATGTTAGCTTGTATTACAGTTGCTCTGAGTACTCTCCGAAATAAATAAACCACTTTAGCGGTCACCCATCCAAAGACTGGCCGCTCAGTTCGTTGCTTAACATCATCACATACAATTATCTTTAAACTTATCTATATTACATATAATAAAATCGTAGGAAAGTAAAGACTGTACATAGAATATTTTTTAAAAAAGGATACTTGGGGCGTGATCTACAATCGATATCGAAGCCAACAATATAGTTTTTAGAATTTTTGTCTGTTTATCTGTTTGTCTGTATGTATGTCCGGGCTAAACTCAAACAGTACTGCATGGATTTGCTTCAAATTTTGCATGAATATTACTAAGAGGTCGGGTCAACATATAGGCTACATATTATCACCCTATCACCTACGGGGGAGGAGCTGTGATAATTTATAAAATTTAACGCGAGTAAAACTGCGGGGCTCAGCTAGTATATAATAGAGTAGTTAATTTCTAGTTACTTATTATAGATATATGACGGTCACCGTAGCCTAGTTGGTAGTGATCCTGCCTACGAAGCTGGTGGTCCTGGGTTCGAATCCCAGTAATTGCAAATATTTATGTGATGAGCACGAATATTTGTTTCTGAGTCATGGATGTTTTCTATGTATTTAAGTATTTATCTATCTATATAAGTATGTACATCGTCGCCTGGTACCCATAGTACAAGCTTTGCTTAGTTTGGGGCTAGGATGATCTGTGTGACATTGTCCCTATATAATATATTATATTATTATTATTAATTTAAAACTGTGTGTATATACCTGTTACCATAGCTCCTAGCTAGCTGGCTAGCTCGTAGCAACTTTAATAATAATTATTATTATTATTATGTGTTACTTGGATATACCGAGTAATAATATTTCTCAATTTTTTTAAAATTTTGATTGATAAAGTGCAAAGATATCAAGCTATGTTTGGTTCATATCGGTCCAGCAGTGTAAGAGTATGAGCTCTTTCCCAACATGATGTAATTATCTGGATATTGAGAGAGAGCGTAGGCCATTGTCGGTACGTGGTAATATGTTGGCGCATAGGTTTGCTCGATGCACAGCTGAGGTCAAGATCACGCTTTTTAAAGCATATTGCCAAGTATTTTACACAAGTAGCCTATGGGCCAGCTTCACTCAGAAATCCTACAATGCCCTACGCGTTCAATACAACAACATCTTCAGGGCTCTGTTCCGGCTCCCACGCTTCTGTAGTGCGTCAGGTATGTTTGCCGATGCTTGCGTGGATGACTTTTATGCAGTAATGCGGAAAAAGATTGCATCACTGATGTACAGGGTGCAACGTAGCTCGAACAGAGTCCTGAGGATGGTGGGTGAACAGCTAGATTCAGCCCTGGTTGGTAGGTTCACCGAGATACATGTTGTTAAGGTTCGGTGAGTCTGCCCATGTGGTATGAATTTATTATGTATACTAACATAGCCTGTAAGATATATTGTTACTAACACTATGGATCAGCTGGTCTGAAAATAAATGATTTTTATTTTATTTATTTTTTTTATTTATTTATAGTTAGAGTCGGGGGTTTTCTAACGGTTAGGTTATTTATTATCCAGTATTTCCCGCCAAAACTAAAATTCACTATTAAGATGCCCCGTCCTTTACATATTAAGTACTATATTAACTACCTCGTTGGTCTAGCGGTAGCGTGTTCAACCGCAGATACGCGTCACATCAAGCTACCCCAATCTGTCAAATTTCCCCAATTGAAAGAGAACCTTATGCTATTGTGATAAAGTTGAAAATCTATAAAAGAAATTTGACAGATTGGGGTGGCTGGATGTGCTGGCGTCTCTACTTTTCTGTTATCATATCATATGGTTGTTATGTTCGTCCTGGTAATTAATATAGATTGTTTTTGATGTAAGAGAGCGACTAAGGAGCAAGAGGGTCACCTGATGGTAAGTAATCACCGCCGCCCATGGACACTCGCAACACCAGAGGGGTCGCTGGTGCATTGCCGGTCTTTAAAAGGCAGCAAACAAGTGTTGCCGACCCTTCCCCCCACCCCGATGAGCTCTGGCGACCTTAATCACACGCAGAAACACAACATTAAGTAATGAATACAAGTTTAACTTAATACAAGCTCGCTAAATATCATTACTATTATAAATTGAATTTTATAAATGTTTTAACAATCCGTATACCTAAATGTAACTAGATATATGTAACTACAAATAATTATGTATACCTACTTAATTATATTCATACAACCATGTTCTGACTATTAACAAGCGCTTTTTAAAGTCTAAGTACGTGAATAAAAAAACTTTTTTAATTTTTTACTAGCTGTGCCCCGCGGTTTTACCCGCGTTAAAGTTTATAAATTATCACAGCTCCTCCACCGTAGGTGATTGCGTGATAATATGTAGCCTATATGTTGTCCCGACCTCTTAGTAATATTCATGCAAAATGTGAAGTAAATACATGAAGTACTTTTTGAGTTTAGCCCGGACATACATACAGACAAACAGACGCACAGACAAAAGTTCTAAAAACTATATTTTTGGCTTCGATATCGATTGTAGATCACGCCCTAAGTATCCTTTAAAAAAAATATTCTATGTACAGTTAAGACTTTCCTACGATTTTATTATATGTATGGATATCAAGACCGGCAATTGTGGAGATCTTTGGGGGAGGCCTCTTTATTACAGGCTATCCTGTAGCCTATCTAAGAGGACAGTACCCTAACCATTTAAGTGTAGTATTTTTGTGTTTGTTGCCTTAATCTATATATATAAAAATCAATGCCACTTTTCGTTGTAATGTTATAACTCAACAACGCCTTTACCGATTTGGCTAATTTTGGTCTTGAATTATTCGTGGAAGTCCAGGGAAAGTTTGTAAGTAGAAAAATTTTAAAAAAGGTCTTGAGAAATGTAAAATCAACATCTTTCTATACTCCCATATTCAAACAATTTGTACTAATACTTAAAAGCGTAGCGAAGCACGTACCGGGCCGCTAGTAATATATAGATTTTATTAATGAATGTCTTCTGTAAGGTGGAGGTCCTTCCTCAGTCGGACTGCTCTTTGAGCGACGTAGCTATGTTCTTTCTTATTATTCTAAAATGCAGGCAACACATTAAATATTAATACTGTAATAATATAAACAGAGTATCGCTGTCTGTACGAGCATCGTACACATTCATTTAGCGAGCAAGCGGCGCGCGGGTCAGTGGCAACGCACGGGGCGAAACTTTACAAGGATTTCTTTTCTTTGTTATCATATCGTGTCAATTTTTGATGGGCCAGGGGCTCTACCGGCTAAGTCACCGAACATCGTTTTCTTAAATGACGTTCAAATAAATAGAGGTTAAAAATGACTTATTTAATCGTTAAATGGACTTCCATGAGCACATGTGACGTCATAAATGGTCCAGAATCGATTGTCAACGTTGAAGCCGATTTAACTATTGATTAAGTCATTTTTAACTTTTATTTATTTGAACGCCATTTAAGAATCGATGTTCGGCGACTTAGCCGGTAGAGGCCCTGGTCCGTCAAAATATTAAACGATATGATAATACAAATAAAAAAAAGTTAAAAATGACTTAATCAATAGTTAAATCGGCTTCAACGTTGACCGAACTTAAGACATGTGCTCATGGAAGCCGATTCAACGATTGATAAAGTAATTTTTAACCTTTATTTATCTGAACGCCATTTAAGAAATCGATGTTCAGTGGCTTAGCCGGTAGAGCCCCAGTTGACGTGGGTACCAATTTCATCGAAGTCATAAGAAAGTTATTTGGGAAATTCACCCTCCTACTAATATTATAAATGCGAAAGTTTGTAGGTAAGTATGGATGTTTGTTACTCTGTCATGTAAAACTACTGAACGTATTTCGGATGAAATTGTATAGTAATATTGCTTATATATAGATAGGAATGTTGGCGTGGGTGGTATATACTTGCCTTTCACGCCGGAGGTCATGGGTTCGATTCCCACCCAAGGCAGATATTTGTGTGCATGAACATGTGTGTTTGTCCGGAATGTGGGTGTAATTATATAAGTATGTATGTAAAGAAATACCTACAAGATTGTATTCCTTTATGGTGAAATGACTTGGCCAGTTATAAAAGAAAAACCAGATATAATTTAATGGCTGTCATTTTTTGAGTCGTCAAAAATATTAGAAAAATTATTTTGTTTGATTATTTAATTTTATTGCGACAATTAAACTTTAAATGTCGCTTCTCTGTTGTAGAAAAATAAATAATAGTTACACAGAGCAACACATGTTTAATTTGTCTTAATTACAAAAAATAAATAAATAAAAACAGACATATTGTCTTATATGTATTTATAAAAAAAGTAGTATATGTAGGTAGTATATCAGTTATCCGATTTCCATAGGACAAACTCTGTTTAAATGGAGAGCAGATGGCCGTGTGTGAATAGCGTCATTCCATATTATTATTCGACAACTGATAAAAAAATCGATTGTACTTTAGACAGGACTCAAGTAAAACTTAGATATACGAAACGTACCTAGCTCTGAGAGAAAGAGAGAAAGAAAATTATTGCTCGCAGCTCTCTCTCTTGCCCATACAGTAATATACGAAACGTAACTTATAGTTCCGTTCGTCACACCCAATCACACTTTCTTCATCTTAACACTCACGTCGCGCATCCACCGGCTTACTCCTCAAGTCAAAAGTGTGTAAAGAAATTTTCCTTAAAGAAGATTGTTATTAATAGATAGTATTGTTATTCCAAAAGGAATTAAATTGAATCTAGGTCTTACCTACTATAGACGCCAGTCTCTCGCAAAGGTATGATAGTTTCTGTATTTCTAGCTTTGTATTTCTTTACATAATACTCGTATGTACACCAAACCTTTGTGAAAGAGATAAATAAATACATTATTATTATTATTACATGTCTATCGTCTGATATGATGATGACGATATAAAATTAAATAAGTAATAATAATTCGTGATCATCGCTAATAATTCACGTAGTGTGGTCGCGCCGCTCGTCGTATCCATTTGGTTGAAATTGCTGTTTAGTCCTCGTACATTGAACGATACTTTGATAATTTGTTATTATTATTACTTTTTTGTATTAAAATACACAATTACTCTAAAATTTATCTATTACTTACTTACTTACTAGTAAGTAAGTAAGTACTCTAAAATTTATCTATAATATGTCTAGAAATATATAAGTATGTTTATTAGTTGTCTGGTTTTGGGATGGGAGGCAGTGTGTTAGTAAAAAAAAAGAGGGGTTTGAAAATAGAACGTAAGTTTGTGGTAGAGAGTTTTTATTTAAATTTTTATAGATAGTTACTAGACGCCATGTTGCCTAGTTTGGGATCAGGTGGAAGTGTTTTAGAAATAAAACAGCGTTTAAAATAGAACTCAAATTTCTGGTACAAGAGTTTTTTTTAAATTTTTATACATAGTAGACGCCGTGTTGCCTAGATTGGGATCAGATGGTAGTGCGTTCGAAAATGGATTTTAAGTTTGTGGCAGGTTAATTTTTATACATAGTAGGTACATTATGGCTCACAATTTGCTCTTAAAAGTCTAGTAAAAATACAAGTTGTTTGAGAGATTATTAGGAAACCAATATACAACTAGTAAAGATAGAAAGAGAGAGAGAGAGAGAGAGAGGTGTGAGCACAAATTTTCGAGTACATTTTGAATATCTAAGTTAAAATGTGTAAGTCCTAGTTCAGCGTTATTTGCCTTTAAATATTTAGAATATTGTAAGTATTGTAGATATCAGGTGCATACCTACAATACTTACAATAATCGAAATATTTAAGCATTAATTTTTACGCACTAAATTACCTAAATTTGGTCTAGAATTAAAGACGTAAACTACCACTAAAGTATATGGAATATGTACTGGATATATATTTTTTAATTATTTTATAACAAAGGTAAACGAGCATATCAACCTCGGGCACAGATTAAAAATATCTACTTACCATATATGACGCCCTGTATATAATTTATGTGTAAAATAAAGATATGAGAACTGTTGAAAGTATTACTTTAAAATATATTATGTAGAGTGTAGGTATTGTTTTATTTCACGAACAATGGCGGCCATACATGTGTTATTTATCATTCTACAGCTGTTCCAATAGTATAGTTCATGCAAATTATGTATGTGAAGTGTATTTTAGACATGTCTCATAATTCTAGAAGAATTTTTTAAAAAGAATGTAATTTATATATATACTGGCTGTGCCCCGCGGTTTTAGCCGCGTTAAACTTTATAAATTATAGCCTATGGACTAGTGGATATTGTCCCCGTCTCTATTATTCACCCATTTAGGTAGTCCTATTCACCCCCCCCCCCCTCTCCCAATTACCGTACTGTATTAATATTGACTGTTTTAAGTATATAAATATACATCTGCCTCTACTTTTCAAAATTACAAAAATAATATTGTCGAAATCGGTTCAATAAAATAGTAAACTTAGTGCAACTGTACCTATCCATCTGACGTGACGGTATCTGTACTTAACCAATAAACTATTGTTATCTAAGTGCAAATGGTTCGCATTATATATCGTCCTGTCTCACTTCAACCAATTATATGTAAAAGGGACAGAGATATTTGAATAATCCCTCAATATAACTTCCTATAATCCAAAAACATATCCTTTTAAACCCTTTTTTGTAGCAACAGGTAACCGTAATTAATATTCGATTTAAAATAATTGGTTGGTTTTAAAGACATCATGCGCTCTTCACTTCATGTGAGACTCCATACCGTTTTGTTTAAATAAAATTCAGCCGCCATTTTCATGAATAAAACAATAACATCCGGAAGACACTAAGTTCGAAATTCAAAAAAAAATTTAAGACGGTAAATGACGTCAGAGACTGAAGTCGTTCCTATTATGCCAAACGATACTAAAACGATTTGATTCAATCAATCAACTTATAAATTGTTCAATCAGAGTCCACGGCTGGACATAGGCTGTTATACGATTAGAAATCGTAATTTGTATGCATTCGAAATGGCCTTTTTGCGGAAATACATAGGCTAAGCTAAAAATAAATTAACTAAAATACCGGACAGTCTATCTATAATATGAGAATGCAGTATATGCAAAACTGGGAGATGCATTTTAATGTTATTTTTGAGTATGTTGAGCACAAACAAAAGACAACAGAATTAAACTTTGTGAGACACATGGGCGTAGTTAACGTAATTATCTGGGGTAGTTTGTAAACAGAGACAAAAGGAATAATTGAATGGATAAACTAGAGTTTATATCGTTAAATTTAAGACATATGACCTCTAGAGGCAATCATGACTACTTCTGCGTCCTATCTAGCTATTTCATGTGTGTATTGATGAGTAATCTAGATGCTTTCACCGGTCCGTAAGGAATCAGCAAGGTTAAGCAAATAGGCTCGCGGTTGGTTCATAGATGGGTGACTACTAAAGTGGTTTAATTTCTGAGCGTCTCCCACTTTGGAGGGCACGTTAAGCTCTCGGTCATCAGAAACAGTCGTTAAGCCAAGTCAGACGCCTACTGGGCGGCTTGAACGACTCTGACACTAGGGTAACCACTGCCGATACAATAAGTAAGTGCACAAGTGCAAGTACAACGCGTAATGTATCACGTGAAAGTCGCATTCACGCTGTCCCCTATTTGAACGTTTGACCTGACCAAATACTATTATTAACAACATTGTATAATAATAAATCACACCAAATACATACGTGTTAACGGAATTTTCCATAAGATGTAGCAGAGCTAGACGGTTCTTTCTCCTTCAATTACCCTACTGTATAAATGAAATCGTAATCTTTATAGCCCTTTTCGAGTAACCGATAACAAACCTACATAGACTCCTTGTTTGATAAGGTATGGAAATAAGGTTTTGTTTAAAATATTCATTTTAATACCCAACTACGAAAACAAATGGATTGCTCAGGTAGCAACAGTAAAACCAGTTAGAACTTATGCGTGTAGAGTTCGGAACTTCGGACGCAGTATTTAAAATTTATTAAAACTTCATTACCTACGGACAGAGCTGATGATGGACAACGGAAAATATATCTAAATTCTCAGTATGGATACAGCAACATGTATAAATTTTGGACACATCATATTTTTTTCATGTTAAGTGTTACAGGCAGAGTAACTACACAACGTCGTCTTTCGCTGACATGATCGCAGTAGAAGGTTTGGTGAGATCTTATCATAAAACTGCCTAAACTCATATGGGCATATTTATTGGATATTATTTTCTTGATTATTATAAGAAATCGATTCAATATTATATATTATACACGTAACATGCGGTAAGACCGTGGTACTCAAACTTTTCAACTTAAGTGATGTATGTAGGCAACAATTACTATTAAAAACAATATTTGATATGCAAGTTTTATAAATGAACTGATATGAATACTAACAACATATTTTTCTTACTTGCTTATCTTGGATTATTAATATTTTATTTTATTAACTGTTTTTGTTTTCATTTGAATGTCAAGTATAAAAACTCGCCGTACATCCCAGGTTAAGCTTGGGCTTTGAATGATATTATTATGAATACCGTTATTACTTTGCTTATATCATACTTTGTTAGAGTTCATTATAAGTATGTTTTTTTTTCATTTTGAAACACACAATACAAGGTATATTTAAAATACCGCAAAACGCTCAGTTTCCATTTTAGAGGTGTAGAATATTGATTAATTCTTTATTAATTACCATTAGTAACATTACATACAGGAGCATAGGATTACAAAATACACAAGTGGCGTTCCTAATAATCTGTAATATTTGATCTATTCTAGAAAACCAAGGAATCGACAGATAAGAATTATAATTCGAGACGGGAGCATTTCATTTTAGTTTTTAACACGTTCTCAACGAAAAGACCTAAATAGACTAGCCACGTTTTCTTGAATAATTCTAATTCATTCGCCAAGTCAATGATAACGCGATCAATGCGTATGATTTGAAAAAAAAAACATAATTTTGTTTATTTTTCCTGTTGGTTAATCTAACAATGATTAAGAATAACCGTTTTATAAGCTTTTAGTTATTTTTATATAATTTTGTGTCTTTGCCTTTTTCTATGCCTTTCTTTGCTTATCTCAGACTTTAATGCATTTTTAATTTTATTTATTTTACTTGGGACGACAATCAGCTTTCATCAGCGTCATGCTAGCTTTTTATGTAATATATGACAAAGAGCCATTAAATAGGTCTCCGCGACATCTTCTATCACGAATACTGATATACTCTAAATTCGAAATTAAAATCATTGCATAGTCTAGATTTTACATAAGTATGCTAAACTGAGCATCACGGTAACACATAAAAGATCCCCAAATACTTTTCTACGATAACAGTAAAAATATCAACATAATATGATAAATACTCATTGTTATTCTGATTGATTACCTTATACTACGACAATCTTTATTTACGTAAAAAATATGTATAGATACTGTCTGGGTTGTGTGCGTGAATTCATTTGTGTGAGTGTAGGGTCATCACGCACTTCCATTTTATTACATTTAATTTGCACACCTTATTTTGTTTCTTTTCTATTTTCCTATAATTAACGGAAATAACCGTTATTAAACTAGCATTTTAATGTAGCGTTGTTTTTTCTGGAAATACATATACAAAGTTTTAATTAAAGGATTTTATGACAGATATTTACAGTCATAGAAAATTATTTTATGTCCCTAACAAAATAAAATGTAAAAATATTTTATATCAGAAAACGCCCACACTAGGAAAATTTATCCCTGGGTCATTGGTTACTTTACAAACATATAAATGACGGACTCAAAATACATTCAGCTTGTAGATATATATAAAAAGTATACTACAGTAAACTATATACAAATTTCCCAATTGTTGGGAGTATCTCTGTTTTAATCAAGGCTAAGCTAGTCTAAAGATCTGAGCAAAACTTATTCGTTATTTCAGTAAAGAAACTTAATTCTTCTCTCTCTGTCAGAAGTTAAGTTTAAGTAAATCAAAACCGCAATTTAACTGACTTAAACAAATAACAAACGAAGACATTTAAATGATTAAATATAGATAACATGAGGAATCTTCCCTCTTTTTGTTGTGGGGTAAACATAACTTTTTATCACCCAAAGTAATATTGGGTTTCATCTGTTCTTCTTTATAAATTGTTAGTATCACAAACAAACGTGCACAACAATCTTATAACATATTGAACTCAAATACTTCGAAAAATATATTAATTTAATAAAAAAATTAATAATAGAAACATGTGACACCCCTGGTTTGAACGTGTGAGAGAGAGGATAGGAGCTTCGAGCAAAACAGATACGGATTGGCCGCGCCGCGTTATGGTCGCGCTCGAAGCGATCCCGTGTTTTCCTTCATAATTTGTCGAATAACGCCATATTGTTTCCATCAACAATATTAGTTTAAAAAAAATAGCTTTATAAAATCAAGAGTGATATTTTAAAATTAACAAAATGTATTTATCTGTGGATTGTAATGTGTCATTGTTATAGTATAATTGCCGATAATTATTATAATTAATTCGTTATACCTATTCTATCTCGGATATTCATAGTGCTGTGTTATATTATGACCGATGGTGTAAAAAAAAATGAAATAAAAAGAGCGGATGTGATTTTTTTTAATTTACTTTGTTGTAATAAAATTATAATCTGTGTGCGTGTGTCGTTTCTAAAAATATTACGCTGAAAAATAACTGTTTTGCACCGAGTGTTGTGTTTAAATTTAGTGCAATATCTATTTAGAACGTTCGAATAAGAATGCACATAATTTTAACACCTTTGTTTTAAATTACGTACATATATTTGCGAAATGGATGTGTTTGTGGAGTGACATGGATTAATCCTTTGTGTCTTGGATTGTAAAAATGGATAAACCATCTTTCAAGGTAACAATTTTATACTATTGATAATCAGTGCTTTAGGTAACATATTTCTATATGCATACAATTTTATTATGTACCTACTTTTTAAACAAAGATTTGCATTTTTGAATAGTTTAAATTTCGAAGTATGCTCATTTGTTTTTGGAATATGACAAATAATTTGAAATGATTCTATCCTAAAGTATAATTATTCTTCTGTTCACGCGTGACGTCAGCTATTGTCTTTATGCTGACTTACTGGTGGATTTCTTTTAATTCTTTTAATGTTTAAGAACAATAAAAGTATGAAATAGCAATGCCATAATTTTAAGATCATATTTAGTCTTGCTTACGTGTGCAAATATTTTTGGTTTACTCGTGTTATAGATTTAAAAGTAAAGAATACGTTATTGGTGTCTACTTCCCCTCTTGCTGTCGTCCGCCATATCAGTAAGTACTAGTGATGTGGCGCAATAAAAATGTATCGACATCGATATTTCGTAATTTGTATTTTTATGTTTCGAAATTATTATTAGGTTTTCGTTGATTTGTTTCGGGCTTTGATTAGTTGGCTTTCAAATTGGCTTATCGAATCATGATTTAGTGTTTATACCTACTGATATGACTTAAACGAACATTGCTTCTTATTATAATAGGTATTGATTACGTGTCTATAATAAATAATAACTCGTGTTCCGTAATGGTTTGCCGTTATACAAGGTGTAATGTAAGTAGTGTACATAAGTTAAGGAGCTTAATTAGCCTATGAAACTGGCTCATTAACATGCAAATGCATAAAATAGTAACTTCTTATAGAAGAGTAACATATAAAATGCTACCGGCATGATGCATTTTGTATGGGTCGCTATTATTTATTTTAGTTTTAGAAAAATTGGTTTTGTTTAATGATTTTTTGTTTGGGGCGCAATGTTTTTTAGCTTTTGACTAAATAATTTTTGTTTAATGATTTCAGTTTCATGTTTAAATAGTGATTCTTAAGTTAAGTCCTCTATTTATGTTTCACAGATGATACAAAAACACATACAGTTCAGTTATTAAGTCCTTCTTTATGATGTTAAATTGTCTATAGATTTGTTTTAGGGTTCCGTACCCAAAAGGTAAAACGGGACCCTATTACTAAGACTTCGCTGTCTGTCTGTCACCAGGCTGTATCTCATGAACCGTGATAGTTAGACAGTTGAAATTTATGATGATGAATTGTTGATGATGTATTTCTGTAGCCGCTATAAGAACAAATATTAAAAAACAAAATAAGATTAATATTTTTGGGGTGGTCATACAACAAACGTGAATTTTTTTGCTCGTTTTAATAGATAATGGTACGGAACCTTTCGTGCACGAGTCCGACTCGCACTTGGCCGGATTTTTATCCTCAACCGAACAATGGTATTATAGTAACGTTCAATTTTAAACTCTATTTCGTTGTAATAAGATCTAATATCAATTATTTTCATACTCTATGACCTATCGAGGGTTAAAATTGACATTAAAAGTATCTCTACAACACTTCGGTGTTTCCTATGGCTTGCGTTGGGAAGCACAGACAGCAAAATAACTTGTCATAGACAATTTTTTTTTCTTTTTTATTCATCGATTATATTTTTCGATTATCATAACCGGTGATATTAATGATAGGAAGCTATTTAAATGTACATTCCTTGTGTGGTAACAATTTAAACACATACACAGTATTTAAATTGTAAAATATATTTTTTATATGATGATGTCCTACCGGCCGAATATCGACCACGGCGCGGCCAGTCTTTCGGAGATTAGCCAATTGCGCAGGACATATTATAGTGCACAAGTATGTGCGCAAACACAGGGGCACTTTCTATTCCATCACTCTCATGATCCGATGGGACGACTAGCGGCACGACCGGAAAGAGGTCAGGTATAGGACCGACGGCTTTACGTGCTCTCCGAGGCACAGGGGTGTAATATCGCCAACTACCAGACTTCGGGCTGATACTGATAAATTTCTTTTTACGGAAAAATTCCAAAATCACTTTTAGGCCCGACCCGGGATTTGAACCCAGGACCTCATTGTCTGCGGTTGAACACGCTACCGCTAAACCAACGAGGCAGTCCTAACTAACAGTACCTAACTAGAAAATATAGTTGGCTATGATAGACATATTTGGTTCTCGAGTGGCGACCACGAACCGGAAGACGCAGCGTGGGCAGGCCCCCTACAAGGTGGACCGATGATCTTGTGCGGGTCGCTGGAAACTGCTGGGTGCGGATAGCGCAAGCAAGACTGACAATTGTGGGATCTTTGGGGGAGGCCTTTGTCCAGCTGTGGACGTCTTTCGGCTGATATGATGATGATGATAGTCATTAGTGGATACATAATTTGTTGAAATTTTGTTTAATATTATATACTTTCTACCGGTAAGACATCAATGCGTTCTATTCTTCGACTTTTAACCGGCTTAAAAAAGAGGGATGTTATCCATTCTACTCTGTGGTTTTTGTACATATGTTAGAATTGCGCTTGAAAGGGAATACTGTTCATAACCGGCTTCGTTATAACGTTATCTATTCGACGGTCTTTTTTTGTAAACTGCTTCGTTTAATCCTGCGCAGCGGTTGTATCTTCAACCCCGGATACGACGGCCTGGGATCCAATCCCGGGTCAGAGAAAAAGTGATTTTGGGATTTATCTGTAAAGACAAATATCTTACTAGTGGCCCGGAGTCTGAAGTTAACGGTTTTTAAATATCCCCGTGCCTTGGAGAGCACGTTAAGACTTCGGTCCTGTACCTGACCCCTTTCCAGTCGTGTCGAATTCTTCTTATACTCTGACGAAAACGGAGATGTTCTCAAGAAAGGGCAGGTCAGAAGTACCCTAAACCGGCGAGCATTTATGAAAAATATAATTACAGTAATCGAGGCAAAAGAGGTGAGCAAAGATCGTGACAAATGGAAATCCGTTGTTTCTGCCTACCCCTCCGTAAAAAAATCCATGAGAGCATCCTATATGGGACGTTTTGCACCACCGTATAGTAATAACTTAATATTAATATACAGCATACATCCAAGATATAATAATAAGAATATCCTGGTACATTATTCACACACGGCCATCTGATCCCAAACTACGCAAAGCTTGTACTATGGACACCAGATAACTGATATACTACATATTCTACTGTTCTTTTCTAAATACGTACGTATATCGATAATTACACCCAGACTCAGGACAAACAGACACGTTCATGCACACAAATATCTGTCCTGGGTGGGAATCGAACCCACGACGCCGCGACGTTCTGCGTGAAAGGCAACCATCTACCTACTACCTTTCTTTTGTAAATAGGTACATACTTATATAGATAGTTACATCTAGACTACGTACAAACAGACATGTTCATGCCCACAAATATGTCCCGGGTGGGAATCGAACCCACGACCTGCGGCGTGAAAGGCAAGCGTTCACCAACCACACCAACCGACATCCAGCAAGCATTTATCAACAGTTATTTAAAAAATCTTAATTTTAAGTCGGATTTAACATGTGTATTGTGTATCAAGACTATCTCGAGAACAATTTTTAATTGATATCGATTAAAAATTACTAAAATCGATAAACGAAGAATCGATTCAAAAGTTTAAACCTCTTGTCACATTGTTGATTCGTATAATTAAATATTTTAAGGAATATAAATTCTATTGCTCAAGTCATATGGTCGAATTCCCTTTGCAAGCATTTTTAATATCCATTCAGAATACTTGAAGTGCATTCAAGGGATTTTGAACTTAGTACGTAAACGAATAGAGTTAACTATCTAATAAATTTTATTCTTACGTTTGTGCGAAGCTAGCCATGTGGCGTACTATATAGGTAAGCGTGGTGTTAGGTTGGTAGGCATTGGGGCTTCCCCAAAAATACAAAGGTAACTCAAACTTAACCCAAATACGGTAATTGATTAAGCTCTTTCGTATTAATCACTAGCTGTGTCTCGCGGTTTTACCCGCGTTAACTTTATAAATGATAGCCTATGTGTTAGTCCAGGGTGTCAGCTAACTCCATACAAAATTTTATTGAAATCTCTCCAGCCGTTTAGACGCGAAGAAGTAACAAACATATACCCTCACACACTCACAAACTTTCAGCTTTATAATATTCGTGTGATAATAACTTATAGCTGGGGGTGGCCAACTATACTGTTTTGAACAGTTTTACTGTTGAACAAAAATAAAGTATACAAAATACTGTTTACATTTATTTAGTCAGAGGGCGTTCACTGCTCAGTGCAGCGCAGCCACAAAATCAAAATCATAAATTATTGATTCTGTAAAAATTTTACATTTATGTGGAATCGTCATATTTTTTTACCCTACCGTGCAGCGCATGACGTGGCAGCTACTGAGAAACACTGCCAGAAAACTCAGTAGGAATCCTTTTTTAAAATAAAATATACTAATCATGTGTGTTGACTCAGAACAACTCAATCCCAAGCACTTTTATCACTTAAATAATCAGAAATTTTGTAATATGCCCTGCTACACAATTTGGCTTTAATGATTCTTTTAAACTTATTCGTAGACAATTCTCTAATATCATTGGGAAGTTTGTTATAGAATCTTATACATTATATATGTGCGAGAAGCTCTAAAAATATGTATTTAAAACAATAAATAAATAAAATACATACATACATAGACTCACGCCTGTTTCCCAGAGGGGTAGGCAGAGACAACGGATTTCCATTTGCATACTTCTTTTGCCTCGATTACTGTCATTATATTCTTCATACATGCTCGTCGGTTTAGGGTACTTCTGACCTGCCCTTTCTTGAGAACATCTCCAATTTGGTCAGAGAATGTTCGACGTGGTCTTCCCCTTCCGGTTGTACCATTCGCACAGGCCAGGTATACTTCTTTTGTCAATCTTCTTTCATTCATCCTTTCTAAATGGCCAAACCATCTCAGCATGCCTTTTAAATACTGTTCATTTTCCAAAATACTGTTTACATTCTTCATAGATCTGAATATACATAGTTTATTTCTAGTAAATAAAAGTTGGCAACCCTACCTGGGGCTCTCGTCACAAGCTTACTCCCCAAACATGCTAAAAGAAGTTTTACGTCAATAAAGTAGATATCACCGTAGCCTAGTTGGTAGTGCTCCTGCTTACGAAGCCGGTGGTCCTAGGTTCGAATCCCGGTAAGTGCAAATATTTGTGTGATGAGCACGAATATTTGTTTCTGAGTCATGGATGTTTTCTATGACTCAGAAATGTATATCGTCGGCTGGTACCCATAGTACAAGCTTGGCTTAGTTTGGGGCTAGGATGATCTGTGTGACATTGTCCCTATATATTATTATTATGTATGTAGGTATATAATTATTTACTTCAAAACATGGTTGAGGCAGCTCGCCTCTGGAATGCGTTGCCTTTAACAATTAGACGTGCTCAATCCCTTGGTTTGTTCAAAATACTAGTGAAAAACCACTACTTGTCACTATGAATGCATTTCCACTGTCCTTCCATATTATATTGTTTATTATGTATGTATGTATCTATGTATGTATTATTATGTTTATCTAATCTACTATATAAAAATAAGTCGAGTTTTCCTTCGTGACGCTATAACTCCAGAACGCACGAACCGGTTTCCACGGTTTTGCATTCGTTGGAAGGCTCCGTGAGGTTTATAGCAAAGAAAGTTTATAAAATTTAACGCGGGTAACACCGCGGGGCACAGCTAGTTAAGTATGTATTATATCTAATGACATGGTAGTATTACTATTAAGTAAATGCCATTATTAGTTTCTAAGTATTTAGATTCCCACTTAAATTATTTTATCTTGCACTACCGTTATCGTGTTGTCTTTCTATATTTCTGCTTCTTATCCATCCAAAGGTTGTCTGGAAGAGATCGCTGACTGCGATAAGACCGCCTATTGTTCAACTATCAATGTTGCCTATATTTTTATGTGTAATTGGTGTGCAATAAAGAGTATTTATCTTATGGTATGCATTAGTATGAAATATATGGTGTGCCTCGCCGTATCCACATGGCATGGAAATTTATTTTAAGTATCCTAATTACATAATTAACATTATCAGCAGTAATAATGACACTTAAAGATGCATTTTATAATTAAAAGCATTTCTTTTATATCATTTAAATAGTATCTATTAGTCAGGCACAGAACAAAAAACAATGAAACACCGAAAAATTCACATTTCTGATCACTATACATCAGGGTGTGGGGGGGGGGGGTTACCACCTTCACATCTTGACTTACCATCAGGTGAGATCGTGCTCAAGCGCAAACCCAATATGCGTAAAATACCACAAAAGATTTCTCTTCAAAAACCCCATTTAATTCAGTAGTATGGCAGCACCAACTTCATCCTATTACCATAGACAAACATGTGCGCTATTAAATGACAAAACCCAAAACGATGTCCATTTTAAAATGATCCGCCAACGCAGCGCGTAAATACTTGGGCCCGAGTAATCGGCGACCCATAAAACTTAAATTAGCTCGTCTATTTATAAAATGCAACGTGTCTCACTCTAATGCAGGGTTACCACATTTAAATAATGATTTACGGACTTTTTATTAATGCTGCCAAACAATAAAAAAAAAAGAGAATTGTCTACGAATAAGTTTCAAAGAATTATTAAAGCCAAATTGTGTAGTAGGGCATATTACAAAATATCAGATTATTTAAGTGATAAAAGTGCTTGGGATTGAGTTGTTCTGAGTCAACACACATGATTGTAATTAATCTTTAGTATATTTTATTTTTAAAAAGGATTCCTACTGAGTTTTCTGGCAGTGTTTCTCAGTAGCTGCCACGTCATGCACTGCACGGTAGGGTAAAAAAATATGACGATTCCACATAAATGTAATTTATTTACGGAATAAAGAACTTTTGACTTTGACAATATAATCACACTAATATTATAAATGCGAAAGTAACTCCGTCTGTCTATCTGCTGCGCTTTCACGCCGAAACTACTGAACCGATTTAAACTTTTTTTTAAATTTTCACAGATACCTAGAATATCTGTAAAAATTAAAAAAAAAGTATTAGTTAGTTTCTAGAACCCTGAGAAAGGACATAGGCTACTTTTTAATGCGAAAAGAGGATTTTAAGGGATTGAAAAGGGGTTAAAAGTTATATGGACGTATTGTCATTTGTCGAGCTAGAAGCTTGAAAATTTGTTTTTATTCGGTTTAAATAAATATAAAATTCAAACTTTGTGAAAGTTTTACCCTCAAGGGTGAACAATTCCAATAAGGAATAGGGGATGAAAGTTTGTATGTAAAAGTGTAAAGTTTATGTGAATATTTTATAATCTATTAATTTTATATTGTAACATTTACGGAGTCGTTACAAAATGTGCGGGCAAGTCTCGGGCACAGCGAGTAATCTATACATATAATAAAATCGTAGGAAAGTCAAAACTGTACGTTGAATATTTTTTTTAAAAGGATACTAGGGGCGTTACCTGTAATCGATATCGAAGCCAAAAATATAGTTTTTAGAATTTTTGTCTGTTAGTTTGTTCGTCTGTATGTATGTCCGGGCTAAACTCAAAAAGTACTGCATGGATTTACTTCAAATTTTGCACGAATATTACTAAGAGGTCGGGTCAACATATAGGCTACAAATTATCACGCCTTCACCTACGGGGGAGGAGCTGTGATAATTTATGAGGTTTAACGCGGGTAAAACCGCGGGGCACAGCTAGTAAAATACCACCTTACAGAAGACACTCCTTAACAATAACATTAATAATTTTAATGCTGTGTTTCCGACTGTGAGTAAGGTCGCCAGAGCTCATTGGGGTGGGGGGAAGGGTCAGCAACAGTTGTTTGCTGACTTTTAAAGGCGGGCAACGCACCCGCGATACCTCTGGTGTTGCGAGTGTCCATGGGCGGTGGTGATCACTTACCATCAGGTGACCCACTTGCTCGTTTGTCGCCTGATAATAAAAAAAAAAAAGATTTCCGGAACAAGATTTCTCCTTAGCATATGAGTCTAGTTCCTCCTTCTTACCTACCACTGTAGCTCCTGTAAGCCAGGATCAAATATTGATGAATGAAATTACACTGAGCGGTGAGGCTCAGGCATGTCCCGGGGATTGCTTCGACAGTCTTGACTCGCGCAACAAGAGTTTTCTTTAGTATAAGTGAGTAGTCCCTCCCTCTTACCCACCACTGCAACTCCTGTAAGCCAGGATCAACAGTGGCACACAATGAAAAGACACTGAGCGGTAAGGCCAAGGCATGTCCCGGGGAATCGCTACAACTTCTTGGATCCTGCAACGAGATTTATCCTTAGTATGAGTAACGTGTCCCTCCCTCTTACCCACCACTGTAGCTCCTGAAAGCCAGGATCAACACACGATGAAGGGACACTGAGTGGTAAGGCCCAGGCATGTTTCGCGGGAATCTCTACAATTTTCGTGGATCCCGCAATATTTGTTTTTCTTATTATGTATATGAGACTAGTACCTCCCTCTCACCCACCACTGCTTCTCCTAAGTTAGAATCAACAGTGACACAATTAAATCGCACTGAGACGTGAAACCCGGTTAAATAACGCATTAAAGGCAATAAATTAATCATTTTACTTAAACTCAATCTTATTTATATTTATGTAAGGTTGTTAACCGCGCCGTTGGATGACCTTATTCAATTTCCCTATTTCCTTTGGTGGTAGTATGTTTAATCGCATATAATGAGATCCTGGGTTCAAAATCCCGGGCCTAAAACTCATTTTTAGGGTTCCGTTGCCCTAAGGGTAAAACGGGACTTTATTACTAAGACTTTGCTGTCTGTCACCTGGCTGTATCTCATGAACCGTGATGGTTAGACAGTTGAAATTTGCACAGATGATGTATTTCAGTTGCCGCTATAACAGCAAATACAACAAACGCGATATTTTTTGCTCGTTTTTATAGATAATGGTATGGAACCCTTCGTGCGCAAGTCCGACTCACACTTGGCCGGTTTTTTGTATTTTTCTATAGACATTTTTGTTAGAATTCCCTCCCCACCCTCCCCCTTTATCGCCAAGAGAAGTCCTCGATCCAAACCTACCGGTCACTTCTCGGTGGTGCAAGCCTGTCATACCTACCCGCAAACACTACTTGAGATAGCATGCGAAGGTAATTCCCTTGCCACAAAAAATAAAAAGTTGCCATTAGATAGAATCAACTATCATTAAAATATATTGTGCGCGCTTGTTAAAGCATTCCCGATAAACCCTCGTGGTTTTTGGTTTGCTTATGTGTATATATTGTATATCTTTTGTATAATAAATAAAAAAAAAATTGTGAGGTGTCAAGGGACACCCGGATGGAACGAAGTTAATTTTTATTCTGTACAAAAAACGTGTATACACTCAACAAAAATAATCGTCGCTACACCTCACTGTTCAATGCGAAATAGAAAGACGAAAGGAAATTATCTGGCTTGCTTTCTATAAGAGAGAGAGAGACAGACAAAGAAACATGCGCACGCAGCACAGCTTACAATAGCTTACTATGGCAAAAAGTGTCGTTACAACTTTTCATCTTAATTTTTTCCGTCTAGCCAAACCGTCTTTCGCAAGGCGCGATAAGGAACTTCGTTCCAAAAAGAAATTGTATTGGCACCCATGTCCCGGACTGTCCGTAAAAAAGCATGGTAGTCTGCACCCCCTACCTAGGTCTGCTTTATGATCATTCCGTTTAATTTATAGTTGTATTGTTTAGTTAAATTGTTAAAATAAACTGTGTTTGAGAGTTAGTTTCATTTGTGACTATTATTGTTTCAGTATTGCTGTGGAAATTTATTTATTTTGTTGTTTGACGCGGTTTTTAACAGACTGTAACGAGTAACAGGGGGCGGTTATAAATATGAGTATTTTTTGTTCTTTTAATCAAAAATATTTTCCAAGTATAATAATAATAATAATGTCCTCCTAGCCGAATTTCGGCCACGGCGGCCAATCTCAATAGACATTAGCCATCTGCGCGGGACATATTATAGTGCTCAAGTGTGTGCGCAAACACAGGAGCACTTTCTATTCCATCACTCTCATGATCCGATGGGACGCCTAGCGGCACGACCGGAAAGAGGTCAGGTATAGGACCGACGGCTTTACGTGCTCTCCGAGGCACGGGGGTATAATATCGCCAACTCCCAGACTTCGGGCTGATGTTGAGATTTTTTTCTTTTTACAGAAAAGTCCCAATATGACTTTTGGCCCGACCCGGGATTTGAACCCAGGACCTAGTTCTCTGCGGGTGAACACGCTACCGCTAGACCAACGAGGCACACATATATAATTCCACATATATATAACAGTGTTGTCGTGTCCAGTACAATAATGCCTTCCGGGTGTTGTTGGGGCTGGATGTCTACTAAATCGCACACAGATAGTTTTGAGGCCATCATGCGACAAAGAACAGCTTTTAAGAGAGGTAGGGCACAGCGTTCATTCGCTCGAAGAGCAGCCCGACTGGGGAAGTACCTCCACCTTACAGAAGACATTCCTTTATAATAACATTAGCAATTTAATGTTGTGTTGTGTGTGAGTAAGGTCGCCAGAGCTCATCGGGAGGGTCAGCAACAGTTGTTTACTGACTCTTAAAGGCCGGCAACGCACCCGCTACTCCTCTGTTGCGAGTGTACATGAGCGGCGGTGATCACTTACCATTAGGTGACCCGCTTGCTCGTTGTCGACCTCTGCCATAAAAAAATCCCTGCAAGGCAGAATTCGTGGGAGCACCAATAGCATTCTTAAGGTTACTTCTGAAAAGTTGGAAAGCCCTTTCCTGATGCACTGCATACGGGATGCATAGTGGCGGAGCTAGTGCAGCAGAACGGTTCTTAAATTAATTTTTCAAATAATATTTACTAACATATTTTAATGCCTGTAATATTAACACTACTAGCTGTGCCCCGCGGTTTTACCCACGTTAAATTTTATAAATTGTCACAGCTCCTCCCCCGTAGGTTATAGCGTGATAATATGTAGCCTATATGTTGACCCGACCTCTTAGTAATATTCATGCAAAATTTGAAGTAACTCCATGAAGTACTTTTTGAGTTTAGCCTGGAAATACATACAGACAAACAGATAAACAGACAAAAATTCTAAAAACTATATATTTGGCTTCGATTTTGAATGTAGATGCAATATATAAACTTGGTCCGCGAGAATCTTTGAGAGAGAAGTTTAAAGAGATTAACATTCTGACTGTAGCATGTCAGTATATATATGAGAATCTAATTTATATGCATAAATATAAAGACTCCTTCTGTAAAAGAAGTGATACTCATAATATAAATACTCGATATAAGCATAACTTTGTGTTACATACCACCCGTCTCCACAAAGTAAGTAACTCTTTTATGGGGCAATGTATAAGATTCTATAACAAACTTCCCAGTGATATCCGAGAAATGTCTATGAATAAGTTTAAAAGAATTATAATAGCCAAATTGTGTAGCAGGGCTTATTACAAAACTTCTGATTATTTAAGTGACAAAACAGCTTGGGATTGAGTCGCTCTAAATTAACACATTTAAATACAATGTAAATTTATTTAAGAAATATATATTTTTAAAAAAGGATTCCTACTGAGTTTTCTGGCAGTGTTTCTCAGTAGCTGCCACGTCATGCACTGCACGGTAGGGTAAAAAAAAATTGACGATTCCACACAAATGTAATATTTTAACGGAATAAACGACTTTTGAATTTTGAATTTTGATCACGCACCAGGTATACTTTAAAAAAAATATTGTATGTACAGTTTTGACTTTCCTACGATTTTATTATATGTATAGATATGGATTTTATATCTGAATTAAGTAAATGAATAATAATAATAACAGATTCATCAAATCAAATCAAATCGTTTATTTGCATAACACACTGTGTTCTACCACAAGGTGTGCAAATTTTGTCATAGGACATAATAATATGTCGGTGTTGAATAAAATATAATATGTTGATTGTTCAGCATATTATTTTTCTCACAATTAAATCGTCATTAACAATTAACAAGTTTAAATTATGTTCAGAACTTAATCATACAAACAATAAACAGCTCAACAAAATATTAAAACAATAGTAATTAAATATCACGAATTCAAGACTTAGAAACAAAAACAATTTAATAATAACAAATAATTCAATATAATAATAAAAACAAAATAGGTCAAATAATAAAGAATACAATTAAATAATATTATGTCAATTTCATGGGATACAATTTGATAAATTCATGTCAAAGTTAGAAATTACAATGCCAGTCAGTCCTGTAGTAATCAACATGAATAAATTAATAAACAATAATTTATCTTACAATTTATCATTGAAATATTCACTTAAATTATAATAACATTTGGTAATTAGAAAACATTTACAAATGAAAAGTGGTAAAATCAATTTATTTTGAAATTTCATCAAATCATGTACAGCAACATTAATTATACCTAATTTTCTAATAAGAAGAAATTTATATAATAAGAAATTTTAACTATAATGCTATAAACTAAACTAAAATAAACTAGCTAAAGGCAATCCATTAAGCGCTCCGCATCGGCATCAAAGGGTATCGTGCCCAGAAGGCTGGCAGCATTGCCACGTTGTTGTAACTGTTTGCGGAAGTAAGATCTGTTGAAGATTGTAAAGCCATACAGCTGGACATCGATGCTATTTATCAATGGAGCCTAGAGAATAGGATGGAATTTAATGCAGCAAAGTGCTGTGTAATGACTTTCGGTCGTATGCGATGCCCAGTAGAGTACGACTACAAGATAAATGGTGACAGTGTGACTCGTTCAACCACCACAAAAGATCTCGGTGTCACATTCGACCGTAAGTTAACATTCCACGACCATATAACTTTGCTAGCGAAAGAGTCTTTTAAGCGCCTAGGTTTCATTCTTAGATGCTCTAGAGACTTTCAGA
Source organism: Pseudoips prasinana (assembly GCA_951640165.1). Classification (NCBI taxonomy): domain Eukaryota; kingdom Metazoa; phylum Arthropoda; class Insecta; order Lepidoptera; family Nolidae; genus Pseudoips; species Pseudoips prasinana. The sequence continues at coordinate 2,624,076 of OX621264.1, forward strand.
ATCATCATGTGATCCGGTTAATTTTTGGGGCATTGGTTCGTTGTAAACTTGAAACCGCCATGTGTGTGTGGAATACTCATGAGAGCACTTATGTGCTTTTACTTGAAAAGATTCAGAAGGCTTTTCTGAGGTACCTTTATAAACACCTTAATGGATACTATCCATTCATGTATCCCACAAAATTTCTGTTAGGCTGTCCAGGATATAATTCATTGGAAGTCAGGCGGAATACATGTCAACTTGCAGTAATGTGTAAGATTCTGCGGGGAAAAATTGATGCACCAGATCTCCATGTTGAGCTGTGTCGAGTCTTTGTTCCTGATAACTATCGTCGTCTTCGCCGCCATGAATTGTTTGTCGTGCCACGTTGCCGTACCGTAGCGCGCGCTAAGTCACCTATACCGCGCAGCCTCACAGCACTCAACGCTTTCCTGTGTGCCAATCCTGACCGTGATTTGTTTGCGGATGGATGGTCGGAAATATTGTCAGAATGTTTGCGTTTCTGTGAGAATGATGTATGATTGTGTTTTAAAATCAATGTTTGTTTTTTTCTTATTAATGTTTTAATTGATTATTGTAATACTTATCTTTAATTACTGTAATTGGTGTTCTACCGTTTTAATTAAAGTAAATAAATAAATGGCAATGCTTATTCTCTGTGCAAAAAATAGACCAGCCCTCTGGTCACGTGTGGCGTCGATCAATTTTTTAACATTTTAGTTCTTTCTTAAATATATCAAATTTTAGCTCTTTAAGCCCTTTTGGCAACTTATTATAAATTATGGAAGCCATATGAAATATACTTTTGTGCAGTAGTGTAGTATTTCTTTTAAGTATACACAGACGATGTGTATACTTAAAACATTCACATAATAATAATAATATCTCGGGACAATGTAACACAGATCATCCTAGCCCCAAACTAAGCAAAGCTTGTACTATGGGTACCAGGCGACGATATACATACTTATATAGATAAATAAATACTTATATACCTAGAAAACATCCATGACTCAGAAACAAATATTCGTGCTCATCACACAAATATTTGCACTTACCGCACCAGCTTCGTAGGCAGGAGCACTACCATCTAGGCTACGGTGACCGTAATGTCGACCATTGCTGGGCCTCTACCGGCTAAGTCACCGAACATCGATTTCGTGAATGGCGTTCAAATAAATAAAGGTTAAAAATGACTTAATCAATTGTTAAATCGGCTTCAACGTAGTCAATCGATTCCGGACCATGTGCTCATGGAAGCCGATTTAACGATTGATTAAGTCATTTTTAACCTTTATTTATTTGAACGCCATTTAAGAAATTGATGTTCAGCGACTTAGCCGGTAGAGCCCCTGGACGAAGGCCTCACCAAAAAATTTACAAAATGGAGTTGGGTCCATTCGTCTCACAATAATCTCATATTGCATACTACCCGTCTCCACAAAATAAGTTACTCTTTTATGGGGCAGTGTATAAGATTCTATAACAAACTTCCCAATGATATTAGAGAATTGTCTACGAATAAGTTTAAAATATATATAATAAAGCCGAATTGTGTAGCAGGGCATATTACAAAATATCAGATTATTTAAGTGATAAAAGTGCTTGGGATTGAGTTGTTCTGAGTTAACACACATGATTGTAATTAATCTTAAGTATATTTTATTTTAAAAAAGGATTCCAACTGAGTTTTCTGGCAGTGTTCCTCAGTAGCTGCCACGTCATGCACTGCATGGTAGGGTAAAAAAAATATGACGATTCCACAAAAATGTAAAATTTTTATGGAATAAATGAATTTGAATCTTTGAATCTTCGAATTCACGTCCTCTGGCTTAAAATTCACAAACCACTGGACGAACAGGCAAATTTCGACATCCAACCCCTTTCCGACCTATTTATAAAAGTATAGGAGTTGCTCAATTTTGTATAACAAGACCTTTGCAGGTTTCATCGCTTATTTCCGTCCTTTATTTTTAACTTATACTTGGAGTTGCTTCATAAATATTGTATATTAATTTAGAAATAAATTCACTTACACGTGTCTATAGAAATGAAAATGAAAAAAACCGGGCAAGTGCGAGTAAGACTCGCGCACGAAGAGTTCCGTACCATCCTAACTAATATTATAAATGCGAAAGTAACTCTGTCTGTCTGTCTCTTTCACGCCAAAACTACTGAACGGATTTGAATGAAATTTGGTATACAAATGGTCTAGACCCTGAGAAAGAACATAGGGTATTTTTATAAAGTTTAACGCGGGTAAAACCGCGGGGCACAGCTAGTTATCTATAAAAACGAGCAAAAATCCACGTTTGTTGTATGGGAGCCCCCTTAAATATTTATTTTCTTTTATTTTTTTGTATTTGTTGTTATAGCGGCAACAGAAATACATCATCTGTGAAAATTTCAACTGTCTAACTATCACGGTTCATGAGATACAGCCTGGTGACAGACAGACAGCGAAGTCTTAGTAATAGGATCTCGTTACCCTTTGGGTGCGGAAGTCTTTTTTTATTTTATTTTTGATTTTGATTGTTATTTTATATATTTGTTGCCTGTGCAATGTTTTTTCTGAATAATTTTTTTTCTTTCTTTATAAAGACCCTCATTATTACGAATATTCGATCAGGTCACGTGTCTACACGAGTTTAACATTTTTTTACCCATCCTAAAAATGTGCACAACGCCGCTAAAGATGTTTTCACTTCAATAACCAATTAATTTTCATTTTAACCCCAACACAAGTATTATTAATTACTTACTGGGGCTGTTTCATTCACATTTGACGGTCACCGTAGCTTAGTTGGTGGTGCTCCTGCCTACGAAGCTAGTGGTCCTGGGTTCGAATGCCGGTAAGTGCAAATATTTGTGTGATGAGCACGAATATTTGTTTCTGAGTCATGGATGTTTTCTATGTATTTAAGTATTTATCTATCTATATAAGTATGTATATCGTCGCGTGGTACCCATAGTACAAGCTTTGCTTAGTTTGGGGCTAGGATGATCTGTGTGACAAGGTCCCCATATAAAAAAAAAATTGCTGATGCATTTGAGACACTAAACATTTTTCATATTTTATTTTTTCAATAAAAAATTGTTGGCTAGGTGGGAGTAAGGTTTTCGTAATATACCGAGACTTGGCTGTGTGGCAGCTAGGAATCGCCACCCCATCTCATCCCGTGGGGGGCGTACCAGGTCAGGAAGAAGGGGCAACTTAGCCCGACCCGGTATTTGATCTCTGGACCTCAGTATCTGCTGTTGAACATAGCGTAGTTGCTTCGCAATTGGCTAGTTTCCGTTGACATTGGCTGCCCTGAGCGGAATTCGGCCAGCAGCACTACATAAATATTCCCACAATTTTTTCAAACAATCTTATTCCAAACTAAGCAGAGCTTGTACTTTGGAATGAAACTGATATACTATACATATAATAAAATCGTAGCAAAGTCAAAACTATACATTGAATATTTTTTTAAAAGGATACTTGGGGCGTCATCTACAATGGATATCGAAACCAAAAATATAGTTTTAGAATTTTTGTCTGTTTGTCTGTACGTATGTCCGGGCTAAACTCAAAAACTACTGCATGGATTTACTTCAAATTTTGCATGAATATTACTCAGAGGTCGGGTCAACATATAGGCTATATATTATCACGCTATCACCTACGGGGGAAGAGCTGTGATAATTTATAAAGTCTAACGCGGGTAAAACCGCGGGGCACAGCTAGTACTACATATACTACTTTGTTATTGTAAATACATACTTATATAGATAATTACACCCAGACTCAGGACAAACAGACATGTTCATATACTTATATATCCGTCCTGGCTGGGGATTGAACCCACGGCCTGCGGCGTGAAAGGCAAGCATTTACCAACTACGTTAAACTGCCCGTAAATTTTTAATATTTCAAGTCTGTAAGCAAGTACAGCTTCAGCGCAGAGCTATGTAGTAACAAAATATAATTACGTAATCACTTCTACCGGTTTATAACTCTGTATAACTCGTCCGAGCTATTATCAACTTTATGTCATTGGTGTAAGGGGCAAATTTACCTTAAGTCATGACCGAAGTAGTTTTACTTGTGTGATTCGAACAATGACGGGAATTAGTGAGTGATAAATAAATTAAAATTGTTATTTATATTAATTGTCTTGGAAGATTTTAGTCTAGGAACAATAGCATTAAAATAAAATTATTTATACGTGCCTATAAATTATACTTAAATATTTATTATAATAGTTACATTACCTTCAGTATTTTATATAAAGTACCTAATAAATTTACAATATTAAAAAAACCGACCAAGTGCGAGTCGGACTCGCGCGCGAAGAGTTCCGTACCATCACACTAATATTATAAACGCGAAGGTTCGTGAATGTGTGAGTGTGTATGTTTGTTACTTCTTCACGTCTAAACGGTTGGAGCTGTTTTAATAAAATTTGGTATGGAGTTAGTTGACACCCTGGATTAACACATAGACTATAATTTATAAAGACTAACGCGGGTAAAACCCTGGGGCACTGCTAGTTATCTATAAAAACGAGCAAATGATTCACGTTTGTTGTATGGGATCCCCTTAAATATTTTTTTTTGTATTTGTTATAGCGTCAAAAGAAATAAATCATCTGTGAAGATTTCAACTGTCTAACTTGCTATCACGGTCATGAGATACAGACTGGTGACAGACAGCGAGGTCTTAGTAATAGGGTCCCGTTTCACCCTTTGGGTACGGAACCCTAAAGAGAAGTAAATTTTAGGGTTCTTTAATCTCATGAACCGTGATAGTTACACAGGTTTCAAAGTGATGTATTTCTTTTGCCGCTATAACAACAAATACTAAAAAAACAGAATAAAATGAATATGTAAAGGATCCCAAACAATAAACTGTTTTTTATAATTTGTATAGATAATGGTACGAAACTGTTCTTGCGCTTATACGACTCACACAAGGCTGTTTTTTTTACTCTTTATTGTCGACTGTAAGTTATATCCATCGAGCCGAAACTAAGAAGGAAGGTTCACACACACACACACACACACAAACGCGCGCGCACGCACACACACACACACACACACACCGAGAGTATATAAAAATTGGTTTTTCTATAATATAATTCCGTGTAAATAATATATCTATTATTCCGGTGCGTATGTATTATTTGTTTTACCTGTACAAATAATACAATAAATATATTTATTCTTTGCTGAAACTATGGTTTTAATTTAAACTCTGCAAGATACCTTAATGAAAGGTATTGTGTGTGTTGCTGGAGCTAGCAGCACATAGAGAGACCTTGAAACAGCCCATTGAAATTTAAAATTAATTTAATTGCGTAAAAAAATTATATAATAATTTCACTCTCCTATTGGTTTGCTGGAAGAAAATTAATGAATGAATTACTTTTTATTGTGAAATTTAACGTATGTGTATTTAATGTATGTTTCTGTGTGCAATAAAGAATAAAAATAAAACGTTTAAATGTGTGTGTCGCAAAGTTTGACAAACACAGACAAGCCCTGTACAACGGAAGACATTATTTTGTGTTACACAAGCTAGGTAAGCTGTTTCCGGGAGGGGTTCGATCACTGTGGCAACCGAACTTACACCGGCGATCGATGGGAGCCCGTGGGGATGCGGCTGCCAAAACAATACTTCATTCAATCTCCTTGACAATAACTTAACACAAGCTAGCTCAACATCATTACTATTATAAAATAAATTTTATAAATGTTTTAACAATCCGTGTACCTAAATGTTCTATACGTACATACAAACATAGTCTGTCTATTTACAAGCGCTTTTTTAAAGTCTACGTGAATAAAAACCTTTTTTACTATCTATTATTTTATTTATTGTCGACAAGAAGTACATACATACACACATACGTTTTCTCATATCAATCAATCTATCATTCTAATAAACAGTATTTTCTTTTCTTTTTTTTAATTAAGACAACGCTCGCACTAGGGAATCTAATCCCTGTGTCGCGGGGTACTTTACAAACATATAATAGACGGACATCCAGACTGAGAACAACTAATTATGGGTCATACAAATAGTTGTCCGGCGCGGGAATCGAACCCGCGACAAGAAGTAGTGTAGTCCTAAGTCCTAGTGTTAAAGTTAGTATACCTATCAATTAATCCCTAGAAGTTATTATCAAAATGGTTTTTAATACTAATTGTATAGCTTAGTTTTAAATCCTGGGGCTCTACCGGCTAAGTCACCGAACATCGATTTCTCGATTTCTTAAGTGGCGTTCAAATAAATAAAGGTTAAAAATTACTTAATCAAACGTTAAATCGGCTTCAACGTTGACAATCGATTCCGGTATCGATGACGTCACTTTTTTTCATGGCAGCCGATTTAACGATTGATTAAGTCATTTTCAACCTTTATTTATTTCAACGCCTTTTAAGCAATCGATGTTCGGTGACTTAGCCGGTAGAGCCCCTGGGTAGAATCGAATCCACGACCTGTGGCTTCGCAGTATGGGTCTCACTTATCACTGGCCAGACAGGCCAGGGCCAGGAAAAATTGAATGATACAGAATATTAAAAAAAAATATTATTAGAATTTGAGACGAATCCATTGTCTCATTCAGTCGATAAGAAGTTTTCCACAAGAAGTGCATACATACAATTATTTTCTCATATCAATCAATCAGTACCAGTATTTTAAAAATATAGAACATACTACGGTAAGACGGTCACCGTAGCCTAGTTGCTAGTGCTCCTGCTTACGAAGCTGGTGGTCCTGGGTTCGAATCCCGGTAAGTGCAAATATTTGTGTGATGAGCACGAATATTTGTTTCTGAGTCATGGATGTTTTCTATGTATATAAGTATTTATCTATCTATATATGTATGTATATCGTCGCCTGGTACCCATAGTACAAGCTTTGCTTAGTTTGGGGCTAGGATGATCTGTGTGACATTGTCCCTAGATATTAAAAAAAAAAAAAAAAAAAAAAAAAAGAATCCATTGTCTCATTCGCTGGATAAGAAGTTTTCGACAAGAAGTGCATACAATTATTGTCTCATATCAATCAATCAGTACCAGTATTTTAAAAATATAGGACATACTTCAACCCCTCTGGTGTTGCAAGTGTCCTTGGGGGGCGATGATCACTTACCATCAGGTGACCCACTAGCTCATTTGCCTTGTAAATCGATAAAACTACGACTCTTTTTTTTGAGAAGGGTAATGTGAAAATTGGGGTATTAAGAATATTATTACAAGGTAAAACTTTGAGCATCCTTGTTCGTATCCTTAACCCAATACGTACGGGGTGTCATTTAAATAGGGTTTTGAGTTAGGGTTGTCCCGCACGTTTACCTACGACACGAAAAAGGGTGGTTAAATTTCAAGTTTGGCTTGTTGGCGTGGTGGGCAAATGCTTGCTTTTCACGTCGGAGGTCGTGGGATTCCCACCCAGGACTGATATTTGTGTGCATGAACGTGTCTGTTTGTCCTGAGTCTGGGCGTAGTTATCTATATAAGTATGTATTTACAAAAGAAAAAATAGTATATTTAGTAGGTATATAAGTAATGGTATCAGGCGTTACTTTGCGGAAATCCATAACAATCAAAATACAAAATCAATATGTAGTGTTAGCGGAATTAACACTACATGTTGATTTTGTATTTTGAGTATATGTAGTATATCAGTTATCTGGTCTATGGAAACCAGATAACTGATATACTATTTTTTATGTATGTATTTGCAAAAGAAAACCTATCTGTTATCTGGTTTCCATAATACAAGCTCTGCTTAGTTTGGGATCAGATGGCCGTGTATGAATAATGTCCCAGGATATTATTAAGTTTTAGTCTGTGGTCGGCGTTATTGATCTTAAACGTTATCTATTTACCCCCCTTTTTAAAAAAAGACTTGTTATTAACACAAATAAGTAAATACAAGTATAAGTACCTACTTCAAATTAATCTCACCCCTCTTTTTCAAAATGTACAGTGCCACATACACCGCAGACCTGTTTTTTGATAATAAAGCACTGGGAATGCCTGGACATGCAACCTGCAAAAAGTGTCTGCGGGTGGCTATGTCGGACTCGCACCGACTAAACCTAACCTGTTGTGGACTTCTACTCCTTGTTGGCGCCTGATAGGAGGAGCCCCAGAACGTAGTTATGATGCTCAGGTGCCCCGCTTTTGCGCCATGTCCCAGATAGTCGCGACACTTACCGTGGAAGAGCTCTGGGTTGCCCTCCCCTATTGGTGACTCCTGCCAATCCGGCATAGCGACGGCCACACAAATCGCTGTCTTCCCGGAGCTGCTTGCACGTGGTGGCAGTAGAGGACACTTCTCATAATGCCACCGCAGCCGAGGGGAGTTTGGGTACTAGCTGTCACCGCCCTGACGCCTCCTTCGTCTGCGAGCGGGATTAGCTCGTTCCCGATCCCGCTCGGCGGCCTCCTTCTGGAGCATGACTGCCTCACAGAAGGAGATCACAGCGTGCTATTTGTGACGCTAACTTTTTAAGAGAGGTACGGCATAGCGTTCATTCGCTCAAAGAGTAGCCCGACTGGGGGAGTACCTCCACCTTACAGAAGACACTCCTTAATAATAACATTAATAATTTTTATGTTGTGTTTCCGAGTGTGAGTAAGGTCGCCTGAGCTCGTTGGGTTGGAGGGAAGGGTCAGCAACAGTTGTTTGCTGACTCTTAAAGGCCGGAAACGCTCCCGCGACTCCTCTGGTGTCGCGAGTGTCCATGGGCGGCGGTGCTCATTTACCCCAAAGGTGACCCACTTGCTCGTTTGTCGCCCTCTGATATTATAAAAAAGAATGCCCTTAATTTTTTGTGTAAAATAAATGATATTTTATTAAAATTTTATTTATTACTCCCCTTCTAAATACAGTTCGGATTCTAACGCGCCCAGGGGTCTGTTAGATTCCGTTCATGACTGCCTGAGTCCATGGTGATACAGTGCAGACCTAATTATTAATACTTACTCTTCTTCTTGCATGGCGGTTTAAAACAGAGGTTACGTACAAACAATTTTAATTATAACAGAAATTACGTGTTTAAATTTATATTAAAACAGAAGTTATATGCACACCTTCAACAAAACAAAGGTTATGTATATATTCACCTACAGTAGAGCAGAGGTTAAGTGTAGTTTAACTATTTTCAGGGTTCCATAGCCAAAGGGTAAAATTTTCACAGATGATGTATTTCTGTTGCCGCTATAACAACAAATACTAAGAAACAAAATAAAATAAAACTTGAGAGGTGTCAAGGGACACCCGGATGGAACGAAGTTATTTCTTATTATTTATTATGTACAAAAAATCTGTATACACTCAACAAAAATAATCGTCGCGACACCACACTGTTCAATGCGAAATAGAAATGAAAATATCTGGCTTGCTTTCTATAAGAGAGAGAGAGAGAGACGAGACAGACAGAGAAACATGCGCACGCCGCACAGCTGTCAAATGTGTCGTGACAACTTTGCGTAAGATTTTTTCCGTCTAGCCCCCTTTCACAACGCGCGATAAGGAAGGGGGCTCCCATACAACAAACGTGTTTTTTTTTGCTCGTTTATATAGATAATGGTACGGATCCCTTCCGACTCGCACTACGCCTTTTTTTTTTACTAGTTAGTGGAATCTCATGCCACTCGAAAAAAGTATCTACGGATGGGTAAGTCGGACTCGCACTAAACTGCCGCGTATATAGACTTATATTGGCGCCTGATGGGGGGGAGGCCCAGAATAAGTATATATGGACTTCATTAATTAGAATCAATAACAAACCTAAACATATTCTCCATGACAATAACTTAATACAAGCTAGCTAAATATCACTACTATTATAAAATATTTTTTTTAAATGTTTTAACAATCCGTGTACCTAAATATCTATAATAAGTAACTAGAAATAATAACTGTATAACTACAAACATGTTCTGACTATTTACAAGCGCTTTTTTATAAGTCTACGTGAATAAAAACCTTTTTTATTTTATTTATTTTATAACTATTACCTTCATAATGTTTTTTTTTTATTATTTTTAATATATTTCTTTTACAATTGTATGATGATGATGGTGATGACGTCTTCCCGGCCGAATTTCGACCACGGCGGCCAGTCTTAATGGAGATTAGCCAATTGCGCAGGACATATTATAGTGCACAAGTGTGTGCGCAAACACAGGGGCACTTTCTATTCCATCACTCATGATCCGATGGGACGCCTAGCGACACGACCAGAAAGAGTCAGGTACAGGACCGACGGCTTTACGTGCTCTCCGAGGCATGGGGGTATAATACCGCCAACTCCCAGACTTCGGGCTGATACTGAGAAATTTCTTTTTATGAAAAAGTCCCAAAATCACTTTTTGTCCCGACCCAGGATTTGAACCCAGGACATCATTGTCTGCGGTTGAACACCCTACCGCTGGACCGACGAGGCAGTCACACTTTTATAACATACCAGCTGTGCCCGCGACTTCGTCGGCGTGTTATTTAGTTTTTTTTTGTTTATTAGTTAAATAAAAGACTTTTTCTAAAATAAAAGTAGCCTAAGTTACTCATTATTACATCAGCTACCTGCCAATAAAAGTCCCGTTAAAATCGGTCCAGCCGTTTCAGAGATTAGCCGGAACAAACAGACAGACAGACAGACAAAACTTGTAAAAAATGTTATTTTGGTGTATGTACCGTATATATATTCATATTTATGTAGTAAAAACCGGTTATTTCAATATTACAAACAGACACTCCAATTTTATTTATTTGTATAGATAAGTAATCTCGCCAAACGTAAACGTATTGAAAATTATGATCATAATGTAAAGGATCCCACTCAGATCCAAGACTACACTCTGATACAAGATTCGCTTCTATAACTCCAAGCTAAGTTAGATCATTACATTTCGAGGTCGGTCGTTGCAGCGAATACGAGACAAAAAACCGGCCAATGCGAAAGGCACAATGCTGCGTAGAGGTTCCGTACAGTAAATATGGAGCTTACGCGGCCAGTCTCAGTGTAGACTAGCCAATTGCACAGGACATATTATAGTCAAGGTTCAATAACAAATATAATAATAATAATATCTCGGGACAATGTCACACAGATCATCCTAGCCCCAAACTAAGCAAAGCTTGTACTATGGGTACCAGGCGACGATATACATACTTATATAGATAGATAAATACTTAGAAAAAACATCCATGACTCAGAAACAAATATTCGTGCTCATCACACAAATATTTGCACTTACCGGGATTCGAACCCAGGACCACCATCTTCGTAGGCAGGAGCACTACCAACTAGGCTACGGTGAATAGATATTGGAAAACCCGATTTTTTATCCCACCTTAAAAAACAGAAATATTTTTATTATATCTTTACCTAGCTGTGCCCCGCGGTTTTACCCGAATTAAACTTTATTAATTATACCCTATGTTATTCGGATATATAAGCTATATTAATACAAAGTTTCATCAAAATCCGTCCGGTAGTTTAGGGGGAAAAAATAAAAAAAATTGAGAGGTGTCAAGGGACACCCGGATGGAACGAAGTTATTTCTTATTATGTACAAAAAACCTGTATACACTCAACAAAAATAATTGTCGCCACACCACACTGTTCAATGCGAAATAGAAATGAAAATATCTGGCTTGCTTTCTATAAGAGAGAGACAGACAGAGAAACATGCGCACGCCGCTCAGCTGCAAAAAGTGTCGTGACAACTTTTCGTAACAATTTTTTCCGTCTAGCCCCCTTTCACAACGCGCGATAAGGAACTTCGTTCCAAAAAGTAACAAACATACACACTCACAAACTTTCGCCTTTATAATATTAGTGTGATGTTCTTCTGATCATATTCGACCACGGCGGCCAGTCTCTATGGAGAATATAGACATTATAGTGCACAAATGTGTGCGCAAACACAGGGGAACTTACTATTCCATCACTCTCATGATCCGATGTGTCGACCAGGGACGCGAACGGAAAGAGGTCAGGTACACAACCGACGGCTTTACGTGTTCTCCGAAGCACGGGGGCATTATCCTATACCTCCATCTTACAAAAGGCCTTCCTTAATAATAACATTAATTAGGTACTCAATCAGTGCAATTAGTAACTCAAAGAGTGAGGTCGCCAGAGGCTCAACCGGCTAAGTCGCCGAACATCGATTTTTTAAATGGCGTTCAAATAAATAAAGGTTAAAATGACTTAATCAATCGTTAAATCGGCTTCCATGAGCACATGTGACGTCATAAAAGGTCCGGAATCGATTGTCAACGTTGAAGCCGATTTAACGATTGATAAAGTAATTTTTAACCTTTATTTATTTGAACGCCATTTAGGAAATCGATGTTCGGCGACTTAGCCGATAGAGCCCCAGGTTCTACCAATGGAAGTCCATTTAAAAGTGCCCCAAGGAAAAGAGAGTACCTTCGTTTGCGTCTCCATTGAGATTGGCCGTCACAGCCGCTACTTACGGAACCCTAACATTTAAGTAAAAGAGGTATGTACGTGTTTAAGAAAATGTTTGTCTTTTTGTGTGCTACTCACGTACGGAACGATTGCATTGTGAAGTAATAAATAAATGTTTCTCAAATGCTGAGAAAATATATATTCGAAAGTTTTAAGATTGAGTAAAAATCTACGATTTAAAGCAGGGCATTCCACGAATTTTCGTGATAATTCTTTTGTTGTTCTCAAGTAATAATCAGCGGTAGGAAATAGCAGCGCATTCCACAACCTTTTTAAATTAATAATTTGCTGTTCAAGATCAAGTAATAATCAGCGGCTGGAAAAAGCAGCGCATTCCACAAGTTTTCGTGTTTAATATTATATATGTATAACAAAATTTCGTGTACTCCGGTGTTGTTGACTTTTACAAATTACAGTGTATATAAACGCCATTGTGCTTCATTTAAGTTGAATTGTACTACTTGCCATATTCCCACTACACAGCGCGCTGGGTGTTGTTGACTTTCACATCTTACATAATGTCATCATTCTCTATAAATGATATTATCCTACATTGAGGTTGGATTATATAGTTTTCCACATTCCAACTACAGAGACTGCTGGGTGTTGTTGACTATTACAAAAAAATAAACTACGAAACGAAGTGTGCTGGGCATTGTTGACTTTTACAACGTATTTGTAACCTAGTGGCAGTAGTCTTTGCTAAGTGGAAGTGAATATTTTTAATTGTTCTCAGCAAAAAAGAACCTTATTTACATTTAATTATCTTAATAGCTTTAATTACGGGACTTACTTGACCATATTTGATGATTTTACAATTTAACTTCGATACCACAGAGTGACAAAATCGATAGACGTGACACTTTTATTGAGAAGGTGTAAAATTAAAAAACGTATTTTATTTACGAATTGATACGTGTGGACAGTGGATACCCTAGTGTCAGAGTTGTTCAAGCCGCCTGTTGCTTAATGGCTACAACCGGGATCAACAATTAACGTGCCCTCCGAAGCACGGAGACGCTCAGAAATTAAACCACTTTGGCGGTCACCCATCTATGGACTGACCCCGAGCTTAGTTGCTTCATCTCGCCAATCACTTAGACCAGTCAGAGCATCTAGCTATGAGCGTCTCAATCTATACATATAATAAAATCGTAGGAAAGTCAAAACTGTACATTGAACATTTTTTAAAAAGGATACTTGGGGCGTGATCTACAATCGATATCGAAACCAAAAATATTGTTTTTATAATTTTTGTCTGTTTGTCTGTATGTATGTCCGGGCTAAACTCAAAAAGTACTGCATGGATTTAATTCAAATTGCATGAATGTTACTAAGAGGTCGGGTCAACATATAGGCTACATATTATCACGCTATCACCTACAGGGGAGGAGCTGTGATCATTTATAAAGTTTAACGCAGGTAAAACCGCAGGGCACAGCTAGTGATTTATAATAATAACCTGGGACATTATCCCAAACTAAGCAGAGCTTGTACCTACTATGGAAACTTGTTAACTGATATATTACGTATACTACTTTTCTTTTGTAAATACATACTTATATAGATAATTACACCCAGACTCAGGACAAACAGACGTGTTCATGCACACAAATATCTGTCCTGGGTGGGAATAGAACCCACGACCTGCGGCGTGAAAGGCAAGCATTTACCAACCACGCCAACCGGCCATAATCACTTATATTTCAATGCAATTTTTTTCCGTGATTATTCCTGCGTGGAGTGTCCGATTAGTACGAATTCAAATTTATGCGCTCACATAGTCACTACTCACTACGACTGTGTCAAACTTGAAGAAGATCGGTTCAGCCGTTTAGGAGGTGTGCGACCAGGAGCAAAGTACATGAGTCGCCTTAGAAAGAGCTTCGTTTAACCACAGCTCAACTGAATTCTATTAGCTGACGTCACATCCGGTCGTGCGTACGTGAGGCTAATAAATTAACTTATAATCCATTAGAAAGTAAAGTTGTCACCTCAGAAGCCGCTCAGTGAATACTCCACCCCCATGAGACTACTTTGATTTAATAATAATGTCCTTCTAACCGAATTTTGGTCATGCGACCAGTCTTAATAGAGATTAGCCATCTGCGCGGGACATTGCACTTACTATTCCATCACTCTCATGATTCGATGGCACGCTTAGCGAGCCGACCGGAAAGAGGTCAGGTACAGGACCGACGGCTTAACGTGCTCTTCGAGGCACGGGGGTATAATACCGCCAACTCCCAGACTTCTGGCGGATGCTAAGATTTTTTTTCTTTTTTACAGAAAAGTCCCAAAATCAATTTTGGCCCGACCCTTTGAATATTAAGTAATTAGCGATACCTTAAAAGTGCTCTTCAGATAAAAAAAAACTGCCACTTCTACTGAGTTTTGTAATCTATGTTCCGTTCTGAACCTACAAAACAACTGGCAAAAACATCGCCGTCTCGCTCACTCGTATGACTCTGTCTCTTTCGTGCCTTGTTCAATTTTATATTTATTGATTCACAGTGTACCGTTAGCATATAAAGTGGTTTTTGTTTTTTTTTCTTTCGGATCGCAAATTAGTTAATTTTTTTAGTTAGTTTTTGGATTAGTTAAATGTTTTGGATAATGGTGGGTATATTTATTTGATTGATAAAAGAATGTAGATCACGTTACATTCGATTTAAATGATTTATTCAACTGTATGTTTTTTGCATATAGGTATATAACGCGATTTGACGGTCACCGTAGCCTAGCTGGTAGTGCTCCTGCCTACGAAGCTGGTGGTCCTGGGTTAGAATCCCGGTTAGTGCAAATATTTGTGTGATGAGCACGGACTCAGACTAAAAATTGTTTTCGGGATTATTAAGAATTTCTCAGTGTCAGCCCGAAGTAGCTGAGTGTAGGCGGTATTATGCCTCGGAGAGCACTTAATGCCGTTGATCCTGTACCTGATCTCTTTCCGGTCGTGTCGCTAGTTCGCGCATCGGATCATGAGCGTGATGGCATAGAAAGTGCTCCTATGTTTGCGCACCCACTTGTGCACTATAATATGTTCCGCGCAGATGGCTAGACTCCATAGAGACTGGCTACCGTGGCCGAAATACGATTGTCTCAAGATCATCATCATCATAATATCAGACAAAGACGTCCACTGCTGGTCAAAGGGCTCCCCCAAAGATCTCCACAATTGCTGGTCTTGCGCTACCCGCACTCAGCGGTTTCCAGCATATTTAATCATAATCATAATCATCATAATAATCTTTGTTCACAGAATACAGGTTAAAAGTACAAGTTGTTACAGTGTTGGTATAGTGCTCTATATTCTACCTTAAAATAAGGCATGTGTACAGTATTTTTTATTTTTACATCATCTTAAATAGTATTCAAGAATCAGTATATACATTATAACCACACATTGCATTGCATTAAAATAACAATTCATTAAATTAAACAGTAAAATAATGTCAAAAGTAACAAAATTATATCCAAAGTAGCAAAATAATGTCAAATAAGTATAATGGGATTGAAAAAATAAGGTCAATGCATAGTGTAAGTGTCAAAAAATATTGTCAGTTTTCAAAATGCTATTATTAAATCAAAGAATAAAAATTATTAAAAATTATAATTTACCATTTAAATAGTCTACTACATTATAATAGAATTTATTGATCAACAAGATCTTAAGCTCTTTCTTAAAAGTTGATAAGTCATCCATACCTTTTAGATTTTTGGGCAGTTTATTAAATATTTTTGGAGCCATATGATATGCTTTTATTGATCAGAGCTGTATTAGTTTACTGTGACAATATGTAGTAAAAATATTAGACTTAAACTAGATAATTAAACATAATCTCTTGACAATAACTTGATACGAGCTAGCTAACTATCATTGCTATAATAAAATAAATTTTATAAATGTTTTCATGAAATATGTACCTAAATATCTATGTTACTAGAAATAATAATGTATACAACTATATTACTACAAACATGTTCTGACTATTTACAAGCGCTTTTGTAAAGTCTACGTGAATAAAAAACTTTTTTATTTTTATTTATTTATTTTAGAGCATACACAATCGGTTTTATTTCATTATCATCAGTTTCATGGGCATAGGTCCCCCCCCAAAGGTTTCTACAACGATCCAGTTTGGAGAGCTTTGCTTTAGTCACTGCGCTTGACATGGGAGTTGGCCACTGCAGTTAAGTGCTAGCTAGTACACAGTAATGCTCATAGCTGCATGCTCTCTCTGGTCCATAAGTGATCGTCAAGGTTAAGCAACTAGGCTCGCGGTCAGTCCATAGATGGGTGACCACCAAAGTGGTTTAATTTCTGAGCCCCTCCGTGCAGGGCACGTGAAGCTGTCGGTCCCGGTTGTAGTCATTAGACAACAGTCGTTAAGCCATGTCAGAGGCCTACTGGGCGGTAGAGAAAGAGTCCTTTTCTTACCCCTCCTTGTTTCTTTCTGATTGAATTCGTTGCGGGATCCAAGATAGTTAAACCGATTCCTCGGGACATGGCTGAGCCTCACCGCTCAGTGTCATTTCATTGTGTGCCACTGTTGATCCTGGCTTACAGGAGTTGCAGTGGTGGGTAAGAGGGAGGGACTAGTCCCGATCTATATGCTGACAGCAGTAACGTTGCTTTACCTCCGATCGTTACCTGCCCATACGATAAGTAATTAAGTTGTCTGGTTGCCACAGTACAGGCGCTTCATCTGATGACAGTGTCATTGTCCCAAGATAAACATTTACTTATTATAGGCATATTGTCGAGTGGCGACCACGAACCGGAAGACGCAGCGTGGGCAGGTCCCCTACAAGATGGACCGATGATCTTGTGCGGGTCGCTGGAAACCGCTGGATATGGATAGCGCAAGACAGGCAATTGTGGAGATCTTTGGGGGAGGCCTTTGTCCAGCAGTAGACGTCTTTCGGCTGATATGATGATGATGATGGGGCATAGGTCCCTCCCAAAGGTTTCTACAATGATGCCATTTGGAGAGCTTTGCCTTAGTCACCGCCTAGCTAGGTGGTAGCCAGTACACAGGTGGCGCTGCTGCTCGACTACCTGGTGTATCCCTTAGTCGCCTTGCACGACACCCACAGAACGGTATGGGATGGCTCTGGTATTCTTTCTGGACCGGAAACCGCACGATTTTGGAACGAAGTTCCTTATCGGGCGTTGTGAAAGGGCTAGACCGAAAAAATTCTTACGAAAAGTTGTCACGACACTTTTTGCAGCTGTGCGGCGTGCGCATGTTTCTCTGTCTCTCTCTCTCTTACAGAAAGCAAGCCAGATATTTTCATTTCTATTTCGCATTGAACGGTGTGGTGTCGCGACGATTATTTTTGTTGAGTGTATACAGGTTTATTGTACATTTTATTATATGTATAGATAATAAATAATAAGAAATAACTTCGTTCCATCCGGGTGTCCATTGACACCTCTCAAGTTTTTATTTACTTATCCATTTTCGACAGGAAAAAAGCTCCTTTCGCAGCGTAGTAAAACCCAGCCTTATTACAAGGAAAAGGGGGATAATTAATTCAATAGCTTTACTGCTTTGCATACTGGTATGGTTATAGGTATTATTAGGTCATACATTGATTTCTCGTAGTCTATATGAAACACTAGCTGTGCCTCGCGGTTTTACACGCGTTTAACTTTATAAATTATAGCCTATGTGTTAATCCAGGGTGCCAGCTAACTCCATACCAAATTTTATTAAAATCGCTCCAGTCGTTTAGACGTGAAGAAGTAACAAACATACATACATAGTGTGATTTATATATTTAATATTTATTAATTATTTATTTAATATTAGTGTGATACTAGCAGTGCCCCGTGATTTTACCCGCGTTGAACTTTAAAAATTATAGCGTATATGTTAATCCAGGGTGTCATCTAACTTCATACAAAATTTTATTTAAATCGCTCCAGCCGTTTAGACGTGAAGAAGTAACAAACATACACACTCACAAACTTTCGGCTTTATAATATTAGCGTCATAGTGTGATTGGGTCATACACTGATTTCGCGTAGTTTATATAGACATTACATTAATCAACTGCCTGTTTGTCCCTAACTCCTAAGCCAGAGGTCATGGGTTTGATTCCCACTCAGTAGACATATTTGTGGCATGATTGTTTGATGAGCATGATTATTTGTTCCTTACTATTATATTTATCTATACATAAAATAAAATCGTAGGCAAGTCAAGACTGTACATTGTATATTTTTTAAAAAGGAAACTTGGGGCGTGATCTACAATCGAAATCGAAGCCAAAAATATAGTTTTTAGAATTTTTGTCTGTCAAAATTTGAAGTAATTCCATGCAGTACTTTTTGAGTTTATCCCGGAGTATGTCCGGGATAAACTCAAGAAGTACTGCATGGATTTACTTCAAATTTTGCATGAATATAACGTAGAGGTCGGGTCAACATATAGGCTACATATTATCACGCTATCACCTACGGGAGAGGAGCTGTGATAATTTATAAAATTTTATGCGGGTAAAACCGCGGGGCACAGCTAGTTTATTACTATTTATGTTGCACGTTGTATATATGGAGAGATTATTCGAGATTAATATCTATGTATGTATGTCTGTGTTAATGATGACCTCTGAGTATGTCCAGCGCATTTGGCGGTGACCTTTACGACATTGTATTAATTAATTTAATACACTTCGCTTAATTTAATAATGAACCGGCTGCTTTTTCTTTTGATGTGCATATTAAATTTAGTAGTATAAGTACCTCCAATATTTATTAAAATATGTAGATTATATTAACGATTTATAATAATAATAATATCCTGGGACATTATTCACACACGGCCATCTGATCCCAAACTAAGCAGAGCTTGTGCTATGGAAACCAGATAACTGATATACTACATATACTACTTTTCTTCTGTAAATGCATACTTATATAGATAATAACACCCAGACACATGACAAACAGACATGTTCGTGCACACAAATATCTGGCCTGGATGGGAATCGAATCCACGACCTCCGACGCGGTATGAAAAGCAAGCATTTGCCAACCACGCCAACATATATTAAATAATTTAAAAAAATTGAAATGTAGGTAAGTATATAAGTAATTTTTGTTTTGATTTTAATATTCTGTATATTATAGTATTTGCTTATAAGTTTTACTGTCTTACTGACAACATGCTTGTGTGACCCCTTTGAAATTACTGCATTTGCATACATAGACTCACGACATCTATATCTCAGGGTAGGCAGAGACAGCGGCTTTCCATTTGTCACGATCCTTGCCTCTTTCGCCTCGTTTACTGTAATGATATTCTTCATACATCACACGGCCATCTGATCCCAAACTAAGCAGAGCTTGTACTATGGAAACCAGAGAACTGATATCAGTTCTCTGGTTTCCATAGTACAAGCTACTACATATTCTACTTTTCTTTCGTAAATACATACTTATATATATAGATAATACATAGACTCACGACGCCTATATCCCAGAGGGGTAGGCAGAGACAGCGGCTTTCCATTTGTCACGATCCTTGCCTCCATCGCCTCGTTTACTGTAATTATATTCTTTGTACATTCTCACCGGTGGTTTAGGGTACTTCTGACCTGGCCTTTCTTGAGAACATCTCCTATTTATGTTTCATCATCATCATCATCATCATCATATCATCCGAAAGACGTCCACTGCTGGACAAAAGCCTCCCCCAAAGATCTCCACAATAGCCGGTCTTGCGCTATCCGCATCCAGCGATTTCCAGCGACCCGCAGAAGATCATCGGTCCATCTTGTAGGGGGCCTGCCCACGCTGCGTCTT
This sequence comes from Pseudoips prasinana, assembly GCA_951640165.1. Taxonomy (NCBI): domain Eukaryota; kingdom Metazoa; phylum Arthropoda; class Insecta; order Lepidoptera; family Nolidae; genus Pseudoips; species Pseudoips prasinana. The sequence goes on from OX621264.1 coordinate 2,644,377, forward strand.
CCGGTTCGTGGTTGCCTCTCGGGAACTTAATAAATAACTTCCACTTCGTTATTTATGTTTGTGTTAAGAAAAATGTAACAATTATTGGCTGTACTTAATAAATAAAATATAAATAATGGAGCTGTCGAACGTTATTAATGTTGCATAACTTCGTTAAATTAAGGCATCGCATTGATAAACAAAAGTAAAACGACTGAGGGGCATTGAGGGGCGCTAGTGTATTCAAATATGGGCATAATTTTGAGACTATATCAACTGATATTGACCTTTTTAGGGTTCCGTAGCCAAATGGCAAAAAAACGGAACCTTTATATATTCGTCATGTCTGTCTGTCTGTCCGTCCGTATGTCACAGCCAATTTTTACCGAAACTATAAGAGCTGTACTGTTGAAACTTGGTTAGTAGATGTATTCTGTGAACCCCATTAAGATTTTCATACAAAAATAGAAAAAGTATAATAATTTTGGGGGCTCCCCATACATAGATCTGAAACTCAAAAATTTTTTTTCATTGTACCCATACGTGTGTATCTATAGATAGGTCTTCAAAATGATATTGAGGTTCCTAATATATTTTTTTTCTAAACTGTATAGTTGGCGCGACAGACATTTCCAAAGCGGAATAATGAGTGTCCCCCCTGTAACTTCTAAAATAAGAGAATAATAAAACTAAAAAAAGTATATGATGTACATTGTAAACTAATAACGGTCGTTTTTGTTATTAAAGGTCATCATCATAAAGGACACATGAAAAAAGTGTCTTCCCCTTAACAAATATGACTAAGGAAACGGTGGACTGATTCTTAGAATTAATTTTGTTTACGTACAAGTTTAGGGTAATATAAAATTACTTATTAGTCTCTAGACTAGATTGTAATGCATATAAAGTACTATACTTGGTACTGTATTAAATAATAATAAAAATTTTAACGTCAAATATAAAATGGAGGTTCAAAAATTCAATTGTTATAAGGAGAAGTTGTTAATAGTTTTTAATAACAGTGATTATTTATTGAGCTGCATGTGAACGAAGCTCTTTCAGGCGACTCATTTAGTTCGTTCCTCATCGTACTCCTCCTGAACGGGTCAACCGATCTTCTTCAAATTAGACACAGTGGATGTGACCATACTCGTAAGTGCATGTATCGAAGTACATAAAAAGCGGTCACGCCGCGGCACTGTGATTCGCGTAGAACAAACTAGCTGGACAAAAACAACTCTTCAATTCCTAATAGTTAATTATTAAGATGAACTCATTAGCCCTATACATTAAGGAATACATCTATTAATTTTCGTAATTACCCTCATTAGGCCCGTCATTAAGGTAAGTATATAAAGTGTTGATAATTCAAAGTGCATTCATTTGCATTTTTACACCATATTGTTAACATTATTTTAAGTCACTAAAAGAAATTTGTGATAGTGTTTTTGTGATGGATTGTGTACATAAGGGTAAGTAGTTTTGTTTTAGTTAATTTTTATCACAGGATCTTCATTATTTAATTTTATTAAATTAAATGTTTCGATAAAAGTGGACTTTTTCACCCATATTTTTGAATTCAATAGTCAAAATATTACATGTCCACTCATGTCCACTCTGTAAAATCTATTTTATATGATTCTCACAAGTATCTAGTAGTAATTAGTAGAAAAAAATATTGCGAATTATTTGCACAACTAATTTTTTTCTTTTTTTTTCTTTAAACAGTTTTCACCGTCTCAAAAATGGACTTTTTTGAAGAATGGCTAAAACACCCGAAGGAAACGCGAAACGTGGAGCTCTTTCGGTTTATATCTTTGAGACATGACTTTGATGGTGTTACGGAGCAGTCCCTGAGAGACGTCAAGGTCATCATCTCAAAATATTCTTCAAAATTGGCTGAAAAGTGGAGCAGCTGTGCAAGAAATAGCAGCTGTGCAAAGAATAGCTACGAATAGAGATTTACTTAATATGTTATTGATAACATCTGACCCTGTAATAAATGGTTTAAGAGAAATTCCCCGGAAGAAAATAGGTTCATTCCCTATCGAAGTCCTAGATTTATTAGTTCAACCTAGCTTTAAGGAACAAAATGTTAATATAGTTTCTAGTTTTCATAGTTCTGCCACTCATGATCATGACTATTCAATGGATGATTCATCTGATGATAGTGATGATGAGTGATCGATTTAGTTTTTAAGTAGGTATTTTATGTATCTGATATTAGATTTTATAGTTACATTTATAGTTAAATTTATTTATAAAATTGTTTAAAAAAATATTGTGTTTTTATTTCACTATACCTGCTCAAACGACCAATGGACCTCAAATAGTATTATGACCCTTATATCTTTGCTTAATAACCTCATTTATAAATAAAAATCGAAACAAATAATATTGTCCAGCTAGCTTGTTCTACACGAACCACTGTGCGCGGAGGAAAACTCACTGAAAAATACAAATGTCCCATTGAAATCAATGTAAAACTATAGACAACTGCTTACCTTAAAAATGAATCCACAGCTAAACACAATCAAACAATTTAAAGAGAGGTAGGGCACAGCGTTCATTCGCTCAAAGAGCAGCCCGACTGGGGAAGTACCTCCACCGTACAGAAGACATTCCTTAATAATAACATTAATAATTTTAATGTTGTTTCCGAGTGTGAGTAAGGTCGCCAGAGCTCATTGGGGTGGGGGGAAGGGTCAGCAACACTTGTTTGCTGACTCTAAAAGGCCGCGGCCGGTAACGCACTGGTGACTCCTCTGGTGTCGCGAGTGTCCATGGGCGGCGGTGATCACTTACCATCAGATGACCCACTTGCTCGTTTGTCGCCCTCATATATATATAAAAAAAAAAAAAAAAACAACTAATCAAGGAATTAAAACACTCAAAGCAACTCATAAAAGGAGTAGACAAAAGCTGGTCCAAAAAACTTTGGAAGTACAGCAGAAACCAGCTACGACTAATAGTAGCAGTATTCACGGGCCACTACGGCACCAACGATCACCTACACAAACTGGGACTGTCGAATATCCCGATCTGCAGGACCTTTGGGGAAGAAAATGAAACAATGCTGCATATAATATGCAAATGCGATGCATTAGCAAGACACAGAATGGCCATCCTGGGGCTGGCATATCCAGAACCAGGAGACTACAAGGATCTACCCCTAAGAAGCGTACTGGATTATGTGCAGACTTCATTTAGGGCTCTGGGGATAGAATAAAAACCAGTGGGGGATAGTACAAAAGATCCTGAAGGGTCGAAGTGCTGTACGCAAGTACACCCCATCAAAGATAAGATAAGATAGACAACTGCTTAACTATATTCTGCTCAATATTAGTAAGCAGCCGAATACCTTGGAGACCTAGTTTAATATATGTCTAGTTAGCGCTAAGGTTTCCAACTACCCTCACAAGATCATCGGTCCTTCTTGTAGGGGCTGCATCCCACGCTGCATCTTCCGTTTCGTGGTACACAACACAGGAGCCGTGCCGCGGTAGCGGTTGGCGAGTGCCAGAAACAAATTAATTATTTTTATTTATTGGAACGCAGTTTTGGAACGAACTTCCATATCGCGCGTTGTGAAAGGGGGCTAGACGGAAAAATTCTTACGAAAAGTTGTCATGACACTTTTTGCAACCGTGCGGCATGCGCATGTTTCTCTGTCTGTCTGTCTCTCTCTCTCTCTCTCTCTCTCTCTCTCTCTCTTATAGAAAGCAAGCCAGATATTTTCATTTCTATTTCGCATTGAACAGTGTGGTGTCGCGACGATTATTTTTGTTGAGTGTATACGGGTTTGTTGTACATAATAAATGATAAGAAATAACTTCGTTCCATCCGGGTGTCCCTTGACACCTCTCTCAATTTTTTTTTTTTCGCAATATATTCGCTTGATTCGCTTTCAAGTCGCCATCTGCGAGTAAGTTGCCCAAAAAGCTAGCGACGTTACCTCTTTGGATGGCAAAGCTTATGCGTTGGCCGAGGTACGTGCCGGCTCTCTAATCATCAGAGTGTTCCACAAGTCGTCTGGACAACTCCCTGACAAAGGACCACGCTTCTGGGTCCCAAGGACCCATTGTTTCGACCCCAAACGGAATAAACATATAGCCATCACTTATCGCAGCATATTTACTGTGTTTAAAGAATAAACACAGTCACCGTAGCCTAGTTGGTAGTGCTCCTGCCTACGAAGCTGGTGGTCCTGGGTTCGAATCCCGGTAAGTGCTAATATTTGTGTGATGAGCACGAACATTTGTTTCTGAGTCATGGATGTTTTCTATGTATATAACTATTTATCTATGTATATAAGTATGTATATCGTCGCCTGGTACTCATAGTACAAGCTTTGCTTAGTTTGGGGCTAGGATGATCTGTGTGACATTGTCCCTATATATTATAAAGAAATATTATATTATATTGTTTCGATCCCAAATGGAATAAACATATAGCCATCACCTATCGCAGCATATTTACTGTGTTTAAAGAATAAATGTACCAAAACCATTCGTCAATCCACAAAATAGGCAAAAGCTTTGTGACTAGAATTGTAATTATATTGCGATGATAATATTTCACAAACTACCCGAAAGTGTAAGGAAATTAAATGACAGAATTTAATAGGACCCTGTACAATTGGTTAAGTGACAGATATGTTTTTATTCAGGTGAAGAGTTTCTTAAATATAAATTTTGTAATCGATTTAGAAATAAGGACTTTATATTTTTTAAGGGCCGGTTCGTGGTTGATAGATACTTGCCTTTCACGCCGCAGGTCGTGGCTTCGATTCCTACGCCGGACACATATTTCTGAGCGTGAACATGTCTGATTGTCCTGAGTTTGGGTTTAACTATCTATATAAGTACTAGCTGTGTAAATTATAGTCTTACATGTTATTCGGATATATAAGCTATATTACTACAATCATCATCATCATATCAGCCGAAAGACGTCCACTGCTGGACAAAGGCCTCCCCCAAGGATCTCCACAATGCCCGCATCCAGCGGCTTCCCGCGACCCGCACAAGATCGTCGGTCCACCGTGTAGGAGGCCTGCCCACGCTGCGTCTTCCGGTTCAAATTACTACAAAGATTCATTAAAATCCGTTCGGTAGTTTTTGCACGAAAGAGTAACAAACATCCATACATCCATCAATACTCACTAACTTTCGCATTTATAATATTAGTAGGATGTATTGACAAAACAAAAGTAGTAGGTATATGATGAAGTATATCGGTTATCTGGTTTCCATAGTACAAGCTCAGATGGCCGTGTTTCAATAATGACCCAGGATATTATTACTATTATTAAATATTTTTAAATTCTAGCCTTAAGTGAGTGAAAATGTAGATTAAAACTCAATTTTATGCTATTACACTTTAATACTGATGTCATAATATAAAATCATCTCCGTTCATTTTAAGATTAGACGGACTAAACATAGCTGCATTGTTTTCGGACTATGTTTATGTGGTTCCTAGAAATGTGACTGTCTACTTAGTCTTGTTTTAGTACTATTACTAGCTGTGCCCCGCGGTTTTACCCGCGTTAAACTTTATGAATTATCACAGCTCTTTTTATAATTATCATAGCGTGATAATATGTACCCTATATGTTGACCCGACCTCTTAGTAACATTCATGCAAAATTTGAAGTAAATCCATGCAGTACTTTTTGAGTTTAGCCCGGACATACATAGAGACAAACAGACACACAGACAAAAATTCTAAAAACTATAATTTTGGCTTCGATAACGATTGTAATCACGCCCCAAGTATCCTTTTAAAAAAATATTCAATGTACAGTTTTGACTTTCCTACGATTTTATTATATGTATTGATTAGCAGACCGGAACCAGGATATTGACCGGGATAAAACCCTGTTCCACGGAAAGCACGCAAACCGTTGGACTATTGCTTCATTTGTGCTATGTGTGCTGACGGGTCGGTTTGCGTGATTGGTAAATGCTTGCCTTTCCCGCCGCAGAACAGATATTTGTGTGCATGAGCATGTCTGTTTGTCCTGAGTCTGGGTGTAATTGGAACGAAGTTCCTCATCGCGCGTTGTGAAAGGGGGCTAGACGGAAAAATTCTTACGTAAAGTAGTCACGACACTTTTTGCAGCTGTGCGGCGTGCGCATGTTTCTCTCTCTCTCTCTCTTATAGAAAGCAAGCCAGATATTTTCATTTCTATTTAGCATTGAACAGTGTGGTGTCGCGACGATTATCTTTGTTGAGTGTATACAGGTTTTTTGTACATAATAAATAATAAGAAATAACTTCGTTCCATCCGGGTGTCCCTTGACACCTCTGAAGTTTTTATCTATATAAGTATGTATTTACAAAAATAAAGTAGTATCATACTAATTTAATAAACGCGAAAGTTTGTTAGTATGGATGGATGGATGAATGTTTGAAATTCTTTCACGTAAAAACTATTGAATGGATTTTAATGAAACTTTTCAATAACATAGCTTATACATCAGAATAACACATAGGCTACAATTTATAAAGATATTGTGTGAATTGTCCAAAATACGACGATAAATCGTAAGAGTCGAAGTAAGTGCACTGCCAAAACCGCTAGAGGTACACATCCTACTAATATTATAAATGCGAAAGTTTGTGAGTATACATGTATGGACGTATGTTTGTTACTCTTTTACGCCAAAACTACTGAACGAATTTTGATGAAACTTTGTAGTAATTTAGATTATATATACGAATAACACATAGGCTATAAATTATAAAGTTTAACGCGGGTGAAACCGCGGGCCATAGCTAATATGTAATATATTAGTTATCTGGTTCCCATAGTACAAGCTTTTGCTTAGTTTGGGATCAGATGACCGTGTGTGAATCAAGTACCAAGACATTATATTACATCTAAAACTATAAATATCTTCAATTAAAAGTATTTAAACTTATTAATAAAGAATTTGTTAATCAATTAAATGCGTTACCTAAGTAACATGATCATTAATATCATAAATTGTGTGTTATATCTAAATGATTTGATACAAACCGCAAATCTGGTTATCTAAATGTAGACCTAGAAATAATTATGTACCTACACACATAAACTCACGCCTGTTTCCCAGAGGGATAGGCAGAAAAAAGAATTTCTATTTGTCACTATCTTTATACACCTCTTTTGCCTCATTTACTGTCATTATATTTTTCATACATGCTCGCCGGTTTAGGGTACTTCTGACCTGCCCTTTCTTGAGAACGTCTCCGATTTGAGACTCCGTCATAGAATGTTCTACGAGGTCTTCCCCTTCCGGTTGTCCCATTCACACAGGCCATGTATTCTTGTTCTGTCAATCTTCTTTCATTCATCGTTTCTAATTGCCCAAACCATCTCAGCATACCTTTTTCAATCTTTGTGACTACATCCTCTTTCATATCACAACGCTCTCTTACATCAGTATTTCGTATTCTGGTACATTCCTATTTTATGGACAGTTAACACAAACATGATTAGACTATTTACAAACGCTTTTTAGGGTTCCGTACCCGGAGGGTAAAACGGGACCTTATTACTAAGACTTCGCTGTCTGTCTGCTGCCCGTATGTCACCAGGCTCTATCTCATGAACCGTGACAGATAGAATTTAGATAGATAGAGATTATAATTTTCACTCATGATGTATTTCTGTTGCCGCTATAACAACAAATACTAAAAATAAAATAAATATTTAAGCGGGCTCCCATACCACAAACGTGAATTTTTTGCTCGTTTTTATAGATAACAAGCGGCCCGGTACGTACTTCGCTACGTATAAGGCATAGTAAAAAAATATTATTAAGTTCATTTATAAAAACAAAAAATATTTTAAATTGCTAAAAGATGTCGATTTTACACTTTTTCAAGACGTTTTTTAAATTTTCTCTACGTATAAACCTTCCCTGGACTTCCACGAATAATTCAAGACCAATATTAGCCAAATCGGTAAAGGCGTTGTTGAGTTATAATATAACATTACAACGAAAAGTGGCATTGATTTTTATATATATAGATGGTACGGAACACTTCGTGCGCGATACCGACTCGCACTTGGCCGGTTTTGTTTTTTTAAGTATACCGTGAATAAAAACCTATTCTTCTATTTATAAAATATCTAAAAACATCTTGGGACCACTAACACACTGACCTCTGATCCCAAATAAGCCAGAGCCTATACCTACAATGACAACCAAACAAGTGATAAACATATTTATAAATACACACATAGATAAATTACGCCCAGCCACAGAATACTTATCTCACAAAGATTTGTCCTGGGTGGGAATCGAAGCCGCGACCCCTGGCGTAGCAGTCAGAGTCATTAACAAGCGAGAGCAGGAGAGCAAATCCTGGGACATTCACACGCGGCTATCTGATCCCAAACTAAGCAGAGCTTGTACTATGGAAACCAGATAACTGATTCACATATACTACTTTTCTTTGTAAATATATACATATACCAGGACAAACAGACATGTTCATGCACACACAAAGATGTATAAGTCGAATCCACAACCTGCGGCGTGAAAAGAAACCATTTACCAACCACGCCTATTAAAAAATATACATATATTTTATTGATGCGGTCGCTAAGATGTTGTTAATTAAAGAATTGTTATATTTTAATTAAACAATTTATGTCAAAGTGTAACATGTAGGTGGAGCATAAAACTGTTCGGCAATTGGTATCTAAGTTATGTTACTGTTTATTAAGAACTATAAAATTTGTTTCTCTACTTGGAAAATAGGCATATGAACACTCCCCTCCCCCCTCCCCAAGTACTGACGATAAAAATCGACTTGGTTTAACGATAGATCTCAAAACTTTAATAACATAGAAGTGATGTTACATTTGTATGGTACATTTTCACTTAATTGTAGATAATTACAGTTTCAGATATATAAAATAAGCTTAGATACATACTCTTTATTACATACCGTATATGTCAAAAGGAAAAGCAAAACTTTTTTACTAAAAAAACGACTTTATAAATTACCGTACAACAAAATATTATATGAAGAATAAACGTGACCAATTTGTAAGATTTTTGAGTCTGTTAAAAAAAGAGTACATGTGGTTAGCGAGACAATCCTCTTAAGGCGCCACCAGTTCACGTAAAAATTTCATGCGAGGGGGTGAAGCACGCGCATAGCCCCCCGCTACTGCGGGGCGGGAGGGATGCTACGGCACTCGTTGACGCCACGCGCGTGCAGATTCTTGTTATTATTTTCGTTTCGGTGTGGACACAGTGTAAAAATAGTAGTAGTGCAACTTAAATTTTATGGTAATTATTTTTTTTTTGGGCATAGGAAGTGGTTGATGGGTAAGTTAAATAAATACAGTAATAACTTATGAAATGAAATGAAATTTATTCAACACTTGGGTATTAACATACACTTGTACTTGTCAAGCTCAGAATGCAGTACATAAACATATAGGTTAGTATAAAAGTTACAAAAAAAAATATAAATTAGTCCGTCCGTGCGGTTTGTTGTATCACATATATATTCTGAAATTCTTAAATAAATAACAAGTTACTAATCTTTTACTTTGAAATTTAGTTCTACCATATTAAAATTAAAGAATGGAAGACTAAAGCATAAAGACGAAATTCTAAATGAGGGGATTACCGCTCATGCGTTAATGGGCCAAAGCGATCCTCGCCGCTGAGGAACCTACCCTAGCTAGCTTGCGGCTTTCTCTAGCTACCTAGGTGGACGACCCGGAGAAGAAAGCCACAAAGAAACTCCGGGCTTGCTTTTTTCGTCTTCTTTTGCTTTCAGTTTACGATTTTTTTAATGTCATTATTATTTTACTTACATTGTGATTGGTTGTTATGTAGGCTAATGCACGCACAGAACCGTTTTCATCCAGTGAATCATAATAAAATAAATAAGCAATACCATTCAATTTCACTCAAGCACTTAGAATATGCACTTGCTAGACGAAAAAACGGTGGGTGCATCCGCGAAAATTTACAAAATGGACAAGTCACACGAAGTCTACCGGAGGCGAAAAAAATATGAGTACCCCAACAGCATTGCGATCAGTTACCGCAAGCAGCACCCGTTCACGAGTATGACGTGTGGGCCAGTCATCGCCTCCTTCGCCAAATTAGAGGGAAGGAAACGACCCGACCCACAACGTACACACCCACAATATATTTTATATCTATTAAATGGTATAACCTCTTTCAGGGTTTGCATACGCTTCATTTAATTTACAATGTTTGCATTTTTTTACATTATACAACTGATCTAATATGTAATGTAAATTTAAGATTAATAATTACAAATAACCTAAGGGCTGCAACTTTCGAACGGCAAGACCAATTTTCATGAAATGTCCTTCCCAATTAATCTAACTATCAGATGAAATAAATGCATTTTAAACGTTAGATCCCTTTAGAAGCTGCGATGCCCCAGACAGGCACACAGAATACACGTTAAACTTATGACACCTTGTTTTGTGTCAGGAGGTAAAAAATAGGTGGAAAATAAGTAAGTGATACAATCGTTTTACCGATCAATAATTTTTAAAACAGAAACTAATAGATAGGTGTGGTAAGTTTAACGTGTGTATCTGAGTATGTCTGTGGCGTCGTAGCTCCTTAACGGATTTTTTAAAAAGTTAGTACTAAAAAAATATGTTTGAAATTCATAATTATTAAAAATCTGCGAAATTAAGAACAGTTATCTCTTCTTCATCGTGTATCCTGATATCTGCACTGAAAGAGACATCCTTATTGCATGCTATATTATTTACGTCTTCCGTAATCCATAGTACATTATTAGACTGGTTGTTATCCTTGTCTGTTTCATCGTCCGTAAATGGTTATTCCCTACTATAGCGTGAGTCAACCAGCTCAACAAGAATTTGATTTTTGTAAAAATAACCAGCTATTGCTCCATCTTATTTTTCCAAAACTGTTCGTCTTTATTTATTTTAATGACTTTTAATGGTGTTTTCTCACTTTCCCATATACCTAAACTACACTTTTCTCTGCCACTAATATTCAACTAAACTTGGGTTTGAAAATACCAATTACTGTTTAGATTTTTAATTGTATTTATAAATTTATATTATTTGTTCTTATAGCTTCATCCATGCCAACTTTGGAAGGAGCTACTGGACATTTTATTTCAACCAATGTGTCATCACTCATCACCTACTATTCCATCTGGACTTGCCCCAAGGAATGGATATACTTTATGAATAAATAGGCCACAAGGCTCAATTTTTATAATTTCTCTTTTTGCCAACTGCACTAGAGCAATTTTTCCATGTGATACAGAAGCCACGTTAGAAATATTCTTTTTGTACAAAATATCTTTACTAAATTTCCAGGACCTTTTTACTTTTAACGCCCCTTCCAAAATTTGAAGCGGTGACTCTAACCATTCACAGCGGTCTGTCTGTAAAACTGTTTGTCTCTCCAAAACCTTTCTGTCTACTACAAGACCTTCTAAATTTTCAAAAAACTTTCAATTTATCCACGATGTATGGTTACCAAAAAAGCTAGACCAACGATTCCGTCAATTGTTCTACTGTTCAATCCTATACACTATGTACTGCCGGCCACCTACTAGGGCAGACTTCACTATTATGGACTTTATTACTAAAGAGTTTAAGTGCTATTAGAGAAAAATATTATCGGTCATTTCGTTGACGTGTTTGACGTTTCCTTGTCCCAATTTAAATGAGTAATCTATGACGTTTATTTACCATTTTCACAAAAACAATTACTTCTAAAAATGTAAAAAACAGTTCACAAAAAATCTTAAAACCTACCTAATACTACAAAAAAATAATAACTACTTTAGATAAAGTAATTTCTGTCTTATATTTATTGAAATTTTTATTAAGTTTTTCGGCGATCAGAGCGACACAGAAACCACGTCCCGGGGCAGCGTCTGAACGCGAACTGAAAGTACAAGTCGTTCCGACATTTGTTCTTGTCACTCGGTTAATAAGGTCGAACTTTGCGTAACGAAGGGCGGTCGTCTGTAAATGCAGACGCTGAAGTCAATTTATATTTAAGGTTTTTATTTAATTTTGTAAAAAATAAAGAGCAAAATTATAAAATAAACGGTCTGTTCTTTTAGAACCTATTTAAGGTACACACTTCTTAAAAAAAATATGCTGTTGTCGCTTAAAATATGGAGAAATAGAAGCTGAAAATTTTGAATCTTAGGTCACTTCACATTTTTTTTTTGCTTTAGACCTTTGTTGTTTTGGAAATCTACTCGGTTCATTATTTTATTCATATTCTTCGCTTCCTACTGTATTTTTCTTGGTTTGGTATCTATTTCGAGACGTGAGATTCGTAAGAAGAAAAAGGGGCTTCTTACTGAGTTTTCAACTACGACGTCGCCTTAAGTAGTATAATAATAACCACGCCCACATCATACGATTTCATTTTTCTCACCTCACTGAAAGAATACTAATATATATATATATATATTTTTAGCCAGTTTTTATGCGAACTTTTTATGCTGTCTGTACTTGTAAAGATATTGAATATCCCGAGATACTTTGGCAGTGATTGTTGCCGGCAACGAAGTTGGTTGGTTACCACCAATAGGAAGAAGGGATGCTGTTTTGAGGTCTTTTTCTATGGCTTAGAAAAATGTCTTTAATCGGCTAGTTTTATTGTCTATTTCCGATCCGGTATGACATGGCAACCTTCAAGACCCGAACCTTTTTTTGGGTTCCATAGCCAAATGGCAAAAAACGGAACCCTTATAGATTCGTCATGTCTGTCTGTCTGTCTGTCCGTCCGTCCGTATGTCACGGCCACTTTTTTCCGAAACTATAAGAGCTTGTAAGACCTTGTTGAAACTTCGTATATATATTGAGGTTTCTAATATATTATTTTTCTAAACTGAATAGTTTGCGCGAGAGACACTTCCAAAGTGGTAAAATGAGTGTCCCCCCCCCCCCCCCTCCCTGTAACTTCTAAAATAAGAGAATGATAAACTAAAAAAAATATATGATGTACATTACCATGCAAACTAACAACGAAAATTGGTTTGAACGAGATCTAGTAAGTAGTTTTTTTTTAATACGTCATAAACCGTAAACCGCAATTTGCTTTCATTTAATTAACTGAAACACTTGCTGCTACGGAACCCTTCATGGGCGAGTCCGACTCGCACTTGGCCGTTTTTTTAACCATGCCATCTGCAAAAAGTGTCTGCGGGTGGGACTCGCACCGAATAAACCTAACCTGCCGTGGACTTCCCTTGACGCCTGATCGGGGAAGCCCCGGGAACGCGGGAATGCTGCTCCGGGCCCCCGTTTTGCGCCATGCCCCAGATGGGTGGGACACATACCCCATGGCGGCAGTAGAGGACTCTTCAAAGATTCAAATTCATTTATTCCATAAAAATTTTACATTTATGTGGAATCGTCATATTTTTTTTACCCTACCGTGCAGTGCATGACGTGGCAGCTACTGAGAAACACTGCCAGAAAACTCAGTAGGAATCCTTTTTTTTAAATAAAATATACTTAAGATTCATTATAATTTATAATCATGTGTGTTGACTCAGAACAACTCAATCCCAAGCACTTTTATCACTTAAATAATCAGAAATTTTGTAATATGCCCTGCTACACAATTTGGCTTTAATAATTCTTTTAAACTTATTCGTAGACAATTCTCTAATATCATTGGGAAGTTTGTTATAGAACCTTATACATTGCCCCATAAAAGTGTTACTTATTTGTGGAGACGGGTAGTATGCAATATGAGATTATTCTTGTATCTAGTAGTATTTACATTATGTGTATCGCTCCTTTTACAGAAGGAGTCGATATTTTTATGCACATATAGTAAGTCTTGGTGTTGCTAGTGTCCATGGGCGGCGGTGAGCACTTACCATAAGTTTTGCTTTCCTGTCATATAAAAAGAAATGCTAGGATTTTGTACGTCGGTTGGATGTGTTTTCTTTTGTAAATACATTCTTATAATGATAATTTCACCCAGACTGAGGAGAAGCAGATATTTTCATACACACAAATGTCTGTCCCAGATGGGAATCGAACCCACGACCTGTGGCGTGAAAGGCAAGTATTTACCAAACACGTAAAACGGCCAGTTTCGGTATAGCTTTTTTAAAACAGCATTTTTTATAATACATAGCATTTTTATGCTGTCAGTACTTAGAAACCAATTTATATTGTTATACCTGTGATGTTCAGTTCAAGTTTCTGTTTTCCCGCCTTTGGGGTGAATCGTGGAGATGTTCTGTGGATATGTTTTGTCCCACGTTCGAAGGGGAGTATTGTGTGTTTTCAAACGTTTTAATTATTATTATGCTAACTCACTTTTCTATACTTTATTTTTTTCTTCTTTTAAAAGACAATGCCCGCACTAGGGCAATGAATCCCTGTGTCGCGGGGTACTTTACAAACATCTAATTGACGACACTAAGTAGATCCAGAGTCAGAACAACTATATAAGGGTCACACAAATAGTACCAACCCCGCCAACTGGTCCGTCTATTTGAATATATATATATATCTCGTAGAAGCATGGTTCTCCTCGATAAAGTCACTAGTAGTTGCGGGATTCGTGGGCGGCTTCAGGCTAAAATGCGGGTACAAAACACAATGATCATAGTTTCAAATTATTATAATTGAAATTTAACACTTATCTTGTCACTCCACAATGATTTTGTAATAAAATTTACACTTAAGGTTGAGCAGCGGGTTCATGGCACCAACCTTACTTTAACCAACCAATAAACTCACAACGATCCAACTCGATCCGTTGTTGCACATCAAAAGCCACGCAAAATATGTCGGCCTCTCTAAAGTAAAGATGGCGCCTCGACCCCACTCCAGGCACGTGCTCTGCTCTTATTGGTTGTTACGTAGATTACAATATTTGTTACTTTTATCCATTGATATAAACTACCTCAATGCTTTTATCAGATTAGTAAGATTTTTAAGTTAAAGAAAAGTTTAACAAATTAAATTAAGAATTCTAACCGTAATCGAAGTATAAACAAATAACATTGTTCGTTATACATGCAAAGAACAATTAATCAGACTCATAGCTTTCTCCAACAAATATATGTATTTAGAAATATATAAGTATGTGTATGAGTTGTCTAGTTGTCATAGTACAGGCTCTGTCTAGTTTCCCTGGGACCGCTGGCGTTTGGAGGAGGGGCACTCCACTCGTCTTACATAAGCGGTCCCGGGAAGAGGTAACCTGCTGTAGCTCGGGTTGCCTAAACGCGCTTGTGCGTGTTGGGGAGGGGAGGAGGCATTTTGGCCCCCTCCCGTCCCCGGAGGAGAGTCTCAGACGCTCAGTGTACAGCGGGGGTACTGGCGAGATCGAACGAGTACCCAGAGCCCCCGCTACAGGCATTGTGAGGCTGGCTGCCATGGCGGTTTTAGTGCGTATCCCGGGATTAGCCCGGAGAGTCCCACATAACCCGTCGCCTCCCCAAGCGGCGGGTATGCGTAAGTTTAATGCATTTCCACCATGTAAAAAAAAAAAAAAAATGCTCTGTCTAGTTTGGGATCAGATGGCATTGTGTTAGTAGTCCTAAGATATTTATTTATTACGTCTTTTACTTAGGCTCTTAAGTAACTTAGTACTTACACGCTATCGATTGTCACAGTCCTCAAATATTTAATAAAATCGATCAGCCTATTAATGTCTGGGTCAGTAATAAGGGCCTGTTCACACAAGCGAATAGAATAGAATATTTTTATATTCTATTCTATTCACACTAGCGATTTATCCGGCGAGGTCGCGGTGCTAGCCGCGGTTTTGTTAGCTAGAAGTATCTCCTCGTCGGAACGAGATACTATAGTAGTAGAAGAACTATAGTAATAACTTAGTACTTACACGCTATCGATTCTTACAGTCTTCAAATATTTAATAAAATCGATCACCCTATTAATGTCTGGGTCATTAATAAGGGCCTGTTCACACTAGCGAATAGAATAGAATATTTTTATATTCTATTCTATTCACACGAGCAATTTATCCAGCGAGGTCGCGGTGCTAGCCGCGGTTTTGTTAGCTAGAAGTATCTCCTCGTCGGAGTCCATTTTGTGAATGAAGAAAGCCTGTGATAGTGACAACGGTGAGATGTGCAGAGTGGCGACGTGGCGGCAACGCTCGTCGCCGTACAACTCCCGCGTGGTCCGGTTCGAGGACACTGCCAGGCGGGTAGTTTGACTGGGGCGGTACATCTGTCCAAGAATAACGCAGGTGTCCTAAGGCCAGCTCAGCGAGGACAGAAACCTGGCGTGGAGCAAAAGGGCAAAAGCTGGCTTGATCCAGATGTTCAGTACGCATAGGGACTGCGAGAGCACGGCCTATCGATCCTTTACTACAAAGAGGTTTTAGCAAGAGGTGCCAGAAAAATTACCACAGGGATAACTGGCTTGTGCCAGCCAAGCGTTCATAGCGACGTTGCGTTTTGATCCTTCGATGTCGGCTCTTCCTATCATTCGTTATCAGATCGTGGCGTGCTCGCCGCGAGCACGTGGCGATGGATAAATCGCTGCGATGTCTCAATGTGGCGATCTCACTTCGCCATGTAATCGCTGAGAAATTGCCGAACATATTATTATTTTTCATTTCTATTTACATATTTACATTAGTTCTGTCCACTCCAAGGTTGTCTGGAAGAAATTGCAATTAGCTATAAGACCGCCCTTTCTACGTAATTATAATAACTATTTTTGTAATTAATATTTATTTCTGGTGTATAAAGAGTTTTGTATTGTATTGTTTATTGTATCGCTAGTGTGAACAGGCGCTAAGTGGTCCTTATGTTTTTTACTATTTTATGTTAACTCTTCACTGCCTGACTCAGGCTTTTTGACTGCCTCGTTGGTCTAGCGGTAGCGTGTTAGTAGATCATGAGGTCCTGGATTCAAATTCCTGGTCGGGCCAAAAGTGAATTCGAGATTTTTTTCTCAACCGTCGGTCCTGTACCTGACCATTTTCCGGTCGTATCGCTAGTCGTCCCATCGGATCATGAGAGTGCTGGAATAGAAAGTGCCCCTGTGTTGTGCACAATAATATGTCCCGCGCAATTGAATCTATAATATGGCCAGTCTAAATGGAGACTAGCCTTCTGGCTAATCTCCGTTTATACCGGCCGCTGTAGCCGAAATCGAGGACATTATTATTATGTTAACTTATTATGGTCGGTCACCGTAGCCTAGTTGGTAGTGCTCCTGCCTACGAAGCTGGTGGCCCTGGGTTCAAATCCCGGTAAGTGCTAATATTTGTGTGATGAGCACGAATATTTGTTTCTGAGTCATGGATGTTTTCTATGTATGTAAGTATTTATCTATCTATATAAGTATGTATATCGTCGCCTGGTACCCATAGTACAAGCTTTGCTTAGTTTGGGGCTAGGATGGTCTGTGTGACATTGTCCCGAGATATTATTATTGTAAGCGGCGCTATGATTAATTTAACTGTCTTTAAAAGATGGAGGTATTATTCGACAAGAACGAGAGAAGACAATGACAAGAAAAGTAGTATATGTAGTATATCAATTATCTGGTTTCCATAGTACCAGCTCTGCTTAGTTTGGCCGTGTGTGAATGTCCCAGGATATTAATTGTTATTTTAATCGTTAGGAATTGTTTTCCGAAGTGTCCCATGTTTATTTCGTTCTTAACGACGTAAATGTCGAATATGGTGGAACCTCACTCATTTATGTAAACAATTATTGTATGTTACAAATGTTGTAAACCTGTATTCTAGCAAATAAAGACATTAATTCATTCATTCATAAAAAATTGTTGATAACTGACGCGACGTACGTATTTTTTTATTGTAAGTTCCAAAAAATTTCTTTTTCAACCTGTTTTGATAGCATACATACATTGACCTATATGTATTCTACTAGACGCGCAATCTCATATTGAGAATTTGCTTACCGGGTTGCAGTGCGGGCGCTGCAACTCAGTAAGCAATTTTGGCCGCCGCGCGCGCGCCCCTCACCTCGCGCACAGCCGGACTGGGACAGAGATTTTATTCGAAACAGCTTGTCTAGTTATACATATAAGTCAATGCATACACATTAAGTATTTCGCGAAATTGCATAAACATTGATCGACGCTTCCTATGACCAGAGGGCTGGTCTGTTCTTGGGTCAGAGGATCAGCATTGAATTTGCCATGAATGGCAGTGCGGCCATCCTATTGGGCCCTTTTAACGCCTTTACCGATTAGGCTAATTTTGGTCTTGAATTATTCGTGGAAGTCCAGGGAAGGTTAGTACGTAGAGAAAATTTAAAAAAAGTATTGAAAAATTGTAAAATCAACATCATTTAGCAATTTAAAAAATGTTTTTTTTTTGAATAAATGAACTAAATAATAATTATTTTTTATTACTATGACTTATACGTAGCGAAGCACGTACCGGGCCGCTAGTAAATTATAATTAGATACTTCATTTAATTTAAATATTTACTTTTTAACACAAATTACTATTTTGTGTATTTTTGACTTACAAACAAATATGCAATTGTTTTTTTAACGACTTTACAAAAAGGAGGAGGTTCTCAGTTCGACTGGTTTTTTTTTAAGTGTGGTACCTCAGAACTTTTGCTTGGTTGAACCGATTTGGAAGATTGTTTTTTTATTTGAAAACTGGTGCTTCCCGTGTGGTCTCATTTCATTTTAGTCAAGTTCTGGCAATGGCATCCATGAGAAAACAAAATAGGCCTTAAATTTTCATTTCTTATTTTGCATTTTAATTTGTTTTGGTATAAGAAGTCTTTTTGAAGTCGGTTCTTTTTTGTTATTTAAAGACAAGTGTTGCCGCATTGGTATGGCAGTCTAGGCAATAAAAAGTAGGTAATTAGGTGACATCATTATGCCGACGCGGGAGATAAGTTGACGCTGTGTGTCAATGACCTTTCATTTATCATTCGTTGGACTAGCTACCCGTAAGTTACTACACATTCCCAGAACATGGAATTTTATGTCCTCCTAGCTGAATTTCGGCCACGGCGGCCAGTCTCAATAGAGACTTACCATCTGCGCGGGACATATTATAGTGCTCAAGTGTGTGTGCAAACAGGGGAGCACTTTCTATTCCGATGATGAGAATATCATCATCCCATCTCATCCTGTGGAAGGCGTAGATATAACAGAAAACGGGCAGCAGCGCTTTCCTGTGAACTATGACCATCAATCTGTGATCGCCAACCCGGCAATAGAGGATTTCTCTTGCATAATACCAAATTCTGGTCAGGGTTGTAGTGTGAGTTTAAGTGAGAAGACTGATCCGCATAATGTAATTTAAAAAATGTGAACCCAACAAACATACATGATAACGTAATGATATTAGAGAATTGTCTACGAATAAGTTTAAAAGAATTATTAAAGCCAAATTGTGTAGCAGGGCATATTACAAAATATCAGATTATTTAAGTGATAAAAGTGCTTGAGATTGAGTTGTTCTTAGTCAACACACTTGATCGTAATTAATCTTAAGTATATTTTATTTTAAAAAAGGATTCCTACTGAGTTTTCTGGCAGTGTTTCTCAGTAGCTGCCACGTCATGCACTCCACGGTAGGGTAAAAAATATGACGATTCCACATAAATGTAAAATTTTTACGGAATAAAGAATTTTGATTTTTGATTTGATTTCATCTAGCAAGCATGGCGATTAACGCATAGATAGCATTCTTTGGAGAGGTTTTGGACCAGCATTTGATTAATTTTGCCGATATATTATTTATATACAAGATACACGCCATTATCTAATAAATATTCACTTTTGGTGTAATAACCTTATTAATTACTAGCTGTGCCCCGCGGTTTTACCTGCATTAAACTTTAATAAATTATAGTCTACGTGTTTATCCAGGGTCTCACCTAACTCCATACCAATATTTTTCTAAATCGCTCCAGCCCTTTAGACGTGAAGAAGTATCAGACATACACACTCACAAACTTCCGCCTTTCTAATATTAGTTAGATTGCCAGAACAAAAATATATATATATATATATTTTAAAACACAACGCCCGCACTAGGATATCCAATTCCTGTGTCGCGGGGTACTTTACAAACATAATAGACGGACACAAATTACATCCGGACTCAGGACAACTATTTATGGGTCACACAAATAGTTGTCCGGCGCGGGACTCGAACGCGTGACAGGAAGAGGCAAGGCGACTGTCTTAGCCGCTGCGCTACACATGCACTCAATATTAAAAAATAACAATTTTAAATTCAAAAAGTTACTGATTGATTTTTTATTTAATTAGGTTTATCTGGCATTGTGTTAGTTGTCCCAAGATATTTATTATTATAATATTAGTTTGTTATAGATTCCTACGTACATTGTGTTCACCTCACAATACAATTGATGACGCATCTCCAGTCATTCATCGAAATGATGACGTCATGTCTTATATCAAATGCCTTGCAAAAAGATCCGCGATCTACATACGGAAAATTCTTCATCATTACAGCAGTAAGAAGTCCACTGCTGGACAAAAGCCTCCCCCATGAATCATCTTGGGGAACATGCCATAATCCCCACGCTTGGCAGACAGGTTGGCGATCGCAGTAAGATGGTCATAGTACTCAAAAAGAAGCTGCTGCCCGTCTTATGACAGATATTCCTGTGGGTCCACTTCTACGCCCCTCACGGGATGAGATGGGATGATGATTTTCTGATATTCACCGCCGTCGTCACACAGAATTGAAAATTCTTATTGTCTTTGTTTTGTATTGGTTTTGTACCTACTGGATAATTAGACGCTACCTACTCAATATGACCCATTCGAACTCCTATCAAAAGCATTGTAACCAATGTGCAGTGCCATGGAGGCTGCCATAGAAAGGCAGTTCTTCAACACATTCATGGTGGAAGAAGTCTCCATAAGCTCCCCATCTGTTGCCTCTTTACAAAGTCTTTTACCCACTAGGCCATCATAATTAAACCCTACTTATTCGAAAGGACCTATTAGAACTCCTATAAAAACCTTTGCACCTATTGGACCTACGAAATGAAAAATATTTCCCACTGTACAGCTTTTCACACATTTGATTTTGACCACCTTTTTATGAATCTTGCATAAAAGTAAAATGAAAAAGAAGAGTCCAAAAAAACAGGTCATCATATCCTATATTAAGAAGGTCGAATGGGGCCTCTGAATGGTAGGAACTAGCAAATGCAGAGTTGGAGACATTTCGGTCTTGCACGGAAAACAAAAGACTTTGTTTTTATTTTATTTTTGTTGTCTGTGCAATTTTCTGAAGTAATCTTTTCTAAAATTCTACCTTATCTTCTAATTATCCATTTTTGTTGACAGCTGGTGGGTGCCCCGTGCGGTCAACATGGCCAGTACACGTTCTACAAGGCGCTCCGTCTGACCGGCAAAACTGAGAAGATCATTGCCATTGGGGACTTTTTCTTTATCAGGATATGGCAGGACTCGGAGCTGGTCTCTATAGGTAAGCATCAGACTTGGTCCTTTGATGTTCCAATACAGGAACTGCTAAATACCAGTTCTACAAGGCGATCTTACGTACTATCCATACCGATAGGATCATAGTCATTTTAATAGATACGCAATAGATTTGGTACCAAGACAAAAATTGCCAATACCTCTTCTATAAGGCGCTCTAAATGTCCAGACCAGACCTTGTCTAAAGCAGTCTAAACACAATGGTCCCACCAGGAGACTGTGCGGAAGCCAAACGCCCAACTATCTAATCCACTTGTTGACAATAGCTGGTCCAAAAACCTATGGAAGTACAGCAGAAACCAACTGCGACTAATAGTACCCGTATTCACGGGCCACAACAACCACCTACACAAACTGGAACTGTCGAACAGCCTGATCTGGAAAATGAAGCAATGCTGCATATTCTATGCAAAGATGCTTGGCAAGACAGAATAACTAATCTGGGGCTGGCATATCGAGGACCAGGAGACTACAAGGCTCTACCCCTAAAAAGCGTACTGAATTATGTGCAGACTGCACTCAGGGTTCCAGAAATTGGGGATAGCGCAAAAGATCCTGAAGGGTCGAAGTGCTGTACTTAACTACACCCATACAAAGACATCTATCTAAGTCCCTAGCACATGGTCAATTTAAGAGGATCTTGACCACCGATGATATCGCAAAGCTCAGAGCTGGTTGCCATAGATAAACAATATGATAATAGTGTAATGGATGTAACAATTTCTTTAGCATTCATAGGAATGGAGGATGGCCGACTCTTGTTTAGCCGACCGAATGGATAAGATAAGTCTTTGTCATCAGGTGAACTGCAGCTGCTCTGGACGGACCGAGTGTCTGATCAGACCCTCGTCAGTCTCCGGCTGTACTTCCTACCGGAGAACACTCCTGAAGGCCGACACCAACATGGCGAGGTGAGACTAATTTTAAGACCAGGAATGACTTCAAAACTTTACCGCTTAACCCTAGCTTGCCACAAAGTTATTTATGTACGAGTACTTCTGCTCAAATATCCGCAACGGAGGCAATCGGAACTGGCCATATACGACCACTTCTGAGATTTGGGATAACTTCAAATCTTCATCCAATCTATGGCCCACCATGTTCATGGCAGAATCTTAGAAAAGCCAGGGAAATCAGTGTGGCCACATTCTGGGCCACAAAATGGGAGTCGTCAAGAAGCGTTATTATAAGGAATCCTATCAAACAAGGCTTCTTCAGTGAGTCTAATGCTTGAAGGTAATGTAACCCTGCCCAAATATGAGCAACGGTGGCCAATCTCATCGGAACCTTGCCGGTATGACTATGTCTTCAAATCTTTACCTTTCACCGTGCGGCGTAATTGATATAGACCCCTTTATACAAAGCTTGAAAAAAAATACTCCTGGCTAGTCTCATCGGAAGCTGGACACGTAGAAATTCTTGTGAGATTAGGGATGTCCTCAAATATTTATCGTTCAGCGTTAGTAATAGGGATCCTATCAAACAAGGCTTTTTCAGTGTGTCTTATGCCTGAAGGTAATGAAGCCCTGCCCAAATATCAGCAACGGTGGCTAGTGTTATGGAAGCTGGCGATCTATTACTTAAAATGTCTTCAAATTATTACCGTTCATACGTACTATGGAATCCAGATAACTGATATACTACATATACTACTTTTATTTTATACACAAATATCTGACCAGGGGCTCTACCGGCTAAGTCGCCGAACATCGATTACTTAAATGGCGTTCAAATATATAAAGATTAAAAATGACTTAATCAATCGTTAAATCGGCTTCAATGTTGACTATCGATTGCGGACTATTTATGAAGTCACGTGTGCTCATGGAAGCCGATTTAACGATTGATTAAGTCATTTTTAAGCTTTATTTCGATGTTCGGCGACTTAGCCGGTAGAGCCCCTGTGTGGGATTCGAACACACAACTTGCGGCGTATAGGCAAGCAATCATAAATTGCAAATATTCTCTGATACCCGTCACAAATATTGCGCTATTTTTGCTATCGCCTAGCTTCTACTAGCTACGTAATTAGGCGGCCGGGCAAGCACTTGTCAATCGACGCCCGACGTTAAACCGAATCATACATACATACATAGACTCACGCCTGTTTCCCAGAGGGGTAGGCAGAGACAACGGATTTCCATTTGTCACATCTTTGCACATCTTTGCACACCTGTTTTGCCTCGATTACTGTCATTATATTCTTCATACATGCTCGCCGGTTTAGGGTACTTCTGACCTGCCCTTTCTTGAGAACGTCTCCGATTTGCTCAGAGAATGTTCGACGAGGTCTTCCCCTTCCGGTTGTTCCATTCACACAGGCCAGGTATACTTCTTTGGTCAATCTTCTTTCATTCATTCTTTCTAAATGGCCAAACCATCTCAGCATTCCTTTTTCAAACCGAATCAATCGTTTATAAATTATGCCTATCTAGTTTCACCTATCTACATCAGGCGCTATCAGCTAGTCTAGTGATCGGCAAGGTGAAGGAATATAGATGGGTGACCAACTTCGGAGGACACGTTTAGCTGTCGTTCTCTCAGTCGTTAAACCATGTCAGAGGCCTACTTGGCGGCTTGAACAACTCTGACACCAGGGTTAACCACTGCATGCAAGAAAGAGACTTATCTACATGGTCCTTTTCTTACCCCTCCTAATTTCTTTCTGATTAAATTCGTTGCGTCCAAGATAGTTAAAGCGATACCCCGGGACATGCCTGAGCCTCGCCGCTCAGTAATAATAATAATAAGAAATACAGAATTGCAAGAAGAAATTAGAAGAGTTTGGAAAATGAATAAAGTTACTATAGCGCCGATAGTTATTTCCACCACAGGTCTTATACCTAGACAATTATTTAATAGTCTAAAGACACTAAACTTGATCTCTCGCCCTATACCTATCTAACTCTTCAAAAAGCTGCGATTTTAAATACTTGTCGGATAGTGAGAAAATGTTTACAGTTAGAATCGCATGACCAGGTATAAACCACTCTGTACCTTACTTCTTAACAAAATCACCCTTGGTTAAACCCGCGTGATTTTGAAATACCAGACCTTGTCTGAGAAAAATAAAAACGTAAACACATAATAATAATAATATCTAGGGACAATGTCTCACAGATCATCCTAGCCCCAAACTAAGCAAAGGTTGTACTATGGGTACCAGGCGACGATATACATACTTATATAGATAGATAAATAAAAAAAAAATAAAAATAAAAAAGGTGTTTATTCACGTAGACTTTAAAAAAGCGCTTGTAAATAGTCAGAACATGTTCGCAGTAATATATAATTAATTTATAATTATTTCTAGGTACATATAGATATTTAGGTACACGGATTGTAGGAAATAATTTACAATAAGATTTATTGTATAACAGTAACGATATTTAGCTAACTAAAATTAAGTTATTGTCAAATACTAATACTTATATATATAGAAAACATCCATGACTGAGAAACAAATATTCGTGCTCATCACACAAATATTTGTACTTACCGGGATTCGAACCCAGGACCACCAGCTTCGTAGGAAGCAGCACTACCAACTAGGCTACGGTGACCGTCAGTGTCATTTCATTGTGTGTCACTGTTGATCCTGGCTTACAGGAGTTGCAGCGGTGGGTAAGATAGAGGGACTAGTCCCGATCTATATGCTGACAACAGTGACGTTGCTTAACCTCCAATCGTTACCTTCCAACAAGTGCAACCCAGATCTCCTATATTGCCTCAAATAACAATATTTAGGTTCATAAACATTTTTATTCGTGTCCAAAATAAATGGTAGCTCTCAGACTATTCTGAGAACATTACTCATGGTAAAGGTTAACGCATACAGTGCAGACTTCGTTTTTAAACTGATTTCTTAGCTTCGGATCTGTTAGCTTCGGACTGGACGATGGAGGCGAGTTGGGGCCCATGCCACTGCTGGACAGAGGAGAAGTAGCTCCAGGACAGCCAGTAGTAGGCTGCGGAGAAATCTCCACCGCTTCATCATCATCATCATCATCAAGACACCCACTGGACAAAGGCCTCCCTCAACGATCTCCACAATTTCCAGTGTATACACCTCAAGCTATCTTGTGCGGGTCGCGGGAAGCCGTTGGATGCGGGTAGCGCAAGACCGGCTATTACACACACACACACACACACACACACATACACACACACACACACACACACACACACACACACACACACACACATACACAAAACACATACTACTGTTTAATATTAAGACCCATATTATACACAATTCACTTTCTATTATCAGTTTTCCTCGCAATACCAATACAATGATCATTCCGTTTTGAATTTACTTATATCCGCATTAAGTTAAGTAATTTAATTTATTTTAATTTAAGAGGGTGATTGCCTGGAGATCTGTCATACAGGTCTTGAACCCAGTATAGACTCCAGCTCACGAAAAGGTCTAAATCTAAACTATCAAATTGATTGGAGATCCTTGGGGGAGGCCTTTGTCCAGCAGTGGCTAATATGATGATGATGATGACACTTCAAGCGGCTTCAAACGATCCTCACAAGATCATCGATCCATCTTGTAGGGAGGCCCACGCTGCGTATTCCAGTTCGTGGTCGCTACTCGATGCTGTCTATTTAAGCGGTGTGCCGCCGACAGCCACTTGAGTTTAGCAACTCTTCAGATTATGTCAGTTAGGAGATATTTCTAGCATAGTGATCTTGCGCCTCCATATAAGGCCTATTGTGAGCGACCACGTCTATGTAAGTCAATAATCGAAGACTTTCGACTTACGGCAGGAGGAATAGATGCATCAAAAGTGTCTCAAGTAAATTTGTACATACATAGACTCACGTCTATTTTCCATAGTGGTAGGCAGAGTCATAGTAGATTTCTATTTGTCATTTACATCATTTTGCGACTACACGAAGCAGAAGTAGTACACTTTACTGTACCACTATATTGCAAAAATAAGTAAAACAAAACAATGGATACAAACAAAGAAATTTATTATAGATTTTTTTAGTTTATAGCTTATTTTAAATGCATTTGGCGGCCTTAATAAAAAAGGCATGCTAAGATGGTTTGGCCATTTAGAAAGGACGAATGAAAGGAGATTGACCAAAGAAGTATACCTGGCCTGTGTGAATGGTACAACCGGAAGGGAACACATACGAAACCTCGTAGAACATTCTCTGATCAAATCGGAGACTTACTCAAGAAAGGCCAGGTCAGAAGTACCCTAAACCGGCGAGCATGTATGAAGAATATAATGTCAGTAAACGAAGCGAAACAGGTGTGCAAAGATCGTGACAAATGGAAGTCCGTTGTCTCTGGCTACCCCTCTGGGAAACAGGCGTTAGTCTATGTATGTATGGCGGCCTTATCGCTAAAAGCGATCTCTTTCAGGCGTAGGACTTTTATAATGCGTAGCTATATTATAAATGGCGGACCGCAGTGTGCGCCAATCCTTAACCCTTATTTATAGAACGTGTATCATTGCACTAATATTGTCTGTGTTAATCACAGTTCACTGGGAATTACTTATCTTAGTTTATAATTATATTATCCTGGACACAAAAAGTGGGGTATACCTAATATAATAATAATATCTTAAGACATTATTCACACACGGCCATCTGATCCCAACCTAAGCATAGCAGAGAGATAATTGATATACTTATATTGTTAATACAGACGTATATAGGTGGAGTTATTAAAAAAATGATTTTATTTATGATTGATGAGCTACTTGACCGGTGTAGCTCATCATCAACATAAAGACGCCCATGGCTCGACCAAGGCCTCCCAAAATAAATAAATAAATATCTAAGGACAACTACCACACTGCCATCTGATCCAAAACTATGCAGACCCTGTAGTGGCAACCAGACAACTAAAACACATACTTATAACTAACGTATAAATGTTTTAACATTCCGTGTACCTAAATATCTGTAATAAGTAACTAGAAATAATAACTGTATTACTACAAACATGTTCTGACTATTTACAAGCGCTTTTTTAAAGTCTACGTGAATAAAAACCTTTTTTTTTTTTTATTTCTATATATTTTACTTATATATATATATATATACATATTTCTAAATTCTTTCATTCATGTCAGTCGAATGACGTCCTCTCCTGGACAAAGACCCAAAAGATTGCCACAATGGAGTAGGGTCTATCATTTTAGGTATTGCCGTAATCGGCACGCTTGGCAGACGGCTTGGCGATCGCAGTATGTTGGCCATAGTACCTACTCACTGAGACGCTGCATTGGACGACTTATACGCCCCCCACGGGATGAGATGGGGTAGCTATATTCAGTATATTCTATGCCTCAGCCACACAGCAAAATTTCTAAATACATACATATAGATAGAACAAATAATCGTTTTTATCGTACAAAGATTTGTCTTAGTGGGAATGGAACCAATGACCTTTGGCTTAGCAGCCAGAGTCACTAACTGGCTCGACAGGGCAGACAAAGTCAGGTATTTCTTGTAATAGTTTGTCATGTCAATAAAAGTCTATAATAAACTTCCAGAAGAAATAAAAAAAGAAAAAAAGGATAATACTTTTATTAAAAAACTAAAGCTTTTCTTACCACAGAAAAGCTATTATACTGTTAAAGAATACTTGGACTCAAAGAAATAATTCTATAGATCTTGACATTTTAATATTAATCTGATAATTTTTTCACTTTAAATCTTGACATTTTTGAATTAAAATACTACTTAATAATTCTTACAAATAGCATAAATTCTAAAACTTTTTATTATTAACAAAAAGCCTTCTTCCTCTCTTCTACTATGCTGTGCCCGACAGGCGAGGTTCGAACCCCACAGGGGGTGCCCTCCGGCGCGGGTTACTTAATTTCTAGACGGCTCGAGCCCTCTGCTCGCCTCTATAGTCCGGTGAAGCAGTGAAAGCCTCCTAGGCTAACTGTAGCGTCATGTTAAAAAAAAAAAAAAAAAAAAAAAAAATGTGCCCGACAGGGTCCATAATTGTTACATAATTATAAGACTATACCATCTGATAAACATTATGGAAGCAATAAATGATTGAGTATTGAGTATTAAGTATTGAGTATTAAGTATTGAGTATTAAGTATTGAGTATTAAGTATTGAGTATTAAGTATTGAGTATTAAGTATTGAGTATTAAGTATTGAGTATTAAGTATTGAGTATTAAGTATTGAGTATTAAGTATTGAGTATTAAGTATTGAGTATTAATGTGATGTGTACTACATATCACTTAGATTTTGGTTATGCGCAAATCGATTGATTCAGAGGTTAGTTACCTTACGCTAGGGTTGTCGCTCTTAGGCAACGACATATAGGGTTGGTAAGTCAAAGTTACTTTATTCCGTAAAAATTTTACATTTATGTGGAATCGTCATATTTTTTTACCCTACCGTGCAGTGCATGACGTGGCAGCTACTGAGAAACACTGCCAGAAAACTCAGTAGGAATCCTTTTTTAAAATAAAATATACTTAAGATTAATTACAATCATGTGTGTTGACTCAGAACAACTCAATCCCAAGCACTTTTATCACTTAAATAATCAGAAATTTTGTAATATGCCCTGCTACACAATTTGGCTTTAATAATTCTTTTAAACTTATTCGTAGACAATTCTCTAATATCATTGGGAAGTTTGTTATAGAATCTTATACATTGCCCCATAAAAGAGTTACTTATTTTGTGGAGACGGGTAGTATGCAATATGAGATTATTCTTATATCTAGTATTTACATTATGTGTATCGCTCCTTTTACAGAAGGAATCAATATTTTTATGCACATATAGTAAGTTTTCATATATATACTGAGATGGTACAGTTAGAATGTTGACCTCTTTGAACTTAGCACTTAGAAACACAATTTTAAAAGACAAATTGTATTTGTCACAAAGTATACAATCTCCATGGAGACAAGCCAACTGTGCGGGTCTTATATTAGTGCCCAAGTAAATAAATAAAATCTATTATAATAAAATCGTAGGAAAGTCAAAACTGTACAGTGAATATTTTTTTAAAAGGAAACTTGGGGCGTGATCTGCAATCGATATCGAAGCCAAAAATATAGTTTTTAGAATTTTTGTCTGTTTGTCGGTTTGTCTGTATGTATGTCCGGGCTAAACTCAAAAAGTACTGCATGGATTTACTTCATTTTTTGCATGAATATTACTAAGAGGTCGGGTCAACATATAAGCTACATATTATCACGCTACCACCTACGGGGGAGGAGCTGTGATAATTTATAAAGTTTAACGCGGGTAAAACCGCGGGGCGCAGCTAGTAATAAATAAAAAAGGTTTTTATTCACGTAGACTTTAAAAAGCGCTTGTCAAGTCAGAACATGTTCGTAGTAATATATGATTAATTTATAATTGTTTCTAGGTACATATATATATTTAGGTACACGGATTGTAGGAAATAATTTACAATAAGATTTATTTTATAATAGTAACGATATTTAACTAACTTAAATTAAGTTATTGTCAAGGATCATGTGTAGGTTTAATTATCTAAATTTTAAATTTTAGCTATATTTTTACTACATATTGTCTAGGAAGTGTGTGTATAAACACAGGGGCACCTTCTCTTCTACCACTCTCATGACCCGATGGAACGAGTACCGACATGACGGGAAAGATGTCAGGTAGACGAAGCTTCGCTTTACATGCTCTCCGAGGCACGGCTATGTATTACTTCTGAGCAGATATTGTTTACAGAAAATCGTGCTCAGCCTCAAATAGGCGAGCCAAATGCGCGGGTCATTATAGTGCACAAGTGTGTGCGCCAAAACAGCTCTCATAATCCGATGGATTATGGATATAAACAGGATAGTTTACGTGCTCTCAGAGGCACGGATCGATTCTTTCCCACCCAGGACAGATCTTTGTGTGAAGAGCACGATTATTTATAATATTACTACTTATATAACTGCTTTTAAATTGTATAACTGCTTCCAGATTTATATTTATAAGTTATGGTTTAATAAGCTTCTTACTAGCATTTGAGCCGCGTGGTGGGCCTGGTGACCTGTAGTACAGGTTTTCATTCAAACCTATTTCAGGCACCAGTCTCTCACTAAGTTGGGGCTAGTTGGAGACATGCTTTGTATGTTGAAACGTAACTTTAAACATATATGTATTATGTAACCCCATTTGTGATGAGATAATAAATGGATTTATTATTATTATTATTTGTTCTGGTTCTGCGTGTATTTATATAAAAAAAAATTAGTTTATTTCAGTATCTTATACTACAACAATTTATCTTACATAGGGGTCTCCTTTTGAAGTATCTATACATATAATAAAATCGTAGGAAAGTCAAAACTGTACATTGAATACTTATTTTTTTAAAAGGTAATTGGGGTGTGATCTATAATCGATATCGAAGCCAAAAATGTAGTTTTTAGATATTTTGTCTGTTTATCTGTTTGTATGTATGTATGTCCGGGCTAAACTCAAAAAATACTGCATGGATTTATTTAAAATTTTGCATGAATATTACTAAGAGGTCGGGTCAACATATAGGCTACATATTATCACGCTATCACCTAAGGGGGAGGAGCTGTGATAGTATATAAAGTTTAACGCGGGTAAAACCGCGGGGCACAGCTAGTATTAAATACTTGTGGTAGGAGGCCCCGCTTTTCACAGATCGTTCAAGTGTAGAAGTGAGAATACATAACAAAACTGTTTAAAATAGCAAAAAGAAAAATATGATTTTTTTGTGGTTGTTGCAGTATGGTGTTTAAGTAAGTCTTATAACTAGCTGTGCCCCGCGGTTGTACACGCGTTAAATTTTATAATTTATCACAGCTCCTCCCCCGTAGGTGATAGCGTGATAATATGTAGCCTATATGTTGACCCGACCTCTTATTCATGCCAAATTTTAAGTAAATCCATGAAGCACTTTATGAGTTTAGCCCGGACATACGAGTACATACAGACAAACAGACACACAAACAAAATTTCTAAAAAATATATTTTTGGCGTCGATATTGATTGTAGATCACGCCTGAAGTATCCTTTTAAAAAAATATTCAATGTACAATTTTGACTTTCCTACGATTTTATTATATGTATAGATATATATTTATTTAGAAATATATAAGTATGTGTATTAGTTGTCTGAAATGAAATGAAATTTTATTCAGCACTTGGGTATTAACATACACTTGTACTTGTCAAGGTCACAATGCAGTACATAAACATAGTGGATAGTAAAAAGTTATAAAAAAAATGAATTTGTCAGTCCGTGCGGTTTGTTTTATCGCATATATCTTCTGAAATCCTTAAATAAATAACAATTTACTAATCTATTATTTTGAAATTTAGTTCTACTATATTAAAATTCAAGAATGGAAGACTACAGCAAAAAGACGAAATTCTAAATGAGGGTGTGATCACATGCACGGGATCACCGATCACGCGTTAAGGTGCCAAAGCGATCCTCGCCGCTGAGGAACCTACCCTAGCTAGCCTGGCTTTCTCTAGCTCTGGTTGCCATAGTACTGGCTTTGCGTAGTTTGGGATCAGATGGCAGTGTGTTAGTTGTCCCCAGATATACTTATATATATATATATATATATGCTGCTGTGTGGTGACGGCGACAAATATCAGAATCAGAATATCATCACCCCATCTCATCCCGTGGGGGGCGTAGAAGTCGACCCAAGGGAATATCTACCTGAGGAAGGGCAGCAGCTTCCTTCTGATTACTATGACTATCTTACTGCGATCGCCAACCCGCCTGCCAAGCGTGGCGATTATGGCATATCCCCTCAAGACGATTCTTGAGGGAGGCTTGTCCAGCAGTGGACTTATTTAGCTGTAATGATGATGATGATGATGATATATATATATATATATATATATATATATATATATATATATATATATATATATATATATATTATATATATATATATATATATATATATATATATATATATAGTTTTACTTTATTCATTCAACAAATGACCTTTGAATGACAAACAAAACATCACTAAAGATAATCAATGTCTCAATGTTTTTATAGGTATGGGCGAAACATTTAATTGAGTACAATTTTTGTGGAGCTTACAATTTAATAATAATAATATCGTGGAGATCTTTGGGGAGGCCTTTGTCCAGCAGTGGACGTCTTTCGGCTGATATGATGATGATGAATAATAATATCCTGGGACATTATTTACACACGGCCATCTGATCCCAAACTAAGCAGAGCTTGTACTATGGAAACCAGATAACTGATATACTACACATACTACTTTTCTTTTGTAAATACATACATAAATAGATAATTACACCCAGATTCAGGACAAACCGACATGTTCATGCAAACAAATATCTGTCCTGGGTGGGAATTTGGTGTGTGTAATGTTAGTTTATTAATATAATTAATATTAATAATATCTAGGGACAATGTCACACAGATCATCCTAGCCCCAAACTAAGCAAAGCTTGTACTATTGGTACCAGGCGACGATATACATACTTATATACATAGATAAATACTTATAAAACATCCATGACTCAGAAACAAATATTCGTGCTCATCACACAAATATTTGCACTTACCAGGATTCGAACCCAGGACCACCAGCTTCGTAGGCAGGAGCACTACCAACTAGGCTACGGTGATCGTAATACTAATTACTTCTAATGCCTGTTATAAAAAGAAAAAAATACTTAAAATGTGTCAAGAGACACTTGGATGGAACGAAGTTCCTTTCTATTAATTAGTGAAGGCATTGTAATAAAATTTTATTCATTTTTAAGTTACAA
This sequence comes from Pseudoips prasinana, assembly GCA_951640165.1. NCBI lineage: Eukaryota > Metazoa > Arthropoda > Insecta > Lepidoptera > Nolidae > Pseudoips > Pseudoips prasinana. The sequence continues at coordinate 2,677,645 of OX621264.1, forward strand.
TAATATTGTTTTTATTATTAACAAATATAATGTAATATAGACTTAATCAGTAGGCTCAATTTTAGTAATAAAAAAAAAAGCAAAAAGTCGCGTTACAACTTTTAGTCTTAACTTTTTCCGTCTATAGCCCCCTTTCACAATCCTTAGTTTTATAATATGTTTTAAATTATTTATTTATTTTTTGCTTTGTTATGTTTTAATTTTAAGTTAAATTTTAATATTTAAGTTATTTTATATGTATATTTATATTACTTTCTATTTAATTTACTATTCCATTGCGGCTTATATCAGCCTATATCGGAAGATTCTTACAAATAGCATAAATTCTTAAACTTTTTATTATAAACCAAAAGCCTTCTTCCTCTCTTCTACTATGCTGTGCCCGACAGGGTCCATAATTGTTACATAATTATAAGATTATACCATCTGTTATACATTATGGAAGCAATAAATGATTGAGTATTGAGTATTGAAGATCAGCGCTGCAGTAATACACCTGTGTTGCCGTAGCTAATGCTGAGGGCCTTTTTTGACAACCAAATTTATTGTTTATTTTTGTCAAAAATAAACATTTTTTCATTTCATTTCATTTCAAACTTCGTTCCAAAACTATTAGCTTCCTGCATTCCTTTTCCATATGAACTTAAACCGTTCCAAATTTCATATTCCTCCGTCCGCGCAATTTTCGTTAAAAGTGTTACAAAGTTTTTGCTACAAGTATTAATAAATAATAATAATGTCCTCCTAGCCGAGATCCGGCCACGGCGGCCAGTCTTAAGGGAGACTAGCCATCTGCGCGGGACATATTATAGTGCTCAAGTGTGTGCGCTCAAACACAGGAGCAATTTCGATGGGACGACTAGCGACACGACCGGAAAGAGGCCAGGTACAGGACCGACGGCTTTACGTGCTCTCCGAGGCACGGTGGTATAATACCGCCAACTCCCAGACTTCGGGCTGATATTAAGATTATTTCGTTTTACAGAAAAATACCAAAATCACTTTCGGCCCGACCCAAGATGGCTACAAGTATTAATATTATGTTGATGATACTGTGGGACAGAAGAGTGAACAAGATTACACTTTACTGCACTAAACCCAAATATAACACCGTAACATGAGTTTACTTATACTACGAGGTATAAACAGTAGTGTTATCGCTTATATAGCAACCTCTCACAGACGACCGTTGCAGAAAGAAAGCATAGCCGTGAGAAAAAGCGCTTACTTACTTATCGTATGGGCAGTGGTTACCTTGGTGTCAGAATTGTTCAAGCCGCCTAGCCTTTGACATGGCTTAGCGATTGTTGTCTAAGGACCACAAACTAAGCAGAGCCTGTACTATGGCAGCCAGGCGACTGATAAACATACTTATATAATCTATACATATAATAAAATCGTAGGAAATTCAAAACTGTACATTGAATATTTTTTAAAAAGGATACTTGGGGTGTGATCTACAATCGATATTGAAGCCAAAAATATAGTTTTTAGAATTTTTGTCTGTGTGTCTGTTTGTCTGTATGTATGTCCGGGCTAAACTCAAAAAATACTGCATAGATTTACATAAAATTTTGCATGAATATCACTAAAAGTTCGGGTCAACATATAGGCGACATATTATCACGCTATCACCTACGGGGGAGGAACTGTGATAATTTATACTATTTAACGCGGGTAAAACCGCGGGGCACAGCTAGTTCTAAATAAATACATATTATAGATAAATTACACCCAGATACAGAACAAATAGGCGTGGTCATCATACAAACATTTGTATCGGGTGGGAATCGAACCCACGAACTCCGGCTTAGCAGGCAGGTACACAAACCACTGGGCCAACAGGCCAGTCCATTTATTATTACTGATGATGATTAAACATAAGCATTACCAATTTAAAGTATTTATATCAAATAAAATCTATGAATCTCTTCAAATTTCTCCTGTCGCGGGTCTGCTGGAAGAAATTTATTGTATGTTTTGTGGGTACAAGAAGTATTAAATTAATAAAAATAAATATGAATCCAAGATTCAATCTAATATATAAAATTCTCGTGTCACAATGTTAGTTACCTTATACCTCCGTAACGGCTTTACTGATTTTTACCAAATTTTATATGCATATTCACTGGGTCTGAGAATCGGCTACTATCTATTTTACATACCCTAAGTGTTAATTTTTTTTTAATTTTTGGAATATATTTTTTGCATTTATTTATAATGGGGCATAATAATGAACATACAACCCAAATGTTTTACCCTTTTATCACCTACCCCTATTTTTAATAGCCATTTTAGTAATTTAATAATTTTTCATACCGCTCGATAACTGATCAATTATCGTCTTCTATGTAAATGTTTTTCACTCTATTTCGATTAAAATTTCCCTATATATTACATCATTGGTCGATCTATACTTATATTATAGAGAGACTATTATTCTTTATTTTTATAATTATTTAAAAATTTTATTTATCCCGAAGTATTACGCAGGGACAAAAATATTTATAACGCAGAACGAAGTCCGCGGGCACTGCTAGTAAATATAATAAAATTCAAATTCTATAGTATTATTTGCAAACTTCGTGTTAACTCCATTACGAGGGATATACAACATGTAACTTAATTAACGTTTACTGAATCGATTTATATCATTTTTAATATTGTGTTTTTTTATTCAAAAATTATTAAAACTACGGAAATTATTTTCATATTAACCCTGTACCGTCAAAACAAATTGAAATGGACCGTAAGTCAAAGTAATAAGACTTTTAAAATCGCAGTTTTATTTGTATTCATACAAATTCCATCATTCAATACAAAATAAAGAATAATAAACTTTATTCAAAGACACTAATTTAGTAAATAACAATACATATACAATGCATTAAAATTCAGTGCATGTATTATGATTACAACATAATATTCAAATTGGGGTGTTTGAGGGTGTGCGTTAATTACGTTACATGTTGTATAAATCAGTCATATTTATAAAATAAATAATAAGTAAAACCGTACAGAACCCTAAAGAAAGACCTATATTCACCACTTAACCCTAAAAGATACGTTTAAAATAACAACCAAGCAGAAATCGAGAGAGCTCGCTATATAACTTCTGTCTCTCTCACACTTGGCGTGTTTCATATTGCCGTCTCGCTCTAATCCCTATTTGGTAACACCAACTATTTCATGGATGAAATTACTGGTTGAGCTCGGTAGAAGACATAAGCGGAAGCGGGAGCGGCTTAGAAGCTATAATATACATATAATAAAATCGTAGGAAAGTCAAAACTGTACATTTAATATTTTTTAAAAAGGATACTTGGGGCGTGAACTACAATCGATATAGAAGCCAATAATATAGTTTTTAGAATTTTTGTCTGTGTGTCTGTTTGTCTGTATTTATGTCCGGGCTAAACTCAAAAAGTACTAGATGGATTTACTTCAAATTTTGCATGCATATTACTAAGAGGTCGGGTCAACATATAGGCTATATATTATCGAGCTATCACCTAAGGGGGAGGAGCTTTGATAATTTATAAAATTTAACGCGGATATCTGTCCTGTTTGGGAATCGAACCCACGACCTGCGGCGTGAAATACATGCATTTACCAACCACGCTAACTGGCTAAAAATTATCATTAATTACTTTTTTGGAAAAATTATTAATATCAATCACTCAGCGTTGATTTAATTTTATTAATACATTTAAAATATAGTCAAATGTCTGATAAAGTTAGACTTCTTAACTTTTACTTTGCATTTTAGATCATAGTTAATAATTACCCGGAAAGTAAATATTTGATATTTCTTTTTACAAGGTAAATAGTTATCACTTTGCCAGCATTGGTGTAAGGACATAAAACGATTTATAGGTGTATAAATTAATATTTTTCCTGCTACTATAAGGATAAACTAAATATTACTCCTATGTGGATACGAACATTTATGTATTACGTCGGTACCTACAATATGTTACACATATATACATATATATTTAAAATACTGGCAGACCGGCTATTGTGGAGATCCTTGGGGAGATCTTTGGCCTTTGTCCAGCAGTGGTCGTCTTTCGGCTGATATGATGATGAATTTATCAATAAGATGTATGTTTTATGTACGAACCGGAAGACGTGATGTGAGCAGGACCCTTACAAGGTGGACCGACGATGTCGCAAAGGTCGCGGGAAACTGCTGAATGCAGCTTGGGACCGGCCATTGTGGATATCTTTGAGAGAGGATTTTGTCCAGCAGTCGACGTCTTTCGGCTGATAATGTTTGTATTTAGAAATATATAAGTATGTTTATCAGTTTTCGGTTGGCAGAGTACAAGCTCTGCCTAGTTTGGGGTCAGATTGCAGTGTATCCCAAGATTATTTAGCTGTCCCGACTATTATTACGCATTAGAAAAGGAAAGCAACATATCAGTGTCAATTAATAATGTTGCAACATCTAGCAGGCCTAATGAACTGAGTGCTTTATTTTTCATCTTATATTGTTCAATAAATGATTGATTGAACAATAAAAAAACTTGAAGAAAAATTTCCAAACTAATCACGGATTTTAAACTTTACTGACTTTGAACTACACATATCGTCCACATAGGTAAAATCAAATTAACCTTTTAGTAGAATGGGGTAGACCAGCGTATTTGACTCACTCCCTGTCTAAAATAACTCGCTTAGTGTAATCATAGCGCCCATTTTACATAGAGTTCTTTGTATCCAATGTATTTCTTCTGTTTGAGTAAATGGACCATAATTAAAAACTTTTTAAAAAAGCATACAACCGATTTCATTTTAGAGTAAATTAATAATTTTTATATATGACTTAAGAAAGGCCTCCCTTAAAGTTCTCCAGAATTTTGTTGTGCCCATCATTTGAAGGGATATGCTGGCAGTCCGGTTGGTAACCGCAGTATGATGGTCATAGTACATAGAGAGACGCTGCTGCCCGTTCTCTGGGAGATATTCAAAGTCAAAGTCAAAGGTACTTTATTCCGTAAAAATTTTACATTTATGTGGAATCGTCATATTTTTTTTACCCTACCGTGCAGTGCATGACGTGTCAGCTACTGAGAAACACTGCCAGAAAACTCAGTAGGAATCCTTTTTTAAAATAAAATATACTTAAGATTAATTACAATCATGTGTGTTGACTCAGAACAACTCAATCCCAAGCACTTTTATCACTTAAATAATCAGAAATTTTGTAATATGCCCTGCTACACAATTTGGCTTTAATAATTCTTTAAACTTATTCGTAGACAATTCTCTAATATCATTGGGAATTTTGTTATAGAATCTTACACATTGCCCCATAAAAGAGTTACTTATTTTGTGGAGACGGGTAGTATGCAATATGAGATTATTCTTATATATAGTCTATGACTTCTACGCCCCCAACGGGATGAGATCGTGTAGCGATATTCTTTGCCATCAGCCACGCCCGCTATTATTAATTTTGGACATAAGTATTATTAACTGTCAATAAACACAAGTTTACAACTTAATAATCATAATCCAAACTAACAATAAAAAGTTCACTTAAAAATAAACAAAGAACAAAATGTCGTTAATATTTGTTTTCCCTTGTACCACAACACAATACCTATTGCTTTACGTGTGCAGACGATATTGGACCTTATTCCGTTGGTACAACCGTGAGTTTGGTCTGCTCACATTTGGAGTAATTTTGTAGTACGGTATGGGATTTTTGTATATGGACTGGAGTGTCTTGAGTTTTGATTTTTTCTTGTTGTTCGTGAGAATTATTGCGAATAGTTAGGAAAGGGAATTGTGGTAGAAATATTAGATGAGTAAAAAAGTTGATTTTATATTTTGGTAATGATGTTGATTGCACGAACAATTTACATAATAATTAACACAATTACTAATGTAGCCGATGTATTTACTACTAATAGTTCTTAAGTTGTAGATAACGTTATACAATATTCGTTTTAATTGATATTCAGGGATAGTTAAATATGCCTAACATAAATATTAATAAAATATTGACATTTATTTTACCTCGTCATTCATATAGAAACATTAAACGAATGATGTGCTGATATATAATTTAATAAATCTAAATGTATGATATTATATTTATATATAAACAAAATTAAATAAAGTTCAAGTTCAATTTTTGGGGGAGATAATGATGTTGAAATAAAGTTCTTTTTCACGAGCTATATCACTTCCTTTGGTTTCAGTTTCACTTATTAGTTAAGCTACTTAACTTGTTTCAATTTGAAATTACTGTTAACTTAACATTGGATTATATTAACGCCTATTAGGAGATTTCTGTCAAAAGTCTTCATCCAGTCTGTGTTGACAGTGATGATTTACGAAACAGAGACGTGGTCACTTACTATAGACCTCATAAGAAGTTCAAAGAGGGGACTATGCACGGAGTTACCGTGTGTGATTGAATCAGAAATATCTATATCTTAAGAATTGTAAATTAAATCAAGGTAATAATAATAATAATGCAAGTATCAACTCACCTCGTCCGAGTACACAATACACTAGAACTGCGACGCGCCATGTGACGACTTTAGAACTTGAAGCGATGGAGTCGAATTGTAGCAACAAATATTTTATTTTACCGAAGACAAAGGAATTTGTAAGTAATTAACTTTCGTATATATTTCACTACCGAAATCGAATACAAAGTAGCTATCTTAATAACTGGTTTGTATATATGTTGTATAACTTTTATTAACAGTTTAAATCATTTTGTCTAATTTTTTTGTTCAATAATCATTTGTTTGATCCTTATACGACTCACATCTAATTGTATCCGAATTCATATTCGTGGAGACCTACAAATGGCTAACTGCTGCGTATACCTAATCTAAATAAGGTATTGTAAGCTGTTGATCTTCCTAATTATCTATACATATAATAAAAACGTAGGAAAGTCAAAACTGTACATTGAATATTTTTTTAAATAATACTGGGGGCGTGATCTACAGTCCAGAGGCTAAAAATATTACAACCTTTGTCTGTGTGTCTGTTTGTCTGTATGTATGTCCGGGTTAAACTCAAAAAGTACTGCATGGATTTCCTTCAAATTTTGCATGAATATTACTAAGAGGGTCAACATATAGGCTACATATTATCACGCTATCACCTACGGGGGAGGAGCTGTGATAATTTATAAAGTTTAACGCGGGTAAAACCGCGGGGCACAGCTAGTGTTAAATAAAGAAATCTTTTTGGGAGGGTTTTAGTCCAGGAGTGGACGTCGTTCGGCTGAATGAAGATCAATAATAAGAAAAAAAAACCATAATTACTACTAGACATAGGCTTTTACATTGTATTCCATACTAACATTTTTTTTATAATATTGGCAACGCCCGCATAAACATATAATAGACGGACACAAATTACATCCAGACTCAGAACAACTATTTATGGGTAACACAAACAGTTGTCCGGTGCGGGACTCGAACCAACGACACGAAGCGGCGAGGCGACTGTCTTAGCCGCTGCGCCACACGTGCAGTCGAGTTTAGTAGTCATCTATCTATGACCACGTGCCTTGTTGCTTAACCTCTGATCACGGAATAGGTGAGAGTAACTGGTTAGAAGTGGTTATTGGTTAAGGTACTTATCTAAATGTTTAATTGCGTCCATTAAATAACTTGAAATGCAAGCTTAAAATATACAAATGAAATAGTTTTACATTATTTGTGGAACATTAAATGTACCTATTTATTTGAATAAATAATAATTATGTTTCTATGTTATGTTGTATAATGTAGGTCATATTTAAATTACAAGTATTTGTGTAGTTAGAACAATCACAAAGTATGTAATTTATATATTATATTTGGTTATGTTACGGTTTACTTACTAGTTTAAGTGCTTAAGTAAATATTTAATTTTATTAATGAACTTGTGACTCACCTCAGCTTTGTACCCTTTAGGTTCCGTACCTAAAGGGTAAAATGGGACCCTATTACTAAGACATCGCTGTCTGTCCGTCTGTCACCAGGCTGTATCTCATGAACCGTGAAAGTTAAACGCCGCTATAACAACAAATACTAAAAAACAAAATAAAATAAATATTTAAGGGAGCTCCCATACAACAAACGTGATTCTTTTTAATAATAGTCGGTGGCTGTGGCTTAACTATAATAGTTAGATAGATCATCTCAACAATTGTTTATGGGTCATGATGAGTACTATCAACATATAGTACATTATTTTATGTGTCAGCATGTCAATAGTTTTTGCTTCGTGAGCCAAATTTATTTGCAATGTTTTGGATTACATTGTTGTTATTTAGATTAATTTAATATCGCCCATGCCCTAAGCCACATTATCAGCGTACCCGTCTGAGCTTTGGGCATCTACAGATAAAATAATAAGTACTTAGATTTTGAGTTTATCCATTATAACAATGAAACCAACATAAAAATATCAAATCTTTTCTCCTTATAATATAATATATCAACGGATACTATAAATGCGAAAGTTTGTGAGTGTGTGACTGTGTATGTTTGTTACTTCTTCACGTCTAAATGACTGGAGCGATTTTAATAAATGTTGGTATGGAATTAACTGACACCCTGGATTAACTCATAGGCTATAATTTATAAAGTTAAACGCGGGTAAAACCCCGGAGCATCAGCTAGTTTTTATATATTTGGAACCTCTTCTACCGTTACTACTGAACCAAGCATACCTATAGGATAAAAAATATCCGGATTTTATTTAGTATTTTTAGCATTAATTTCCTCGTGGGTGAATCTGCGGGCGGAAACTAGTTGTATTATAAATTTATAATCGATCTCTTGTGCACTGTTATTCCTTTTAGTTACGATTAATAAATCAATTTTATATGACCTTACTGGTATTCAAAGGCGATAAGTATAGTTTTATTGGAGTGTTATGTTAAATAAGTTAACATGTCTTGGTTACACACTGCTTATTATATAGCATTTGAATAATTTGCATTGTATTTTGATCAGTAATTTAGGCTTACATCTATACAAATAAATAAAATTGGAGTGTCTGTTTGTAATATTGAAATAGCCGGTTTTTACTACATAAATATGAATATATATACGTTACATACACCAAAATAACATTTTTTACTATTTTTGTCTGTCTGTTTGTTCCGGCTAATCTCTGAAATGGCTGGACCGATTTTGACGGGACTTTTATTGGCAGGTAGCTGATGTAACAAGGAGTAACTTAGGCTACTTTTATTTTAGAAAAAGTTTTTATTTTACTAAAAACACTAAATAAACTAATTAACACGCGGACGAAGTCGCGGGCACAGCTAGTTTTAAATAAATATATATATACTAGCTATGCCCCACGGTCACCCGCGTTAAAGTATTTTAAGCGTAAAAGAGTAACAAACATACATCCATACATCTATACTCACAAACTTTCGCATTTATGATAGTAAATGTGTTGTGTACCTCTAGCGGTGTTGGCAGTGAACGCCGATCTAGCTCGCAGATGGTAGATCTTTTCCTACTTATCGTCATATTTTGGACAATTCACACGATATCTTAAAAAATTGTAGCTTATGTGTTTTTCTGATGTATAAGTTATATTATTGTAAAGGTTCATTAAAATCAATTCTGTAGTTTTTACGTGAAAGTGTAACAAACATCCATCCATACTTACAAACTTTCACGTTTATAATATATATAAAATATATTAGTAGGATAATTCACTGTACATTTTAAATTGTTTGACTATCTATGTATATATGCTATGGATTAATTGAACTCATTTGTGTGTAGATATTCTATCTAGTAAATTTAAGAAATATTAAAAAAAATCTAGTACCAATGATAATTTGTTCATTCTGTTTTGCAATAATCGTAATTTTGGAGTGTTCCTAGGTATTACGTTATCTAATCTTCGAGTTCATTCTCTGTGTAAATAACTGATAACATGACTGTGCCAGTACATTTGAATACAAAAGTGTATATAAATATAAATTAAACTATAATAATACTCTTTTAAAACAGAACTGAGTTAAGATTTTTTAAGACAACCATTTTGTTAATATTGAAAGCATTTCTAGTGAAATACTTAAAATCGGTTTATATACAACGAATAAATCGTGTAAAAAAACATGTGAAACACATAGTATCGAATTAATAACCCTTCCTTTTCTCCTGGTTTTGATTTTCCTTGTAATCTCGGAACCCTCACACTTTGGGATTTTATTTTAGAATACAGACACAATCGCCTATATAAAATCAGTTAATATTAAAGAGTTTTAATATTTTCAGAATTGATCATTCTGCAACTTGCCTTTTTATAATCCTACTAATATTATAAAGGCGAAAGTTTGTGACTGTGTGAGTGTGTATGTTTGTTACTTCTTCACGTCTAAACGGCTGGAGTGATTTTAATAAAATTTGGTATGGAGGTAGCTGACACCCTGGATTAACACATAGGCTATAATTTATAAAGTTTAACGCGGGTAAAACCGCGGGGCACAGCTAGTATAAATTAATTCCTTATACCCATTGTCTAATAACTGTGTACGAGTCTGTACCCATAATAATCGTATTGATATTATTACGTTTTGTGGCTTTTTAGTGAACAAGTAGATAAACCCTGATATTAGTTTATGAGTCTCAAAATTTTAGGTTCCTGCTAGACCAGAAAGCGACTTTTCAAATAAATGTATGGTAATAATATAATGTAAATATATTAATATGTCATCTGAGTCATGTAATGTCGACTGCAGAATAATTGAATACAGTTGTATTACAAGAATTGCCTTTATACCTAGGTGATAAGAACACTGTTAATATCGAAGTATAACTACCACCATCTGGTGTCGACTTTCCTATGAGGACATGAATTATGTTTTAATTTACGTAAATAACTGTATAGTCGAAAATATAGAATAATATTTAAGGTATTATTGGTTTAATATAGTTCCCAAATATGTTATTCGGATTTTTCTAGAAATAATTTTAGAAGCAACCAGTTTCCGTATAAAACTGAGAGTATAATCTCAGTGCTGGGAGGGGATATAGCTATGGGTCTTGTACCTGACGTATTTCGAGTTTTGTTGGCTAGATCATGAGGATGAGGGAAGTGCGCGAATGCGTTTGTGCACGCACTTGAATACTACGTGCTGACGGCTACTCTCCTTTGTAAATAGCTGACGTTCCCAGAATAAACCCTCAGGATATAATTAATCTTTACAAGACATTCTTGTGAAATGATGTATAAACTCGTATCAATTGACTCATTTATTCAATTGATTTCTGAATTATAGATATCACTTAACTTCAGATTTAACAACAATAAAGCTGTTAAATAAATTCCTCTTGTAAAATCCGTTAGCCAATTTTTACACTATCAAATAGCCGATAAGCAAAGTTTTCGCTTATAGTCATTGTTGCGCATGGGTTCCCCTCTCGCCCTCTATTTGTGTGATATATAATAGATAAGATACAAAAAATGTGCCTTGATGATAAATTTAGTTCAGAATTGCAACAGTTGGCAGTAAATTAATGTAGTCACACTAATACTATGAAGCTGAAAGTTTGCGAGTGTGAATGTGTATGTTTGTTACTTCTTCACGCCTAAACGGCTGGAGTGATTTAAAAAAAAATTGGTATGGAGTTAGCTGGAGCCCTGGATTAACACATAGGTTATAATTTATAAAGTTTAACGCGATTAAAACCGCGGGGCACAGCTAGTAAGTAATAAAGGTTTCCTAATGGCCGAAATACGATGCCATGGCACAGTCTCAATAGAATTTAACCATCTGTGCTAACTTATGTATCTTTTTATCCTCTCTCCGTCATGATCTGAAGAGATGGACTTACAGACAAGACCAAAAAGAGGTATTTTAATGCTCGTTGCGGAGCTAAGAATGTCTATTGCCTGACTCCGGACTACTTGAGAATTATTCTTGACAGAAATAGTCTGATAACGCTTTTGGACCGACCCGGGTTTGAAGTCAGGAGGTCATTGTTGTGCCATTTACGAACGCGTGTTACTCAGATGTATTAGCTATAGTTTATATAGTTTTATCAAAATCCGTTCGTTAGTTTTAGCTTAAAGGTGTGAGTCTAGATGGATGGCAAACACCAGGTTGACCTCTGTTGGGACGTTGGTTTGCAACCGTGTAGAAGATGCTTAACAAACATCCATACATCCTTTTTCTTTCTTTCTTTTTTTGTAAAAAGACAAAGCCCACACTAGGGAATTTCATCCCTGTGTCGCGGGGTGCTTTACAAACATAATAGACGGACACAAATTACATCCAGACTCGGTACACCTATTCGGACTCGAACCCGCGACACGAAGCGGCGAGGTGACTGTCTTAGCCGCTGCGCCACACGTGCAGTCCATAATCACAAACTTTCGCATTTATAATATTTATTTATTTATAAATGACACACCATCGACAGTTCAAAATGCAACTTAAAATTGTTTTATGTCTAAACACAAGTTCTGTGTGATTTGCCATTACAGGTGCATACAACATTTACAATATTAAACAAAACAAAAACTATATTACCTAAAATTTGGTTTTAAATTAAAAAAAGAAACTAATATAAACTAGCGGCCTGGTACGTGCTCCGCTACGTATAAGGCATGGTAATAAAATAAATATTATTAAGTTCACTTATTCAAACAAAAAAAAATTAAATTGCTAAAAGATGTTGATTTTACACTTTTTCAAGATTTTTTTAAATTTTCTTTACGTACAAACCTTCCCTGGACTTCCACGAATAATTCAAGACCAAAATTAGCCAAACCGGTAAAGGCGTTGTTGAGTTATAACATTACAACGAAAAGTGGCATTGATTTTTATATATATATATATATATATATATAACAAATATTAGTAGGATAAAATATAAACAGGTCAAGGCCTCTCCATTGCTTCCCAGTTAAGCAATTATTTACCAGTGACTCGGCTGGCAGGGCTGCCAACCTACAGATTATATTTTTTAATGATGCCAACATTTGAATATTGTACAGGTTAGCTTTTTATCACGGATTTGCTCGTAGAATGGTTGCGTATTCGATGTCACCTATAGGAGGTGGGTGTGGGTCAAATATTTCCTCCCGTGTGGCGACGGGGTGGAATTATTTATTACATAAGTGATTGTCCACCCAAGAATTAACTGGAAGGGGAAGACCTCGTAGAACATTATCTGAACAAATCGGAGACGTTCTCAAGAAAGGCCAGGTCAGAAGTACCCTAAACCGGTGAGCATGGATGAAGTGTATAATGTCAGTAAACGAGGCAAAATAGGTGTGCAAAGATCGTGACAAATGGAAATCCGTTGGCTCTGCTTACTACCCATCTGGGTAACAGGCGTGAGTCTATATTATATATATGTACTAGCTGTGCCCCGCGGTTTTACCCGCGTTAAATTTTATAAATTATCACAACTCCTCCCCCGTAGGCGATAGCGTGATAATATGTAGCCTATATGTTGACCCGACCTCTTAGTAATATCCATGCAAAATCAAAAAGTACTGCATAGATTTACTTCAAAATCCATGCAGTACTTTTTGAGTTTAGCCCGGACATATATACAGACACACAGACAAAAATTCTAAAAACTATATTTTTGGCTTCGATATCGATTATCACGCCCCAAGTATCCCTTTAAAAAATATTTAATGTACAGTTTTGACTTCCTACGATTTTATTATATTATGTATAGATTTGCTCGTAGAACGGTTGCGTATTCGATGTCACCTATAGGAGGTGGGTCAAATATTGCCTCCCGTGTGGCGACGGGGTGGAATTATTTATTACATAAGTTATTGTACACAAAATAGTGACGGTCACCGTAGCCTAGTTGGTAGTGCTCCTGCCTACGAAGCTGGTGGTCCTGGGTTCGAATCCCGGTAAGTGCAAGTATTTGTGTGATGAGCACGAATGTTTGTTTCTGAGTCATGGGTGTTTTCTATGTAGCGTCACCTGTGCCTCTAGCACGAGTTCCTGCAGTTTACTTACTCGATCACACGTACAGTTTCGTCCCATACATTGAGCACCAGAGTTTTAGTTCTTAATAGTTTCCGCGAGAGGCGCTGGTGCTCAATGTATGTGAGGAAACTGTACGTGTGATCGAGTAAGTAATTTGCAGGAACTCGTGCTAGAGGCACTGGTACCCATAGTACAAGCTTTGCTTAGTTTGGGGCTAGGATGATCTGTGTGACATTGTCCCTAGATATTATTATTATTATAGTTACCAAAGATGTATAAGAAAAATATGCCAGGTTTAATAAAGGTTTTAAAGAACACTACCTGTGTTCAGAATCAGAATAAGATTAATTTATTTAACAAAAATAGGGTACATATAGGTTGCTTGCTTGCTTATCGTATGGGCAGTGGTTGCCCTAGTGTCAGAGTTGTTCTGATTAAACAACTCTGACACTAGGGCCACCAGAGGTCAGAGAGGTCTCTGACATGGTTTAACGACTGTTGTCACTTGTTGTTGTTTGACAGCTCAACGTGTCCCCCGAAGCACGGAGACGCTCTGTAATTAACCCACTTTTGTGGTCACCCATCTATGGACTGACCGCAAGCCTAGTTGCTTAACCTTGCCAATCCAACCAATTTACTGACTAGTGAGACCATCTGCCTATGAATATAATAAAAAATATTCTATTCTATCCTACATTAAAGAGATCAATACATGTGGCAAATATTTGAAAAGTCACTGGAATCAGTAAAATAAAATAAAAATAAAATAAATAAAAAAAGGTTTTTATTCACGTAGACTTTTAAAAAGCGCTTGTAAATAGTCAGAACATGTTTGTAGTAAGTAATACAGTTATTATTTCTAGTTACTTGTTACAGATATTTAGGTACACGGAATGTTTAAACATTTATACAATTTATTTTATAATAGTAGTGATATTTAGCTAGCTTTGGAATTTTATTTTTTAAATTTCCAGTCAGTTTGGATTCGAGGTCTTTGACTCGACAGTCCAACAGATTACCATTGAGTTATCTCGTTCTTTTTATATGCGAATTTAACGGGCCTGTTGCCGTGGTTGGTAAATGCTTGCCTTTCACGTCGCAGGTCGTGGTTCGATGCTCACGCGGGACAGATATTTGTGTGCATGAACATGTCTGTTTGTCCTGAGTCTGAGTGTAATTATGTATATAAGTATGTTATTACAAAATAAAAGTAGTATATGTAGTATATCAGTTATCTGGTTTCCATAGCACAAGCTCTGCTTAGTTTGGGATCAGATGGCCGTGTGTGAATATATATAGGCTCACGATATTATATTATTAAGTAGTGTAAGCCTCTTAAGCTAATTATATGTATATACATAGACTCACGCCTGTTTCCCAGAGAGGTAGGCAGAGACAAGGGATTTCCATTTGTCACGATCTTTGCACATCTCTTTTGCCTCGATTACTATCATTATATTCTTCATACATGCTCGCCGGTTTAGGGTACTTCTGACCTGCCCTTTCTTGAGAACGTCTCCGACTTCGTCAGAGAATGTTCTACGAGGTCTTCCCCTTCCGGTTGTCCCATTCGCAAAGGCCAGGTATACTTCTTTAACTGTATGTAAAGTAAAAAGTTGCTTTCATTATCAATCCCTTAGTTAAAAATAAAAAATAAATAAATAAAAAAGGTTTTTATTCACGAAGACTTTAAAAAAGCGCTTGTAAATAGTCAGAACATGTTCGTAGTAATATATAATTAATTTATAATTATTTCTAGGTACATATAGATATTTAGGTACACGGATTGTAGGAAATAATTTACAATAAGATTTATTTTATAACAGTAACGATATTCAACTAACTTAAATTAAGTTATTGTCAAGGATCATGTGTAGGTTTAATTATCTAAATTTTAAATTTTAGCTATATTTTTACTACATATTGTCTGAATGGTTCTGTCTATATCAAGGTACGAATTAAATGTTAAGTGCAAACCTGAACAGCATAATTAATTAAGTTAAGAGAAAGTGCCCGATTTGTATATGTTTGTGCGTGTTGACGTTAACACATGCTGAGCCGGTTTTCATTGAACTTTCGTTTTGTTGATGCAGATTATTAACTTGATTTCATTTAGCTGTGGCGATAATAATGTTCCATCAGAAGAATGTTGCATCAACATCATATTAGCCGGAAGAAGCCCACAGCACACAAAGGTCCCCCCAAGATTCAATTCAATTTATTAATTGCGAACATAGGTACATTAATAATAAATATTTCAAGGAGTTAGTGAACTGTTTGTATCGCTATGTCCAGTCGGCTAGGGCATGCAACTGGATTTAACAAATATGTCACGTGACTTTACTACATGAATATAAAATGTCACAATTGACAACATTTCATATTTTTAACTGGCATGTATTATTGCGTTATTTAAAAGTAAATCCAAAACTAGGGCACCCATATTTTTCCTTTTTGCGGAATTATGAACTTTTCATTCATAATTTCAACTTTGAAATTCGATGAATTCGAAAAAGACTTAAGCGGCAAATGACGTCATACATACGGTAGAATAGCCATCGATCTTTGCTTTAATGTAACCCGTCGAAAAAAAACACTGTCTAGTCAAACTCGTTGGCGCCTAAACTTGTTTACGTTTGTTTAATGTTTTCAATTTCAAATTATATTAAAATCGTCATCATTAAATTCGTTTCCAGTGTTATTATCCTTATTATGTTTAATTAAGTCACCATGAAAGTTTCGAAATTTTAAACCGTGAGTGACAATTGACAATTTGACATGTCTTGTTTGACATTAATGTTTTCGTTTAAAACGCTTAGGCAAAGGAAACTACCTCGTCCGCCGTATAAGTGACGTCATTACACCTTTTTTAGTTTTTATCTTTTTTCTCAGAAAGGTTGAAATAAAAAAATATAAAAAATCTATTTGACCTCAGGATACAAAAATAAAGAAATGGTATTTTTGTTTTAAGGTGGTGTCAGTTTTGAAATGTTGTCAATTCTAAACCTAAAGATATCCCCACAATCTGCGGCCTTTGCCCCTATCCTCTCCAAGTATGTGTATCAGTTGTCTGGGGCTCTACCGGCTAAGTCGCCGAACATCGTTTTCGTGAATGGCGTTCAAATAAATAAAGGTTAAAAATGACTTAATCAATCGTTAAATCGGCTTCAACGTTAACAATCGATTCCGGACCATTTATGACGTCACTTGTGGTGATGACGATGATCTGTGTGACATTGTCCCCAGATATTATTATTATTATTTCGATTGTACTAGCTTTGAAGTCATTTTTTGTTGTTTTGTACTGAGCCATCCGTATCAGAGACCTTGGCTATAGCGTCAGCAAAAACTATGAAGATGTTTTATAGTGAAATTTAATTTTTTTTTTTTTTTTTATGATGGTACCTATTTTTACTAGATGTGCCCCGCAGCAGATAGACAGATACGCGAGATGACCATGTAAATGTTCAGTAGGTATTTCGTTTTGAAATGACATGAAATGAAAAAAATGTTTATTTTTGACAAAAAGTATACTTATATCTTACTATACATAAAAAATAATTAAAAAAAATTTAGTTGTCAAAAAAGGCCTCTATTTCAGCATTAGCTACGTCAACACAGGTATATTACTGCAGCGCTGATCTTCCGGTAGACCCACAATGGCATAGCGATATAAATAAAAAGTAATAATAATATAAATAAAAATAAATTAAATATTAATGTTTATAACGATATGGATGTAATTTGTGTCCGTCTGTTATATGTTTGTAAAGTACCCCGCGACACAGCGATTATTTCCATACTGCGGGCGTTGCCTTTAAAAAAAATACTTAAAATTAATACATAACAAAGACAAAAAATAAATTTAAAACATATTTTAAATTAAAGGATAGGAAACTAAAATAAACTTATATCACACTAATATTATAAAGGCAAAAGTTTGTGAGTGTGTGCGTTTGTTACTTCTTAACGTCTAAACTGTTGGAGTGATTTTAATAATATTTTTCCATGGAGCTAGCTGACCCTGGATTTACACATAGGCTATGATATATAAAAATTAACGCGGGTAAAACCGCGTTCACAAGAACAACGAGTAAATAAAAACAATTCACTTATAACATTACACTAAGTTTTACATAATGTCCACGGCGGCGGCCAGTCTCAACTAAGATTAGCCATCTGCGCGGGACTTCTTATAGTGCACAAGTGTGTGCGCAAACACAGGGGCTGTTTCTATTCCATCACTCTCATGATCCGATGGGACGCCTAGCGACACGACCGGAAAGAGGTCAGGCACAGGACCGACGGCTTTACGTGCTCTCCGAGGCACGGGGTTAAGTATAATATAAAAGACACATATAAGTTGAGAACGTCCTCCTTTATGGACGCTGACGAAACGGTCGCGCATGTGCTCCTCGAGTGCACAGGCATCGTGAAAATCCGGAGAGAAATCTTGGGCTCACCAAGAACTCTTCCGGAGGCCCTGAGAAGTTTGGGAGACCTAATATGCTTCTGGAAGGAGGTGGGCTGGATGGAGTAAAGGCCACTGTCGCTCAGGTGCAATGGTCCACATCGGGACTAAGTGAAGGGTACAGGGGCAAAACAAGAAATGTCACAAAAACAAAAAGTCAGATAATTAACTTTTTAATTTTTAAAAGTTAAAAACATTCATAAGTGACACTTAAAATTATAAACTGCTAATAGGAACTTTAGTTTACTTTATAAAGTCTTATTTTTAGGAACATTAATTATTGAATTATAAATATATTTTTTTTAAGAATAAAAAAAGTAAAGTAATTTACTTTTGGAACGTACAAAAACTGGTAATGTCCACTGTGTCCCATACAAGTGTTATACACAAAGCTGTTATTATTTTCTTCGTCATTATTATTCATTTTACTAACGATAAAGCAAAAAAACAACTATCTCTTCAAAGTCATACACAGCCACTCATATAAACAAACACTCGGCTGTTCGACATTACCTCAAAGTTGACATATGTATTGTGACAGCTTGGACATTCCTTCTTACGTTCCGTTACACTATGGACCTTCCCTGTTTTGTTCCTGTATACAGTTTTGAGATTTAAGTGATACATCTGACTATACTTGTTTTTACTCTTTTTGTGTAATGTCAAATAAAAATACGTGGGAAAATTAAAATATTGCCATCAAAAATGTACTTTTTGAATTTTAGTGACATTCCTACTTTTGCACCTGTACTCTTCAAGTGCGAAAACCATACCCACTGGCATATTGGTGGGTCAAGATGATGATGTCCTCCTTTTTGACGATGGTTAAGCACAAACTATGTATTCTTCGTGAGAATACATAGTTTGTTTTTGTTTTTTTACATTGAGAATGAAGCATACAGCTTACCGTTTCCTTTAATAAACAAAACACTTGAAGTACTTACAATATTTCAACTTGATTATTTGACCTTGACCCCGACCGCAATTCGAGTGCCACGTTCTATGAGTCATGCATACGTAATTAGCACCAAAGTATAGTCCATACTCACTGCCTGGCTGGACTAGCGGTGGCGTGTTCATCCAGCGATAACGGGTTCAAAACCTGGGGCTCGTCTTAATGGAGTCTAGCCAACTACGCGGGACATATTTATTTATTTAACAGTAGCTGTGCCCCGCGGTTTTACCCGCGTTAAATTTTATAAATTATCACAGCTCCTCCTCCGTAGGTGAAAGTGTGATAATATGTAGCCTATATGTTGACCCGACCTCTTAGTAATATTTATGCAAAATTTGAAGTAAATCCATGTAGTACTCTTTGAGTTTAGCCCGGACATACATACAGACAAACAGATAAACAGACAAAAATTCTAAAAACTATATTTTTGGCTTCAATATCTATTGCAGATCGCACCCCAAGTAACCTTTTAAAAAAAATAATTCAATGTACAGTTTTGACTTTCTTACGATTTTATTATATGTATAGATTATTAGGAAGACCAACAACTTACAAGACCTTATTAGATTAAGTATACACAGCAGTTAGCCATTTATAGGTCTCCACGAATATGAATTCGGATATAAGTTAGATGCATGTTATTATAGTGCACATGTGTCTGCGCAGGAGCACTTTCTATTACATCGTTCTCATGATCCGGTGGAGTGTTTAGCGACACGACCGGAAAGAGATCAGGTACAGGACCTAAGGCTTTACGTGCTCCGAAAAACGAGGGTGTAATATCGCCTAGTCCCAGAATTCGGGCTGATACTGAAGGTTTTCTAAGTTTTGGTCCGACCCAGGGGCGCTACCGGCTAAGCCGCCGAACATCGTTTTCTTAAATGGTGTTCAAATAAATAAATGTTAAAAATTACTTAATCAATTGTTAAATCGGCTTCAACGTTGACAATCGATTCCGGACCATTTATGACGTCACATGTGCTCATGGAAGCTGAATTAACGATTGATTAAGTCATTTTTAACCTTTATTTATTTGAACGCCTCATTATTTTTTACATGTTATATTAATAACCTTTTAAATTATTTTTTTAACCTAACGTTTTTACTAACGAAACATAAATAAAATAAAAATAAACATGAACAAAAATTTCTAACAATAAGCTTATGCGTCATAAGTTTTATATTAATTGAATAGAATGGTTTTAATTTTTTTTTTGCTATATGTACTTCGCTATCTTAGATACTTAGAATAATAATAATATCTGGGGACAATGTCACACAGATCATCCTAGCCCCAAACTAAGCAAAGCTTGTACTATGGGTACCAGGCGACGATATACATACTTATATAGATAGAAAACATCGATGACTCGGAAACAAATATTCGTGCTCATCACACAAATATTTGCACTTACCGGGATTCGAACCCAGGACCACCAGCTTCGTAGGCAGGAGCACTACCAACTAGGCTACGGTGATCGTCTAGTAACATCTAGGTATATTATATTTCATCTGTTATATTATCAAGTTGCTGTGAGTGTTGCAAGTGTTGTGAGGCTTCCCGATAGAATAGCACCATCCCATTTCATCCCGTATTTTACGGCACCCACTGGATGGTATCTAATGGCCCTGTATTTATTTCGAGGCCGGATACCACACGACTACAGCCGAAAGTATTTATTTTATGTTACATATTAAATGTATGTATTATTACATAGTATGTGTGGTGTGACTTTGAGAGACAGAATTCGAAATACTGATGTAAGAGAGCGTTGTGGTGTGAAAGAGGATGTAGTTACAAAGATTGAAAAAGGAATGCTGAGATGGTTTGGCCATTTAGAAAGGATGAATGAAAGAAGATTGACAAAAGAAGTATACCTGGCCTGTGTGAATGGGACAACCGGAAGGGTTAGACCACGTCGAACATTCTCTGACCAAATTGGAGATGTTCTCAAGAAAGGGCAGGTCAGAAGTACCCTAAACCGACGAGCATGTATGAAGAATATAATGACAGTAATCGAGGCAAAAGAAGTATGCAAAGATGGAAATCCGTTGTCTTTGCCTACCCCTCTGGAAAACAGGCGTGAGTCTATGTATGTATGTATGTATATATTAGGTCTTTACCTATGAAATTGCCGTTCTGCAGTACTGGCCATTTCAAATCAAAATAATTTTTGTTTGGCTAAGAATTCTAATTTCAAATTAATTTTATTTTAAAAACATGGATTCTTTTTTCCAAAAGTAGTCATTTCTTTATTGATTAGTGTTACATTTTCATCGCATTTCAATCTTTTTCGTCATCATGGATACGTTAAAAATTCGAGTAATTATGGAATATGAGTACCGTCGTGGCAGCAACGCGGCGCAAGCGGCACGCAACATCAACGACGTTTACGGAGCTAACACTACAAACCAACGCACCACCTGTTATTGGTTTGCTCGCTTCCGTTCTGGAAATTTCGACCTGAAAAATGAACCTCGCGGTCGTCCGAAGACTTTGGTCGACAATGACGAATTAAAGGCGGTTGTGGAAGCTGATGATACACAATCTACGGCTGAATTAGCAGCAGCTTTCGACGTTAGCGTCAAAACAATATTGGTCCATTTGCGTCAAATTGTCAAGGTAAAAAAGCTTGACAAATGGGTGCCCCACGAACTCAATGATCGCCAGCGCGAAGTACGCGTCGAGACGTGCCTTGCACTGCTCAACAGACACACAAATGAAGGAATTTTGAACCGCATTGTTACCTGCGATGAAAAATGGATTCTGTTTGATAACCGCAAGCGCTCAGCAAGTTGGTTGGATCCTGGTTCAGCACCTAAACAATGCCCTAAACGAAAACTTACCCCTAGAAAAGTGATGGTCACTGTTTGGTGGTCTAGCGCCGGTGTGATTCATCACAGCTTCTTACCAAACGGGGTGAGCATTACTGCAGATGTGTACTGTGAAGAACTGAGCACAATGATGGAGAAGCTGGCGCATCTCCAACCAGCATTGGTCAATCGCTCGTCTCCGCTGCTCCTGCACGACAACGCGCGACCTCATACTGCACAGCAGACGGTCTCCAAGTTGCAAGAACTGGGGTTGGAAGCTCTCCGTCATCCGCCCTACTCACCAGACCTTGCGCCTACAGACTACTACTTTTTCCAGAATTTGGATAACTTCTTGGCGGGAAAAAAATTCAATACCCGAGAGGCAGTACAAAATGCCTTTGAAGAATTTGTTGCCTCCCGTCCAGCTGATTTCTTTAAGAAGGGCATCAATAAACTGCCACTGCGATGGCAAAGATGCATTGATTGCATGGGTGATTACTTCGATTAATACAAATAAAAAAATTCATGAAAAAAATTCGTTTAAATTTTTTCATACAAAACGGCAATTTCATAGGTAAAGACCTATTATTAAATACAACAACTAAATCTTGCAATTAATTCATGTTAATAAATTTGTATGAAACAGGTTTTGATTTTGTAACGATTAGTAAGAACCTTCCGGAATCAACCTTCGTTTACACGCGCGGTGAGCGGAAAACGTCTGATCGATTGTAAAACTTATGCCTTCAATAAAATCGAATTTTCCTTCTAGATTATAAGATTACCTTGCATATTTAAATGAAATTTACAGTTATAATAATATCCTGCATACATTATTCACACACGGCCATCTGACCCCAAACTAAGCAGAGCTTGTACTACGGAAAGCAAATAACTGATATACTACGTATACTACTTTTCTTTTGTAAATACATACTTATATATAGATAATTACACTTCAGGACAAACAGACATGTTCATGCACACAAATATCTATCCTGGGTGGGAATGGAACCCACGACTTCCGGCGTGAAAAGCAAGCATTTGCCAACCACGCCAACAGGCCCGTCAAAGTTGACTTCACGTGTGGTGCAGCTCTGCTGTGTGGTGATGGCGATAAATATCAGAATATCATCACGCCATCTTATTCGGAACGGATCGGAGGCGCTCACAGCTTGATGCTCGCACCCCTCCGTAAGTGATTGGCGAGGTTAAGCAACTGGGCTCGCGGTCAGAACATGGATGGGTGACCGCCAAAATGGGTTTAATATCTGAGCGTCTCCGTACTTCGGAGGGCACGTTAAGTCATTAGGCAACAGTCGTTAAGCCATGTTGGAGGCCTACTGGGCGGCTTGAACACCTCTGTAACACTTCGGGCTGCAACTGAGAATTTTTTTTTACTGAAAAATTGCAAAATTACCTTTTGGCCCGGCCCGGGATTTAAACCCAGGGCCTCTTTTTCTACGGTTAAACATGCTACCTCTAGACCAACGAGGCAGTCACCCAGCGCTTATACGTCCGTGTGAACGGAGGCTAAGTGAATTGTTAACTGTTGAATATATTATCAAAATATATTCAGTCCTTTTCGAGATAATTCTGTATATATATGCATACGTATTTAGGTAAGTTTCAATGTAATACAATTAATGTTTTAGTATATGCTGATTTCAATAAAATAAATTTCCAGCAGAGGACGTCTTTCGGCTGATATGATGATGATGAAATTTTCGGGACTTATCACACAGCGCCATCTAGCTGAAACTAATCAAAGCACATGCTTTGATTAGTTTCAGCTAGATGTATGTAAGCAACCATTTTCTACAAAATATAAAAAAGACTTCAAAAATTAATCTTTAATCGCAAGTACAGACGCCAGCACATCAAGCTACCCCAATCTGTCAAATTTCCCCAATTGAAAGTGAACCTTATGCTTTTGTAATAAAGTTGAAAATCTATAAAAGAAATTTGACAGATTGGCGTAGCTGGATGTGCTGGCGTCTGTACTTCCGATTAAAGAGTAAAGTAATTTTTTTATATTTTGTAGAAAATGGTTGCTTACATACACAAATTTACTCACGTGCTATTTACTGCATAGCAATATAATATTATACATATGTTTAAGAATAAGATCTGACGACACTAAGTTTACTTTCATAGTACCTAATGATGCATAGATGGAATGCATTTCATTGTAATTATTAAATTTTAATGTACAGACGCCAGCACATCCAGCTACCCCAATTTGACAAATTTCTTTTATACATTACCTTAATTTATATTATTATTATTACCTTAATTTATAATACCTCCTCACCAATTTTCCTTACTAACATTAGTTCATAAGTCACTTTATTAACAAAATATGGATCTGTATTGTTGTCCGAAATAAAAGTCATTTATTTTATTTATTTATTATTATTATCAAATTTATCACATAAGCATAAGGGGAAATTTGACAGTTTAGGGTAGCTCGATGTGCTGGCGTCTGTACATATATTATGTTCCCAAGAATATGACCACTGTTATTATATATCGCTTTTTTTTTAAATATAAATGTCAAAGCACGAATGTAAATCTAACCTAACATCGTGCCCAGCCTGCCCTGCCACATGTTCATGGCAGGATCTCAAGAATGCCACAAGCAGGGCAATCAGTGTGGTCACGTTCTGGGCTGCAAAAATTTAACTAGTTTCCCATCGACACGTTAAGAAGATGAATACCTGGTTTTTAAACCTAAGTCAGGCATAGGCACCAGTCTCTCCCAAAACTGGTTGCATTTAAAACTGTTTAATTGTTATAAATAAGCAAAAGTAAGCTATATTTTGTGACGGAAGAATTAAATTCATCCTCATCATGTCAGCTGCGACGCTGCGACGCTGGCGACCACGAACCGGAAAACGCAGCGTGGGCAGGCCTCCTACAAGATGGACCGATGATCTTGTGCGGGTCGCTGGAAATCGCTGGATGCGGATAGCGCAAGACCGGCAATTGTGGAGATCTTTGGGGGAGGCCTTTGTCCAGCAGTGGACGTCTTTCGGCTGATATGATGATGATGATGATGTCAGCTTAATGACGTCCACTGCTGGACAAAAGCCTTCCCATAGAATGGAGGGATATGCCATAATTGCCACTCTGGGCAGGCGGTGATGGCAGCAGTGGACGTACTTTGGCTGATATGTTGAACCACACAAGTTCACACCATGAAAAGCAGATGAGCGTAAACTTTTTGTCGTTGTATCTTATATTATATATACCTATGTATTGATGTCAAGGTGTAGTGGGAAACGAAATGACTAGAATACACAGATAATAAATACATTTTAATTTATTTGAATATTACAATGGGTTTTTAGTTATAGGATAACGATTTCAAAATTAATGTAAGCAATGACAAAAATATACCTATCGATATTTATCAAATATATGCACTGCACGTCTGGCGCAGCGGCTAAGACAGTCGCCTTGCCGCTTCGTGTCGCGGGTTCGAGTCCCGCGACAGACAACTATTTGTGTGACCTATAAATATTTGTTCTGAGTCTGGATGTAATTTGTGTACGTCTATTAAGTATATGTTTGTAAAGTACCCTGCGACACAGCGAATATATAACCTACGGTCCATTTTTTCTTACTTGTCTTATTTGGTACACAAACACTACTCGGCACGAAAATCACTAGTTTCGTCATCAATCACGCACTTTTAGTTAGGTATGAACATCTTGATTGTTGGAAGAAACACATACTATATAAATAACACCAAAAACTGCTTCAAATTAACCATCCAAACACATTAATTCTCTTAAAATCAAAATAATATCAGGATCCATTTTCACAGATTAATAATTATATTGGCAATTTGACATTTCAAAATGCTAGTTTGTCTTCGGAACTTAGAGAAGGGAAAAGCGAATGAATGATTCTGACCAGTGTGAACTGTATAATTTTAATGTAAAAAACTGAATAATAAAGCAGAATGTTTATATATATATCTCAAATTATATGTGTGTATGGTAATGTAAGGCATTATTTTTAAAAACTAAAGTTTTTGTTGTAACTGGTCGTAGACTAAAAGTATTATTTGACAAGTGATTTTTTTTGACTTGACGGGATACGTCCTGTCATTAGTCTCGTCGCCTCGCTTTATGTTGTACTTTACGGGTGCTCTCTGTGTGTGTTTGAAGTGTAACGATTTGGCTTTCTACTGGACTCTGTTGATTCTTTCTGTGATTTGGACGGTTTTATTCTTTAGACTGACGACCTTTGGCTATTCTTCAAGGACATCGATATTGCATACGACTGTTATTTTAGTGCAATTGTTTTGTTTAAACAAGGTAAGTAAATTAATCTTTTTTAATGTTATTTATTCATATTGGGAATTCTATAAACAATCCTGAATAACAATAATAATTGGAATTTATTTAATTATTTCTCACCGTAATCCAACATAAACCATAAATAAAAAAACATACTTATGCTACTTAAGCTATGCAAGCATTATGGTTTGTGGATAAATAATTAAAGAAAATCGTGTTATCGAACATTTATTAGCTCAAGATGAAAATAAAATAATGGAATTATCTGCATTACAGGTTTGAAAAAATTTTGAGTAAAGTGGTACCTGGCTCGGTTATAGTACTAGACAATGCACCGTACCACTCCAGACTAGCAGAACGAGTGCCAAACATGAGTTGGCGGAAGGCAGATATACAAGCGTGGCTACAGGAGGAACATATCAATTTTGAAGAGAATGAGATAAAAGCGCAACTTTTATCTAAATTTAACAGAAATCTATTTAATACAAAAGTTGTGGATCAAATGGCGGCCCGCAAAAATGTTATCGTTTTACGCCTTCCGCCCTATCATTGCGAATTAAACCCAATTGAACTGATATGGGCGCAGTTAAAATCTTATGTTGGCAAAAATAATAAAACTTTTAAAATGGCTGAAGTCAATGAGTTACTAAAAGAAGGCTTAAGCCAAATTGGTACGATGTCTTGGAATAATTGTATAAACCATATAAAAAAAGAAGAGGATAAAATGATGCAGCTTGACGGACTTTTACATGCTGCAACAGATGCACCTACCCAGGGTTTCATTATACACCTGTCAGAATCGGAAGACTCCAGAAGTGAAGATACACGTAGTGAATCAAATGAATAAATAAATTAAAAATAGTTTTGTTTTATTTTTTATATAGGCCAACGATATATTTCAGGAATTATTTCTGTGATTAAGATAATGTGTGATATTCTGGCAGCTTACTACAAAATTATCAACGCTAATTTATTCCCAGGGCCATAACTAAAATTTTATTTGTCAGGAAATCCTACATTACTAATATCATTCGGTTACAGCTGTATGAATTCGTTCAGTCCTTCATTCGATAATTTCCCAACTCTATCAATTGTCTTTGGTTACCAGTACGCCATATTTGTGTACTAAATAAGACAAGTAAGAAAAAATAGACCGTAGTGTGGGAGTTGTCTTAAAAAAAATTATAAATATAATCACGCTAACCCGCCCCGGTGTATATATATATAGAAATATATAAGTATGTTTATCAGTTGTCTGGTTGCCATAGTACAGACTCTGCTTAGTTTGGGATCAGATGCCAGTGTGTTCGTTGTGCCAAGATATTTATTTTGCGTAGTCCAATGCCCATTAATACTCCCATTTAGCGCCAGGGGTCTCGTGGAGACCCCCATTTCATCTAACCTTAGCAATTATAACGCCAATTGGTGCAATCGAAAATTCTATCAATCGTAACAGAATACAACTTGACAATATCAATAAAAATATAATTATCAACCATTTTATTAAAATACACTTTAATAAAAAAAGAAAACCATAGTAGGTAATTGGTCTCCTTACGTCACATTTTGGAATCCAAGCAAATTTACACTTTATTTCTATATTATGTAGGTTCAAAATCCAATATCTTATGTCGTCTATCAAAACGTGTCATGATAAAGTTGAAAATGGAATATCAATAACTTAGTTCAAACGACTTTCTACCTTACATTATAGTTATAAGGATGGTTTTTAATAAACATTGATAAGTAGTATTCTGAACACGGTTCTCTTTTTAACTTTATCGCTGTGACACCATGAATTTTGAGTTTTTTAGGAATTGTATTGATTTTTTATTCTTTAACTTGGTTATGTGACGTATTTGTGAAATTATTTATTGAACAATAAATGTATGATTTTATATTACGAACCGGAAGACGCAAGGTGTACCGATGATCTTGCAAGGGTCGCGGGAAGTCGCTGGATGCGGGCTGCATAAGACCTTTCATTGTGGAGATCCTTGGGGAGGCCTTTGTCCAGCAGTGGACGGCTTTCAGCTGATATGATAATGTTGATGATGAATATATTACATAAAGTATGTTTGTGTAGTAATTATGCTTTTTTATCATACAAGGTGAAAAAAAACTAGTAGGCGTAGCTTAAGCAGCTTAAATTGAATGTAAACTGAACAGTGTGTTGGACATTAATTAAAAGATTAACTCACAATATAGATATGTACTAAACCAATCACATTCACATTCACCAGTCTCTCATAAAACTGGTTGCATATCTACGTATATTCCCTAATGTAATACACCCTAAATATGCATAAATTTCATATGTTGTTATATATGTAAAATGTAATCATTTATTGTGAAGAGTAATAATAAGTAAACAAATTTCCGATCTGTTTCATAGATATATTGCCTTTCTTAAATTTTAATCACAATTTGTTTTAAGTACACCGTGTTTGTACAGCCTGGCTGCAGGCTTGTAAAAACATAACAGCATGTTTGGTGGAAAGATCTACTAATCTGCCTGAATGACTACTATAATCACTTGTAGAACTAGTGCCAAACAGTTTTTAAAGCAGATTTTTAGTGCTCTGTGCATCTGAGAACCAACGCTTAAACGAGATGCAGGGCTTTTTCGTACAAATAGCAGCCCGACTTAACACAAATTAAGTTATAATGACTAAATATTTTGCCATAGTTTATCGCTGATGTCAAATATGTATTCGGTGATGTAATCATCCATGGGCTACAGCAGACGCTTACCATAACGCGTATTCTTGTTCTCTAACTTCTTGTAAAATTACTTAACTTATAATTACTTGAAATTTTCAAGTTAATACAATATTCTTACACTTAACTCACCACTTTGTTTAAAATTACGTACTATAAGTCTTTAATCTATAATTTTGTGAGATCAGATTAGCTTAGATTTCTTTGTTAATGTATATGTATAATTTAGATTTATTTTTTAATGTTCTACCGTACAAAAGTACTGTAGTAATAGTATGAACATATCTTATATATGACCATCTGTTCGGTCGGCTTTCGCATAAAACAATTTTCATGAAATATTTCCGGGACATTTTGACTTGGGTATATGATTGGGTATGAAAAAGACAATTTTCCGGTAAAGCTGTGAAAGACCCCTGGGCTAATTCTAAACATCAGGTTAACAAAGGGTACGTAACATAGACTAGTTATTTTTCATTAATCTTCCCTTAAGGAGGTGAAAAGAGGTACAAAATTTAACGTTATTACTGATTCGATACGTCGCGTAATTCTAAAAACAGGTCTCCATCATCATATCAGCCGAAAAGCGTCCGCTGCAGGACAAACTGATTCCACAATTAAATTAAATATTGGAGGTTTATGTCATAAAAGCAATCTGGCTCTTAGTCCTTCGTTCGGAATGGTTTGCAACGGTTTAGCACCTTGACGTTAGGCTGGCGAAGGGTGATTGCCTAAATGGTTTAATTTATACATTGTTAACAGCAGTTGAATACGCTAGCTAGATCACGGAGGCATTATTATTATTTTAACTTTCATTAAAGTTCAACATGTCAGCCAAAAACCGTCCACTGCTGAATGAAGACCGACGACCCCTACATCGCTGGTCATGCGTTACATCCAGCGCCTTCCTGCAACCCTTACAAGAATGTCGGTTACCTTCTTGGGCCATTTGAAAACCTTCCTGACCTATCCGTCATCGAATCTAAGAGCAATGTGACCTGCCCACTGCCACTTCAGCTTGGCAATTCTTCGGGCTATTTCGGCTACTTTCGTTTCTCCACGGCTTTTGGCATTCTTATCGCAGTGAAACTCCGACATCACAAACTAACAGAAAAAGAAATAACGGGATTTTGTAATATCTCTATCTGTAAATTATTAACATCCTGAGAATTTTTGTAGATAAGTCATTAAGTACTTCTGTAAAAAGCAATTATTTATTATATCACTTAATTAAAGCATTGCAGCTTATCCTGGAGTCCACTTCCCAAGTATAGTGGTTGCCAATCTATTTATGGCGCCAACATCACCACTTATTTTATTGTTATTTCAGGATACACAAATATATAAAGGAGGTCATACTTTACGCGTTATCTTAAACATAACTATATTTAAACTTTGAATGACTTGATAAAAGGTAATGATGCCCAGCTGTGAATCATTTCAATTGAACTAGTTGTAAGTCGAAAATTGCTTCTTGGAAATTGGTATATCTGTTTCGTAGCTGTGATACCAAAGTAATATAAATCTTAAGTCTTCAAGTTATTAAGGGATTACACAATCAATAGCCAAAAACTAACTCCGTTAAACTCACTCTCAAATTAAAGACTTAGTTTTTTTGTTATACATATTGTTTATATTTTTATTTGAGGGTCAAAAATAACTAGTAATATAAGACGATGAGAATTGTCTAAAGCTACAAGTATGAATCATAAATCTATAAGTTGTTAGACTTACCAAATAAATAAATTTATCGTTTAGTTGTTAAACTGCCTCGTTGTTATAGCGATAATATGTTCAGCCGCAGACAGGTTCCCGGGTCAGCAAATATATCAATTTGGATTTTTCTAGCAAGTAAAGTAAATAAAAAATAATAAAAATTATTTCTAAACAGCAACGAAGTACAACATATGAACACAATATTAATACTAATAGATAATAGAAATAAAAATGTTCTCATTAGAAGCTACAAGTCAGCAACTTTAACCTCAGAATACGATCTGCGCCTGATCATATTCCGGAGGTGTCTAGCTTGTACACCTAGTAGGTAACCAGAATTTGAGCTTATACTTATGAACCATAACATGAGACTGCACCTGCCCATTTTATTATTAACAGTAGACGTATGATGATGTAGCACATTACTGTCCCACTGCAGGGTAATGGGACAATTTGGACTTCACAATGATGGACATAACCACCACTTTGGCAGACTTCACAACAACATTTTTGGTGACCTCTCTGGAGGTATGAAGGTTTCCTCACGATGATTTCCTTCACCGTATGAAGTACAAGTTATGTATTTTTTTATGCGCACATGAAGAGGAAAATTCAATGGTACGTTCTCCGGGTTACATTCATGACCACGCTGTCTAACCACTAAGCTGTCTCGAAAGAAGTTTAGGCTGATAGATATAGACGTGGAGATAAAAATATTACGTCACACCTGCTTGACAAGGACTTGTGGACGGAATTGTTTTGTTTTTGTTTTATGGAGACATGAGTGCATTATACTGAGCATTGCCATATAATTATTGTACGTAATAGCTATCTATTCTTTAGATTAAATAATACCAATTAGTGAAAGATGAAAATTAAATATATTAGCTCCTATGCATAATGCTTAGGCTAATGAACTTTTAAGAACGAGAAGTAAATAGTTTTAATGTTCTTTGCAAGTTTACACATTGTTTAGATTCATAGCTGTAGTTGAATTTCGTCAACTATTTACGCTACACCCTGTATAATTTAAGTAAATGTTTCGGACTCTGACTCTCGTGTAATAAAATCAAGGAAAGTAGAAGTTTCATTTATCAGAAATTTATTCACGTCACAAAGGCAAACGTTTTAAAAAAAATTGAAGTCTAATATGGACGTATAAAACATGGTGGCTTCTTTGTGAATCTTTTGAAAACATGTTTTCGTTTTGAAATAATGAAATTTATTCAGCACTTGAGTATTAACATACACTCTTACTTGACAAGCTCACAATGCAGTACATAAATATAGTCAAATACAGTATTACAGTAACGAAAAAAAATTGAATTAATCCGTCCGTGCGGTCTGTAGTATCACATTTATTTGTTAGTTTGATTCTGAATCCCTGGTTAATTAGTTTCTTTTTTACATACAAATATACATAGACTCACGCCGGTTTCCCAGAGGGGTAGGCAGAGACAACCTATTTCCATTTGTCACGGTCTTTGCACACCTCTTTAGCCTCGTTTTCTGGCATTATAATCTCCATAAATGCTCGCCTTTCGTTCGAAAGTTAAAGGTGATTTCCTAGTTAACGTTTAACATTATCTTGGTGATATATATTTTAATTAAGGTCAGCTACTTACACAAGAAGATTAATTGATACATTGAGACATTCGTCATTTAGCTTGTTTACTTATCGTATGGGTAGTGGTTACCCTAGTGTCAGAGTTGTTCAAGCCACTAGTAGGCCTCTGAGATGGCTTAACGACTGTTGCCTAACCGGGACCGGCGCTTTCGTAGGTCACCCATCTATCGACTGGCCGTGACCCTAGTTGCTTAACTTTGCCAATCACTTACGGGCCGCTGAGAGCGTCTGGCTATGAGTGCTTTATTATTTATAGATTTACACAGCATGCAACACAATGTTAATTGGAAATAGCTTACAGGAATATTTGAATGATGCTAATTAGTGGGGAGGAAATTTGTGTATTTTTATAAATTTGTTTACCATTAGAATCTTATATTGTATTCGTTTCTAACCTACTCTATGCCAACTCATTCTCTTACATCTATAACATAACATCTATATACCACAATAACATTCATTCATTTCGAATATTACCAACTTTATATAATAAATATCTTAGGACATAAATCCCAAACTAAGCAGAGCCTGTACTATGGAAACCAGATAACTGATATACTACATATACTACTATTCTTTTGTAAATACATACTTATAAAGATAATTACACCCAGACTTACAACAAACAGACATGTTCATGCACACAATTATCTTTCCTGGGTGGGAATTGAACCCACCGGCGGGCAAAGCAAGCATTTACCAACCTCGCTAACACTATAACTACCACGTTGTCACCAACAATAAGATATTCCGTTAGATTTTCAAACTATTCATAACATATTGTATTGTAGAAATATTCTTGAAATTTCGAACCAGACGCCATCTAAGTCTACTACAAAGGCCCGAAACTACTTGCTACTCAGAAGCCAAACCGCCAATTCATAAAATTCTTTTTTGTACCAACCAAATTGCATTTACTGCAAAACTTAAATACAAGAAGTAATACATTAATAGAATACAAAAAAAAAAATATCCACAAAACATCTCCGTGTGCAAACCCTACTCCTATCGAAAACATTATGACGTAATCTCATTATTATTCAAACAACTTTCAACCTTATTTATTGGAATTCAGAGTTGTATTTTCTTTAGACTAGAATTTGGTTTTCATTGATATGCAATTCTCACGGTTAATGCTTTGTAATAAGGTTTAGTTTTGTGTGCATGTGTTGTGTGACCGTAAAATTAGTTGGCCATGTGTGCGTATATTAAACATGGAATAACGTTGAGCCGTGAAGCATTGTAGCTCGGTTTCCTTAATTTGATAATGTGTTGTTTGATGGATTATTTTATTTGTTAACTTCTGTATGGCTAATGAAGTTTTTATTTGTGAATCATTTTTCTCTGAAAGGGCAGACAGAGGTTTAAGCAATTATGTAACAGTAGACAGATACATTTTTTTGTGTATTTTAACCTTATTACAAATCAAGACATTAGTTTTATCAAGAGTGAATAGAACCTTTAATAACTGTTCAAAACATACAATTAACTTAAACTTTTTGATCTAACAAGTGATAGGAAATATTAATATTTGGACCATCCCAAAAGCTTCTACTATCGAATAAACAAAGAATTATCTAAATCGGTACAGACATTACGGAGAAATCTCGTTATATACATAAAAAAATGGGCGGACTTTGTCCAACTATGGACGTCTTTCGGCTGATATGGTGATGATGTTGATGATTGTAAATTTAGTTTTGCTACGATTAAGAGTTGAGTAAAAACCGTGTCGAAGATTATAATTGTACATTTAAGGTTAGTCTGTTGATATTATTAAAATACTTAATTTCTTTATTACAAAAAAGCGTGATTGTTAAATACCCAAGCTGATTTATTACATGTTACTATTTATATCGAATATAGAACAAAATTAACATAGCTATTAATAGCTTTTTTTATTCTTGCTTCACATTATATTTCATATATATTAAAGTTTTTTTTATATTACAAAAGATACGTGACACTCTATTATGTATCTATATCTCAATAGCCTACGCAGTTGGGCCATGCCCATAAACATATTTTTTTTACAGTATAAATATATGTATTTCTAGCATTGGTCATCCAAATAGTGCGGCATTTATCATTTTGAAGTTTCAATTGCCCTTCAGTCAATTCATACAGGTGTTGCAGTACTCTAGCATATTATAATATTTTGGTTACTCTACAACATTCTGCTCGATGGCTTTTATTTTTGGTGGTCGGGTTACATGACTGTCATCCTGACAACTGCCTGTGCCTGTGATCCTGTTATATTGTATGCCGTCAGCCACACATCAATACAATGTAAACTCTACATCATTACAATTGTTTATTTCAAACAAATATAACTTAATCTACTTGAATAAGAATGGAATTTACTCAAAGCGAAAACAAAAATATAGCGTTTATTTTCCGAGCTACAACTGTAGGGCACTCCGCCGCATAAATATCAATGTACAATCGAGGTAATTTCTCTGCTTCACTATAGCATTGCTTACAGGGTTCGCTCGTGCATTTTAAATTTATTGTATTTATCTATATAGCATTAAGTGATTTGTGTCTACGCTACAAATGGACGTTGACAGTTTGAAATTAGTGTAAATAATTACTGATTAGATTTGACCATTATTTATATAGGACCAGGTGGATAATAAAACTACATCATAAAAATCGAAATAACATACATAAGAAAACATATAGTTGAATTTATAATTTTCTCCTATCTTCAATTCGATCAATAACCTAAAATTTAAAAAAATGGTAGGTTAGGTTATAATGTTTTAGGCAATATACTTTATTTTTTCAAGACTGTCTTCACTGGTTCACTAGGGGGGAGGGGGGGGGGTCCTTATTAACATGAAACTGACGGGGATAAAGACTCTGTCCTCTGCGGGAATCGAAGCCAGGATACTAAATTATGGGGCAAATGCCTTAACTACGCTTTATATATATACTAGCTGTGCCCAGCGGTTTTGCCATCGTTATACTTTATAAATTATAGTCTATGTGTTAATCCAGGGTGTCAGCTAACTCCATACCAAATTTTATTAAAATCGCTCCAGTCGTTTAGACGTGAAGAAGCAACAAACATACACACTCACAAACTTTCGCCTTTATAATATTAGTGTGATCACTCTCATGATCCGATGGGACGACTAGCGACTCGACCGGAAAGAGGTCAGGCACAGGACCGACGGCTTTACGTGCTCTCCGAGGCACGGGGGTGTAATACCGCCAACTCCTGACTTCGGGATAACACTGAGAAATTTCTTTTTACGGAAAATCCCAAAATCTCTTTTTGCACCGACCCGGGATTTGAACCCAGAACCTCATATTCTGCGGTTGAACACGTTACCGGTAGACCAACCAGGCAGTCAAAAAAATATCTACGTTGTCAATGATGCTATTTTACTCATGTATTTGATCCAGCATCCGATTTTGAAACTTAATTTACTTAAATTAAAGTTTAATTTCGCTAATACAAAAATGAGAGTAGGTTAATTAGGCATATTAACGGACTTTATGTCGAGGTATTAGGGTTTAAAATCGGGTACTATTTCGTGTATATATTTTTTATTAATACATAAATCCTTACTTTCTTATAAAAGTGAAAGTAGTAGGCATAACCTTTAAGATTATGAGGTTATCTGCTCACAAAGGGCATAGCCGGCCGTTTGTTACACATACATACATACATTACATACATAGACTCACGCCTGTCTCCCAGAGGGGTAGGCAGAGACAACGGACTTCCATTTGTCACGATCCTTGCACACCTCTTTCGCTTCGTTTACTGAACACTAGTATTATTACTAGGATGAACTTACTAAAATACATAATT
The DNA here is from genome assembly GCA_951640165.1 of Pseudoips prasinana. Lineage (NCBI taxonomy): Eukaryota > Metazoa > Arthropoda > Insecta > Lepidoptera > Nolidae > Pseudoips > Pseudoips prasinana. The sequence continues at coordinate 2,714,042 of OX621264.1, forward strand.
ACTTATGTACTAAAATACATAAGTACTTATCTATTATGAGACTACATATTGTGTAATTATTAAATAAATTTAAAGACTTCGATTTACATTCAGTTTGTTTAATAAATTAAAATTATTTTTTCATGTGTAAGACATTTGCACGCCGAAAGGCTAATATGGAACGGTAATAATAATTAGAAATAAGAACATTGTAAGACCCATATTTCTGCAAATAAAATAATTTGACGCTCATAGTTAGATGCCTTCACCGGTCCGTAAGAGGTTCGGCGAAGTTAACCAACTAGGTTTGAGGTTAGACCATAATGAAATAATGAAATTTATTCAGCACTTGGGTATTAACTACACTTGTACTTGTCAAGTTCACAATGCAGTACATAAACATAGTCGAATACAGTATACAAAATTACAAAAAATTAATTAGTTCGTCCGTGCGGTCTGTTTAATCAGATATATTTTCTTAAATCCTAAAATAAATAACAAGTTACTAATCTATTATTTTGAAATTTAGTTGTACTATATTAAAATTGAAGAATTGAAGGCAATGAGCATTTGGCTAGCGCAGAAGGCTCTTAACCAGTAGCTTAAATTAAACGACTAATACCTGAGGCTATCCTTTTGGGGCTCGGGCCACAGCTCAGGGGGCCGCTGAAGCAAAAGGACAGAATTCTAAGAGAGGGTGTGATCAGTTGACCTTTTTTATAGATGGGTGACCACTAAAATGGTTATATTTCTATGCGTCTCCGTGCTTTGGTAGGCACGTTAAGCTGTCGGTCCCGGTTGTAGTCATTAGACAACAGTCGTTAAGCCATGTCGGAGTCCTACTGGGCGGCTTGAACAACTCTGACACTAGGGTAACCACTGCCCATACGATAAGTAAGTAAGTAGTAAGCGCTGGTAGTAACCCAGTTTATGCTGACATGGTGACCCTTCAGGCAGGACATACATGACCACCTATTGCCTGGCTAGGTTCTTTCGTATATTTTCTTTCCTGCCCATTTTTTATATAATAATAGTATGCCAAACGAGCAAGTGGTTCAGGGTTTGATGGTAAGAGATCACCGCCGCACATGGACAGTCGCAACACCAAATAATAATATAATAATAATAATAATATCTGGGGACAATGTCACACAGATCATCCTAGCCCCAAACTAAGCAAAGCTTGTACTATGGGTACCAGGCGACGATATACATACTTATATAGATAGATAAATACATATATACATAGAAAACATCCATGACTCAGAAACAAATATTCGTGCTCATCACACAAATATTTGCACTTACCGGGATTCGAACCAAGGACCACCAGCTTCGTAGGCAGGAGCACTACCAACTAGGCTACGGTGACCGTCTAAAGGAAAAAGGGCCGTAAGTGCGTTGCCGGCCTTTAAGAAAAGAATAGGCTCGCTTCATAAAGGTTGCCATGTCATACCGGATGAAGATTTGTCCAGGGCCTCTACCGGCTAAGTCGCCGAACATCGATTTCTTAAATGGCGTTCAAATAAATAAAGGTTAAAAATGACTTAATCAATCTTTAAATCGTCTTCAACGTTTCGGACCAATTATGACGTCACATGTGGTCATGGAAGCCGATTTAACGATGGATTTAATTTTTAACCTTTATATAACACTATGGGCCTTATCAGGCGGCTCAAGGTCACCCAAAGAGCAATGGAAAGGGCTATGCTTGGAGTTTCCCTGCGAGATCGAATCAGAAATGCTGAGATCCGCAGGCGAACCGAAGTAGCCGACATAGCCCAAAGAATTGCCAAACTGAAGTGGCAGTGGGCGGCACATAGCTCGTAGAACTGACGGCCGTTGGGGCAGAAAGGTTCTCGAGTGGCGACCACGAACCGGAAGACGCAGCGTGGGCAGGCAGGCCCCCTACAAGATGGACCGACGATCTTGTGCGGGTCGCGGGGAGCCGCTGGATGCGGGCAGCGCAGGACCGGCTATTGGACGTCAGTCGAGCAGTGGATGTCTTTCGGCTGATATGATGGTGATAATGATGATGAACCAAATATTTATTTCAATGCCATTCACGAAAACGATGTTCAGTGACTTAGCTTTAGCTTAGACTTAGCTTAGGTATCGAATCCAAGACTTCTAGCTTAGCAGTCAGGTGACTAAACACTATACCAATAGGCCAATCACTTAAAACTTGTACAAACATATGAAGAAATAAACGCAGCAACACAAAACCCATTAAATACTATCGGTCCGGCCTACTGCAGCTAGCCTCATTGATAACACCTTCGCTGATAAGGAACTACTTGCGTCTTACTTGCGCTAGGGCTGCTCTTGCCTGGGACGAGCAAGGGAGATGCAAGCCGCATCACCTGCCCATCGTCACTTCAGCTTGGCAAATCTTCTGGCCATATCAGCTAATTTGGTTCACCTGCAGATTTTGACATTTGATTCGATCTTGTAGGGATACATCCATTCCATGGATCCAAGCATAGCCCTCTCCATTGCTCTTTGGGTGACATTGAGCCTTCTTGCTAGGCTAAGGTATATCCGGCGCTGGGAGCTAATCCCAGCGCGAGAGAGTATGCGGCGCCCGGCTGGCTTCTCCCCGATTGGGCGCCGCCCCTGGGATCGCTGGCGTTTGGAGGAAGGGAACTCTACTCGTCTTGTATAAGCGGTCCCGGGAAGAGGAAACCTGCTGTAGTTCAGGTTGGGAGGGGGGGAGGTATTCCTCTCGTGCATTTCCAATCCACGGCAATTTTTGGGGACCCAGAGACTTGTTACTACTGTCTATCCGAGCAATTAATTCAACTTTTGTATGCTGGAGAAAACTGAAAAGTCCCGGTGACTTTTTACAATTGTTTATGCATCCATATTATTCAAAAAGGAAGAAAAAGAGTTGTTTCTCCTCTCGTGCATTTCCAATCCACGGCAATTTTTTGGGACCCAGAGACTTGTTACTACTGTGTATCCGAGCAATTAATTCAACTTTTGTATGCTGGAGAAAACTGAAAAGTCCCGGTGTTTTTTACAATTGTTTGTGCATCCATATTATTCAAAAAGGAAGATAACGAATTGTTTTTCCTCTCGTACATTTCCAATCCACGGCAATTTTTGGAGGCCCAGAGACTTGTTACTACTGTCTAAACGAGCAATTAATTCAGAAAGGTATGAGAATGAGTTTGAATAAGGGTAGTTTCTCTTATCTTAGTTTTTTTAGGCAGCGTCACCAGTGGCACATAGTGATAAGGCTGTGTGGGATCCTTGGATTTCCCAGGGATCTCTCTCTCCATTACTCCTCTCCAACACTTGTCTTTCCAATTGGTTTATTCAGATAGGTATTGGAAAAAAGGATAGTTCCTCTCTCGTCTCCCACGTCCTCCGAACCTACGACCTCTGGCTAAGCAGTCAGGATCACAAACCACAAGACCAACATGCAAGTTAAAGTAATATGCATAAAACGAAATAAATTCTCGATAGTAGTGTTGGAATTCCTATTTTCTTGAACCTAGTGAGCCTATTACTTTCTTTAAGGCCGCCAAAGTGGTTTAATTTCTGAGCGTCTCCGTGCTTCAGAGGGCAGGTTAAGCTGTCGGTCCCGGTTGTAGCCTTTAGGCAACAGTCGTTAAGCCATGTCAGAGGCCTATTGGGTGACTTGAACGACTCTGACACTAGGGTTACCACTGCCCATACGATAAGTAAGTTTGAGGCCGGCAACGCACTTGCGGCTCCTCTGGTGTTGCGAGTGTCCATGGGCAGTGGTGAACATTACCATCAGGTGATCCACTTGTTCGTTTGTCTTGCTATTATATATAAAAATTAAACCTATATTTACTGATTAATTGGCTCGGTTAAATATTAATGTAAGATTTTTTGTACCAAATGTTAGTTCTGGAGATTACACTGAACAACCAAACTTACAAATTCTATCTCTTTATAATATTATTGTGGAAGAGAGGCGTTTAAGAGTTTATGAATAATTGCCGCACTTAGAAGCGTATTTAACTATTAATTAGTTATAAGGCATTGTTTGCACTCTTTGCTGAAAAATAGAACAGATTATAACGTTACTACTGATTTGAATAAAAAGCAAAATTATCAAAAATCTTTTCAATCATCACACTAATATTATAAAGGCGAAAGTTTGTGAGTGTGTATGTTTGTTAGGTACTTCTTCACGTCTCAACGGCTGGATAAATTTTAATAAAATTTGGTATGGAGTTAGCTGACACCCTGGATTAACACAAAGGCTATAATTTATTCAGTTTAACGCGGGTAAAACTGCTGTGCACAGCTAGTAACTCATAACGGCGAAATCGAAATATCATGTCAGTCGAAAGATGTCCACAGCTGGAAAAAGGCCTCCCCAAAAGGATACTCCTCATCATAAAGTATCTAAATTTTGCGTTTGAACGTCAGCCTGTATAAGTATGTATATCAATTGCCTGGTTACCATAGAATTAGTTGTTCCAAGATATTTATTTATTTACACACAACTTTTAATTTGATACCCATTTTTCTAAAAGAGTGAGAAGAAACACATCACAATGACTTCATACAGCCGCTAGCCGGTGACATTATTAAACAAAACGGGAAAAAAAGTCGACGCAAAGTGCTAGTCGCAGCTACTTACATAAACGCTACTTAAGCCCTTGATGTTAGAAAGGGATGCGAGATGTTCTGTAGTGGCGTGGAGTAGTGTCGCCTTCGCATCATGTTTAACATATTGATGTTTATTATAAAGGTGTTAAAAGACAGTTTCTAATTTTTTTTTTTTATAATATATTGGGACAATGTCACACAGATCATCCTAGCCCCAAACTAAGCAAAGCTTGTACTATGGGTACCAGGCGACGATATACATACTTATATAGATAGATACATACTTATATACATAGAAAACATCCATGACTCAGAAACAAATATTCGTGCTCATCACACAAATATTTGCACTTACCGCGATTCGAACCCAGGACCACCAGCTTCGTAAGCAGGACCACTACCAACTAGGCTACGGTGATTAATTAATTATTCACACACGGTCATCTAATCCCAAACTAAGCAGAGCTTGTACTATGGAAATCAGATAACTGAAATACTAGATATACTATTTTTCTTTTGTAAATACCTACTTATATAGATAATTACAGCCAGACTCAGGACAAACAGACATGTTTATGCACACAAATATCTGTCCTGGGTGAGAATCGAACCCACGACCTCCGGCGTTAAAAGCAAGCTTTCGCCAACCAGGATAACATAGCGGGCATGTTATCCTGGTTGGCGAAAGCTTGCTTTTAACGCCGGAGGTCGTGGGTTCGATTCTCACCCAGGACAGATATTTGTGTGCATAAACATGTCTGTTTGTCCTGAGTCTTGTAAGTATAATAAGTATGTTTAATCAAGGTGTAAAAAGACAGTTAATTAAGGGTTTTAAGTATGTTTGTCTATGTGCACAAGGGTGACTCCATAAAGTGCATTGGAGGATACGTCACAATAAAATTGAAACCTCTAAATTATCGAATAAAAAAGAAATCAAATCAAAACACCAAAGAAATCGCGATACCTGTCTAAATTGTGATCTTTTACCTTATGAAGCCTGTCAAATACAATCGAATGGAGAACATTATCCTTTTTTAGGGTTCCGTATCCAAAGGGTAAAACGGGACCCTGTTACTAAGACTTCGCTTTCTGTCTGTCTGTCCGTCTCGTCACCAGGCTGTATCTCATGTACCGTTATAGTTAGACAGCTGTAATTTTCACAGATGATATGTTTCTGTTGCCGCTATAACAACAAATGCTAAGAAACAATAGAATGAATATTTAAGGGGGCCCCCATCCAACAAACGTGAATGTTTTGCTCGTTTTTATAGATAATGGTACGGAACCCTTCCTGCGCGAATCCGACTCGCACTTAGTCGGTTTTTAAGTTTCTTATTGCTGTGTTGCTGACGGCATAGAATATCGACACCCCATATCATCCCGTAGGTGGCGTAGAAGTCGTCCCGAGGGAATATATACCAGAGAACGGGCAGCAGCGTCTCTGTGTGAACTATGACCATCATACTGCGATCGCCAACCCGTCTGCCAAGCGTGGAGATTATGGCATATCCCTTCAAACGCTTATAATTACTCCGCCGCTGAAAATTATTTTGGTGAGGCCTTTGGCCAGCTGTGGATGTCATTCAGCCGACATAATGAAGTTGATTATAACTAGATAATCACTAATCAGCCTATAAATATTGATACATCGTTTTCATACGTTTATTTAACAAACTTCATTAAATATTAATTTATTTAAAGTATAAAGCGAACATTTTAATAGTTACATTAGCATGAAGCAATGTACTGTATTAGCATTTTAGGACATTTAAATGAATTATGATCCACTTTTATATTATAAATTCGAAATTTTCTCAGTCTGCCTGATGTGCCTATTGTTTACTACTAAACCGCTGAATCGATCGAGATGGAACTCAGCAAAGAGGTAGATTAAACCCAATAGAGGGTGTAACATATGCTACTTTGAATCCACTCATCATCAGCCTGATATCGCCCACTGCTGCACATAGGCCTTTCTCAAAGTTTTCCCCATCGTTGCCATTTGGAGGGGTTTGCCGTAGGCATCACTCCTGGCACGCGAGTTGGCGACCACAGTTAGATGGTAGCTAGTAAACAGTTGATGCAGCTGCCCGACTACCTGCTGTATCCTTTAGTCGCCTTTTACGACACTCACAGAACCTGGGCCCTGTTATCCGTTCTAGGTTCTAGGCACGGCTAACACGTAATTTGAATCCACGACTGGTAATAAATCCCCACCCGCGTTTTAAAGTATAGTGTGAGTTATATAATTCTTCGTAGGTTTCAACCCAGAATGCTGGTTGTTAATAACGAGGTTAATTACGAGTCAATACATATTTTTCTCAGACTTGGTTTATTAATATTGTTATTTTATGTATATTACTAATATTTATCATATTAACATACAGCCTAAAGTCTTTGGGAGCTGAAGAAGTCTGTATCTGTCGTGTGACCAATGAAATGACAGAAACTACACGAGTCTTCGTCACTAATATATGTAGCTTCCTATTAATCTTTTGGATGCCATTGACATCAACACGTGACAAGCAAACCACCGCACCGCACAAATAATGTATGCCTCGCAGACTTAGTAAAATATGATTTTTTGGAAGATTAATTTAGAATTTACAAATTAATATTAGACATACTTCTTTTTTTCTTTTCGTAAATGCTTATGTGCGCCCACTTAGTAAATGAATCCCTGTGTCGCGGGGTTCTTTAAAAACATATAATTAATGGACACAAAATACACCCAAACTCAGAATAACTACTTATGGCTCTCGCAAATAGCCGCAGCGCTACGAGTGCAGTAAATTTTTTTGTGTAAGTTACGGCTTAACTCTAGATTTACATGCTTTGATAATCACATCAAATGTGTTTTGGTACTGATTATATCACTTATTTTTTCATCATATCAGCAGAAAGACGTCCACTTCTAGACAAAGTCCTCCCCCAAAGATCATCGTTTGAGGGGATATGCCATAATCGCCACACTTGGCAGACGGATTAACAATCGCAGTCAGATGCTCATACACTCAGAAGAACGCTGCTGCCCGTTGTCTGGCGTATATAGGTATATTCCCTCTACGCCCCCCACGGTATTAGATATTATTCTTGGTCGTTAGCAACACAGACAACACTGTACGTACACTTAATGCTAATTATTTAAGTTGTTAAGCAAATTATACAACTGACTGACACTTATTCATTGTACAAACCGAATTAAATTGTAATAAATACAATTCTAAATTACTTTTAAAACAACGGACAACTTGCGAAACATACATATAAAATGTAATAAAAACATACAGACCTATAATATATAGGTTCTTTATTACATTAATTTAATCTGAAGAAAAACTGTACAAAAATAATAACAATAAAATATGAAGTCTACTCTTTAGATTTCTTGTTCCAACAGTGAAAAAATATTGGGCGCTCAACTCCGTTCAGGGCTGCCACGCTCGTGTTTATTATTATTACTTATTTATTGATTGTTTTCTATTGCAGCCTGATTATACCACTGATAAAATTGTGTAAAAATATAATTATATTAGTTGCAATGGGTGATTATTTTTACTTGGTGGGTAGTTATAAGTATTGTATGATTGAAATAATTATAACTTTATATACCTCCTTAACAATTGTCTTATAGAGTAATGTCGTTATAAATGGTATTAGCGTCTTACTATCATTCATAAAAATTATAACAATTACTGTAAACCTGTCTTAATATCTTGGGACAATTAATTTATTTACGTATGTATTGTTTTATATATGTTTTCTTAGTATCTACTTAATTATTTCTGTACATACCTAGCCACATCCAACGGTTGTATGGAAGAAATCGCACTTATGCGATAAGACCGATAATTATACATAAATTGAAACTATGTTTATATATAAATAATATATGTAAGTAATTTGTGGTAGTACTACTATTATGTAGATACTACTGTTAGTCGTAAGTAATCATAGTATTAAGTACTCATAATTACATACAATATAGTCCAACTGAAGGTTGTCTGGAAGAGATCGCTGTAAGCGATAAGACCGCTTACTGAACCTTTTTTTGAAATATTATTTTAATCATGTAACAATTCTCTGTAAATGGTGTGCAATAACGTGTATTTATCTTATCTCGTATATGGTCTATATATAATTGTATAAATCTATATTCTTATTCTGTGATGTGCAATAAAGTGTACCTATCTAACACACAGCTGATCTCAAACTAAGCTGATTATGTTCTATTACTAGACTATCAGAAAACTAAAACACATACTTATATATTGGTAAATACATACATTTTCTAGATAAATTACACCAACACACAGATCAAATAATCGTACTCTTCAAACGAATATGTGTCCTGGTGGGGAACGAAGCCAAGACAGCTCTACCAACATGCCAATCACTTAACAAACTTCAACTTTTCTTAATTGCACACCAATGGTAAATAATAAATGAAAGCGGAATAACAATTGAAACATGTATATGCGGTTTTATCGCAAACAGCGAATCTTCCTGTCCACTGCCATTTCAGCTAAACTAACTAGCAAAAGAGCAGAACAGAAATGATAGATAACTATAAAATTAATTAATTTTAATTGACTGATTGGAACAAAATTTATATCGGACGTTTCCGCAAGCATTCCCTATTAAATCATTATCAAAATCTTTTTAAAAACACCTGGGAAATTGCGTAACCTACATGTATGTATGTTACGCGATTTTCCCACGACAGTTAAATCGATAACCTCCTTCTTACGAAGTCGGTTAAAAATTCCATTAAAATAAATTCAAACAATTTATTCTGAATTCACGTGGCAGCCCTACGTCCTTGCTTTACTTAGAGCGGTGCTGCCGCATAGGTGTGCTAATGTGTTTTGTTAATTTTATTATCCAGAGCATAGACATACATACCTGCGAACTTTTGTACTGATGTGTTTGCGAGATTAATGCATGTTTGTTTAAAGTTTTACATATACATAGAACATGATTAAACTACATAGATATACTAAGTAGTTAATAGACTAATGGGATTTAAAAGGGTGAATTGTCGTAAGTTGAACCGATTGTATAAAATCCAGTGGAATTTACTTTAACATTCTGGTGGAAAAAATCCGCTTGAATTTCGTCTTTAATGCATATCAAACAAGCTTACAATCGCATTCTTTCTTCATAGTATGGGCAGTGATTACTTTGCCCTGGAATCTGAGTTGTTTAAGCCATCCAGGAAGTAGAAGTAGAAGTCCGTGCTCCAGAGGGCACGTTTAGCTGTAGGCCCCGGTTGTTGTCATTAGACAACAGGCGTTGCGCCATTTCAGAGGCTACTGGGCAGCTTGATCAACTCTGACACTAGGGTAACCACTGCCCATACGATAAAGGAGTAAGTACCGATGCTTCTGAAATGCCTAAACGACTGCAACTGGACAGCTGAAGCGCAAGAGACCCTCAGAAATTACCTTCCTCCTCCATATCTCATTTTACAAGATAAGTTATTTCTTCTAAAACATGAATTCTAAATGGCAATAGCCTTGGTTTTGAACTTGTGACCACCGACTCCACAGTCTAATGGTCTAACATTTAGCATAAGATTATATAGGTCGTGGGTTCGATTCCCACCCAGGACAGAAATTTGTGTGCCAGAACATGTCTGTTTGTAATGTCTGGGTGCAATTATCTATATAATTATGTATTCACTAACGAAAAAAGTAGTATATCATAGTACAAGCTCTGCTTAATTTGGCATCAGATGGCCTTCTGTGAAAAAGTCCCTAGGATATTATTATGTTCAGTTTCGAACCCATAGTCTATAATATTTTCAGGGATACTGTTCTATTTCACAAGATAACTGGGTATCTTTAAAAACTTAAAGGAAATCCACTTGGCTATCTGGTTAGATAAAATTAATATCAGTTCCTAAACTGGAATTACTATTGCCGAGGCTATCTCATTCTCTTTTTCGTTGATTTACATTTTAACCCCCGACGCAAAAACAGGGGTGTAATGAGTTTGATGACACTAGCACATCAAGCTACCCCAATCTGTCAAATTTCCCCAATTGAAAGCGAACCTTATACTTCTGTGATAAAGTTGAAAATCTATAAAAGTAATTTGACAGATTGGGGTAGCTGGATGTGCTGGCGTCTGTACCAATCACGATGCGGTCTTTTCATTTGAGAAAGCCGGTTTTCTTGCGGTGGATTTTAGCTATGTTTGGTTAATACAGTAGTTATTGTACACCAGTAAATATTAAATACTAAGAACTATGAGCAGGTTATCAAGATTGTACAAATGGCGGCCATATCGGTATGTGAGATCTCTTCCAGGCAACCGTCCATTGGACCAGGAGTAAAGAAAATGTATTTAGATTCGGTAGTCGGGGTATTTTTTAAACCGTTAAAAAAACCCCGACTCTAACCCAAATGCATTTTTTTCCAGGTCAGGTTATGTTTTATTTATAGATTGATGAATTGTGGACTTACCGATCAATTATTTAATACAGAAAGTGCAGTAGCGCCTGTATTCCGCTGCATTTGCGTTTCGTAAGCACCACGTCACACTCCGCTGTACAGCGATCGATAATGTTTGATACTTGATTATATTATTTTGTAAACATTATTTGTTTTGATATTAAATTTAAATAAACAATATTTACTGTTTAAAAAACATGAAATGGACGTCAAATATTCCTTGTAATAACCGATTATAACAACATTTGTAAGAGACGTTTCTAAACACTCTCTATGTCGTTTCCGTGCTTCGTAGGACACGTTAAGCTATCGGTCCTGGTCGTTGTAGTAAGGTCATGTCAGAGGCGTCCTTGCCGCCTTGAACAACTCTTTCACTGAACTGGGTTACCCTTGAAATAAAGAATGAATATCAATAAAAACAATAATAATCCTTAAAAAACCCCAGATATAACTACATCATTTTAGAAAACAACTGATACTCTAACACTGCTTCACCGATATTAACCAAACATAGTTAAAAACCGCCTCAAGGAAACTGGCTTTCAAACCCCATCGAAATCGGTTCATCCGTTTGAGAGACATACATAATCATAGTCACATCGACGTCTAATTTATAACAACCCTCTTTTTGCGTCGGGGGTTAAAACAAAAATTATCAATTTTCAGTTGTATATTTTTAATAAATGCCAATACACAGATAATATTCAATACTAATTTACTAGTAGAAAAAAAATATAAAAGTATGTATTTACAAAACAAAAGTAGTATGTGTAGTATATCAGTTACCTGGTTTCCATAGTACAAGCTTTGCTCAGTTTGGGATCAGATGGCCGTGCGTGAATAATGTCCCAGGATATTATTACTATTGTTATAATAAACCCATTCCATGTATTTCCGTATGTCTATGGCATCATTCTAGGCGATTAATTGTCTCATACCACCATAACTCGTCACTAATGCCAATAGGTGACATGTGGTATGGAACAATTATTCACCTAGATTGCTGTGTGGTGACGGCATAGAATATTTTCACCCCATCCCATCCCGAAGGGCTCGTAGAAATACTCCGAGGGAATACCAGAGAACGGGCAGCAGCGTTTTTCTATGATACTTGACCATCTAAATGCGATCGCCAACCCGTCTGCCAAGCGTGGCGATTATGGCATATCCCCTTAATCTTTGGGCACTTTTGCTGACATGATGGATAGTAATATCCTCGGAATTTATTCGTCACTATTGTTGGTATTAATTTCCCCGGCCGACCGTCCCCACACAGACGCAAACACGAAACACAAAATAAATTATAACAAAATGTTCAGTTTCGCCCCACTTCCGTGGAGCGACCTATCTTGCGTACTTAAATTCCATTTTATACAACGACCAATACGTTGTGATACTTGACTTGTTTCTTATTAAAGTTGATTTTGTTACTTTTGTTCTTGTAAATACTTATTATAATATCCTGAGACATTATTCACACACGGCCATCTTTGCACACCTCTTTTGCCTTATTTACTGTCATTATCCTACTAATATGATAAAGGCGAAAGTTTTTGAGTGTGTGACTGTGTGAGTGTGTATGTTTGTTACTTCTTCACGTCTAAACGGGTGGAGCGATTTTATTGAAATTGGGTATGGAGTTAGCTGACACCCTGGATAACCCAGAGGGCACAGCTAGTATCGATAAAGTTTTAAAAATAGCAATTATAAATAACTAGAGATGTTCAGGTTTTAAATTTAATTAAAATCGCTCCAGCCATTTATACGTTAAGAAGTTTGAATAATTGTATTAATATATTTCTTATTGTAGCTATATAAATTGATACTTAAATATGAAATGTTATATTTACACGCCGAGAACTCGGCAGAATGTGATTGATCCATCAATATTCCTGTAACACCTTTTATGTATGCTCATATTCAGTAAACAAATGAATTGAACTGAAAACATACACACTCACAAACTTTCGCCTTTATAATATTAGTGTGATTATGTTGCTAACACTACTTGGCGCCGGTGTGCAAGCTGGGCAAAGCTCCAAGCAGCTTAATAAACGCCCTAGTTACAGTTTAATTAACAATTACTCTTAAACGACGCCTGCTTTGATAAGCTACTTCCGGGATCCATTGTCTAGTAGACACTCTTTGACACAGTGAGCAAGATTTTTTATAGCGTAGGTTCAAATCTCGGTTTAAAAGTTAGTGATGATGTCCGCCCGGCCGGAATGAAATAAAATGAAATGAAATTTATTCAGCACTTGGGTATTAACATACACTTGTACTTGTCAAGCTCACAATGCAGTACATAAACATAGTGGATAGAATAAAAGTAAAAAAAACAAAATAATCAGTCCGTCCGTGCGGTTTGTTATATCGCATATATTTTCTTTAACCAGAGAGGAGATTAACCAATTGCGCAGGACATATTATAGTGCACAAGTGTGTGCGCAAACACAGGGGCACCTTCTACTCCATCACTCTCATGATCCGATGGGACCAGTAGCGACACGACCGGAAAGAGGTTAGGTACAAGAACGACGGCTTTACGTGCTCTCCGAGGCACGGGGGTGTGATACCGCCAACTTCCAGACTTCGGGCTGACACTGAGAAATTTCTTTTTTACGGAAAAATCCCAAAATTACTTTTTGGCCCGACCCTAGTATTTACATTATGTGTATCTATATATGTATAAGATAATAATTTAGCAACTGTACGTTCACTAATTGATTCGTCGGACTGTACAACTCACAATTCCGATATCCGAATATGTCCGGTTACAGACCGGTTCAATCTGGCGCATTCCGGTTATAAATAGTTTGTGTGGTTTATTTATTTAATTATAAGCGATTATCGTTGTCATGTTTTTGCCGCATATTTTTAAAATTTTACTAAGCATTTGCCCTAGAAAATAGGAATACTAAATATATTACTAGCAGTGCCCCCGGACTTTGTTCCGCGTTATACCTAAATATTTTTGTCCCTGCCCGTTTGTCCCGCGACTTGGATTACATTATTCAAGTTTAAGTAAAGATGCGTTATTAATTTTGGATTTTTTATAGCCTATGACTCTCCACAATAACGTAGCTTTCTATTGGTGAAATAATTTTGAAAATCGGTTTAAAAGATCCAGAGATTACCCCTTACAACGTCACAAACTCACAAACGTTACCTCTTTATAATATTAGTATCTACCAGAAATTAAAAAAAAAATGCGCACTAATTTGCTAAATGACTATAGTTTAGGTATATAAGATTGACTAGAAACTTTGTTTAAAATTTCAATAATTGAATAAATTTTTTATTTGTGTTTGACAATTATATCAATTATTGAATCATGGTCATTCATGGTAGCAGATATTTTATTGACATAGTATTATTATTTGACATCGATTATATTTACTTTGAAATTATTGACCTATAAATTATGACTATTATATTTGAATGTATTATACCTATTATTAATTTGATTTTATAGTTTATCTTTGAAAAATATTGTGATGTTATAAAAAGTAAATTTAAATGAATATTTTAACTAAACATGACATTTATTACTTGCAGGAAATGTAAAATTGTATACACCTGTGTGGTTGATTTTTGTGAACTATTTATTTATATTTAAGATCCTCGTAGTACCAAATTTCACACAATAAATATTGATTGATTGATATCTTAGGAGGAATTAATTTTTTATTTTTAATAAAGTTTTGATTTGCTAAAGGGAAATTTTCCGCTTCCGCTTATGTGTTAGCCCGCGTTCAGTTCGTAATATGACATTGTTGTAATTAACAAGCGGATAGAAACGAACATAGGTCAGAATAAGCCATTGTTCATTTCTTAGATTTTATCAACCGATCTATAATTTATGGTACTCAAAAGTATAAAAGATACACTAATTATATTCACGCCCTTATATATAATTTACTAATGAGGTAGTTATTAAAAAAAAAAATATTCACCTGTTAAAAAAACCGGTCAATAGTCAGAACATGTTTGTAGTAATATAGTTAAGTAAACATAATTATTTCTAGTTACATATAGATATTTGGATTTGTTGCTTGTATGAAATGACTAGCTGTGCGCGCGTTTAAGTTTATATATAGCTTGTGGGTTCCTCGGATATATACGCTATATTACTACAAATTTTTAACAAAATCCGTTCTGTAGTTTATGCGTGAAAGAGGAACAAACATCCACACATCCATACTCACAAACTTTCGCAATTATAAAATGAGTAGGGTTTAGAAATAGTATTTAATTTATGATGACGGTCACCGTAGCCTAGTTGGTAGTGCTCCTGCCTACAAAGCTGGTGGTCCCGGGTTCGAATCCCGGTAATTGCAAATATTTGTGTGATGAGCACGAATATTTGTTTCTGAGTCATGGATGTTTTCTATGTATATAAGTATTTATCTATGTATATAAGTATGTATATCGTCGCCTGGTACCCATAGTACAAGCTTTGCTTAGTTTGGGGCTAGGATGATCTGTGCGACATTGTCCCTAGATATTATTATAGATAGAATACTCTTTACTGTACAAACTCAATCGAAAAGAAAATACATTGGATGTATAGAACATAATGTACAACGGGCGGTCTTATCACCTTGAGCGATCTGACAGACAGACAGATCAGACAATAGTAGTAATATAAATAAATATATTTATTTTTCTCATCACTAAGTTACAAGCTACAGTCGACATTTAGGACAGAGTTCATAAGTTGTTTATTATGCTAACCTTGTGAGATACTGGTGCCTGATTTAGGTTTTAACAATAAAACCTATATTACAGGAAATAATTATATAATTACCTCGCTAGCTTATTAAAGTTATTGTCAAAGTGATTATTAATAGCTTTAAATACTCTTAATTATTGGAATTTATAGTTTTAGATCACCGTAGCCTAGTTGGTAGTGCTCCTGCCTACGAAGCTGGTGGTCCTGGGTTCGAATCCCGGTAAGTGCAAATATTTGTGTGATGAGCACGAATATTAGTTTCGGAGTCATGGATGTTTTCTAAGTATATAAGTATGTATATCGTCGCCTGGTACCCATAGTACAAGCTTTGCTTAGTTTGGGGCTAGGATGATCTGTGTGACATTGTCCCTAGACATTTTTCATCAGCTTCATTTTTTATCAGCTTCATACGTATGTTAGTATGTCCATATGTAACAGAAACTTTGAACATGATTTTGACCTCCTTTAAAACATCGGATTGAATCGAAATTTGGCAATGACAATTAAATATTTTAAACAATCGTACACGTTATCCTCACGAGGATAATCAGGATTAGCGATTTTTTGTTGTTAAATAAAATAATCGTTTTAAAAAAACTTTCTTTTGATTATTTTCCGTTGAGGAACTATAAAATGATCGAATACAAAAATACTTAGTGACTGATGATGAGATACTGTTTTAATAACTTGATCGACTAGAAGTACTGAAACGGCAACTTCCATATTAGGATAGAGACGAGTTTTCCGGAAATTATTTGGGTTAGGTTAGGTTAGAACTGTGACCATCAAGCTAGGCACTATTGTTGGTGAAGATTGGTGGAAAGTTTTCAAAAATCGCATTATTTTTGGAGCTTTTCAATTTTTCAGGAGACATACAATGCAAATCTAAACATTCATTAGGTCACTCAAATATTATGAAGCTTCTCATTTTGTATTTTATGTAACTCAAATAGTTGTAAACAAATATTGTTAGTTGCTGTTCTGTTGCTTTCTCGTCACTCGCAGTCAGTCGCTCACTTAGTAATACTATAACGTAAGTTCATTATTTTTGTCACTTAAAACTTTAATTAAAGTCACTTATTTAAATACTACCCTTTTCCGTTTAAGATTGTCTGGAAGAAATCGCAGCAGCGATATGATTTTTTAGAATTCGTTCCGAGGGAATAACTATCAGAAAACGGGCGGCAGACATACTGCAATCGCCAACCCGTCTGCCAAGCGCAGCTATTATGGCATATTCGGCTGTTTTGATTTTTTTTATATTAATTATATGTTTGAAAAGAACCTTTCTATACAGGGATCCATTTCCTTAGTGCGAGCTTTACTTTGAAATAAAAATGAGTAAAACAAATCATAAAAATAAAAATGGCGCCGCTTGCCGCTTATACTGCGTACCATACGCCATTTCTAATATTAGTACCCAATCGATAACCTGAGTTTAAATGCGACATGTACGTAGCATTGTCGCTACCCGGACGGGTGCGTTTTGATACTTGCGATTGTGACTTCGTTTGATCCTACTTAGTTATCGTGTGGGCAGTGGTTACCCTAATCGGGACTAGTCCCTCCCTCTTACCCCCCACTGCAACTCCTGTAAGCCAGGATCAACAGTGGCACACAATGAAATAACACTGAGCGGTGAGGCTCAGGCATATCCCGGGGAATCGCGACAACTGTCTGGCGACAACGAATTTAATCAGAAAGAAAAAAAAGGAGGACTTAGAAATTGGTTACCCTAGTGTCAGAGTTGTTCAAGCCGTCCAGTAGGGCTCTGACATAGATTAACGACTGGAATCTAATGACCGACAGGTAAACGGGCCCTCCTAAGCACGGAGACGCTCAGAAATTAAACTACTTTGACGGTCACCCATCTATGGACTGACCGCAAGCGTAGTTGCTTAACCTCGCCGATCTTTTAAAGACCGGTGAGAACATCTATTTTAATCCTACCTCGTTGGTCTAGCGCAGTGTTTTTCAACCTGTGGGTCGCGACCCCCTGGGGGGTCGCGAAGCCTCTTAAGGGGGGTCGCGAAGGTCCTTGAGAAAGCTAGTCACTGGTTCCATATGTATTTAGAGTATTATGATTAGGCCTCCTGCAAATACATTAAAAGTTAAGCATGAAGTTTCAAAACTCTGGCTGTACTTTGTCTCTTGAAAACCACCTAACCTCTGTATGATAAAGTAAATTTTGATGGAGTGCTCCCATATTTTCGCAAATTTTCGAAACAAACGTATCCGAAACGCTATTCCTTTACAATAATAATAATTTATATTAATTTACATTTTTTATAATAATATTTAGAACTTGGCTGTATTCCTGTGGCAAGGTTTTGGTCGCAAGAGCTTGACGATGGAGAAAACTATACGTAGTGCTGTAGTATTCGTGGGAAGCGCTATACAAAAAATATTTCTTCCATTACATTTTCATTGGATTCAACGCACAAAGCTAGAAAGTGCACACATTCCGCAGTATCGGTAGATTCATCAAATTTCAAGGAGTCTTCGAAACATCAGTTGTCATATCGCTTATCCTCGATTGAATAAAATATCGAAAAAATCTTTATCAAAAGAAAACTTTGAAGGAAATAACACACTGTGATTTATTCCCAATCACAGTAAAGCCGAATTTCAAATAACTGACGTCATGAAAAAGTTCTTCCTTATTATACTTTCATCACTCCCGCTAGAAGTTGACGGTTCTGTTGGTCGATTCAGACATTAATCCTTTTTCAATAATTAAAAACCACTGTTAGATACTTAAAAATAATGGCTGGCACTCGACAAACAGTAACTGGCTGACGGTCTCAACTAGTCGCAAAGCATGGAATTCGCGATCACGCGTGCGCCACTGCATAGCCATCGTCACCCCCGTAACGTTCATTGCGTTTCGCTTGTTCATAACCTTAACTCACATTTTAATTAAGTATTTATCCGAACCCTTATTATGAAAATGAATAAATATGTTGGATTCAATATTTGTCACAAAAGAAGACTTAATTCTTAGCATTCCATGGATTCACCCTGCGGAAACCGAGGGTCCATCGCGAATACTCGACAGAGTCTGAGACTTGCGACTCAGATGTAGGTTTAAGGGGGGCCTCTGTGATGCATCAACGGCCACCTTCTCAGTCTCTCAGTGTTCCCTCCTCTTCCTAGCCAAATTTGGTAAGATCCTAACAATGCCGCTTTGGATACTCGTTCTAATATAGAACTTACGGAAGTTCATGATAATCCTAGGTCTGTTAATAGGTTATAGAGGGATCTTGCTGGTATACCCCTCGCACCCACTTCCACGGCACATAAATTAACGACAAAGCCGTTTCTGGTTAATTCATTTGATAAGTCGTAATACTTGTTTTTCTTGAACGCGTGATCTTTAGGGATGTTGGTTTTCCACGGTACGGTATGCTCTTTGACCACGACGCGTAAATACATGAAAAAAAAGCGGGTAAAAAACGGGTAGGGGGTCGCGAAAGATTTCTTCATACTAAAGGGGCCGCGTCATGAAAAAGGTTGAAAAACACTGGTCTAGCGGTAGCGTCTCCAAATCAGATAATGCGGCACTGGGTTCAAATCTTGAGTCTCAAAATTAGCTATTGGTAGGTACTCGTAGATATATAATCCTTAAAAAAAATCTGTGATTGCATCTTTACCGGCGATGGTGAAAAGTGGGAAAGGTAGTCGCCTCGCTACCACAAAGTTTTCGGGTTCGAACCCCACAAAATGCTTACCTTGGGTAGGTTTTAAATTATAAGTACGACAATTGACAACTCTGACTTTTATTTAAACATAGTCCTAACAAAATTTGTGACTACCAATAAATAATTTATTGAAAACTTACTCTAATTTTAAAGTCGGTTAAAATTATTCAATGACGACGTGGTAGTTTCATCATCATCATTAATAATCATTATTTTAATGTTATATCGAAGCGATAAGGATCACACTAATATTTGTCTTAGTGGGAATTTATAATAATATCTAATAATAATAATATATAGGGACAATGACATACAGATCATCCTAGCCCCAAACTAAGCGAAGCTTGTACTATGGGTACCAGGCGACGATATACATACTTATATAGGTAGATAAATACTTAAATACATAGAAAACATCCATGACTCAGACACAAATATTTGTGCTCGTCACACAAATATTTGCACTTACCGGGATTCGAACCCAGCACCACCAGCTTCGTAGGCAGGAGCACTACCAACTAGGCTACGGTGACCGTCAATTATGACAACTCTGAATTTTATTTAAACATAGTTCTAACAAAATTTATGACTACCAATAAATACTATTGAATGACAACGTGATAGTTTCATCATCATCATTAATAATCATTATTTTAATGTTATATCGAAGCGATAAGGATTCGAAATCGATACAGTTATCTACAGATACTTTTGAGTTAGTGAACACACTTCTGTTGTAATTTTACACTTGGATCCTAGCTTGATTCGGGTTCTAATCCTGTCTGTGATTTTGGCATGTTAGTGCTAAACCCGAGGTCGTAGGTTCAATTCCCACCAATACAACTCTTTGGTTGTATTGGTGGCTCTCTTATTATAGAGATCTTGTAGCAACAAGGAACAACTTCCGTGCGTTTAAGCGCTTTTGCCATACCTACTATTGAAATCAAATATAACAGCTCACTTAGGACCCTTAAATTGATCCTTGGTGCTCTTGCAGCTGGCTTCTCTAGGAACAAATAGACAGAAGACAGATAAAAATTGTAAAAAACATATATTTTGGAGTATGTACCGTATATATATTCATATACCTACATGTAGTAAAAGTCGGTTATTTCAATATTACAAACAGACACTTCAATTTTATTTATTTGTATAGATGTATAGCTTGTTATGTAGCCGTGTCTATAAGCAATGTAGTAGTTAAATATATGAGATGTTTATGGTTTGGGATCGAATGGCAGTTTATTATTATTGTACAAGTTGTCACATAAACAGAGGTGAAACTTAAGGGGCTTATTTTGCAAATGAAATTGCAAAATACACATTATAATATACTAGCTGGCGCCCGCGACTTTGTCCGCGACAATTTTGAATGATGACCAATGTAACTACTTACATTGGTCATCATTCAAAATGAGGTTTTATTCAATTTATATTGCTTATTTTAAAACAAATAAGCAATATAAATTGAATAAAGCCTAACCTATAAATAACCTTACTAAGAAATAAATGAAAGACTACTTTGCTACTGTTATTTACAAAAAGGGACCCGATATCATCAAGCAAAAATCAAAGAATACATATCAATAATAAATTGTCCTTAAGTATAGTCAGTAAGTTAAATAAAGTAAAATAATAATCAACGATGCATCAATCACAAAGGTAACTCCCATTAGATTAGGTTTAACATTTTGTGAACGAAACCATAGCGCGATCTAAAACCATGATCACGCCATCTACTAACAAAAATATAAACTTGTAAAGCGGTAAAATTAAGATGTATGCATATATTTTGGGTGAGATTTAGGCGATCATCTATTGATTCAGTTGTGGACTACCTTTTATTTCAAGCATTTATTTATTTTAACCGATATGCCAATTAAGTTCCGCGATCTGAAACCACATTAACGCCATCTAGTTACAAAATTGTGAACTTGTAGATCAGTAAAATTAAGATGTTTAAGATGTTTTTTGGGTGCGATCATCTCGACATCAACAATTTATACTACGCTAACTCAAATTTTAGATAAATTCGTTTATTATCCCAATTTGATTAAAATGTCGTTATTTTAATTTGTTATAAAATTTACCAAAAAAAAAGTTAAAAATTTTATAAAACGCTAAATCTTTACTTAGACGACAACGACCACGACATTTTAAGCTACTTGGCATAAGAAACTAATTTTTTTAAATTTAAAATTGCTTAAATTGTTGGTGGCGATCTATTGAATCAGTTTTGGATTACCTTTTTTAACAACAAATTATTCCCTGGATTGCTTTATTTTTAACTGAAAGACCAAATACCAATTTACATTCGTTTAACTAAAAAAATACAGACTTTCATACAAACTTACATCGCCTATTCTAGTCGTCCTTAGGGGTGGAATTTCCAAAAATCCTGAAATATATACTTATAATTTTTAAATGAAAGGTAATACCAATTTTCATGCGTTTACCTCAAAATTTACACATTTTTCATACAAACTTACATCACCTATTTGTCACCCTTAGGGGTGGAATTTTAAATGAAATAAATATTTAAAAAATGAAATAAATATTTTTTATTTTTAACTGAACGGCCAAATACCAATTTTTATAGGTTTTACTTCAAAAATGTCACATTTTTTCATACAAACTTACATGCCCTATTTTACGCCCTAAGGGGTGGAATTCCCAAAAATCCTGAAATATATATTTTTAATTTTTTACTGAAATGCTTAATACCAATTTTCATGCGTTTAACTTAAAAATTGTCACATTTTTCATACAAACTTACACCCCCTATTTTACGCTTTTGGGGCTGGAATTTCCAAAAATGCTGAAATATATATTTATTAATTTTAACTAACAGGCCAAATACCAATTTTCATGCGTTTAACTTAAAAATTGTCACATTTTCCATACAAACTTACATCCCCTATTTTTCACCCTTGGGGGTGGAATTTCCAAAAACCCTGAAATACATGATTTTTTATTTTTACTGGAAGGCCAAATACCAATTTTTATGCCTTAAACTTCAAAAACGGCAAAGTTTCATACTAACTTAGCGCCCCTGTTTTACCCCCTTAGGGGTTGAATTTCGAAAAATCCTTCCTTATTCCTTGTCTACATTATAAAGCAAACATTTGCGCACAATTTCAGCTTTCTAGGTCCAAGGGTTTGGGCTGGGCGTTGATGAGTCAGTCAGTCAGTCAGGACTTGTCTTTTTATTTATATAGATGAATCACACTAATAGTATAAAGGTAACAGTTTGTCACTGTGTGAGTGTATATGTTTGTTACTTCTTTACGTCTAAACGGCTGAAGCGATTTTATTAAAATTTGGTATGGAGATAGGTGAAACCCTGGATTAACACGTCTACTATATAAAAATAAGTCGGGTTTTCCTTCCTGACGCTATAACTCCAGAACGCACGAACCGATTTCCACGGTTTTGCATTCGTTGGAAAGGTCACGGTCCGTGAGGTTTATAGCAAAGAAAATTCAGGAAAAGTTTTAACAGAAAAGCGGGAAAATCTTTAATTTATAAAATTTAACGCGGGTGAAACCGCGGGGCACAGCTAGTAGGCTATAATTTATAAATTTTAACGCGGGTAAAACCGTGGAGCATAGCTAGTTTTCCATAAGACGGGCCTGTTGGCGTGGTTAGCAAATGCTTGCTTTTCACGCTGGAGGTCGTGGGTTCGATTTCCACCCAGGACATATATTTGTGTGCAGGAACATGTCTGTTTGTTGTGAGTCTGGGTGAAATGATCTACGTAAGTATGTACTTTGGTCCCATTGGATATGAGAAAGGGACTAGAGAGTGCCAGATGCAGTCCCTAGTCCCTTTTTCATAGTCCAATGGGACTGTTTTTTTGATCGGGGTTCTCTCACTAGTAGACCTTGGAAGAAATATCCGTTTTGTCCGGTACAGGATCGAACACGCTTACCCCGGTACATAAAGGCCTTTTGTTAGCTCAAGTACAACTGTATTAACCACGAATTTAATTTTTGTTGTATAAGCAGAGCCAGAGTTGTTCAAGCCGCTTATTAAGCCTTTAACGTGGCTTAATGACTGCTGCTGTTTCACTTCGGTCACCCATCCATATACTGACCGCGTACATAGCTGCTTAACTTCGCGTGAGAGCCACTGTGTATTGAACGCTATTAACTTTTAACGGCAACAACCCATCCCATTGACAACCCCACCCCTATCACTTACCATATCATATCACTCCATCGTTAAACTCACAAAGCACATAAAAACTATAATTTTCGTACAAATAGAAAAAGAGGACAGCAAAAGAAAAAAGAAAGAGACAAAAAACATGGTTTCCTAATCTCCGAATTCTCCGTAAGCTAGGCGATATTAATAAGTTAGAAAAACAATATTTGGAATTTAGACCTTATCGTAATATAAATAAGGTAGGAAATTGTATAAGCTTTAGAGTTTTATTTGTTACATATTACCTTTTTAAACGAGTTGGTGTACAAACTTCGTGAACTGTTGTGTAGTGCGACGAGGGGTCCTTGATACTTTTAATATTTTTTAATAAAATGTGACAATTATTTATTTTATCTAAATATTATATTAAAATATCAATCACTTAATAATCAATTGAAATCTATATAATAATGCTGAAATATGAATTGAATTATTAAAATAATTTAATTAAATGATCAAATAAATTATCTAATCTACTGTCTTAGATAAAATCTAGCCTAGAAATTTCTAATTCAGATTCAGAAATTACGCGGAATAGCTTTTGAGTGCTCGACCCCCATGGCTTTACTCCTGACAGCTCAATTATATTTAAGCCGCTTGAAGGCTTGCGGTGATGATGCAGCGGTACCAGCACACCCGCACTGTAACCTGCCAAGGCAACAACAACATGCCGTTGGGCCTCTCACGTGACAGGCCATATTTAAACATAATTTTAAAACATTCGTTCGTAAAATTTTCGATGGCAACTTTCCTAATGATATTAAAGCTGAAGGAATTTTTGTTTTGTTATCGAATAATTATCCTGAATAATTTGGAGGATAACTGGAGGAGAAAAGAGTGTATAATTTTAAGGAAGTGACATTGTTATACGAGAGCAGAGAAATATATGATGTAGAGAGGAAGAGAACTATATATTCCGACGCCACTGAAGTAAGCAAAAGTGAGCAACGTATTCAAAGCTATGGAATAGGAAAGAGTGGTGCATTTGTTCGCTTTAGATTTACGTCTCAGATGATACAGCTGAAGTACCAGGCGTACGCTCTGTTATTATTACAAAGTTTGTGTTGTTGTATTTCTTTTGGAAGACTAGCTACCACTGACACTGACTGCGGTCGCCAACTCGCATACCAAGTGTGATGATTACGGCAAATCCCTCCAAATGGTAACGTTATATAAACCTTTTAAAGCAAGCCAGGCATGCCCAGCATTGGATGGCAGACTGATGATGTTATGAAAATCTCCTGGCATAGGTGTAAAGTGCACGCAAACAGAATCCTGGGCAAAAGTGAAGCTATTTATATATGATGATGATTATTGGTCAATTACGTTCGCATGTTTGTAATGACTCGATTGTGTAATTGTGATTATTGTTTATAATAATAATAATAATATAATAATAAAATCATTTATTTCTCTCAAAAAGTAAATTATTTACAAATATTCATATCAAGTTTTTTGGTACATTAACTTTTTGAGAGCTGGAGTCCGTACTAGGTTCGGAGCCTGTGTGACGGAACTCCAGGCTCTCTTACTCCTTATAATTTAAAATTAAAACTGCTAACATGACAATATTACATTTGCAAATAAAGGAATTGGACAAGTTAAAGAAAATAAAATAGTAATGTTAATGCCTGTTGTGTGTATGAGTGTAAGTGTGTGGGTGTGTGGGTATGTGTGTGTTTGAGTGTGTGCGTGTGTGTGTGTGTGTGTGTGTGTGTGGGTGAGTTTTATGCTGTGTTTTATGCTGTGTTTGTGTGATTTAATCAGCTGTGGGGTCTATAATGGTTGGGTATAATAAGTTAATTCGTGTTAGTAGCTGAGTGAAGGTTATGTATTTAAATCTTAAAAGATAATGGGACAATAACTACAGTGATATATGAATACATTGCGACATAATGAGATGTAGATTGTGATCTACATATAGAATATGATTATTTATATCTGTGAAAACTTTTAATTGGCCTTCATCTTTTATTCTATGTGTCATTTGTATTCTAGCTGTAAGTTTTTTAAAGCAATAAAATAAATGAAAATTTAACATAGCCATTATTAACTCTATAATCAACAAATTTAATAATAATATCTTGGACATTTTTCACACACGGCCAGCTGAACCCAAAATAAGCAGACCGTGTACTATGGAAACCAGATAACTGATATATTTCATTTGCTATCTCTCTTTTGTAAATACAAGCTTATATAGATAATTTTACCCATACTCAGGACAAACTAAACTAAAAAATGGGCATTATTTTTTGAATAAGTGTTATTGGTTTGTCCAAACCGGTTACTTGTTCTAAATAATATTCAGAGATATATTAATATACGGTCCATTTTTTCTTACTTGTCTTATTTGGTACACAAACACTACTCGGCACGAAAATCACTAGTTTCGTCATCAATCACGCACTTTTAGTTAGGTATGAACATCTTGATTGTTGGAAGAAACACATACTATATAAATAACACCAAAAACTGCTTCAAATTAACCATCCAAACACATTAATTCTCTTAAAATCAAAATAATATCAGGATCCATTTTCACAGATTAATAATTATATTGGCAATTTGACATTTCAAAATGCTAGTTTGTCTTCGGAACTTAGAGAAGGGAAAAGCGAATGAATGATTCTGACCAGTGTGAACTGTATAATTTTAATGTAAAAAACTGAATAATAAAGCAGAATGTTTATATATATATCTCAAATTATATGTGTGTATGGTAATGTAAGGCATTATTTTTAAAAACTAAAGTTTTTGTTGTAACTGGTCGTAGACTAAAAGTATTATTTGACAAGTGATTTTTTTTGACTTGACGGGATACGTCCTGTCATTCGTCTCGTCGCCTCGCTTTATGTTGTACTTTACGGGTGCTCTCTGTGTGTGTTTGAAGTGTAACGATTTGGCTTTCTACTGGACTCTGTTGATTCTTTCTGTGATTTGGACGGTTTTATTCTTTAGACTGACGACCTTTGGCTATTCTTCAAGGACATCGATATTGCATACGACTGTTATTTTAGTGCAATTGTTTTGTTTAAACAAGGTAAGTAAATTAATCTTTTTTAATGTTATTTATTCATATTGGGAATTCTATAAACAATCCTGAATAACAATAATAATTGGAATTTATTTAATTATTTCTCACCGTAATCCAACATAAACCATAAATAAAAAAACATACTTATGCTACTTAAGCTATGCAAGCATTATGGTTTGTGGATAAATAATTAAAGAAAATCGTGTTATCGAACATTTATTAGCTCAAGATGAAAATAAAATAATGGAATTATCTGCATTACAGGTTTGAAAAAATTTTGAGTCAAGTGGTACCTGGCTCGGTTATAGTACTAGACAATGCACCGTACCACTCCAGACTAGCAGAACGAGTGCCAAACATGAGTTGGCGGAAGGCAGATATACAAGCGTGGCTACAGGAGGAACATATCAATTTTGAAGAGAATGAGATAAAAGCGCAACTTTTATCTAAATTTAACAGAAATCTATTTAATACAAAAGTTGTGGATCAAATGGCGGCCCGCAAAAATGTTATCGTTTACGCCTTCCGCCCTATCATTGCGAATTAAACCCAATTGAACTGATATGGGCGCAGTTAAAATCTTATGTTGGCAAAAATAATAAAACTTTTAAAATGGCTGAAGTCAAGGAGTTACTAAAAGAAGGCTTAAGCCAAATTGGTACGATGTCTTGGAATAATTGTATAAACCATATAAAAAAGAAGAGGATAAAATGATGCAGCTTGACGGACTTTTAGATGCTGCAACAGATGCACCTACCCAGGGTTTCATTATACACCTGTCAGAATCGGAAGACTCCAGAAGTGAAGATACACGTAGTGAATCAAATGAATAAATAAATTAAAAATAGTTTTGTTTTATTTTTTATATAGGCCAACGATATATTTCAGGAATTATTTCTGTGATTAAGATAATGTGTGATATTCTGGCAGCTTACTACAAAATTATCAACGCTAATTTATTCCCAGGGCCATAACTAAAATTTTATTTGTCAGGAAATCCTACATTACTAATATCATTCGGTTACAGCTGTATGAATTCGTTCAGTCCTTCATTCGATAATTTCCCAACTCTATCAATTGTCTTTGGTTACCAGTACGCCATATTTGTGTACTAAATAAGACAAGTAAGAAAAAATAGACGTTACACAAGCCTATGCCTAAGGTCCTTAAAACTTTTAAACAATGATTCTAACACTAACTTATATAGATGAGCTATTAAACCAAAATTTTAATAATTAAATACCTACCTGTACTCACAATCAACTATAATAATTATTATAAATATCTAACCCTAGGGTAACCACTGCCCATAAAATACGACAATTTGATGGCGTGGTTAGTCAATGCTTGCGCCGCAAGTTGTGGATTCGATTCCCACCCAGGACAGATATTTAAGTGCATGAACATGTCTGTTTGTCTTGAGTCTGTCTATAATCATCTATATAAGTTAGTATTTACAAAATAAAAATAGTCTATGAAATATATTAGTTATTTGGTTTCCATAGTACAAGCTTTGCTTAGTTTGGGATCAGGCCGTGTGTGAATAATGTCTCAGAATATTATAATTATGTAAATAAAAATCCTTTATTA
The DNA here is from genome assembly GCA_951640165.1 of Pseudoips prasinana. Taxonomy (NCBI): domain Eukaryota; kingdom Metazoa; phylum Arthropoda; class Insecta; order Lepidoptera; family Nolidae; genus Pseudoips; species Pseudoips prasinana. Next base: position 2,742,341 of record OX621264.1, read on the forward strand.
TTTTATTTATTTTGTTTAAGTAAACAAGAACATTACGTAATTCATGTATCAAGTACATCCCGCCGCACTATTCGACCCGAATCATCTTTCACTGCTTACTGATAGGGATGTGCGGTCATTCTTATCGATACTTTATATTAGGGCTGCCTTTTATACCGTGTGGTGACGGCGGCGAGAATCACTGCTCCATGTCATCCCGTGGGGGGCGTCAAAGTGTTCCTGAGGGAATACCTATCAGACAATGGGCAACAGCGTCTCTCTGTGTTCTATGACCATTAAACTGCGATTGCCAACCGGTCTGCCAAGCGTGGCGATTATGGCATAAAATGATGCCTTGATAGTGACTCTACAATAGATGTTAATAAATATACATGTTTTGGATTGAGTAGAATTTATTTCCCATAAGAATTACAGTAAATTCACTTACTGAAAAAATATAAATAAGTAAACAACTTATGAGCTATTGTTTACTTAATTTATACAATTTAACAATAAAATACTTTAGAATTATTAAAACAAAATAATTAAATAAAGTTCAGTACGTTATGCCTAAATATCTGGATGCGGATAGCGCAAGACCGGCAATTGTGGATATCTTTGGGGGAGGCCTTTGTCCAGCAGTGGACGTCTTTCGGCTGATATGATGATGATGATGTTATGCCTATATTTGGCGCACAAAACAAAATTAGAAGTAATACAATTCTATGTCAATTATAATTATATTAGAGAAAAGACCTTAAATTCAATTATACTAATATTATAAATGCGAAAGTTTGAAAGTATGGATGGATGGATGAATGTTTCTTACTCTTTCACGTAAAAACTACTGAATGGATTTTAATAAAACTTTACAATAACATAGCTTATACATCAGAATAACACATAGGCTACAATTTATAACGATATTGTGTGAATTATCCAAAATATGACGATAAGTGTCAAGTAAGTAGGAAATAATCTACCATCTGCGAGCTATTCCGGCGTGCACTGCCAAAACCGCTAGAGGTACACATCCTACTAATATTATAAATGCGAAAGTTTGTGAGTATAGATGTATGGATGTATGTTTGTTACTCTTTTACACCTACTACTGAATGAATTTCGATGAAACTTTGTATTAAACTCAAACGTCATTTATTCCGTTAAAATATTACATTTGTGTGGAATCGTCATTTTTTTTACCCTACCGTGCAGTGCATGACGTGGCAGCTACTGAGAAACAATGCCAGAAAACTCAGTAGGAATCCTTTTTTTAAATATTTATTTCTTAATATAAAATTACATTGTGTTTACTTAAATGTGTTAATCTAGAGCGACTCAATCCCAAGCCGTTTTGTCACTTAAATAATCAGAAGTTTTGGAGTAAGCCCTGCTACATAATTTGGCTTTTATAGTCGTTTTAAACTTATTCGTTGACATTTTTCTGATATCAATGGGAAGTTTGTTATGCATTATTATGGCTATATCCGAATAGCACAATATAGGCTATAGTTTATAAAGTTTAACGTGGGTGAAACCGCGGGAAATTGCTAGTATATTAATATTAAGAAGTCTTCCCGAGGCTATAACGAATGATATTGTAACTCGGTTGTACATTTTACTAGCTGTGCCCCGCGGTTTTACCCGCGTTGAACTTTATAAATTACTAGCTGTGCCCCGCGGTTTTACCCGCGTTAAACTTTATAAATTATAGCCTATGTGTTATTCGAATATAGGAGCCTATAGATAGCGTGATAATATGTAGCCTATATGTTGACCCGAACTATTAGTAATTAGTAGCTATGCAAAATCAGAAGTAAATCCATGCAATACTTTTTGACTTTAGCCCGGCCATACATACAGACAAACAAACATTCTAAAAACCATATTTTTGGCTTCGATATCGATTGTAGATCACGCCCCACGTATCCTTTTAAAAAAATATTCAATGTACAGTTTTGACTTTCCTACAATTTTATTATTATATACATAAATAAATTATAGCCTATGCGTTAATCTCGGGTGTCAGCTAACTCCATACCAAATTTTAACAAAATCGCTCGAGGCGTTTAGACGTGAAGAAGTAACAAACATACACACTCACTCACAAACTTTCGCCTTTACAATATTAGTGTGATTCGTCGTCGCTTTCCGTTGCACCCTGTACCTTATGACACCGTTCCTTTATCAGGCGCAGATAAAAAAAAAACAAATATGCTAAACAAAACAAGATGGCCGATAATGAATTGCCGAGTTAATATTAATATTTGTGATAACAGTTGCTAACTCAGTCATAAGATATTTTGAATGATGTATTATATTTTTAACTACAATTGACAATATGTAGTAAAAATACTAGACTTAAACTAGATAATTAAACATAATCTCTTGACAATAACTTCATATGAGCTAGCTAAATATCATTGCTATAATAAAATAAATTTTATGAATGTCTTCATACCATGTGTACCTAAATATCTATGTTACTAGAAATAATAATGTATACAACTATATTACTACAAGTTCTGACTATTTACAAGCGCTTTTTTAAAGTCTAAGTGAATAAAAAAAATAAACTAACTGTGTGCTAAGACATTTCGTTCTTTAAACCACGTTTAAAGAAGAGATAAAAGAGTCTTAATCTCACGGTAGGCAGCGGTTTGCTGTGCCCCCTGGCACAAAAGGCCAAAATCACTTTTGTTTGGGCATACCGACCGACAGATTTCGGGCAGATACTGAAAAAATATCTTAACAGAATGATCTCATAATCACTGTTTGGACTGACTCGGGATTTGAATCCAGGACCTCGTTATCTGCGGCTGCAACTCTAATTGGCCTTCGGTCTATTGATCATGACAGCTAAGTCAGAAATAATGAAATTTATTCAGCACTTGGGTATTTATATACACTTGTACTTGTCAAGCTAACAATGTATTACATAAACACAGTAATTAAAGCAACAAAATATTTCGAATTAATCAGTCCTTGCGGTCTGTTTCGTCACATATATTTTTAATATCCTTAAATAAATAATTAATAGCAAGTTTTAGTAACTTGCTATTTATTATTTACTAGCTGTGCCCCGCGGTTTTACCCGCGTAAAATTTTATAAATTATCACAGCTCCTCCACCGTAGGTGATAGCGTGATAAGATGTAGCCTATATGTTGACCCGACCTCTTAGTAATATTCATGCAATTTGAAGTAAATGCATGCAGTACTTTTTGAGTTTAGCCCGGACATACATACAGACAAACAGATAAACAGACAAAAATTCTAAAAACTATATTTTTGGCTTTGATATCGATCGTAGATCACGCCCCAGGTATCCTTTTAAAAAAATATTCATTGTACAGTTTCGACTTTTCTACAATTTTATTATATGTATAGATTTAAGGATCGTTGTTGCTATTCTTGTTACATTTAGCAATAGTATATCAAATTAAAGAATTGAAAACAACGAGCAGTTGGCTAGCGCAAAAGGCTCTCAACCAGTAGCTTAATTTAAGCGACTAATACCTGAGGGCACCCTTATGGGGTTCGGGCCACAGCTCACGCGGCCGCTGAAGTAAAAAGATGGAATTCGAAATGAGGGACAGATCACTTGCACGGGATTAACGATCACGTGTCAAGGGGGCAACGCGATCCTCGCCGCTGAGGATTCTACCCTAGCTAGCTTGCGGCTTTCTATAGCTAGGTGGACGACCCGGAGAAGAAAGAAAGAGAGTTCGTGAGTTCGATTCCCATCCCATGGTGTGATTAGCACGGTTATTTTTATTATGGTGGAGTGATATTGATCTATAATATGTATGTATTTAGAAATATATATGTATGACTGGCCTGTTGGTGTAGTGGTTAACCTGATTGCTTAGCCAGAGGTCGTGGGTTCGATTCCCACCCGGGCCAAATCTTTGTGCGATAAACACGATAGTATTTTTGTGTCTGGGTGTAATTTGTCTGTAACTAGCAATGCCCTCGGACTTCGTTCCGCGTTATAAATATTTTTGTCCCTGCCCGTTTGACCCGCGTAATACTTCGAGTTAGAAGTTCGGGATAAATAAAAATTATGATATGAATCATAGCCTATGACACTCCACAATAACGTAGCTTTCTATTGGTGAATATATATATAATTTTGTAAATCGGTTCAGTAGATCCAGAGATTACCCCTTACAACGTCACAAACTCACAAACGTTACCTCTTTATATCTATATATAGGGACAATGTCACACAGATCATCCTAGCCCCAAACTAAGCAAAGCTTGTACTATGCGACCATATACATACTTATATAGATAGATAAATACCTATATACATAGAAGACATCCATGACTCAGAAACAAATATTCGTGCTCATCACACAAATATTTGCACTTAGCGGGATTCGAACCTAGGACCACCAGCTTCGTAAGCAGGAGCACTACCAACTAGGCTACGGTGATCGTCTCTATTATTATAATATTAAATATCTCTATTATTATAGTATTTAGAGCTCCTATCCATCCAAAGGTTGTCTGGAAGAAATCGCTTAATGCGATAAGACCGCCCATTGTACATTGTTATTTATTTTGTCTTCTATGTTTGAGTGTGTACAATAAAGAGTATTCTATTCTATTAATATAGATATGTATGTACCTATTTAGAAATATATAAGTATGTTTATCAGTTGTCTGGTTGCCTAGTTTTGGATTAGATGGCTGTGTGTCAATAGTCCCAAGATATTTATTATTACTCGTCTTATTTATTAATTAGATACTATTTTTAAAGTATAAAGTCGTCTACGAGTTTTCTTTTTGCCAACCGATTGGCAAGAATAATACGGAACTTAATTGATATGGTACTATTCCATATCTGTATCGATTAATAGAATAATTATCAAAATCGGATCACAAATAATTGAGAAATAGCGTTTCTTACATTTTTTGGAACGAATTTCCTTATCGCGCGTTGTTAAAGGGGGCTAGACGGAAAAAAATCTTACGAAAAGTTGTCACGACACTTTTGCAGCAGTGCGGCGTGCGCATGTTTCTCTGTTTGTCTCTCTCTCTCTCTCTCTCTCTCTCTCTTATAGAAAGCAAGCCAGATATTTTCATTTCTATTTCGCATTGAACAGTGTGGTGTCGCAACGATTATTTTTGTTGAGTGTATACAGGATTTTTGTACATAATAAATAATAAGAAATAACTTCGTTCCATCCGGGTGTCCCTTGACACGTCTCAAGTTTTTTATTTATTTATTTGGCTCACCAACGGCAACTTATACTAATACAATCACAGAGAAATCAAATATACATTAAATAAAGCAAGTATAGCGACCACTTATAGGTAAGCACCACATGTAAAGGAACATTATGTCATTAGCCTAAAAAAATATATACAGTGACTTTATAACGACCTTCTTTTTTTAAGTCGGTTTAATTTTCAGAATAATAGTAATAATAATCATCATAGCATATCTCACCGAGTCCGTCCCTGTGCCCCCTCCTCCCCACTCCATTCGGGTTATTGAGAATTTATGTCGATAAAGTTGGGGGCACATTGAGTGTTAGATAATGTTTGGCCAGTGAGAAAATATTACAATTATACTGTAATATGTAATATATAAGGTTTTATATCAATAGAAAATTACTTTTTAACCGAGTTAAAAAAGGAGGATGTTAGCTATACAAGTATGTTGTTTTTGGTTTTCATTGTTTGTGAAATGATTTTGATTCTATAAAGATGATATATTGCGTAACTATGTACAATAAGGTATTATCATAACGTAACAGTTTTTACGATCAACAGTCTACCCATATCGGATATGCAACACAAACAAGTCTATTTAATTTGTTCTTAGTAATAATAACACATTGTTTTGTGGCAAAAAACTCATGCAAACTATCTTATCTTATCTTTGATGGGGTGTACTTGCGTACAGCACTTCGACCCTTCAGGATCTTTTGTACTATCCCCCACTGGTTTTATTCTATCCCTAGAGCCCTGAATGAAGTCTTCACATAATCCAGTACGCTTCTTAGGGGTAGATCCTTGTAGTCTCCTGGTTCTGGATATGCCAGCCCCAGGATGGCCATTCTGTGTCTTGCCAATGCATCGCATTTGCATATTATATGCAGCATTGTTTCATTTTCATCCCCACAGGTCCTGCAGATCGGGGTATTCGACAGTCCCAGTTTGTGTAGGTGATAGTTGGTGCCATAGTGGCCCGTGAATACTGCTACTATCAGTCGTAGCTGGTTTCTGCTGTACTTCCAAAGTTTTTTGGACCAGCTTTTGTCTACTACATACATAAGAAAAGTTATCTGGGATCAGATGGCCGTGTGTATAATGTCCCAGGATATTATTATTCTATACAAAATAAAGGAATATAAACTTTATTCCAAGAAACTAATTTAGTAAATAACAATACATATACATGTTAAATTAAAAATTCAGTGTATGTATTATGATTACAACATAACATTCTAATTGGGTTGTTTGAGGGTGTGCGTTAATTACGTTACAAATAATATAATATATATATATATATATGTATAGGGACAATGTCACATAGATCATCCTAGCCCCAAACTAAGCAAAGCTTGTACTATGGGTACCAGGCGACGATGTACATACTTATATAGATAGATAAATACTTAAATACATAGAAAACATCTATGACTCAGAAACAAATATTCGTGCTCATCACACAAATATTTGCACTTACCGGGATTCGAACCCAGGACCACCAGCGTAGGCAGGAGCGCTACCAACTAGGCCTCGGTGAACGTCAATAAAGTATTGTATATAGTAGGTATTATTAGCTACTCTTGTTATACAGCTAAGACTACAAAGTTCTTATTTACACAATATTTAAATAAAAATCTACTATTCGAACCAATTATGACCTTTTCAGAATCCTTGACCGCGCTATTAAAATGTTTTACCTTTTTATGTTAATAATATCTAAGTGACATTTGTCATGTGTTAGGCTTATTAAATATAATCGCCTTTAGGGTTCAGTATCCAAAGGGTAAAACGGGACCCTATTATTTTATAAAAGCAACAGACTTCGCTGTCTTTCTGTCTGTCACCAGGCTGTATCTCATGAACCGTGATATTTTGAAGGTTGATTTTTTTTCAGATGATGTTTTTCCGTTGCCGTTATAACAAAAACATACTAAAAAACAAAATAAAATAAATATTTAAGGGGGCTCCCATACAACTAACGTGGATTTTTTTTGCTCGTTTTTATAAGTAATGGTACGGAACCCATCGTGCGCGAGTCCGACTCGCACTTGGCCGGTTTTTATTTTGTAAAGCAGGAAGTGAAATATGTTAATGTATCAATTTACTAGATTAATGGTCGTAGAACAAGCAAGTACATATATACATATAAGTGTGTTAAATAAACAAAATTCCTCAATTATTAAGCAGTTGTGTGGTGACGGCATAGAATATCATTACCCCATCTTATCCCGTGGGGGGCGTCGAAATCGTCCGAGGGAAAACCTACCAGAGAACTTGGTTTAGTGGTAGTGTATTAGGTATGAGGTCCTGAGTTCAAATCCCGTGTCAGTCCAAACAGTGAGGGAAATCCTACTAGAGAACTTGGTTTAGTGGTAGTGTATTAGGTATGAGGTCCTGAGTTCAAATCCCGTGTCAGTCCAAACAGTGATTATGAGATTTTTCTGTTAAGATATTTTTTCAGTATCTGCCCAAAATCTGGGAGCTGGCGGTATTGTACTCCCGTACCACTGAGAGCACATAAAGCTGTCGGTCCTGGGGCTCTACCGGCTAAGCCGCCGAACATCGATTTCGTGAATGGCGTTCAAATAAATTAAGGTTAAAAATTACTTAATCAATCGTTAAATCGGCTTCCATGACCACATGTGACGTCATAAATGGTCCCGAATCGATTGTCAACGTTGAAGCCGATTTAACATTTTTTTTTATAATAATATCTAGGGACTATGTCACACAGATCATCCTAGCCCCAAACTAAGCAAAGCTTGTACTATGGGTACCAGGCGACGATATACATACTTATATAGATAGATAAATACTTAAATACATAGAAAACATCCATGACTCCGAAACAAATATTCGTGCGCATCACACAAATATTTGCACTTACCGGGATTCGAACCCAGGACCACCAGCTTCGTAGGCAGGAGCACTACCAACTAGGCTACGGTGACCGTCAAAATTAAGTTAAAAAATTAAGTCATTATCAACCTTTATTCATTTGAACGCCATTAAGAAATCGATGTTCGGCGACTTAGCCGGTAGAGCCCCTGTATCTGACTTCTTTCCAGTCGTGTTGCTAGTGGTCCCATCGGATTATGTTATGGAATCAAAATGATAGTGCCTCTGTGTTTTCGCACACAATTGTGCCCTATAATATGTCCCGCGCAGATGGCAAGGGTCCATTCCTCCATTCTGATCACTTACGGACCGGTACACTGGCTGGGCCCTACTAGGCGGCTTGAATAATTCTGGCTCTTAATTATATTTATTGGAACGAAGTTCCTTATCGCGCGTTGTGAAAGGGGGCTAGACGGAAAAAATTCTTGATTTGAAATTGTCACGACACTTTTTGCAGCTGTGCGGCGTGCGCGTGTTTCTATGTCTGTCTCTCTCCCTCTCTCTTTCTCTCTTATAGAAAGCAAGCCAAATATTTTCATTTCTGTTTCGCATTGAACAGTGTGGTGTCGCGACGATTATTTTTGTTGAGTGTATACAAGATTTTTGTACATAATAAATAATAAGAAATAACTTCGTTCCATCCGGGTGTCCCTTGACACCTCTCAAGTTTTTTAATCGTCTGAATGTTATACAATAACAATTGTCCGTCGAGTGTGTCCTTACCCTAACTCTCGGGGCGTTGCACCGAATAGATCCTACAAACGCTATCAATTGTGCATGTGTGTGTGCGTGTCTGTGTGTGCGACTGTCACATATGAGTTGATACAGCGTGTTGTTATTCTGTAACTTGTTTGTTACAATTTTTGTAAATATTTTTTTGCAAGACGTGGACTTCAATCTTATTACAGTTATTAGCTGTAGCCCGCGGCTTTGTTTGCGCAGAGTTACTTCTAGTAGCTTATTTTATTCTCCGAGGTCATATCAGTTATAATTCCAAAATTCATCAAAATAATAGAATACCTCGTAAATGGTAGAAATTGTTCCTACTTACTTGACACGTATCGTTATATTTTGGACAATTCACACGCTACTTATCTTTATAAATTATAGCCTATGTGTTATTCTAATGTATGTATAAGCTGTATTATTGAAAGTTTAATTAAAATTCATTTGGTAATTTTTGCTTGAAAGAGTAATTAATATCCAGACATCTTTACATACATTTTTTCGCGCTATACACGCAAAGCTTTGTATATTTCGCGTTTTACATGCGAAAGTTTGTATATTAGTAAGGATTTTATTTTCTATCTGTATCGATGGGATACCCCCCTCCGATCCTCAATAGGATGAACGGCCCGCGTCTTCAAGTAGAGCGACAGGCTTTTTGTTTATTGACTCACCAGCAATTGTTTACACTTAATATAGTTTAGAGAATCGAATAATTTAGTCCATGTGGTGCTTTCCGATGAGTAATTGTTACACAAGACTTGTTCGTATTACTGTTGTGTGCTGTGGACACAACAGTAGTATGAACAAGTCTAAGTAAATTAATATCAAAGCAAACTAAATACACAAAATAATAAATACAATTTTGAAATAGGAAATAATTGATAATTCAGCTTGATATTATAAGAAATTAAATATTGCTTTTTGATAAGCCATGATAGAGGCCTACTGGGCGACTTGAACAACTCTGATACCGGGGTAACCACTGCCCCTACGATAAGGTAAAAAAATTAGCCGAAAAACGTCCACTGTGGACAAAGAGCACCCCAAAGATCTCCACATTTGCCGGTCTCGCAAATTGTAAAAAAAAACGGAGAAATTGCAAATCCCTTCAATACCAATTATTAAATATCAATTTATCGCTGTCGTTTTCGCAAAACATGTAAATCCCTTTGTTATGAAATCACATCAAGTAAGGACACACATAAAAACAACACGCTGTATATGTTCACCTTGTTTCCCACTAACGCATATAATCTTGTGTTTGCATGTGTGTGTGTACAATATTCAGCGCCAGTATGTGTTGTATTCACGTGCCGAATTTGTTTCTATTAGTTTTTCTTCGTGGTTTTTGAATTTCGAATGCTGAGATGGATTGATGACAATTATAATATTGTGAACTTTATTTTTTTTGACGTTGGGTTTTTGAATTTCGAATGTCAAGAGATGAGTGACTTTTTTTTTAAAATACGTACCTATTTAAGTTTAGAATGTTGACTATTAATATGCCTATTATAAAGTTTGTATGTATTTGCTTTGTAATTTCGGTTTTCGATGGATAGATGATAGGTTTTGTTTCGATAAGTTTTCAAATATAGAATGTTATAATTATAGAACGACTAGCTGACCCGTCACGACTTCGTTCGAGAGGAATCCTACCCCTACCCTACCAGTACCCTACCTCTACGTTACCCCGACCCTACCCTACCCCTACCCTACCCCTACCCTACCCCTACCCTACCCCTACCCTACCCCTACCCTACCCCTACCCTACCCCTACCCTACCCCTACCCTACCCTACCCTTACCCTACCCCTACCCTACCCCTACCCTACCCCTACCCTACCCCTACCCTACCCCTACCCTACCCCTACCCTACCCCTACCCTACCCCTACCCTACCCCTACCCTACCCCTACCCCTACCCTACCCCTACCCCTACCCTACCCTACCCCTACCCTACCCTACCCCTACCCCTACCCTACTGGCGGGGATAACTAATTAAATGACGATTGATCAGTTTTCGACCGGAGAGGAAAACTGATTAAATTACTAAAATGGCTATTAAAAAATAAGGGTTGATCGTAGAAGGGTGAAAATTGGGGATTGTATGTATTTTTGTATGTTGTATCATAAAAATATAGAAATTAGAAATTTTGTCTAAAAAATAAAAAAAAAATTTAGGGGTGGACCCCTAACATTTAGGGGGATGAAAAATAGATGTTGGCCGATTCTCATAGATACCGGATAAGCACAAAAAATTTCATCAAAATCGGTTAAGCCGTTTCGGAGGAGTATGGCAACGAAAACTGTGACACGAGAATTTTATATATTAGATATAGTCATGTCTTTAATTTTGTTTCGTTTGGTTTTGAATTTCGAATTCAATAAATAAATAGTAAATAGGTATATTGGGATAATTAACCCACTGCCATGTGATACAAAACTAAGCAGAGCCTGTACTATATATTTCTAAATACATACATCATCATCATCATCATTACAGCTAAATAAGTCCACTGCTGGACAAGCCTCCCTCAAGAATCGTCTTGAGGGGATATGCCATATTATAGATAAATTACATTCAGACGCAGAATAAATTATCCGGTTCATTGCACAAATATTTGTCCCAGTTAGGAATCGAACCCACGACCTCTGGCTCAGTCAAGATCACTAAACACTAGATTAAAAACCAATTTCGAGAGGTGGATGAATATATAATATATACTTATAATTTATTTTTAGTATTGAGAATGTTAGTAGATAATTATGGGAAGATAATTATTAGGTATATACAAATATTTCCGCTTAAATGAAAGTTTTGAAGCAATCTGGCAGTATTTATATATACATATGTTTAGTCATGTAGTAGAACTGCCTCGTTGGTCTATCGGTAGCGTGTCTATCGGTAGGTTCAAATCATGGGTCGACCCAAAAGTGACTATGGGACTTTTCTGTAGTAAAGAAAAAAATCTTAGTATGTGGCCGAAGTCTGGGTGTGTTTCGGAGAGCAGGTAAGTGTGGTTGTTACTGTACCTGACCTCCTTGCGGTTGTGTCTCTAGCCGTTCCAACGGTGTGATGTGATGGAATAGAAAGTGCCCATGTGTTTTTTTTTATTCTCCATTGAGAATGGCCGGCGTGGCCGAAATTCAGCTAGGAGAACATTATGAATTGTGGCTATACCTATATTGCAATAGGATGCCAAGGGACAAGCAATTTATTGGGAAGCCTTTTATTTGTAATACATTTTAATATTATCATATAATTATATTTTATTAATCCTCTAAATATCATCGACCTGTATAATCACACGCACACATTCGCACTCTTCCTCTGTGTGCATGTGTTTGTATATGTGGGTGTGTGTGTGAATCCTACGTACGCACACATGTAAGTTTATGTTAAATTTAATTGTAAATGTACACCGCGTGGTTCGGTTGTAGTTTAGGGTTCAACTGGCCATTTTTAAATGCGATTTGGGTTCTGTAGGGTTTTAGTGTACTGTGTTTTAGCCGTGTGGTTCCGGCCTTTTTTTGGAACGAAGTTCCTTATCGCGCGTTGTGAATGGCGGCTAGACGGAAAAAAATCTTACGAAAAGTTGTCACTACACGTTTTGCAGCTGTGCGGCGTGCGCATGTTTCTCTGTCTGTCTCTCTCTCTCTTATAGAAAGCAAGCCAGATATTTTAATTTCTATTTCGCATTGAACAGTGTGGTGTCGCGACGATTATTTTTGTTGAGTGTATACAGGTTTTTTGTACATAATAAATAATAAGACATAACTTCGTTCCATCCGGATGTCCCTTGACACCTCTCAAGTTTTTTTTGTTACACAATGTCACATTTTTTTTTTTTTATGTGGTGGAAATGCTCAATTCTCACGTCGTGTAGGGCCGACCCACTAAACTACCACGATAGCCAGCCTCACAATGCCTGTAGCGGGGGCTCTGGGTACTCGTGAACGATCTCGCCAGTACCCCCGCTGTACACTGCAGCCGTCTCACCCGGGGTGGGGAGGGAGCATGAATGCCTCCCCCCCCTCCCCAGCACGCACAAGCGTGTTTAGGCAACCTGAGCTACAGCAGGTTACCTATTCCCGGGACCGCTTATACAAGACGAGTGGAGTTCCTCCTTCAAACTCTTTTATGGGGCAATGTATAAAATTCTATAACAAACTTCCCAGTGATATCCGAGAAATGTCTATGAATAAGTTTAAAAGAATTATAAAAGCCTAATTGTGTAGCAGGGCTTACTACAAAACTTCTGATTATTTAAGTGACAAAACAGCTTGGGATTGAGTCGCTCTAAATTAACACATTTAAATACAATGTAACTTTATGTAAGAAATAAATATAAAAAAAAAGGATTCCTACTGAGTTTTCTGGCAGTGTTTCTCAGTAGCTGCCACGTCATGCACTGCACGGTAGGGTAAAAAAATTGACGATTCCACACAAATGTAATGTTTTAACGGAATAAATGACTTTTTTATTTTTGAAAACGCTTGCGGTCCCAGGGGTGGTGTCCGTTCTAGAATAACACTGCTATACCATCCCGTGGGTTTCGTTCAAGGCGACTGAATGATACAGCAGGTAGTCGGGCAGGAGCGACACCTATGTACTCCTACTCCTCTAACTCCTGACCGAATTTCGGCCACGGCGGCCAGTCTCAATGGAGGCTAGCCAATTGCGCAGGACATATTATAGTGCACAAGTGTGTGAGCAAACACAGGGGCACTTCCTATACCATCACTCTCATAATCCGAAGGGACGACTAGCGACACGACCGGAAAGGTCAGGTATAGGACCGACTAGCTTTACGTGCTCTCCGAGGCACGGGGGTGTAATACCACCAACTCCCAGACTTGGGGTTGACACTGAGAAATTTCTTTTTTACCGAAAATTCCCTAAATTACTTTTTGGCCCGACCCGGGATTTGAAACCAGGACTTCATTATCTGCGGTTGAACACGCTACCGCTAGACCAACGAGGCAGTCACCTATGTACTAGCTACCACCTCACTGCGGTCAATCATATCAGCCGAAAGACGTCCACTGCTGGACAAAGGCCTCCCCCAAAGATCTCCACAATTGCCGGTCTTGCGCTTTTCGCATCCAGCAGTTTCCAGCGACCCGCACAAGATCATCGGTCCATTTTGTCTTGGTCATATTAATTAAGAAATCTTAATATGAACATCCTACTAATAATATAAACGCGAAAGTTTGTAAGTATGTATGGATGGATGGATGTTTGTTACTCGTTCACGTAAAAACTACTGAGTGGATTTTAATGAAACTTTACAATAATATATCTTATACATCAGAATAACACATAGGCTACAATTTATGAAGATATTGTGTGAATTGCCCAAAATATGACGATAAGTGTCAAAGTAGAAAACATCTACCATCTGCGAGCTATTCCGGCGTGTACCGCCAAAACCGCTAGAGGTACACATCCTACTAATATTATAAATGCGAAAGTTTGTAAGTATAGATGTATGGATGTGTGTTTGTTACTGTGTTACGCCAAAACTATTATAACGCGGGTGAAACGGCGGGGCATAGCTAGTAGCTAATAATACAGAGTGACAATGACTACTGAAACCGCCCAATTATACCGCTACGCGTCGCCACACAATTGACGGTTACTTGGACATCAATTACAAATGTCAAATAGGTATCGGCTGCGTAATAATTTAACAATATTGTATCATTCGATATATCGCTATTTTCTGTGAACTAAGACCATGAAATTGACTGATATTTGTTGGGCAGCGGCTAAGACGATCGCTTCGCCGCTTCGTGTCGCCGGACAACTATTTGTGTGGCCCATAAATAATAATTATAATATATCTAGGGACAATGTGACACAGATAATCCTAGCCCCAAATTAAGCAAAGCCTGTACTATGGGTACCAGGCGACGATATACATACTTATATAGATAGATAAATACTTAAATACATGGAAAACAGCCATGACTCAGAAACAAATTATCGTGTTTATCACACAAATATTTGCACTTACCGGGATTCGAACCCAGGACCACCAGCTTTGTAGGCAGGAGCACTACCAACTAGGCTATGGTGACTGTAATTAGTTGTTCTGAGTCTGGATGTAATTTGTGTCCGTCTATTATATGTTTGTAAAGTACCACGCTATTACAGGGATAAGATTCCATAGTGCGGGCGTTGTATTAAAAAAAAACTTGAGAGGTGTCAAGGGACACCCGGATGGAACGAAGTTATTTCTTATTATTTATTATGTACAAAAAACCTGTATACAATCCAAAAAAATTTTCGTCGCGACACCACACTGTTCAATGCGAAATAGAAATGAAAATATCTGGCTTGCTATCTATAAGAGAGAGAGAGAGATAGACAGAGAAACATGCGCACGCCGCACAGCTGCAAAAAGTGTCGTGACAACTTTTCGTAAGAACACAACGCGCGATAAGGAACTTCGTTCCAAAAATGCGATCGCCGACCCGTCCGCCAAGCGTCGCGATTATAGCATATCCCCCCATTCTTTGGGAAGGCTTTTGTCCAGCTGTGGACGTACTTTGGCTGACATGATGATGGAAACCTTTGGGGAAGGCCTATTTCCAACAGGAGACGATATTAGGTTGATGATTTGGTGTGATGTTTTACACGTTGTACAGTTTCATAGGTTCTTTAAGCTCCATACTGCCTCGTTGGTCTAGCGGTAGCGTGTTCAACCGCAGATAATGAGGTCCTGGGTTCAAATCCCGGGTCGGGCCAAAATGTGAACTTGGGATTTTTCCGTAAAGAGAAATTTCCCAGTATCAGCCCGAAGACTGGGAGTTGGCGGTATTATACCCCCGTGCCTCGGAGAGCACTTTAAGCCGTCGGTCCAGTACCTGACCTGTTTTCGGTCGTGTCGCTAGTCGTCCCATCGCATTATGAGAGTGATGGAATAGAAAGTGCCCCTGTGTTGGCGCACACACTTGTGCACTATAATATGTCCTCCGCAATTGCCTAGTCTGCATTGAAACTGGCCGCCGTGGCCGAAATTTGGTCGAGAGGACATTATTATTGAAGTTATACTTCTTTTGGCGCGACGGAGAAAAATGATGAGAGTGAATTTATACGATGCGCGCGCACACCGACACCAAAAAATTTAACAGCATGAAGTTAGTTCTAGGTGGTATGAAAATTGATAACTATGTTCAAGTTGTATATTAAGAAGTATAACTTCTAACGCGTGAACATAAGTACACACAAGTTTTTTTTTTATTATTAAGCTCCTTATTATTTAAGTAACACCATGTATATATAGGGTCACGGGTCAGGAACATAAAAATGATCACAGAAAGCCGCAGAAAAGCTTAGTTATTCATAAAATTGCGAATTACTATAAACATTCTTTACTGAGGGCCTAAAATAGCTCGCGTCCGTATTCTGTGTACTTTGTAAACATCTGGGTGGCTTCTTTGGTTTTAATATCGTAGAGAAATAGGGTCCTGTGTTCTCCTGCGCCCAGCCCACTTGATGCAATGAGGTCACCGGAGCTTATGACACTTGTGACTTCTCCCTGGGGGTTACCGGCTAAGTCGCCGAACATCGTTTTCGTGATCAGCGTTCAAAGAAATAAAGGTTAAAAATGAATCGATAAATCGGCTTCCATGAGCACACGTGACGTCATAAATGGTCCGGAATCGATTGTCAACGTTGAAGCCGCTTTAACGATTGATTAAGTCACTTTTAACCTTTATTGAACCTTATTTGAACGCCGATCTCGAAAACGATGTTCGGCGAAACAAGTATACGGACCACGTGATGCTAAGCGGTCACCGTAGCCTATGGACGCTTCTAACAAACAAGTATACGGGCCACGTGATGCTAAGCGGTCACCTTAGCCTATGGACGCTTCTAACAAACGTTTGGACCACGTGATGCTAAGCGGTCACCGTAGCCCATAGACGCTTCTAACAAACAAGTATTAAATGGCGTTCTAATACATAAAGGATAAAAATGACTTAATCAATCGTTAAATCGTCCTTAAGTCCTTAAATCGTCCCAGCAATAATGTCGCTTCTACATCGCTGCGACATCGCCAACCCCTGGCAGAATATCAAGGGTTGGTTACTTATTTGAAAGCAATTTTAGTTCAGCCCCCACCTTCATTTAGAATGGCACAGGGACGGATTTGGGGCTCTTAGATATGTATTATTTTTATATCATATTATAAAATGGGGGTTGCCTACTTGAATTAAAAATTAATAATATTAATTCATTTTGAACCTACTGTAAAAGAAGGAGGTTATAATATATGGATTGTATGTTTCTTTTTTGTATGTTTGTTAAGTGATTTCTCCTTTATTTGTGGACCACTTTCGACAATCGCAAGAATCGTAATTTTGTGCGTTTTGCTCAAATCTATGTATTTAATGTCTTGTAGAACTGTGTGTTGTATATTTGTACTCCTCATTTTCTTGTGTGTTGTGCTGAATTAAATGTTTTTTCATTTTCATAATTATTAAATGATTAAAATATATGTAAAATATATGTGATAAAACAGACCGCACGGACGAATTTTTTTTTGTCGTTTATACTGTATTCTACTATGTTTATGTACTGCATTGTGAGCTTGACAAGTACAAGTGTATGTTAATACCCAAGTGCTGAATAAATTTCATTATTTCAATATTTTTTTTAATAGAAATGAAATGCTTTCTTAATAATCTTATACAAATGTTGATGTTTATGTATATATGATGTAAATCAGATGGTATAAAAAACGTTTCTATTGTCCGTTATTTGATTGAACCCAGGACCACTTTATTTGCTCACAAACACCGTGTCGCTACACCATCCAGGCAGTTACAAACTAACAGCAGTTACAATTATTTTGTATTTATCAAACTCGTGTAACTGACCTGAGTACGTCCCCACCCCCCACTCCCCCACCCCGGGGTAATTCGGTGGGGGACCGATTTATTTGTGCCGCCTTTAATTATGTACACATGCTGTATAATACCACAGAGAAAGTACAGAGAGAAGAATAAGTTTGCTTCTGTGGTTTATATTATGGCTTCTGCCTCCTTTCTTTTTTCTCATTTTTCACGCCGGAGGTCGTGGGTTCGATTCCCACCCAGGACAGATATTTGTGTGCATGAACATGTCGGTTTGTCCGGAGTCTGGGTGTAATTATCTATATAAGTATGTATTTACAAAAAAAAAGTAGTATATGTAGTATATCAGTTATCTGGTTTCCATAGTACAAGCTCTGCTCAGTTTGGGATCAGATGGCCGTGTGTAAATAATGTCCGAGGATATTATTTATATTGGGGTTGTCATTTCCTCTCTGGGGTTTATTAATAAAACCTTATTTAGAGATGACGTTCGATAATCCCGGTAGACTAGAATAAAAACATGCTGAATTAGGCACTTAACGATCAGTCCATAGATGGGAGAACACCACATCATCACCCTGATATCCTCAACTGCTGGACCTAGGCCGCCTTAGATTTAATGAGTTGCCTGATAATATTAAGGAACCACCACTGTTGAAATTAAAAAATAATATTAAAATATGATAATTTTACGCAGTAGCAGTTTTTGATGTGAAATGCGACGCATGCCGTAGTATTTTTTCTTATAGTTCCTATCAAAATATGTTCTTTTCGACTTCGACTTCGACTTCTACTTGGACTTCGACTTGACTTCGACTTTGACTTCGCCTGCGACTTATACTTCGACTTTGACCGCGATTTATACTTCGACTTCGACTGCGACTTATACTTCGACTTCGTCTTCGACTTCGACATGACTTCGACTTTGACTTCGACTGCGACTTATACTTCGACTTCGACTTATACTTCGACTTAGACTGCGACTTTAACTTCGACTTCGACTTCTGCATATTACTTTTACAAAATAATGTCGATGTTTCACATTTGCCAGGCGTCCCGTGACGGCTCACATTTTTTTTTAACTGGACCAAACACAGTAAATTATTCATTAAATATTTGCAAGTCACTAAGTGTTATGGATCTGATTTTATATCTAAGACCTCAATACCAAAAGGTTTTTATAATGTACCGCGCTTGGCAGACCGCCGTTAGGTGGTAGCTAGTACACAGTCGCGCAGCTGCCTACTTGTTGTATTCCTTAGTCGCTTTTTACGACACCCAAGGCATGGGATCGAACCAAAAATCCATGCATCATCATCAATTCAACAATCGATATTATAAAAAAAATACTTCATACTAAAGTAAAATTTTGCCGCCGTATCTATTCAACTTTGTTCTCTGTTAATCTCTCTCTGTGACAGTAACGTCAGCAATCTTCCCGAGTTGTGTACCGTCGACAAAATAAACCAAAAACTCGGTGAAAATTATCCTTTAGAAATGTGCACATTATTTTAATATTATAATAACTAGTTATATCTATAAGTACGGGATCGGGGTCTGGGTTGCTTCTTAGTCAGGTTCACTAACCGCTAGATAAGCCAGTCAGATATCATAACAGCTGTAAAAAGTCCGCTGCTGGACGCCTCCCCCAAGAATCTTCTCGGGAGGATATGTCATAATCGCCACGCTTGGCAGACGGGTTGGAGATCGCAGTAAGATGGTCATAGTACTCAGAAGGAAGCTGATGCCTAGTAGATATTTCCTCGGGATGAGATCATCATACAGCTGTAAAAAGTCAACTGCTGGACAAAAGCCTTCTCCAAGAATCATCTCGGGAGGATATGCCATATTCGCCACGCTTGGCAGACGGGTTGGAGATCGCGGTAAGATGGTCATAGTACACAGAAGGAAGCTGATACCTGGTAGATATTCCCTCGGGTTGACTGCTACTTCCCCCACGGGATGAGATCATCATACAGCTGTAAAAAGTCAACTGCTGGACAAAAGCCTCCTCCAAGAATCATCTCGGGAGGATATGCCATATTCGCCACGCTTGGCAGACGGGTTGGAGATCGCGGTAAGATGGTCATAGTACACAGAAGGAAGCTGATACCTGGTAGATATTCCCTCGGGTTGACTGCTACTTCCCCCACGGGATGAGATCATCATACAGCTGTAAAAAGTCAACTGCTGGACAAAAGCCTTCTCCAAGAATCATCTCGGGAGGATATGCCATATTCGCCACGCTTGGCAGACGGGTTGGAGATCGCGGTAAGATGGTCATAGTACACAGAAGGAAGCTGATACCTGGTAGATATTCCCTCGGGTTGACTGCTACTTCCCCCACGGGATGAGATCATCATACAGCTGTAAAAAGTCAACTGCTGGACAAAAGCCTCCTCCAAGAATTATCTCGGGGGATATACCATAGTCGCCACGCTTGACAGACGGGTTGGAGATCGCAGTAAGATAGTTATAGTACTCAGAAGGAAGCTGCTGCCTGTTCTCTAGTAGATATTCCCTCGGGTCAACTTCTACCAACGGGATGATATCTTACTTACTTATCGTATGGGCAGTGGTTACCCTAGTGTCAGAGTTGTTCGCCCAGTAGGCCTCTGACATGGATTAACCACTGTTGTCTAATGACTACAACCGGGACCGAGAGCTTAACGTCCCCTCCGAAGCACGGAGACACTTAGATACTTAACCACTTTGGCGGTCACCCATCTATAGACTGACCGCGAGCATACTTACGGACCGTTGAGAGCAAGTGAGCCTGTGAGCGCCTCAACAACGCGATGAGGTGATGATATTCTAATATTCACCGCCATTATCACACAGAATATATGGTTATTAAGTTTTCTAAAATTCTGTCTCCATCTTTTCAGGATGAAGTGCTGGCTATCAATGACAAAGTGGTACTCCGGGCAGATGATCTACTGAGTTGGATGTCGGGGGGTGCGGCGTGGCGCTGGGGGCTGCGCGCGGTGTGGCGGGGGGCTTGCGCGCCCCCCTCCGACCCGCGCCACACCTCGCCCCTACACCAGTCGAAACTGGACTTCACTGATGTTGACTCGGAGAAGAATGCCATAGGTGAGTTACTATAATAAACATTATACAGATTTTTTTAAGAGCAGTGGCATAGCAGTAGCTGCCAAACCAGTTTGGACTTCTTACTTTCACTTCAGTACCTATCGGTAAAGCACGCACACAGGAAGTAATCATAAAGTCATCCAAAACGAGCCGCCTCGTGGGCCATGGTTTGATGATAAAAGTTTATCTAGGAGTTATATTAAGTTAGCGTTAAGGCTTCGTTCTGGCCACTTTCCATCGGCAAAATTTACTTTCTTGATGCGAAAGGCTGCATCGCCTAATTGTGAAAGATGCAACAAGCTTGAAGATGTGCAACATTTGCTGATGGAATGTGCTAAGAACAAGCATATAAGGGAATCTCTGACTAGGGAGTTTAATTTAAATATGTGGGATGTTGGTCTGGTCAAAAATATTTTGGCATACCCTAAATCTGAAAAGACTAAACGCATAATGTGTGGTTTAATTCAAAAGTCTAGTGAATTCTCTTTTCTATTTTCATAGTTTATTAAATAGGTACAGTTGTGTGTTAATAGAGCATAAGGTACAATGGGGTTGACGTATCCGTGTGGATAAAACCCCTTATTAATAAAGATTAAAAAAATAAAATAGGAAGGCATCGAATAGATGGCACATTTGTGGGTGGTCTCCATACTCACAAGCCGTCACTGCGTCACTTTGCGGCTTGGGCCCGAGTAGGATCATGGGCTTCCTTATCCGCCAAGGAAGATCACAGTCTACGAGGAGTTGGTTTGTCAGGTTCTATGTATTCCGACCACAGTTTCCGGCAGCAATCTATGGGTATCTATCATAGGACGGTGTTTTAGTAATCCCTAAGTGGATTCTTGAAGAATTTCACCACGTTCTAACAGCAGGCTTTTCATCGGAATGTTTTATTAAAACGCTTACCAATGGGCACCTTTTCCTGATACTTACTTATCGTATGGGCAGTGGTTACCCTAGTGTCTCATGACTACAACCGGGACCGACGATTTAGCGTGCTCTCCGAAGCACGGAGACGCTTAGAAATTAAACCACTTTGGGTGGTCACTCATCTTTCGACTGACTTCAAGCCTAGTTGCTTAACCTCGCCAATCGCTTACGGACCGCTAAGAGAGCATCTAGCAATGATGAGTGAGAGAGACTCCTGCTGGCCAAAATATAGTGCTGTTGCAATCGAAGCCATTGAGAGAAATAAAATGAAGATTAAAGGAGAAAGAGCCGCATGAAATGACTCCATCAAGAGATCGACTTACACCGCAGGTATACCACACAGAACTGGGTATTGGCATCTAGAATCTTGTGCTACTAAGAGTGCCCTAGAGACTAACCCTGATCCCCATAGATCTACTCTGTACTCTTGTTCTTACTATATTCTGTTCTTTCCCCAGCTGTTGACACAGAAGCTCCAGGCGTCGTGGTGTTCTCGTATCCCCGGTACTGCCGCTACCGCGCTCTAATGTCCCGTCTGGAAGGCATCCAGGCAGACTGGTTACGAGACTCACTGGTAGCAGCCTTGGGGGGATATGCTGCGCCTACTAACAACACTAGAATACTGTATTGTAAGGTAAGAATCCTACAGCATGATGAATAACTTCCAGTGGTGGACAAAGACCTCCCCCAAATATCTCTTCAATGCAATTGTGTCTATCATTTGAAAGGATCTGCCATAATGGATTTCCTCCTTGTCCAATTTCGGCCACATCGGCCAGTCTCAGTGGAGACTAGCCAACTGCGCGGGACATATTATAGTGTACAAGTGTGTGCGTAAACACGGAAAGGCTGAATAAAAAAACCAGTGTGCTGTAGAGCACACCACTAAAGTGAATCTTAGATATACGAAACGTATCTGGCTCAGAGAGAAAGGGAGAAAGAAAATATTTACTCGCACCTCTTCCTTTTGCCCCTCTGAAATTCCGTTTCGCGTAAAGAACTTTTACTTCAATAAATGGTTTAGACTCTTCTTATGCTCTATATCCATTATTAATTTAGACGGTTGTTCCCCAGGACACCTTCGAGTATCCCGAGTTGGAAGGACACGAGTTCGTGTGCAACCACCTGGCACCCAAACTCAAGGGGCGCCCGCGCGGGCGACGGCGGCGACACGAGCCGCCGCGCTCGGACCGCTCCGCCACCGAGTCTCCGCCCGCACCAGAGCCCAACAATGCACCTATGGTACGTTACTTCCATCTAGGCGTCCAAGATACCTCTAAAGCTTAGCTTGAGAACCTATAGTGAAGCTGCAATTGGTGTAATTTCAATATCCTATACAGGGGTCGTGGCGACCACGAATCGGAAGAAATGCGTCCACTTCTGGACAAAGGCCTATCTCAAGCATCTCCACAATGGACAGTGTCGTGCTGCCTGCATCCAGTGGCTTCCAGTGACTCGTCCAAGATCATCGGTCCAACTTGTAGGAGGCCTGCCCACGCGGCGTGTTTCGGTTCTTGTGGTCTCCACTAGAGATCCTACCTGCCCCAAAAGCCGTCGGTTCTACAAGCTAAATGCCGTATCACTGCCAATTCAGTTTGGCGATTCTTTGGGCTATGTGTTCACAAAAAAGCAGCTGACTTTGGTGCTTCGATCCAGACACCTTTACTAATCCTTCATTTCATGCGAACCTTCTCTATGTCGTAGTCTTCATGATTCATTTTCTTCTTTCCAGACCCCTCGCCGGCTGTCCCTTCGGAACGGCGCTGACAAGCCGAGCGACGAGGAGGATGAGAGAGTGGAAGAGACACCGGAAGACAAGGGTTTTATCCGCCAGCTGAAGCAGTTCTACAGGAACAGAGGCGAGCAGTTCAATGGCTCCTATACGCTGAAAGACTGTAAGTATACTTAAGCAGCGATTTTTTGAGAATTTTAGCTACCCCTCGCCACTATGTAATGTGCCGCATCGTTTTTCTGTAACCCCCCCGTTAAAACGTTACGTGATGACCAAGGTGAAGTTTTACCTAAAAAGCATAGCTTGCAGAAAGGTTCTAGAGTGGCGACGACGAACCGGAAGACATAGACTGGGCAGGCCCCCTACAAGGTGGACCGATGATCTTGTGAGGGGCGCTGGAAGCCGCTGATTGCGGGCAGGGTAAGACTGGCAGTTGTGGAGATCTTTAGGGGAGGCCTTTGTCGAGCTGTGCTCGTCTTTCGGCTGATATGATGGTGATGATGAAGCATAGTTTGGAGAAAGTTTCTCGAGTGGCGATAATGAACCGGAAGCGGAGCATGATTGCATGTTTCGTTTTCGTTGCATTTCCCTCCCCCGCTCCACACGGTAGGTCGACGATCTTGTGAGGGTTGCGGGGAACCGCTGGCTGCGGATAGTACAAGATCCGTTTATCAGTCAGAGTTGTTCAAGTTGCCCAGTAGGCCTCTGACATGGCTTAACGACTGTTGTCGAATGACTACAACCGGAACCGACAGCTTAACGTGCCCTCCGAAGCACGGAGACGCTCAGAAATAAAACCACTTTGGCGGTCACCCATCTATGGACTGACCGCGAGCCTAGTGGCTTAACCTCGCCGATCATTTACGGGCCGGTGAGAGCATCTAGGTATGAGCGCCTCCTGGACATCCGGGACATTATAATGATTCAGCATGCGGTCCATCTGTCACTCAACCCACACCCCAATGAAGAGATTAAGTGAGAAAACCAGTAGTAACTAGTTAATGACCTTGGCTGCTAATACAGAGGTCGTGGGTTCGATCTAGCTGATACTGAGATTTTTTTTAAAGTCACTTTATGGCCCTACCCGGGATTTGAACCTATGACACGTTATACCGTCTGAGAAACAAAGCAGTAAATAAAATACATAAATATAATTCCCGAAAGTTTTCCCGAAAATTGTCGAGCAAGATTGAAGGAAGTACCGCACATATGTCTTCAATATGTTGTACTAATATTGCTTGAAGAATTGGTGTGAAGTATAGTGGAGGCCGGTTGGCGTGTGAGAGAGTAGGAGAGTGAGTGTGAGTGCGTGGTGTTGCAGTGTCGCTGCGCGCGCTGTACGGCTGGGTGGTGGCGCGCGGCGGCTACGAGGCCGTGTGCCGCCAGCAGCACTGGCGCGCGCTGGCGCCCGACCAGCCCGCGCGCACGCGACGCCACTACGAGCGGTAAGCAAGCACGCAACCACACACACACGCACACGCGCGCACTAACGCAGACGCAGTCAAGCACAAGTGCACGTGCGAACACACCCACGCAGCCACACGCACACACACATACGCACAAACCAACACACACGAACCCACGCAGTCACGCTCAAGTGTGCGTGCGCACATACACACTCACGTGCATCAAAGTCATGGGTTTTATGATGCTTGCAGTATTTAAGGCATGCCAATCGCATGGACTCTTTTCCTTTGTCCAAGGGAAGTGTGAAGGGACTATCCGACGGGAAATGAATTGTCCGGCTGTCAAATGTTCAGTTTCAAAGACCGACAAAAACACAATTTGGCTAGTTTTAAAATCGCGAAACACATGCAATCACGCACAAGCGCACGTGCGCACAAAAACGCACACATATGCAGTCACGCACAAGCGCACGTGCGCACACACACACACACACACATATGCAGTCACGCACAAGCGCACGTGCGCAGACACACACACACACACACATGCAGTCACACACAAGCGCACGTGCGCAGACACACACACACACACACATATGCAGTCACACACAAGTGCACGTGCGCAGACACACACAGACACACACACACACACACACACACACACACACACACAGACACACACACAGACACAGACACACACACACACACACACACACACATGCAGTCACATACAAGTCTTCTCGTACATTTGCACCAGAAAGCTGTCCTCAAGTTAATATGACGGGCCTGTTGGCGTGGTTGGCAAATGCTTGCTTTTCACGCCGCAGGCCGTGGGTTCGATTCCCACTTAGGACAGATATTTGTGTGCATGAACATCTCTGTTTGTCCCGAGTCTGGGTGTAAGTATCTATGTATGTAAGGATGTATTTTCAAACGCTTGTTAAAATTTATGTGAATAAAAATCTAGTTAAAAATCTAGTAACTTTAAAATGAGGTGGTAACTATAATACAATTTTCCGTTAAACTGTACTTTTAACACGCTTTTATTAGCTTCACTTGTAACTATGTATGTAAGAAAATCTTGGAATGTTAATTTGACACTTCCCGGTCTCCGATTAGGATGACATTTTGCACACGCTCTGAGTTCTGATGACAATACATGACTAGCTAAGAAACGTCATTACAAATCCAATATTGCCGCCTCCCCAAGATGGCGGACTGGCTGTTTGAAATCCACCCATATGGGTATCAAATGAAAGGGTTTGCTGAATAGAATACGAAAAAAAAATTGTTATGTTTAGTGCGTGCTAAAAGCGTGTTATTTAGTTTTTTTTAACTATTATATATTGACACAAGGTCCGTCATAATAATAATACCTTAATATAGACAGATACATTGACAATATGTAGTAAAAATATTAGACTTAAACTAGATAATTAAACATAATCTCTTGACAATAACTTGATACGAGCTAGTTAAATATCATTGCTATAATAAAATAAATTTTATAAATGTTTTCATATAATGTGTACCTAAATATCTATGTTACTAGAAATACTAATGTATACAACTAAAATACTACAAACATGTTCTGACTATTTACTAGCGCTTTTTTAAAGTCTACGTGAATAAAAACCTTTTTTATTTATTTATTATAGATATCTTCTACCCTTCGAAAACCACGAGCGCCGCCTCTGCACCCCCTACAAAATCAACGGCAAAATTGATGCGGAGCCCATAGCCACTATTGACGTCACCGACTCCCCCCTCAGGGACGACGACGCCCACGAAACCCAGAAAATCCTCCGAACTCCATCACCAAAACTAGATAAATACGAAAAATCTCACGAAAAACCCCTGAAATTGAACTTTGAGAAACCCCTGAACCACGAGAAGCTCTCCAAATTGGACCTGGAGAAACCCATAAGATTAGACCAAGAGAAACCCTTGAAATATGAAACTTTTATAGATAGTGAGACTGGGGAGATTAAAGATGATATTATTAACAATAAGAACGCTGAAGAACTGAATAGGGAGTTTCTAGAATCCTTGGCCAAAGAGGAGAAGCCGGTGAAGATATCTGTGAAGCCGGTGGAGAAGTTGATCCAGCCCACGGGAGCCAAGTTCCTGGAGTTCGATGGGGTGAAGATAAAGGAGGATCGGGATTATAGCCAGAAGGGAGTTGTGCAGAAGTTGACATTAGGTGAGTTTTTGAATGAAAGATCGCTTTATTTGGGCAGAATGAATTTGGGGTCAGCAACACTTGTTTGCTGACTCTTAAAGGCCGGCAACGCATCCGCGACTCCTCCGGTGTTGCGAGTGTCCATGGGCGGCGGTGATCACTTACCATCAGGTGATCCAATTCCTCGTTTATTGCACTCTGACAGAAAAAAAGGTGTGGTCGGGAGAGAATGGAAGTTGATAGGGTGATTTAAGTTATTGAAGATAGAAAGAGAGAGAGTTATGTTTCGTATATTACTGTAAGACAGAGAGGTGCGAGAACATTTTCTTTCTCTCTATTTTTGTAGGTTTTGACTCCCCCCCCCCTCTCTATGTAACACGCCATAACGTTTTTCTGTAAAGATATTATAAAGCCCATGACTATGCCCCGCTTGGCAGTAGTATGATGGTCATAGTACACAGAGAGACACTGCAGCCCGTTCTCTGGTAGATATTCCCTCGAGACGTCTTTTGCCCCACACAGGATGAAATAGAGGTAGTGCTTTTCACGCCGCAAGTCGTGAGTTCGATTCCCACCCAGGGGCTCTACCGGCTAAGTCGCCGAACATCGATTTCTTAAATAGCGTTCAAACAAATAAGGGTTAAAAATGACTTCATCAATTGTTAAATCGGCTTCAACGTTGACAATCGATTCCGGACCATTTACGACGTCACATGTGCTCATGGAAGCCGATTTAACGATTGATTAAGTAATTTTTAACCTTTATTTATTTGAACGCCATTTACGAAATCGAAGTTCGGCGACTTAGCCGGTAGAGCCCCTGGACAGATATTTGTGTGCATAAAGATGTCTGTTTCGCCTGAGTCTGGCTGTAATTGTCTATAGAAAAGTAGTATATGTAGTATATCAGTTATCTGGTTGCTATAGTACAAGCTTTAAGCTTCGCTTTAAAGACTGCACCAAGCGGGATATGGCCGCTTTTAAAATTGACCACTGTAGCTGGGAAAAGCTCGCTGAAAATAGAGTTGAATGGCGCAAACGTGTAGTGGAGGGTCGTCAGATCTGTGATGAAGCCTGGTTTGGAGTACTTGCTGATAAGAGACAAGCGACATGAAAGCGGCTCGGCACCAACCACCGCAAACTTCTCTTGTCAGGCCTGCGGCAGGCTATGTCGCTCTCGCATCGGTTTGTTTAGCCACCATAAGAAATGTCTCTCAGACAATGCGCCGTAAATCTAATAAATAATATAATAAATAATAATAAAATATATATATATATATATATATATATATATATATATATATCTATATATATATATTAATAATAATAATATCTAGGGTCAGTGTCACACAGATCATCCTAGCCCCAAACTAAGCAAAACTTGTACTATGGGTACCAGGCGACGATATACATACTTATATAGATAAATAAATACTTAAATACATAGAAAACTTCCATGACTCAGAAACAAATATTCGTGCTCATCACACAAATATTTGCACTTACCGGGATTCGAACCCAGGACCACCAGCTTCGTAGGCAGGATCACTACCAACTAGGCTACGGTGACCGTCAGTATATGTACGCCTAGGATAAGATTATTATTTGTTTGTATGTTTTTTAAACGTTCTCATGTAATTGAATTACTGTAAATTCTTATGAGAAAATAAAGATATCTCAAACCTCACAAAACGTTTTCAAAAAGTCCTGTGAGAATCTCTTTACGCGACCTTTTTGAAGGCTTAAAAAACAATGCTACGTAACGCGTAGTTCAAAGCCCCTCTCCATTAATGCATCTAAATAAATTGACGGGCCGTTTGGCGTGGTTGGTAAATACTTGCCTTTCACACCGCAGGTCATGGGTTCGATTCCCACCCAGGACAGATATTTGTGTGCATAAACATGTCTGTTTCTCTTGAGTCTGGCTGTAATCTATATCTATAAAAATCAATGCCACTTTTCGTTGTAATGTTATAACTCAACAACGCCTTTACCGATTCCGCTAATTTTGGTCTTGAATTATTCGTGGAAGTCCAGGGAAGGTTTGTCCGTAGAGAAAATTAAAAAAAGTCTTGAAAAACTTTTATTACTATGCCTTTTATACGTAGCAAAGCACGTATATGTATTTACAAAATAAAAGTAGTATATGTAGTATATCAGTTATCTGGTTTCCGTAGTACAAGCTCTGCTTAGTTTGGGGTCAGATGGCCGTGTATGAATAATGTCCCAGGATATTATTATTTTATTTTCAATAAAAAAATTAGAGATCCCTACGAAAATTACAATAATGTTAGGGTAAGACCGACAAATGTGGAGATATTTGGTGAAGGCTTATGCCATATCCACGCTTGGCAGACGGGTTGGCGATCACAGAACACAGAGAGACGCTGCTGCCTGTCCTCTGGGATATAATATGCACTACAGTCGCATTCTACGCCCCCCACGGGGTGCGATGGGGGGATAATATTCTATGCCGTCAACTTTTTTTTTTATTCCGTTTTACGGCTCTGGCTTCTTTGGCCTTATGAGCCTTATGTAAATATATTTTTATATCATTTATTTCCGTCATTGTCAAGTAAAGTCCGTCACAGTCAAGTCATACATAGTCCTTGTCCAACCCCAGCAAAGCAGTGGAGACTTTACTAGACGCTTTTATGGAGTTTTGGTTACAACACGGAAAATCGCAATTCACGGCAATATCGCACTTTCCTCCACTTGTGTACGTTGTCGAAGATGTTATGTCTAAAAATCCACCATATTTACACATAAAAACTCGAATTTACACCAGTTTTCGAAAATAAAACATAGCCTCGTTGCGTCTTTTTCCGCGTTGGCGCCAAAACTCTATGCCGTCAACCATATTCTCTGGTTGCCATAATACAGGCTCTGCCTAGTTCATCAGGTGGCAGTGTGTTAAATTTTTTTATAATTTTTGTGATATGTTTTAATATGAATGTTAATAGCTTTGTTTGTTCATCAGGAGAACCGATACCGCTTAATGGTCATGCCGTGCCGCTCACTAGTGATTTGGTAAGTCTTCTAATAGGTACAGAGACCAGCACATCCAGCCACCCCATTCTGTCAAATTTCTTTTATAGATTTTCAACTTTATCACAAAAGCATAAGGTTCACTTTCAATTGGGGACATTTGACAGATTGGGGAAGATTGATGTGCTGGCGTCTGTACATGCGTGCTAAATTTATGTATAAGGTTACTTGTAAAACACCAACAACCTCGCAGGACTAGATACCTAACACCATAAGCAACAACTTTTGTTCTATGAGTTTTGATAATTTGTTAGATTTTATTTTCATACAAAAATAAGTGTCAATTTAATTTCCCGCGTGAGTGTTTATAACTCTACGCGCATCGCAGAGATTACTGCCGCTAATATGCAACAAGGTTTCCAAATTTTCCTTCACCAAGTCGTGAAATTACTAAATTACGTCAGTCCGGCAGACGGGTTGCAAAAAAAACCGATATTATTGCAACAGGTTTTAATATTAAAAAATTACCAAGTTATATTAAATCTAAATTAGTGACAATCGTTCGATGTGAGAAACAAGAGTGAGCAATAATTGGAAGACGATGCGGCTGCCCGATGCTCCGCGCGGGTCACGTTGAGTCTTGTCAGCATTTCCACGGCGGTCGCTGGGGTGATGCAACATTTACATTGTGTTACAATTAGATTTCTTAATCTGCACATTCTAAGTAAATCTGGTACTTAACAACTAGATAAATATCTGGTGAACAAAGTGTTATTATTATTAGCAGCGAACCGAGCGTCGTGTGAATGAAACATAGACCTACAAATGTCTCGACAGTACAACTTAAACTTGTAAAATCATTTTTATTTCATACTAGCTGTGCCCCGCGGTTTTACCCGCGTTAAATTTTATAAATTATCATATCTCCTCCCCCGTAGGTGATAGCGTGATAATATGTAGCCTATATTTTGAACCGACCTCTTAGTAATATTCATGCATTTGAAGTAAATCCATGCAGTACTTTTTGATTTTAACCCGGACATACATACAGACAAACATACAGACAAACAGACACACAGCCAAAAATTCAAAAAACTATATTTTTCGCTTCGATATCGATTGTAGATCACGCCCCATGTATCCTTTAAAAAAATATTCAATGTACAGTTTTGACTTTCCTACGATTTTATTATATGTATAGATAGATATTGAGTTATGTCCGAACTCGTAGAACAAAAGTTGTTGCTTATGGTGTTAGCTATCTAATCCTGCGAGGTTGTTGGTGTTTTATATAAAGAAATATAATAGCAGAAACTGACTGATTGATCGATCAACGCACAGCTGAAACCGCTGGGTGTAAAACCATGAAATTTGGCACAAATATTCCGTAATTGACGTAGGTGTGCACTAAGATATAATTTGAATTGTAATAAGGGGTGAAAAGGGGATGCAAAGTTTGTATGGAACAACGTTTTTATAGGTCTGAGCAACTTCAAACTTGGTATTTATATTCATATGACATGTTTGAATACCCCGTAAGGGGTTAAAAGTTTGAAAGAAACTTGATCAAACGTAAAAATAATACGTTGTGTTTTTTTTTTTTTGCTTCAGACAATAGAGGACTTCCCCCTTTTGTCCGAAACAAAAAAATCTGACATGTAAACAAACAATAGGTTCGTTTTAACCTCTTTTATGTCCGATTTCGACTACGACGCTGCAAAGTCGCTGGTAAAAATCTAAATTAATTTTTAAAGATATTTTTTGTTATAGAATATTTAAGACTACATAACTGTTTTTATAATTCTTTCACAAATATATTAGAGATCCCTACGAAAATTACAATAATGTGAATAATATAAAAAAATTAGCTTATAAGTCATTATTTGTCGTACGCTGCCAAAAACTATTACTTTAATGAAAAGGAAATAGTATTTAAAATTAACTTTTATTTATTTATTACAGAAATCTCGGCCCTTGGCACGCAGCTCGCTACGCCATGTGCGCGTTAAGCCCACTCGCCCCCACCACCCCCCCTCTAGCACACGTGAGTATACTCTTTACATTTATACCCCAAAAATTATATTCTTTAAATATTGTGTCAAGATTGACATCATAATATTAATTCGTGAAGCAAAATTTTTGTACCATTTTATGAAAATCGAGCAAACGGAGGAGTATGAATTTTGGAACAGTTAAATCTCATATGGAGAAGGAGTGCAGAAAGCTCATATTTGTATATAATAAGCATTAGAAGTAAATTATTTTAATAAAAATAAACATTACACACATTACCATTCTGTTCACAGTTTTGACACAAACTGTGTGTCAAAACTGAGAACTAATAATTACTATTTGTCTTTAATGTCTAGTCTTTGGAAATAGAACCTTAATGGTCAAAGTTCGAACAAGTGCGATCTCAAGTTCTACTTAGTTCCACTTTCTAATAATATTACAAATGCAAAAGTTTGTAAGTATGGATGTTTATTGTTTAACGCACGCAAACTACGGATCGGATTTTGATGAGACTTTGTAGTAATATAGCTTACTAGCAATGCCCCGCGGTTTCACCCGCGTTAAAGTAGTTTTGGCGTGAAAGAGTAACAAACATACATCCATACATCTGTACTCACAAACTTTCGCATTTATAATATTAGTAGGATGTGTTTTGGTAGTGCACGCCGGAATGGCTCGCATATGGTAGATTTTTCCTACTTACTTGACACTTATCGGCATATTTTGTACAATTCACACAATATCTTTATAAATTGTAGCCTATGTGTTATTCTGATGCATAAGCTATATTATTGTAAAGTTTCATTAAAATCCATTCAGTAGTTTTTACGTGAAAGAGTCACAAACAGCCTTCCATACTTACAAACTTTTGCGTTTATAATATTAGTAGGATATATCCGAATAACAGTACATATAAGTTCCATCATCCTCATGAGCCTCATATCGTCCACTGCTGGACATAAGCCTCACCCAAAGGTTTCTATAACGTTGCCATTTGGAGGGGTTTGGCTAGGCATGTCCGCGCTTGGCATGCGTAGCTATAACACACTACACAGTCCGCCTGGCTAACCACTGTAACCCTTAGTCCCCTTATGACACCCACGGGGTGGTATGGGGTGGCCCTGTTATTCTTTCTGGGCCGAATGAAACCGCCGGGCACAGCTAGTGACACTAGAAACTTGTCTCACAGCACCGAACCCCCTCCGGCCGGACTCTGCGTCGTCGTCCCCGCCGCTGTCCACGCTGTCGGCCGTGCCGGTGGCGCCCCCTGTCACCAACTTCGGCATACACCACCCGCCCGTCACCAGCCAGCACAGCGATGACGAGATTGTTGAGGTAAGTCTAGTCTACAGTTACTGCTGATCATTTGTAATAACTTATGTTAAAATGGCACTGTGGCTTGTTATGGCATTTTGTGGCTAGAAAAGCCAATATACTTAAGAGTGGGGCAATGACGGCTTAGACATACTATATGCACTTATCTGTCTATATCTTATACTTATCTATCTATATGTACTTACCTAGAAATAATGATTAATTAATTATATATTACTACAAACATGTTCTGACTATTTACAAGCGCTTGTTTAAAGTCTACGCGAATAAATTCCTTTTTTATTTATTTATTTAACATTAATTTTAAGGCTTCGAATAGCATTAAGCCGCTTAGTTATGGCACTTTGTGGTGCTTAAGAAAAGAAATTTAGGGCTTCGAAATAAATAATAATAAAATCGTAGGAATGTCAAACTGGACATTAATGATTTTTTTAAAGGATACTTTGAGCGTGATCTACAATCGGTATCGAAGCCAAAAATATACTGTTTTAGAATTTTTGTCTGTATGTGTCCGGGCTAAACTCAAAAAGTACTGCATGGATTTACTTAAAAATTTTGCATGAATTTTACTAAGAAGTCGGGTCAACATAATTATAGGCTACATATTATCACGCTATCACCTACGATGGAGGAGCTGCGATAATTTATGAAACTTGACGCGGGTAAACCCGCGGAGCACAGCTATTTGTAATAACTTAGGTAAAAAATTTAAAGTGGCACTATGGCTAGTTATGGCAATTTGTGGCTAGAAAAGCTACTATAGCTAAGAGTGGAGCAATGGGTTCTAGCAAAGAAACTTTGAGCATTCGAATGGCATTGAGTCTGTGGCAGTTATGTCAGTCTGTGGCACGAATGGCTAGTAATGGGGCAATCACGGCAAAAAAATGAAGTTTGTAGCTTCGTCGCCTTCCGCAACGTATAACCGGTTAGGGACCGGCACCGAGTCAAAGAGATAGATTTTACAAGTTCTATGTACAGACGCCGTAACATCAAGCTACAAATCTGTCAAATTTCTCCAATTGAAAGTGAACTTTATGCTTTTGTGATAAAGTTGAAAATCTATACAAGACATTTGACAGATTGGGGTAGCTGGATGTGCTGGCGTCTGTACTGTAACTAATAACAATGAGCTTTTACTATGGAAACCAAATAACTGATATACTACTTTTCTTTTGTAAATACATACTTATATAGATAATTACACCCAGACTCAGGACAAACAGACATGTTCATTCACACAAATATCTGAACCCACGACCTACGGCTTGAATAGTAAGTAACCGTTGATCTGATTGTCACAAAACTATGATGGGTTCTCCTGTGTGCGCCCGCCAAGGCTCATGAGCCAAATAAGGTTTTCTCTTACAGCATGCTGACTATAGCTAGTTAAATAAAAACTAATATTTAATATTGTCATTACAGGTCCCTTACAAACCGAAGACACCAGAAATAATCGACCTTGATGAATATCCCGAGAGTCCTCAAGCGGTTAAGAAGAAAAAACTAGATATTCTCAAAGAAGGGGGACTTGAAGTCACTCCCCTTCCCACCCAATGGCAACCAATGCCCCAAATGATTAACCCCCCCATGATGCTTAACCCCGCGATGCAGCATCAAATCATGACACAAGCTCAATTATTCCAGATGTACAACATTATACCACAGAACTATGCCAACGGGATCCAACCCCCCAAAGTTATCCAAGCATCCTCCGCCTTCGGAAACGCTGGCCCAGAAAAAACTGTATACGGAAACCCAAAAGACCCATTTATGCCCCCTCCACATGTCTTACTCGGGGCCCCAGTAAAACCTTTGCGTTTAAATATACCCCCTACACAAACCCCCCAAGATTTACTAGACATGACTTCTAACAATCCTGAGAGTCCACAAAAGCCCGCTGTAGAAATTGTCAGACTACCGACTTCCCCCTCCCCCAAGTTAGCCCCACAGAACTTAACAAAAAACTACACTCTTATCGATGGCAAAGCAGTCGTAGGATCCAATTTAGAAATCACATTAGTAAACAAATCACAGTCACCTGTTAAAATCAAACCGCCTCAAAAACGGTCTAGCAACGGCAAATTTATGTCCGCGAAAACACCAACCCCCCCAAAAGAGTCTTACCCTAAATACACAAGTCCATCCCATAGTAACGTTCAGAAAAAACCAGCGATAAACATCCCCAATTACCAACTAAGGGAAGATGCTTCCCCTACAGCGCCACCACCGAACCCCATGCTCCAAAACGCGTACAAAAATCAAACTCTACCCCAAATGATGGACTTACAGAAAGCGGCAACACCAATGACATCTTTCATGGACCCTTACATGGCATTATACAGTAGTCTTGCCGGACAGATGGATCAGCGCCAACTGGCTATGTACAGGGACCTTATGGCAAACCAATTTAGAGCGTACCCAGGTCTACTAAACTTGGGTATATCTAACACACCTACAACGAAAAATTAGGAATCTAGTCTATGGTACACAAGGTGGCTTAGAGATACCGAGCATAGACAATTTAGTTTTCACCCTCTATGATAATGGGGTTGGAAAGCAGATTTGGGGTTAAAGTTGATTATTAAGCTTAATAGTTTAATTATATGTGTTCAAGTTCCTTTTTTTAAAGAGTTCCAGAGAACTCTAAAACTTATCCTCATAACTCTAAGAGACTCTAAATGAGTTCCGATGGAGTCTAAATGACTCTAAATAATCTTTTTTTGGGTATAAAGTGTTTTAGGAGGTGTTTTTAATCATTCTAAAATATATCCCGACTACTCTAAAGCCACTTAAAATGATCTCCGGGATATTTTGTTTTTTAGAAGCGAAAAATATGGGATCAATAATTTTTGTTTTTGTTTGAAATAAAAAAGGTTTTTTGTAAATATTAGGTAATAATTTGTCTATAGTACTTTTTATGCAGAGTTTTATGGAAAAATGTGTAGTCATTTCGTTTAAATGTATGTCTGGTTGTGAGTGGTAATCTAGAAAACTATAATTAAAAATTATATTGTAATGAATAAACTGATTTCGTTTGAATAATTCCTATTTTAATTGTTATATAATACTATTAATTATAATTTTTAATGTTATGGATAGTTTAAGTTATTAATAAAGCCAAAAATGTCTAATTTTATTTGTGATCGTCATCAAAATTAGTCGAGCATTTTTCTAGATTATCACGTACAAATAAACTACACATTTGTAACTGTAATATAATTTTACGTTTAACTTTAGCTGAATTTTCTAGGTTATGAATAACATGTTCACATCGTTCACTATTTTACACATATCTGTGTGTTAACACATAAATGTGTTTGGACACAAATATGTGTTTAGCCACAAATATTTGTCAGGCCACAAATGTGCGCTTTGACACAAATATGTTATTTGACACAAATGTGTGTTTTGACACAAATATGTGATCTGACACAAATATGTGTTTAGTCACATTTGTGTCTGATATATAAGGTGACAGTGACCGATATTTAATTACATGATTGTCGTAATGATAATAAACATCTTTCCCAAATTAAAGTGTTTTATTTTCCATTAAAACATATGAATATACCTGATGCATTGACGGTATTTTTTTTTATGCATCCATAGCTATTTTGCATTAGCGAATCGTAAGTGATCGGCGAAGCATCTATATACACGATCGGTCGATGGAGGGTCTTCGGTGACGCCCAGGAAGTAAATATTGAGCTTCTCTGTGAGGGCCTGTGTGTTAGTAACTTCTAGTAAGTAATTCGTTGCGACGCCCATTTTCGAACACTTCTCTATCTTTTTTTTTAATTTTTTTAAGACAATGCCCGCTCTATTTTGAATTTAATCCCTGCGTCGCCGAGTACTTTACAAACATATAATTGACGGACACAAATTACATCCAAACTCAGAACAACTATTTATGGGTCACACAAATAGTGGTCCGGCGCGGGACTCGAACCCGCGACACGATGCGCCGAGGCAACTGTCTTAGCCGCTGCGCCACACGTGCAATCTGTGGCGGCGAACAATTAATCTAAATTAAAAACAATAAATATTGAGTTCAAAGCACCTCTTAAATTCTCAATTTGAACGAGTTATAAGGAATTACAAAAAGACACGACAATCGTGTCACCCGCCATATACGAAAACGAGAATGGCACAACTGCCGCGCCATCCGCAACGAATAGGTTAAGCCATGTGGTACGGCTCCGGGGCGGCTAGAGCATCCCTTACACTATGGTAACTAAAGCCCATACGATTAAGTGTAAAAAAATAAGCAAGTTATAATTTTTTTTTTTTTTTTTTTTTTTTTTTTTTTTTTCTATTAAAACAGACACTCCAATTTTATTTATATGTATAGATAATAATATCTGGGGATAATATCTGGGGACAATGTCACACAGATCATCCTAGCCCCAAACTAAGCAAAGCTTGTACTATGGGTACCAGGCGACGATATACCTACATACTTATATATCATAGATAAATACATATATACATAGAAAACATCCATGACTTAGAAACAAATATTCATGCTCATCACACAAATATTTGCACTTACCGGGATTCGAACCCAGGACCACCAGCTTCGTAGGCAGGAGCACTACCAACTAGGCTATGGTGACCGTCAATTATTATACTACTATTTATTTACTACTTTTGTGAATTATTTGGTGTATCACGTTATCAGTTTCCAATATAAGCTGACCTATCATTGTATGGAAATTCTATACAACGCGGGATCAGCTTATATTGATATGTGTAGCTTGATATGTAGCCGTGTGTACAGTAAAGATTATTATAAATTGGTAAAGTATGTTTTCGCTTTTATTATTCGTGTCTTTGGAAATCCTATTCGTTATATTATTATGGTAGCATTAAGGCGCGACCGTCGTTATTAACACAAGGTCCGTCATAATAATAATACCTTAATATAGACAGCACCATTGACAATATGTAGTAAAAATATTAGACTTAAACTAGATAATTAAACATAATCTCTTGACAATAACTTGATACGAGCTAGCCAAATATCATTGCTATAATAAAATAAATTTTATAAATGTTTTCATACAATGTGTACCTAAATATTTATGTTTCTAGAAATAATAATGTATACAACTATATTACTACAAACATGTTCTGACTATTTACAAGCGCTTTTTTAAGTCTACGTGAATAAAAACCTGTTTTATTTTATTATTTATTATTTTATAATTATAGTGGTGTGGTGGTGGAGTGGAATCAAATTATATATCTAAGTACCACTCAATAATTATCTGTCAACCTGTATATAAAATCTTTAAAACATTTCACAAGTGTTTGGACATGTTAAATGAAACGTGTAAAGTACGCCAGGGGGTTTAGAAAGGACGATAAACCGATGGATGTGCACTATGGAGGCTCAGAAATTAAATAAAAATAGTCTATAGTAT
Source organism: Pseudoips prasinana (assembly GCA_951640165.1). NCBI lineage: Eukaryota > Metazoa > Arthropoda > Insecta > Lepidoptera > Nolidae > Pseudoips > Pseudoips prasinana. The sequence goes on from OX621264.1 coordinate 2,781,146, forward strand.
TTTATTGGATAAATAAAAGACAATATTTCAACAAAACATCATGATTATTTTTTGCTGTTAGTGTTAAACCATCCATCTCACATTGGAAACAGCTTGGTCCACATTTTTACCTAGACCTCTATACGAGTTTCTGCAGTTCACTTACTCGATCACACGCCCAGTTTTCTCCCATAAATTGATCACTCTGGACTATATCGAGTCATATAATAATTATAATATAATAATATCTGGGGACAATGTCACACAGATCATACTAGCCCCAAACTAAGCAAAGCTTGTACTATGGGTACCAGGCGACGATATACATACTTATATAGGTAGATAAATACTTATATACATAGAAAACATCCATGACTCAGAAACAAATATTCGTGCTCATCACACAAATATTTGCACTTACCGGGATTCGAACCCAGGACCACCAGCTTCGTAGGCAGGAGCACTACCAACTAGGCTACGGTGACCGTCAATATCATCTTGTAGTACCGATTACTCTGTAAAAGTCTAGTTTAGAAGTGCGCACTTTATCGAATTTGGTGTGCTCGAAATCAAGTTTCAGTTTCACTCGGCTCGGTGGCATCTTGTGGTAGTGGTACTGGAATTAAACCAGATCGCAGAATACGAGCTCAGAATAGAATACTAAGGTGTATTAAGTACTTACCAACTTGTCTCTTTGAATAATCAATCTTGTTGTCTATCAAATCAAATCAATAAGTGATCAGGAATATCACTGGCTTCGTGTGCTCTGCGAGGCACAGGGTTTTAACACCACCAATTACCAGACATCGGGCTAGTGCTTAGAAATGTTCTTACTAGAAAAATCCCATAATTACATTGGCCCGACCCGGTTTTTGAACCTAGCACCTCATATCTGGTTGAACACGCTACCGCTAGACCAATTCAAAATTCAAAATTCAAAATTCAAAAATGTTTATTATCAGCTTAAATACCTTATGCTAGTTACAATGAGGAGCCTCCAATTAAGCAATTAATTTGCTTGTGTCAGGATGCTCCGCTCTTCCCAAGTTACATTAAATTGTGGTGTTTAGTTTTTAAGAAATTTGACAAGTAGGGTATTCTTACAATGATCTTAGTAACAAAGCAAAATATGTAGTATGTAAAAGATTAACATATTAAGCGCGCAAGTTTTTGGGGATGAGTCGGGCCTGAAATGTGTGAGTGTGTGTGTGCGAGTGTGTGTGCGTGTGTGAGTGCGTGTATGGGTTTGTGTATGTATATATGAATCTGTGCGTATATGTCAAACAAAGTGCATGTTTTGGAGAAGTACACGGATTAAGTGTTATGGTATTAAGAGGAAAAGTCTCGTGGTTCGGTGTTGCGAGTTAACCCTACGACTGCTCTTGGGATCGGAAAATGATGTAGGACATCATTTTCCATTTACCGCGTAACACCCCTTACCCATATATTAAGTTATAATTACTTTCTCATCGATTTTATTAGATTTTCTACTTCGTCATAAGTCTTTAACTTAAGCCATTTAGTCAAAGTGTTTTTACATTCGCGGAAGGTTAGTGGATAGATGTCCAGTTCATTGTTTATAGTATTGTACAAATAAGATGATTGGCTAGAGTATTGTATTCTTGCAAATGCCGACCTTGTTGGGACAGTGGGAGCAACCACGTTCTTTCGTCTACCTCGTATCTGTAGGGGCTTATAAGGTAGGGATTTATGTTTAGATAGGACGATATTAAGAACGTAAAGCTTTCTAACGGTAAGGAGATCAGATTCCTGATATAGGCTCTCTGTTGAGAATCGGAAGGGTTTAAAAAGCATGACTTTCAGTAATGATCTCTGTGCTCTCTCAAGGTCTAGAAATTTTAATTTTGTTGCGCCTCCCCAAACTGGAAGGCAATATGCCAATACTGATTGAGCTAGTGAGATGTATAACTGTAGCAAAAGGTTTTTAGAGGTCACGTGACGAAGTGTTTTAAAAGTCCAGATTAGTTTACGCACTCGTTTCATAATTAGTTCTGTGTGCGTGTGCCAAGACAGCCGTTTATCAATCATAATGCCTAGATATTTGATTGATTCAATTCTGGTTATTTCCGTGCAAGAGCAATTTAGGTTAGGTGAGTATTGGCATTTGTGGATTTTAATTTTGAAATCGGAAGAGGGTTGAGTTATATTATATTTTGAGAAACAGATAAAGTTGGTTTTGGAGGTGTTTAAGGTTAGAAGGTTATGTTCCAGCCACGCTGCTATTCTTATCAGACCGCGTTCGGCACTTGCCTGGACATCATTCCAGGTTTTGCCACTGAATACTATAGCGGTGTCATCCGCGTAGGAAAAAACGTTACCTTCTTCTATCTGCATGTTACATAGACTATTAATATAGACAAGAAAAAGTGTCGGTCCAAGGACACTGCCTTGACCGACTCCGTAATTAACGGTCTCTTCAGAGCTAACGACACTGCCGATCTTAGTTTTCTGTTTCCGTTCACTTAAATAGTCTCTGAACAGGGCAAGTGGAATGCCTCTTATGCCATTTGATTCTAATTTGTCAAGCAGAGTGGGCACAGATACCGTATCGAAGGCCTTTTTTAGGTCTAAGAAGACAGCCAGACATTTGCCTCCACTGTCCACTTGACTGGTAACAGTGGAGGCAAGTGCCAGGACTGCATCTTCTGTAGACTTGTTTTGTCTGAAACCAAACTGCGATGACGAGAGTAGGTTGTTTTTATTAAGATAAGACAATAGACGTGAATTAATTAATCTTTCAAGTATTTTAGATATTGACGGTAGCACGGAAATAAGCCTGTAATTCGACGGATCAGTTTTGTCCCCACTCTTGTGAACAGGTGTTATCAAGGATAGTTTTAAGGCATTTGGGTAGGTAGCGGACTCGAAGCATAGGTTTGTCAAGTGGGTTATAATAGGGACAACAAGAGCCTGAGCTGACTTTAGAAAGCTGACAGTTATGCCATCCCAGCCCGGGGCACTATCGGTTTTCAGGGACATTAAAGCGCGATGGACCTCGCAATGGTTAGTATTTAAAAGTACAAAAGACGAGAGAGGAGGATCTTTAAGTGTGTCATGACTATTTTTGCTCCAATTGGTGGGGTTAGCTATAATTTCATTTGCAAGAATATTACCTATATTAGAGAAATATTTGTTTACTGTACAGGCGGACTCCTGCGGGGTAGTCTTAAGTTCTAGTAGTTCTGTAGTGGGGGTTTTTTTAGGTTTCCTTTGAGTGATAGTATTAATAGTTTCCCATAGTTTTTTTGGGTTATTGCGAACTTTAGTTAGCTGATCACGATCGTATTTCCGTTTTACTTTTTTAATTATACAGTTGCAGTAGTTGCGGTATCTTTTGTAAGTAATCGTTAATATTTCGTTAAAGGGTTCCATCTTTAATCTACGCTGCATATCATTTCGATTTTGGATACACCGAAGTAATCCGATGGTCATCCAAGGTTTTATTAGTCTATATTTATGTGAGATTGTTTTTATAAAGGTATTATTTATGAGACAGTTTTGTATTATACGTATTAGTTCGTCACAAACTATGTTTGGATTAGTTACATTTATTAGGTTACATAATTCAGAATTACTTAGGCTTTCTAGTGCTTTTATAAAATCAGTTGTAATTTTTGTTTTAGCGAGTTTATGTTTATATTTTTTATTCGATATTTTTAAGAAAATCATGAAGTGATCTGTTATGGTAGTGTCTATTATAGCTATGGTCGCTGTAGTATGTAACGGGTCAAGTTTTATGATGAAGTGATCTAAGCAGTTTTTGCCTCTAGTAGGTAGCGAATGCCCCGGGACTAGCCCGTGCATTACCAACATATTTAAGTAGCTCAGCCTATTTGATCGATCGTAAGAGTGTTCAGTTTCACTATAAATTAGATTAATGTTTATGTCTCCGGTGACTATTATGTTTTTACTCGAGGCAATAGTTGTAAGGTGATCATTAAGTGAGTTTATAAAATCGTCTGCCTTTGGGATTGAGGGGGTCCGGTAAATAGCCAAAACGATTAATCCTGAAGCAAGATTAATTTGAAGGCAGGATGCATGTGATAGGTTTACTTCTTTTACTTTGGTTTTGTGTGTACTTTTAATATAGGCCACAACTCCGTCGGCCCTGTTAACATGGTTAGTGGTTTGGTAAGACAGGTAATTGTTTATTTGGGGTATGCGTTTGGAGGGGTCGAGTCTGCATTCACTTAGTAATATTAGGTCTATGTCAGTTTTTAAATTCAATAAATTTAGTAGCAGGTCATTATGGTTGGAGTAAATACTACGTATGTTTTGTGACACGACGGTGATATCCATAGTACTCACTTGTATTAAGCTATTTAGTTCTTCTGAAGAACAACTAAATGTTTTTGCAGTTTCTGTATTGTCGATATTGTTTAAAGTTTGTAGTGTGTTATACATTTTTAGTTGATTTGGATGGACTATAGTGCTTAGCGATGGTGGTAATATTGGTTTTGTTAGTGTACGTAGGTAGATAATTGTGTACGAACAGTGTGTATGTGTATTTGGTGGAGTATGTTGTTTGAGTAATCACGAATTTATATAAAAGTGTAATAGAATGTGTATGTGTCCCATTAGTGAGTAAGCGCGCGATGCATACATAATTAGACTTAGAAATTAAAGTGTTGACATTAAAATAATACTTAAGGTTAGATAAAGTTAAAGTAAAGTTAAAGTACATCAAAACAATAATGTATAACCATATCGGAAAGTTTAAAATGACTAGTCATTTTTGCTGCATTAGGAAATTTACTTGCGCTTCATTGTTTATGGTTATTGTAGACGCATTTTCGTCTTTCTTTACAAGGACCTTTCCGAAGGAGGTCCAACAGAACTTGTAATCACGTGACTTCGCCAAATCGCGAGCCAGAAAAAAGAGCCGGGCTCCTTTTGAAGTTAATTGTTCCGAAACAAAAATTGGAGTATATTCACCTGTCTTGAAACCAAGGTGTTTTGCACAGATTTTTTCTTTGTTTGTTCTTTTAAAATCTTTGATCTTCTTGATAAAGTCAGTTTTAAGTAATGTTGAGCCCAGTTCAACTACCACTGTGCTATTCTTGGTATTACTTCGCTTATTTTGCACTCTGTATATATCTGTAATATCTTTTTTATCCATAGGACTTTCTACTGATTGGGATAAAGATAGAACCATTTTTACTAAGTCTTCTTTAGACTCTTGCGAGACTTTAGGGACGTTCTTAATTTCGAAATTGGATTTTCGGGTTCCTCGTTGCAAGTCCTCAATTTTGTCCTCCAGGATTATGATATAATCTTTGTCGGTCCTTGCTCGGGTTTCTAGATACTCAATCTTCTTCTTTAGCTCATCATTTTGAGCTGAAAGAGCTTCCATTGCGTGCTCAATATTGTTGTTTGTGGTTGTATATAGTTTTTTAAGTTCTTCTTGTTGCGAAGTCATCATAGTTGTAAACATGTTTTTCATTTCCTCTTTGAAGGTCCGGAAGTCACTGTCATAATCGGGTTCTCTTGCTCTCTTGTTGCGTTGAGATACGAAGTTTGGGGGGGTGACTTGGGCCATTTGCTCCGATAAATTTAAATTTGTCTCTGAGAGCGACTTATTGCCCGTTTCAAGCATTGTAAGTACCAGGAGATAATGTGAGTGAAGAGGTATGTTTGTTTATTGACAGGGATTTTTTTTTTTTTTTTTTTTTTTTTTTTGACAGGTACAGGAATTTCGTAGGGATATTATTTTATAGTTGTGGCAACACTCACTCAGTAGTTTGCGTGTAACGAGACGTTATGTTCCGTATTTGGTTGTTGGTACTTCTTGTATGTGTCAATGTCAATTTTTGGTTATAGGTTATACACAATAATTACTTGCATTAATTTGATCCTCATATAACACACGTACGCACAGTTTTTAATGTTATTTTAGCACTTCTTATCCTTAGGTTTGGATTCACTTGCACGATGTAAAATATAGGTGAGATTTTAACACTTTTTATGCATTAATCATGCGCAGCGCGCTTCGTGACGTTTGCACAGTTAAGTGACCATAGAGGAAGAGGGCCAATTCGCACCGTTATTTTATTTTATCATTTATTAAATTAAAGGCCAACAAGGACCAATTATAAAAATACACTAATACAACATAATACTTAAAATAACATACGAACATTACAATAAGAAGAAGTACATTACAATGCAATACAACAAAACAATATTTCGACATTATCTCGTAGGTACACGTACCACATCACAATGATACATGTACTGGCAGTCGAATCGCTGGGCGAAGGCGCTCAGGATACTGTTTGGGCTGACCCGCACCCAGCGCACCACCGTTATGTCTGTAACGCCATTTTGTTAATATCCATTTTAGGAACGCCATGCGTATCATTATAATGTCGGCCTAATGACGTCCACTGCTGGATAAAGCCTCCCCAAAATATTTCCACTATGGAGTAGTGTCCATCATTTGGATGTATATGCCATAATCGCCACGCTTGGCAGACGGGTTGGCGATCGCAGTATGATGGTCATAATACTCAAAATGAAGCTTCTGCCCGTTCTCTAGTAGATATTCCCTCGGGTCGACTTCTACGCCCCCTACAGGAGGACGTGGGGTGGCTTTATTTTATGCCTTCAGCCACACCCTGGCGTATCTTATCTTATCTTTGTTGGGGTGTACTTGCGTACAGCACTTCGAACCTTCAGGATCTTTTGTACTATCCCCCACTGGTTTTTATTCTATCCCTAGAGCCCTAAATGAAGTCTGCACATTTATTTATTTATTATTGGCTTACCAACAGTAACTTATACTAATACATAAGATAAATTCGGTACACAGAACAAATTCCAGTATAGTTACTACTTATAGGCAAGCACCACAAGCTCAATATAAACAATTGTTACTTAAACTAAAATAATTAAACAGATATTTGTTCATTATAGTTCAGTACGCTTCTTAGGGGTAGATCCTTGTAGTCTCCAGCTCTGGGATATGCCAGCCCCAGGATAGCTATTCTGTGTCTTGCGAATGCATCGCATTTGCATATTATATGCAGCATTGTTTCATTTTCTTCCCCACACCTCATACAAATAGTACTGGGACTGTCGAATAGTCCGATCTGCAGGACCTCCTGCAGATCGGACTATTCGACAGTCCCAGTTTGTGTAGGTGATAGTTGGTGCCGTAGTGGCCTGTATATACTGCTAATATTAGTCGTAGCTGGTTTCGGCTGTAATTCCAAAGCTTTTTGGACCAGCTTTTGTCTACTATTTGTATGAGTTGTTTGGAGTGTTTTAGTTCCTTGATTTTGGTCCACATTTGATTGTGTTTAGGTGATCATTTTTAAGGATTGCTCCTATTACATTTGGAGGAATCCCTACGCACAGTTCTGTTCTACTGACTTTCAGATCCCTTCCTAGCCAGTGCATCTGCTTTTTCGTTGCCTTCTATTCCTGTATGGCCTGGTACCCATACGAGTTTGACTTTGTTTTTTTGACAGCCTGGCGTAAGTTACACGTAATTGAAACGAAATGAGGAAAATAATCGTTGTGTTTTAGATAAATATCTGTATATTTGTTGGAAATTTAAAGGTGCAGAGGAAATACCGTAAGGAATTGATGTTTCGATGTTAAATGTACTGCTAAAGGTGTGCCCACCGGATTCGTTGAGCTGAAGACAAAATATCAATTAACTCTATGAAGTGGAATCTCCTTTAGGCGCATTGGGCATTTTCGAGATGGGGAAGAGCAATTGAACTCCCGACACTGTTACCGTTAGCAACACCTCTCGCACCTTGAAAACAAAAGTGGCATTATACAAAAATAGTTAGTATTTTGTCAGTATGACCGTTTCATGTTTTTGATACAGTATTATGATTTATATCTAGGCCAAGTAATGAAATATAGTACCGCAATAAGCATTATTTAACAGTTGACCTATCTTACTTTTAGTTACAAACTGCAAATGTGCCTCGAGCACGAGTTCCTGCAGTTTACTTACTTGATCACACGTACAGTTTCGTCCCATACATTGAGCTCCAGAGTTTTAGTTCTTAATAGTTTCCGCGAGAGGCGCTGGTGCTCAATGTAATGAAACTGTACGTGTGATCGAGTAAGTAAACTGCAGGAACTCGTGCTAGAGGCACTGTAATAATAAATAATGTAGTTATTTCGAAAAAAAGAGTCCAATAAAAATTATTTCGTATAATGCCACTCTTGTTTTAAATGTGCGCTCTGTATAGAGACTTACTTATAAAACACCAACAACCTCGCAGCACTAGATAGCTAACACCATAAGCAACTACTTTTGTTCTACGAGTTTTGATATTTCGTTACATTTTATTATCAAACAGAAAAAAGTATTAATTTAATTTCCCGCTTAAATTTTTATAGCTCTACGCGCATCACAAAGATATACTCTTGCGAAGGCGCGGGGAAGGGGCGCAGCGCCTTTGAACTTGACCCATTTCTCTAGTCGCCAGTCGTCCGACGAAGCGTGGGCAGGTCCCCTGCCACGTGGACCGAGGATGCTGTAAAGTCAAAGTCAAAAATCATTTATTCTGTAAAAAAATTACATTTATGTGGAATCGTAATTTTTAGGGTTCCGTAGCCAAATGGCAAAAAACGGAACCCTTATAGATTCGCCATGTCTGTCTGTCTGTCCGTCCGTCCGTATATCACAGCCACTTTTTTCCGAAACTATAAGAGCTGTAATGTTGAAACTTGGTAACTAAGTAGATGTATTCTGTGAACCGCATTAAGATTTTTACACAAAAATAGAAAAAGAACAATTATTTTGGGGGGTCGCCATACATAGACTGAAACTCAAAAAAAATATTTTCATTGTACCCATACATGTGTCTATGGATAGGTCTTCAAAAATCATATTGAGGTTTCTAATATCATTTTTTTCTAAACAGAATAGATTGCGCGAGAGACACTTCCAAAGTGGTAAAATGTGTCCGCCCCCCCTGTAACTTCAAAAATAAGAGAATGATAAAACTAAAAAAAATATATGATGTACATTGTCGTGGAAAATAACAACGAAAATTGGTTTGAACGAAATCTAGCAAGTATTTTTTTTAATACGTCATAAACCGCAATTTGCTTTCATTTAATCAACTGAAATACTTTCTGCTACGGTCCCCAACATGTGCGAGTCCGACTCGCACTTGGCCGGATTTTTTTTATCCTACCGTGCAGTGCATTACTTGGCAGCTACTGAGAAACACTGCCAGAAAACTCAGTTGGAATCCTTTTTTAAAATAAAATATACTTAAGATTAATTACAATCATGTGTGTTGACTCAGAACAACTCAATCCCAAGCACTTATAATAATAATAATAATATGTTGGGACAACGTCACACAGATCATCCTAGCCCCAAACTAAGCAAAGCTTGTACTATGGGCACCAGGCGATGATATACATACTTATATAAATAGATAAATACTTAAATACATAGAAAACATCCATGACTCAGAAACAAATATTCGTGCTCATCACACAAATATTTGCACTTACCGGGATTTGAACCCAGGACCACCAGCTTCGTAGGCAGGAGCACTACCAACTAGGCTACGGTGACTTAAATAATCAGAAATTTTGTAATATGCCCTGCTATCAATCAATTGTCATGTGATCAAATCGCACTAGATTCAATTTTAACTCCAAGACAAGATATTTTGTCTGAAGCTCCAATACGGTGACATTCAATGTGTAATCCGGGTTGGAGATCATATCGAGTCGCCTGAATTTGAGTTAAGTGTGTATATGGGGGGGTTAAGGGGGTTCGTACTAAGTGATAAAACGCATTTTTTTCTGCCGGAGACACATCAAAACAATTTAATTTTTTTTGAAGTTTTACTTCTTTTGGCGCGATGGAGAAAAATGAGGAGAGTGAATTTTTACGATGCGCGCGCACACCGACACCAAAAAATTTAATACGCGTGTAATGTCATAAATTTAGCAAGCAAAAGATATCCCCATATTTAACAGAAATTATGGTCACTCTACTCGAACATTATAAGAGATATTATCAATTTTGAGATTACACGCGTGGAAAATTGTCCTGAGGTTAAAACGCTATGTCAATCTGATTAGGTTAATATTACGAATAAATGGATGTTAACACCGAAATCTTAACAATTATAGATAATGAGATATCAGCGTTCAAAGTAACGTTACGATTGCGCGGCCACGTAACTTTTGTTTTGCCTTCATTTCGTCAGTTTAAATAAACTTTGGTGGCATTAAATGCTTTCGGTACCTTTGACATATCTAAACCTTTCTTCTAGTAACAGTTTTACTGTATGATATCTTAAGTTTTGAAGAAATAATCGAGATTAAAGAAACATCCAGTGCACGATTGCGCGGCCATAACTTCCAAGGTGAATATTTCGTGAAATATTGATCCTAGTCTTATAATTCTTTTTTTGACAATTGTCGACAAATGAAATGTTCAATTAACAAAAAGATTTAGATCTCTATCCCAAGTAGTTACTGAGATCTCCATGGCCGCGCAATCGTGCACGTTACGTTCGCGCGGCCAACTTAAAACCCCTGTAACTTCTTTATTTCTTCTTTGACAAAGTTTTGGTTTGTACCTTTCAATTTTGACTAATTTTGACAAAAAATATAGCGATTTTTTTTTTCTGTTTGGATAACGTGGCGGAGCAATCGTGACGCACACACTTACAATGGGCCTCATCAGAAGGCTCAAGGTCACCCAAAGAGCAATGGAGAGGGCTATGCTCGGAGTATCCCTGCGCGATCCAATCAAAAACGTCGAAATCCGCAGGCTAACCAAAGTAGCCGACATAGCCCGAAGAATTGCCAAACTGAAGTGGCAGTGGGCGGGGCTCATAGCTCGTAGAACTGACGGCCGATGTTGCAGAAAGGTTCTCGAGTGGCGACCACGAACCGGAAGACGCAGTGTGGGCAGCCCCCTACACGGTGGACCGACGATCTTCCGAAGGCTCGCGGTATTGTGGAGATCCTTGGGGGAGGCCTCTGTCCAGCAGTGGACGCCTTTCGGCTGATATGATGATGATTCCACAATGTATGTATAAAAGTTGGTAGACATTGTTGGTTGGTATGTGGACAGGTTTGTATCAATTGTGGACCCTGCAGGGTACAGCACAGATTTAGGAGAGGAGGAAGAGTGCATTATTATTACTTGGATATTTAACTTACTGCCTCGTTGGTCTAGCGGTAGCGTGTTCAACCGCAGACAATGAGGTCCTGGGTTCAAATCCCGGGTCGGGCCAAAAAGTGATTTTGGGATTTTTCGTAAAAAGAAATTTCTCAGTATCAGCTCGAAGTCTGGGAGTTGGCGGTATTATACCCCCGTGCCTCGGAGAGCACGTAAAGCCGTCGGTCCTGTACCTGACCTCTTTCCGGTCGTGTCGCTAGTCGTCCCATCGGATCAAGAGAGTGATGGAGTAGTAAGTGCCCCTGTGCTTGCGTACACACTTGTGCACTACAATAAGTTCTGCGCAATTGGCTAATCTCCGAGGACATCATCATCATTTAAATAACATAATTAGGTTTTACTAAATTAATGTAAGTCTTATTGTTGTAATTTATATGTTATAATAAAGCTGCCTATACGTTACAACAGGTGTGAATCCTTACCCAGTAACTTTGATATTATTATATACATAGTAAGTACTCTTTGCCAGTAAAGCAGCAGAGGGGCGTCTATGATACAGACACACGCCTAGGGTTACCATATGTAAATATTGGCATTTTAAGTACCATAGACAGGCATGTCTATGGTACTTAAAATGCCAATATTTTTAGAAAAATGCCCGTGTGAAGCAAAACGCTGTAGGTAATAGTAAAAGCCATAATAATGAAGAAAGATATTTATTACTGATATTTGTCAGAGGACATTATTTTTTGAAGTTATAGGTACTTCTATTGGCGCGATGGAGAAAAATGATGAGAGTGAATTTTTACGATGCGCGCGCACACTGACACCTAAATTTAACAGCATGAAGTTAGTTCTAGGTGGTATGACAGTGAATTTTTACGATGCGCGCGCATCGTAAAAATAACAGCATGACGTTAGTTCTAGGTCGTATGAAAATTGATAACTATGTTCAAGTTGTATATTAGGAAGTATAACTTCTAACGCGTGTACATAAGTACACACAAGTTTTTTTTAGTAGTTCTTTCTTTTCTAATGTATAAACGTAAAAATCTTCACGAGATACAGTTTTGCATTTATGAAAGAAAGATGCGTGCGCGGGCTCGAAATTTAAAAATGCCTGTCTCAGAGCAATGCCGGCCGCACGTCTGTCTAAACCTTAAAATGCCTGTCAAATGCGGCTAACGCCTGTCATAAGGTAGCCCTACACACGTCGTCGCCAGGCCAGTGATGATTGGGTACCTATCTTAGTAGAATCTACATTTCACATTCGCTTGCAGATTGTCGGCTGCCCTATTATTTATTTATTTATAAATATCTATAATAACACACTGCCACCTGATCCCAAACTTGTACTACGGCAACCAGGCAACTGATAAACATACTCATATATTTCTAAATCCTAATATTATAAACGCGAAAGTATGTAAGTATGGATGGATGGATGTTTGTTACACGTAAAAACTACTGAATGGATTTTAATGATATTTTACAATAATAGGTACAGCTTATACATCAGAATAACACATAGGCTACAATTCATAAAGATATTGTGTGAATTGTCCAATATATGACGATAATTGTCAAGTAGGAAAAAATCTTCCATCTGCGAGTTATTCCGGCGTGCACTGCCAAAACCGCTTGAGGAGGTACACATCCTACTAATATTATAAATGCGAAAATTTGTGAGTGTCAGAACAGCTGGTTGACTATAATAATATCTGGGGACAATGTCACACAGATCATCCTAGCCCCAAACTAAGCAAAGCTTGTACTATGGGTACCAGGCGACGATATACATACTTATATAGATAGATAAATACTTATATACATAGAAAACATCCATGACTCGAAACAAATATTCGTGCTCGTCACACAATATTTGCACTTACCGGGATTCGAACCCAGGACCACCAGCTTCGTAGGCAGGAGGACTACCAACTAGGCTACGGTGACCGTCAGGCGGCTATGGCCGGCGGCTCTAAAAGTATCCAATTGCTTGTATTTGCTTCGTTTCTTCGACAATTACAGTAGTATTTTATATGAAAACAATAACTATTGATTATATGTACACCTAGAATATATAATAGATAGGTATAAATAAATAAACATTTAACGATGTATGTACTAAGGTGTTTCTTTATGTTTATTGTATTTTTTCATATTTATGCGGGTTGCTTTATTAGTAATATGTTGTCTTTTTGTGTCATAAATAATAATTTCAAATATCTCAGTCGATTCCGCGTCCGCGGTGGTAAACGCCTGCAAGATTTGAACAAGACGCTGTGGCACAAAAAACGGTTGCCTCCCCAAATTATCAGGCACTTCTTCGGACAAATATTAATAGCAGCTATATATTTTTTTCCTACTGTATATACGAAGCTCAAACTTAAATTGGTGAATGAAGAAATTAGTAAGCAATTATTTATACAACAAACTTTTAGAAATTCTGCGTCTTTCACGCTGAAAACGAAAGCGGCCACCATCCATCCTGATGTCAGAGCCTCTAGCACGAGTTCTTGCAGTTTACTTACTCGATCACACGTACAGTTTCCTCCCATACATTGAGCACCAGCACATCTCACAGAAACTATTAAGAACTAAAACTCTGTATGGGACGAAACTGTACGTGTGATCGACTAAGTAAACTGCAGGAACTCGTGCTAGAGGCACTGAATGGCCAGTCAAAAAAAATTCATACCTATTTCTCTGTAGGCATGTAGCAATTATTGAAGAAACGAAGCATATATAAGCAATTAGATAGCAATTCTTCAATATACTTTCAGAGCCGCCTGCCATAGGCAACCGGTCATTCTGACGCTCACGACGATTGGGACTCCTAGTAGAATCTTCATTTCAATTTCGCTTAGTTTTTGGCTGCCCTATTATCTATAAATATCTTAGTACAACTAACACACTGCCGTCTGATCCCAAACTAGGCAGAGCCTGAGCCTCTAGCACGAGTTCCTGCAGTTTACTTACTCGATCACACGTACAGTTTCGTCCCATACATTGAGCACCAGCGCCTCTCGCGGAAACTATTAAGAACTAAACCTCTGGTGCTCAATGTATGGGATGAAACTGTACGTGTGATCGAGTAAGTAAACTGTAGGAACTCGTGCTAGAGGCACTGTTTAGTACAACCATGCAACTGATACACATACTTATATATTACTAAATACTTAAAAATTGTAGACACAAAAGAAATAATCGTGCTCATCACACAAGCTTTTATTATGGGTGGGGATCGTACTCACCAACTCTGCCTAGCAGTCAGGTTCTCAACCACTGGACCAAAGTACAGAGATAGTTAGTTAGTTGGGCGATTGGCTTCCGCACTTAGCCTCCTAATTGGGCCATTGTACGTGAACTTATTTGGCTACTCAAACCATTTTAGTTCCATCCAGAAGTCCAAGAGGCCTCGAAAGCTTGGCTTGAGTACTTCCTGCAGTGTCTCCGGATCGTTTAGGAACTTTGCCCGTTGGCTGGCAACGCTATTGCAGTATAGCAGTACGTGTGCCGGTGTTTCTTCAGATTCAATGCATCCTCTGCACAGGGGGCTGTCTGTGACGCCAATCTTGAAGAGGGGTTTGTTTAAACAAAGTACAGAGATATTAAACATTTATAGCATCATAGCCAGATCCTCTCACCTTGAACAACTTGAACAACTCTGACACTAGGGTAACCACTGTCCATTACGCAAAGTATTTTATTTATTTATTTCACCACCTTACATCATGTGCGTCACGATTGCTCCGCCACGCCATCCGAACAAAAAAAGAAATCGCTAAAATTTCTATCGAAATTAGTCAAAATCGAAGGGAACCAACCAAACAATTGTCAAAGCAGAAATAATGAAGTTATAGGGGCTTTAAGTTGGCCGCGCGAACGTAACGTGGGGGATTGCGCGGCCATGGAGATCTCAGCAACTACCTACTTGGGATAGAGATCTAATACTTTTTGTTAATTGAACATTTCATTAGTCAACATATGTCGAAAAAGGAAGATGACTAAGATCAATATTTCACGAAATATTCACCCAGGAATTTATGGCCGCGAAATCGTGCACTTGATGTTTCTGTAATCTCGATTATTTCTCCAAAACTTATGATTTCATACTACTGCATGCAAATAAATGAATATGAATATTGTAAGAGATAACATCATTTTTGCGATTACTCAAGTAGAAAACTGTCCTGAGTGTAAAACGCTATGTCAATCTGATGAGGTTAATATTACGAATAAATGGATGTTTACATCGAAATCTTAACAATTATAGATAATGAGATATCAGCGTTCAAAGTAACGTTACGACTGCGCGGCCACGTAACTTTTGTTTTGACCTCTCTTCTAGTAACAGTTTTAAAACTGTTACTAGAAGAGAGGTCTTAATACGTCCAAAGTACCGAAAGCATTTAATTGCACCAAAGTTTATTTAAACAGACGAAATCAAGCCAAAACAAAAGTTACGTTATCATTCATGTATTCGTTTATATTATAGTAGGTTTTGTGTATTAGAAATTGCTTTAATTTATTACTAAACATATTATATTTATTTATATTCTTAATTTGTTCCGGTAGTTTATTATATATTTTTATTGACATTACATATGCACTTGATGAATGCATTTTAGGTCGTGATGTTGTAATGTTTAGTCTGTTTTTGTGTCTTAGAGTAAATCTATTCTGTATGTCTTCTCTTTTGGTGTATAATACGGGATGTATACGTACAAACTTATAAATTTCGGATATATAAATACAAGATAAGGTCAAAATCTTCAGTTCCCTAAAGTGAGGTTTACAACTATCGACTTCTTGTATATTAGCTATGATTCGAATAAGCTTTTTCTGTATGGTAAATAAAGTAGGCGCGTCAGTAGGTACTATTACCCCATAAGATGACACCATACTTTAGCCATGCATAAGCGTACGCATAGTAGGTACATGACTAACGGAGTTTTGAGGTCTGTAGTCTTTTTAATCTCTCGGAATGCATATGAGAATTTAGATAGCTTCGCTCTTAATGTTTGTATTTGGGACTTCCAATCAAAGTGAGTCTATGTCTAGGCCCAATAGAGTGAACTTACAAACAGTTTCTAATTTAGAGTCTTTGAATCTAAAATTAATGTCTAACGGTGTTTTTTGGCGAAGGTGGAATGTCATTATTTTAGTTTTAAGAAGGTTAATTTCCAGATTATGTTCGATCATTCAAATTGTAGTATCATTCAGTATTGAGTTCAATTTATTATTTAGGTTGATATTGGAGTCATATTCTGCAATTATCGATAAATCATCTGCAAACAAGACGCATGGTTCTTTGATATGGTTAGGCAGGTCATTGATATACAAAAGAAATAGAAAACAGCCAATAACGCTTCCTTGCGGGATTGAGGCTCTGATTGGTATTTTATTAGACCTGACTAATTATATTTCGTTTGTTTTGTGGTTGTAATATTCTATTTCTACCAGTTGTTCTCTGTTTTGTAAATAAGATGTGAACCATTCATGACATTTGCCGCGGATTCCTATGTTAAATAGTTTATTTAATAATATTTGAAATTGAACTTTGTGGTAAGATTTTGTCATATCTAACAATAAAATACCTAATAACTGTTGTGTACTAATAACTGTTCTAGTAGAGTGACTACAACTTCGGTTTAATACGGGAATATCTTTTGCTCTACTAGGCGAAAATGTACCTATTAGAAATAATTCAACAGACATTTAAGCGATTTCTTTTTCTGTTCCGATGACGTGGCGGAGCAATCGTGACGCCCACCCTTAGATCTACTTCTACAGGGTTAGGACTCCAATACAATACACTAGTGTCGACTTAACACAGTCGCTAAGTACTTCAAGAAGTGGTCAGATTCTAACGAGGTTGTACTCTAGTACGGAAGAAGCACGGAGGGCATTTGCCCCGAAACAAGTCTTTCGTTTTCCACAGACACAGCGAACCACGAACCAAGCGTTAATTTGAACACACTACCATTAGACGGAACACCCAAATACTCCGAAATATTTTATTCCGAATTTATATGTACCGATTTTCAAAAGTCCGATTTTCATAATACTTAAGAATTGTAATGTCTATTATTAAATATCACGAAATTTATCTTTCCGAAAGTCGTAAATGCGATTTATTAGTATTCCGATTTTCATACGTTCTAAGGGCCAAATGATCGAAGGGTTCTCGGTCCGAAAAACGATATTCCGAATTTCAATACTTCGAATAAACTAAAAATTTGCTACAAAATTTTGTGACAGAAACGAATCGCTGCAAAACCGACTTCACTTAGTCTTGTCTGTCATACCCTAGAGTGTAATTTAAGCCCGCGTAGGCGCGGAGGGGTGGGGCGGCCCGCGAGCTGAAGAGCAGGTCGCGGGAGACCTTATCGTCGCAGATGGTTTTGAACGCCCGCCGAAGCTGCTGATAAACTCGCGTGGGGCCGCCCAAACCCCGCAGCGCCGGAGCCGTGACAGAAACAATGCTTGCTGCATGTTGCATGCCTGCTTGCATGTTGCACGCCTTCTTGCTTGCTGCATTCCTGCTTTCATGCTGCATGCCTGCTTGTATGCTGCATACCTGCCTGCTTGCATGTTGCATGCACCCGCCGAGTGCCAGATCCCCTCTATTGTTGGTGAATCATTTGGGTTAGGTTAGAATTGTGACCGGGAAGACAAAAAAAGCAAGCCGAAGCTGCAGTGTTGAGCGTTTAAACCATCTGCGATGATAAGCTGGCATGGGGCCGCCCAAACCCCGCAGCGCCGGAGCCGTGACAGAAACAATGCTTGCTGCATGCCTCTTGCATGTACATGCCTGCTTGCTTGCTGCATTCCTGCTTGCTTGCATGCTGCCAGTGGCGTAGCTAGCATAGGTGGCACCCGGGGCGGATTTTATAGGTGTCACCCCAAAACTCAATCGAAACTGTTTAAATAAACAAGTTATAATCATTTACGTTTTATTACAATACGAGTACCTACCTATTAGTCTAAGAGACGTGGAAGATCGTCCTTCACCGATCTGATATTATCAGATCGGTGTAAACCAGATGAGACGATTTTTTATCAAATATTTTTTATAAACAAATATGCCTATAATTGCTTGCCTATCGAAAAGTGCTCATGGCTATTTTTAATTAAATTAACTTTTATCGATTTTTTTTCATCACCTTCATACTTTTGATAACCAAATAAAATTTATTTCACTGATAGTTTTTAATACACAGAATATGCCTAGGTATGCTTGCCTACTCATTTCAGTGTATAACTACCTGGCAAGCAGGTGTAAACAGGTAAGTCAAAATAGGTGACTCCATCGATCTGCTAACTTATCAAAAGTTATCTCAAATTTTAGATTATTTTATTTCAAAATTAGTCATTTAAACTTGCCTGCGAAAAATCGTACTTAAAGTACTGTTGCCAGGCTAAAAACTTTTAGAGTTTTAGCCACTTGATAGGTGCGACAGAGAAAGTAGAGCGTCCGAGGTCCGTGTGCTAGAGCAGGACACAACATAGCAGCTGCTCGCTACCTGACCGTAGAACGTATCCGAGTGCGCATGCTCGTGCACATGTGAGTGACAGAGACAGCATTTATTTACACTTGTCAGTAATTTTGAACTTATATTATTTTACGCTATACATACTTACAGCTATGCAATAATTGAAAATAAATAATTTGCCACATCAGTAGACACACTTTGATATTTACAGTATCTTTATTACTTAGGCGGTAAGAGTGATTTTCGAACTGCAACGTTTCCACGGTCATGGGGTTGACCCACAGATTACCAAAAGTAACCTTAAAATAAAACTGGCTATAACTTTTATATCCCAAGTTCTAAGAATCTAAGAAATTAAAAATGCCTTTTCTATCACATTAACCACCAATTAAAACATAAAATATCCCGTAACCCGAAATTTTCCTAGCTGTCCAAATTTTTTTTTTAGTACTGTAACTTTGTTGTAACACGTGTAATGATAACCAAGAAAATCCACCGATTCTTTGCTTAATTCAATATCTCCATACTTAAAGCAATGTTTTAAATGAATGTTCATTAAAGTCAATCATTTGTTTTTTTTTCACCACACAAAAAACAATTTTTACTCATTTTTAAAATCACAATTCTTGAAAATTAATGTTATTTAGCACGTGTTGTCACTAATAAATAATTTTAGACTCCGACTATACACGAGCATGCGCACTCGGATATGTTCTACAGTCAGGTAGCGAACAGCTGCTATGTTGTGTCCTGCTCTAGCACACGGACCTCGGACGCTCTACTTTCTCTGTCGCACCTATCACGTGGCTAAAACTCTAAAAGTTTTTAGCCTGGCAACAGTAATTTAAGTACGATTTTTCGCAGGCAAGTTTATATGACTAATTTTTAAATAAAATAATCTAAAATTTGAGATAACTTTTGATAAGTTAGCAGATCGATTGAGTCACCTATTTTGACTTACCTGTTTACACCTGCTTGCCAGGTAGTTATACACTGAAATGAGTAGGCAAGCATACCTAGGCATATTCTGTGTATTAAAAACTATCAGTGAAATAAATTTTATTTGGTTATCAAAAGTATGAAGGTGATGAAAAAAAAATCGATAAAAGTTAATGTAATTAAAAATAGCCATGAGCACTTTTCGATAGGCAAGCAATTATAGGCATATTTGTTTATAAAAAATATTTGATAAAAAATACGTCTCATCTGGTTATCAGATCGGTGAAGGACGATCTTCCACGTCTCTCCTACTATATTACAAATATTTGTATATTATGTGAAACAAATTTAGTTTGTTAAAAATTAAAATTTCTTTCTTCTAGATTTGGCAATAGCGAACTCCGTAAACACGTTTTCAAAATTTATATTTTGGGTTGCTTCATGTTCTATCGTTAAAATACCAAGATTGTTTAATCTGGTTTCAGTCATTGTAGACCGCAAGTAATTATTAATTAATTTTAATTAGGCGAAACTTCTCTCACATGAAGCAACTGATGCACATATTGTTATAAATAACTTTAGTGCGACCGTTAGATTCGGAAGAGATTCTGTAAAATCCCATTCCACAATAAATTACAAAAAGTCCAGTGTCACCCAATTAGAGACAGTAACATTAGCCGCTTTTAAATGTCTTCTCAATCTTGGTATTTTTAAAAGGAGTTCTGTTTCTAATACTTCATCGTAAAGGTTAGTAAATTTTGATATAGAAAATTTTAACTGTTCTGTGTTTGCCGAAACCGAAAGCAAGGTCTTTGACTGCACAACCTCAAACAATGAAGCTACGTCTTTAATGGACTTTACTCTTGTTTCGAGTTCAATACCGAATCTGTCAAGACATTCTAACATGTCATTTTGAAGTTCCGCTCTAAGTGTAAGTCCAGCATCGGTAGACGATGCTAACTCACCGCGCATGCGTTTCTTGCGAGGAATTCGTCGTTCCATCGAAATGTTGTATTTTTCCGATTTTTGTACAGCAAAATCTATTGCCTCTTCTGCTAGATGCAACCGTTTCTCTCCAATTAATAGACGGAAGTGCTTATAGTTTTATGATTATTTCATCAACACATAAACCTTGTAATACAATCTGAGCATTGTTCACTTCCCTTAGCCCATCATTCCAAAAGAAAAGAAAACAAAGAAATGAGAAATTGCACACAGCAGGCATAAGATTTTGTGCATCACCTCTAGTTTCTAAATTTACGTCTTGGTCACATAGTTCCTCAATTGCAGATATTATCCCATCAAAATTTTCAGCCGATACTTTTACTGCACCACAATGAGCACTCCAGCGCGTTGTCGAAAGTCTTTTAACAGGTGCTTTGCTGTGATTGAGGAATACTTCCCAACGACTTGTAGAAGTAGAAAAATTTAAATATTGTTTCCACTGTTCCGAAAAATGTAACACAAGTCACATTTTGCGTGAACGAATGTTGGCCGCATAAATTAATTAAATGATCTATACAACCAATAAAAATTGGTTTATTGTTTTTTTTTTTTTTATAATAGCTTGCACTCCTCCGTGTATACTATAACTGCAACATTATCATAACCTTGAGAACGACACATCATAATATCTAAGCCATCGTTTTCAAGCTTCTTTAGTATTTCATCAGCACTTGAATTAGCTGCTTTTTTTCAATGTAAAGGAAAGAATCCTAAGAATACTTCTTTGACTTCTACTTTTATATTATTAATTTTTACAAAACGAATCACTTCAGACATTTGATCGACATGTGAAACGTCAGGTGCTATCAAACATGATTCCGAAATATTTGGCCGATTTAATTTCGTTGACAAGCTGACATTTTACATAATTAGCTAAAACATTTATGAACTCATTTTGTATTTTTGGCGATAAATATATTACTTTAGGTGATTTTTCCTGCTCTAAATATACTGCATCATACTTTGACAGCAGTTTAACTAGTTCTAAGAAATTACATTTATTAGACGACCCTTGGGTTACATCATGTCCACGAAATGCTAGGTTTTGTTAAGCCAAAAACAATGTTATACTTATCTAATAATCTAGATAAAAGATTTTTCCACTTCTGTTTTTCCGTATTCACTAATTGCAAGGTTGCATCATCTATTGTGGTGTGAGATTTTAATCTCATTTCCAAAGGTTTCCACTTTTTGAAATTTTCTAAATGTTCACATGAAGTTTCATGGTCCAATACTTTAGGATTTAGTTTCCACCACTTCCGAAATCCAGTTGTAAATGGATACTGCTATTAGATACTATATGAATTAAGAATGTAAGTATTACCTGTAATAACAAAAATACTTCACTTACTTTGTTTATTTTCTTCAAGAATCGACTATATTAAATCGGTTTTTATACAAAAAATGTTGTTTATAATATCTAATAATTAACAAACACTTTGCACTAGACTTTCACACGTTCACGTAAGAGAATATTGAAATGAATGCGGTCGGAAACAAAAGAAATGGCCCAATCAACAATACAAGTGACGAGCGCTATATCGAGGGAATCCCCTGACTAGCGTTGGTTATGCGCGAACGGGGTATTAAATTTTGGGGGAATCCCTAATCGATTGACAGTGTGCACATTGTTTTTTTTTTCTAAATATCAATTTATTATGCTCGTGGTACGATATTATAGTTACCTAGATAATTTTATTAGTGGCGGTTATGCTCTCTGCCACAGATTTACGATTTTTTATAGATAGAAGGAACTATAACTGATGGTCATAGTCGGGCTCGGGGTGTCACCCCAAGTGGGTGACACCCGGGGCGCGGGCGGGCCGCCCCCGCCGCCCCCCCCTTAGTTACGCCACTACATGCTGCATTCCTGCTTGCATGTTTCATGCAGCCGCCGAGTGCCAGATGCCTCTATTGTTGGTGAATCATTTGGGTTTGGTTAGGTTAGAACTGTGACCGGGGAAACAAAATATTTTTATGCGTATTGTTGATGTTTCGAATTATCATTAAGTCGGACTTTTTGTTATTCGATCTACTGAAGTTCGGTATTTTGAGAAAAGTAATTATAAACGTTAGGAATATTGAAATTTAGGAATTATAAAACTAGGAATAATGATAAGTCGGAGTTGTAATATTCGTTATTTTCTACCATTCGGAATTATTAAAGTCGGTATTTTGAATTCGTATTTGTGACTGTCGGAATAAAGTTTTTCGTATTAATGTAGTGTACCCCCATTAGTCATACGGGGCTGTCAAACTGTCTTAGATCCTACTAATATTCTAAATGCGAAAGATTCTGAGTATGAATGTATAAAAATAAATAACCTGGGACATTATTCACACACGTCCAACTGATCCCCAACTAAGCAGAGCTTGTACTATGGAAACCAGATAACTGATATAATACCTACATATACTACTTTTCTTTTGTAAATACATACTTACACCCAGACTCAGGACAACCAGACATAATCATGCACACAAATATCTGTCCTGGGTGGGAATCGAACCCACGACCTGCGGCGTGAAAGGCAAGCATCTACCAACCACGCCAGCCAGCTCGCCATATGGATGTTTGATATTCTTTCACGCACAAACTAAGGAACAGATTTTGTTCAAACTTTGTAGTAATATAGCCGAGATTAATATCCCAATAACACACAGGCATAAATATATAATACATAAAATTAAACGCGGGTAAAACCGCGGCGCACAGCTAGTACTTATCAATTACAGGAAGGTATTTTCAATAAAAATCAACACATTCTTTCCAAAATGAATTTATTCAAATTGGCATCCTTGGTCAACAAAAATAAAATAATAATTTCTTCACAAAATGAACTTACAGAATCTATGCAAGTACTATACAAACTAATTTTCATATCCACAATATAAAATATACAAAAAAGCATTAATATTACAAATATCTTAGTTGTTTTCCAAACCAAATAATTTTCATATAATATAATTTTTTAAACTAAGTTATCCAATTATTATTTAATCAAGTAATACAAGATGTAACAGCTACGTATACTTAGCGCCACGAGTTATGAGCGCTCTGTTTTAGTGGTGGGGATCTACGCATGTGTACACTCGCAAACAAAACAACTTAGGGTCGAGTTTAAATAATAATTTAAGTATTTAAAAAATATCCCTATATTAATAATGCGAGAGTGCGTTTATTTGTTATTCGTTTGTTACTTTACATTTAAAAGTAAGTACTCTCAAAAAAACATGAAATTTTGTACAGAGATAGTTTGAACTATCTCTTTGCAAAAGTGCGGACTAGTGCATATTATAATAAATAAAAATATGCATAAAAATGCATTGATGTATAATTTCATTACTTTTTTCTAAACTATTTTCAAAGGTTTTAAACGATTGTGCGAACGAGGTATTTATCTTGTCTTTTTAACATCTGACCCTAAAGCATTTTTAATTATTGGTCAATACAAATAATATAAACGATCGAAAACAACTATTTACGCGACTGTACTTTCGAACTGAAATCAACGTGCGCCGAGTGTGTGAGTTCTACAGCGACTGATTCTCCAATAGTGCGCAAGGACAGCGCCGGGCGCGGGCTCCCTTGCCCCGCGCCTCAGCCCTGTTACCAAACAGACCTAAAAGTGCGTTCTGCGCAGATGAAGCGAGCGCTCATAACTCGTGGCGCTACCTATATTTAACTACAAAAAATATCTAATGTTTTTTATATGATACCATAGCAAACGAGCAAGCAGGTTCACCTGATGGTAAGTGATCACCACCACCCATGGACACTCGCAACACCAGAGGAGCCACAAGTGCGTTGCCGACCTTTAAGAAACGAATAGGCTCGCTTCTTGAAGGTTGCCATGTCATACCGGATCGGAAATACCTCCGCAGCTAATTGATTGGTAATGAACGGTAAAAAGTTTCTTGAAAAACGCACGGTGGTAGATTTTGGTGCTCCATACAAAATGTATCAACTTTCTTGTACTAACTCCAGCACATCCAGCTACCTCAATGTGTCTAGCTTTTATAGATTTTCAACTGTATCACAAAAGCATAAGGTTCACTTTCAAATGGGAATATTTCACAGATTGGGGTAGCTTGATGTGCTGGCGTCTGTACAACAACATTTATTAATATTTTTTTGGCATGTTAATGTACACTTTGTTCAGTTATATTGGTAAATTAAGCTCTGTACTACTTATGCTCTACACCTTGTACATAAAACAACCTTAAAAGTACCAAGGAATAGTAATTTAGTACACAGTTTTACTATATCAATATACAAATGAAACAATAATTCAAACACACTAAAAATTATAATCATCCCAATATTAAAAATTTAATTTCAGATTGCAAATGCAAAACAAAAATATTTTTAATCTTTATATTTGAAATTTCATCTCAAAAATTTTAAAAATAAGGTACTTTTATTAATCAACAGGTGTAATTTTGATTGTCAGCGGAATATTGGGATATTTATTTACAAACTTTTCTGTTTTTTTTTCTATTTTAATTAATTGTTTTAAATAATTATAAATAATTCGTGGTATATACATTGGGAATGAATCCACGTTTTCAGTTGATGAAAACTTCTTCTTGGGCTTGAGAAATAAGCCTATAAATAGGCTTCATTTAAAAAAAATATTTCCTTTAAGTGACAAGATTCTTAGTTTCATATAACTAATAAGTTTTTTTAGAAACATAATTATGTCAACGAAATATTTTATGGTATTTTATTTTAAATAAACCCTTAAACAACTATACGGGAAAACATCAATTTGAACCTTATGTGTTTGAGATAAGGTCCACAAACAATATAGTTAAGGTTGGTTAAGGGTTAAAAAAATATCCAAACATTTATGGTTAATAATTATTATAAGTTTTCAAAATAAAAGGGGCCTAATCCAAAATGGCCAACAAAATAAAATGTAAATTTTCTAAATGGCTTTTCTGAAAAATTATTAATTTTCATTACATTTGATAGTAATTTAAATGCTTGTTAACCCTTCTTTGCATGATGAGGGAAATTTCAATCATAATCCTTAGTCAACAAAAAAAGGTACTCAAAACCCTTGTACTGTAAATTTGTTGTTGCTGGTAACATTTTAAGCGACTATTGCGTACAACAAAACGCAGTTGTCAAAAAATAGCAAACGTCACTGTCAATTACCAGGCCTAGAACTTGTCATTCCGCTGTTTGTTGTGACTGGAAAAAAGTAGCGAGATTTTAGTTTGTTATAAGTGTTTGTAACGGAGATATAAAATACAGTAAAAGTGAAAATGAGTGGAAAAAAGGTTTGTTTTCATGTTTTTGTTGTTTTATGTACAATTTATATCAACACACTGTGAATAAATTTCTCAAAACTATGTGATGGAAATTTACATCACTATGCAGTAATTTCACTTGTAATGTATGGCAAACATTTTTTTGTAAATGTTTATTTTATGTTGTTTTTTAGGGAAACTTGAATGAAAGAGATATTGAAGATTATCTTAGTAAGTTACAAGGCGGTTGGCTATCAGAAGATGACCTCGATAATCAAGATTCCGATGATGAAAACCGGGATTCTGATGAAGTTATAAGAGTGTTGCAGGAGGAGAACGACGATGATGATGATGATGTGGATGAAACTGCTGACATTGATCCTCCTCTTGTAGAAACAGAAGATCAAGAACCCTCTCACCCATCAACTTCATCCAATTTGCAGTCTTCATCCAGTTTTCCATTTGACAAAAGAAGCTTGATTTGGAAAAAAAGGAATCTGGTGTATGACACAGATAAAATTACTTTCTTGGGAAGTTCTACTGCTTCAGGTGGTCTATCACACCTAGAAACTCCATATCAATGTTTTAACCATTTTATCACTGAAGATTTTATCAAAACATTAGTAGAGGAGACAAATTTATATATAATACAGAGTAATCCCAGTTCAACTATAACATTTACAGAATATGATTTGTATAAGTTCTTTGGTATATTATTGTACATGTCAGTAATCAAATTTCCTAGCACAAGATCATACTGGTCACCAAAGTTTGGATATGAGCCTATTTCTGCAACAATGCCACTGAACAAGTTTGAGAAAATAAAGTTATCATTACATTTTAATAACAATGATCTTCACAAACCTATAGGTCATCCAGAACATGACAGGCTTTATAAAATCCGCCCTGTTATCAAGCATCTCAATGAGAGGTTTGCCACAGTGCCAATGAATCAAAGACTTTCTGTGGATGAACAGATGTGTTCTACCAAAATAGGGCATTTTTTAAAGCAATATCTGCCTAAGAAGCCCCATAAATGGGGCTTCAAATTATATGTTCTCTGTGATTTGATGGGATATGCCCACAAGTTTGAGGTATATTCTGGACAAGAGAATACAGAGAAGCTCACAAATGAACCAGATCTTGGTGCAACAGGAAATGTTGTAGTCCGTTTGCTTCGAGGAGTGCCAAGAAATCAAAACCATATCATATACTTTGATAATTTTTATACCTCTTTGCCATTGGTAGTATTTTTAGCTAAATCAGGAATTCACACAGTGGGAACTGTGCAACAAAACAGGATACCAAATAATAAACTTCCAGAGAAGAAAAATTTCATGAAAAAATCTGTGCCCAGAGGTAGTTTTGAGGAAAGAGTGTCTGCGCATGATGGTATAGATTTGAGTTGTGTGGCTTGGAAAGATAATAAGATAGTAACCCTGCTATCTTCTTATGCTGGAGCATTGCCTGTAACTAAAGTCAATAGATTTGACAGGATAACAAAAGGAAATATTGATATTACTTGCCCGTTTATTGTCCAAGAGTACAATAAACATATGGGAGGAGTAGATCTCATGGATAGTTTTTTGGGTAGAAATCATATAACAATGAGGTCTAAAAAGTGGTATTTGCGTATTTTTTTTCATCTATTTGATCTAGCTATTATAAACTCTTGGATTGTTTATAAAAAAAATGCTCAAGAAAGAGGTGAACCTAAAAAGAGCTTGCTTACAATGGGCCAATTCAGAAATGAATTGGCCTTTGTGCTATGCAACAGAGGAACCACTAAAGAAGCTAAAAGAGGGCGTCCTAGTACCAGTGTACTAGAAGAAGAATTACAATCAAAAAAAAGAAAAGGTTCTCCAGCTCCACCACCTCCAAAAGACATAAGAAAAGATGGTGCTGAACATTGGCCAAAAGTAGGTGGGTCACTCCGGTGCAAATTTCCCAAATGTAAAGGCTATTCTACAATTTCGTGTAGTAAATGTGGCGTCAATTTGTGCTTAAATAAAAATAATAATTGTTTTTTAAATTATCATAAAGAATAAAGAAGATTGAGTAAACAATATTTTTTTATTTATTTAGTACTGAGCTAAATATGTGACAATGCATGATGATGTAAATTTCCATCATATTGTTTTTTACATAATACATATTTTTATTTACATTAGGATTTTTTTTAATATTTTTTCTTTAATCTAGAGCATTAATTACATCACCCTGATTTATTTTAAAAAAATAGAAAAAAACATGCAAAGAAGGGTTAAATATATCACATGACAATGTTGCCAATTTATAAATTTTGTAATATTATTTTTTTTTAAAGTTACTGTCGAAATATATTGTTTATCAAAAGAAACAGAATTTTTGAACAAGCATTTATTTCGAAACTTTCATATTATAATTTTTTTTATAATCAGTGCAATTTTTTAGGTTCATTCGAAAGTGTAGGTGTTGTGACAAACAGTGAGAAATGTGTATAAGGACGATATATCGCTGCCCGCACCCGCGCGACGCTTGCAAGAATATACAATTAAAAATATATATTTAACCATTGTATATTGTATATCGGGGACCCACAAGGCAGAATATAGTGTTTTTTCATTAAAATCAATGCAGAAATTCTAAGACGGGAAAAACAAATTAACATCTGGTAACACTGCCTTAAACATAACAGTATTGCCTATTGTTAAAATTACTTGCCACTTATGGCCAAATACAGCATTCATTAATAAAAAAACATTACATTCTGACTTGAAGATCAAAACTATTGTACATTGTGGAGGATAAAGGGGTGAATCTGGGGGGAGTGGGTGTATAAGTGTGTGTAAAAATATATCTTCTACTATGCTAATGTGCGTCGTGCGGTCAACTTACAACTAGTGCGATTGGCGTCAGTCTTATGGCTCAGTCTATCGTTTTGTGAGAGTTAAACCGAAAATTGTTCAGCCAATAACAAACTCAGGTCTACACAGCTTACTGTGGCTGTAAACTGGGTAAAATTAGAGTTATTTTTAAATAAAATATTGCAGTTTCTGTATATAAAACAGTGCAGACGAAACTCCAACATTTTGATCTTTAAAACATGAAAGAACCTGGAACTTCCAACAAAAACCACAAGTGTAATAAAATTTCGTGAAAAACGGAGTAGAAATCGTAGTTTTTCTTGGAAATTACCGATTTTTTCTTATGCTTTTGGACTCAACAGACGATAAACATCAAAAATAATCTTCGTCTTGGCCTATACACATTTCTAAATGTTTCTTGGGTGCGCAAAGCGCAAACTGGACCAGCGCGGGCTTCCGCAGCGCACTGGCACGGTATAACGGACATATTCTAACTTACAACTACTTAGTATTCTTGCCATGAAACTATGAGAAAATTTGCAGAGAAATGAGATTTGGAAACCCTGCAAACTTAAAATTTTTGTATATAAAAAGTGCTGAATCAATTTTTGTATAGTTTCATGACAGGACATCGGTAATTTTCAGAGTTATGGCTATTTTAAATAGTGCAAGTCTCTTGGGTGAACATTGGATAATTATATTTGTATGTCGATATGTATTGTTTGATATATGATCTTTTTGACTCAACTCAAGTTATTTCGAAACAAATCAACATGAAAAGAATTACTATAGCATTTGTTAGAGTAAAATGAAATATATAGGAAGAACCATGTGAAAATTATTTTCCCCAAATTTGGCCAATATTTTTTATGTTAGCAACATGTTTCATAAGGATGTTTATAATGTTGCCATTACAATCATTGCTAATTGCCTAAATTCATGTGAAAATAAACACAAATGAGCTAAATCAATTGTACAAATAGCTACAGAACTGCATGATAATTTAGATTTTTAAAAGGTTGAGTTTTGTGTAATTTATCAGGTTAACATAATCTGTGTTTGTGTTTGAGTCAGGAAATTGAATGTCAACATTGTATGTCACACAAAATTGTCTATTAATAAATTTTTAATTTTGTACCTACCCTCAACTAGTCATATAACAGCCATGACTCTGAAAATAATTGAGATTGGAACAATGGTAACACTTATATTATATGTATATGTAAAAATGTTGACTGAAAAGTTAAGATCAATATGAACTTTGATGACTTTTAACTATAACAATAATCTGTAGGCTTATGCTAACATGTCAGTTTAAATATGGTTCAGTTCAAATGACTAAACAATCGTTTTTTTTAAATCGGGACTAATACCTCCCCTTACTCACCACTGGAACTCCTGTAAGCCAGGATCAACAGTGGCACACAATGAAATGACACTGAGCGATGAGGCTCAGGCATGTCCCGGGGAATCGCTACAACTGTCTTGGATCCCGCAATGAATTTAATCAGAAATAAACAAAGGGGAGTTAGAAAATGAATGGGGGACATTTTAAATATAATATCAATGCCTATGAGTTAGCAGGTCACCTGATAATAAGTAATCACCACTGTACATGGCCACTTTGCAACACCAGAAGGGCTGAATTTGCTTTTACTTGAATATTGGATAGATAGATAGATAGAATACTCTTTATTGTACACACTCAGGTGGAAAGAAAATACATCGGATATAATATAAAGAACATAAGGTACAATGGGCGGTCTTATCGCCTTAAGCGATCTCTTCCTCTCTTCGATTCCTTTCTTCTCTTCGATTGGAATGGTTTTGAAGTATATATTAATTATTAGTCTTACATTAATCAAGCTCTTACTCCCATCAATACTCAGAAAAACATGAATCTAGCAGTTTTGATTTTAATGGAAAATTTGGTTTCAAAATTAATGGAAGTATTCTTATACCGCTGGTCATGTCTAGGTGACAAACCAAAATTTTCCCCACACACCATGGTCACATCCATCAGTCCAACCGTCCATGCCTGCACATTTTGGCATGTCATCTTTACATGCCTGTGAAGGTTAAAAGGTTGAACATTCACAAAAAATAATAATTGGAAATTAATTTAATTTGGACTTTCCAGATATTCTATGCCATTAATTCATTAACTGGTTTTTGTGTTCCTTTATCTGCAACCTGTCTGTAGATTAAGGCTGAGATCTATAGAGCGTAATTAGACTTTGCTCAGACTTAAGTCAAAGTCTGGATTTACAAATTATTAGAAAGAAAATAAGGTATTAGAAAGCAATTTTCGAATCCCTCTGAGTAAATGCTTGTTGATGGTGTGTCATGTTTACAGTTTCACTGGAAGTGTGCACTTCAAGACTTAAGATGCAAAGCATTCCTGCACTGTCTAGCAGGTTTGTTGACAACATATGAAGGGTCACCAGAGGAGCGTGCCTTCATTAGAAGTATACCACCACATTGTGACTTATCACAGATCGCCATGTTGCAGTAATAACAATAATAAAAAAAAATATGTTTAAAAAAAATCCTATTCTTACAAGACAGTCTCTAAGCCCCAATGATGAGTAGACGAGATGCTGTCATCATCAGCATTTCGAACATTATCAATTCAATATTAAAGCACAATTACTGTAACCCAAAAAGGGTCATGTGACCTATCACAATAAGAAGATGGGGCATGATATTTTGAATTTAGTTTTAAAGAAAGTCCCTTGAAGATTTTAGATAAGCAACCAGCTGTCAGGAAGTTCTTTGTTCAAAAGTTGTCCAAACCACATTTTATGAAAGGCTCTCCAGCTATTAAATTGTACTCTAAACTGGATTTAACAGTTATGGTGTCTTTGGATTGAAAATTAGGCTGATATCGTAAAACATACATGAAATATATTTCATTAAATGTAATTTATGAGCCCAAGCCATTGATTAATTGTTAAATTTTGTTGATTGAATGTATCAGCTGTTTCACCCTAACTGAGCTAAGTTGTATTTTATACAACCTTGTAGGCAAACAAGCATACAACCCACCTGATGATAAGTTGTTAGTGCCCTATGAACGCTGGCAACACCAGGGGCATTATTAGCGCATTGCAAACCCTTGAGAAACCTTATAACTCCCTTTTTGAAGGGCCCCATTGTAAAATGTGATAAGTTTCCATATTAAATGTTCCATATGAAATAGTACTGTATAAATATGTAAAATAGCCTCTGTTATCTCCGTTAAGACCTAGTAAGTCTGTATGTCACAAAGTTCATATAAAACTTAACTTTAAAAATATCACATATCAACTTAAAACTAACATCAATATGTAGAAACAGTTGTGCGGAGTCCATTACGCAACGAAGTCTAAGGGCCTGTTGAAGCCACCTTTCCTGTTCATGTACTGTCTATACTTACGTTTGAGGACTACGTGGACATCGCCTTCTACATTGTCTTCCACCTTTTTGCCTTTGGTAGTATCAAAACCACAAAAACCCATAACTTTTAACATCTCCTGTTCTTCAGGAGATTTTCCCTCTAAATCAGCAGGAGTAACTATAGGTCGCTCACCGAATGTCTTCTTTGGCTTGACAAATGATGATGATGGTCCGGGCGAGGAGGATCTGGACCGGCGGCGGCGTGGTGACGGGCTGCGCCGGCGTTCTGGGGAGCGCCTTCGGCGGTCTAAGGAGCGCGATCGGGACCGTGTGCGAGGTCTCCGTCTTTCGCGGTCCCGATCTCGGTCCCTCTCGCGGTCGCGACGTCTGTCGTCGCGCCGTCGCGGGCTGGGCGAGCGACCCATTGTTAGAACCTGTTTTAACGTATTTTTGATTATTTAAATACTATTTCAATCATATAGATATTTGAAAAGCCAAGTTTATGAGAAATTAAACAAGTTCTTACCTTAGTTTTATGTCAACAGTTTTTAAAATTTTATAAAAATAAAAAGTAACAACAACGCACAACTCAATCCAACGCCATTTTGTAATTTAATGCACAGATAACTATATTAGTACTACGTAATTTAATGATTTTTATCTATTTTTTTTTTTCAACGACGAAATGCGTTTCGTTTTTTTTAATTTAACATTTATGATCTGTGTGAAATTGTCCCCAGATGTTATTATTATATTATTATTTCATATTCAGAATAAGCTACTTGCAAAATAACTAAAATAAATTACATGTTATTTAATGAAATAAAAATACAAATTTCAAACAGTTTTTAGGAAGTAAACAAAACGCAACTTTATGTTCCATTATGCATAGAACGCATAGAGTAGTAGAAGAGTTAAGAGTAATTAAGTTAGTCGTAAATCTGTAAATTACAATATAAAGTATTTTTAGATTAGGTTTATTAAGAAAACATTTCTTAAGTAGAATCAAGTACTTATCTTTTCATTTAATTTCATGAAAGAAACATTTTGCGTTATTCTTGAATGTGCGTAAAATGAAAAGTACTATAGTATTGCCTAGCAATTCAATTTCCCACAATGTCGGCGTGGTTGGCAAATGCTTGCTTTTCGCGCCGGAGGTCGTGGGTTTAATTCCCACCTAGGACAGATATTTGTGCGCATCAACATGTTTCTGGTTTGTCTGGACGTAATTATCTATATAAGTATGTATTTACAGAAGAAAAGTAGTATAGGTATCGGTTATCTGTTTTCCATAGTACAAGCCCTGCTTATTTTAGGACCAAATGGCCGTGTGTAAATAATGTCCCAGGATATTATTATAATTATTGCGATAATAATATCTTAATTTACAACAATTCTGAACCCGATTTAACTCAATAATGTGAAGTAAAGAATTTTGATTGTGGGCAAAGTAACTGTATTCATCGAAATTAGTTTTTAACAAATTAAAAAGCTAATGTTAGTTTTATTACATTATATACTCAGCTAAACAAGGAAATCATTAATAAAAAGAATTAAGATACGTTATCGTTCCTAGATTGATTTACCCGTTTTAAGCCAAGATGATAAAAAATGTTATTCAGGTATAAAACTCTTTAATACAAAACTGCATAATTATAGTATACCTAATTCATCATCTTGGCTTTTGGTCTAGTAGTTAGTAACCCTGAGCCAGCTAAGCCAGAGGTCGTGCGTTCGATCCCCGTCCAGGACAACTATCTGTGTTATGATCATGATGTGTATGGTTGTAATGTATCTATAATAATATATGTAGGAATGAAATGAAAAAATATGTAGGTAAGCTTAAGTTGCCTAGTTTGGGATCAGATGGTAGTTTAGAAGACAATTATTTAATTATATATGTCATCACTACAACACAAAAAAATACAAAGACTTCAGTAGCGGTCTTTTAGGCTCCACAGTGAGTCAAAGCAAACATTTTACTATAACTCCCTTTTCTTACAACTTATAAAATCACTGGTAAAGAGCCAATTTGATCTTGTTTTTCATTAAATAGTTGGAAATAAAGTGTTGTGAGGTATGAAACGCAGTCATATCACACCGCATCTATGGGAAACAAATCGGGGTAAGTTTGACTTCTTTGCTGATCACCCAAATAACACTAACGCCATCTGCAACCTCTTGTTGTCAGTCGACAGCAGCGACGCAACGGTGAAAAAGTGAAACTCGCGCCGACATCGATCTACTCCGGTGGCGTGTTGAGTTCTTTTTTACGAACGAATTATTGAAATTAACGCTTTTCGCGTAATGTCGGTGGTGCTGGTGCTTTGAAAAGAAACGGACAACGTTTTGTGCATGTTATTTTATATAATGTTACTTCGTTTATGTGCTTAGTGTAAGTTACAATAGCTTTCATACAAGTGTGTGAAGTGATAAAAAAATCGTATTTGAAGGCGTCTTGGAGTTTAGCCGGTGAGTATTGCGTGTTTTCAGCTTTCTTTTGTACATATTTGTTTACATTAGTGGTAGGAACGCGTGAGTTTTATGGCCGGAATGCGTTTTTTTCGATATTGGCGGTGGCAGGGTGTGTCTATCGAATAGGAATTGGGGTCGTAGTTTTTTTAGTCATAACTATCTAAAAATGTCACGTTACCCATGATTTCGGCTGATTGCCATGTTCTGTGATAATTTAGAGGTAAAATACCTGAAGTCTATCTACTTTTGAGTAATAAATATCAAAAAATCTTATATAGTGTTCCATATCGAGTTTTATGTATTATTATCACTAAAATACTGCGTGTAAAGTTATATTTATCGTGAATAAGTGTATTTTACTCGTTGATATTGGGCGTGACTCTAATCAATTGCTTATTATCTCTACAATGATGTCGGATGATGTCACCGTAATACTTGGTTCGGTATAACCCAACCAAATTGGATACACCTTTACCGTGTAGCTCAATCACGTGAAACTACGACTTCTTTATATGGGAGGATAATAAGCGGCGTAAAATACAATCTTGATTCTTGATTGGCACTCGAGACGAAGATTTTTTTTTGATTTGCTTTAATTGCTGTAATGAAAAAAATCACTGGGTACACCTTGATTCATTGAAGAGTCATTCTATTTTGGTTTTTATTGTGTCAAAAGCTCTTGTCTGCGATTACACGCTATTACCAGAATTACTCACTGTCTTGTTTTAAGATATTACGATTTTTTTAGTAAAATTCTGAAATCTTATACCACAGATTATAGCCGGCTAAAGCGGCATAGATAAAACGGGCTTTTATCGATATTCTCAGTACCTATTACAGTTACTTATCACATGTTTTAGCTCTGAAACTATTTACTGATGTGGAAATGAGGATTTTATTTATTTATTTTTAATTTATTTCCACTCCGGTGATTTGCGTACTACAACAATGAGGCAATCCTTAGTTTATAACAATATCTAGGACATTATTCACACACAGCCATCTGATCCCAGACTAAGCAGAGCTTGTACTATGGGAACCAGGTAACTGATACATGTACTACTTTTTTTTTATATATACATACTTATACAACGTGTAACAGAAAGAGTGAACGTAACTTAAGGGGCATATACGGTCTCCTTAAGCCTACCTATACACAAAATCTCATACCGAAATACCATCATTTTAATCTTGATCGTAAAATAATATACCGTTCAATATATCGACAAGTATTTTTATCGATATAACGAACATCCGTACTAACACAGCACAGCTGATTCTGATTTACGCTAGAAATTGTTTGACATACCTCTGTGTTTCTATGCACACCTGGTAGTTTGATTCCGATTGCACTCACTACACATATTTTGTTTTATTTTAGAGTTATGTTTTTATTTATAGCACTGCTGAATAGCTATTGGATACTTTACATCGTATAAGTATGTGATACACAAACACATTACGAGATCCTTTTTATAGTTTAACTTCTAGTTGAAGTTGTTTTCAGTACTGATGGAAGAATTTCATTATTTCACGTTCACTAAAATCTGCACCGACACCGAAAGCTTAACTCTAAGACTTGCCAACTAACACGAGTCTCTCTCATGTACAACATATTCATAGAATCGTAAAGCTTTCATGTTTCTTAGTTATAAAGAGGCGTGGCCTCCATCGCGACACTGTACCCTTCACGACATAGGTTCCTCGTAATTAAACAGCCTTAAATTCTGTGACCTATGAATCCTCATCATCACAAAGTGCACGTCTGAGGCTATTATTACGATCACTAAACGACATACCTAGTTAAGGATTTCGCGGAACACTTTACTCATTACTAAACGACATTTTAGACGATTTAGTAACTAAACACGACCTAAATAGACAGCAGTTTACGAACAACTGATGATTTTAATATTTTTATTAAATAAATGAAATTACACAATATTTGATGAATTTGGCGGCTTTCTTCGAACGCGGCCCCTTTGGCGGCGTCTTTGACTCCACTCAAAAGAGCCGCCTAGGTATCGACGACGCGCGCGGCTCGCTTACATGAATATTAAAAGATATTTAACCATTTATTATTTACCTACATCAACTCTTTGATTTTGCCGCCATATTAGTGTAACTTTGGATATAATCAGGACGGAATTTGAAATATCCCCTACTGTTCATATGAGCCTAGTACATTATTCATATTTTTTTATTTGTATGTATGCACTTTCTATTCCATCACTCTCATGATCCGATGGGACGACTAGAGATACGACCGGAAAGAGGTCAGGCACAGGAACGACGGCTTTACGTGCTCTCCGAGGCATGGGGGTGTAATATCGTCAACTCCCAGACTTCGGGCTGATACTGAGAAATTTCTTTTTACGGAAAAATCCCATAATCACTTTTTGGCCCGACCCGGGAATTGAACCCAGGACTTCATTATTCCCATAATCACTTTTTGGCCCTACCCGGGATTTGATCCCAGGACTTTATTATCTGCAGTTGAACACGCTACCGCTAGACCAATGAGTTATACACGAACACATTCAAATGGCGCGGCGCGCGGGGCCCGAATATTAAAAAAATATTTAACCATTTATTATTTACCTACATCAATCCTTTGTATTCGCCGCCGTATTAGAGTTCCTTGCGACAAAATCAGGACGGAATTCGAAATGTCCCGTAATGTTCATATGAGCCTAGTACATTATTCATATTTTTTACTGCGTGTACCGCGTGTGTTTATCTGGTTAGTTTGTATTAAAAATTAAGTACCTATTCGTTTCCGGCCAGATTAAATTCACATATTGAAAGAAAAATTTAATATTCTTACTATTTAACACACAAAAAAATATCTGCAGTTACATAAGTCAATTAAATTATTTATTTCTCCTAGATCCAACATCTTGCGGAATATCAATTTAAATTAAGTGATTTTTCCTAGTTATCAAAGTATGAATGATTAAAATGTCACTAAAAATTAGAGCAAAAATTCAGTTAAACATTTGATTGAATCTTAAAATAAACACGTGTAATAAATTATGTGACTGTACAGAACCACACTTTTTATTTACAGTCTAAGTAGTAGGTACCCAAAGAGTTCGCGGTAAGGTTCATTACCCTTGCGGCTGAGTTTTTAGTGTTGTTCATAATGTCGGTAATCTTTCTTGTTGATTTAGGTTGTCGATAGAAAAATAAATTACTAGTTGAATAAAAAATGATTATTTCTGTTTGAAGTTTCGTCCATAGGTAGCCGTCCTGATACCCTATAACCCCCTTAAGTTACGTTCACACTTTCTGTTACACGTTGTATAGATAATTACACCCAGAGTCAGGACAAATAGACATGTTCATGCACACAAATATCTGTCCTGGGTGGGAATCAAACACATAATTTGCAGCATGAAATGAAGGCATTTACCAAAACAGGCCAACCAGCCCATAATGAACCATGGAATATTATGAAATTAAATATCTCTTTTAATCTATGGGTTTTTATAGTTTTCTTTTTTTTAATGGTGGAACATTGGTGTTTTAATTTTTTTTGTTTCCTTGTCTGTACATCTGCCATATTTGTTCTAGTTTAAACTCCAACCCCAAAGATCCTATGCAATTTGTACTGCATGTGTTGTGTGTGGCTATGCGAGAAATAGACTACATGCAATAATAATAATAAAAACTTGTGGACATTATTCACACATGGCCTTCTGATCCTAAACTAAGCAGAACTTGTACTATGGAAACCAGATAACTGATATACTAATAATAATAATGCATGGACAGTCAACATGATGAATTATTTGGTGAAATATATATTGGTAGGAATTACTTATACTTATAAATATCACAAAGATACCTTTGTAAATTCATAGAAGCTTTCTGACTAAAAGTCTGTGAGCTATTGGTTTTATGTCTGTCTAAAGATGCATTGCAGTAGTTATATTAAAACAATAATATTAAGATATATAATGGTTCGGAGTACTTGCTGATAAGAGACAGAAGTAATATGAAAGCGGCTTGGCACCAACCGCAAACTTCTCTTGTCAGGTCTGCGGCAGGCTATGTCGCTCTCGCATCAGTTTGTTTAGCCACCAAAAAAAAATTCTCTCAGTCAATGCGCTGTAAATGTCTGTAACAGACGCAAAGGCCATATATATATATATAATATAAAAATGAGCTAATTTTAAATGTGATTGGGGTCGATTTCAAATTTCGAATTAAAATGATACTTTTTTGTTTGATTTCTTAAATACCCGTTTTTTGGGTTATTAATGGTGTTAGCTCACTATATGAGGTTATATTAACATAAATTAAATAAAATAATAATGATATTTTAATGAAAACTATTGAAAAATTGAAATCAGAGTGACACGAATGAGCGATGTTGTTACACTAATGAAATTATCTAAAACATGAATGAGATTAAATGCCTACTAATGACAATAAAAAAACAACTGTAAATACTAATTTTTAATAATTTTGCCATGTAGGTTATCAGAAAATTAAAATAAAACTAAGACAGTTTTTCTATTTGTGGGCTCCATTGTAGCTTTGAGTCAATAGTGATACCCAAGAACACAGTTGATTCATTGATTCAACAGGGTCCAACCTAGCTCCATTAAGTTGTAGATTGGCTGTCACCTGTTTCAGATTCGGTGTAGTGAATTTTATGACCTTAGTTTTCTTATCATTTAGCACAAGATTATTGGCATTAAACCAATAAACAACTTTAGATATTGCGTCATTAATATCGTCAAAATTGCTTAATTTTCGGTTTATTTTGAACGTCAAGGAAGTATCGTCTGCAAACAACACAATCTCATGCTTATCCCTTACATAGTAAGGTAAGTAATTTATATAAATTAAAAACAAAAATGGGCCACGAATTGACCCCTGTGGGACCCCATTACCACTGGAGATCCCGGAGATATTTTACCGTTTATGTCGACCTTCTGAATTCTTTTGCCCAAGTAAGAAGTCAGAAGTTCGAGAGCCTTGTTCCTAATACCGTAGTGGTGTAATTTTCTGACCAGAGTATCATGATGAACGCAATCGAACGCTTTGGACAAATCGCAAAAGATACCTAATGCATCTTGCGAGTCTTTCCAAGCCGCGAATTTACTTTTTAATAAGTTGACCCCTACATCTATGGTTGAGCAACCCTTTGTGAATTCAAACTGTTTCCGGTGTAGTTAATTATGTATATTAAAGTGTCTGAGCAACTGGCTAAGCATAAGTTTTTCAAATATTTTACTATATTTGAAGGGTCTGAAGTATCACCAGCTTTAAACAAAATAATGATTTTACTATACTTTGTCCAGTCAGGAAATACACCTGATGCAACACAGCAATTGAACACAGTAGCTAAGTGTGGGGCGATTATAGTAATAATTATTGATGAAACAGTCTTAACAGATAGACAGATCCTTTGAGTTTTTCATATTAATACTCTTGAAAGCATTTAAAATATATTTAGTGCTAACCACCGAAAATTCTAAAACTGTGACACACGACCCTGCGCTTTGCTTGAGTATCTGCTCAGCAGAGATAGAAGAATATGAAAGAGAGTAGAGAAGTAGTAATGACGACTGGAATATTCGAAAAATCAACATGCAACACTCATCATTAATCAAATTTAATAAAGAGTTGTACAAGTGATCCGGATTATCATGATAGGGCAGCCATGATAGTTTTTTTACTACATTACATTAAAATTTTTCTAAGCGGCTTTCACTAAATGGAATATAGCTTATAAGTTTTCTTTTAATTTTTGGAGAATTTGAAAAAGGTTCCAACTGACCTGATTTATCTGACCGAATTTTATTGATTGAAATAAAGGTTTTACAGTGCTAAATATATTATCAATGCATGTAGCACTTTTGGCAGTTACTCTAGTTGGTTCTGTAAAATTGTGACATAAATATAGGATTTATACAAATTTAATAAATTCAGTAATTCTTTGGATGCCTGTGGTTAATTAAAAAACGTAAGAAACTCTTGTTGATGTTGTTGCCCAAATCCAGACGCCATTGCTTCTGTTTGAGTTACCATAAATGCCTGATTTTCCCAAGTACCTTTAACTTTAGCAACTGGTGTCATATTCTGCTCTTTGCGAATTCGAGAAGTTGGAGCTTTATTGGGTTTATCGGCGTGTTTAATGGTGATATCGCTAAACTCTAGGAACTCCGATTCGGAATTCCAAAGCACTTGGTGGACTAACATAGTTCCTTTAAAAGGAGCTAATCTCATGTTCTTCTACAACCGTTATCTCGACATTCTTTATGTTTTTATTTTTGGTTATATTTTTCTCTCCTTGCTATTCTTCTAACTCATCTTTACTCATCCTTTTGTTATTTAGCATAATGTTCTGAAAAATTATTTCATAAATAACAGCTACTAAGCCATAGCTTAATTACACTAAGCAACACTCAAACTCAAAATATAAACAATATAAACACCGATAATAATTTATAGCAAATTTCGTAGATAATCATGCAAATATAACTATTGATTTTCGTGACATCACACACAAAAACGGAGAATTAAAAAATAAAACATACTTTGACGTAATCAGGCAGAAAGCCTTAATTTTTTTGTTAATAATTCATTATTATAATATCTCATTAGTGATGGATTCAATATCATTAGTGTTACTTGAAAAATTTACACCAATGACAGTAACACTAATGATATTTGGAACAAACATATAATTTTTAAGCTTGTGGAACTTTCTAGACGGCAATCGAATACATTTGAAATATCCATGTTCTTGTTAGCTATAAGAAATACTGTGTTAGAAAAATTCGATTACAATACCTTTTGCAATTATGGTTAAGAGATGAATGAGTCTAGTTTCGTCCACGGCACTGAAATCGGTAGAAATATGAATATCTCGCAAAAAATATGAAAAGTACCACCGCTCTGAATAAACGCTGCAAGACCAATGACGATGTGTCGGCGGGTGGGGTGAGGCGGAGGCCCAGGAGCTCCGTGGATTTAATATTATGACGGTATTAATTTATGCTACACTAATGACAGATAAACCGTGATCAATGTTTTAAACACTAGGATAATAGTATTCTATTATTCACAAATAAAAAATGTATACTATTTTTGAAAGCTTGCACATCATCATGATATGAAATATTAAATAAATAGAATTTCTACGAATAACTTCGTTTTTATTCGAGTTTATTTGAACGTAACTGGAAAATGCGTAATATTTTCTTAAGGGACTAAATGTTATAGTTTTAGTTTTCTCGCAAATGGCACACTTTTGGGTGTTGTTTTGTTTTGGAACGTTAAAAGGTTAATAAAGACTACAATATTAAAAAAAAAACGAAAACAATCGCAAAAAAATTCAATGTTATTAGAGATGTCAACATTTTTTACTCTGTTTGAAATCGACCCATTGACATTGTTGTTTGATCATTTTTACTAGCCTGTCGGAAGTTGTGGGTTTGATTCCAACCCAGGACAAATCTTTGTGTGGTGAGCATGATTATGTGTTTTGTGTCTGGGTGCACATGTGGCGCAGCGGCTAAGACAGTCGCTTCGCCGCTTGGTATTGCTTACAGCCTTCTGGAAGCTTTGTTTTCTAGAAACATGGCCAACTGTTATGTTCACAATGGCCTCTGAAAGATCATATCATATGAGGACACCTTCCAAACTATTAAATTTTAGTTTTATAGCACTGCAATGCAGAGGGTAACTTAACCATAAAAATAAACCAACACCTCTTCAAGATTGGCGTCACAGACAGCCCCCTGTGCAGAGGGTGCATTGAAAATAAAGAAACAGCATCACACATACTGCTACACTGCAAGAGTGTTGCTACCAACGGGCAAAGTGCCTGAATGATCCGAAGACACTACAGGAGGCCCTCAAGCCAGGCTTTCGTGGTCTCCTGGACTTCTGGATGGAACTAAAATGGTTCGAGTAGCCAAACAAGTATCATGCACAATGGCCCAATTAGGAGGAGTGTGGAAACCTATCCCCCAACTAACTCACTAACTAACATGGACAACTGTTATGTTCACAATGGCCTCTGAAAGATATCATATGAGGACACCTTCCAAACAATTAAATTTTAGTTTTATAGCACTGCAATGCAGAGGGTAATTTAACCCAAAAAATATTTGTGTATATATATTGTTGATATTCCTTAATAAAATTACTTAATAAATATTATTAATATAGAAAAAATTTAAATAGAATATCTTAAGGATAACTTAGTAACAGGAAAAAATAATTTTATATATAACAATAGGTTAATAATAGAAGTAGGTGTAAAAATTTAATTAGTTAAGTATAAATATACATATATAAATATCTTGGGGCCGCTAACACACTGCCATCAAATCCCTCACTATATGTACATTTGGATCCTATATCATATTTATAAAAAACTAGCTGTGCCCCGCTGTTTTACCCGCGTTTAATTGTATAAATTATCATAACCCCTACCCCGTTGGTGATAGCGTAATAATATGTAGCCTATATGTTTACCCTACCTCTTAGTAATATTCATGCAAAATTTAAAGTAAATCCATGCAGTACTTTTTGAATTTAACCCGGACATACATACAGACAAACAGGCACACAGACAAAAATTCTAATAACTATATTTTTCGCTTCGGTATCGATTGTAGATCAGGCCCCAAGTATCCTTTATAAAACTATTCTATGTACAGTTTTGACTTTCCTACGATTTTATTATATAGATTTTGTCTGCCTCTTTGGTCTAGCGGTAGCATGTTCACCTGCAGAGTAGGTTTATAATAGGTCCTGGGTTTAAATCCCAAATTAGGCCAAAAGTGATTTTGGGACTTTTCTGTAAAAAGAAAATTCTCATTATTGACCCGAAGTCTAGGAGTTGGTGGTATTTTACCCCCCTGCCTCAGAGAGCATGTAAAGCAGCTGGTCCTTTACCTGACCTCTTTCTGGTTGTTATGCTAGATATCCCATCATGCTGACAGATATTTGTGTGCAAGAACATGTCTGTTTCTCCTGAGGCTGGGTGTAATTATCTATACAAGTATGTATTTATATAGATAATTACACCCAGGTGGGAATTGAACCCACAGTCTCTGGCATGCCTCCAAAGCACAGGAATGGTCAGAAATTAAATCACTTTGGCCACCCTACTGCTACATATAGTACTAAATACATATTTACAAAAGAAAAGAAGTATATATAATTATCAGTTATCTGGTTTCCATAGTACAAACTCTGCTTAGTTTGGGATCAGGGGCTCTACCGGCTAGGTCGCCGAACATCGTTTTCGTGTATGGCGTTCAAATAAATAAAGGTTAAAAATGACTTAATCAACGTTAAATTGGCTTCCATGAGCACATGTGATGTCATAAATCGTCCAGAATCGATTGTCAACGTTGAAGCAGATTTAACAATTGATTAAGTCATTTTTAACCTTTATTTATTAGGACGCCATTTAAAAAATCGATGTTTGGCGTCTTAGCTGGTAGAGCCCCAGATGCCCCTGTAAATAATGACCCTGGATATTATTATTATTATTAATGGACTTAGAAAGACAATATATTACCTCATTATGTGTAACTACCATGCTACTATT
The DNA here is from genome assembly GCA_951640165.1 of Pseudoips prasinana. Classification (NCBI taxonomy): domain Eukaryota; kingdom Metazoa; phylum Arthropoda; class Insecta; order Lepidoptera; family Nolidae; genus Pseudoips; species Pseudoips prasinana. The sequence goes on from OX621264.1 coordinate 2,825,261, forward strand.
ATACCAGTGAGGCATAATATGTGACTAAAAAACTATTTTGTACCAGTACACTGTTGTACAATACGCCTTTATTCTTCCAACAATACTTCTTTGTTCAGTCAAACTAACTCAATGTCAGTTTTGTAATCTGAATACTGAACATCTATTCAGTGACTAATACTGGACTGCATAAACATCTGCTGCAGGGGAGCCTGACGCACTCGGTATTTTGGATGCTAGGCTTCAAGTACTAGTAATAAGTAGTCTACTGCCTCGTTGGTCTAGCGGTAGCTTTATCACCCGCAGAGAACGAGGTCCTGAGTTCAAATCCCGGGTCGGGCCAAAAAGTGATTTTGGGATTTTTATGAAAAAAATCTCAGCATCAGCCCAAAGTCTGGAAGTTGGCGGTATTACACCCCCGTGCCTTGGAGAGCACGTAAAGCTGTCGGTCCTGTACCTGAACTCTTTCCGGTCGTGTCGCTAGGCGTCCCATCGGATCATGAGAGTGATGGAATAGATAGTGCCCCTGTGTTTGCGCACACACTTGTGCACTATAATATGTCCTGCGCAATTGGCTAGTCTCCATTAAGTTTGGCCGCCGTGGCCGAAATTCGGTCGGGAGGACATCATCAATAAGTAGTTATTTAATTATGTTTATTTTTACATTTCCTTCTTTTTAACAGTAAATTTATTAAATATGTTTTATTTTTATGGATATACCACAATTTTGGTGTATGTCTTGTTGCACACCTACTGCTATTAGTTATTGTTCAGCTCCTATCCATCCTAAGGTTATCTGGAAGAGATCGCTTTATGCGATAAGACCGCCCTTTGTACAACTTGTTTATTGTAAATTTGAATTTTATAGCATTATTCGCAATGCAAAGCGTTTATCTAATCTCAAAAATGGGAAATCAAAAATTTGGAAGGTATTATCAATATGATATGATCTTTGTAAAAGATCTCTGTAAACAATGTCCCAGGATATTATTATTATAAAATATTTTAATTTTTATATTATTATTCTCAATGCAAAACATTTATCTAATTTCAAAAACGTATCAAAAATATGCAACTGTGAACATATCAGTCGGCCATGTTTCTAGAAAACAAAACCGATAGATAATACCTACATCCTCCGGAAGGGTGTTAGCAAGGGAATCCTAAATTTGATCTGCCAGCGTGTATCGTTCGTAGCTTAACGCAGAGCGCCTGCCCCGGATTGGTAGATGGTGCAGGTTCGAGACCCGCCGGACGATCAAATTTATGATTTTCCATTTTTGAGATTGTTTATGTAATATCCTATGAAATATGTATTCTTATGGTGTACAATAAAGAGTATTCTATCTATCTATCTACATTGGTGCTTGTGGTGGTTGGTATCAATTCATGAAGATCGAGAGTGATCATTCATTGATAAACACACTACAAATACACCATGCTTTGGCAAAAGATAGGATGGACAATGTGGGATTGTGAGGGTCGCTGAATGCGGGTAGCGCAAGACCGGCAAATGATGATATGATGATAATGATGAACTGGGTATTAGCATACCCTGCACTAGGACTTCCATATAAGACCCTTAGGGCCAGCGCAGACAGAGAGGAGCGCAGCGTAGAGGATTTTATTAAGGCACTAGAAAATCAACTTTAGAGCTATAGGAATAAAGTGCATATATGCTTGAACCTGACAAAATGCTGCTTCATTTAAACTTGCATATAAATTGGGTACCTAAAATAAATAAATAATTGGGTGGTAGTCGAGAATAGACAATAATATTTGAGTCAAGTTGACTGAATTTGACAGTAAATGAGCGGTCATTTAAGGTTTATGACAATTGTGACTCATATTCAGTCATTTTACATCTCTACGCAGGAGTGACTGAGAGGGTGAAAAACAGGTTAATGTACGAAATCCTTTCTGCGCCGCAACCACACTTTAGCGCAAAAGATCCATAAGTATCGTAGTTATGTACGAAAATATATAGAAATGTACTCAAAAAGGGGCATTGTTATAATCAGATTAATATTTACTACACCTACTTTGTTAACAGTATTTCCATTTGTTTTATTATTAATCACATAATGACATAGATAAGTAATTGTGCAAAATAATGCAGACATTTTTTATCTGTGAGTAATTAATACAGTAAATTAACCTAATTGTTGTTGCCTGGATGATTAATAAATCGTTTTGTTGCAATTTGCTGTACAATTAATAAGTATTATTGTTTATTTAGTATATAAATTATATTATTCATATTTATTCTGTGAGTTATAAAATACTAGCTGTGCTCGTGGTTTTACCCATGTTAAACTTCATAAATTATAGCCTATCTGCTATGTAGCAGTAAGTATATAAGATATACTAGCGGTTTCACCCGCGACAAAGTAGTTTTGGCGTAAAAGAGTAACAAACATACATCCATACATCTATGCTCACAAACTTTCGCATTTATAATATAGTAGGATGTGAACCTCTAGCGGTTTTGGCAGTACACGCCGGAATAGCTCGCAGATGGTAGAAGTTTTCCTACTTACTTGACATTTATCGTCATATTTTGGATATTTCTCACAATATCTTTATAAATTGTGGCTTATGTGTTATTCTGATGTATAAGCTAGTTCGGTAGTTTTTGCGGGAACGAGTACAGATACATTCATACTCACAAACTTTCGAATTTATAATATTAGTAGCATATATATGTGTAATTCTTGTAGGTTGAATTTGCCACCTACATCATTCATAGCAAGCTTAGGAAGGGGGCATGTAAATTCGATCGGCCGGTGTGTATTATTCGTAGCTTAATTTGTACCTTGGAATAACAGAAGATGCATCTTTGATTGCCATCTGAAAAATACTTCTTAAACGATTTCTACGTGTCGCGATTTCTCCGTTGCATACGCAACGAAGTAAAGAGACGATCACATATAAAAACATCTTTTGGCGGTCACCCATCTTTAGTGTGACCGCGTGCCTAGGTGCTTAACCTCGCCAGACACTTAATGTCCTCCTAGCCAAATTTCGGCCACAGCGGCCAGTCTCAATAGATATTAGCCATCAGCGCGGATATTATAGTGCACAAGTGTGTGCGCAAACACAGGAGCACTTTCTATTCCATCACTCTCGTGATCCGATGGGACGCCTAGCGACACGCCCGGGAAGAGGTCAGGTACAGGACCGGCGGCTTACGTGCTCTCCGAGGCACGGGTGTATAATATCGCCGAATCCCAGACTGCGATCTGATACTGAGAATTTTTTTTTTTTTATAGAAAAGTCTCTAAATCACTTTTGGCCCGAGCCGGGCTTTGAACTCGTTCCCTGCGGGTGAACACGCTATCGCTAGACCAACGAGGCAGTCAGGCACTTACCGAATAGACGAACGCCGTACATAATAACTTCACATATCTATATATATAAAAATCAATGCCACTTTCCGTTGTAATGTTATAACTCAACAACGCTTTTACCGATTTGGCTAATTTTGGTCTTGAATTATTCGTGGAAGCCCAGGGAAGGTTTGTTCGTAGAGAAAATTAAAAAAAAAAGTCTTGAACAAGTGTAAAATCAACATCTTTCTATACTCCCATATACAAACAATTTGTACTAATACTTAAAAGCGTAGCGAAGCACGTACCGGGCCGCTAGTATTTTATAAAATCATCGTTTAGGCATAATTTTTGACTTGTAAATTGAGTTTTGAGTGAAGTTCGATGATTTTTTGCCACTTTTTCTATTCCATTGTCCGTCACTCAAGCACATCATAACTAAGATGGATTGGAGTTCGTATCCAAACCTGTTTTGTGCATAAACCCTTAAAACTACTGTGGCGGTCACTCATCTTTAGTCTGATCGCGTGCTTAACCTCGTCGAAAAATACAGACGACGAGCGTATCCTACAACATATCCTACTAATATTATAAAGGCGAAAGTTTGTGAAATATCTAGGGACAATGTCACACAGATCATCCTAGCCCCAAACTAAGCAAAGCTTGTACTATGGGTACCAGGCGACGATATACATACTTATATAGATAGATAAATACTTATATACATATTAAACATCCATGACTCAGAAACAAATGTTCTTGCTCATCACACAAATATTAGCACTTACCGGGATTCGAACCCAGGACCACCAGCTTCGTAGGCAGGAGCACTACCAACCGTCAAGTGTTTGTTACTTCTTCACGTTTAAACGGCTGGAGCGATTTAAATAAAATTTGGTATGGAGTTAGCTGACACCCTGGATTAACACGTAGGCTGTAATTTATAAAGTTTAACGCGGGTAAAACCGCAGGGCGCAGCTAGTATTTAATACAATCATCGCTAGGTATGATTTTTGACTTGTAAAGTGAGATTTCACCGAGGTTTGATGATTTTTTGCCACTTTTTCTACTCTATTGTCCGTCAGTCAAGCTCGTCATAACTAAGATGGATTGGAGTACGTATTCAAACCTGTTTTTTAGGGTTCCGTAGCCAAATGGCAAAAAACGGAACCCTTATAGATTCGTCATGTCTATCTGTCTGTCTGTCGGTCCGCCCGTATCTCACAGCCACTTTTTTCCGTCCGTCGAAACTTGGTAAGTAGATGTATTCTATGAACCGCATTAAGATTTTCACACAAAAATAGAAAAAGAATAATAATTTTGGGAGGTCCCCATACATAGAAGTGAAACTAAAAAAAATATTTTCATCGTACCCATACATGTAGGGTATCTATAGATGGGTCTTCAAAAATGATATTGAGGTTCCTAATATCATTTTTTTCTAAACTGAATAGTTTGCGCGAGAGACACTTCCGAAGTGGAAAAATGAGTGTCCCCCCCCCCCCTGTAACTTCTAAAATAAGAGAATGATAAAACTAAAAAAAATATATGATGTAGATTAACATGTAAACTAACAACGAAAATTGGTTTGAACGAGATCTAGTAAGTAGTTTTTTTTTAATGCGTCATAAATCGTAAATAAAATCGGAAGTACTTGCTGCTGCGGAACCCTTCATGGGCGAGGCCGACTCGCACTTGGCCGGTTTTTGTTTAACGTACATGTCATTTAGATATGTAAGCAACTTAGCAGACGTTGGGGTCATTGACTTGCTAATTAGGTATGACGTTGTATTTTTACGTTGATCTAGAATAGAAGAGCTCGTAGATGCTCTCACTGGTCTGTCTCGCGTTCAGTCCCTAAGTCAAAGACAAAAATACTTTATTCCGTAAAAAAATTACATTTATGTGGATATGTCATATTTTTTTACCCTACCGTGCAGTGCATGACGTGGCAGCTACTGAGAAACACTGCTAGAAAACTCAGTAGGAATCCTTTTTTAAAATAAAATATACTTAAGATTAATTACAATCATGTGTGTTGACCCAGAACAACTCAATCCCAAGCACTTTAATCACCTAAATAATCAGAAATTTTGTAATATGCCCTGCTACACAATTTGGCTTTAATAATTCTTTTTAACTTATTCGTAGACAATTCTCTAATATCATTGGTAAGTTTGTTATAGAATCTTATACATTGATGACCACCAAAAGTGGACTAATTTCTGTTCGTGATTTGGAGGGCACGTTAAGCTGTCTGTCCCGGTTGTAGTCATTAGACAACAGTCGTTAAGCCATATCAGAGGCTTACTGGGCGGCTTAAACATATCTGACACCAGGCTAACCACTGTCCATACGATAAGCAAGTAGGTAACAATAAAAAAGATTTATTATGCACTTCAGTATAGAAAGCCTAATTTATATTTTGTTTTAGTGTCAATACAAACGCTAATCTACTATATAAAAAATAAGTCGGGTTTTCCTTCCTGACGCTATAACTCCAGAACGCACGAACCGATTTCGACGGTTTTGCATTCGTTGGAAAGGTCTCGGGCTCCGTGAGGTTTATAGCAACGAAAATTTATAAAATTTAACGCGGGTAACACCGCGGGGCACAGCTATTTATTTATAGAAACATTGATACAATAATTAGTTTCGCCGCTACTAATGTAAAAAATTCTATAACATACTTCCCAATTATATTAAACTAGTTCTGCCCCGCCATTTTACCCGCATTAAACATTATTATAAATTATAGCCTATGTGTTAATCCAGGGTGTCAGCTAACTCCATACCAAATTTTATTGAATTCGCTCCAGCCGTTTAGACGCGAAGTACGACGCGTATATAATGACAGTAAACGGAACAAATGAGATGTACAAAGGTCGTGGCAAATGAAAATCCACTGGCTCTGCCTACCCCTCTAGGAAACAGGCGTGAGTCTATGTATGTATGTAAACGAAAACATGATAATACTATTATGCAGAATATTCTCTATCAATGATATATATATAATCGAATTGCTTTAAAGCGAGTGTATTCCATGCATTGCCTGGCAATAGGATAATATAATAATAATAATATCCTGGGACGTTATTCCCATACGGCCATCTGATCCCAAACTAAGCAGAGCTTGTACTATGGACACCAGATGACTGATATACTACCTACATATATTGCCTTTCTTTTGGTAACATACTTATATATTTAATTACACTCCGGCTTAGACTCGGGACAAACAGACATGGGGTTGGATCTCAAATCGAGTCGCCTGAATTTGAGATAAGTGTGTATATGGGGGGGTTAAGGGGGTTCGTACTAAGTGATAAAACGCATTTTTTTCTGCCGGAGACCCGCCATTTTTTTTTTTATGATTTTTAAAATGATAGGACTTCATACAAATGCACAGAACAGAACGCAATTTTGAACATTTCGTAGCGATTTCGATACCTACAGCGTTGTAAAACAATGTAAACGCATTGCTTTCGTGTTTAGAAGTATTATTATTTTTTTATATAATCATCCGAAAAATACCCAAAACTGAATTGTTCTTTGTCACTATCATGATAGTTTTGCAAAAATGCACTTTTATGAAATAATTTGGGTTAGGTTAGGTTAGAACGGTGACCATTTGGCGCGCGAAGGCGAGCGAGCGTGCCGCGGCAGCGGCCGCCGAGCGCTAGAAAAACATTAACCATGGCTATCTCCATAACCATGGGGTTCCGCGGGTTGGGGATGGTACACCCTCAATTTAATTACGCTTGAAGGCGACTTGATTTGAGATATTAACCCAGACATGTTCATACACACAAATATATGTCCTGGGTGGGGTGAGGCAAGTATTTACCATCCGCGCCAACAGGCCGACGGCCTACTAAATATATAAGTATGTTTATCAGTTGTCAGGTTGCCATAGTATGGGCTCTGCCTACTTTGGGGTCAGATGGCAGTTGTGTTAGTTGCCCCAAGATATCTTAATATGAGAGAAATTTGTTTCATTTAAGGTTTTATTTAAAGCCCAATCTCTACGCTTATTTAATTCACTTTTATAATATTAATTTTGGAAGTTATAAAATACTATACATGTATAAATAAGTTAGTCCTCACACTAATATTATTATTTTTTTTCTTTATTATTTAGGGACTTTTATAACGCACAGCGTATGTCAGTCCCATCGTACCCTAAGACAAGTTTCAAATCAAACGGGATCAATGGATCAGGGCCATAAACTCGAACAACTTTCTCGCATCATCGGAAGTCGGCTTACTTAATATATGGTGGAATGTACCTATATTGTTCTTGTTCAACTTCACAGCCCTGAACAACTTATTCCTATCAGCCTCATACTGGACACATTCCATCAACAAATGATGCATATCTTCTACAACTCCACACACCTCACAGTTGGGAGAGGTTATCTTTTTCATCAAGAAAGCGAATTTGTTACATGGAATATGTCCCGATCTGAGTCTGTGAGCTGTCACCACAAATTTTCTGCTTAGGTTAATATTTACAAACCAGGCTAAACGGGGAGGCTGACACTGTATGGTTTTATACCAAATTCCTTTTTCTAATGAAGTTCTGTCAAAATATTCCTTCCAATGATCATAACAAACATTTTTGAATTTTGGTAATATTTCGGAATAATCAAGAGTAATATTAGTTTGTTTTCCGTGTTTGGCTGCGTATTTGGCCAACATATCAGCCTGCTCACTAATATTATAAAGGCGAAATTTCGTGAGTGTGTATGTTTGTTACTTCTTCACTGGAGCAAGCTTCAATAAAATTTGGGATGGAGTTAACCTACACCCGCGAAATTTTGTACGTATGGATGGATGGATGGATGTTTGTTACTCTTTCACGTAAAAATGGATTTTAATGAATCTTTACTATAACAAAGGTTATACATCAGAATAACACATAGGCTACAATTTATAAAGATATTGTGTGAATTGTGCAAAATATGACGATAAGTGTCAAGTAAGTAGGAAAAATCTACCATGTGCGAGGTATGCCGGCGTGCACTGCCAAAACCGCTAGAGTTACACATCCTACTAATATTATGAATGCGAAGGTATAGTTGTATGGATGTATGTTTGTTACTGTTTTACGCCAAAACTACTTTAACGCCGGTGAAACTGGCCGCAGCCAAAATTCGGGCACCGGCCACTAATATCATTATTATTGGTCGGATGCAAGAACACAAGCTAGATGTCTCTTCCGCACCGCTTTGGCGTGACGCCAGATGACGTCACTCACTATTCCCTCCATGAATAGAAGAGGTGAATTAAATACGCAAAGAGATTCCGCTTTAAAACCTTACATGATACAGATTTATTTTTGGCTAGCTGTGCCCCGCGGTTTTACCCGCGATAAACTTTATAAATTATAGCCTACTAGCGGCCCGGTACGTGCTTCGCTACGCTTTTAGTATTAGTACAAATTGTTTGTATATGGGAGTATAGAAAGATATTGATTTTACACTTTTTCAAGACTTTTTAAAAATTTTCTTACGTACAAAACCTTCCCTGGACTTCCACGAATCATTGAAGACCAAAATTAGCCAAATCGGTATAGGCGTTGTTGAGTTACAACATACAACGAAAAGTGGCATTGATTTTTATATATATATAGATGTGTTATTCGGATGTATAAGCTATATTATTACAAAGTTTCATCAAAATTAGTTCGGTAGTTTTTGCGTGAAGAAGTAACAAACTCACAAACTTTTGCCTTTATAATATTAGTGTATATATATATATATATATATATATATATATATAGCCTATGTGTTAATCCAGGGTGTCAGCTAACTCCATACCAAATTATATTAAAATCGCTCCAGCCGTTTCGACGTGAAGTAACAAACATACACACTCACACAGTCAAAAATTTTCGCCTCTAGCATATTAGTGTGACTAGCCTTCTCCCCGGTTTCACCCGTGTTAAACTTTATAAATTGTGTTATTCGGAAATATAAGCTATATATCATTATTTTTTTTTTTTTCTAGGGACAATGTCACACAGATCATCCTAGCCCTAAACTAAGCAAAGCTTGTACTATGGGTACCAGCCGACGATATACATACTTATATAGATAGATAAATACTTATATACATAGAAAACATCCATGACTCAGAAACAAATATTCGTGCTCATCACACAAATATTTGCACTTACCGGGATTCGAACCCAGGACCAACAGCTTCGTAGGCAGGAGCACTACCAACTAGGCTACGGTGATCGTAGTTATCTATACATATAATAAAATCGTAGGAAAGTCAAAACTGTACATCCAAACTTCCAAACTATATAATATAATTAATAAATGCGAAAGTAACTCTGTCTGTCTGTCTGTCTTTGCTTCACGCCTAAACTACTGAACCGATTTGTGTGAAATTTGGTACAGACATAGTTTGGAACTTGAGAAAGGACATAGGATAGTTTTTATTACAATAAATAAAATAAAAAATAAAATAGCGCCATCTATTGGTCAAGAGTCGGCATCAATTCAGTACTGAAAATTCATCGGAAAAATGTAAATAAATAGTAAAAAGGTATGAAAATATAATATAATACAACTTTTAGTACAAAGAAAATGTTGTAACGGAGTATAGATAAACTAGCTTTTGCCCGCGACTTCGTTCGCGTGGAATAGTGACTTCCGGCAGATTTTTGGTTTTACCCACATAGTTCCCGATCTCGCGGGATCTCTTCAAAAATGAAATATGGAAGATATTCTAGGGAACTCAACATAATGAGCTCTGCGTTTGAATTGAAGATATGTATACTCACTTAGGGCATTAAAGCCGTTATTGCCGGAAGTCACTATTCCACGCGAACGAAGTCGCGGGCAAAAGCTAGTTGAATATATTTTGAAAAGGATACTTGGGGCGTGATCTACAATCGATATCCAAACCAAAAATATAGATTTTAGAATTTTTGTCTGTATGTATGTCCGGGCTAAACTCATAAAGTACTCCATGGATTTACTTCCAATTGTGCATGAATTTTACTAAGAGGTTGGGTCAACATATAGGCTACATATCATCATGCTATCACCTTCGGGGGAGGAGCTATGATAATTTATAAAATTTAACGCGGGTAAAACCGCGGGGCATAGTTAGTCATTATATATATCTGTGGTAAAAAAAACTTGACCTGTGATTCGAACCCGGGACCGCAGAATCATGTTGGCATGTTGCCATGTCCGGAAGAATCATTATGAGTCAGTTTGTTTTTGTGTTAGACATGTCGATAACAAAGTCATACTCTTTCCTGTGTTTTGTTCGTGATGGCAAAAAATATCATCTCCCCATCACATCTCGTGGGGGGCGTAGCAGTCGTCTTAAAGAAATACCTGCAGCAGCGAATCTCTGTGTACTAAGATCATCGTAGTGTCTCAATACTCAATATTTTATTTAAAGTCAAAAGTCAAAAATTCTTTATTCCGTAAAAAAAAATCATTTAGCGCAATCGTCATATTTTTTTTACCCTACCGTGCAGTGCATGACGTGGCAGCTACTGAGAAACACTGCCAGAAAACTCAGTAGGAATCCTTTTTTAAAATAAAATATACTTAAGATTAATTACAATCATGTGTGTTGACTCAGAACAACTCAATCCCAAGCACTTTTTTATCACTTAAATAATCAGAAATTTTGTAATTTGCATTTTACAATGTCAAATAGGTGTTACAATAATACATGGCATGATTCTAATAATAATATCTTGGGACATTATTTACACGCGGCCATCTGATCCCAAACTAAGCAGAGCTTGTACTATGGAAACCAGATATACTACGTAAATACATACTTATATAGATAAATACATCCAGACTCAAGACAAACGGTCACCGTAGCCTAGTTGGTAGTGCTCCTGCCTACGAAGCTGGTGGTCCTGGGTTCGAATCACGGTAAGTGCAAATATTTGTGTGATGAGCACGAATATTTGTTTCTGAGTCATGGAAGTTTTCTATGTATTTAAGTATTTATCTATCTATATAAGTATGTATATCGTCGCCTGGTACCCATAGTACAAGCTTTGCTTAGTTTGGGGCTTGGATAATCTGTGTAACATTGTCCCTATATATTATTATAAACAGACATATTCATGCACGCAAATATCTGTCCTGGGTGGGAATCGAATCCACGACCGACGAAAACCAAGCAATCGCCAACCACGCCAACAGGCCCGTCGATTATGGACCCTGTCGGGCACAGCAAATGTAGGAAGAAGGAACAGGGCTTTAGTTAAAGATATTAAATTATATTATAGTTTATGTTTTATGCTAAGGTATCTAATATATATAATAATAATAATAATATCTGGGGACAATGTCACACAGATCATCCTAGCCCCAAACTAAGCAAAGCTTGTACTATGGGTACCAGGCGACGATATACATACTTACATAGATAGATAAATATTTAAATACATAGAAAACATCCATGACTCAGAAACATATATTCGTGCTCTTCACACAAATATTTGCACTTACCGGGATTCGAACCCAGGATCACCAGCTTCGTAGGCAGGAGCACTACCAACTAGGCTACGGTAACCGTCGATATGTATGTATATACAACATGTAACGTAATTGACGCACGCCCTCAAACACCCCAATTAGAATATTATGTTGTAATCATAATACATACACTGAATTTTTTATTTAACATGTATATGCATTGTTATTTACTAAATTAGTTTATTGAAATAAATTTTATTTTTCTTTATTTTGTATTGAGTGATGGATTTGTATGAATACTAATAAAACTGCGATTTTAAATGTGTTATTACTTTGACTTACGGTCCATTTCAATTTGTTTTGTCTGTACAGGATTAATATAGCAATAATTTCCGTATTTATAATTATTTTGGAAAAAACATTACCTATATGTAAAATGATATAAATCGATTCAGTAAACGATTCTGAACAAACTATTTTCAGGATGTGCATTAATTAAGTTACATGTTGTATATAGTTGTCGCCAACCCGTCTGCCAAGCGCTGATTTTCACATATCCACCCATTTTTGGGGTAGGTTTTTGTCCAGCTGTGGACGTCATTCGTCTGGCATGATTGTCTTTTCCCCGAGTAAATGGCAGGGCGTAAGACACGGGAGTTTTAATCGCTCAAGTTAGTTTCCTATTAAACCTAGTGTCAGAGTTGTTCAAGCCTCCCAGTAGGCCTCTGACATGGCCTAACTACTGTTGTCTAATGACCGACATCTTAAAGTGTCCCCCGAAGGACATAGACGCTCAGAATTTAAACCATTTGGTGGTCACCGCCCAGTTACTTAATCTCCCCGATCGCTTCTAGCTATTTATACATATAATAAAATCGTAGGAAAGCCAAAACTGTACATTGAATATCGTTTTAAAAGGATACTTGGGGCGTGATCTGCAATCGACATCGAAGCCAAAAATATAGTTTTTAAAATTTTTGTCTGTGTGTCTGTTTGTCTGTATGTATGTCCGTGCTAAACTCAAAAAGTAGGTACTGCATGGATTTACTTCAAATTTTGCATGAATATTACTAAGAGGTCGGGTCAACAAATAGGCTACATAATATCACGCTATCACCTACGGGGGAGAAGCTATGATAATTTATAAAAGTTAACGCGGGTAAAACCGCGGGACACAGCTAGTATATACTATTCTAGCATTTAGCTATCAGCAATCCTATTTCTTTCTTAAAGGCCGGCAACGCAGTTGCGGCTCCTCTGGTGTTGCGAGTGTCCATGAGCGGCGGTGATCACTTACTGTCAGGTGACACACAGTTGCCATAATGGATGTATAATAAAGACATTACATGTAGACAATCCAGACTATATTAGAAACTGTCCAGACAGCCTGATATCCTGGAATGGAGCCAAGGCTTACCATAGCTCATGTCTAGACATGGCTAATAAAACGACAGTATTTCATTAATTCTTATATTTATTTGTTTTGAGAGTATGGTCCATAATTTTGTTAGTAAGGTCTTTTACTACATTAATCCGGATCATTACAATTTAAATGTGACCCTTTGGTCTCGTGGTTAAGCACCCTGTTAAGGCGGAGGTTGTGGGTTCGATCACCTCGCAGGACAAATCGTTGTGTGATGAGAATGATTATTTGTTCAGCATCTGGGTGTAACTTATCTATAACTATCTGTGCCCGCGACTTCGTCCGCGTGTGAATTGATGTTTTTTTTTTTTAATAAAAGCTTTTCTAAAATAAAAGTAGCCTAAGTTACTCCTTATTACATCAGCTACATGCCAATAAAAGTCCCGTCAAAATCGGTCCAGCCATTTCAGATATTAGCCGGAACAAACAGACAGACAGACAAAAATTGTAAAAAAGAATATTTTGGAGTATGTACCGTATATATATTCATATACATGTAGTAAAAATCGGTTATTTCAATATTACTAACAGACACTTCAATTTTATTTATTTGTATAGATTAGTATGCAATAAACATTATGTATAAGCAATCCACGCCTTTCGAGTATCCCCATATCTACAAATACACTCATACTTGCTTTATAGAATAGAATAGAATACTCTTTATTGTACACCATAAGAATACATATTTTTATAGGATATTACATAAACAAGTTATACAAAGGGCAGTCTTATCGCATAAAGCGATCTCTTCCAGACAACCTTAGGATGGATAGGAGCTGAACAATAACTAATAGCAGTAGGTGTGCAACAAGACATACACCAAAATTGTGGTATATCCATAAAAAAAAAAAGATTTATTAAATTTACTGTTAAAAAGATGGAAATGTAAAATAAACATAATTAAATAACTAAATAAGAAAAATACTTTATTTAACGTAGTACCATAAATTATACAGACAAATAGTGTTCTCTGACCAGCTTTTTAAAAGTTGATATTGTCTGGGCACTTTTAATTTCGGCAGGCAAGGCATTCCATAGTCGAACTGCCTGCACACTAAACGATTTTCCCATAAAAATGGATTTGTGCTCTGGGATATGTAGTTTTAAATTTACTGATGATCTTAAGGTTCGCAAATGTGTGTCACAAAGGAACTCGAAGCGTTCTTTAAGATATGTAGGAGTAGCAGGGTTAAAGAGAATGTTATAAAGCAAAGAAAGAATATGAGCATTCCGGCGAAGGCGAATTGGCAACCACTTGAGCTTAGTACGAAAGTAGGATACATGATCATATTTGCGAAGACCAAATATGAATCTTATACAAAAGTTTTGAAGTCGCTCAAGCTTATCGAGTTGCTCTTCAGTAAGATTAAGATAGCTGCCATCAGCGTAGTCGAGGATTGGTAGGAGAAGCGATTGAGCAAGCGCAATTTTAGTGGTAATAGGGAGAAAGTTGCGTAGACGCCTAAGTGAGCCTGCTGACGCAAATAACCTTCGGCTAACCGTCTTCAGTTGTGGGCCCCAGGATAAAGTAGTATCTATTACTATCCCCAAATTCTTAACATTATCTTTATACGGGATAACAGTACCTTCAAATGTAATTTGGGGAAGTTGGGACATGTCTATCCTAGTCACCATTCGAGAGCTGCCGATGATAACAGCTTGCGTCTTTGACGGGTTAATCTTCAGACCAAAGTTATGACTCCATTCCCCAATGCGAGATAAATCAGAGTTGATTATTCTGATAGCATCTGGCAGGTTTGCAGGTGGAGAGTGGTAATATATTTGGAGATCGTCTGCATAAAGATGATAGGAGGAAGAAAGGTTATTTGAAATTGAATTAATAAAAATAGCAAAAAGCAATGGAGATAAAACGCCACCCTGCGGTACACCGGCTAGTGTGTTGCACCACGAAGAGAAAGAGTCATCAATACGGACTCGTTGCCGGCGACCAAATCAAAATTATATATGCTGTTTACTTTATATGTATATGATTTTACCTAGTTTCCTCACTTACAAGAGAGATTGAACGAATCATGTATTAATTTTTAACCTTCATCTATTTGAAAGACTGGTCTCCTCCCAGGTCCTCCTTTAAGGGAGGATACTTGGTAAAATCATATCTATAAAGTAAATAATATATAAGTATATAACAAGTATGTGTGTATTTCTAGGTGTGGTGATACTTGAAAAGTGTGAATTGCCAATACATGATGTACTGTTAGCAATAGATATCAAGTCTATATACAGAAACTAAGTAGTATCGGTGTTTTTCTAGAGATATTGTGTAAGCTAAGCGGTGCGCGAGGAAACAGTTTTGTTTTTTTTTTCTTTAAGACAGAATGCCCGCACTAGGGAATCTAATCCCTGTGTCGCGGGGTCTTTACAAACATATAATAGACGGACACAAATTACTTCCGGACTCAGAACAACTATTTATGGGTCACACAAATAGTTGTCCGGCGCGGAACTCGAACCCGGGACACGAAGCGGCGAGGCGACTGTCATAGCTGCTGCGCCACACGTGCAGTCCATAGTTCACCTATTAGTTTCTCTCATGCAGCTGACATAGACTCACGTCTGTTTCCCAGAGGGGTAGGCAGATACAACAGATTTCCATTTGTCACGATCTTTGCACACCTCTTTTGCCTCGTTTACTGTTTCATTATATTGTTCATACATGCTCGCAGGTTTAGGATACTTCTGACCTGGCCTTTCTTGAGAACGTCTCCAATTTGGTCAGATAATGTTCTAAGAAGTCTTCCCCCTCCACATGAAAGCTCAATTTACGTATACAAGTATCTTATTGATTTTTATGGTGTATCTAATATATATCTTGGGATTTGAGTTAATATCTAATATATCTTGGGACAATGTCACACAGATCATCCTAGCCCCAACCTAAGCAAAGCTTGTACTATGGGTACCAGGCGACGATATACATACTTATATAGATAGATAAATACTTAAATATATAGAAAACATCAATGTCTCAGAAACAAATATTCGTGCTCATCACACAAATATATGCACTTACCGGGATTCGAACCCAGGACCACCAGCTTCGTAGGCAGGAGCACTACCGACTAGGCTACGGTGACCGTGTGAACACTGCAACAAAGTTACTTTTTGGTCCGATCCGGGATTTGAACCCAGGGCCTCGTTACCAGCGGAAAACGCTACCGCTAGACCGATGAGGCAGACGAAACTATGTAACCTGATAGTAACAGAACTTGGACATGACTGACGAATAAAATGAAACAACGTAAGAGAGAGATAAGGCACGTAACGTAGTGTTGTATAATTGTAATTACTGTACCGATAACGATGTGTAATAAATAATGTCCATCTGCGCGGGACATATGCACAGGAGCACTTTCTATTCCATCACTCTCATGATCCGATGGAATGACTAGCGATACGACTGGAAAAAGACCAGGTACAGGACCGACACCTTTACGTGTTCTCCAAGGCACAGGGTGTACCTAATACCGCCAATTCCCAGACTTCGGGCTGATACTAATAAATTTTCTTAACAGAATACAACCAATTTTAATAACCAAATTTTATTATTTTGTGCTAGCTAGTACACATAGTAACATGTTCTGACTATTTACAAGCGCTTTTTTAAAGTGTACGTGAATAAAAACCTTTTTTATTTATTTTATTTAATAATTTTAATGATGTGTTTCTGAGTGTGAGTAAGGTCGCCAGAGCTCATCGGGGTGGGGGGAAGGGTCAGCCAGCAACACATGTTTGCTAACTCTTAGGCCGGCAACGCACCCGCGACTCCTCCGGTGTTGCGAGTGTCTATGGGCGGCGGTGATCACTTACCCTCAGGCCCACTTGCTCGTTTGTCGCCTTCTGATATGAAAAAAAATTGCGAGAACACTTTTTTTTTTTTTTATAATATTTGGGGACCATGTGACACAGATCATCCTAACCCCAAACTAAGCAAAGCGTGTACTATGGGTACCAGGCGACGATATACATACTTATATACATAGATAAATACATAAATGCATAGAAAACGTCCATGACTCAGAAACAAATATTCGTGCTCATCACACAAATATTTGCACTTACCGGGATTCGAACCCAGGACCACCAGCTTTGTAGGCAGGAGCACTACCAATGACCGATGACCGTCATGTATATTTTCTTACTCTTTCTCTCATAGCCATTTATTGATTCTTTGTTTGTGTAAGTCGTGCTGGTTATTACATCTCCGTTAATACACCAAACAAGAGTTTAATATGTATTTTTGCGGGAGTTAAGCACACTCTTACTCAACGGTGCCGTTACGTAAGCAGTCGTACTGAGCTCTTAACCGTTGTGACGGACGGACGGACCGGTTTTGTGGGGACGTCGTACACTCCAAGATATACTGGAAATATTACATACAAGGGATACGTATAAGCTGGGTGTAAATTATCTATATATATAAGTATGTAATTGTACTATAATAATTTGTATGTTGTCGCTTTTGTATTATTTCTTAAGGTGTACAATAAAGAGTTTATCTATCTATCTATCTATTTACAAAAGAAAAGTAGTATATGTAGCCGGGCCCCGCGGTTTTACCCGCGTTAAATTTTATAAATTACCGCAATCCTCCCCCGTACGTGATAGCGTGATAATATGTAGCCTATATGTTGACCCGACCTCTTAGTAATATTCATGCATAATTTGAAGTAAATTCATGCAGTACTTTTTGAGTTTAGCCCGGACATACATACAGACAAACAGACATAAATTCTAAAAACTATATATTTGGCTTCGATATCGATTGTAGATCACGCCCCAAGTATCCTTTTAAAAAATATTCAATGTACGGTTTTGACTTTCCTACGATTTTATTATATGTATAGATATCAGTTATCTGGTTTCCATAGTACAAGCTCTGCTTAGTCTGCTTAATCAGACGGCCGTCTGTGAATAATGTCCCAGGAATATTATTATTATTATTGTACACACGCCAGCACATCAAACACAAGCTTTCGCCTTTATTATATTAGTGTGATTCCTCGGTGAACAATCCTACTAAACTTTGTAGCTTATATATCCGCATAACACATAGGCTACAATTTATAATGTTAGCTATAGCCCCGGGGCACAGCTAGTAATCAATCAATCAATCAATATTATTTATTTCTCTCCACAATATTATAACATGGTACATAGTGTTATGGTTACAGACATTGAAAATTTTATAACATTAAAACTGATGCCCATGCTCTAGTAGGCCTGTATTTCAGGTCACCAGGTCCCCCAACCCTTGGAGTATTGACCATATTAACAGTATAAAATATGAGAAACAAAAATATATGAAAGTTTGAGCAAAAGTGTGTGTGTGTGTGTGTGTGTGTGTGTGTGTGTGTGTGTGTGTGTGTGTGTGTGTGTGAGTGTGTGTGTGTGAGTGTATGAGTGTGTGTGTGTGGTATGTTGTGTGTGTGAGGTGTTTTGTGGATGCACGTATGAGAATTTTTTTATTATTTTTACTTTTTGCGCAAGGATACCAGGTAAATTGTATTTATAAATGATTTTGTTTCATTAACGTTTGTGTCAGATTGTTCAAAAGCTTCTCAGTTTCGTCATAGGTAAATGAAGTATATCTTACGTCGCAGCTCATAGCGTGACTAACAAACATCTTGCAGTGGAGATCGCACCTAAACCTCGTGCAGCCGGTTCTCGGCGAAACGATGATTGGCGTGTATTTGAACTTTGCGGTAGACGTATAGTCACAGCCATGGGCTCATAGCCCAGATCTTATCTTATCTTTGATGGGGTGTACTTGCGTACAGCACTTCGACCCTTCAGGATCTATTGTACTATCCCCCACTGGTTTTTATTCTATCCCTAGAGCCCTGAATGAAGTCTGCACATAATCCAGTACGCTTCTTAGGGGTAGATCCTTGTAGTCTCCTGGTCCTCGATGCCCAGATGCTTTCACCGGTCCGTAAGTGATCGGCGAGGTTAAGCAACTAGGCTCGCGGGCAGTCCATAGATGGGTGACCGCCAAAGTGGTTTATGTATTTCTGAGCGTCTCCGTGCTTTGGAGGTTACGTTAAGCTGTCGGTCCCGGTTGTAGTTCTACGAGGTCTTCCCCTTCCGGTTGTTCCATTCACACAGGCCAGGTATACTTCTTTGGTCAATCTTCTTTCATTCATCTATTAAATGTATAGATTTATTTAATAACACATGGCTATAATTTCTACAGTTTAACACGGGTGAAACACACAGCTAGTAGCTGAATATAAATTGTATACCAGTTTTATGCCGAAGTTTAAATTGCACTAATAAATAACTTTTAACAGGGGAGGATTCTTTTAAAAGAAATTGGAATGGCTTCCAAGTTTTGTTTATCTTTCATCGATCTTTTAAGTTATTTATAAGAAAACAGGGCCTGTGTATGGAGTTATATTATAAAGCCGTGTAATTTGAATAGTTTTTTAAACTCATTGAGTTTATTTGACCATGACACTATTATTATTAATAACTAGCTGTGCCCCGCGGTTTTACCCGCGTTAAACTTTATAAATTAGCATATGTGTTAATCCAGGGTTTCAGCTGATTCCATACCAAATTTTATTAAAATCGCGAAAGCCGTTTAGACGTGAAGAAGTAACAAACATACACACTCATACAGTCACACACTCACAAACTTTCGCCTTTATAATATTAGTGTGATAACAATGCTCTAGTTGAATACATAGGTATTGTCATGAAGTTATTGTCAAATTTCGTTATTTAAGGTTTTTAAATTGTCAATACTTATAGATATATTTAACTATATAAATGGTACTTTCTGTCATATATTAAGTGGGGATCGATACCACGACCTCTGGCTTAGTGTATTATAAAAATATTTATAAAGCATATCATAAAGGCGACAGTTTGTGAGTGTGTGAGGGTGTCCTCACACACTCACCAACTCGCCTTTATAATATTAGTGTGGTGTGATGCCATCCTCAAACAGGCTAAAAACCTCCCAAACTTATTCACACAAAACTCACACCGAGATAAATTTAAAAACGTGACCCCAAAACACACCGCTAACACATAACTCAGAAACGCTATCAAACATTTCAATCAATATTAATACACTATGCATTTATTCTAACCCCATCCTTTTCCAACGCGAGTGAGACATACGACTATCTCTTTCACACAGGATCTTGTGTACCGGTTTGTTCGTAAAAAATGAACGTTGGCTTTAAGTATGTCAGAGACTTTAGATCCTTTTTAAGTCGAGCTTTACCAGTTTTAGCTAACAGACGGGCGGTTACATTTGAATTTAGGCTTCGGTATTAAATACAGACAGCGCAGTCTGGTGACTACGAGACATTTCTAAAAGAGGAACTATACTATACTTCTATATACAAGACGTAACGTAATTTAATTAACGCACACCCTCAGACACCCCAATTAGAATATTATACATAAAAATAAAATATAAATAAAAGTAATTTATTGCAGACTACATGGCCCATATTTGTTAGTAACAAATGTTATGTTGTAATCATAATACATTCACTACATTTTTAATTTAACATGCATATGCATTGCTATTTACTAAATTAGTTTCTTGGAATAAAGTTTATTTTTCCTTATGGAATTTGTATGAATACAGATAAACTGCGACTTTAAAAGTCTTACTACTTTGACTGACGGCCCATTTCAATTTGTTTTGACTGTACAGGGTTAAAATAACGATAATTTCTGTAATTTAAATTATTTCGAAAAAAAAATTCTTATATTGAAAATGATATAAATCGATTCAGTAAACGATTCTGAACAAACTATTTTCAGGATGTGCATTAATTAAGTTACATGTTGTAGAGGTTCATGCAGAAGAGAAAAATACTTAATAATATAATATCATCACGTCAGCCCAATGATGTCCACTGCTGGACAAAGCCTTCCCATAGAATGGGATAATCGCACTAAGATTATAAAGGTGAAAGTTTGTGAGTGTGCGAGTGTATATGTTTGTTACTTCTTCACATCTAAACGGCTTGAGCGATTTTAATAAAAATTGGTATGTAGTTAGCTGACATCCTGGTTTAACATATAGGCTATCATTTAACGCGGGTAAAACTGCGGGGCACAACTAGTATACTATAAATAGGTAACATAACCAAACCGTGTGAATACACCCTAGACTCCAAATATAATAACAGCATTTTGGAAAAGAGCTGATATAGATTGCCCTGATTGTGGCATTCCTAAGATCCTGCCATGAACATGTGGCAGGACAGGCTGGGCATGAATCAGTGTTACCTCTTACTGGGCCACAAAAATTTAACTATAATCGCTTGATGCGATAAGACCGTCCATTGTACATTATTGTGTTATTAGTGTCCTATGAATTTGTTGTGTGTGAGTGTGTACAATAAAGAGTATTCTATTCTTATAGTAGGGCCAATTTAATAGATCACATTTGACATCTGTCAGTTACTAGTAAAGTCAATTGTAAAATGGCCTTGTTTGGTGATTATTACAATAAAGATAAATCGTGATTGAAAAAAAAAAAACTTGTGTGTACTTATGTACACGCGTTAGAAGTTATACTTCTTAATATACAACTTGAACATAGTTATCAATTTTCATACCACCTAGAACTAACTTAAAAAAAAAAAACAAATGTGCAGTTAAAACTGCGTTTATTTTTTTTTTATATGAGTTAAACTTTCGGCTTTCACTGCTTCACCGGACACAGGTGAGCGTGGGCTCGATCCGTCTAGCAAATTCAAACTACAATCTAAGTACCCGCGCCAGAGGGCACTTACTGGCTTACTGGGGAACTGTTTACTGGCGGAGTGATGCGAGAGGGCGTATCATTTTAGGGATGATTTGTGCAACTATCACTCCACGTTAATACGCGACGCGGGCCGCTCTTCCGGTGTAGGTCCGGAGAGGGCATTTCATCGATTCGAATGATAATATTCTATGCCCGCCGGTTAAGGTTACGTTGTTGAATTTTGATGCAGTGTCAAATGTAATCTATTAAATTGGTCCTACTGAAGTTTCGACACGCTAAGAAGAAGAAGGGTTGATACTTTTACACTACGGGGAAAAAATGAGACGATCCAAGTTTTGTAAAGTTACACTGAATAAAATATATATGACTGACTGCTGGACTGATATAAACCAAACATACAACAAAAAACCGCATCGAAATCCCACCATCCGTTTGAGAGCTACGACGCCCCAAACAAACATCGAGGTCAATATTATAACACCCTTCCTTTTGCGTCGGGGGTTAAATACCGGAGAAGATCGAATCAACCTCGCGTAGTGAGAGCTGAGTACGTCAACTACGTAAAATACCATTATTTTTGGCATTGTTGGTAAATACTTGCTTTTCACGCCGAAGGTCGTGGGTTCGATTCCCACCCAGGGAGGCTGCCGCCTAATTCGCCGGTCATTGTGATCGGCGTTCAAATAGATGTGTATATAGTACCGTAACTCCCAAACGGATGTATCGATTTGAGTGCGGTGTTAACAAGGCAGATTATAAAAAGCCCTCGTTTTTGTGTGTCAGGAGGGTTATAGAGTGTACCCAGAACGACACGGGCGGTCCCGCACGCGAAAGCAAGCGAACCATAAAACAGTGGCCCCCGTAGTAAAACCATTGCTATAAATAGCTAACGGTAGACATACGTACATACAGGAACACAATGTGGGTAACGCGCGTTTGTTATTATAACCGAATTCGGCTTGTCTGGAGTGGGCACTGATCGTCTGTGGAATGCGTTGATTCATAAACAGAAAATGGTGGTGTGACTTTGAGAGACAGAATTCGAAATACTGATTTAAGAGAGCGTTGTGGTGTGAAAGAGGATGTAGTCACAAAGATTAAAAAGGCATGCTGAGATGGTTTGGCCATTTAGAAAGGATGAATGAAAGAAGATTGACAAAAGAAGTATACCTGGCCTGTGTGAATGGGACTACCGGAAGGGGAAGACCACGTCGAACATTCTCTGACCAAATTGGAGATGTTCTCAAGAAAGGGCAGGTCAGAAGTACCCTAAACCGGCGAGCATGTATGAAGAATATAATGACAGTAATCGAGGCAAAAGAAGTATGCAAAGATCGTGACAAATGGAAATCCGTTGTCTCTGCCTACCCCTCTGGGAAACAGGCGTGAGTCTATGTATGTATGTATAAACAGAAAACTTTGGATGTGTTGCGTAAGTTACATCACCGCCGGTAGGTACTGTGCCTTATATGTTTCCGGTCGTGTCGCTAGTAGTCCCATCAGATTATGAGAGTGAAGGAATAGAAAGTGCCCCTGTGTGCACACACTTGTTGCTAGGCTTAATTAACAATAATAATGTCCATGGACATTATTCTCACACGGCAATCTGATCCCAAACTAAGCAGAGCTTCTACTATCGAAACCAGATAACTGATATACTACATATACTAGTTGGTAGTGCTGCTGCCTATGAAGCTGGTGGTCCTGGGTTCGAATCCCGGTAAGTGCAAATATTTGTGTGATGAGCACGAATATTTGTTTCTGAGTCATGGATGTTTCCTATGTATTTAAGTATTTATCTATCTATATAAGTATGTATATCGTGGCCTGGTACCCATAGTACAAGCTTTGCTTAGTTTGGGACTAGGATGATCTGTGTAACATTGTCCCTAGATATTATTATTATTATTTAGGGAGGCTTTTGTCCAGATGTGGTCGTACTTTGGCTGACATGATGAGGAAGCCAGTTTGGAAGACTGGATTGGGTAAATATGAGTCGGTTAAGTTCTTAAAGTTAAAAATGTAATTATTCCCTTAGACACTGATGTGTTTTTTCAATTCATGATTTGTTTGCAATCTTCAACCGATAGTCCGACTGTAGGACTATTGCAGTAACCATCGGCTTCGTCATCTGGACTATTTAAAGTATTTATTGCCTCGTTGGTCTAGCGGTAGCGTGTTCAACCGCAGAAAATGAGGTCCTGCGTTCTAATCCCGGGTCGGGCCAAAAAGTGATTGTGTTAAAAAGTGAAATTTGTCAGTATTAGCCCGGAGTCTGGGAGTTGGCGGTATTACACCCCCGTACCTCGAAGAGCACGTAAAGCCGTCGTCCCATCGGATCATGAGAGTGATGGAATAGAAAGTGCCCCTGTGTTTGCGCACACAATTGTGCACTATAATATGTCCTGCGCAATTGGCTAATCTCCATTGAGAATGGCCGCCGTGGCCGAAATTCGGCCCGTGGGACACACTTTTCTTTTGTAAATAATGAATATACCCAGACTCAGGATAAACCGATATATTCATGCACACAAATATTTGTTCTGGGTGGGAATCGAAACCACGATCTGCGGCGTCAACCAATCGTACGACTGTAGGACCATTGCAGTAACCATCCGCTACGTCATCTAGACTATTAAAAGTATTTGCTAGTACACACGGCTACACATCAACCTATATATGTCCAGTATAAGCTGACCTCTCATTGTATGAAAACCCTATACAACGCGAGATCAGCTTATACTGGACATGTATAGCTTGATATGTAGTTGTGCGTACATGTTTTTGACGGTCGAACACTTAACGAAATGGCCTATATATAAGCGGTAGATCCTGACACATAGGCCAGCTATGTAATGATGTGTAAGTGGTGTCTCAATTTGCCACAAGGTCGCGAGTTAGGCGGGCATTTTGTTTATCCTTGTATTTTATTAGCTGTCTGGCTTCTGACCCACAGATATAAGGGGGCTGTTATAATTATGTCCTCCTAACCGAATTTCGGCCACGGCGGTCAGTCTCCAAGGAATCTAGTCATCTACGCGGGGCATATTATAGTGCATAAGTTTGTGCGCAAACACAGGTGCACTTCAATTCCATCACACTCATGATCTTGTGGTACAACTAGTGACACAACCGAGAAGGTACAGGACTAACGGCTTTACGTGCTTACCGAGGCACGGGGGTGTGTCCGTGCGTGACTTCCAGGGTTGTCAACTGGAAACCAGCGCTAGGTGTAACCCACCTAGCTAGTGCTGAGGTTTGTGAGGTACCCTTTCGGCAGAACATGCAAGAATCTTAAGTGTGTGTATTTTCCTCAAACCTATGTATGTAATGTCTTGTAGAACTGTGTGTCGTATATTTGTACTCCTCATTTTCTTGTGTGTTGTGCTGAATTAAATGTTTTTTTATTTCATTTCATACTACCGTCATCTCCCAGACTTCGGGCTGATCCTGAGGAAATTTCTTAATAATTAAATCCCAAAAATATTTTTTTAAAACGACCCGGGATTTGAACCCAGGACCTCGCTTATCTGCGGGTGAACACGCTACCGCTAGACCAACGAGGCAGTCATTTTGAATACTAAATAGACTCACGCCTGTTTCCCAGAGGAGTAGGTAGAAGGAACTGAATTCCATTTATTTGTGTATGTATGTATATGTACGTAGTTTTAGATTCATAACTTTTCAATTGCAATTAGTACACCTTCTGCTACCTTCATTAGATTCTTTCAATTTTGGTCCATTCAAAGTTAATCGGTTGCCTGCAAGAGATCGCTTTTAGCGATAAGGCCGCCAATTGCATTAAAATAAGCCAACTCTCTTGCTGTATCCATTGTTTTGTATTACTTATTTTAGCAATAAAGTGTACTTCTTCTTCTTCCATTTTTCATGATCTTTGGCATCGTTTACTGTCATTATATTCTTCATACATATTCCTCCCCGGTTTAGGGTGGTACCTACTTCCGATTTGGCGTTTCATGACAACATATCCCATTTGGTCATGGGATGTCCTAACAGGTCTTCCCTTTCCGGTCGTACCAGTCATACAACGTACGTATAATTCTTTCTAAATGCCCAAATCATCTCAGCATATCTTTTTCAATCTTTGTGGCTACATACTACTTTCACACCACAATCTCAACTATCAGTGTAATTTCATTGTGTGGCCACTATTGATCATGGCTTGCAGGAGTTGCAGCGGTGGGTAATATTATTTTTTTAATTTTAATTAATCATTTATTTAAGACCATTTTAAGTCCATAAGATGTTAGTTACAAAAAATTTTAACCTAATGTTAGTAATTTTACAAAATATAATATCGCGGTACAGTCAACAGCAAAAGTAGATGATCAAAATCGGACCTCTGTTTTGAGTTTATGATACTATTGGGCGGCAGTTTCACTAGTTAATATTTTTTACAGTTAACACTCACGCACTCCACACCTTCAACTACACTTCACCACCACACAATTTTGTCGCAATTTATCATAATTAATATTGAATATCCTACTTTGATCATCTACTTTTGCTGTTGACTGTACTAGGGCACCGTCTACGTCGTGTGCAGTCGTTTCCAGTGCTCCAGGGTAAGAGGGAGAGACTAGTCCCAAACAAGGCCCCAGCGTACTGGCCCTTGCTATCCTCATCTAAAACAAACAGCTATATTCCAAGTATCCCCATTGAAAGTATTACGTGGAAAGACCAATTAGGGTCCAATTGTGTGCGTCGTCACTCATATATCATCCCAAGAATTCGACCCCGAGGTCATAACGATAACTACGCGCGGTACTGTCAGCAACAGAAGGTTTTTAACACGCTTTTATTAGCTTCACCTGTAACTATGTATGTAAGAAAATCTTGGAATCTTAATTTGACCCACTTCCCGGTCTCCGATTAAAATACATGACTAGCTAAGAAACGTTATTACAAATCGCGCAAAGATGGCGGCCTCCCCAAGATGGCGGACTGGCTGTTTGAAATGCTCTCCCATGATATGGGTATCAAATGAAAGGGTTTGCTGTCAGGAATACGAAAAAAACAGTCACGTGACTTAAATCTAATATGGCGGACTTGTAATATTTAGTGCGTGCTAAAAGCGTGTTTTTTAGTATTATTTTACTATTATATTACTATATACTTTCACATTACTTTAAATTCAAACGAATATATCACATAATACTTAGCGGTAGGCTGTCATAACCAGGGGGGGTACCGCCTAAGTCGCCAGTCATGGTGATCGGTGTTTAAATTCAAATAAGTGTATCGATTCCGGACCATTTATGACGTCACATTTCTTTCTTCTTCTTTCTTTAATAAAGACAACGGCCGCACTAGGAAATCTAATCCCTGTGTCGCGGGGTACTTTACAAACATATAATAGACGGACACAAATTACATCCAGACTCAGAACAAGTATTTATTGGTCACAAATCATGACTTCTACTCCCCCCACGGGATGAAATGGGGTGACGATAACTGTTAGCTGCGTCGCGAAATATAAGTGATAACTATGTGGGAACCTAAAATAAGTTGTTAGCTATGTGTGAGCCTAAATATAAGAACGTAAATGCGCCCTAAATCATCTGTAACAGACGAAAACGCCATATATAGTAAGCACCGTATCCCTGCCCTAACATGTTTTGTTCCTTCGAACGCGGATAAAGAGATACGGGAACTCTCGAACCCCAACAATATCCTTTATGGCCGTCAGCGACACAGCCATTTATAATATTAGTAGGATTAAACTTTGTCTTGCTGTCTGTACGTGTTGATATCAACAGAGTGCTTAGTAATTGACAGATTGATATTATGAATGGACCGTCTCAGAAACAAGTCAAGCTATGATATGAAGGGTTATGGAAGGTGATGGTGATCTTGACGCGGTCTAAACTCGGCCAGCGAGCACCATAATAATATAATGTCCTGGAGCATTATTCACACACGACCATCTGGTCACAAACTAAGCAGAGCTTATACTATGGAAGCCAAATAACTGATATACATATGATAGATATAGGCGGTCACCGTAGCCTAGTTGGTAGTGCTCCTGCCTACGAAGCTGGCGGTCCTGGGTTCGAATCCCGGTAAGTGCAAATACTTGTGTGATGAGCACGAATATTTGTTTCTGAGTCATGGATGTTTTCTATATATTTAAGTATTTATCTATCTATATAAGTATGTATATCGTCGCCTGGTACCTATAGTACAAGCTTTGCTTAGTTTGGGGCTAGGATGATCAGTGTGACATTGTCCCTAGATATTATTATTATTATTATTATATGACATACTACATACGTACAGAGCCTCTAGCACGAGTTCTGCAGTTTACTTACTCGATCACACGTACAGTTTCGTCCCATACATTGAGCACCAGAGTTTTAGTTCTTAATAGTTTCCGCGAGAGGCGCTGGTGTTCAATGTATGGGAGGAAACTGTACGTGTGATCGAGTAAGTAAACTGCAGGAACTCGTGCTAGAGGCACTGCTTACTTATCGTATGAGCAGTGGCCATGTTTCAGGCCTATTGGGCGGCTTGAACGACTCTGACACTAGGGTAAACTCTGCCCATACAATAAGTAAGCAATAATTAAACTTTCGTTCAAGGATCGCGCTCAAAAATGTAGAAGTCGAACCTCCCTTTTTGGAAGTCGGTTAGACTAACAATGATACTTGCTCACAGCCAAAGAATTTAAGCCTTCTATAATATGAGTAACAATTGTGTTATCGTATAGGTAGAGAATAATTTTAAGTGGGCCGATATACGATAAGATACCGCCGATACCGTTCTAGATAGCTATGGACGGGGCGCCTTCACCGGTTCTTGGCACTAAAACGATTAGATATCGCGATAGCTGTTTAGTTTCAAATATGCCACTTAAAAAACATTTTGTGCAAGTGGCACATTAAGTTAAAACGCGAATACATATTAATAATAATAAAAAAACCCCGATATTTGTCATATTGTCATATAGTATAGTAGTGTAGTAGTATTGCTGTGTGGTGACGGCATAGAATATCATAAACGCATCTCATCTAGGGGTGGGGGGGGCACAAATTGACCGAGGGAATACCTACCAGAGAACGGGCAGCAGCGTTTTTCTGTGAACTATGACCACCTGTGATCGCCAACCTTTTTTTTTCTTTTTTTTTTTATAATATCTAGGGCCAATGTCACACAGATCATCCTAGCCCCAAACTAAGCAAAGCTTGTACTACGGGTACCAGGCGACGATATACATACTTATATAGATAGATAAATACTTAAATACATAGAAAACATCCATGACTCAGAAACAAATATTCGTGCTCATCACACAAATATTTGCACCTACCGGGATTCGAACCCAGGACCACCAGCTTCGTAGGCAGGAGCACTACCAACTAGGCTACAGTGACCGTCTGTTTGCCAAGCGTGGCGATTATAGCAATTCCCCCCATTCTTTGGGGAGGCTTTTGTCCAGCTGTGGACGTACTTTGGCTGACATTGGCACATGTTGGAGCTAAACAGGCTTTGCTTGGTTTAGGATCAGATGGCAGTCTGATCCTAATCTAAGCATAGACTGTAACATGGTCACCAGACAACTGATAAAGATCCTTATATATTTCTAACGCTGTCCTCGCTGACCCTGCCTCACCTAATGCAGCTTTCTTTAGCTACTTAGATGGATGATTTACGGATATCTGAAGTAAGCTAAGATTTTCCAAAAAAGAGACTTATGGGTGACCGAGAACCGGTGTCCGAACCCTGCTCTTATCAAGTCGCCATGTTATCAGTAGGAATCGTTTAACATCCAGTATTCTTTTGTAGTATCTTATATAGTAACGTCATAAATTCATTTTTAAACAAATTCTTTATCACGAGACATTTTTGAGTGTTTTTCGAAGAACATGCTCAGTCCATTATTAGTCATGAGAATGCGAAGTAACATATAACAACACAGATACATACATCAATTCAATTTATTTATTGCGAACATAGGTTCATTAATAATACATATTTCAAGGTGTTAGTGAACTGTTTGTATCGCTATGTCCAGCCGGTTAGGGCATGCAACTGGATTTAACAAATATGTCACGTGACTTTACTACATGAATATAAAATGGCAAAATTCTAAACCTAAATATATAAAAGTCATTAATGAATTCAATAAAAAATGCACAGGTCAAATAAAATTAATTAATTTGACCTAAAATACATAATAACACAGGTCAAGAACAAAATAAATCACCTTAAAAATAACAAAAAAATTGGTGTTATATTAGAATTTAGCTAGAAGGTAGTCATTACACCACCACATCTGTGGTGACGGTATTTCGTAGGGGCGTAGAAATTCGAGTGAATGTCTACCAGAGAACGGGCAGCAGCGTTTTTCTGTGAACTATGACCATCAAACTGCGATCGTCAACCCATTCTTTGGGGAGGCTTTTGTCCAGCAGTGGACGTCACGTACTTTGTCTGACATGATGATGGAGATACATACATAGATAGACACACGCCTGTTTCCCAGAGGGGTAGGCAGAGACAACGGCTTTCCATTTGTCTGATCTTTTCACACTTCTTTTGCTCGTTTACTGTCATTATATTTATCACACCGGTTTCGGGTACTTCTCGCTTAGCCTGTCTTGAGAATATCTTAAAATTTTCTATGCCAAATTTTAAAGATGACAACAGACATGTTCATGCACACAAATATTTGTTTAGTGCGGGAATCGAACCCATGATCACGGCGTGAAAGGCAAACACGCCAATCAGTGCCTCTAGCACGAGTTCCTCCAGTTTACTTACTCGATCACACGTACAGTTTCGTCCCATACATTGAGCACCAGAGTTTTAGTTCTTAATAGTTTCCGCGAGGGGCGCTGGTGCTCAATGTATGGGAGGAAACTGTACGTGTGATCGAGTAAGTAAACTGCAGGAACTCGTGCTAGAGGCACAGCTCGTAGAATGGGCAGGATCGTCTCTCTGAGTCTCTACTGCGATCGCCAACCCGTCGGCCATGCTTGGCGATTTTGTCATATCCTATTATTCAACAAAGGACGCACATGAATTCGAAAAGTCAGGGTTGGTTGCCTTGCCAGTTTGAACCTGAGGAATGCGCGAGCGAATCCCGTTGGCTTAGACTGAAGGTGGCTGGTCCGTGGGGTTTGAGTCGGTAAACCCAGCCCTACCATCTGGCTGGGAGTCCGACATACCTCGTCGCTTCCCCAGCGGCGAGATGATCCATAAAGGATTTCCCCACGTTAAAAAAAAAAAGTTTGAACCTGAGACCACTGATTCCACGCCCGCAGGCTAGCTAGGGTAGGTTCCTCAGCGGCGAGGATCGCTTTGGCCCAATAACGCGTGATCGGTGATCCCGTGCATGTGATCACACGCTCATTTAGAATTTCGTCTTTTTGCCTTAGTCTTCCATTCTTTAATTTTAGTATAGTAGAACTAAATTTCAAATTAATAGATTAGTAACTTTATTATAATATTTATTTAAGGATTTCAGAAAATATATGCGATAAAAAAAAACTTGTGTGTACTTATGTACACGCGTTAGAAGTTATACTTCTTAATATACAACTTGAACATAGTTATCAATTTTCATACCACCTAGAACTAACGTCATGCTGTTATTTTTACGATGCGCGCGCATCGTAAAAATTCACCCTCATACATTTTCATACCACCTAGAACTAACTTCATGCTGTTAAATTTTTTGGTGTCGGTGTGCGCGCGCATCGTAAAAATTCACTCTCATCATTTTTCTCCATCGCGCCAAAAGAAGTATAACTTCAAAAACCGCACGGACTGACTAATTTTTTTTTTGTTAATTTTATACTATCCACTATGTTTATGTACTGCATTAGTTCTTCTGTTTCTTCTAATTCCTGAGCCGTCTGAACGTGTCACCAACCAGCAACAGACAGTTTAAATCTATTCACCAGTCTAACGGCTTTCCACCAGCCGTGTCTAATGTCCACGCCTAAATTTCAGCGCCCGCGCAAAAAATGTAATGATTCATTTGTATTACGTGCACTTTTTATGGCGCTGCCCATCCGTTCCGGTCTAAATGGCTTCGTGACGTCACTTGGGGCGTCAGCACACGTGACTCAGAGTGGAATGAATAAGTTTTGGGGTAGCTGTCGGTGATATAAGTAAATTATTATCATTAAAAAAAATATTAGCATGTATGAAGAATATAATGACAGTAATCGAGGCAAAAGAAGTATGCAAAGATCGTGACAAATGGAAATCCGTTGTCTCTGCCTACCCCTCTGGGAAACAGGCGTGAGTCTATGTATGTATGTATGAAAAAAAAAATTTCACACACTAATAATAATGTCCTCGTAGCCGAATTTCCGCCGCGGCAGCCAGTCTCAACTGAGATTAGCCATCTGCGCTGGACATGTTATAGTGCTCAAGTGTATGCGCAAACACAGGAGCACTTTCTATTCCATCAGTCTCATGATCCGATGGGACGCCTAGCGAAACGACCGGAAAGAGGTCACCTACAGGACCGAGGGCTTAACGTGATCTCCGAGGCACGGGGGTATTATACCGCCAACTCCCTGATGCTGAGATATTTTTCTTTTTACAGAAAAGTCCCAAAATCAATTTTGGCACGACCCGGGATTTGAACCCAGAACTTCGTTCGTCCTCGCTACCGCTAGACCAACGAGGCAGTCACACCGACAAACTGAGTGTTTTACTCAAAAAAGATTAAAATTATTTGTCTAAAATGTCTATAGTCTGTGACAATGGAACCTTAATGGTCGATTTAGAATAACAGCGTAGAAAAACTTATATAGAAATATAATCTTGGTATCCGGCTCGAAGGACCATCATCACGCTTATAACGGGTTATTTTAAAAATGGGCAGCTTTCGGTGATATGACTTAGAAATCGTATCGAGGAGGTTATTTCCCCAAATCGCATCATTTGTGCAAATTGATACTATTGTTTACTAAGTCGCTGCGAATCTGTTCCTGTCTTTATGGCGACGTGACGTCACTAGGGCTTCAGCTGTCGTGACACGGAATGGTATGGATAACTTTTGGGGCAGCTGTCGGTAATATGACTTAGGAATCGTATTAAGAGGTTCTTTTCAAATGCCGCAGCATTTGGATAATTTACACTATTGTTTAATATGTCACTAGAACTATTGTTAATTTTCTAACTCCTCCATGTTTCTTACTGATTGAATTCGTTGCGGGATCCAAGACAGTTAAAGCGATTCCTCGAGACATGCCTGAGCCTCACCGCTCAGTGTCATTCCATTGTGTGCCACTGTTGATTCTGGCTTACAGGTATTGCAGTGGTGGGTAAGAGAGAAGGACTAGTCTCGTAACTACGTCGCTGCGAATCTGTTCTAGTCCAAATCATATCGTGACGTCTGCCTACGTGACACTGACGGAAATGAATATGTTTTGGAGCAGTTGTCCGTAATATGACTTAGAAATCGTATCTTCTTAATGGTGTCGGTCGTGACGTCATTAGGGGGTCAGTCGACATGCTACAGAATGGAATGATTAAGTCTTGGGGCAGCTGTCGGTGATATGACTTAGGAATCGTATCTTCTTATTGGTGTCGTAATGTTATTAAGGCGTCAGCCAACGTGACACAGACTCGAATGATTCAGTTTTGGGGCAGCTTTTGGTGATATGACTT
Organism: Pseudoips prasinana; assembly: GCA_951640165.1. Lineage (NCBI taxonomy): Eukaryota > Metazoa > Arthropoda > Insecta > Lepidoptera > Nolidae > Pseudoips > Pseudoips prasinana. The sequence goes on from OX621264.1 coordinate 2,858,879, forward strand.
AAAAATCGTATCTTCTTAATGGTGGCGTGACTCGTGACGTCACTAGGGCGTCAACCCACGTGACACAGAATGGAATGAATAAGTTTGGGGCAGCTGTCCGTAATACGATTTGGAAATCGTATCGAGAGGGATATTTCCACATGTCGCATCATTTGTACTTGTCATCATACATACATATGACGTCACTGGGGCGTCAGCAGAATGAACGGCAAACAGATCTTTTAGATAAGCTGACGTTGATGTGACTTAGAAGTCGTAATAAGATAATTTCTTTATTGCCGATTTCTGTTTATTGGATCTGTATTCATACATACACAGACTCCCGCCTGTTTCCCAGAGGGGTAGGCAGAGACAACGGATTTCCATTTGTCACGATCTTTGCACACCTCTTTTGCCTAGACTACTCTCATTATATTCTTCATACATGCTCGCCGGTTTAGGGTACTTCTGACCTGCCCTTTTTTGAGAACGTCGCTGATTTGGTCAAAGAATGTTCGACGAGGTCTTCCCCTTCCGGTTGTCCCATTTACACAGGCCAGGTATACTTCTTTTGTCAATCTTCTTTCATTCATCCTTTCTAAATGGCCAAACCTAACATGGTCAGCATTCAACTCCTATTAAACGGCGTTTTGTGGGTAGTTTTATTTTTGCTAGTAGTCTAAGAGTCTCCGCTTGCGTCTATTGCCCGGTAAACCAGTGGATACCTGCTAGACTAACAGTAAACAACAAAAACTACAAAAGTCTAAAAGCAAAGTTGTGTCTAAAACTTACTTAGTCCTCACAATCGGCACAGTTCGCCAATCATCGTTTACAATCGGGTATTGTTGGATGTGTATGCGCACAACTTCCTTGAACGAATCTCTAGATAATATATCTGTTTGCGAATCTAATTTGGAGATTCCTATCTGTTAATTTGCTCAATTTGGGCCAGCGATCGAGGTTGTTTATCTTTTACCCGACTGCTGGAGTTTGATCGGAGAGGGGTTATGTTGTTTTTCATGTATATCATAATATTATAATAATAATGTTCCCCTAAACGATTTCGGCCACGGCGGCCAATCTCAATGAAGACTAGCCATCTGCGCAGGACATCTGCCAAGTGTCTGCGCAAACGCAGGGCGCACTTTCTATTCCATTACTCTCATGACTCGATTGGATGAGTAGCGACATGACCGGAAAGAGGTCAGGTATACCTAATTCTACGTTAAGCAAAAACTTTGCACCCCTTTTTTACGAAAATTGCACGGAGAGAGGAGTATGAAATTTGGAACAGTTGAAAGTTATGGAGGAGGGCAGAAAGCTAATAATTTATATAATATGCATTGGAAGTAAATTATTTTAATAAAAAAAACATAACACACACTACCATGCCTTTGACAGACTGACAAACTGAGTTTCAAAACTGAGAAGAGCCTAATATTATTATATATACTTGTATAGAATAATGATCTTGGTATCCAGCTCGAAGGACCATCATCGCGCTTATAACGCGTTATCATAAAACGATGCAACAATATGATTTGAGCTATCTATCAGAATGCATATTATATATGTATTTGTATAAATGCGTATCTGGTTATTGTAGGTCATCCATATATAACGTCATGCATTAACCCAGATATTACTAATTTACGGCTACTCCTGGCTAATTTACGGCTGCCGCGGACAATGTTTATGGAAACTAGCCATTCTATTTTTTATTATGATTACGTCATGTTAAACATTACTTTTTTTTCACTGTTTCCTCGGACAACAGAAGTGATTGAGGGTTCAAACCGTCTAGCAAATAAAACTACAAACTAAGTATCCGCGGGTTCAAATCTGTATCTGTGGCAATGTATAAGATTCTATAACAAACTTCCCAATGATATTAGAGAATTGTCTACGAATAAGTTTAAAAGAATTATTAAAGCCAAATTGTGTAGTGTTACAAAAATACTGATTATTTAAGTGATAAAAGTGCTTCGGATTGAGTTGTTCTGAGTCAACACACATGATTGTAATTAATCTTAAGTATATTTTATTTTAAAAAAGGATTCCTACTGAGTTTTCTGGCAGTGTTTCTCAGTAGCTGCCACGTCATGCACTGCACGGTAGGGTAAAATAAAAACGATTCCACATAAATGTATTTTTTTTACGGAAGAAATAATTTTTGACTTTGACTTTGATTCTGGGCGACTATGGACGGGGAGATGCATGTGTGGTCATTGTTGTAGGGACGTTTTGTATAAGTGTCGGTCTTCGTTAATATTCGAAGATGCGGACCTCTCGTCCGATTGAGGATCGGATTATCTTAGGCCAAGTAATACTCTGCCATCTGATCCCAAACTAGGCAGAACCTGTACTATATATATAGCAACCAGACAACCGATAAACATACTTATATATATCACAGAACGCAGAACTAAACAGTAAGACGGTGTGCAATATAAAAATAATTAAATTATAATATGTTAAAGTAAATAGTATAAATATAATGATAACATAATAATAAAGGTATATAACATAGTAATTATATATATAAATAAATATATAACCTAAGATTAATTAAATAGTTTGTAAGTCATTTTATATTAAAATTGTATTGCTGCGCCCTAACAGGGTATCCTGTATGTACCTCTACATTCTGTAACACCTATGTATCACTCATGATCGCAATAAATATTTGTATTTGTATCCTACTAATATTATAAACGTGAAAGTTTGTAAGTATGGATGGATGTTTGTTACTCTATCACGTAAAAACTACTGAATGGAATTTAATGAAACTTGACAATAATATAGCTGATACATCAGAATAACACATAGGCTACAATTTTTGAAGATATTGTGTGATTTGTCAAAAATATGACGTTAAGTGTCAAGTAAGTAGGAAAAAATCTACCACCTGCGAGCTATTCCGGCGTGCACTGCCAAAACCGCTAGAGGTATACATCCTACTAATATTATAAATGCCAAGGTTTGTGAGTATAGATATATGGATTTACGGTCACCATAGCCTAGTTGGTAGGCTCCTGCCTACGAAGCTGGTGGTCCTGGGTTCGAATCCCGGTAAGTGTAAATATTTGTGTGATGAGCACGAATATTTGTTTCTGAGTCATGGATGTTTTCTGTATATTTATGTATGTATCTATATATATAAGTATGTATATCGTCGCCTGGTACCCATAGTACAAGCTTTGCTTAGTTTGAGGCTAAGATGATCTGTGTGACATTGTCCCCAAATATTATTATTATGTATGTTTGTTACTCTTTTACGCCAAAACTACTTTAACGCGGGTGAAACCGTGGGGCACAGCTGGTTTCTAAATATGTACTACTTACTCAGTGTAGGTTACATACACTCAGCCACAGAAGAATAATCGTGTTCATCTCACATAGATTGGTACTGAGTGGGGATCGAACCCACGACCTCTGGTTTAGCAATCAGCGCCACTAACCAACAGGCCCGTAATTAATAAAACGTATGACCACGTGTCCGAGTTTTGGTCGCAGTTGGATTGGCTACTTATTCGGAGACGTCGAGATTGTCATATTCTATCATTCCTCTATTCTATCCTTCATAACTCCAATGCTCCCACATATCTCCGTGAACGCTTTGAGTATTTAGTCCCGCGAGAAAAAATCTGTCGTTCAACCACTTCACTTCTACTTCGAATGTCTTCTCACTCTTCAAGCCGGTATGACGTATCGTTTACTGTTCAAGCATTGCGTTTGTGGAATGCCCTTCCACATTCAATTCGCGCTACAACATCTCTTGACGTGTTTAAGAGAAAAACAAAAGAACACTTCTTTCAATTAACTAAGCAGGCAGGCAGTTAATATTTTGTATATATTATATGTTTATTATATAATTTATTATTTAGGTATGTAGTTACGTTAGTAACTTAGTATGTAGTATTAGTTAGCAGGCTTATGTATATATTTATTTACCACTGGTAAATTCTGTTTTGTTTTTATTTTTATATTATCCTTAAGTCAAATTGTTGTGCACTGTTCCTAACCCATTTCATATAAGCTCTCACTCTGACAAAGGTTTGCTGGAAGAGAACTCATAGTTGAGTTAAGCTCGCCTGTGTACATGCTATGTCTAATGTCTTATACAAATATGTATTTCTGTGTGCAATAAAGAATAATGTATCTCTCCTTTGTTGCAGTGTTGTGCATGATTCCAAGGAAAGCGTCGCTCTGAGTGATCTCAACACGACTTATTGAGTGAGTATCTACCTCTTTCTTTCTCTTTCCATCTCCTTCTACAAATATATTATATACAAGTTGGATATCAATAAGTTGTACTTAATATCATAATGCAAGATTAGCTTCTCTGTATACTTCGTCCTTCATCTTAACTAATATTAAATGGAAAAATTTAATTGTTTTGTATGTTTGTCTGTAGTGGATAAACTCAAAACACAAAGTCATACACAAAGCACACGGGTTGGCGTGGTTGGCAAATGCTTGCCTTTCGCGCAGGTCGCGGGTTCGATTCCGACTCAGAACAGATATTTGTGTGCATGTCTGTTTCTCCTGAGTCTGGGTGTAATTATCTATATAAGTATGTATATACAAAAGAAAAGTAGTATATCGGTCACCGTAGCCTAGTTGGTAGTGCTCCTGCCTACGAAGCTGGTGGTCCTGGGTTTGAATCCCGGTAAGTGCAAATATTTGTGTGATCAGCACGAATATTTGTTTCTGAGTCATGGATGTTTTCTATGTATTTAAGTATTTATCTATCTATATAAGTATGTATATCGTCGCCTGGTACCCATAGTACAAGCTTTGCTTAGTTTGGGGCTAGGATGATCTGTGTGACATTGTCCTCAGATATTGTATTATATTACTATTATATCAGTTATCTGATTTCTATAGTACAAGATCTGCTTAGTTTGGGATCAGGTGGCCTTGTGTGAATAATGTCCCAGGATATTTATTGTTTATTGTCTCTCAACCCCTACGGGAATGCGTTGTGAACATAATCAAGTAGTTATCGATTGCGACTGTCTGGCGTCCACCGTACAGTCGCGTGGGGGGACTTTATAAACAATATATATCGAATATATGTCGAGATAGCCTTGTGATAAGACTATGGAATGGTCTCGAATTAACGTTTAGAAATTAATAATCTCGTACTACGGTGAGCCAAAGCATCGCGAGGAAACATGCATGCCCGAACTTGGTGTAAGTGAGAGGCGGCCCTTGCTGCATTCATCATCATCATATCAGCTGAAAGACGTCCACTGCTGTACAAAGGCCTCCCCCAAAGATCTCCACAATGGCCGGTCTTGCGCTATCCGCATCCAGCTGTTTCCAGCGCCCCGCACAAGATCGTCGGTCCATCTTGTAGGGGGCCTGCCCACGCTGCGTCTTCCGCTTCGTGGTCGCTACTCGAGAACCTTTCTGCCCCAGCGGCCGTCGGCTCTACGAGTTATGTGCCCTGCCCACTGCCACTTCAGCTTGGCAATTCTTACGGCTATGTCGGTTATCTTTGGTTCGCCTGCGGATCTCAACATTTTCTGATTCGATCTCGCAGGGAAATTCCAAGCATAGCCCATTCCATTGCTCTTTGGGTGACCTTGAGCCGCCTGATAAGGCCCATAGTGACCACGTCTCTGTTCCGTAACTGTTGGCAACAGTTGCTGCATTATTGTCTACTAATATGTCCGGAGTAGTTCGCTAGGCATCCACCAAATATTTGTTTTTAGTTAACTAGTTGTTAGGGTTCCGTAACCTAAGGGTACACGGGTCCCGCCCTATTACTGACTCCGTCAGTCAGCCGGTGCCGGTGGACTGATTCTTAGAATTAATAATGTTTATGTAGAAGTTTAGGTTAATATAAAATTACTTATTAGTCTCTAGATTAGATTGTAATACACATAAAGTACTATACCTGGTACTTTATTAAATAATAAAAAAAAAGTCAGCCGGCTGTATCTCATGAACCGTGATAGGTAGACGGTTAAAAAAACAGAATAAAATGAATAATTAAGGGGGCAGGCCCGCTACAAGATGGCCCGATGATCTTATAAGAACGCGGGATGCCGTTGGATGCAGCGCAAGGCCAACAGTTGTGGAGATCTTCGGGGAGGCCTTTGTGCAGCAGATAACGTCTTTCGGCTGATTTAATGATGATGTGGATTTGCTGTCTGATGTGGTGTCGGCATAAAATATCATAATCCCGTCTCATCCCATCCCCTGGGGGGCGTAGAAATCGTTCGAGGGAATACCTATCATGGAACTATGACCATCAAACTGCTACCAGCAACCCGTCTGCCAAGCGTGGCGATTATGGCAAATCCCCCCCCAATCTTTAGGGACCCTTTTGTCCAGCAGTGGAAGTACAGACGCCAGCACATCTAGCTGCCCCAATCTGTCAAATTTCCTTTATAGTTTTTCAAATTTGACAGATTGGGGTAGCTTGATGTTCTGGCGTCTGTACTTTGGGTGTAATGTGGATTTTCGTATATTTTCCCTGTCGCACTTGTAGTGTAGAGCGAGACAGCAATCCCACTTAAAACTGCTTTATTCACTACGCTAACTGAAAATTTGCTATGCCGTCTGAACTCCACCCCCTAACGAGTACGCAGAACCATTTGAAGTGCCGCCAAGTTTTTATAGCTTCATTAATAGGGGTTGCTGGAAAAACATTTATTTATAACGACCTGGGGGTGGAATGAGGGGAGTTGGGAGGGTTGTTATGGAAGGGGTGTAGTTATTTTTATGGGTTAGTGACTCCTGTCTAGCCTTTCAGTTATGAAGTTATAACGCGTCTAGCTTAGTTAGTTATTTTTTTTAATACAGGTTGTAATATAAATTGTGGTTGTAACTTAAGGTGTGTTATGTCTAGTGATGTCCAAGCCTTGAGGCGTCCGAGTCCCTTTGCCTTGAGCTCGGTGTCGTTCACAGGGCTCGCCTCGTTTGTATGGCGTCCTACGACTCGGGAGTGTTTTTCAGAGCTCGAGAAGAAGACACGAGCCCTTTTTTGAAGGCTCGAGCTCTTTTGAAGACTCGAGCTCTTTTGAAGACTTGAGCACATTTTTTTATTGTTATTTTATTATTTTATTTTATATTTAAATTTTTGTGGTCTGAGCAAGTTATTAATGAATCTTTTTCATTCATTCTTCTTGTTCATTATACTGAACAAATAAAACAAAACTAGTTTGTGAAAGTCGAAAAGTATTGTTTTGGATCCTTTTACAAAATGGCAGGAAAGGAAGTGGGAATCCTTTTATTAAATCAATTTTGCGTTACATTAATTACATATTTTTACGAATGTTGACTTAGAAAAACTTAACCCCAAGCACTTTTGTCACTGAAATCCTGTAAAACAGCAAACTGCGCGTGTAAGATTCCTACGAGTTGAAGTCAGGGCCTTAAGATCGGCAAACAATAACTCAATCAACAACAACAACATGGCGTTGTAATAATCATAAAATTAATTACCCTATTAACATCAGTATAAATCTCCAGTAGCTTATTACGTACATTGAACACGTCCGTTGCACACGAGTGACGTTCTGTGAATGAGGGATTGTGATCGGAATTTGAAATTTTTGCGTTCCATTTTTAAATGAATGTGGGCAAACAAACATCGGCCTGTCTGATGGTGAGCGGATGGTGTAGCCAATGACGCTTTCAACACTGGCAAGGTGTTGCCCCTACTCACAAGTTCTGGTGAGCAGAATAAGAACGTCAACGTGGAATTCAGACGGGCCGATTGGCGTGGCTAAGAAATACTTACGTTTTAAGCCGTAGGTCGTGGGTTCGATTCCCACCCGGGGCAGATACATATTTGTGTGCATGTACATTTCTGTTTTGTCCTGTGTCTGGGTGTTATGTATTATCTAATATAGGTATGTTTGTATAAAAATGGCCCAGGATATTATTATAATTGATTTCCTTATAGAGCAAAAAGCTTTATTCAGCTTCAACGAGAATCCATGTTAGCGCATATGTTATGTTCGGGTCCCATTAAATTGCGCATTGGAATAATTATAACTTGGAAGGATTTTCGCTTTTGAGTCACACTCCAAAGGCAGTGCCTTCTTTCAAAATCGCCTTAAGTAAAAGGTATATAACCTTGGCAAGGGTAAAGGAGTTTTGGTGTAATTATCTATATAAGTACCTATGTATTTACAAAAGAAAGTAGTATATTATGTAATATGTATATCAGTTATCTGGTTTCCATGGTAAAATCTCTGCTTAGTTTGGGACCAGGGTTCTACCGGCTATGTCGCTGAACATCGATTTCTTAAATGGCGTTCAAATAAATAAAGTTTAAAAATGACTTAATCAATCGTTAAATCGGCTTCCATGAGCACATGTGACGTCATAAATGGTCCGGAATCGATTGTCAACGTTGAAGCCGATTTAACGGCTGATTAAGTCATTTTTAACCTTTATTTATTTGAACACCATTTAAGAAATCGATGTTCGGTGAGTTAGCCGGTAGAGCTCCAGATCGCTGTATGTGAATAATGTCCCAATTTTAAGGGTCCTATCAAGTGGCAAAGAAATTATGAAGAGGATGTGTCTTGGGTTTTGTTTCTCGATTAACCAGGGCGCAAGTTCCAAGCTCTGAGTACATCAAAGCGAGGAGTGGTCGTTATTTGTCCACGCGTATCGCCGCGCATAAACATGCTCCGGCGCCGCCTTTATTTGCATTGCTGTTATCCCCATTGACTATTCAGTCCTTCTTTGGTGTAGCGGTCGCGTGTTCAAACGCTGATAATGAGGTCCTGAATTCAAATCCCGGGTAAAAATGTTGTTTTCTTGCGGATTGGTATGTCGCTTGACCACGATCTCACCTGATGGTAAGGGAAGATGTAGTCGAAGGTGGACCGCGAGTACCCATAAGATGCCTGTTCACTCTAGCCTTAAATAAACCCATGTTTTATGAATCTCACATCGTTAGATAGGGAGTGAATTAATTATGAATTTTGAATCTGATCCCAAACTAGACATTATCAGTATAGTACAGGCTCTGTCTAGTCTGGGACCAGCTAGACAAATGATCAACATACTTAATCTATATAATGTGATATAAGTATGTATTTGACGGTCACCGTAGCCTAGTTGGTAGTGCTCCTGCCTACGAAGCTGGTGGTCCTGGGTTCGAATCCCGGTAAGTGCAGATATTTGTGTGATGAGCACGAATATTTGTTTCTGAGTCATGGATGTTTTCTATGTATATAAGTATGTATATCGTCGCCCGGTACCCATAGTACAAACTTTGCTTAGTTTGGGGCTAGGATGAACTGTGTGACGTTGTCCCTAAATATTATTATTAAAATATTATTATTATTATTTACAAAAGCAAAGTAGTATATGTAGTATATCAGTTCTCTGGTTTCCATAGTACAAGCTCGGCTTAGTTTGGGATCAGTTGGCCGTGTGTGAATAATGTTCCAAGATATTATTATTATTTTGTTCAACCAAAAAGTGCTCAACGCGCCTGTAGTCTCAAAAATAATTGTCAGTCATTACTTCGGGAAGCTGTTAGCTAATGATAGCTAAGCAGAAACATTTTTAATGCGTATTTCCTACTAGCTGTGCCCGCGACTTCGTTCGCGTGTTAATTAGTATTTTTTGTTTTTTAGTAAAATAAATGACTTTTTCTAAAATAAAAGTAGCCTAAGTTACTCCTTATTACATCAGCTACCTGCCAATAAAAGTCCCGTCACAATCGGTCCAGCCGTTTCAGAGATTAGTCGGAACAAACAGACAGACAGAGAGACAAAAATTGTAAATAATGTTATTTTGGTGTATGTACCGTATATATATTCATATTTATGTAGTAAAAACCGGTTATTTCAATATTACAAACAGACACTCCAATTTTATTTATTTGTATAGTAAATAATGTTATTTTGGTGTATGTACCGTATTATATTCATATTTATGAATCTAACAAATGTATGTGCACAATTGTTCTATTTTAGGTCTTTTATTAGACAATTGACGTCATCAATACTAATCATAACATCGTTACACGCTGGAATCGTAAAGTGAGGTTACGTAACGAACATGTGCACAATATGTTGTGTTCGGATTACAGAGTATGAATAGAATAGAAACACACACACTCACAAGCCCACCCGTACTTTCTTTCGTCACAAAGTAAACTTACAATACATTAATGGTAGCTAAAAAAAAATCTTGATGGATTACAAGATTTCCACCCGGAACAATTTTTTTTTTAATATTATTATTTTTTATATTAAATTTTAGGACAACAAACAGTTACACTGAGGGTATATAATAAATAACTTAAATGCTAAAAGTAACTTACAGTGGAACCAGCCCCGTCGTCCACAAATTATTTTTACAATTTTGTACCCAATATATATCCTTTACACTGAAGTAGTATGACAGAAGTGAGAATCATTATACTATACTACTGTACTAAAGAACACTTTAAATAAAAATGTTCATCCAGTTATACGAAATATAAATAGTTAATATACACTTCATATGGAGCAAGTCCTTATGAAGAAAATATTATTTCAGTAATCTCTCTTTTAAAGCTTGACGGTGAACTTGCAAAGAATTCCACATGAGTGAAATTTGTGTTATACAAATTCATGGTCCTTCGTAATGGACAGCGTTCACCTGCATTAGTTTTACAAGGTTTAGGTGCAAACAAAGAATTTTTCCGAGTGCTTCGTAATGAAGTCGAACGATAGGGTATACGGATATATATTTGATTTAACAGCTTATTACAGTCAAATAGATGGTGGCAGACGTTATATAAGAGCATTATTATATCAGTTAATATATAAAACATTGACTGTTACACCGAATAATAAAAATAATTAATAAATTATTTAAATAACATATTTTCAAAGGTATAATTCCAAATTTACCCCGTAACAAAAGGACAGATATTTGTGTGCATGAACATGTCTGCTTGTCCTGTGTCTGTTTATGTATGTATTTACAACTGAAAATTTGTATATTTAGTATATCAGTTATCTGGTTTCCATAGTACAAGCTCTGCTCAGTTTGGGATCAGATGGCCGTGTGTCAGTAATGTCCCAGGATATTATTATTATTATCGTAGGAAGACCAACAGGTTTTCGCGACATATTAGCTTTTTATATTATTTACAGAAAGCCATTTATAGGTCTTCACGTATAAATCATTGTTTACAAATATAGTTATGTTAATCTAAAATTAGAAACATATATAACAATACAATTTTATTAAGTTAAACACGTAAGGTTAATTAAATTAACTGATATTATTCTAAAACTCCTGTGGTGTTGCTAGTTAGCATTGGCCGTGGTTACTTTTCCTCAGGTGACCCACTTGCTCATTTGTCGCCCTCTGATATAATAAAAACAACATAAATACATTACAAAACATATCTTCAAGATAAGGTTTTTTCACGATGTTTTCCTTAACCGTTTTAATTCGTCATCATCATCATCATCATCATATCAGCCGTAAGAGTTCCACTGCTGGACAACGGCCTCCCCCAAAGATGTCCACGCAACTCCCGGTCTTGCGCTGGCCGCATCCAACGGCATTCCGCGACCCTTACAAGATGCCCGCCCACACTGCGTCTTCCTGTTCATGGTCTCTACTCGAGAACCTTTCTTTCATTTTTCAATTAATTTCTAATACGCACCTGAATTATCTGATACTTTAATCCCTTCAACTTACCGCTAGTGATGTGCCGGATATCCGTATCCGTATCCGCGGATATCCGAGGCAGAAGAAAGATTCGTATCCGTGTCCGTATCCGTTACTTTTTGGCGGATCTTTTACGGATCTATTTACCTTATTAATTTTAAATTTATAGATAAAATTCTTTAAGGCGAAGGGTAAGGCTCACTAGCGACGCCAATTACCGAGATTCTGACGGTCCACAATTATTTAAAATAGATCTGGTTTAGTAGCTAACAATTTAAAGCAATTGGCGTCGCTAGTGCGTCTTACTCTTCGGCTTAAATAGGTGATTAGGTAGCAATAAAAATCTATTAAATTCAATACAGATACTTTTTTATTGAATTATTATATGTTTTCTTTGTAAATGATTTTTTAAGGAAGTTGTACCTTTACCCTTACGAGAATACTTTCCATCACAAATTTTACACTTTGCACATTCATCATTTATTATCACAAAATAATTCCAAATTACACTAATAAACTTCTTTATAGAATTTTTTTAAACTCATGTACCAATAGCAAACACAAACGTTATCTATGCTGCCCAGTGTCACATTAAACTAAAACAAAACAAAAGAAAAATCCGCCGCGCAATGCAAGCCAAAACATGTCTCAACTCAAGATCGCGCACACCGACACCGATTGAGTAAGAAAGTTAAGATCCGTATCCGTATCCGTATCTGCGGATCTTGACATCAAATATCCGTATTCAGATCCGTATTCGCGGATCTACATTTTTGACGATCCGGCACATCACTACTTACCGCATGTCGATAGATAAATGTACGTACTGTTCTATTTAAGCGCTTTTATTAGACGCTTGACGTCATCAATGGGTAATCATAACACTATAACATTCTTAACACACTGGAATCGTAAACCGAAGTTACGTAACGAACATGTGCACAATATGTAATGACTTCAGATTACAGAGTACGAAAAGAACAGAAACACGTGGACACACACACAAGCAGACCCCGTGCGATGTGTGATCTGGGCGAGAACAGATACCAAGTCATATATTTTATCATTTGATCAACAGTTAAGCAACTTTTAGACTTCCGTTAAATCCAGAATATATATATATTTTTTTTATTTATTTATTTGGCTCACCAACAATTGAGTACACTCAAACATTTATGGGTTACATTGAATCAGATCGGATCAAGTGTATCAATCTCTTACAGGTAAGCACAATATACGCTTCGTATTGACCTAAATACAGGAATAGATTTGCTTAATTCAGCCTACTTGTTACTAAACTACTATATCAGGGTTACTTCTAAAACACCAATAACCTCGCAGTACTCGATAGTAACACCGTAAGCAATAAGTTTAGATATTTTTTATATATATTTTGTTGCATGTATTGGGTTATGTCCGAACTCGTAGAACAAAGTAGTTGCTTATGATGTTAGCTATCTAGTCTTGCAAGGTTGTTGTTGTTTTACAAGTTATCCTGTACGAATGTAAGGGACAGCAGTCGAGCCTAGTTGTTTAACCTTGCCAATCACTGACAGATCGGTGAGAGCATCGAGCTATGAGCGCCTCAAAATAATCTAAAGAAAGACACACGCCTTCAAATGTTAACCCAGTAATCAGTTCGTGATAATGCACAAAATTATTGTTATTTTCACTACACGACTCACATTATTTGATCAATAAGGCGTTTACATATAAAATTTTTGTAGCTCATAAACTACTGTTACCGCTAGTAACACTTTAATGGATTATTTTATTTATAGGCTTCTAGCGCTAATCATTTAAGCACTAAAGTTCGATTATGGCTATTTTATACGGCAGTATAAATGATGAATGCTAATGAGATATCCTCCTTATGTTTTTAAATCAAGTTTTAATAAAAGTCCTTGGACACCTGGGACTCTACAAGGCCTTGATGAGAATTTTACGAAAAGGATTAATCACACTAATATTATAAAGGCGAAAGTTTGTGAGTGTGTGACTGTGTATGTTTCTTACTTCTTCACGAATAAACGACTGGAGCGATTTTAATAAAATTTGGTATGTAGTTAACATTAACATACGCAATTATTTATTAAGTTTAACGCGGATAAAACCGCGGGGCACAGCTAGTATAAATATAAATTCGGGACATATCACACATCGTCATACAGCTCAAAACAAGCAAAGCTTGTACTATGGATACTAGACAACGGATCATTATCAGCCTATCGTCCACTGTTGGACATTTGCCCCCCCCGAAAGGTTTACACAACATTGCCATTTGGACGGGTACGCCGTAGTCGCCGCGCTTGGCTGTACTTAAATACTTATTTTCTGTAAGTATACACATACAGTACCAAGACCAATATATATGTTCATGAACACAAATAATTGTCTTGTGCGAGGATCGAACTCGTAGCATTTGGATCAGAGGGTCGTCTTCTACCAGTTTTAACGAAATTGCTATTAAGATTAATTACTCAAATTTCGCTATCGCCACGCTTCTCTGACAAAGTATAATCCCGTGGGACTTGACAACTTACGTTTTGTGTGTGTGCATCAGTTACCTCTCTGTGCCACCTACTCTGCGGTACGCAGGAAATCGCGTTCAACGGGACGCGGTCAATTAGGGACGCGGCGGAAGTGCGGGAGAGAGGGGGCGGGGGGCAAGGTGGGCATCCGTGCGATACGCTGTACGGGTACAACAGGATTTATGCTAATGTGATTGGATATTTGTATAATTATACGAGACTATGGGGTCAGTAGTCTGGGACATTATTCACTCACGGCCATCGGATACCAAACTAAGCAGAGCTTGTATTGATACCAGATAACTGATATACTACACATACTACTTTTCTTTGGAAAATATATACTTATAGATAACTAGCTGTGCCCCGCGGTTTTACCCGCGTTAATTTTTACAAATTATCACAGCTCCTCCCCCGTAGGTGATAGCGTGATCATATGTACCCTATATGTTGACCCGACCTCTTAGTAATATTCATGCAAAATTTGAAGTAAATCTATGCAGTACTTTTTGAGTTTAGCCCGGACATACATACAGACAAAAATTCTAAAAACTATATTTTTGGGTTCGACATCACGCCCCAAGTATCATTATTAAAAAATATTCAATGTATAGTTTTGGCTTCCCTACGATTTTATTATATGTATAGATAAAATTACATGTTATTATGTCACCCGAAAAAATCCCAAAGCTCGAAAAAAATGGGATTTTCGAAAACTTTCCACCAATGTTCACTAACTATAGTGTATCTAGCGCTCGGCGGCCACTTGCGCGGCACGCTCGCTTCGCTCGCTCGCATTCGCGCGCTAGATACACTATAGTTAGTGAACATTGATCACAGTTAACCTAACCTAACCCAAATGATTTCCTTTTATGAGTAAATTATAAACAATATTTAGATGATGTTCTGAAAAAGACGAATTACTATCTCATTTTCCCGTTGCTTCGTTATAAAATGAGAAGTTTGATCACGTGGCCAGTAAAGAAATAAATATCGGCCAAGTGCGAGTCGGACTCGCCCATGAAGGGTTCCGTAAACCAATTTTCGTTGTTAATTTGCATGGTAATGTACATCATATATTTTTTTTAGTTTTATCATTCTCTTCTTTTAAAAGTTACAGGGGGGGGGGAGGCACACTCATTTTACCACTTTGGAGGTGTCTCTCGCGCAAACTATTCAGTTAAGAAAAAAATGATATTAGAAACCTCAACATCATTTGAAGACCTATCCATAGATACCCCACATGTATGGGTACGATGAAAATAAAATTTTTGAGTTTCGGTTCTATGTTTATTCTATGTACCCCCCAAAATTATTGTTCTTTTTCTATTTTTTTGTAAAAATCTTAATGCGGTTCACAGAATACATCTACTTACCAAATTTCAACAGTACAGCTCTTATAGTTTCGGAAAAAAGTGGCTGTGACATACGGACGGACAGATATACAGACAGATATGACGAATCTATAAGGGTTCCGTTTTTCGCCATTTAGCTACGGAACCCTAAAAATGGGGTGGCCATATTCGATGCCGTCAGCCACACAGCCATTTCTGTCAAAACGGAAATGAATTCGGGACATTCCAAATATTGCTCGTTAACACGCCGTCATTAGCGACCTACTCACTAGAACGCGAGCATAGTTATGACAAATTAATTATCATATTCATTAGATCACATGTGACAGACGGTAAACAGACTCCGGTGTAGTCATTTACATAGTAATTGGGTTGTAACGTTTTACACTGTGTCTTGTGTGTGCCTGTGACCTAGACTTGATTTTAACCCGCTTTTAAAATGAGTAAGGTTCTCAGTTTGATCGGTTTCAATTTGCTTGTGTCCTAAAATAAGTAAATAATGATGATGTCTTCTCGGCCGAATTTCGGTCACGACGGCCATTCTCAATGAAGATTAGCCAATTGCGCAGGACATATTATAGTGCGCAAGTGTGTGCGCAAACACAGTTGCACTTTCTATTCCACCACTATCATGATCCGATGGGACGACTAGCGATACGACCGGGAACAGGTCAGGTACAGGACCGTCGGCTTAACGTGCTCGCCGAGGTTCGGGATGTAATATCGCCAACTTCCAGACTTCGGACTGAGAAATATCTTTTTACGGAAAAATCCCAAAATCATTTTTGGCCCGACCCGGGATTGAACCCAGGACTTCATTTTCTGCGGTTGAACACGCTACCGCTAGACCAACGAGGCAGTCAAAGTAAATAATAATAGCATATTTATTTATATCGGACTAAGTCTATCAATGTGGGCAGCTATGGGCAGTGGTTACCCTTGTGTCAGAGTAATACATTTAAAAGTATGCCTATGTCCTTTCTCAGGCTCTAGACTATCTGTGTACCAAATTTCATTTAAATCGGTTCAGTAGTTTTGTAGTGAGAGTCAATCGATGATACTGCCAACCTTGCAGGCTTGCAGAGATTTTTGCCACATGTTAATTCATGACGCAATACGGAACTCGTCGAGCGCGAGTCCGACTCGCACTTGGCCCGTTTTTATTGGTCTCGTCTGGTGTAAGGTGAGAGCCAAACTTGAAGGCTTGCTGAGATTTGTGCAACATAATAATAATAATATCCTGGGACATTATTTATACACGGCTATCTGATTCCAAACTAAGCAGAGCTTGTACTATGGAAAAATATAACTGATATACTACTTTTCTTTTGTTAATACATACTTATATAGATAACTAGCTGTGCCCCGCGGTTTTAGCCGCGTTAAACTTTATAAATTATCACAGCTCCTCCGCCGGAGGTGATAGCGTGATAATATGTAGCCTATATGTTGACCCGACATCTTAGTAATATTCATGCAAAATTTGAAGTAAATCCATGCAGTATTTTTTGAGTTTAGCCCGGACATACATACACACAGGCAAAAATTCTAAAAACTATATTTTTGGCTTCGATATCGATTGTAGATCATGCCCCAAGTATCCTTTAAAAAGTATTCAATGTACAGTTTTGACTTTCCTACGATTTTATATTATATGTATAGATTACATCCAGGCTCAGGACAAACAGACATCTTCATGCACACGAATATCTGTCCTGGGTGGAAATCGAGCCCACGGCCTGCGGCATGAAATGCAAGCATTTACCGACCACGCCAAACAACTCGCACTTGGCCGGTTTTTTATTAGTTTCGTCTGGTTTTTAGTGAGAGCCAATGTATGATACCGGCAACCTTGCATGCTTGCAGAGATTTTTGCAACATGTTAATTCACTATACAAATCTGTCGGTGAGTCATCGTTAATGTATAACCAAATCTATTTACGTGTTGTAGCGGAAATGAAAAATTGGACATAATTATATATTACTAGCTATGCCCCGCGGTTTTATTAGTAGGATGTATCTCTAGCGGTTTTGGCAGTGCACGCCGGAATAGCTCGCAGATTGTACATTTTTCCTACTTACTTGACACTTATCATCATATTTTGGACAGTTCACACAATATCTTTATAAATTGTAGCCTATGTGTTATTCTGATGTATAAGCTATATTATTGTAAAGTTTCATTAAAATCCATACAGTAGTTTTTACGTGAAAGAGTAACAAACATCCATTCATCCATACTTACAAACTTTCGCGTTTATAATATTAGTAGGATGTGCAGATGACTAGTGATTAAGTGAATTATTCATTTGGGCATAGTGCTCACCATCCAGACGAGCTGTACACCCAAACTCAATGAGAAAACGAGTAAGTGGAGTCACCATTGACACTCGCAACACCTAAGGAGTCGCAAGTGCGTTGCCGTCATTTGAGAAAGGTAAACGCTCGCTTCTTGAAAATTGCCATGTCATACCGGATTGTAAATGCTCCCATAGAGTTATTCATGCCACTATTTAATAATATATAGTCCTCCCTACCGAATTTCGGCCACGGTGGCCAGTCTCAATTGTGATTAACCAATTGCGCAGGACATATTATAGTGCACAAGTCTGTGCGCAAACACCGGGGCACTTTCTATTCCATCACTCTCATGATCCGATGGGACGACTAGCGACATGACCGGCAAGAGGTCAGGTACAGAACCGACGGCTTTACGTGCTCTCACGAGGCACGGGGGTATAATCCCGCTAACTCCCAGACTTGGAGCTGATCCTAAGAAATTTTTATTTTAATCTCTGTTCTCTGGTAGATATTCCCTCAGGATACCTTCTACCTCCCACGTGGAATTAGATGGGGTTGTGAAAATTCTTACCTTCAGAGTTCAGGAAACTTCAATGTCTATATAAGCGAAAATACGGACCACGATGGATCACGTCCTTATGCGCAGTAACAGAAGAATGAGCTAACTTCTTTAACTGGTCTTCAACTATTAGATCATTCGAGCCACACTTATATTTTGTGCAAAAGTCTCAATTTTGTCGCTGACACTGTCACCCCACGTAGTGGCATTGACATTAATTCCTTCATGACATCACAACACATATGTGTGTATGACATAATGCAGCGACAGTGGCGACATAAAGCGGCGTGTTAACTGCACCACTTGAGATCCAAGGTTAATGGATGCATTGTGAGAGGTTTGAAGATCTTTCTTGTAGGCGAAATTGGCAATGAAATTATATAGAGGTGCTCATAGCGAGTTACTCTTACATGTCTTCATTTACATGGGAGAGGTTAAGCACCTAGGTACGCAGTCAGTCCATAGATACTCATTATCAGCCTGATATCGTTCACTGCTGGACGTATACCTCCCCCAAAAGTTTCTATAACCTTATTCTTCTGGTGGCGGCTATTTCCAGTCCCCGGAGGTCCTGGTAACAATGCGTCCAGTGAAGAACTATTGTGCTCACCGCTCCAACTAAACTAACCCTGCAACATAGATAAATTGCAGTATCTTTTTGGCAGAAGTATCAATAATATCGTCCTAGTGCAAGAAGTGTTAGCCCAGGACGGTGTTACGTTTATGCATCAGTGGTTCACAGTAGCAGAGCAAGCAGGTGTAGTGGTGTTATTTCCGCGTTATTGCAGAACATACACACTCTACAGTCTCCGATGCCCACCGTAGTCAGGTGTTTCCTGAGACGCCAATGTCCCGTTAACACCCTAGTTATGATGCATAAATTCCTCCTGTTAATTGATAGCTTTTTTGGAGTGAGTTAAACCTATAGTAGTAGCTAGTACACAGGTGTGTGCCTACCACCTAACTGCCCGGTCGCCAACTCGCATGCCAAGCGCGTTAATTAAGGCAAACCCCTCCAAATGGCATAGTTATAGAAGCTTCTGGGGGAGACCTACGTCCAGCTGTGGACGACGAAGTCATCCATTTTGGGTTTGCCGTAGTCTCTGCGCTTTTGGTGACCGAAGTTAGGTGGTGGTTTGTACATAGGCGGCGCTGCTGCCCGATTTCCTGCTGAATCCCCTAGTCGCCTTTTACGACTCCGACGGGGTGGACCAGACCAGAAAAGAAAAACAGGGCCACCCCAAAGGCCCTGTTTTTCTTTTCTGGTCTGGAAACCACACGGCTAATTTTATACATGCGGAGACTCTTAAACCCCTTTGGCTAGGTGACGGCCAAGTTTAATTTACAGACATCATCGTTCTTCGGAGGGCATGTTTAGCCGTCGGTTCCGATTTCACTCAAGACTGATGACGGTAGTGAAGCCGTGTCAGAGGAGTACTGGACGGTGGTTTGATCGACACCGACACTGTCCATACGAATAAATATATAAAAGGTGTCGTTATTTCTTAGGTAGCGAACACCCTTGCCTAAGCGAGGGTAAGTGTGCAGCCTGGTCCTGTTTATCTTGAAATGAAACTGCACACATTGGTTTAATGGACTGTATTCTAGGGATAATAATGCGAACATATAAAAACACATGTGAACCGCGCTAAAATATAACAGTTACTGATTGAATGAACTGATTAACAACTTAGGTTTTAGTTTGGGAACGAACAGGTAAGGTCAAGGTTATGGGGAAGAGCATTAAACAGACTTTGGGAAGACTGCTGCACCGTGTGGTCAAAACCCTCCTGCAATGTACTTGGGCGTAGCAAAGGCCAGGGTACCGAGATTCTCCCACTCCAGCAAATTCTCTCAATTGCAATTAATGCTCTCTAGCAAAGCTTCCCGCAAGAATGAAAGGATATGTCATAAGCGTCAGTTTGGGCAGACGTGTGGTCGATCGCCGTATGAAGTTTTTTGTACATAGAGAGACGCTCCTTTGGGTTCTCTTGTAGGTATTCCCTCGCATTGTACGACTAAACGCCGACAGACTGTACACCGACAAGACTTTAATTCGACTGTACTTTTCGCCGACAGAACACTTTGCCGACAGCATTCATAATTATTGATTTAGGTTAGAACTGACCACAACGCACGAGCCGAGCGAGCGAAGCGAAGGCGAAGTGCCAGAAACGAATCGGTCCTTTATTACACTTGGTAATATAGGAAGTACAGTCGAAGTAATGTCTAGTACAGTCTGTCGTATACTCATTCCCTCGGGTTAATTCTACGTCTCCTACGGGGTGAGGTATGGTGACATTCTTCGTGGTCACGTAACACTGGCCTAACACAGTAATAACTGTAACACATTGATGGTATTATTCCACTTCCGTTACGATTGTAAATAGGCCTTGAGCTCTTGAGCGATGACTCATAGACCGAAGTGCCTGAATTAACATGCTGATGAGATATTTGTAAATATTGTGGCGAAATCGCTATATTATGTGCGGTTTTCAGTGGAGGTAATGCTTTATTAGATTGGAGCGTCATTAGTTTAGAGCAGGGTTACTTAAACTTTTTGCAGTCACAGACCATTTTCACAATTGAAACTATCCCACGGACCCCTGTCAAAGAATATTATAGCAGAACAAAACAAGTAATACATAAAAAAACAAGTTTTGTTGGTATTTTGAAGGTTGGTCATTTAAGAAACCCTGGTCCAGAGAAAACGAAATGTATGATTGAATTTCAGGACTCGATGGAAATGAAACACTATGATGGAAAAACTTACTGGTGTAAATATAAATCAAATTAAATGAAAACATTTGTCATGTCAGCCAAAGTACGTCCACTGCTGGATAAAAGCCTCCCCAAAGAATGGGAGGATATGCCATAATCACCGCGCCGGGTTGGCGATCGCAGTTTGATGGTCATAGTTCACAGAAAAACGCTGCTGCCCGTTCTCTGGTAGGTATCGCCTCGATCGATTTCTACATCCTCCACGGTATGAGATGGGGTGATGATATTCTATGCCGTCACCACACAGCAACATTTAATTCAGCACAACACTCAAGAAAATGAGGAGTACAAATGTGTAACACACAGTCCTATAAGACATTACATACACAGATTTGTGAAAACGCCCAAAATTACGATTCTTGCATGTTCTGCCGAAAGGGTCGCCATCTTAGCACTAGCTAGGTAGGTTACACCTAGCGCTGGTTGTCAGTTGACCCTGGATTTCACTAGTATAACAATATAATAAGTAACTGAGCGTTGTGGTGTGAAAGATGTTGTCACAAAGATTGAAAAAGTAATGCTGAGATGGTTTGGGCATTTAGAAAGGATGAATGAAAGAAGATTGACAATAGAAGTATACCTGGCCTGTGTGAATGGTACAACCGGGAGGGAAGACCTCGTAGCACATTCTCTTACCAAATCGGAGACGTTCTCAAGAAAGGCTAGGTTAAGTACCCTAAACCGGCGAGCATGTATAAATAATGTAATGGCAGTAAACGAGGGAAAAGAGGCGTGCAAAGATTGTGACAAATGGAAATCCATTGTCTCTGCGTACCACTCTGGGAAACAGTCTGAGTCTATGTATATATGTATATATCATGACTGGGTCTTCCGATTCGCAGTGAAAATCCAGAAAACCAGTCTGTAATCGATGGGTTAGTTTAAATAACCAGATGTGCGTTCTGTCTATTGATGGCTGAGATCCTAAGGCCACAGTCTCGAAGTCAGCGATTGCAGGTGAATATAAAATGCAAAGTTTCTACTATTTATTTCTATTATAATAATAGAAACTTCGCTATCATATCGTGACTACATTAATTCACCATCAACCGATAGCAATCGTATTAATACGAGATACAAACACATTTATTCTACGCTCATGTAATTTTTTTTGGTATTTATTAACTCACTTTTTTTTTGTTTATACGTTTCGATTCTTCCCATGATTTAGATATTTCTATTTTTTGGTAGGAAATGCTTTTGAAATGATTAATAATGTTTTTTTTAAATTGTAATTATTAAATCCTAAAATTGTTCTTATCAACATAGTCGCATAGTACACGCGGCTACACATCAAGCTATACATATCGTATAAGCTGATCTTGCGTTGTATACGATTTCCATACAATGAGAGGTCAGCTTATACTGGATATGTATAGCTTGATATAGCCGTGTGTACCTACTTACTTTGCTTTTATTAAAATTGTTGATAAATTAGTTTTTTTCGTCGCGCCTACATTCAAACTTACTACATATTAATGCCACCAGAGGACAACAGTGTCATATTATGCTATTGTTTTGACTTTCTTGGCACGACAAAACTAAAGGTCGCCCCTGGACAAATTAGTTGTCAGTTGCAGAATAAACGTTATTAAATGTTAAAAAAAAAACATCAGTAAAATGTCCCACAAATGTTGATATCATTATCATCTGCATGATATCGTCCGTATCGTATGCTGTGTGGTGACGGCCTAAGAATATCACCACCCCCTCTCATCCCGTGGGGGGACGTAAAAGTCGTCCCGAGGGAAATATATACACCAGAGAACGGGCAGCAGCGTTCTCCTGAGTACCATGTTCACCCTACTGCGATCGCCAACCCGTCTGCCAAGCGTGGCGATTATGGCAAATCCCCTCAAATGATGGACACAACTAAACCGCGGCCCCCAGTCCCCGGCAGCCCTGCTATTCCCAGCCGTGGTAACAGCCGTGGTTACGGCAGGGCAGGGGGTGCTAAGAATCCCCGGCAGATTCCACGTTACCAAAAACGACGACCTCTGGCCCTGGCAACGTTTAACACACGAACACTGCGCTCCGATGAGAAAATAACCGAACTGGAGGAAGAACTGAGCAGGTTACATTGGGATATTGTAGGATTATCTGAAGTCCGAAGAGAGGGGGAGGACTCGATAATACTGAAATCCGGAAACCTGCTCTATTACCGGGAGGGTGACCAACTATCCCAAGGTGGTGTCGGGTTCATAGTCCACAAGTCCCTCGTGAACAACGTAGTGAAAATCGAGAGTGTGTCGACGAGGGTTGCGTACCTTATACTCAGAATCACCAGGCGGTATTCGCTAAAGGTTATACAGGTATACGCACCTACTTCGACATACTCCGATGATGCAGTCGAGGTCATGTATGAGGACATTTCCAGAGCCATACATACCTCGAACTCTTATTTCACTGTGGTCATGGGGGACTTCAACGCGAAGCTGGGCAAACAAATCGGTGATGAGCTGAAAGTGGGGCAATTTGGAACCGGGGACCGGAACCCCCGAGGCCAGATGTTGGCTGACTTCATGGAGAAGGAGGGTCTCTTTATGATGAATTCCTTCTTCAGGAAGCCGGCACATCGTAAATGGACCTGGGTGAGCCCCGATGGGAAAACTAAAAACGAGATAGACTTCATCCTGTCGACGAGGAGACAAGTATTCAATGATGTCTCTGTGATCAATGCGGTTAAGACCGGGAGCGATCACAGACTGGTCAGAGGCTCATTGAACCTAAATGTCAAACTCGAGAGGTCCCGACTGATGAAGTCTACGCTCCGTCCCATACCGTTCCACCTCCAAAACCCCGAACCCTTTCAACTCGAACTTCAGAACCGATTCGAATGCCTAGTAGACTGTGAAGAAGTGGATACATACCACGACAGGTTCGTGGAAGCTGTCCATACGGCCGGGTCTAACTTCTACAAAACCCGCCGTACAAATGGAACCAAAAAGATCTCCGACCATACACTACAGCTTATGGAAGAAAGGCGGAAAATGATTCTAACATCCTCATGTGATGCTGCCAGATACAGGCAGCTCAACAGACATCTCAAAGTCTCTGACTCGCGATACTCGCCAATTTAATACTATTAGTATAAAAGAGGCCATCGAGCGGAATAGAGGCTCTAAAGTGTTCGCAAGAGATTTGTCTATTGGGCAAAGCCAACTGACGAAGCTGAAGACTGAGGATGGTAGAATCGTCACGTCAAAACCAGAGTTGCTAGGTGAGATCGAGAAGTTCTACGGACAGTTATACACGACAACGCGACTTCCTGTCAATAGTCATGCCGATCCAAGAGCAAGACTAACCCGACACTACACCCAAGATATCCCGGACGTCAGCCTAATGGCTCTCAAACAACTAAAAAACAACAAGGCGCCGGGTGATGATGGAGTTACAGCTGAGCTTCTGAAGGCGGGTGGTACACCGATCCTACGGGCCCTTCAGAAGTTATTCAACTCCGTCATACTCGAAGGTCAAACGCCAAAAGCATGGCACAGGAGTGTGGTGGTGCTTTTCTTCAAAAAGGGCGATAAAACCCTATTGAAGAATTACAGACCCATCTCACTGCTGAGCCATGTTTACAAGTTGTTTTCGAGAGTCATTACGAATCGTCTCGCACGAAGGTTTGACGACTTCCAGCCTCCCGAACAAGCCGGATTCCGAAAAGGCTACAGTACCATAGACCACATACATACGCTGCGGCAAGTTATACAGAAGACAGAGGAGTATAACCAGCCATTATGCTTAGCGTTTGTGGACTATGAGAAAGCCTTTGATTCTATCGAAACATGGGCCGTGCTGAGGTCTCTTCAAAGGTGCCAAATTGACTATCGGTATGTCCAGGTGTTAAAGTGTTTGTACGAAAACGCCACCATGTCAATCCGACTTCAGGACCAGAACTCGAAACCTATTCAATTGCAGCGAGGCGTGAGACAGGGAGACGTCATATCTCCGAAACTGTTCACCGCTGCATTGGAAGATGTTTTCAAGCTTCTGGACTGGGAAGGCTTTGGCATCAATGTCAATGGCGAGTACATCACCCACCTTAGATTTGCCGACGACATAGTAGTCATGGCTGAGACCCTTGACGACCTCGGTACAATGCTCGCTGGCCTCAGTAGAGTCTCTCAACAAGTGGGTCTGAAAATGAACATGGATAAGACGAAAATCATGTCGAACATCCATGTTGCACCCACTCTAGTTAAGGTTGGAGACTCTGCACTCGAAGTTGTTGAGAACTATATTTACCTAGGACAGACCATCCAACTAGGTAGGTCCAACTTCGAAAAGGAGGTCAATCGTAGAATCCAACTCGGCTGGGCAGCGTTCGGGAAGCTACGTAATATCTTCTCATCCCAAATACCGCAGTGTCTCAAGTCGAAAGTCTTCGACCAGTGTGTGTTGCCAGTGATGACTTACGGAACAGAGACGTGGTCGCTCACTATGGGCCTTATCAGGCGGCTCAAGGTCACCCAAAGAGCAATGGAAAGGGCTATGCTTGGAGTTTCCCTGCGAGATCGAATAAGAAATGCTGAGATCCGCAGGCGAACTAAAGTAGCTGACATAGCCCAAAGAATTGCCAAACTGAAGTGGCAGTGGGCAGGGCACATAGCTCGTAGAACTCACGGCCGATGGGGCAGAAAGGTTCTCGAGTGGCGACCACAAACCGGAAGACGCAGCGTGGGCAGGCCTCCTACACGGTGGACCGACGATCTTGTGCGGGTCGCGGGAAGCCGCTGGATGCGGGCAGCGCAGGACCGGCTATTGTGGAGATCCTTGGGGGAGGCCTTTGTCCAGCAGTGGACGTCTTTCGGCTGATATGATGATGATGATGATGATATCGTCCACTGCTCCTCCCCCAAAGGTTTCGGCGAGCGAGTTGGGGACCGCAGTAGATGTTAGCAAGTGACGCTGCTGCCTGACTCAAGTGTATCTCATGTAATATGTTTAGTAATAAATAAATTAAAGCAATTACTAATACACAAAACCTACAATAATATAAACGAATACATGAATGATAAACTATGACTGGAACTCCAACAGATGTTAAATATTTAATGAAATTACTGTTACATTCACTTTGACATTCACGCATTTTAAATAAACAATGGTATTTATTATCTCAATTATTATAAGTTATATATATATTATATGAAGTGACCCCAGACATTAATATTGTATAAATTTTAATTATAATCTAAATATATTAAGTAGGTTTGAGTTATTATGTTTTAGATGCCATTATGTAATTTTAATGTTTCATCATTACAGCTAAATAATGTCACCACACAGCAGAATTGCACTTTTAATGTTTAATTTAATGTAATTACTCTAAAACTTATGTTGCTGTGCCCTTACAGGGTCCATAACTGTACCTAAGCTTAAGCCTATTGTTAACACCTTCACTCACATTATGGTATGAAAATAAATGAATATCCCTGATTCGCCTTTTACGACACCCACGGGATTGTGTAGGGTGGCCCTATTATTATTTGTTGGCTGGAAACTATACGTCTAAATAATGTTGATATTTGAATGGCGCAAACGTGTAGTGGAGGGTCGTAAGATCTGTGATGAAGTCTGGTTCGGAGTACTTGCCGATAAGAGACAGAAGCGACATGAAAGCGACTCGGCACCAACCACCGCAAACTTCTCTTGTCAGGCCTGCGGCAGGCTATGTCGCTCTCGCATCGGTTTGTTTAACCGGGTTATGGGACATCTCGCCCATGCAAAAACTGGCCTGCGGGCCAGATGTCCACTTTTTTAAATATATATGGGTAGATTCGCCCGGACCAGATTAGAAGAACGGGCCAGATGTCTCCTATTAAAATATAAAGGGATATTTCGGCAAAATCGTATATTTTTTCATTAAGTATCTGATAAAACTGTAAATAATAATATTAAATGACAATAATGATATTTCTAAATTAAATATTTGATAAATCTGTCAATCATAAGATCAAATGACAATCAAAATACAGAGCAAAGCAACCATTACCTGTATCAAAAGTACATAATTAAATGGTTTCATACAATATCTTGGTACAAATATTAATAATAGTATCCTTAAAAGAAAAATATAAATATAAAAAAATATAAGGTAAAAATAAAAATCATTTTTATTCACGTAGACTTCAATTGTCATTCATTCATTCATTGACGCAAAGACCATATATGTACAAAGGAGTAAAAAATACGCGATACGAGCGTAAAATTAAGCATGTCGGATCTCACACTATGCTTAATTAAGATTTCGACACCAAAATAAAATAATATAATATCTATAAGTTTTAATGGCATGGTTGCACAAATGATATTCCGCAACAAGATTATGGTGCAAGTTAAAAGCTTATTCGCCGGTGACCTCTTTCCCTTTCAAAGGTCAATATAAATAAAGTACTAACTTTCATTGTCCTGATTATATGCCATAGAAATGTCAACAGAGTCCAGCACACTACGCTGTTACGTTCGCTATCACATTCTTAAGTCATTCGATTGGTGTTTTTACGGGATCGTAAATACTTCCTCAGTTCATTGATTCCACAGAGTGGGAGTACGCGGTGAAAAGTTGTTTGAGATACTCCCGGTGGTATACGACTATTTATCAAGGTGATATGGATGAAATTTCTGGTGAACTCCTGGTGAGAGGGTCTGTGGCGGAACGTAGTGGCATAAATAAATTTGAATACTTCTTTTAAAAATTAATTTCATATATATTTACTATTATTTTTACACGTCGAACTGCCACGCAATTTTTAGGTGATACACTGATACATTTATAATTCTAACCTTAAACGGTACCTCTATTACAATACCGTATATTTAAATATTATTTTTAATTTATTCTTAGTAAAGCCCAGCATGTCTTTTATATATAAATATTTTTGTTACATAACCCAGGAATTATATGTTGGTTAGTCCTTTCCCCGTAATAATTAGTTAATGTAGACTGTATTAGTTTTCCCTTTTACATGATCTAGCACTGTACTAAAATATTTTCTTAGTTTTGTATTCATCTATAGTATGTTTTCAATGCTATTGAAGTTTATAAATTTTTTCACATTCCACAAACAGTTTAACATAATAATAATATCTTGGACATAATTCAAACATGGCCATTTGATCCCAAACTCCCGAACTAAGCCGAGCTTGTACTATGGAAACCAGATAACTGATATACTGCATATACTGCTTTTATTTTGACTCAGGACAAACAAACGTTCATGCACACAAATAGGGTTAAATTCCCATCCAGGGGCTCTACCGGCTAAGTCGCCGAACATCGTTTTCTTGAAAGGCGTTCAAATTAATAAAGCTTGAAAATTACTTTATCAATCGTTAAACCGGCTTCAACGTTAAAAATCGATTCCGGACCATTTATGACGACACATGTGGTTATGGAAGCCGATTTAACGATTGATTAGGTCATTTTTAACCTTTATTAATTTTAACGCCATTCACGAAAACGATGTTCGGCGACTTAGGCGGTTGAGCCCCAGGAAGCATTTACCAACCACCGCCAACCGGCCCGTCAATTCTATCTTATATTCATAATATAACTATCTGATTTACTGACTATTACAAAAGTTACTGTAATAAGACAATGACACTCAGTCAAGCCTTATTATGGGTAATAACTTGTGTCCAGAAACATAAAATCCATTGCAATTATACTTTTGAACGAATACGTGGCTGCAGGATAATTACCGCTTTCTCTCGTTACTCAACCCATGGTACAGTTTCACACAATTCTTTGGTAACAGTTTGAATGCACAGATAATGCTCAGCCTTTTGTTCTAAGCTCTCAACATAAATATACATGTATATCCGTTGCGAATTGACCTACTCTAGGATGCCATTCAAATCACATGACTAGTTTTTTTTTCTATCTTTCCTGCCCGTATTCGGCCACAGCGACTGGCTACTGGGATCTTACCAAATTTGGCTAGGAAGAGGGGGGAACACTGAGAGACAGAGAAGGTGAGCGTTGATGCATCACAGGGGCCCCCTTAAACCTACTTCTGAGTCGCAAGTCTCAGACTCTGTCGAGTTTTCCCTCCTCTACCACGCGATGGTCCCGGTTTCCGCACGGTGAATCCATGGAATACTAAGAATTAAGTCTTCTATTGACTGAGCTTCGTTCATGTGCTCTCAGGTGGCTTCGTAACCTATCTTTGAAGCACACGTTCGACCAAATAAGCTACAAGTCAGCACCCCTCTGACGTCATTATAATATTTAGCGGCAGGTGGACGCGCTTTGAGCTCGTCTCGTTTAGCATCGAACTCTTCTTTCAGTTTCTTCTCAAACTCGAACACCTTGGTGTGTACGGACGGATCAATGTCACATTTCTTCCGTTACCAGAAACGTACTAGAAATGTGTGTGGGGTGCAGCTGGAGCTGTTAGACTACCAGGCAGTAGACGATGTTCATTAGAGATAGACATGTACTTAGTTCTCCCAATGCCTAACGACACACCTTTCCATAGTTCCCTTGGCACTAAGATTCCACTTCTCGTCGTAGCCTTACCCTACATATATAGGAAAGTGAGCGAGTATCAGTGAGGTGGTGCTTTTGGACTACCAGCCAATACGCAGTGATTGTTGCCTGCTAGGTATTTCTACATACGAAAGAGGTGAAGTGCACCAAGCTAGAACTGCTGGACTACCAGTCCATAAACTGGCTTCGTTAAATATACACCTGTAGTTTTGATGCAGCGCGTCTTCATCATCATCAGCCTAATGTCTTCTACTGCTGGTCCTAGGCCTCCACAACGCCGCCATTTTGAGGGGTTTGTCGTGGTCACTGCCTGCTTGATTGTAGCTAATATACAGGTGATGCTGCTGCCCGACTACCTGGTCTATACCTTAGTCGCCTTTCACGACACCCACGGGCTCGTATTGGGTGCTGCCTGTTATTCTTTCTGTGCAAGTCGGTTGGAAACACTAACATCGCATCTTCAGACCACCAAATTCCTCACGCACGTCTGGTGGTTCATGGGAGAATTTCACACGGCTTTTGGCAACAGTACAGATGTACATTGTATTACCGATAATGATTTACCTTTTGTTCTAAGCTCTGAGTATAAACATTCACTTTTGTTGCGAGCTGACCCAGATTGAGAGCGTCTGCTCCAAGATTCGGTGTGGAAATACTTACGGTGCTTTAATTATTGTGGTTTTTGAAGAGTTGGTGAAATCGTTGTCCTTGATGGCCGGTGGATAATTACTTTGGGTTTACAGATAATCATCGGTTTCCCATACTTGTAAGAGCCAGTTTGAAAAATGCCTTATGAAATCTCAACTCTCGATATGCTCAACCACAGACACCACAGTTAATGAAGTCGGATCGGGCTGAAAATCGGGCGTATTGTAAAATTATGCCTTTAATTTATTTTTTTAAAGATGACGCTCTCACTAGGGTATCTGTTCCCTGTGTCGCGGGGTACAAACATATAATAGACGGACACAAACTACATCCAGACTCCGAACAACTATCTATGGGTTACACAAATAGTTGTCCGGCGCGGGAATCGCACCCGGGACACGAAACGGTGAGGCGACTGTCTTAGCCGCTGCGCCACAGGTGCAGTCATTTCCCTTATATTGTATTGTTTACGACATATCTTGTTTAAAAAAATATTTATGTTGCTACAGGGAGAAATTTGTCAACGCCACCTAGTGACAATACCATACTATTTTTTCTGTTACCTGAACTGTCACTAAATAGTTAGACAGTCTGCAATTAATGATTAATAAAAAATAAAACTCCTTCTTTTGATGTCGGTAAAAAAGGAAAGACTGGTAGAGTTTGTGTTGTTGTGTTCGTTTAAAAAGAAAGTTGCGATAGTTTATTCACCACAACGATTCAATGAACGGGAGTTGAACCGGCGCCAAGCTGACATCGACCTTTGGTCTATTGCTTCGTTCACGTTTCTTTTTGGCACTGTTTTACTACCGTTCACTATACATCAATATGTACAGGTGTAACTACCCTTTTTTTTATTTCTTCATCATATCAGCCGAAAGACGTCCACTGCTGGACAAAGGCCTTCCCCAAAGATCTTCACAATTGCCTGTCTTGCGTTAGTCGCATCCAGCGTTTTCCATCGTCCCGCGCAAGATCATCGGTCCATTTTGCAGGGGGCTTCCCCACGCTGCGTCTTCTGGTTCGCGGCTTTATATCTTGGGCTTTGCTGTGTGGCTGGCATAGAATATCGCCACCCCAACTCATCCCATTGAAGGTGTAGAAGTCGTCCCGAAGGAATATCTACCAGAAAACGGGCAGCAGCGTTTTTCTGTCTATAATGACATTCTAAGCATGGCGATTATAGAATATCCCTCCAAGTGATAGACCCAACTACATTGTGGAAATCTTTTGGAAGGGCCTGTGTTCAGCAGTGGAAGTCATTCGGATACCATGATCTTGGGACAATTGACATACTGCCATGTGATCCCGAACTAGACAGAGCCCGTACTATGGCAATCAGACCACTGATACACATACTAACATTTTTCTAAATACATATGTACATCATCATCATGTCAGCCAAAGTACGTCAACTACTGGTTAAAAGCCTCCCCAAAGAATGGGGGAATATGCCATAGTTGCTACGATTGGCAGACGGGTTGGCGATCGCAGTTTGATGGTCACAGAAAAACGCTGCTGCCCGTTCTCTGATAGGTATTCCCTCGGACAATTTCTACGCCACGGGATGATATAGGGTGATGATATACTATGCTGTGACCACACAGCAAATCCTAAATACATACATACATATTATAGATGAATTACACCCAGACACAGAACAAATAATCGTAACCATTTACCCGGGTGGGGATTGAACCCACGACCTCTGACTTTGCACTCAGGGTCAGCATACTCGCGTTCCCGGGACTCCACCCCCCTCAGTCGCCAAGAGCTCTAAGCCTAAGATAAGCCTCTTTACATAATTCTGTCTCCCGCTTTGCTCTGGAGGGAAGTGGAACTATTCATTTTCTAACTCCGCCTTGTTTCTTTCTGATCAAAATCGTTGCGGGATCCAAGACAGTTGTTGCGATTCCCCGGGACATGCCTGAGCCTCACCGCTTAGCAGGAGTTGCAGTGGTGGGTATGAGGGAGGCACTAGTACCAATAAAAAGAAAATAAGTAAATATGTCACTTTGTAGTTATTTTTAGGACCGAACTCTTGATGTCATGCATGATGGCGTGTCTTATACGCCGATATCGACGAACGTCGCTAATTGTTAAACTCTGACGTCATTAATTACCGAAGTTTAGGCCTCAGTATAAAAATAGACAGTACGGAAACTACCTACGAACTTTCGAAACGGCACACTCACACAAACATGCGCATCGACAAGACTCCTAAGCGTTTGTCGCGGTGCTGTCAGTAGTGAGGGCCGCGTCAACACGAGTGGACGCGTTTAAGTTTAACTCCGCAATCTTTTTAAAAATCCACGTGCGTATTGCGTAGTATACGGCTGTTTGAACTCGGTTTCATCATAACCGAAGCTATCGTATTTTAAACTACATAATTGTTGTAAACAAAAATTTGTTGAAAGCAATATCAAAAACGATATAAGTTATAACCCTATTGCTTCAATAGAGCGTAGGTAATTATTTCATCAATTAGGCTTAGGGTCAGCGCAGATCGAGAGGAGCGCAGCGGAGAGGATTTTATTAAGGCACTAGAAAATCAACTTAAAAATTATTGAAATAAAGTGCATGTATGCTTGAATATTATAATGCACGAGACTGCGCGAGCATTTTGTCAGGTTCAAGCATATATGCACTTAATTCCTATAGCTCTTAAGTTGATTTTCTAGTGCCTTAATAAAATCCTCTCCGCTGCGCTCCTCTCTGTCTGCGCTGACCCTTTGTCAAAGTCAAAAATCATCTATTCCGTAAAAATTATACATTTATGTCATTTTTTTTACCCCACCGTGCAGTGCGTGACGTGGCAGCTACTGAGAAACACAGCCAATAAACTCAGTAGGAATCCTTTTTTAAAATAAGATATACTTAAGATTAATTACTATCATGTGTGTTGACTCAGAAAACTCAATCCCAAGCACTTTTGTCACTTAAATAATCAGAAATTTTGTAATACGCCCTACTACACAATTTGGCTTTAATAATTCTTTTAAACATATTCGTAGACAATTCTCTAATATCATTGGGCAGTTTGTTATAGAGTCTTATACATTGCCCCATAAAAGAGTTACTTATTGTGTGGAGACGGGTAGTATGCAATATGAGATTATTCTTCTTGATATCTAGTATTTAATGTCCTCCTAGACGAATTTCGGCCGCAGCGGCCAGTCTCAATATAGATTAGCCATCTGCGCGGGACATATTATAGTGCCCAAGTGTGTGCGCAAACACAGGAGCACTTTCTTTTCTATCACTCTCATGATCCGATGGGACGCCTAGTGACACGACCGGAAATAGGTCAGGTACAGGACCGACGGTTTTACGTGCTCTCCGAGGCACGGGGGTATAATACCGCCATCTCCCAGACTTCGGGCTGATGCTGAGAAATTTTTCTTTTTACAGAAAAGTCCCAAAATCACTTTTGACCTGACCCAGGATTTGAACCCAGGACCTCGTTTTCTGCGGGTGAATACGCTAGCGCTTGACCAACGAGGCAGACAGTCTAGTATTTACATTATGTGTATCGCTCCTTTTACAGAAGGGCTCGATATTTTTATGCGATAGAGTTTCCGTACTGTACATATTTATTTATGCTATGGCGATAGCGACGAACGTCGCTAATTGTTAACCTCTGACGTCATTAATTACGGAAGTTTAGGCGGTGTCAAATTTTGCGTGGTACCGCACGACTAGTTCAGGAGTGCCGGTAGTTCGATGCGAGTTTTAATGTAATTTTGAGGTGGGAGTTTACTGTGGGTTACTTTTTTATGGCATAGGGTGACAATCGTGCAAGCGGGTTGATGGTAAGTGTCCACCACACCACACCAGAGGAGTCGCGGGTAGGTTGCCGGCCTTTACGAGTCAGGAAACAAGTGTTGCTGACCCCCCCCAATGAGCTCTGGCGACCCTACTCATACTCGGAAATACAACATTATAATTATTAATGATTTTATTAAGGAGTGTCTTCTGTAAGGTTGAGGTACTTCCCCAGTCGGGCTGCTCTTTGAGCGAATGAACGCTATGCCCTACCTCTGCTAAATGCTGATGATATTATGCTGTTTTTTTTGCAAAGAAAAATATGTTGATTGATAGAAAAATCAATATAAAAAAAAAGTTATAACTTAGTTTCCATACTGTCCATTTTATGCTTTGGCGATAGCGACGCACTTCGCTAATTGTTAACCTCTGACGTCATTAATTACGGAAGTTTAGGCGGTGTCAAATTTTGCGTGGTACAGCACGCTTATTTCAGGAGTGCCGTAAGTTCGATGCGAGTTTTAATGTAGTTTTGAGGTGGGAGATTACCGCGTTTTGGGGTGGGGTTAGTTAACTGTGTGTTATGGAGGATTAAAGGGGATTGTGTTGATATATTTAGTGGCAATTTCGTTGAAAATTTGGTACTTCCACAGCACAAGGCCATGTCCCAATTATAGAGGGTTACTTGTAAAACACCAACAACCTCGCAGTACTAGATAGGTAACACCATAAACAACAACTTTTGTTCTACGAGTTTTGATAATTTTCATATATAAATGAGTATTAATTTAATTTACCGCTTGAATGTTTATAAGTCTATGAGCATCGCAAAGATGTGCATACGTTTATAAATGAAACATAGACCTACACCTGCGATTTACCACCGCTAACCTCGTGCAAAACATTTTTTAAAAGCTTCGAAATTTTAACGGTCCCCTCTCTCTACATATTTGAATGCTGTGCGTTTGTTAAAACCCACCAATTCTTATTTGAATGTCTTGGAGATAAGATTGCACTTAATGCAAGGTATCCTGACAAACTGGTTCTACCAAGAATGAAAAGTCATTTATATCATAGAAGCTGCTATCCAATGGCCATAAGACAATAAATAGACTACCAGTAGAAATCCAAAATCTTACATTAAATCTACATACATCTATCAGTAAGCCATTGACATAGAGCGGTTTTGACCGCTCTATGTCAATGGCTTACTGATAGATGTTTCTATTTCCTTGACGAATATTTAAATATAAGATATTTCAATAGAAAATATTAATTCTATAGATGGACATAATTTTGGGCCGAATGGAAATAAGTTACACGTATTTATTAATTAATTTATTATTTATTAGTACAATTATTTGACATATTTGTCAATTTTATATAATGGGATACTTAATAGTTAATACAATTATAAATGTCTTCAAAATTATTAGAATTTATGTAATGGCTGTGCCTAAATAGATTTGAATTTAGATAAGTATGTAAACACTTCACTGTAATTGTAATTTAGACATTATGGTAATCAATTGAATAGACGTAGACGTAATTATTAACACATATTTTTTTTGCATGCTATTATATAGTGAATTGTACAGCACCATTTAAATAACAACACCTGTAATGTATACTACAATTCTGGCAAAATAAATCATTCATTCATACAAATAGCACGACAGCTTTTCTGTCAAAGTTGAAAATTTATAAAAGAAATTTGACAGATTGGGGTAACTGGATGTGTTGGTGTCTGTACCTATGTGTCTAATGAATATAATATATTCTTTCTTCTGTCTTATAGTGGATTCTGATGTAATGAGCACAAGTAGCCTATAGAACAGTGAGCACAGAGGCCCTACCTGTCCTAGCAGGTGTACTTCCGGTTGATCTTGAAGTTCAAAGACGAGCAGCAATGTATTATTCTACGCGCGATAATTTAGAAAATGATTTCTTATCATTACGCGACCGTACGAAAATAACCAGGCTATTTATGCCAATAGCTGACTTAAATAACGAACTACTAAATGAATGGCAATGTAGATGGAATACGTCAACCAAGGGTCGCCA
Source organism: Pseudoips prasinana (assembly GCA_951640165.1). Taxonomy (NCBI): domain Eukaryota; kingdom Metazoa; phylum Arthropoda; class Insecta; order Lepidoptera; family Nolidae; genus Pseudoips; species Pseudoips prasinana. Next base: position 2,895,014 of record OX621264.1, read on the forward strand.
TCTGCACCAGTTCTTTCCGGACGTACGCGAACGGTTAAATAAAACTTGGCTAATCATAGACCATTGTGTTGCACAATTTCTTACCGGACACGGCAATTTTAAAAGTAAATTGTATAGTTTCAAATTAGTATCTTCACCAATCTGTTTGTGCTCAACTTCCAGTAACGAATATGAACAAACTGCTCACCACATCCTGTGGGAGTGTGATCTCTGGCAAAATCAGCGTGATATTATGTTAAACAGCTTGCAACCAATATCTGGAGTAGTTTATTATACGGATCTTGTAGCAACAACGAACAACTTCCGTGCGTTTAAGCGTTTTTGCCATACCTACTATTGGAATCACTTGGGACCCTTAAATTGATCCTCGCTGCTTTTGCAGCTGGCTTCTCTAGTTGCAAATGTCTCATTTTATGAGGCTATAGCCTCTTTACATCATTCTGTCTCCCGCTTTGCTCTGGAGGGAAGTGGAACTATTCATTTTCTAACTCCTCCTTTTTTCTGTTTCTGATTAAATTCGTTGCGGGATCCAAGACAGTTAAAGCGATTCCCCGGGACATGCCTGAGCTTCACCGCTCAGTGTCATTTCATTGTGTGCCACTGTTGATCCTGGCTTACAGGAGTTGCAGTGGTGGGTAAGAGGGAGGGACTAGTCCCGATAAAAAAAAAATGAGCACAAGTAGTATATAACAAAATATCATAACCTGTAACAACCTACACTATCTGCGACAAACATGTGCATATCCATGCTTTTGTAACTATTTTTTGTTATTACGCAGTAGTTTGACCTATTTCCTCGCCCTCTCAAACGGGGTGAACTGTAAGAGACATAATCCTTGACCCATCCACAATGAGGAAGTGCGGAAGGGAAAATGCAGTGCGGTACTTTGGTTATTACTACGCAGTCCTTGGAAAAACTGGGTCACGTGGTTTTATGGTAGACGTGGTTGTTTTTTCAGGTGTTTTTACTAATAACTAGCTGTGCCCCGGGGTTTTACCCGCGTTAACTTTATAAATTATCACATCTCTTCCCCCGTAAGTGATAGCGTGATAAAATGTACCCTATTTGTTGAACCGAACTCGTAGTAATATTAATGCAAAATTTAAAGTAAATCCATGTAGTACTTTTTGAGTTTAGCCCGGACAGACAAACAGACAAAAACTCTAAAAACTATATTTTTGGCTTCGATATCGACTGCAGATCACGCCCAAAGTATCCTTTTAAAAAAATGTTCAATGTACAGTTTTGACTTTCCTACCATTCTATTATATGTATAGATAACTAGCTGTACCCCGCAGTTTTACCCGCGTTAACTTTATAAATTATCACAGCTCCTCCCCCGTAAGTGATAGCGTGATAAAATGTACCCTATTTGTTGAACTGAACTCGTAGTAATATTAATGCAAAATTTAAAGTAAATCCATGCAGTACTTGTTGAGTTTAGCCCGGACATACATACAGACAAACAGACAAAACCTCTAAAAACTATATTTTTGGCTTCGATATTGACTGCAGATCACGCCCCAAGTATCCCTTTTAAAAAATGTTCATTGTATAGTTTTGACTTTCCTACGATCTTATTATATGTATAGATAACTAGCTGTGCCCCGCGGTGTTACTCGCGTTAAATTTTATAAATTTTCTTTGCTATAAACCTCACGGAGCCCAAGACCTTTCCAACCGTGGAAATCGGTTCGTGCGTTCTGGAGTTTTTATATAGTAGATAATGGCTGACCGGCAATTGTGGAGATCTTTGGGTGAGGCCCTTGTCCAGCAGTGGACGTCTTTCGGCTGATGTGATGAATAATGTCCTCCTGGTAGAATTTCGGTCACGGCATCGGTAGCCTGTACCTGACCTCCTTCCGGTCGTGTCGCTAGTAGTCCCATCGGATCATGACAGTGATAGGATAGAGAGAACCCCTCTGTTTGCACTATTGAGATGACTAACCCTTTACACTAGCCTCAAACGTTAGTAATCATCTCAAGTTTGCCCGAATTATTATAATAATTATTATATGTAAACGATATCGACTCTTGCCTTGAAAGTTAGTTATAATCTTCTCTGTTTTTCTGACGATATGAAGATTGCCATTTTCGTCGACTAATTATAGGCAAAATTCATATATAGTGCGAGCGAGCAAGGATTTTAATAAATTATGTAAAAAGTTTGACTTTGACCCATTTAATACCAAGAGCGATGTGGCACGCAGGCAGCTGAACCTTATTTTTTTCCAATAACTATTAACATATTAGTATGTCTTCAGCTACTCTGTTTAAGAGTAAAATCGGAAGCATTGTATGTGTGTATCAGTCGCTATCCGTGGAAACCTGTAATTGGCTTTATGTTTCCTATTATAGCAGTAATATTTTTTATGTATAGCTGTTGGTTTTCCAAACAATAAATTAAATTAAATAAATTATCATTTCGATTATATCTTAAAAAGGTAACGCTTTTTTTTTAATAAAAAACATTTTGTTCTAAGCATGTATGTTAGTTTTTTTTTTAACCATTTTTTCGTGTTTGCTAACTCTCTAGTTAGCAAACACGGATACGAGGCAAGTATACGAGGAGCCTGGTGAACAGGGAACCGTAGCCTATCACACTAGCAACACTCACGCCTTGCCGTCCCTTCGGGGTTTTGGCGCCAACGCGGAAAAAGACGCATCGGGACGTTGTTTCATTTTCAAAAGCTGGTGTAAATTCGAGTTTTTATGTGTTAATATGGTGGATTTTTAGTCATCACATCTTCGACAGCGTACACAAGTGGTGGAAAGCCATATTGCCGTGAATTGACAACATTTCAAAACTGACACCACCTTAAAAAAATACCATTTCTTTATTTTTGTATCCTGAGTTCAAATATACTTTTTTTTTATATTTCTTCATTTCTGAGGAAAGAAATAAAAACTAAAAAAGATGTGATGACGTCACTTATACGGTGGACCAGGTAGTTTCCTTTGCCTAAGCATTCCAATGTTTTAAACGAAAACATTAATGTCAAACAAAACATGTCGAATTGTCAATTGTCACTCAGGGTTATATATTTCGAAACTTTTATGGTGACTTAATGAAACATAATGAGGATTATAACACTGGAAACGAATTTAATATTGACGATTTTAATTTAATTTGGAATTGAAAACATGAAACAAACGTAAAAAAGTTTAGGCGCCAACAAGTTTGACAAGACAACTAGACAAATACGCGTAATATGACATGACAGTATTTTTTTTTTGGGTCTCGTTAAAGCAAAGATCGATGGCCATTTCGCCGTATGTATGACGTCATTTTGCGCTTACGTCTTTTTAGAAAACATCGAATTTCAAAGTTGAAATTATGAATGCAAAGTTCATAATTTCGTAAAACGGAAAAATATGGGTGCCCTAGTTTTGGGTTTACTTTTAAATAACGCAATAATACCTGCCAGTTCAAAATATGAAATGTTGTCAATTGTGATTTTCTATGTTGAATCTAAAATTCCATAATTATAAGCCTCTAGTAAAGTCTCCACTGCTTTACTGGGGTACGACAAGGACTATGTATGACTTGACTGTGACGGACTTTACTTGACATTGACTTAATGACGAAAATTTATGATATAAATATATATTTTACTAAAGCTCTACCGGCTAAGTCGCGGAACATCGATTTCATATATGACGTTCAAATAAATAAAGGTTCCTTATGAAAGACTTAATCAATCTTTCAATCGGCCTCAACGTTGGCAATCGATCCCGGACCATTTATGACGTCACATGTGGTCATGGAAGCCGATTAAACGATTGATTAAGTAATTTTTAACCTTAATCTATTTGAACGCCATTCCCGAAATCGATGTTCGGCGACTTAGCCGGTAGAGCCCCAGAGCCGTAAAACTGAATTTAATAAGCCGTCCCTTCTTCCCTTCGTGATGAGCGTTGGTGATACTTACTCACACTTAGCACTACAACACTTCATCAACTGATGCAATATCTATACATATAATAAAATCGTAGGAAAGTCAAAACTGTACCTACATTGAATATTTTTTTTAAAAAGATACTTGGGGCGTGATCTGCAATCGATATCGAAGCCAAAAATATAGTTTTTAGAATTTTTGTCTGTTTGTCCGTATGTATGTCCGGACTAAACTCAAAAAGTACTGCATGGATTTACTTCAAATTTTTCATGAATATTATTAAGAGGTTGGGTCAACATATAGGCTACATATTATCACGCTATCACCTACGGGGAGGAGCTGTGATAATTTATAAGGTTAACGCGGGTAAAACCGCGGGGCACAGCTAGTAGACGAATAAATTTTTACTAATTTTATTTATTTAACACTATATAATTAAGATGACTTTACACTCAATGCGTTAATTATTTATAACACCACCAAATTGTTTGTTAATCATAAAACTAATCCTATTTTGTTTTGCTTTCAGGTAAGTACCGACTTGGGTGAAATAATCATCGATAGTAAGTTAATATTCGATATAGACTCAATGTTTCACCAGACAATAGGGGCGAGCAGGGGCTCCAGCCATCTAGCAGATTAGACTACTAACTGAGGATACGCGTCAAAAGGGACCTTTGGCCTGGTTTTGGGGATTTTTAGTTTGTGTAACTGTCTCTCTACGTTAATGTAATGATATTACCTGCCCTTCTATAGAATAAAACCTCTTTTATCAAGATAGCTAGTAGCTCTGGTCATTTTATTAAAATAACTAAACATAGCTTTTAAAATGAGAATAGAATTCGAATCAAATAAAAAGTATGGTGTCTCGTTTGATTGATGTTTGTCAATAGTTATAAAATTGGTGTGCTGAAGTAAACATTGTGAATCTAATATTATTATTATCTCAATAAAATCAGTGATTGGTTGTGAATACATGTGTTATCATTGAGAAGATCTCCCTAGATCCCATACAGAAATACCTCTTGCAGCTGCGAGTGTGCTTACATTAATATGCCAATAAACAGGCTGCTCGTCCTATCCCCAAAGGTTTCCACAAACTTTGTCATTTGGAGGGGCCACCGCTTTTGAGAGGCAGGGGCTCTACCGGCTAATAGGCCGAACATCGATTTCTTAAATGGCGTTCAAATAAATAAAGGTTAAAAATGACTTAATCAATCGTTAAATCGGCTTCAATGTTGACCATCGATTCGGACCGTTTATGACGTCACAGTGATCCCAGCTCATGGAAGCCGATTAATGATTGATTAAGTCATTTTAACCTTAATTTATTTGAACGCCATTTAAGAAATCGATGTTCGGTGACTTAGCCGTTAGAGCCCCAGGTAGTAAACAGGTGATGCTACTTCCCGTCTACCTGGTGTATCCCTTGAAATGAATTTTATATTGTTTTTTTTTTATTTTTTTTCATGATCTACTCTGATGACTCTTCAAATAGACTGCACGGTAAAACGGTAATGAGTTTATGTTTGCATATATCTATACATATAATAAAATCGTAGGTAAGTCAAAACTGTACATCAAATATTTAGTAAAAAGGATTCCTGGGGCGTGATCTACAATCGATATCGAAGCCAAAAATATAGTTTTTAGAATTTTTGTCTGTGTGCCTGTTTGTATGTATGTGGCTAAACTCAAAAAATGCTGCATGGATTTACTTCAAATTTTGCATGAATATTACGAAGAGGTCGGGTTAACACATAGGCTACATATTATCACGCTATCACCTACGGGGGAGGAGCAATGATAATTTATAAAGTGTAACGCAGGTAAAACCGCGGGGCGCAGCTAGTCTGAAATAAATTTAAAGAAATGAAATTTATTTAACCCTTTTATTAAGAGCCTATACTACCTCAAATGGCTTAGCAGAATCCTCTGATACGCCGAAAATACTGCAGCATTAATTTTGAAATAAATATATGGTAAAGTTGAGAATTAATGTTAAGTCTTATGTTTCGCGAAAACACGATTCCATAAAATTTCCTCGATAGAAAAAAATCCCAAAGTTACCTCTAAACTGAACTATAAACCGCTGGCGATCATAAAATACTTAAAATTTGACCAAGAAACTTTTTATACTAACTGAGCTAACTATAAAGCAGGTCTTATGTTATTTACTTTTCTTATTTTCGATTTCTTTCGCCGTAAAATAAATTACATATAATATCAGCCATATTAGAGGTTATACCCTGCCGCGCGCCACCCGCATTCAGTCCCGCTCCGGCTTTCGTACGGGACGGCTGTGTCGCTCTGCACTCCGGACAAACGCAACAGAACGACGTAAAATAAAAATATTGAATTGCGTAAGTTTATAGTGTTTGCGTAATGGGAAATATAAAAATAAGAAGCGACGGGGAAACTAGCAAACATATGATCGAAATGAAGTAAGTATCTACCGTTATATCTATTTACAGTATTAGGGTTTACAAACATGTCGGTAAATATGTAGTAGGTATACCTACACGTTTGGAACAATTTTTGCATGTGTGGGTAGACCAGGTACTTACGGTACACACTTGTATTTTTTATAACTTTCTAAGTGCTTGGCGGCTGCAGGACGGGACGCGGTTTCGATTCCCGCTCGGAACAAGTGTTATTATATGATGGCCTACAAATAGTTGTGAAGACTTATGTTTGTAATCGCACTGTCCACGACCACGAATTCACTTTAGGGTAACTTTTATGAAAAAATAAAATAACCTAAATTGGTTTGTTTTTGTTTTGACAATATACAAAATATAGGTTTTATATTTTTATAACTCCAATACCTATTTCTCCGATTGCTCCTGAAAAAGACGGTGCTATTACAAACTCAAGTGTTCACAACTATTTATATGTCATAATATAATAATACAAGTTCCATGCGGTAATCGAACCCGCAACCCGTACTGTAGCCGCTAAGTGCTTAGAAAATTATTAGATATATATGTATATACGGTAAGTACCAACACTAGCTGTGAGAAACCAAACTATTGCTTGCTTCACACACAATCGGACGTGCCGGTCACACGTATACTTACCTGCTGACTTATGCGACTGTAGTGCTCGGCACCCATGCATGTTGTAAAATACATAAAAAACATGAACTTACGGGACGTACTGTAGTAGTTTAGCTAAATAATAAATATGATGATCTTTCCAGACTACGTCGATAACGTACTACTGAAGATGATGTTGATAAAGAGAAAATTCGTAAGTATCTGCACGGCGGCCAGTCAACAGAAATTACCGCGGGACATATTATAGTGCTCAATGTGTGCGCAAACACAAGAGCACTCTCATGATCCGATGGGACGCCCAGCGACACGACCGGAAAGAGGTCAGGAACAGGACCGACGGCTTTACGTGCTCTCTGAGGCACGGGGGTATAATACCGCCAACTCCCAGACTTCGGGCTGGTGCTGAGAAATTTTTCTTTTTACAGAAAAGTCCCAAAATCACATTTGGTCCGACCCGGGATTTGAACCCAGGACCTCGTTAGCTGCGGGTGAACACGCTACCGCTAGACTAACGCGTAACGGTTACTATCACGTAATTTCGAGTTCACAAACTTCATATTGTTGTACTTTTTAGGGTTCCGTATATGAATGTTGCTTTTTTTTGCAGATCACCACTTGAGGACACAATTTGTGCACTGAATATACACAATGACTAAAAAACATTTTATCCGTAAGCTATTTATTAATAATACTCTTGATTTTATTAGTGACTAGCTTTTGCCCGCGACTTCGTTTGTGATCCAGGATAAAAAGTAGCCTATATACCTACCCGTTTCCAGGGCATGGTATTTTCATGTGCTAAATTGCATCTTTATATCATTTCATCATACTTTAGCATGACAAACAAATAAACTCACCTTGCACATATATATCATTAGTTAGTATGTTAATTTTTATACTAAAAATACTTCTTTTTTTCAGATATTCACATAATCTTCCGCAATACGACACATCAGATGATGAATATAAAGATGATACTAACTGGTAATTGCTAGATTTGTTATATGACCAGTTTGTATGTGTATCATGTATGCTATTCAGTTTAGCAAGAATTATTAAAAAAAATGGTAATTTCAAGTACGAAGTGAGTTTTAATAATCCTTTGGAAGAGAAAAGCTGCTTTTGTGTAGAAGGACGGAGAGTTGTTGTAGAATATTTTTATAAAAGACTTCAAGATATATCCAATCATAATCAGGCATTCGGATGTACATTGAGCAACGTTCACATTATATCAGAAAAAGAAAAGGTCTACTCTCCAAATATAAATTAGCGTGCAATATGTGTAATCTAACATTTTATCTTGATTCTGAGCCGAAATCAGACCTAGATTTAAACAAACCTGCAACATCTGGTATCATATCTTCTGGAATTGGCTATTCCCAATTTATCGAATTACAAAGTCTACAATTCTACAAAGAGAGTCAAATGAGTGGTTAGAACTCCGAAGAAAACTTCTAACGGCATAATTTTTTTCCAAAGTCGTAAATAAGCGACAATACTCAAGTGTGAAAAATTTAGTAAAAAATCTTATATATCCAAAGAATCTAAGCCATGTCCCATCTCTGAAACATGGTATAGAGCATGAAGCAACAGCAACTGAGCAAATAGCATTACAATTAAACATTCAAATAGAGCCTTGTGGTCTCTTTAAAGATAAAACCTTGCCTTTTCTAGGTGCAACTCCAGATGAAATAGTAGGAGAAGACACAACCATTGAAGTCCCATGACAGCATTTAAATCATCTTTGGACGAAAGCTATAGAGAAGAAGAAAGTGATTTTTTGGAAAAACTAAAAACGGACTTGTCATAAATAAAAATCATCCTTGTTATATACAAGTACAAGGGCAACTTCATATGACTGATAGGCAAAAATGTATTTTCGGAATATGGTCTGGATGCGACAAAGACGTCATTGTTGAAATTATAGAGAGAGATGACCAATATTGGGAACAAAATTAGTACATTTTTATATGGCATGCATGTTGCCTGAGCTATGCGATCCCAGACATGTTCGAAATATGCCTATTAGAGATTTAAGCGAATTAAATGTTATTTAATTTTGACAATGTGTTATAACTTACGGTAAAAACCATATCTATCCTACCTAGCTACCTACATAAATACTTACCCTCTTACCTATCCTACACCCTTGCCTACCTACCTACATACATAACTACGTACATACCTACCTCCAATAGATAACACGAAAACGCATTACATTTTTCACATACATGTATAGCTACATAACCAACTATCCTACCTACTTACCTATCTAATATTCATAGTACAAACCATGCCTTGAGAATCACCAAAACAAAAAAAAAAACTAATATGTTGCCGTCCTCCGGAAGTTATGCGCAGTCATACATTTCGGTGATTTTTTTTTAAATTTGTATAATGGCAAGGCGTTTTAATACCACGCCAATGTACCCACAGAACCCTTTTTTTTTTTTTTTTTTTGATTAGGCAGGGGGAATGCCTACGCATGCCACCCGCAAAAAGTGTCTGCGGGTGGGTATGTCGGACTCGCACCGACTAAACCTACCTGCCGTGGACTTCTCTTGACGCCTGATGGGAGGAGCCCGGGAACGCGGGTATGCTGCTCCGGTGCCCCTCTTTTGCGCCATGTCCCAGATGGTCGGGACACGTACCCTGGGAGGGCTTGGGATTGCCCTCCCCTATTGCCGACTCCTGCCAGTCTGGCACAGCGACTGTGCCACAAACAGATCGCTGTCTTCCCGGAGCTGCTTGTAAGTGGCCGCAGTAGAGGACACTTCTCATACTGCCACCGCAGCCCCGAGGGGAGTTGGGCTACCGGCTGCTGCCGCCGCCCCGACGCCTCCTCCGTCTACGAGTGGGATCGGCTCGTTCCCGAACCCGCTCGGCGGCCTCCTTCTGGAGCATGACTGTCTCACAGAAGGAGACCACGGCGTCCCATTTGTCACCCACCAGCATCACGTCTACGATCGCTGGTGGGGATAGATCCCGTCCGATCGCTGCGACCAGGACTCGCCTCTCGGCTTCCCAGGCCGGGCACTCTTCCAGCGTATGCTGGGCCGAGTCCAGGTCGCTTCCGCAGTGGTGACAGTGTGTCGTCACTTCTCGGCCGATCCGGCTCAGATACTCACCGAAACACCCGTGTCCGGTGAGTATCTGAGTCAGTCTGTAGGTGACGTAACCACCCTTCCTTCCCACCCAGGCCTCGAGGTGAGGCAGGATAGCACCGACGGCACGTTGGCGCGCGTTCAGGCGCAACTCAAGTCGTGCGCGCCACTGTATTAGTACGCGCCGGTGTACATCCCGTCTATACTCAATGAGCGTCCGGTCCGGCGCCCCCCCACTCCCCTGGCGGACGCGAATTTCGGTAAAAACCGCCGCGTCGACAGCCGCCAGGAGATCGAAAGGCGGGAGGCGCGCCAAGAGTGTCACCGCCTCAAAGGATACCGTACTGTATCCTCGTGCGATCCGTATGGCCACCACACGCTGCAGGCTATTCAGAATTGCTCTGCAGCGGGAGGCGCACGTCAGGCGTTCAGACCAGACGGGCGCCCCGTAAAGGGCCATAGATCGCACGACACCTCCGTAGAGGCGGCGAACTTCTTCCCGTGGACCCCCGAGGTTCGGCAACAGCCGGTGTAACGCGCCGGTTACCCGACGCACTCGGGGGGCTAGACGCTCAAAGTGCTCCTCGAAGCCCCATCGACTGTCTAGGGTGAGGCCCAGGTACTTCATGTACCGCCCCACCCTGACCTCTACGTCACCTACCCACATCGACGTACTGGGTGGTTCCTGCCTACGGCGCAAGCCGTGGAACCATAGCGCCTCGGTCTTGTGAGGCGCTACCCGAAGGCCCAGTCTCCTTATGGCCGTGACGACACATGCAACACCGAGTTCGGCGAGCCGTACCGCCCGCTGGAAGCTGACCTCCCGGGCTATAACGAGCGTGTCGTCCGCATAGCAGACGACGCTCACTCCGGGAGGGAGGCCAATCCGCAGGACCGCATCATAGGCGAGGCTCCATAGCAGAGGTCCCAACACGGACCCCTGAGGAACCCCGCAGGAGAGCTCCCTCTGGACCTCGATCCCGTTCCGACCGACGAACTTAATCGCTCTGTCACGCAAATATGCCCCGACTATACCACGCAGATAGGGAGGCACGTTATGGTAGACCAGTGCCTCCCGTATCGCCCACCAGGGGACGGAGTTGAAGGCGTTGACGATGTCTAAGCTCACCGCCAACGCCACCCCCCCCGCCCGGACGGCGGGTTCCGACAGGGCTCGGACGCGGTTAATCGCGTCCAGCGTCGAACGTCCCTGTCGGAAGCCGAACTGGTTGTCCGACAAGTCGGGGCCAACGCGCGACAGATGCTCGCTGAGACGGGCGGCAATGACACGCTCAAAGAGCTTGCCCGCCTCGTCCAGCAAGCAGATTGGTCGGAACGCCGAGGGAAAATCGGCGGTCCTGCCCGGCTTGTGCAACAGCACAAGCTTGGCCTCTTTCCAGCAGGTAGGGAACACGGAACTACGGAGGCAGCTTGTGAAAAGTTGCCTCAACCGGTCCCCCAAGACTACCAGAGCGTACACCCACGCCCTGCCCGGTATCCCATCTGGGCCAGGGGCGGTGTTTCGGGCTGCAAGTCGCCGTACTGCTCGGTCCAACTCTCCCTCCGTCACCTCAAACTGGTCGTCCCAATCATGGTGCGACGGTGACGGAGAGTCCGAGGGACTGTCCTGGACCCTAGGGAAGAGGGTGTCCATCACTCTCTCCAGAAAATCCGGGTCCAGGGTACTCGTCAACGGAGGGACCCAAGGTCTGAGCTTGCCCAGTACCATTTTGTACGGGCGCCCCCATGGGAGGATTGGCTCGCCTCCTCCGACGGGCCCGCTGGTGTCGGCGACGCGCTGCGACGTACTCCGATCGAAGTTGCGCGATTTCGGACGACCACCAATATTGCGAGCCTCGTCTGTCACCCGGACGGATCCGAGGCATCGACATGTCACAGACGCGAGACATGATACCCCGGAACCAGTCCGCTTGCGAATCGGGATCGGACGGGATCCTTTCTCCACCTTCACTAGCGCCCCAATGGATGGCAATGGCGGCAGCCGTCAGCATGTCGCGGTCTATGTGACGCAGGGACCAGCGCCGCGGTGGGATAGTGCTACTTCGGTCAGGGCCGCCTCGGGGCGGACGGAAGGCCACGCTGAAAAGGATATGTCGATGATCCGACAGCGTGGCCACTTCCTCCGCAACTCTCCACCCCGAGACCCGGTGCAAGGCTGAGGGAGTCGCCCACGTCAAGTCGACGATCGACTCCCCCTGCCAACGCACACAGGTACTGACTGAACCTCGATTTACAAGACGGAGGTCCAGTCCGGCGGCCCATTCTATTAACGTCTCCCCTCGAACGTCGTCCCGGGTATCGCCCCAAACAACAGAGTGAGCGTTGAAATCACCCAGGACGAGTACCGGACGGGATTGGTAACCGCTTATGTGGCCCGTGAGCCCGTCCAGATACGCCTCAAAATTTGCGAGGCCGCAATTTGGGGAGATGTAGCAGCCCACTACGACTGCTGGTCCCCACTCCACCACAACGAATCCGGGCCCCTTGGCCAAGAGTGCGCAGTGGGGGTCATGTTCCCCCCCTGCCCAGTATATGGCGACGAGGCCCCCATCCGCCCCGAACCAACGCGGGTGGTCGGGAACGGAGTGAGGCTCCGCCACTATCGCTAGGGCAACTGAACGCTCAGCGATCGTCTGCGCAAGAAGAGCTTGCGCAGCGATGCAGTGGTTCAAGTTGCCCTGCAAAATAAGTTGGGGGGGAAAGAATTCCTAAACCTCCATCGACACCCCAACGGGGCCAGAGCCCGGTTCAGTAGACCGCGACGTTGCTGTTGGAGCGGACGCGGCAGGACGTCCAACTCCTCTGCTCCTAACCTTTGGTGGCGTGCACCTACCACTACCTAGCCGGTGACCAGCCGGCCTGCCAAGGTCGGCACACACAATACAGTGGGGTGCACGCGCTGTGCATTCTTTCGCCTTGTGACCCTGTTGGCCACAGACGAAGCACGACGCGCTCCGGTCACATCCCGTGCACCGAGCCCTGACATGGCCCTTCTCCAGGCAGCGGAAGCACTGGAGAGCTCTAGGTGGAAGGGCTTCTACCCGGACGGACATCCAGCCCACTAGTATTCGACCGATTGCCGCTAATTTGCGGGCGGTCACTAGCGGGCACCGAACCCACACCGAACCCAAGCCGGACGGGGAGAACCGAATTTCGCCTACCTTCAGGTCGGCGACGGCACATCCTCCCGTCGTAGCCAAGGCTTCTGCCACCTCAGTGGTGTACCCACAGAACCCTGAATGCAATAGTGACTCGCACTTGATTAGTTTTTGTGACAGTAGAATTTATGCAGTGGCTCAGAATCGGTTAAAAATCTTATAGGTACATATAGTAATAATATGTATCTAGATATTTGCATTTAGACCAACTAATTTCATAATTACATACAATAATGGCTGTCACAAATACATAGGTACATGGAGAAAACTACATAACTCTAAACTTACTACAAAATCAATGGGCGGAACCCGCACCGTAATGTTGCAGGTTCGTCTATTATTTTGTAGCAACTACTAGCAACAATAAGTTGATCTCGCATTGTATAGGCTTTCCGTACAATGAGAGGTCAGTTTATACTGGACAGTTTAGCTTGATAAGCAACTGTCAGTAGGCATGCCAGCACATCCAGCTACACAAATCTGTCAAATTTCTTTTATAGATTTACAACTTTATCACTTAAGCATAAGGTTCACTTTCAATTGGGGAAATTGGACAGATTGGGGTAGCTTGATGTGCTAGCGTCTGTACATTGAAATTCCTGCTGGGATCGCGGTACATTGGAATTTATGTGATATAAATTTTTACTTATTTTAATAGTGACAAATTAATATTATTATTGATAATTGTATTACCTACTTTAGAAGTTGTCCGATAAATAAAATAGGTAGTTTATTCTAACAAAATTGCAACGACGTCGCGGCGTGCCCGCGTGACCGCGAGCTGCAGTGTGCGAGCGAGACAAAGAGCTAGGCGGCGCGGTGAAGTGGGGGCGAAATTGGAATTTGAGCTGAGGTTGTATAGGCTCTTAACAAGAACTTGTACTTCTCAAGCTCATAATTAAATAGTACAGTCTAATAGAATATTAACATTACATTGTTAGGAATAAGATTTAAGTCGATGGCCTAGTACTATTTTTTAATTTCGGACTTTATAAACTTGCAAATCACTGTATATAGGTCACGCAAATAGTAGTGCATTGCGGGAGTTGAATTATAAACACGAACGCGCCGAGGTACTACCACAGTATAAATATGAACAGTAAAGCAACGAAGCCCAGTTGATGAAGTAATTAGTTAAATAGCTGTATAATTGTAACTTTTAATGTTTTAGATACCTTCTATTATTTTTTAATAAAATATATCTCTACTAATATATTAATTATTTTATACATTGATGGGCCTGTTGGCGTGGGCGTGGTTGGGAAATGGTTGCTTTTCACACCGGAGATCGTGGGTTCGATTCTCACCCAGGATAAATATTTGTGTGCATGAACATGTCTGTTGGTCCTGTGTCTGGGTGTAATTTAATAATAATAATATAATAATAATAATAATAATGACAACCTTGTGAAAGCTGAAAAAGACAAGGAAATTAAATACCTTGACCTAGCACGCGAGGTTGTTGACATGTGGGACGTCGAATCGGCGATCATTGTACCGATTGTCGTTTCTGCCCATGGTTTGATTGCCAAGAGCCTCGACCGTCACCTTAAGAGGCTCGCGTTAGGCAGTTGGGTCAAGGGTCAGGTTCAGAAGGCAGTTATTTTAGAGACGGCGCGTATTGTGAGGAGGTTCCTCTCTCTGGAGCCTTGACCATCGGTAGCATGGACCCTGCTCCCGTTGCCGATTGGAGGTCTATTTTTTATATTTATAAATATATTTTTTTTGTAACAATATATTTGTAAATGTGTAAAATAAGAATGAAATGGAATAAAAAATAATAATAATAACTTTATTTCCAGAAAGTACAATTTCACTTAAGACTAAATCCATACATTTGGTTATTTCTAATCTGTAAAAATTGTACACTACGCAGGTTGTGATCCTCTGACACCCAAGCTAAGATTAAACTTGTGTTATGGGTGCCAGGGCTCTCTCTAAATCCAATTTCCTAATGAATACAATTATTATTAATTGAGTGTCTGCGAATTTAGGAATAATCAATTAGTTATGAGTGTATTTAGAAGAAGTGAAATTAATATTAATAAATTAATTAATACAAGATTTTTACATATAAACTAATTAAGATTACAATAGCTGCAATAGCAATTATCTATATAAGTATGTATTTACAAAAGGAAAGTAGTATATGTAGTTTCCATAGTACAAGCTCTGCTTAGTTTGGGATCAGATGGCCGTGTGTGAATAATGTCCCAGGATATTATTATTTAAAGAAAAAAAAATATTATACAGAGGTAACGTTTGTGAGTTTGTGACGTTGTAAGGTGTTATCTCCGGATCTACTGAACCGATTTTCAAAATTCTTTCACGAATAGGAAGCGACGTTATTGTGGAGTGTCATAGGCTTTGGAAAAATTCCAAAATTGATAACGCATCTTTACTTACACTTGCATAATGTAATCCAAGTTGCGGAACAAACGGGCAGGGACAAAACTATTTATAAGGCGGGCACTGTTAGTTTGTTTTATAAATCAGCAGGACGATTAAAATACGAAAGCTCCCATTTTGGTCAAGCCGAGTTCAAGCAGGCGTATCCTACGCACGTGGATTTTTAAAGAGATGGCAGAGATAAACTAATACGCGACCACTCGTTTCGACGCGGCACTCACTACTGACAGCACCGCGACAACCGCTTAGGGGTCTTGTCGATGCGCATGTTTGTGTGAGTGCGCCGTTTCGGCTGTTTGTAGGTAGTTTCCTTACTGGTCTATTTTTATGATGATGATGACGTCTTCCCGGCCGAATTTCGGCCACGGCGCCATTCTCAATTTAGATTAGCCAATTGCGCAGGACATATTATAGTGCACAAGTTTGTGCGCAAACACAAGGGCACTTTCTATTCCATCACTCTCATGATCCGATGGGACGACTAGCGACACGACCGGAAAGAGGTCAGGTACAGGATCGACGGCTTTACGTGCTCTCCGAGGCACGGGGGTGTAGTAGGCGCCAATCTCCAAACTTCGGGCCGGTTCTGATAAATTTATTTTTACGGAAAAATCCCAAAATCACTTTTTGGCCCAAAATCATTTTTTGGTAAATAAAAAAGGTTTTTAGTACTTCAAACTACGTAGACTTCAAAAAAGCACTTGTAAATAGTCAGAACATGTTTGTAGTAATATAGTTGTATATAATATTAAAATTAATACTAATTCTAGTTACATAGATATTTAGGTACACGGATTGTATGAAAACATTTATAAAATTTATTTTATAATAGCAATGATATTTATTGTCAAATTGTATTAAGTTATTGTCAAAGAGATAATGTTTAAGTTTAATTATCAAAATGGATAGTTTTAGCTATATTTTTACTACATATAGGTATGCGGTTGAACACGCTACCGCTAGACCAACGAGGAAGTCTAGTCAGTATTTTTATACTGTGGTAGTAGCGAGTATACTATCTTAACTGACAGACCCTTTTGTAGTTAGGGTGCGTGTCAACTGACATAAGACTTTGTCTGAATGTGGTGACAGTAAGGGGTTGTTTTATTGGAGTCTGATTGCCGATCGACGTTGACAAGGGTTGGAAGGATAGCGGCTGATAAATTATGGGGCTATCAGGGTTCAATTTTGGGTATAACTTAAAAAGATAAGATTGCTTAAGTGGAACTAGCCGGTTGATGATCCGAATTGGACTTGTCAAGGACCCTTTTGTATATTAGAGATTATTGTAGGGCGACGACTGGCCTGTTGGACTTGGATAGTGAGACTGACGGCTAAGCCTGAGGTCGTGGGTTCGATTGCCACCCGGGACAAATTTTTGTGTGATGAACACGATTATTTTTGATTTATTACACATTTGATTTATTACACGATTATATTTAGACGGTCACCGTAGCCTAGTGGGTAGTGCTCCTGCCTACGAAGGTGGTGAACCTGGGTTCGAATCCCGGTAAGTGCAAATATTTGTGTGATGAGCACGAATATTTGTTTCTGAGACATGGATGTTTTCTATGTATATAAGTATTTATCTATCTATATAAGTATGGATATCGTCGCCTGGTACCCATAGTACAAACTTTGCTTAGTTTGGGGCTAGGGTGATCTGTGTGACAATGTCCCCAGATATTATTATTATTATTATTATTTGTTCTTTGTCTGGGTTTAATTTATCTATAATATGTATGCATTTGGATATATATATATATACACACGTTTGTTTATCAGTTGTGTGGTTACCATAGTACAGCAACTGCCTAGATTGGGATCAGACGGCAGTGTGTTAGTTGTCTGTTTGTCCGGAGTCTGAATGTAATTATCTATGTATATGTATGTATTTACAAAAGAAAAGTAGTATATGTAGTGTTTCAGTTATCTGGTTTCCATAGTACAAGCTCTGCTTAGTTTTGGGATCAGATGGCCGTGTGTGAATAATGTCCCAGGATATTATTATTATATTAAAACGCACAGGGTTTGCTCTGAATGTCAAGTGAATAGTCCCCTAGGGATTAGGGTGCGTGTTATCAGACGAAGCGACATTTTATTGTTGACTGATTGCCGATTAATATTCATAAGGTTTCATGTGTGGAAGGATGTTTTTGTACTGATGTATTTTAAACACATGCCATCTGTCTGATCAACCGATTTCGATTTTGTTTTTTTTTTTGTTTGAAATATGCATTAATCTGGAGTGTTTTTAGCTATGTTGGATAAAAATCGGTCCAAGATGGCCGCTGCCACAAAATGGTGAATTAGATAGTTTTTTCACAAATCCCTCAATATTGATATCAAATGAAAGGGTTTGACTAGTAGCATACAAAACTATAAGAGATGTTGTTTTTTATGTTTGTATATCCTATGAGCTCGTCTCTGTAACTAAGTCCCGTGAGCCTGATCGAATATGGTAGAAAATGAATATTGTATTTTTTTAAAATATGTATCCCTAATTGTCTTGGAATCGTGTAGAAAGAAGTCGCACAAAACTTTTTCTTCCTACATATCGACTGGGTCATTTTTATAACAAACATTTTTAAGACCTGTTTCCAGTAACAATATTAAAAAGGCGAAAGTGTATGAGTGTGTCAGTGTGTGAGTGTGTATCGTTGTAACTTCTTCACGTCTAAACAGCTGGAGCGATTTTAATAAAATTTGGTGAGGAGTTAGCTGACACCCTGGATTAACACATAGGCTATAATTTATAAAGTTTAACGCGGGTAAAACTGCGGGGCACAGCTAGTTAACTATATAAGTATGTAATTACAAAAGAAAAATAGTATATGTAGTATATCCGTTATCTAGTTTCCATAGTACAAGCTCTGCTTAGTTTGGAATCAGGTGGCCGCGTGTGATTAATGTCCCTAGATATTAATAGTATTATTCGTAACGCAACCTAAGTATTTAGAGGTTTATTTCATAAACATCCAATCAGCTGAAATACTCATATTATATTCCTGTTATCAAATTGAAACCATCTTCATGTTCCATTGGTACAGAAAAAAATGATAATATTAGGGAGCATATAACTTTATTGAGTTATTGGAAGGCACGCAATGATAGGCTTTATTGAGAAATAAATAAATATGGTCATAAAAGGATTCCCCTTTTATGACAATACTAGCTATGCCCCGCGATTTACCCGCGTTAAACTTATAAATTAATTACGTGTTATTCGGGTATATAAGCCATATTACTACAAAGTTTCATCACAATCCGTTCGGTAGTTTTTGCGTGAAGAAGTAACAAACATACACACTCACAAACATTCGCCTCTATATAAATAACTAGCTGTGCCCCGCGGTTTTACCCGCGTTAAACTTTGTAAAATATGGCCTATGTGTTATCCTAACTATAAAAATTAGCCTATGTTCTTTCTCAGGGTCTAGACCATCTGTATACCAAATTTCATTCAAATCCGTTCAGTAGTTTTGGTATGAAAGAGTAACAGACAGACAGACAGAGTTACTTTCGCATTTATAATATTAGTTAGGATTAGTGTGATTACACCCAGACTCAGGACACTTTGACCTGGGTGGGAATCAAACCCACGACATGCGGCGTGCAAGGCAAGCATTAACCAACCGGCCGTCACGGCTCGATCAATGTGTCCCCAATAATCTCATAAAAATATATGACGCAGGAGAACGGAAGTTTAATTTATACAATCCTAGTATGAGTGGAATGGGTAGTTGCGGCGCCTCTTCATATGTCATTGTCTAGACGAAGCTGTTCAGATCGTAGATATATGTATGTACAGACGCCAGCACATCAAGCTACCCCAATCTGTCTTATGTCTTTTATATATTTTCAACTTTATCACATAAGCATAAGGTTCACTTTCAATTGGGGAAATTTGACAGATTGGGGTAGCTTGATGTGCTGGCGTATATAGATCGGCTAGCATTTCAATTCAGACATGTGGAGATTCATAAATACATACATACATAGACTCGCGCCTGTTTCTCAGAGGGGTAGGCAGAGACAACGGACTTGCATTCTTCACGATCCTTGCACACCTCTTTCGCCTCGTTTACTGACATTATATTCTTCATACATGCTCGCCGGTTTAGGGTACTACTGACCTGGTCGTTCTTGAGAACGTCTCCGATTTGGTCAGAGAATGTTCTGCGAGGTCTTCCCCTTCCGGTTTTACCATTCACACAGGACAGGTATACTTCTTTTGTCAATATTCTTTCAATCCTTTCTAAATGTTTGTATGTTTGGATTTATAATGAGATCGTCATCTGACTTTAAAAGACCGTCGACATTTTTACTTTTATATAAAACCTTAGTACGTTCTCAATTGGAATACGCAGTCCCGATTTGGAGCCCTATTTTTGACGTTTACATAAAAAAACTAGAAATTGTTCAAAAAAAATTTCTACGATCTATGCACTATAGATGCACTAAGTCTAGAATACCATACACAGATTTATTGGAACGCTATAAACTTCAGAGCTTACAGTCCAGACGTAGTTTACTGATGGTCATGATGCTTCATAGTCTTTGTAATAACAAGTTTGATTGCACTGACATCACTAACAACTTATGTTATATTGTACCTAGAACTGTAATGCGTCGAGAGGCACGCGTGCCCCGGCTGTTCCACACCGCGCGGTGCAGAACTCACGCTGGCGCACGGGTGCCTCTCCGACGCATTGTGGAAACGTATAACACACACTTCCACGATTTGGACATTTTTGCACTATCGCACTTTAAGTTCAAAAAAATGGCTACTGAATTACTAAAATAGTTATAGTTAATACCTACTCACTAGTACCTACATAGGTACTTCTCTGCTTAATTAATGCACGCATTTATTACTACCTATTTTTAACATTAATTCGCGGACATTGGTGTGGGTTACACGTTTACCTATTCTTAAAATTTATATTTAAATAATTTAACTATACCTAATGTGTAACTGTTTTATGTCCCAATAAAGTAAAAATAAAAAAAATAAAAATAAATGGCCAAACCATCTCAGCATACCTTTTTCAATCTTTGTGACTACATCCTCTTTCACACCACAACGCTCAAATTCATTGGATCCAAATAACACTCTACACAATTGAACAACAATGATCCCGTGCAAGTGATCACACCCTCATTTAGAATGCCGTCTTTTTACTTCAGCGCCCCCCTGAGCTGTGGCCCGAACCCCATAAGGAGGCCCTCAGGTATTAGTCGCTTAAATTGAGTTACTGGTTGAGAGCCTTCTGCGCTAGCCAACTGCTCGTTGTCATCTACTCTTTAATTTTATATAGTAGAACTAAATTTAAAAATAATAGCTTAGTAACTTGTTATTTAATAATATGCTGGGACATTTTTTACACACGGCCATCTGATCCCGAACTAAGCCGAGCTTGTAATATCGATACCAGATGACTAATATACTACATATACTAATTTCGCTTTTGTAAATAAATACTTCTATTGATAATTACACCCAGACTCAAGACAAATAGACATGTTCATCCACACAAATATCTGTCCTGGGTGGGAATCGAACCCGCAACCTCCGGCATGAAAAGCTAGCATTTGCCAACCACGCCAACAGGCCCGTCATGCCCTTAAGAATATAAAAATGTGTGATAAAATACTCCACACGGACGGACTAATGTTTTTTTTTTTTGTTATTTTATGCTGTACTAGCAGTGCCCCGCAGTTTTACCCGCATGATAAAAATTATAGCCTACTAGCTGTGCCCCGCGGTTTTACCCGCGTTAAATTTTATAAATTATCACAGCTCCCCTGTAGGTGAAAACGTGCTTATATGTAGCCTATATGTTGACCCGGCTTCTTAGTAATATTCATGCAAAATTTGAAGTAAATCCATGCAGTACTTTTTGAGTTTAGCCCGGACATACATACAGACAAACCGACAAAAATTCTAAAAACTATATTTTTGGCTTCGATATTTACTGTAGATACCTCCCCACGTATCTTTAAAAAAAATATTCAATGTACAGTTTTGACTTTCCTACGATTTTATTATATGTATAGATGTGTTACTAGATAGCTAACTCCATACCAAATTTTATTAATATCTCTCCAGCGGTAACTCACATACTTTTGCCTTTATAATAATAGTAGGATAGTGATATTAAAAAAAAAATGTGATAAAGATCGCACGTGCGGACTAATAATATTTCTTTTTTGCAACTTTTATGCTGCATTCGACTATGTCTATGTACTGCATTGTGAGCTTGACAAGTACAAGTGTATGTCAATGCACAAGTGCTGAATAAAGGAGACCGGGATTTCTGGGTCTGACTGTAAAAAGTTGAGATATGGTTTAAAAAAAGCGTTATATTTTTCTCTTTCAAACTGTTAAAAAGTTACCCAATTTACAATCTGGAAAACAAGAAATCTCAAAATAAGTTTAAGTCACGAATAACATTGGTTGTTGATAACTATAATCGGTTAACGTTAATGAGTTCAAACAATATAATATTTGGCAACTTTATTTTCAATCTATGCTGACAGTGACATGTGACAGCTTTTGAATCCTAATCTATGATCGGTCACTCGTTTCTCGTATCGTTTAGTACGTGTGTGATTTGAGTATTTTCATTGTTTTGTTTATATATCCCGCGACAACTGAATTTTCTCTACGGACTTCTAATATAGCTTAACTTGTACGACCTTTGCTGTTAACTGGACACGGATAACTATTAAATAGCAATCGCACTTAAAAATCAGCTGTTCAGTATACCATTACTAAATCGTTTATATCTGTGCTCACAAATTGACAAAATGCATGGAATTTTTTGTGTTGGCTGATAATTTATTGACCCATTAATTAACACCACTTTCATCTTTTTACGTCCAGGCCCAATATTGTATGAAAACGTATCTGTCTCCTTTCATTATTTCATACCTAGTGCGTTTTGTTTTTCCAATTGTAACAAAGGAAATTACGTCGCGTCGAACGCACGCGGTGTGCGTGCGTTTCGTATTGATTGCCGCTAGTGGCGCCCGACTGGGCCCCGGGTTATTGCCGCCATATACTTGTATAGTCTCTTTGTTTTCGCTTACAGGCTGTGGAGAATATATTACTATGCAATTGGGTTAGTTTCAGATATATCTGCAATATTATTACTTACACCTACACTGTCCACAGCCTATATCACACTAGTAATATAAAATCGAAAGTTTGTGATTGTGTATGTTTGTTACTTCTTCTGATTTTGATCAAACTGTGTAGTAATAAAGCTTATATATCCGAATAACACATAGGCTATAATTTATAAAGTTCAGCGCGTGTAAAACCGCGGGCCATAGCTAGTTTATTATAATTATAATATATTGACGGGCCTGTTGGTGTGGTTGGCAAATGCTTTTTGCTTTTCATGGCGGAGGTCGTGGGTTCAATTCCCACCAAAGACAGATATTTGTGTGCATGAACATGTCTGCTTCTCCAGAGTGTGGTTGTAATTTATCTATATAAGTATGTATATACAAAAGAAAAGTAGTATATCAGTTATCTGGTTTACATAATACAAGCTTTACTTAGTTCGGGATCAGATCTGATCGTTAACCAGACAGAGCCCGTACTATGACCATCAGACAACTGAGAAACATTCTTATATATTTCTTAATAAATACATATTATATGTAGATCAATTAAAATGTACCCAGGCGAAACTAAAAATGTATTTCGCTGGGAGAACAGGTTAGAACTGTGACCACACAACGCACGAACCGAACGTGCCGTGGTAGCGGCCGCTGAGTTAAAGAAACAAATTTATTTACACATAAAATCCACTTTAAATTAGTTAACAATGCGTTTTATTATTAACTTAAATTTCTGCTTATATTATAATAGCGTGAGTTAACTATTTTGCTGCGGAAGATTTTTGATTTGCGCTCAATATAAGGCTAGTAGTATAACTTTATTGAATCACATACGACAATATTGCAAGGGTCGCGGGTAGTCGGTGGATGCGGACAGCACCCGACCGGCCATTATGGAGTTCCTCGGGGGAGGCCTTTGTCCAGCTGTGGACGTGGTGATGATGATGACAGCCGTCAAGATATTTGTATACTTGTATGTGTGTTGCTCCGCCCTTATCAGTCTATGTTATATAACCGCAGTATATGTTTTCGCGGTATTGACAGTTTTATAGGCACGTACCTACCTACATGTAATGTTTGTATGTGTGTTTTTTCTCGGGAACAACTTTATTACTGGTCAAACAGAGGTATGAGGATGTTTGTATATTTGTTTAGCGGCGAAAGTTTAAAGTATTTACTATAGATACGTTCTCACAATGCGAGGAAGGAGAATTATATCCATTTTGGATATTTCAGTTGGTGGTAGTTTGGTTTTTCAATCGACTCCTAAAAATGAGCATTAGGAGGTTCTTAATTTAGTTGTATTTTTTAAAGAAATGTTTTTTACTTCATTACTTTCATAAACCGATGAGTAAAAATAATTTTTACTTTAAAGAGTATATTTTCAAATTGGTCCCCTCATAGCTACATGCTCACACCGGTCCGTAAGTGAATGGCGAGATTAAGTAACTAGGCTCGCGGTCAGTCTATAGATGGGTGACCGCCAAAGTGGTTTAATTTTTAGCACGGCGCGTTAAGCAGTCGGTCTCGGTTGTAGCCATTAGACAACAGTTGTTAAGCCATGTCAGAGGCCTACTGGGCGGCTTGAAGAACTCTGATAATAATAATAATAATGTTCTCCTAGCCGAATTTCGGCCACGGCGGCCAGTCTCAATAGAGATTAGCCATCTGCACGGGACATATTATAGTGCTCAAGTGTGTGCAGGAGCACTTTCTATTTCATCACTCTCATGATACGACCGGAAAGAGGTCAGGTACAGGACCGACGGCTTTACGTGCTCTCCGAGGCACGGGGATATAATACCGCCAACTTCGGGCCCATCCTGAGAATTTTTTCTGTTTACAGAAAAGTCCCAAAATCACATTTGGCCCGACCCGGGATTTGAACCCAGGACCTCGTTTTCTGCGGGTGAACATGCAACCGCTAGACCAACGAGGCAGTCGAAACTCTGATACTAGGGTAACCACTCACACCATAAGTAAGTATGTAATAACTAGACATGCCCCGTGGTTTTACCCACGTTAAACTTTATAAAATATAGCCTATGTGTTATTCTGATGTATAAGCTGTATAAAAACACAAGATCCGCCATAATAATAACATTTAATTCGTACCTTAATATAGACGGAACCATTCGACAATATGTAGTAAAAATATAGCTAAAAATTAAAATTTAGATAATTAAACCTACACATGATCCTTGACAATAACTTAATTTAAGTTGGTTAAATATCGTTACTGTTATAAAATAAATCTTATTGTAAATTATTTCCTACAATCCGTGTACCTAAATATCTATATATACCTAGAAATAATTATAAATTAATTATATATTACTACGAATATGTTCTGACTATTTACAAGCGCTTTTTTAAAGTCTACGTGAATAAAAAAAAAATCTGTAAAGTTTCATTAAAATCTATTCAGTAGTTTTTACGTGAAAGAGTAACAAACATCCATCCATACTTAAAAACTTGCACGTTTATAATATATGTAGGATTGGTGGCGCCAGCTAGACCGAATGCGGAGTCTATTTTAATGGGCTGTGCTAAAACCCATCACTAAACTTGGAATACCAAATGACAGGAGAACACGGTGCGTTGAACCATCGACCGACCTTGGACAAGTGACGTCATGTTGGGGGGTGCGATTCGTGGAATGGAATGAATTTGTGTGCGTTGCTAAGGGCTCAAATGTATATAGATACGAGGTTTGACCCGCGTTGAAGTAGTTACGGCGTAATAGAGTAACAAACATACATCTATACTCAGAAACTTTCGCATTTATAATATTAGTAGGATGTGTACCTCTAGCGGTTTTGGCAGTGCACGCCGGAATAGCTCGCAGATGGTAGATTTTTTCCTATTCACTTTACACGTCTCGTCATATATTGGACAATTCACAATTTATCTTTATAAACTCACAAACTTTCGCGTTTATAATATTAGTAGGATGTCTGCCTCTAGCGGTGTTGGCAGTGCACGCTGGAATAGCTCGCAGATTGTAGATTTTTTCCTATTCACTTGACACTTATCGTCATAATAGCTGTGCCCCGCGGTTTTACCAGTGTTAAATTTTATAAATTATCACAGCTCCTCATCCTTAGGTGATGGCGTGATAATATGTAGCCTATATGTTGACCCGACCTCTGAGTAATATTCATGCAAAATTTGAATTAAATCCATGCAGTACTTTTTGAGTTTAGCCCGGACATACATACAGACAAACAGACAAAATTTCTAAAAACTATATTTTTGGCTTCGATATCGATTATAGATCACGCCCCAAGTATCCTTGTAAAAAAATATTGAATGTACAGTTTTGACTTTCCTACGATTTTATTATATGTATAGATATTGGACAATTCACACAGTATCTTTATAAATTGTAGCCTATGTGTTATTCTGACATATAAGTTATGTTATTGTAAAGTTTCATTAAAATCCATTCAGTAGTTTTTATGTGAAAGAGTAACAAACATCCATCCATACTTACAAACTTTCGCGTTTATAATATTAGTAGGATTTATGTTCATGTATCACTTCATTTACGATACTTATTTGTATAAATAGCATGGTATACGAGCATGTGGGTCACGTGATGGTGGACCATGGACACTCGCAACACCAGAGGAGCCGCAAGTGCGTTGTTAGCCTTTAAGAAAGGAATAGGCTTTTTTTTTTAATTCCGTTTTACGGCTCTGGCTTCTTTGGCCTTATGAGCCTTAAGTAAATATATTATTATATCATTTATTTCCGTCATTGTCAAGTAAAGTCCGTCACAGTCAAGTCATAGTTCTTGTCCAACCCCAGTAAAGCAGTGGAGACTTTACTAGAGGCTTTTATGGAGTTTTGGTTACAACACGGAAAATCACAATTCACGGCAATATCACACTTTCCTCCACTAACAAAAACACTAACTAAAACTCCAATTTACACCAGTTTTTGAAAATAAAACATAGCCTCGATGCGTCTTTTTCCGCGTTGGCGCCAAAACTCAGGAATAGGCTTGCCACTTGAAGGTTGCCATGTCATACCGGATCGGAAATACCTCCGCAGTTAATTGATTCCACAGAGCGGTAGTGTGCGGTAAAAAGTTTCTTGTGAAACGCACAGTGGTAGGTGACCATTCATCCAGGTGATAAGGATGTAATTTCCACTTTTGGCGAGAGGGTTTGTGGCGGCAGGTATAAGCTCGAACAATTCCTCTGAACACTCCCCGTGATAAATGCGGTAAAGGACACATAGATACTATAGTAATAATAAATTCCACCAGGAGGATTCCACCAGCTGCGCGGTACATATTATAGTGCCCAAGTGTGTTCGCAAACACAGGGGCACTTTCTATTTCATCACACGACCGGAAAGAGATCAGGTACAGGTCCGACGACTTTACTATATTGTAGTGATGGGCCGGCCTCGTTGGCCCTCAGATCATGAAGGTTCTGAATTCCTAGTGTTACACGGGATATCATGGTAAGAAAATTCATCCAATAGCATCTCGAAGTGTGGAAGCTGGCAGTCTTAGATCGCCATGCCACGCCTTATTGGTCTAGCGGTAGCGTGTTCAATCGGAAATAATGAAGTCCTGGGTTCAAATCTCATGTTGAGCCAGAAAGTGTAGTGATGGGCCGGCCTCGTTGGCCCTCAGATCATGAAGGTTCTGAATTCCTAGTGTTACACGGGATATCATGGTAAGAAAATTCATCCAATAGCATCTTGAAGTGTGGAAGCTGGCAGTCTTAGATCGCCATGCCACGCCTTATTGGTCTAGCGGTAGCGTGTTCAATCGGAAATAATGAAGTCCTGGGTTCAAATCTCATGTTGAGCCAGAAAGTGATATTTTCCTGTTAAGTACTTAAAGAACAATGCCCACCTTCCATACATTTAAAAACCTGATAGTGAAAATGTATGTATAGTTATAGGTTTAGCAGAAAGGCTACCTGTAAGTTTAGAAAATAATGTCATGAAGTCATTTTTACGATATAAACGCTACGAAGTCAAGAAAATATTAATTTTACTTTTCTTGGCATAATGCAGGCGGCCTTTGCTTGCTTTGGTAAGAAACAGGTATAAGTAATAGAACTGTCTAGTTAGAATTTATCATTTACCAAATATAAAATAAAGAAATAAATTAATGTGCTAGAACCTATCATTAACGCTCGAAGTTTATATAGGAATACTTACTTAGCTATGGTCTAAAATGTAATTTTTTCGTTAAATGTCAAAAACACACTGCATGACATACTGCATGATTAATGTATTTATTTATTATGTTATTTTTAATTATCTGTATTTGTATAGAAATACTTGTAAATAAAACGTGAAATAATCTATAAAACTCAGAAACCGAGTAGAATAAAGCCTAGTAGCAGTATGTAAAATGGAACGTCCTAGAAAGATGCGTTCAAAATATGTTAATACGTTTAACCTGGACGTAGAGAAATATTAAAATATATTTTTTTCCTGCGTTTCTTTTAACATTGTGATAAGCGTAATTAATTTACAATTCAATAAGCTGAATTTTAAGATTTATTTCATTTCTATACAAAGTCAGGTGAAAAATGGACATTGTTCTTTATCAGTCTCAGCCCGATGTTTGAGAGACTTAAGGCTGTCGGTCCTGTACCTGCTCTCTTTCCCGTCGTGTCACTTGTGCACTATAATATGTCCCGCGCAGTTGGCTAGTCTCCATTGAGAATGGCCGCCGTGGCCGAAATTCGGCTAGGAGGACATCACTTCGTTATATTCCCCCCTACCAGGCTAAGTAATTATAGAGTTCTTAGAAAACAACCCCTAATTCGGTGTCAGTTTCCATTTACCAAAAAGTCGATCGATGTTTTGTGTGGTTTTTGTCAAAGCCCCATCAGTGGTACCAATTAGACAACAAAACTGGGGTGGGGTGTGGGCCGCTTATTGCCTTCGTAATAATTATGCTGTTAATCTATACATATAATAAAATCGTAGGAAAGTCGAAACTGTACATTGAATATTTTTCAAAAAGGATACTTGGAGCGTGATCTACAATCGATATCGAAGTCAAAAATATAGTATTTAGAATTTTTGTCTGTATGTCTGTTTGTGTTTCTCTGTATGTATGTCTGGGCTAAACTCAGAAAGTTATGAATGGATTTACTACAAATTTTGCATGAATATTACTAAGAGGTCGGGTCAACATATAGGCTACATATTATCACGCTATCGTATACGGGGGAAGAGCTGTGATAATTTATAAAATTTAACGCAGGTAAAACCGCGGGGCACAGCTAGTATTCTTTAAATTAATACAATGTACTACAGATGCAATGATTTGTGAAATAACACTTGTTTACTTACGCTTGACTTGGGAAGTAAGCTGCTGAATGCGTTACGAGAAGTGTGAAAGGGCTAGGCGAACGGAATTTGAGAGGGAAAGATAAGTTGTAATGGAAAGTGAGAGTATTACGTTTCGTATATTTACTGTAGGGGCAAGAGATAGAGGTCATCATCATCATCATCATATCATCATCATCATCAGATAGAGGTGCGAGCACATATTTTCTTTCTCTCTTTCTCAGATATTTACGTTTCGTATATTACTGTAGGGGCAAGAGATAGAGGTCATCATCATCATATCATCATCTGATAGAGGTGTGAGCACATATTTTCTTTCGCGCTTTCTCAGATATTTACGTTTCGTATATCTAAGTTATAAATCTAGGATATCTAGGGCACTTTTTTTTAGACCGCGCTACCGCTACACCAACGTGGCACACGCTTTTCTTGCCAGATATGATATTTATGACCTGGGATTTGAACCCAGGACCAGGATATCTGCGGTTTAACACGCTACCGCTAGACTAGAGAGGCACTCTATTTTCGGGACAGATAGAGCCTTTTTCACCCGGTTTTAAACACCCAGGACAGATATTTGTGTGTTTGAACATAATATATAATTTTCCTGAGTCTGGATGTAATTATCTATCATCATCATATCACCCGAAAGACGTCCACTGCTGGACAAAGGCCTCCCCCAAAAATCTCCACAATTGCCGGTCTTGCGCTATTCGCATCTCGCATCCAGCATAATTATGTATATAAGTATGTATTTACAGAGAAAAATAAATTCTGCAACTCCTGCTTGGTTTGGGATCAGATGGCCGTGTGTCATAATTTCTCAGGATACAAAAACAAACACGTTTTGACCTGGTATTTGAAGTCAAGACCACAGTTCAACACGCTACCACTAGACCTATTCTCCATACACATGAATAAATGATCAAATCACATTAGCAAACATTAAAGTCATGGGTCTATTGTAGTATTGTAGTCAATCAATCAATGATCTTATTGCGAGGTCATCGGACTATAGGTGACGGGTGACGCCCATGTTTCAATGGGGCTCGCCTCTCATTGTCCAGCCATTTGTAATAGCGGCTACGACTCAACTAGCCACGTTAATATTTTGGAGTAAAGCTACTTTGGGAGTAAGCTGGTGTATGCGTTACGAGAAGTGTGATCGGGCGAGGCGACCGGAGGTTGAGAGGGAGATATAAGGTGCAAGAAAGAGATGCGAGCATAGCGTTTCGTTGCTATACATATAGCTAATGGGAAGCGTGCGGTGAAGATGACGCGAGTTCCTTGCTTTTGTTCATCCAAAAGTGCTCAACGCGCCAAATAAAGATTTTATCAAAAAATATTAAGAGCATGCACGAATAACGCGCTGCTGATGCATCTTGTATGTCAAATCCAATTTATGTGCATAAAAATAAGGGATCGAGTAATGAGAATGAGAGAGTAATGTTATGTAAGAAATAAATATTTAAAAAAAAGGATTCCTACTGAGTTTTCTGGCAGTGTTTCTCAGTAGCTGCCACGTCATGCACTGCACGGTAGGGTG
This sequence comes from Pseudoips prasinana, assembly GCA_951640165.1. Taxonomy (NCBI): domain Eukaryota; kingdom Metazoa; phylum Arthropoda; class Insecta; order Lepidoptera; family Nolidae; genus Pseudoips; species Pseudoips prasinana. The sequence goes on from OX621264.1 coordinate 2,925,678, forward strand.
AAAAAAATTGACGATTCCACACAAATGTAATATTTTAACGGAATAAATAACTTTTTGAATTTATTTTTTTATTTTAATATGAGTGCTATGTAGATGCATAACCTAGTGTTACATAGGTACCACCCGTCTCAACAAAATAAGTCTTTTATAGGGCAATGTATGATAAGAATCTATAACATACTCTCCAATGATATCAAAATCAGAGAAATGTCTAAAAATAAGGTTAAAAGAACTGACCTTTAAGAAGCGAGCCTATTCCTTTCTCAAAGGCCGGCAACGCACTTGCGCCTCCTCTGGTGTTGCGAGTGTCCATGGGCGGCGGTGATCACTTACAATACAATTCTTTATTGCAATCATGTGTACAATATTGGTGTTACAAAATTATATTGGTATCGAAATGAACCCTGTTAGGGCACAGCAATTAATTTTTATCTTTAATATTATTCAGCCAAGCCGGTACATTATTTCAATGAAGTTTAAAACAATAATTGAAAATATTATACAATCAAATAAAATACACAACAAATTTAATTTCAATACAATAGGAATAGTTACCATCAGGTGACCCAAAAATTGCAACACCAAAAGAGTCGTAGGTGCGTTGCCGGCCTTTAAAAGAGTCACCGTTAAGAGTGACCCTTCTGCCCACCTCGATGAGCTCTGGCGACCTTACTCACACCAATGTTATTATTAAGGAATGTCTTCTGTAAGGTGGAGGTACTTCCCCAGTCGGGCTGCTCTTCGAGCGAATGAACGCTGTGCCCTACATCTCTTAAAAAGTTTGCCATCTTATTTGATAAAATAATTAACTGTAAAGCCAAAGTTTTGTAGTAAGCCCTTCTAGTACTAGTCAAGCAGGGCTTACTACAAAACTTCTGGTTATAAAAGTGATAAAAGGGCTTGGGGTTGAGTCGCTCTAAATTAACACATTTGAAATAATGAAATGAAATAATGAAATTGATTCAGCACTTGGGTATTAACATACACTTGTACTTGTCAAGTTCACAATGCAGTACATAAACATAGTCGAATACAGTATATAAATTACAAAAAATTAATTAGTCCGTCCGTGCGGTCTGTTTTATCTAGTTACTAGTCTATTATTTTGAAATTTAGTTGTACAATATTAAAATTAAAGGATTGAAGGCAATGAGCTTTTGGCTAGCGCAGAAGGCTCTTAACCAGTAGCTTAAATTAAACGGCTAATACCCGAGGCCACCCTTTTGGGGTTCGGGCCACAGCATTATAAACGGCCACGGCATTTATAAACAATGTCATTTTATATTAAGAAAAAAGTATTTTCATAGTTGTATGGGATTCTTAGTAAGTGTGTTGGCAGTGTTTCTCAGTAACTGCCAGGTCATGCACCGCACGGTAGGTAAAAAAGAAATTAACGATTCCACAGAAACGTAGGTAACGTTTTCAAGGAATAAATTAATTTTCAATTTGAAAACGTAGCACCCAAAAAAGAGATATATTTATAGTATTTCACAAATTAAATAAATGCTTTTGGACAACAAATGCATATACCATCTGATCCCAGACTAGGCAGAGCTTGTACTATGGCAACCAGACCACTGATAAACATACTAATATACGTCTAAACATCTATCTATACATTTAATAAAATCGTAGGAAAGTCAAAACTGTACATTGAATATTTTTTTTAAAGGATACTTGGGGCGTGATCTACATTCCATATCGAAGCCAAAAATATAGTTTATAACACTAACCCATTGCGAATATCCCGTTAAGGGGGATCACTAGTAGAAAACAATCATAGACTATGGTTACTATGCTATGATTTATTTATTTATTTAAGGATCGTCAACGTTACATACACTCATGCAGTTATAAGACACGTACATACTTAAAAATAATAGTGCTGCAAACATTAAAAGACGACCACAGCATTAAAATTTTACATTATTAAAGTTAAATTACAATAAATTAATTAAAAACATGCACTAATTACAAAAACAAGTAATAAACAATAAACATCGAAACGACACAAAAAGTAACATGAAAAGCAGAACACGGACAAATATTAAACTACAGAACATACACAATTAATAGCTATGTAATTAAAAAGAACATACAATAAAATAATAGTGGAAGGAGTGATTAGCATAGAGCCAGTAACTGTCGGTACAAACCGCTGGCGAATGCCCCACAGAGCCCATGTTTCATAGTGAGTCATGTGGCATGCGTCCAAATATTAGCCTGATTATACCAATTAACACGAGACTAATGGCGGCAGAGGCTGCCATTGTTGTGAGGTCAGACACCTTGAGTAGGTGGACTTGTAGGGGTCCCTGGCGAATACGAACGAGAGGTTATAGTATAATAATTTCCTAAAACGGGGCCCAAACAAGAGGTCCAATAGATTTTGTAATATATTTTTAAATTAATCGGCCAAGTGCGAGTCCGAATCGCGTACGATGTGTTCCGTACCATTATCTATAAAAACGAGCAAAAAATTCACTTTTGTTTTATGGGAGCCCCCTTAAATATTTATTTTATTTTGTTTCTAGGGTTCCGTAAAAAATACGGAAAAGATTAATTAAAGATTCGTCATGTCCGTATGTATGTCACAGCCACTTTTTTCCGAGGGTAAGTAAATGTATTCTGGGAACCGCATTAAGATTTTCGCACAAAACATAGAAAAAGAACAATAATTTTGGGGGCTTCCCATACATAAGCCCCCGGCTGTTTTGTATGAAGAGCTTACAATGAATCCTTGGTCAACGAGACTGCTGGGTTGTGATGTTATATTCGCTAAAACTTACACAGAAATAAATTGTGCATTATTAGAACACAAATATCGCTTCATCATCGTAATATCAGCCGATAGTCGTCCACTGCTGCACAAAGGCGTCCCCCAAAGATCTCTACAATTGCAGGTCTTGGGCTAACCGCTTCCCGCGCTTCCAGTGAACCTTCACAAGGTCTTCGGTCCATCTTTTAAGGGGCCTGCCCACGCCACTCAAGAGCTATGAGCTATGCGCCCTGCCTACTGCCACTTCAGCTTGGCAATTCTTCGGGCTATGTCGGTTACCTTGTTAAGTACGTTTAGGAAACAATGAAATGAAATAATGAAATTTATTCAGCACTTGGGTTGGGTATTAACATACACTTGTACTTGTCAAGTTCACAATGCAGTACATAAACATAGTCGAATACAGTATAAAAATTACAAAAAATTAATTAGTCCGTCCGTGCGGTCTGTTTTATCAGATATATTTTCTTAAATCTTAAAATAAATAACAAGTTACTAATCTATTATTTTGAAATTCAGTTGTACAATATTTAAATTAAAGAATCAATGGCAATGAGCATTTGGCTAGAATTCTCAAACTTTAATAAATCTCAGGATTTTTCAATGGAAATCATGCCTTCTCACCCGAATTTTATTTTTCTCTTTTAGTACCCTGTCTGTTGATAAGTCTGTTGTAATCTATCCGTGGACCCCACAGTCGGGCGCTATCAGAATATCAGCGCTGTCGCAATATTGCAACGGCCAATGCTGATATAGATGCCTTTCCACCTAGAACGGACTAACGAATATTAAGTATAAGATTTTCATAGTTTGTTTTTTCTGTTATGTTTTACCCGCGTTAAACTTTATAAATTATCATAGCTCCACCCCGGTAAGTGATATCGTGATAATATGTAGCTTATATGTTGACCCGATCTCTTAGTAATATTCATGCAAAATTTGAAGTAAATCCATGCAGTACTTTTTGGTTTTAGCCCGGACATACATACAGACACACAGACAAAAATTCTAAAAACTATATTTTTGGCTTCGGTATTGATTGTAGATCAGGCCCCAAGTATCATATTAAAAAAATATTCAATGTACAGTTTTGACTTTCCTACGATTTTATTATACCTATGTATAGATTTCGTTGTTATGTCCGTCCTGGTAATGAATAATTGGTTTTTTCTTTCTTTCTTTCTTTAATGCCTATGTCCCTCCTCCTGTCCAGTCTCTTGTTCCTTTCAGGACTTGTATGACGCTTCACCCAAAGCGGTCTGCGTTGCCCAATTTTGGGAAGATAAAATCTTATTCTTATCATCGACACGCTTAGTAGAAGAAATAGATGCACCTTTAAAAAACAAAAACGATTTAATCTGGCCCCTGAAGTCCAAAGTGAATAACCACTATTTACGTTAATATTTAGATTAGTCCTGCTACTTGACAATTTATTTAATTTCCGTTTCTATTTTTAATATAAATTTATTTATGGAATTATGAAATATTTATTAGTTAATTATATTTGTTTATGTATGAATATGAATGTATGTAAGTACATTAATCTATGTAGTATATGTCTCGTGGTGGACATATGCAATTCCAATAAAGACCTTCAATAGGTTTCTTCAAGACTTTTATTTGACATTCACAGTCTACATTCCACATGGCTTGATCCATAGAGAAAGAGAAAGACATAGGGAAGGGACGACATTTTATACAATAAGTCATAGACAATAAAAAAAAGTTGCCACAGAGTTATACATTTAAATCGACTAGCTTAAAAATAATTGTTAGGAGACATGCACACGATAGGCGTATACAGTATATTTATTTTTAGGTTAGGACACTACACTCTGTAGAACTGACGATGGTACATTAACAGCTGCCTGTCATTTTCAATTATGCTAATCCTTCCTACGCTACGGTTCTCTGGAAGAAATCGCTATTATGCGATAAGACCGCCAATTGTACATAATTTAAATATTAAGTTATTTTCTGTAAAATGTTTTTTATAGTTTCTGCAATAAAGTGAATCTATCTATCAATCCACATATCACAAAGTGTGTGTCACGTGTAGTACATCATTATTCGAAACCATTACTAAATCAGGAGCCAAGTCATAAATAACAGCTTCAGACTCGAACACTCATCAATATCAACCTGTGTGTACAAATAGATTCCTTATTTCAAAGGCGATAAGGTCCATTCTAGATTGTTTCGGTGAAAATTCCTATAATTCATGACATGATACCTTCATATTGTAAAGTATCATCCTCTGAGGATTTAATACTTACGAGTTGTTTGTGGTAATAATAATATCCTGGGACATAATGCTCACACGGCCATCTGATCCCAAACAATGCAGAGCTTATGCTGTGGATACCAGATAACTGATATATACATATACTACTATTCATTGTATAATTGTATAGATAATTACATGTGGACTCAGCAGGCCACTTGTCCTGGGTGGTAACCCACGACCTACCGCGTGAAAGCCAAGCATTTACCAACAATACCAACCATACTGCTAAATCATAGCTTATGCTGTCATGTGACATAGAGCGATCTCAGCATCTCATCATTATCAGTCTGATATCGTCCACTGCTAGGCAAAGGCCTCCCTTTTTAGGGTTCCGTAGCCAAATGGCAAAAAGCGGAACCCTTATAGATTCGTCATGTCTATCTGTCTCTCTGTTTGTCCGTCCGTATGTCACAGCCACTTTTTTTCCGTAACCATAAGAGCTGTACTGTTGAAACTTGGTAAGTAAATGTATTCGGTGAACCGCATTAAGATTTTTACACAAAAATAGAAAAAGAACGATAATTTTGGGAGTCCCCAAAAGATATAATTGAAACTCAACATTTTTTATTTCTTCGTTCCCATAAATGTGAGGTATGTATGAATAGGTCTTCAAAAATGATATTGAGGTTTCTAATATAATTTTTTTCTAAACTGAATAGTTTGCGCGAGAGACACTTACAAAGTGGTAAAATGGGCGGTGGTTACCCTAGTGTCAGAGTTGTTCAAGCCGCCCAGTAGAACACTTACAGGGCTTAGTGACTGTTGGCTAATGCTCAACGATCCCTCCTGCATGGAGACGCTCAGAAATTCAACGAGTTTGAAGGTCACCCATCCATGGTCCTACGAACTATTTAGTGCTACTATGATCTGCGTAGTTAGAAGATCACTGTAAGTGGCCACTGAAACCGAAGGCCAGAAACAATGATACATTTTATACATACATAGACTCACAACTGTTTCTCAGAGGGGTAGGCAGAGACAACGGATTTCCATTTGTCACGACCTTTGCACACCTGTTTTGCCTCGTCTACTGTCATTATATTCTTCATACAAGCTCGCCGGTTTAAGGTACTTCTGATCTGCCCTTTCTTGAGAACGTCTCCGATTTGGTCAGAGAATGTTCTACGAGGTCTTCCAATGATTGTCTTCATTGTTATACATCTTATATTTATAATAATTCCATAAAAATCTTTTGCATTGCCAAACGAATCAAAAACCTTTACCACTCATAAAGTCTTCTATATACAAGACTTAGTATAATATTTCACCTCCTACGTAAGGCGCTGAGTCACCGCCGTCACAGGTCGTTCACCCTGCGTAGGCGCAGCCTTAGTATCGGGTATTGCGTTGAGCGGTTTACTATTGATTATGGAAATCAGGTTATCAGAGTTTATCAACTTTCTTGACCACTTTTAACCCGAGACCGAAAATGTAAGGTCTTATAACCCTATGTATATATGGCCTTTGCGTCTGTTACAGACGATTTACGGCGCATTGTCTGAGAGACATTTCTTATGGTGGCTAAACAAACCGATGCTAGAGCGACATAGCCTGCCGCAGGCCTGACAAGAGAAGTTTGCGGTGGTTGGTGCCGAGCCGCTTTCATGTCGCTTCTATCTCTTATCAGCAAGTACTCCGAACCAGGCTTCATCACAGATCTTACGACCCTCCACTACACGTTTGCGCCATTCAACTCTAGTTTCAGCGAGCTTTTCCCAGCTACAGTGGTCAATTTTATAAGCGGCCATATCCCGCTTGGTGCAGTCTTTAAAGAGAAGCAGAGGTCTACCGACATCGCGCTTCGCATTAGCTACCGCACCCAACAGAACTGAACCCTATGATTGTGCGTCTTAATGTATTGATTTAAATTGACTAGTTTGGTCTAGTGGTTAGTGACCCTGACCCTGCCAAGCCAGGGGTCATGGGTTCGAATCCCACTCAAGGACAAATCTTGGTGTGATGAGCTCGATTGTTTGTTGTGGCTGGGTGTAATTTATCTATAATATGTATGTATTTAGAAATATACAAGTATGTTTAGCAGTTGTCTGGTTGCCATAGTACAGGCTCTGCCAGGTTTCCGGGAGGGCATGCGGCGCCCAATTGGCTTCTCCCCGATTGGGCGCCGCCACTGGGACCGCTGGCGTACCGGGGAGGGAACGAGTGGAGTTCTTTACCTCCGAGCGCCAGCGGTCCCGGGAGGGTACTTGTGCGTACTGGGGAGGGGGGAGGCACTCAGGCCCCTCCCATCCCCGGGTGAGAGTCTCGCGGACGCTCAGTGAGATCGTTTACGAGTACCCAGACCCCCGCTACAGGCACTGTGAGGCTGGCTACCGTGGTGGTTTTAGTGGGTCGAGTACCACACCCCGTGCGACTAAAGCATTTCCCCACGTATAAAAAAAGGCTCTGTCAGGTTTGTACAGGGGACCTACCGCCCAATTCGCCGATTATCGTGATCTGTGTTCAAAAAGCTGAATCGGCTTCCATGAGCACATGTGACGTCATAAATGGTCCGGAATCAATTTGCAACGTTTTGGCCATTTATTCATATTTAATCTTCATCTATTTGAACTTCGAACACTATCCCGATGTTCGGCGGCTTAGCTGGTCATAGTTCACAGAAAAACGCTGCTGCCCGTTCTCAGGTAGGTACTCTTCGGACGATTTCTACGCCCCCACAGGATGAGATGGGATGATGATATTCGATGCCGTCACCACACAGCAATAAAAAAAATTATCAATCTATCACGTATATATTAATGTATTGTAATTAATACTTTAATCGTCTGCGGTCTTGTGGTGTATTAGGGAATTTAATAAGTTACACAGCTTCTAATCGTAGTGGCAATTCGATTTTAGTTAATCCGCTTACGAGTTTTCTAGAAGGTTTAGTTAGTAGTATGTTTTCTTTGTTCTTCTGTGTAGACGCATTGCTCTCTACGGGGTGGATCAATGAAATTTGCTGCGATTCCATTGATGTACCCCGTAGAGAGCAATGCGTTAGGTTAGGTCAACACGCGAAAGGTTAGAGATACACAGGTACGGCACAGCGTTAATTCTCTGTAAGAACAACCCGACAGGTGAAGTATGTCCACCTTGCAGAGGGCATTCTTTAATAATAACAAGCGGTAGTGTGTCAACTGCAGAAAATGAGGTCCTGGGTTGAAATCCCAGTTCGGGCCAAAAAGTGATATTAGGATTATACCGTAAAATAAAATTTTTCGATTTCATCCTGGAGTCTGGGAGTTGGCAATATTACACCTCTGTGCCAAGGAGAGCACGTGAAGCTGCCGGTCCTGTACCTGACCTCTTCCCGTCGTATCGCTAGTCGTCACATCGGTTCATAAGAGTGATGCAACATAAAGTGCCCTGTGTTTGCGCACACACTTGTGCACTATAATATGTTCCGCGCAGTTGGCTAGTCTCCATGGAGACTGGCGGCCGAGGCTGAAATTCGGCCTGGAGGACATTATTATTATAATAACTTAGGCGGTCGCAGTCAGTTCCTCTCACCGGCCCGTTAGTGATCGGCGAGGTTAGGCACCTAGGTACACGGCTATCATATAGATGGGTCACAGTCAAATTGGTTTAATTCGGAGCTGGAGCAGGTTAAGCTGTCGGTCCGGGTTGTACTCGTTGGACAACGGTCTATAAGCAATAATATCTGGGGACAATGTCACACAGATCATCCTAGCCCCAAACTAAGCAAAGCTTGTACTATGGGTACCAGGCGACGATATACATACTTATATAGATAGATAAATACATATATACATAGAAAACATCCATGACTCAGAAACAAATATTCGTGCTCATCACACAAATATTTGCACTTACCGGGATTCGAACCCAGGACCACCAGCTTCGTAGGCAGGAGCACTACCAACTAGGCTACGGTGACCGTCATAATTAGGTTCGTCGCAATGCCAGGGATTTACTGATTACTGGGCTTAAGTGTACCAAATATTAGCTCATGTTACTGCATGCCCTCCAATTTCCATGATAAACTCAAAAGATGTAAACTATTTTTGTTGTCGGACCTGTTGAGGGGGTTGGCAGATACTTGCATTTCACGCCGCTGGTTGTGGGCTCGATTCCAGGACAATACAAAAGAAAAGTAGTATGTGTAGTATATCAGTTATCTAGTTGCCATAGTACAAGCACTGGTTAGTTTGGGATCTGATGGCCGTGTGTGAATAATGTCCCAGGAGATTATTATTATTTTTTGACCATCAATTTTTGCCGTTGACTGTACGTGACGCTAACAATACATTTCACTCAATATTATATTCTTAAAAGAAAGTAATCTTTATTATTACAACGAAAATATAGTGTCTTTTCGGCATGTATATTTTACTCCAATTTAAACCTTAACCCTTTCACATACGACACTATATCCATTGGTCGCTTTGAAGGCAAATAAGTACCAGTCCCAATCACACATCAACACACCAATAAAAAACGATGAGGCTTACCCGATGAAAACCTGTTATTACAACTACGGAACACTCTTAGCATCTGTCAAAACAAAACCAACAGCAATCCCTAAATGGAATTTATTTCGGGTAATCACAAAAAAAAGGGAATTTATATCGGAGCGGGCCGTAGACGCGACCGAAATAGCCGGCGGGCGAGCAAGGAATGCGCTTCCGCCAGTTCCAAATTTAAAATTTTCACCAATTTTTGTTGTTTATTGTTTTCTTTTTTTTTACACGCCGCATATTTGATGGGCTTAGGGTTGACAGTAATTAAAAATTATAGGATTTCGGTGGTTGGTGTATTTTTGAGTGTGAAATAGTGGGTTTAAATCTTTAATAAGCATCTCGATCCTATTTCTGATTTACTTCTGCCCTACTTTGTAGATTTCCGCAATGGGTATAGATTCATTTCCTCACTATATTTCCTGCATCGTATGGTAGCGATAGTGCGTTCAACCTGAGATAATAAGGTGCTGCGTTCAAACCCCAGGTCGGGCTTAAAAGTGTTATTGTTATTACTGAGTCACGGCTGTAGGGCCGTCTGTCAGTTCATCTGTATTACGTCAGTGGGCTATATCTCAGTTATAAGGAGACAGTTATAATTTTTATAGTGTGTATTTATTTCTATTGGCGGTATAAATAAAAATAAAATAAAGTTCTAAATAAATTATGTAGTCTCTCGATGGCACGGAATACCTCCTGTGAGAGTCCGACTCGCTCTTTATCGGATTTTTGTTTTTAAATGATGTACAGACGCCAGCACATCAAGCTACTCTAATCTGTTAAATTTCTTTTATAGATTTTCAACTTTATCACATAAGCATAAGGTTCACTTTCAATTGGTTAAATGTGACAGATTGGGGTAGCTTGATGTGCTGGCGTCTGTACATAAGTCTCCAAAGAAAACGACCATCATCACGTATTAATTAACTATGTTACTACAAATATGTTCTGACTATATACAAGCGCTTTTTAAAGTCTACGTGAATAAAAACAATTTATTTTTTTTATTTTATTTATCACTATTTATAAGGGAACATCTCAAATGCTGTTATTCAAATCTGTTGTTATCCACGAAAGCGTTAATGAAATGAAATAATGAAATTTATTCAGCACTTGGGTATTAACATACACTTGTACTGTCAAGCTCACAATGCAGTACATAAACATAGTCGAATACAATATAAAAGTTACAAAAAATTAATTAGTCCATCCGTGCGTTAGTAATTACACTTGCAATAATACGGAAAAGTCCCGATCCGGGATGTGTATATAAACCTTAGTATATAAAAATTATGCATAGTTTGGCCCAGTAGTTTTCATTTTATGGATATATTTGTATGAAAATATATGTTTATGTGGACGATGTAATGGCCTTTGGCACAGACGTTTTTAAATCTTAGCCAGTCTAACTAGACTCATACTGTTCAAGTGTTTCTTGGTGTGAACATAAAGAACAGTTTCAGACGACGCGCTTAATTCGCGCGTATAAGCTCCTTTTAGCACAAGCGCATTCTTATGAGTGAGGATATTGTTAGAAGAGTAAATTTCATTATTACCTTCACTGCGTTATTTCTCGCGCGCTCATTAGCCTGGGCGCCGACCCCAATTGGAATGGTCAAGACAAGGAAGATGACGAACTCTAAGTATACACGCACAGTGTTTACCTAGGCGTCACACTTTGGACGGAAACTGGGTTAGCCAATAGGCAGACGCACTGTCTAGGATTTATTGGAAACTGAATATAGAAACAGGGGCTATACCGGCTAAGTCGCCGAACATCGATTTCTTAAATGGCGTTCCAATAAATAAAGGTTAAAAATGACTTAATCAATCGTTAAATCGGCTCTCATGAGCACATGTGACGTCGTAAATGCTCCGAAATCGATTGTCAACGTTGAAGCCGATTATACGATTGATTAAGTCTTTTTTAACCTTTATTTATTTGAACGCCATTTATGAAATCGATGTTCGGCGACTTAGCCGGTAGAGCCCCTGATGGGATTGAAATATCTCTAATATACAACATGTAACGTAATTAACGCACTACCTGAAAATAGTTTGTTCGGGATCGTTTACTGAATCGATTTATATAATTTTTAATATAGGTAATTTTTTGTTCCAAAATCCGTACAGTCAAAACCAATTGAAATGGACCGTAAGTCAAAGTAATAAGACTTATAAATCGCAGTTTTATTTGTATTCATACAAATTCCATTAACTAATACAAAATAAAAAAAAAATAACATTATAAACTAATTTAGTAAATAACAATGCATATACATGTTAAATTAGAAATTCAGTGTATGTATTATGATGACAACATAATATTCTAATTGGGGTGTCTGAGGGTGTGCGTTAATTACGTTACATGTTGTATATCTTGAACATGTAAGAAAGATAATCATATCCTGGGAGATTATTCACACACGGCCATCTGATCCCAAACTAAGCAGAGCATCTAATTTAGAAACCAAATAACTGACATTATTATACTACATATATAATACTTTTCTTTTTGTAAATACATACTTATATAGATAATTACAGGACAAACACGTGCACATGTGGCACAGCGGCTAAGACAGTCGTCTCGCCGCTTCTTGTCGCGGGTTCGAGTCCCGCGCTGGACAACTATTTGTGTGGCCCATAAATAGTTGTACTGAGTCTGGATGTAATTTGTGTCCGTCTATTATATGTTTGTAAAGTACGCCGCGACACAGGGAGTAAAATACCCTAGTGCGGGCGTTGTATTTAAAAAAAACGGAAAGGAAAGGTGGAGGTACTTCCCCAGTCGGGCTGCTCTTTGAGCGAATTAGCGAATGAACGCTGTGCCCTACCTCTCTTAAAAAGACACTTGTATTTAGCCAAGAAATATCTACCTGAGGACGATCCTCGGGTGAAGTACCCGGACGGCGTAGACTTCTAGGATATATTTGGTCAGATTTGGCATAGAATACATCACCCCATCTCATCCCGTGGGGGGCGTAGAAATCGTCCGAGGGAATGCCTGCCACAGAACGGGCAGCAGCGTTTTTCTGTGAGAGTGGCCTGTGTGGGGCCGCAGCGTTGTCTATAAAAAAAAATTACAGATATGTTCATCCACACAAATATCTGTACTGGGTGAGAATCGAACCTACGACCTGCGGCGTCAAAGGCAAGTTTTTACCAACCACGCCAATAGACCAGTCATCAGAATCATCGTCGACGAAATCAGTATCGACTGCACAAACCACACACTCAAACATTTATTTACAAATAAACAAGTCCTTTCTTTTCTCGGACCGCTACTCAAACATCCATCAACCCGCCGGGGTCACTGGCCGGCGGCCATGTTGGAAATTTCACTGACAATTGTTACGAGTGCGTGACCATCGATTTTACTATCATATTTGGTTGGTTGGTATGTCTTAAACACATAAATGAGCAACCTCATAACCCCATAAACTGTACCGAAACGGTTTTGGGTTGAGGTTATAAATAAATATATACCTTGGCACAACTAACACACTGCCATCTGATCCCAAACTTGGCTGAACATGAGATACTTATATATCTATACATATAATAAAATCGTAGGAAAGTCAAAACTGTACATTGAATATTTTTTAAAAAGGATACTTGGGCCGTGATTTACAATCGATATCGAAGCCAAAAATATAGATTTTAGAATTTTTGTCTGTGTGTCTGTTTGTTTGTACGTGTGTCCGGACTAAACTCAAAAAGTACTGCATGGATTTACTTCAAATTTTGCATGAATATTACTAAGAGGTCGGGTCAACATATAGGCTACATATTATCACGCTATCACATATGGGGGAGGAGCTGTCATAATTTATAAAGCTTAACGCGGGTAAAACCGCGGGGCACAGCTAGTAAGATATAATTTTTAAAGTTTAACGCGGGTAAAACTGCCGGGCACGGCTAATTATAGATAAATTACACCCAGACAAAGAACAGAAAATCGTGCTTATCATAATGTTTTTTCACGTATAAATAGTAATAATATCCTGGGACATTATTCACACACGGCCATCTGATCCCAAACTAAGCAGAGCTTGTACTATGGCAACCAGATAACTGATATCTACATATACTACTTTTCAATTGTCACACTAATATTATAAAGCCGTAAGTTGTGAGTGTGTAAGTGTGTATGTTTGTTACTTCTTCACGTCTAAACGGCTGGAGCAATTTATTAAAATTTGGTTTGGAGTTAGCTGTCACCCTGGATTTACACATAGGCTATAATCGATTAAGGTTAACGCGGATTCAACCGCGGACACAGCTAGTAAATACATACTTAAATAAATATTTACACCCATTCAGGACAATGGGAAATGAAATGTGGAAATGGAATCCGCGACCTGGGGCTCTACCGGTTAAGGCGCCGAACCTCGATTTCTTAAATGGCGTTCAAATAAATAAAGGTTAAAAATTACTTAATCAATCTTTAAATCGGCTTCAATGTTGACAATCGATTCCGGCCCATTAATGACGTCACATGTGCTCATCGAAGCCGATTTAACGATTGATTAAATCATTTCTAACCTTTATTTATTTGAACGCCATTTAAGAAATCGATGTTCGGCGACTTAGCCGGTAGAGTCCCTGCGCCGTTTTAGGCAACATTTACTAACCACGCCAACCGGCCTGTATTCGTATAGAGTGAGTCAGACTCTTAAGTAAAAGATTCTATTACACTATGCCGTGCACGGCCGTGACCGCATACCCGATAGCGAAGCCCTTCGTGCCCCACATGCCACGTAGCGAGTCTAATCTTATATTGATCCTGCTCACAGACAGGGGAAAAAGTATCGACGTTAAATTATGTGGAAGGAAATTTTACACTAAAGCCTCCATCATCATGTCAGTCTAGTTACGTCCACAGCTGGTCAAAAGCCTCTCCAAAGCATGGGCGGTTATGCCATAATCGCCACGCTTGACGATCGCGTTTTGATGGTTATAGTTCACAGAAAGACGGAATAAGAGCGTTCCGTATGCAGAAGCAAGCCGTGCGAGCGATAGTAGCCATACCAGATGACATGTCTGCCAGAGGGCAGTTAAAATAATGACACTCTGCTCAATATACATCTACCAAATCGCAATGTATGTGAGGCGAAACCAGGATCTGTTTAATACAATAGGGGATGCACATAACTACAACACTCGACATAGGCATAGGCTACGTACAAATAACCATAAACTTTGCAACTCAGAGAAAACGGCTCAAGTCATTGGACCTGGCGTTTATAACCGGCTACCAGGTGAGATCAAAGATGCAGTTTCCACCATGATATTCAAAAGCAGGCTCAAAATCTGGCTGGTAGATAAAGAATTCTACGATTTTGACTCAGAGTTCATGAATCTACCGATGACTTAATTTTGTATTACAACATAAATTATTTTTTTCAAACGAATTACTATTATTACTGATTTATAAAATTATTGAAATTATTAATTGTAAATTATGATGTTCTGACTTGTAACTATTGTCATCAATAAATAAATGAAAACGCTGCTGCCCGTTCTCTGGTAGGTATTCCCTCGGATGATTTCTACGCCCCCCTCGGGATGAGATGGGGTAATGTATTCTATGCCAATTCTGACCATGTCATAGCAGTCTATGCCGTCCGGGCACTTGATCCCGGGGATCCTCCTCTGGTAGATATTTCTTGTACGATTCAAATAGCCTTATTAACGAAGCCCTCGGACTTCGAGGTTCCCAACTCTGACCTTCTATGTCCTAACAGTCTAGCCACCTATCTACCTGAGTATGACCCCAGGGCTCCAGTACCAGGACGGTACTGGAGCCCTGCGGTTATCCTCAGGAAGATATTTCTTAACCGATTGAAAAAGCCCCACAGAAATTAAGTCGATCTCGGTGGCCAGTTGATGTCGTCACCACGCGAGTAAACGATTGGTAGTGCTGCTGCCTACGAAGCTGGTGGTCCTGGATTCGAATCCCGGTAAATTCAAATATTTGTGTGATGAGCACGAATATTTGTTTCTGAGTCATGGATGTTTTCTATGTATTCAAGTATTTATCTATCTATATAAGTATGTATATCGTCGCCTGATCTGTGTGACATTGTCCCTAGATATTATTATTATTATATGTTTCCCGTGTCTTATGGAAAGTAGCGCCGTCCTGTTGGAACCACGTGTTTGTGAGATACGTACCATCTAACCTAGGCCACAGAATATCTTTGTAGGGATGGCCATGAACTCCTTAAATAAGAACTAACGTACCGAGGAGTAAGTTGATGATCATGTATTCACCAACTTTCTCCCCGGTAAAACTTAGATATTCAATCTGGCTATGAGAGAAAGAGAGTAATATATGCTCAATACTCAATCGTTTATTGCTTCCACAATGTATAACAGATGGTATAATAATCTTATAATTATGTAATAATTATGGTCCCTGTCGGGCACAGCTTAGTAGAAGAGAGGAAGAAGGCTTTTTGTTAATAATAAAAAGTTTAAGCATTTATGCTATTTGTAAGAATTATTAAGTATGCCAAATTTTATTTTATAAACGTCAGTATCGATATGCTCGTATCCCTCTCTCTGAGTCCTACAGTAATATACGAAACGTAATTTTCTTTATTTCTATCTTCACTAACTGCGATATCCGTTCGTCTCGCCCGATCACAGTTTTCGTAACGATCGAACAATCGCGATTTACTCCCCAAGAGTGCGTAAAGATATATTACATCAACAAAAAAAAATATTGACAGTGTTTTTATCTGTATGATGCTACTACGTCTTTGTTGACCGTACATTTGTATGAAATTATTGTTCTAACGAGATGTGTGCTGTAGTTCGACTTTTATAAGGCGGAGACGAAGGCGAAGGTTATACGGGCTACGAACCGCCATAACATAATTGTATAGGTGTTTCGGACTCAACGTACTTGGGTATCTGACATGGTCATAGAGTATAGAGCTACGGAGGGTGCATACGAACAGTACGCACATGTACGTTTCCCTAGGCACGGTCGACGATTGACTTTATGGCTACCAGCAATACAATACAATAAAAAACTATGTATGGTACACCAGAAATAAATATTTATTACAAAAATAGTTATAATAATTATGTACAAAGGGCGGTCTTATCGCTAGTTGCAATTTCTTCCAGACAACTTTGGGATCGACAAAACTAGTGAGAAATGAAAAATGTAAAAAGCAATATTAGAATGGCAGTGTAGATTTGAATCTATGTTATATAATCGTCATCATCATGTCAGCCGAAAGACGTCCACTGCTGACAAAGACATCCCCCTAAGATCTCCACATTTGCCGGTCTTCCGCTATCTGCATACAGCGACTTTCAGCGACCCTCACAAGATCATCGGCCCATCTTGTAGGGGGCCTGCCCACGCTACGTCTTTAGGTCTGTGGTCCCCACTCGAGCACCTGTAAAATACTCCGTATTGTACACCGAGATTAACATGCAAAGTAAAACTGTTGTGTTAAATATAGTACAAGGGTCGGTCTTATCGCTAAAAGCGATCTCTTCTAGACAACCTTAGGATTGACAAGAACAGCAAGAAAAATAAAAATAAAATTGTGATGAGGGTAAGTTCAGCAGACAGAGAGGAAAAATACTCGAAGCAATTTACTGGCTTAATTGAATGACTATAGCCTAAAGTAGAAAATTGTATGAAAATCAATCAGTCAAACAATTTTTTTGATACAATAAATCGCGTGGCGCAGCGACTAAGACAGTCGCCTTGCCGCTTCGGGTCCCGGGTTCGATTCCCTCGCCGGACAATTATTTGTGTGACCCATAAATAGTTGGTCTGAGTCTGGATGTAATTTATGTCCGTCTATTATATGTTTGTAAAGTACCTAGTACATAGAGCTTAGATTCCCTAGTGCGGGCATTGTCTTTTTTTATGTTCGGCTCGGATATGTTTTGTATCTTGATATTCATACAATTTTCGACTAAGTTCTTTTACTCTCGTCTGCATTGAACCTAAGTAGCTAAGTAAGTAAATTACACTTAATTGCGTTAAATTTTATGACGCAATAAAATGTACTTAGAAAACACTCAATTAACAACACAACACAACACAACATAGTATTATTAACCTAGATACTACTAGAGTGATGTCGTAAGCTCTTGTTTTTTATAATGTACTGTTATAGCTAACGGGTGAACTTAAATATCTGTCCTTATATTTATGTAACTCTATCCTTCATAACATAGTCATCGATGAGCAACAGATTCCATTATGATAGACAAGAGACGATGATGATCCTTGCATATTAGTCACACTCGGCCATCTGAACCCAAACTAAGCAGAGCTTGTACTATGGAAACCAGGTAACTGATACATTACATGTACTACTTTTCTATTGTAAATACATACTTATATAGATAATTACATCCAGACTCAGGACAGACAGACATGTTCATGCACCCAAATATCTGTCCTGGGTGGGAATCGAACCCACGACCTGCGGCGTGAAAGGCAAGCTTTTACCAACCACGCCAGCCGTCAACAATTGCGGTGCGAGCTTACTAAATTTCTTTGTACAGACGGCAGCACATCCAGCTACCCCATTTCTGTCAAATTTCTTTTATAGATTTTCAACTTTATCACAAAAGCATAAGGTTCACATTCAATTGGGGAAATTGGGCAGATTGGGGTAGCTTGATAGCTGGCGACTGTACAAGGTGTTACGCCTGTAGTTTGTCGTACGTCTCATGTTCGTTGCATCCTCCAGTGATACACGTTCTAAGACCATCATACTTATTTGTAATTATAGTATCGTTTTTTGGTAGAGTTGAAACAAAAAATGGACGCCTACGCATTCTGGTAGTTAGTATAACTGAATGCTTCAATTTATCATAGAGTTTTAGTGCGTTGAAATATACTTTTGTTGGATAGATATATATACAAGCTGCGCCCCGCGGTTTCACCCGCGTTTAAGTATTATTACCTCACAAAGGTATGATAGTTTATTCTCTGTATTTCTTTACATAATACTCGTATGTACACCAAACCTTTGTGAAAGAGATAAATAAATACATTATTATTAGTATTGGCGTAAAACAGTAACAAACATACATACATACATCTATACCCACAAACTCTCGCATTTATAATTTTAGTAGGATGTGTACCTCTAGCGGTTTTGACAGTGCACTCCAGAATAGCTCGCAGATGGTAGATTTTTTCCTACTTACTTGACACTTACCGTCATATTTTGGACAAATCACACAATATCTTTATAAATTGTGTTTTTAATTGTATAAGCTATATTATTGTAAAGTTTCATTAAAATCCATTCAGTAGTTTTTACGTGAAAGAGTAACAAACATCCATCCATACTTACAAACTAACGCGTTAGTAGGATGTGTACCTCTAGCGGTTTTGGCAGTGCACTCCGGAATAGCTTGCAAATGGTAGATTTTTTCCTACTTACTTGACACTTACCGGCATATTTTGGACAAATCACACAATATCTTTATATATTGTAGTTGTAAATTTTCATTTAAATTCATTCAATAATTTTTCGTTTTTTTTTGTTTTTATCCATACTTACAAACTTTCGCGTTTATAATATTAGTAGGATATATATATATATATATATATATATATATATATATATATATATATATATATATATATATATATATATATATATATATACATCTTGAAGGACATGTTGCGTCCTACATGGCGTTATTTACCGATGATGCTGCGTCCGACTGACTTTGTGCGTCCGGTATACGGACGCAAGATTGACCGACCCCCATTTTTAGCCCAAGGGTCCCTTATGATCATTAGAATCCAAGGGTGAAAAATTGGCATGGACGTAATTCCATCACTAGAATGCCTTTTAGCGTATAATATAGTTCCGCCATCGTCAGACTGAAATTTGGAGGGCGCTAGTGTTCAGCGTATAATTTACCACGTATACTTTGAGTTCAGTTCACCGATCTTATCGTGTCCATTGAATATCGTACTTAATTTGTCAAGTTTTTATCATGTTTTCGTGACAACTATCTTGCGTCTCTTAAATATCCTTAAACCGGCACTAGGTACGGTGTCTGAGAGGCCTATTCGGGGTTCACGAGGGACGCATGGAACGGGGCGCGGGGCGGCGGGCTTCAGCGCGCTCGTGTGCCGAAGTTTTTAACAAAAAGACATGTGCCGGCCGTGATGCAAGCTTGTCACTAAAGTGAATTATTGTATTGTAGTGGTTATTTATTTGGTCTATTATTATAGTTAGTGATTATAATAATATATTAATCAGAATGAAAAGAAGTGCAACGAGGATTCTTAAATTGGCAAACCGTAACTTCTTCAACCTTATAAAGCAGATGAATTTGTACCAAATCAAGGAATTCCACTCGATGTTAATAATTCCTTGTCTAATGTATCTTTCAAGCTACCTAATAACATAAGTTTAAGTGAAGTTTTTTTTGTGTTATGGCAATCTGCTGGTGTTTTCATCAATTTCTGCCAGTGTCACGTGTTTGTTGACTGCTCATGGAAAACTACAAAGGCTAATTAATATTTTATTTTTGTGGCACTAGTTTAGAGCCTGTAACAAAAGACAAACACAAATATGAGTTAGTGAATAGAAATACATAAATTACGTATCAACAAAGACAATAATCATAAATATCATAATTTTATCATGTTAGTCGATATAAATTTAATAAAAGCATTTATCATTAAGGGATTAGGAAATAATGAAAGAAGGTGACGTACATTTAGAGTATGGTGAACGTTTAAAGAAGAAATATTCGCAAATGAGAAAGGTTTATTTAAGTGACATTTAAGCAAAATATGATGTAGGGATCCATCATCTAATCCCCATTCACACAAGGAATTGTCACGAATCCTAATTTTATGAAGGAAGACAGGGGTACAACAATGGCCAAGACGGATTCTGCAAAAAACTGAATTTACAAATTTAGGAACTTTTTTGTATTTGTAGAACCATGGTTTAGAGGGTATTTCTGCTTGAATAGAGGCATACCAATGGCCCTTGGTCTTACTTGATTCGATCCAAGAGCATTGCCAGGACTTATGCATATCAGTTTTGGGAAGGTGAAGTAGATCATACACCTGCACCGAAAAATATTTAGGATCAGCCAAATTGCTGGTAATAGCAGCCTTAGCATATGCATCTGCACACTCATTACCTCTTATACCTGAATGCCCAGGGATCCATACTAATATGACCTCTACATTCTTTATAGAGAAAGAATGAAGACATTTTTTTTATTTCCAGTATAATAGGAGAGCGAAGGGAATCTTTAAAAGGATTTTTGACAATAGCAGCCAAGGCACTTTTGGAGTCTGAGAAAATAACAGCTTTGGATATAGTATTATGAGATAGGATAAATACACATGCCTCAAGGATACCTATGCACTCCCCAGTAAAAACAGAAGCCTCTGGGGGACACTGAAAATGTAAAAAAATTTGAGAATTTAAATAATATACACTAACACCTGTTTTACTATCATCAGATAACTTTGAAGCATCTGTAAAAAAATTATGATAGTCTCTCCATTTATCATAAACAATAGAAGAGAAAACATCATTGGCATGAATAGTTTGTTTATCTATGCCAATGTGAGGAATAAAATTGGAATTTATGGGAAGTCATACAATGGGAATTTAGTGCACTGGTAAATAGAGGAATTCATCAGAATCAGAATCAGAATCAGAATCAGAATCAGAATCAGAATCAGAATCTTTATTTGTTGACATAGGTCAAATTACAACAAGTTGTGAGATGTTACAAACAGGTAGATCCTCTATGTTTTGCCCAGGGGCGTACAAATATTGTATTTAATTAACATAATGAATAATTTAACTAATAATATAACAAATTCATTGGTTAAAATAATTAATTTAAATATAAAAATGTCAAAATACTTATTACATGTCATTCTAAATATTAATGTCCAATAAATTCATAATTGTCAACGTAGGTGAGTTGATGTACAATTTTTTGAGGCAGTAATTATAGAATTGTCGTCTAAATAATCCTTCAATGAATAATAACATTTATTTATCAAAATGTTAAATAATTCTTTTTTAAAATTGTCTAGATTCAACGTTTTAATTTTTTCTGGAATTTTATTGAATACTATTTTGGCCATACAGAAGGTACTATTATTCATCAGCTTAGTTTTGCCATAGGTGACCTCGAGTTCTGACTTGTTCTTATCCCGCAATCGTCTGTAATGACTTTTGGGAGCTCTACCATACTAATCTTTTTAAATGAATTTAGAATTAGAGGGCTTGCTTTGTGCTTTCAATACTCACTCTGATCATATAAACTAACTAATTCAGACAGTTTTGACAATATGTTGTGATTTTTGAGAAAATATGCCTTAAAAACATATTTTTCAGCAAGATATTGTCTACGAATAACCAGGGGAGCGTCTCCACTCTCCGCCCGCAAAGCATTGATGGGCGTGGATTTCATGCAATCCAGAACAATACGGAGTGACTTAGACTGAATGGACTCTAATTTAGCCAACGCGATTTTACTGCAGGGCTCAAGTAAGAAAGTGCCATAATCCAGTAAGCTTCTTATTGTGGCATTGTAGATAAGTTTCAGAGTGAAAGGGTGAGCACCCCACCAAACAAATGCAAGTGCACGTAACATATTTACATTCTTTTCACATTTGTTAGTAATATAATTAAGATGTGAAACGCCAGATAATTTAGAGTCTAAAGTAACACCCAGAAACTTTACTCTATCCTCAACTCTGATAGGAGATCTCTCAATTTCTAGGTGAACATGTGGGATCACTCTTTTATGGGTAAATATAACTGATGAGTATTTTGGGGAGATAAATGGAGACCATGGGAGAAAAGCCAGTTGTTTAAAGAATCTAGAGAAACCTGCATGGATTCTTTAGCAGCTTCAATGGACGAATCAGTAACATACAAACAAAGATCATCAGCATATTGCAAAATTTGGCAATTGATGTTGAGAGACCTATGTAAGTCACATGTATAAATATTGTACAATAAAAGACTCAAGACAGAGCCTTGCGGTAATCCACGCCACACTGACCTGGGACCATACCTTTCCCCAGGAATGTGTAGGCTGATCAGGCGACCTGATAGCAGATTGCAGATACAATGAATCATCCTTACTGGGATACTCAGCTGACTTAACTTAGTCCTGAGTATTGAAAGAAGAACACTGTCATAAGCAGCTGAAATGTCCAAGAAAACTGCAAGAACAGATTTATTCTTACTACAGGCAATGCGTGCATCGGTCACAAAGCTAGCGAGGCTGTTGCATTGTGCTAAATCCTTTACGAAAACCAAACTGGGATTCCGCTAAAATACCTCTATTTTCCACGAACCATCCCAACCTGTTTTTAATTAGGTGCTCAAATATTTTACATATAACAGGAGAAAGAGGTATAGGACGATAGTGATCTGGGTTATTTTGTAATTTCCCAGGTTTTAAAATTGGAATGATTAATTGTGTCTTCCAGTTGTTAGGGACGCATCCCTGAGAGAAACATAAGTTTATTATATCTAAAAGATATTGCTGACCAAGAGGACCCATTATTTTATAAAAAGAGTAGAGAAAACCATCGAATCCTGGAGCTGAATCCTGTACATTATGTAATACAGCCTCCAGCTCAGGTAGAGAAAAAGGATTATCTAGAGGATCATAGGAGGGAGGCCTTATACCCAAAGAAGAGGAACATAAGACGGGGCCAATTTGTTAAGGAAGGATTAGCTGTCTCCCGAGGAATTATTGATGGATTACAGGGAACGCAGCCACGTCAAAATCTTTTAAAATGTTTCCACATAAGGGAAGACGGGGAAGATGGAGAGAGGGAGAAACAAAATTTCTTCCAACCCTCATATTTTTTTTTCTTGAAGAGACGTTTCGACTTTTTATTACATACTTACCTGTCCAACTCCGAACTTACCTGTTCACACCAGCCTGTACCTCTGAGCTTACATGTTGATACATACTTACCTGTCCAACTCCGGACTTACCTGTCCACATCAGCCTGAGCCTCTGAGCTTACCTGTTTGTACCTACATACAAACTTACCTCACTCGTCGTGGTAAGCTCAAAAGGCACAGGCTGTTGTGAACAGGTAAGTTCGGAGTTGGACAGGTAAGTATGTATAAACAGGTAAGCTTAGAGGCACAGGATGGATGTAATTTAGTTATTATAATCATTATGATATATGCAGAACATTATACGGAATTGATTTAAACATATGGTTGGATGGAGGCGGGAATGTGCATGCAGTGTTTTGAACGTATACGGAGATATTCAGTGTGCAAGAAAGATTTAAGAGTGAACGGTCGCACTAATTCAGTTATTCGGAACCAATCTGAATTCAATAGTAGATGGATGTAATTTAGTTATTATAATCATTATGATATATGCAGAGCATTATACGGAATTGATTTAAACATACATTCGGATGGAGGCGGGAATGTCCATGGAGTGTTTAGTAGGTATACGCAGGTATTCAGTGTGCAAGAAAGATTTAAGAGTGAACGGACGCACAAATTCAGCTAGAAATATTCAATTTGAATATCACCATTTAACGTTTAAATGAAATTTGACGTCGACTACTGATATGATACTGATTAAAATATCCTACATACGCATTGAAAACATAAAAAATCTCACTACATTCAGTGGACGCCGCAGGGTGGTAGTTAGTAA
The DNA here is from genome assembly GCA_951640165.1 of Pseudoips prasinana. NCBI lineage: Eukaryota > Metazoa > Arthropoda > Insecta > Lepidoptera > Nolidae > Pseudoips > Pseudoips prasinana. The sequence continues at coordinate 2,949,925 of OX621264.1, forward strand.
AGACGCAAGAAGACCTTCGCGATTTATATATATATATATATATTTGTATATATATATATATATATATATATATATATATATAAGGTGAAAGACTGCACGTGTCGCACAGCGGCTAAGATAGTCGCTTCGCCGCCGTGTCGCGGGTTCTATTCCCGCGCCGGAGAAATATTTGTGTGGCCCATAAATATTTGTTCCGAGTCTGGATGTAATTTGTGTCCGTCTATTATATGTTTGTAAAGTACCTCGCGAGCGTTGTCTTATATACAACACGTAACTTAATTAACGCACATCCTGAAAATAGTTTGTTCAGAATCGTTTATTGAATCGATTTATATCATTTTTAATATAGGTAATTTTTTTTTCTAAAAATAATTAATACTTGAACTTATTGTCATATTAACCCTGTATAGTCAAAACAAATTGAAATGAACCGTAAGTCACAGTACTAAGACTATTAAAATCGCTGTTTTATTAGTATTCATACGAATTCTATCATTCAATTCAAAATAAAGAAAAATAAACTTTATTTCAAGAAACTAATTTAGTAAATAACAATGCACATACATGTTAAATAAAAAATGCAGTGTATGTATTATGATTACACCATAATTTTCTAATTGGGGTGTCTGAGGGTGTGCGTTAATTACGTTACATGTTGTATATTAATTCAAATTGACATTATAATGATAGATAAATAATAATAATATAATATATAGGGACAATGTCACACAGATCATCCTAGCCCCAAACTAAGCAAAGCTTGTACTATGGCTACCAGGCGACGATATACATACGTATATAGATAGATAAATACTTAAATACATAGAAAACATCCATGACTCAGAAACAAATATTCGCACAAATATTTGCACTTACCGGGATTCGAACCCAGGACCACCAGCTTCGTAGGCAGGAGCACTACCAACTAGGCTACGGTGACCGTCGTACTACCCGCAGAAATACCACCCAGACACAGAACAAATAATTGTGTACATCACACAAAGATTTGTCCTAGGTGGGGATCGAACCACTATACCACTGGCCAGTCAAACTGTACCTACATTATAACTCATCTAATTTGGCATTCAGGTCGCCAGCCTTAAGTGCCTCATTTGGCTAACAGAAGCCATTTGTATTTGATGTCAGCATTATCAGAATTATGACTAATGTGTCACTGCCTTGAAATATAAAGATGATTTAAACGTGTCTACGTTTCATGTCTAGCAAAAAATAGACAATTGGACAAGAAGAATAATACTAGGTGTAATAGGTATTATAGCTTGGTTTATTTTGCAGTTGTTTTTTAAATTAGACCTTCCTTACCCACCACTGCAACTCCTGTAAGCCAGGATTAACAGTGGCACACGATGAAATGAGCGGTGAGGCTCAGTGTCATTTCACTTTCATGTTTATTTTTTTATATCAGAGGGCGACAAACGAGCAAGTGGGTCACCTGATGGTAAGTGATCACCGCCGCCCATGGACACTCGCGACACCAGAGGAGTCGCGAGTGCGTTGCCGGCCTTTTAGAGTCAGCAAACAAGTGTTGCTGACCCTTCCCCCCACCCCAATGAGCTCTGGTGACCTTACTCACACTCGGAAACACAACATTAAAATTATTAATGTTATTATTAAGGAATGTCTTCTGTAAGGTGGAGGTACTTCCCCAGTCGGGCTGCTCTTTGAGCGAATTAACGCTATGCCCTACCTCTCTTAAAATGTGCATGTCCCGGGGAATCGCTTTAACTTTCTTGGTTCCAACGAATTTAATGTATTCAACGAATTTAATCAGAAAGAAACATGGAGGAGTTAGCAAATGAATAGTTAAACTTCCTTCCAGAGCAAAACGGGGAAAGCAAAACCATGGGGGGCATATAAGGCGACCCGGGGAAATATCTCCCAGAGAACGGGCAGCGGCATCTCTCTATTTACTATGACCATCATACTGCGATCGCCAACCCTTCTGCCAAGCGTGGCTATTGTGGCATATCCCTCTCTCCAAGCGATGGACATCACTTCGTTGTGGAAGTCTTTTGAGAGGTGTTTGTTCTGCAGTGGACTACAGTCGGCTGCATGCTGATGATGATGATGATGATGTCTGACAGCTGTCCTTTCTAGGCTTTCCGTACATGGTGAATAGAAAGCTCCGAAATCACCTCAAAACATTGTTGATAGAAAAAAACTTGAGAGGTGTCTAGGGACACCCGGATGGAACGAAGTTATTTATTATTATGTACAAAAACCCTGTATACACTCAACAAAAATAATCGTCGCGACACCACACTGTTCAATGCGAAATAGAAATGAAAATATCTGGCTTGCTTTCTATAAGAGAGAGAGAGAGAGAGAGAGAGACAGACAGACAGACAGACAGACAGACAGACAGAGAAACATGCGCACGCCGCACAGCTGCAAAAAGTGTCGTGACAACTTTTCGTAAGAATTTTTTCCGTCTAGCCCCCTTTCACAACGCACGGTAAGGAACTTCGTTCCAAAAAAAATCTTAACAGAAACTTCTCAAAAATCACTTTTCAGTCCGACCCAGGATTTGATCCCAGGATTTGTCTGCGGTTGAACACGCTACCGCTAGGCCAACGAGGCAATCAATCACAGAGATTATTCGGTGTGCGAATCGTACAATTTAATTCCAAAGCATTCATTAACTTGTTCAATTTTTTGCACTGTTTTCGTCTGTCATTATTTCACAAAAACGGCATTAATAAGCTTGAAGGATTAGATGAGTGTATAAGAGGTAAAATGTCTCGCTGATCTGTGTCCCTTTATATCTAGACTGACGACCGTAACATTATAATGTCACGCTTTCCAAATAGTTTCTGTCACGCTGGATTACGTGAAGAATAATGACAAAAGTCCAAATTAGTAAAATAGTGGTTCTATTTTCGTGTTATATTAAAGAGAGGCGCGTGCTGTTTTCCGTGTGGTGGTGACGGAGATTGCAGTAATTCCCGGCTGCACGATGGAAAGAAATGTTTTAGGGTTATCACGTATACTGCAATCGTGCTTAATTACAGCAAACACCATCGTTATGGTCTTGTGTCTGGAATGTGTCTTTTGGTAGGAAATCAGCTGTAGATTTTGAAGGATAGAATCGAGTTTACCAAAGTATTTAATGAATCTTTTATCCGCGTTTTCCAATTAGGGCGGTTAATTTCCTATTTCTCCTTTCCAAATAGCTACTGCCACGCTAGAAATTGAAGAATAGTGTCAGTCAATAGATGATAATAATAACATACTAATGTCACGCTTTCCAAATATTTTCTGTCACGCTGGATTACGTGTAGAATAATGACAAAAGTTGAAATTAGTAAAATGGTGTTCTCTGGGTAATATATAAAAGAGAGGCTCATGCCGTTTCCGGTGTGGTGGTGACGGAGATTGCAGTACTTCCTGACTGCATGCTGGAAATAAGGAGTGTTTTAGATGGTCCAGTGTACAGCAATCATGCTAAAATACGGCAGATATAATTGTTTTGCTCTTGTGTATGGAATGTTTGTCTTTTGGTATGAAATCTGCTTTAGATTTTGAAACACAGGATGGAGTTTATCTAAGTATTTAACGGAAAAATGTATCCTTTATCCGCGTTTTCCTATTAGGACAGTTAAATTCATATTTCTCCTTTCCAAATAGGTTCTGCCACGCTAGAAATTGAAGAATAATGTTAATAGATGATAATAATAACATACTAATGTCACGCTTTCCAAATAGTTCCTGTCACGCTGGAAACTGGAAAAGTGTTGTAGATTATCCCGTATACAGCAATCGTGCTTAATTACGGCAAACACCATTGTTTTGTTCTTGTGTTTGGAATGTTTGCCTTTTGGTAGGAAATTCAGCTGTAGATATTGAAGGATAGAATGGGGTTTAATTAAGTATTTAACAGAAAATTGAATCCGTTATGCATGTTTTGCTATAACGTATTTAAATCCCCGTGAAGAGCATTTTAAGCCGACGGTCCTGTATCTTTCCGCTAGTGTCGTTAGTCGTCCCAACGGATCATAAGAGTTATGGAATAGAAAGTGCCCCGGGGTTTGCGCACCCACTTGTGCACTATAATATGACCCATGTAGATCGGCTAGTTTGCATTGAGACAGGCCTCCGTGGCCGAATTTGGACCCAGAAGACATTGTTATTATTATCAAATCAAATCGTTTATTTGCATAACACAGGTTATAAGTGGTGGTACCATTGTAATACATGTGCACTGTGTTCGATCACAAGGTGTGACCGGTAGGTTTGAGACTTAGCTCTAGAACTTTAGCTAAGAATTTAACAGAAAAATATCTCGCTAATCTGATTTCCTTTTATGATGTTTAAATCCAAATGTCACGCTTTCCAAATAGTTTTCGTCACGCTGGATTACTTAAAAATTAATGGCACGAATCTTAATTACCAAATGGTATATTGTTTTGGTTTGATTAAAACGCGTGGTATAGGTTGTAGGGTCATATTGGAATTGGCCAATCTTAACGGTTAGGATGCATATATGGACAGACACTTATTTAATAGACACCAATCTTAGTGAGTTGGGCAGTGTTCGGGAAGCTACGTAACATCTTCTCGTCCAAAAACCGCAGTGTCTCAAGTCGAAAGTCTTCGACCAGTGTGTGTTGCCAGTGATGACTTACGGAAAAGAGACGTGGTCACCCAAAAAGCAACGGAGAGGGCTATGCTCTAAGTTTCCCTGTGTGATCTATTTAGAAATGTCGAAATTCGCAGGCGAACCAAAGTTACCGACACAGCCCATAGGACTGCAAAGCTGAAGTGGCAGTGGGCTGGGCATATAGCTCGTAGAACCGACGGCCGTTGGGGCTGAAAGGTTCTTAAGTGGCGACCACAAACCGGAAGACTCAGTGTAGGTAGGTCTCCCACAAGATAGACCGGTGTTTTTGTGAGGGTCGCTGGAAACGGCTGGATGCGGATGAACGCTGTGCCCTATCTTTCTGATCGTGTTTGGTCGTCCCACTTTAGTCATAAAATGAGACCCATACACTTGTGCTATACTGTAATAACATATATTGACTACTTCTTCTGCTTCAAATCCCGAGTCGGGCCAAAATGATTTTATAATTTCTGTAAAAAGCAATATTTCTCAGTATCAGCCTGAACTCTGGAAGTTGGCGGTATTATACCCTCGTGCCTCGGAGAGCACGTAAAGCAGTCGGTCCTGTACCTGACCTCTTTCCGGTCGTATCGCAAGTCATCCCAGCGGCTCATGAGAGTGATAGAATAGAAAGTGCACTTGTGTTTGCACACACACTTGTGCACAATTTTTTTATATAATATGTCCCGCGCAGATGGCTAGTCTCCATTGAGACTGGCCGCCGTGGCCGAAATTCGGCTAGGAGGACAATATAATAATAATTATATCTTGGGACAATGTCACATAGATCATCCTAGCCCCAAACTAAGCAAAACTTGTACTATGGGTACCAGGCGACGATATACATACTTATATATATAGATAAATACTTAAATACATATTAAACATCCATGACTCAGAAACAAATGTCCGTGCTCATCACACAAATATTTGCACTTACCGGGATTCGAACCCAGGACCACCAGCTTCGTAGGCAGGAGCACTACCAACTAGGCTACGGTGACCGGATGGCTTGTCTTCATTGAGACTGGCTGCCACAGAATTCTAGCGCTGGTTCTTGTTATAATTACGTCTTTGGCAAACTTGACTAATAAATAGAGTTTTGTGAGTGTACCCTTACGAAGCACATGATTTATGTTACATGCTGTAAACCTGCGTTAAATAAAGACATAAAGACAGCTCTTAGACTGAACATAGACTATTTAACGATTGGGGTAACTACTGCGGCTATAGACGTAGTTATTTATAGGTAACTGCTGCGCCTACGCATACGTGAATCCAAGCTTATACTGCTAGTATGAACGGATTTTATTTGGCAATCAATGATTTGAGGTCAAATGCTATAGCCGCTGTAGGATTTAACTTCGGAAACTTTACACGTGTCGTAGCAATTTTATTTAAGTGATGCATCATCACCTTACATTTTACGCTGCAGGCATATACATAGTATATTATTTTGGTTTGAATAAAATATCTATATCGATAACGCGTATCGGTTAAACATCTTCATCATCATCATCAGCCGAAAGACATTTACTATAAACAAACGAGCAAGCGAGTCACCTGATGGTAAGTGATCACCACCGCCCATGGAGACTCGCAACAACAGAGGAGCCGCAAGTGTGTTGCTGGCTTTTAAAAGGGTCAGCAAACAAGTGTTGCTGACCTTTTCCCCAACCCCGATGAGCTCTGGCGACCTTACTAGAAACACATCATTAAAGTTATTAATGTTATTATTAAGGAATTTCTTCTGTAAGGTGGAGGTACTTTTTCTGTACTTTAAGCGAATGAACGCTTTGCCCCACCTCTCTTAGATTTTATGGCAGTTTTCCGTCATGGTCATAGGCTGTTCCGTATTTGTCGTAAATAGTTGAACTTTGCTTGGATGGGAATTAAACAAAAATGTTGTTTAGTTTTGTGTGGTAACGGCATAGAATATTATCAATCCATAATCTGGCGGGGGGCGTAGAAATCAACCGAGGGAATACCTACCAGAGAACGGGCAGCAGCGTTTTTCTGTGAACTGCGATCGCCAACCTGTCTGCCAAGCGTGGCGATTGTGGCATATCCGCCATTATTTGGGGAGGCTCTTGTCCAGCAGTGGACGTACTTTGGTTGACATGATTTTGTTTAGTTTTTAAAGATTTTTGTCTTTAAAACGTCAGACGTCTAACATACCCGTGTTTTCTTTCCAGAGCAAGCAGCCGTGCCGTCCACAATGGCAGACACAGACACCGAGCCGGTGACCAACGGCACCGGGCCGCTCTCCACCGAGGAAGAAGATGAAAGGATGAAGCAACGGCCTGCTGATATTGACGCTGTGAGTTGACACATTCACATTATACCAGGCTTCTGGACGGTTGGCACCTCCCAAGAAGATATAATTAGAGAAAACAAATGCATCCAAATGTTGTTAAAGTAGGTACATAACCACGCACTTGCCGAAAAGATATAAGTAGTGGAAACAAAGGCCTCCAACTTTGTTGGAGTAAATATCCTTGTTTACTTCAAAGAGACTGTTGAAACTTGAACTCCTCTGAGAGCTCTAGAGAAGTAGTTAAATTTAATTGGAATTTATACACCATGGGTAGTATATGTATAGTCAATTAATATTGACGCTGTAAATTGATTAGGCTTGTAACATATATTCCTGACTGTAGAACCTGGAAGAACTACCACATAGTCCTAGGAAAGAGAGTCATAAGAGAAAATTATGCCTGTTGAAGTTAACAGTCCATTTTTTTTTTTGTTAAGGCAGGGAGAATGTCTACGCATGCCACCCGCAAAAAGTATCTGGGGTATATCTAGGGTATGTCGAATTTGCACCGAATAAACCTAACCTGCCGTGGATTTCTCTTGACGCCTGTTAAGGGGAGCCCTGGGAACGCGAGTATGCTGCTCCGGTGCCCCCCTTTTGAAAAACAGTAGAAAACCGCAAAAATAATGTGGTCTCGATTTTATTTCCTCTCTGAATTGTTCCATTTTCTATCTCACCAGGATGTACGCGAGATGGAGCGTCGCAAACGGGTGGAAGCTTTAATGTCTTCCAAGCTCTTCCGTGAGGAACTGGAGCGTGTTCTGGACCAACAGATACACGAGGGCAACGACGCGCCGCTGTTGCAGAGGATCCGCGAGATGGTTGGCGGGAGACTGCATACTGGAAGTCTGAGGGTAAGAAATGAGAGTTTTTAGACCCTTAATCTATCAGAAACAAGATTCTTCATAATTGTATTTTGACCTTATGAAGGCTTCTAGCTTTAAAAGTGAATAAATGCTGTGTCTGGTGACGGCGAAGAATATCATCACCCCATCTCATCCCATGGGAGGTGTAGAAATTGTCCCGAGGGAATATCTACCAAAGGACGGACAACAGCATTTTTCTGTGATCGCCATCACGTATTCAAAGCGTGGCGTTTGTGGTATATTCTCTAGGTCTACTGCTGGACAAAAGCCTCCCCAAAGAGTGGGGTCTTTAGGGAGGCTTTTGTCCAGCAGTAGACCTAACCTGACTGACATGATGATGATGAATGCTATTCAGAAATGGCTTAAGCCCTTGAAGATATATATATGCGCTTGCTGGGCTTAGGAAGTGTAGACCGTCAGGCTGACCGAGAGGCACGTCTTCACGTGCTACGCTTTTCGTCGTACTACCTCTCATTGTCTTCTTTTTTTTATTTATTTTACTTTAAAAAGAATGCAATATTTTTACACATTATTTATTCTGCCAAACTGCAGTACAGTTTATCGCTGTTGCGTGTTCATAACTTTGATTTTTACTAGCTGTGCGCCGCGGTTTTACCCGCATCAAACTTTATAAATTATAGCCTATGTGTTAATTCAGGGTGTTAGCTAAGTCTAAACCAAATTTTATTAAAATCGCTCCACCCATTTAGACGTGAAGAAGTAACAAACAAACATACTCACACAGTCACAAACTTTCGCCTTTATGATATTAGTCGGAGAGCTATATAGGTAACACCAATTTAGCTTCATCATCAAACCAATGGTTATGGTAATACTTTATAGACTCTTGAGCCTGGATCCGTGAAGTCTGTCTCAAAAGTTGTTCTTTTCCAGGGTCCCGCTTGCGTGCTTCCGATCAATGACATCCGCGGTATCGAAGGTTTTGGCTACGAGAAGGGCGAGAAGATCCTGCGATGCAAGTTGGCTGCCGTCTACCGTCTGGTCGATCTGTTCGGATGGACTCAAAGTGAGTAGACATCCTAAACTTCTCTTAAAGTGTTCTACTATTAGGTTTGGGCATTGAGAAAGGATGAATGAAAGAAGATTGCTTTCTTGAGGTAATGGTTTTCAATGTATCTAAAAAGTGATTTGAGGAATTTAAAAATAACGATACGTCCATACAACTTTTTATTTCAACCCTTTCAACCCTTTACAACACTATTTTCGCATTAAATAGTAGCCTATGTCCTTTTTCAGGCTCTAGTCTATCTTTGTACCAAATTTCATTTAAATCGGTTCAGTAGTTTCGGCGTGCAAGCGCGACAGAAAAACAGACAGAGTTACTTTCGCATTTATACTATTAGTAGGATATACCATTAGTACGGATTGATAGTTCTACAAGGTGGACCGACGATTTTGCAAGGGTTGCGGGAAGCCGCTGGATGCGGGCAGCGCAGGACCGGCTATTGTGGAGATTGGGGAGTCCTTTGTCCAACAGTGGACGTCTTTCGGCTGATATGATATGAAGGATTATTCTGGTTCAGCTATTTTATCAATATGTTTCTCTGTTCCAGCCGGCATGTCTGGTCAAATCACCGCTCGCCTCAACACCGCGGTGGAGTCGGTGCTGACTACACCTCGTGGTCTGCTGCCGCATGAGGTCTGCGCATCATCCTTGGTGAAGGTGGACATGCAGGGCGCCGTGCAAGACCAGGGCACTACCAATTTCCCTGTTAATGTTGAAGGTAAGTAATTGACTCGAGTTTGGGGTGGGTCCCTGAGATACTTCCAAGTTTAAGCGGACTTAGAGGAGTGTTAATGTGGTGGAATAAATTTTTTTATTCAATTCAAATTCACAATTTATTTATTCCAACAACTATGTAATCTAATATATATTAATAAAGGATTACTGAGTTTTCTGGCAGCGTTTCACAGTAGCTGGCATTTCAAGAACTGCGCGACAAATTGATTAATCAAAACAAGTTCAGAATTTTAAGGGAATATGTGAATATAATATGTATTACATAGTTTTCAAATATGTTACTTTAGACAAGCCCCAAGCCCATTTCTCACTGAATAAATCAGAAGTTTTGTAATACAATGCTTCACAATTTGGTTGTTTTAAACTTATTTGTAGACAATTCTTTGATATCATTTGTTTTTCTTTCCTCTTAATTTTTATATTTTAAATTCTGCTACCAAACGTGAGGGAAACCTCACGTAGCAATAGTTCGCTCCAATTTATGTTTAAAATATTTTACGTAATGATACGCTCCTGTTTTGATGGATTATCACCATTTCATTCTATTATTGTTTTGCTGCGGCATACTTGTTTCTCGGCAACATACATATACTAATAATAATAATATAATCGTTTATTTCTCTCAAAAAGGTACAGGTAAACAAATAAAAGTACAATCCATGTAAGATTAAAAGTACAAAAACTAACATTAATTTTGAACCTTTGAGAGAGCTGGAGTCTGTAGTAGGCTCAAGACCTGTGTGACAAATCTCCAGGCTCTATCCTTCCTGCAGCCATTTAGAATAGTTTTTGTTTATACTCGTAAAGAGGGGGAGGCAAGTCTAAGAACTCACTGCTAATAGGATACTTCCGGCACTTAATTAATTCCACCGAAGTACTGGATATGAACATATTTGCATTATGATATTAAAACAATAGCCTTTTAAAATATCGCTAATACTGAACCATCTATTTAAATTGTGTATAACTGATGGAGTCTTTCTGGCTCAACTGAAATTAACAGTTATAAAACCACTCTTTAAAAAAGAGGATAAAGTGTGTATGAGCTGTTACGGGCCTATAGCATTGGTACTATTTCAAAAATATTTGAGAAGGTAATAAGTTTTATTGAAAGTACCAATATTTTTACAAAAGAACAGGTCGGTTTCCGGAAGAATAAGCAATGCAGATGCAGCAGCATGTAGCAATTTATTGTTTGCTCCAAAAGGCTATCGAACATATTTATAAATAGATACCAAGGTGTGCGCTTTATATGGATCTCACAAAAGCATTCGACTGCGGCGATCATAAAATTGTTATTAATAAGCTCTATTCATATGGTGTCAGTGTCAGAGGAAATGTATTTGGCCCATCTGAGCAATAGATTCCAATTTATAAAAAATACAAAATGCGTTCATATCTAAGACAAGACAAAACAATTTGCATCGAAATATAGAGAAGTTTATTTAGGTATACCACAAGGCAGTGTGCTAGAACCTCTTTTGTTACGACGCACCCAATCATTTTGTTTGCTGATGACCTTACTATTGTTTTAAAGTTAAATCACATTATCATTTTATTAGTTCTACAATATAACGAACTTGTCGTTCATATTCTAGTTCCTTAAGAACTCGGTGATCGGTGATACTGACCCTAAGAAATCGGTGATCCCGTGCATGTGATCACACCCTCATTTAGAATTTCGTTTTTTTGCTTTAGTCTTCCATTCTTTAATTTTAATATAGTAGAACTAAATTTCTAAATAATAGATTAGTAACTTGTTATTTTTTTAAGGATTTCAGAAAATATATGCGATAAAACAAAGCGCACGGACGAACTAATTAATTTTTTTTGTAATTTTTGTACTATCCACTGTTTATGTACTGCATTGTGACCTTGACAAGTACAAGTGTATGTTAATACCCAAGTGCTGAATAAATTTCATTTCATTTCATTTCTATTGATATCAAATCTGTTAATTCTCATTTTTAAGTTGACTGGTGACCCTGTCTGCTATGCCAGAGGTCATGGGTTCGATTCCCACCCGGAACAAATTTTTGTGTGCATGCGTTAATTAGTTTTGTTTTGTTGTGTATGTATTTAGAAGTATATATTTATCAGCTTTTTGGTTGTTCACAGGCACAGTGTCTCCCAAATGTATTTATTTACTGAGTGAATTGTATTCTGTTTGCCAAATATATATGTGGTGTGTTGGGGCAGGGTTCTCGCTGCACGCGTCGGTGCACGCGGCGCGGCCCGACGTGCGCTGCGTGCTGCACGTGCGCTCGGCGGGCGCGCTGGCCGTGTCGGCCATGCGGCGCGGCCTGCTGCCGCTGTGCAGCGAGGCGGCGCTGCTCGGGGACATCGCCTACCACCGCGTGCCGCACGGTCAGTAGCCCGCTTATGCTATGCTATTTACTTTATGTTTTATGTAATAAAGTCTAATTTTCAGTATTATTCGATTGATAAATTTGGCTGCAAGTGTGGCAGAGCGGTTATGACGTGTCCTGGCTTCGATTTCCGCATAGGACATTTATTTGTGTGACCCATAAATAGTTGCCCTGCGTCTGGATGTACTTTATAAATAGAAGTTTCCTTCACGAAAAAGCTTTATTTTATTTATTTTTAAACTTCATGCACAAAAATGTACAGAGGTGGACTTAATGCCAAAGGCATTCTCTGCCAGTCAACCTTAGGGTGATGCAGAGAAAAACATGGTAGGTGCACTATAAGGACAGTGAGAAAAAAATATATAATCTTAAGAATATATAGAATACACAAATATCTATATTATAATAAACTAATAAATATTATATATAAATATATATACAAATAACTACAGCTTTCTACAATTCTTGCGTATAATTATGCGGAGACATTCTCTTTAATAGTGAAAGTATGCGTACTTAAACTGCTAAGTTAATATACTTTATATCAGCATATAAGCCGAAATCATCCACTGCTCCACTAAGGGCCGCCCCAAAGATCTCCACAAGTGCCGGTCTTGCCCTTCTCGCATCAAGCGTATTCCTCACAAGGTCACCGGTCCATATTGTATGGGGCCTAGCCCACAAGACGCCGCTCTTCTTTCACTGAAATTATGTCATCATCATCATGTCAGCCAAAGTACGTCCATTGCTGGTCAAAAGCCTCAAGGATATGCTATAATCAGCACGCTTGGCAGACGGGTTGGCGATCGCAGGTTGATGGTCATAGTTCACAGAAAAACGCTGCTGCCCGTTCTCTGGTTGGTATTCCCACGGTCGATTTCTACGCGCCCCACGGGATGAGATGGGTTGATATTATGTATCCTACATGAATATAGTTTATTGACTTTTCCAATTATTTCAGGTATCCTGGACAACGAAGAGCGCGATAAATTGGTCCGAGCTCTCGGACCTTCCGCTAAAGTCTTGATGCTGTCCAGTGCCGGTGCGCTCTGCTGTGGCACAACCTTGGAAGAAGCTTTCTTCCAGGCCAGGAACCTCACCGCGGCCTGTGAGGTTCAGCTCCGGCTCGCTTCTATTCCGCTGGATGAACTCTCTTTGTTGGATGACGAAACTCAGAGACAGGTAAATGTGGCGTAAAGTGATATGGAATTGCTTTATTGGCAAATAATCTCCTTGAAGAGGAATTGCTGGGTTTATTATTTCTACTGCCGGTGCATTTCTAGCCCAAACGGCATCTGTTGAAATTGATAATGACCTTTGGAGTGTTTCGACACCTGTGTTATTACTATAATATTAAACTTGATTTTCTGTAAATGTAAGTTTATTACATACATTTCAAAGTGTAATATTATACAATATATATTTATTTTCTTCACAGATCTTCGAGTCTTCCCGAAAGCCGCCATCTGACCAGGCTAAATGGCGTGTAGGTGGCGAAGAGTTTGAAGCTCTGATGCGCATGTTGGACAATGCCGGCTTCCGCACTGGCTACATCTATAGACATCCGCTTATCAAGGTATTTAACGACATTGGTCTTACAAGAATTCAATCTTAACACCAATTAGTAATAGTTAATTGAGTAGATCTTGGTTAGTTTTTAAGAAAATTGCAGTCTTAATATTAATAATTGTATATATCGTCTTTGTCCACAGAACGACGTACCGAAACCCAAGAACGACGTGGAAGTGCCCCCTGCTGTCTCCTCTCTCGGTTATCTGCTTGAAGAAGAAGAGTTGTACAAGCAAGGGTAAGTTTGTGTTATATATACGAGTGGTGGTGCATTTTTTAACCAAACTGCATACTTCAATACTCATAATACCTTCCGAGTGTAATGAATTTTGTTTGAACTCTACATATATTAAAATAGTTTTTTAAAATAATTTTTGATATTTCCAGGATATGGAAGAAAGGTCAAGGCACGAAGGGCGAACGCACCCGTTGGTTGAACTCCCCCAACGTATACCAGAAGGTGGAAGTTTTGGAGACTGGCACCAATGATCCCAAGAAGATCACTAAGGTAGAATATTTGAGGGTTGAAGCCGAGTAGGCGGCGGTTAATTGGTGATGTCACCTTAGGAGGGTGAGCTGTAGGGTACAAATTGGTGGTGTTACTTCGTCTTTACCTTAGTAGGACGTAGGAAGATAACTGATGTTTTTTATTCTGCTTAACAAACAATCTAGTTATCTAAGCAGTCTTCTCAACGCACGATAGAGAGGGTCTTCATACCCTATAAATTTTATATTTCCGAAAATTAGGCACTTGAAAATTTCTGACGGAGTATGGGGTCGCCAGACGTCTAAACTTTTAATATCTTAGGAATATTTCGGAAGAGTTGAACCTTGATCCGCTATATTTTAAAATTATTTTTGCTGGCGTGTTTTTCAGCTTACATGTCTGGAATTTTCTTCGAAACGCGGATTTTAGTTGATTATCTTAGGATATTTAATGTTTTTATTCTGGTAATCCTGGTCATGAAAGGTTATAGGTGGCATCACTGAAAGAGGCTATATTCCATTAGTTACGTAGAAATTATTTAAAATATAATTCCACCCATATTTGCTAATATTCTCTCGGTAATTATATAGAGGAAGATTAATAAAACATTGGCTATGATTATAGATCTATATAAATGGTGACATCGCAATATTTCTTTTGGTTATAAGTTACTTGATTGTACAAAAATTATATACAAAATGGTTTAAATAGTGTGCATTATTAACTTCAGTCTGCGAATTTAACTGAATAACTTGTGCACTTGAAACAATTCTTCAGTTATCGCCGCCAAACTTAATAAGGGATTGTTTTTAAAGTTGTATCTATGCAGAATACACTTTTGGATGATTTTATGTCATCATCATGATATCAGTCGAAAGACGTCCACTACTTCACAAAGGCCTCCCCCCCAAAGATGAAATGGTCTGTCTTGTGCTGCCCGCATCCTGCGGTGTCTTGCGACTCTTGCAAGATTGTCGATTGATGTCATATGACGACCTTATTTGGACCGCCACATATAACGTATAAGGTTGGACGTCTTTGGACGTTGCTTAAATTTTTATGGCAAAATGTGCTTCTTGATACAAACATTTAGATATGTGTAATTGACGCGAATATGTTTCAGTGTTACACACTATTTTGTTAAATATTGTATATGGAATATTTAGAATTTGTTCCGCAAAAATTACAAAAAATTTAAAAGTTTGTTGGAATCACTTTGTATTACAAGTTTTTGTACAGTCAAGTTTTTTAATAATATTTTATATTATCACAATAATTATGTTTTATTCAAGAAATATGTACTGATCATATTATTGATATATATTGTTTTGAAAATATTATATATGGTATAAAAGGCGTTCGTACAAACATTGTCATTCTTGAAAAAAGATGGCGTTAACAATTAGTTTCGTTTCTACGTGGCGACTTAACCCTCTTACGTGTCACCAGATGGCGCTCTTGGACAAGGCCGTAACAATATTTTATTTTTATATTTAATGCATCTTTACTACCCATTTGTTGGTTAACAGTGTTTATACCAACGCCATAAATTTTAAATTATTCAATATATATCGTTACTTTTGACTAAATATAATAACTAGTCGAACATTTATCCAGTTAAAGGATTAATACATATTTTAATATTATTATTATAAAGATTTGTCTACAAATTGGTTTATGACGGTTT
The DNA here is from genome assembly GCA_951640165.1 of Pseudoips prasinana. NCBI lineage: Eukaryota > Metazoa > Arthropoda > Insecta > Lepidoptera > Nolidae > Pseudoips > Pseudoips prasinana. The sequence goes on from OX621264.1 coordinate 2,965,603, forward strand.
TTTTATAGAACCAGTTATTATATTATATCTCCTATTTAATTTAAGACATTCCATTTTTACTATCTTTTATATTTTATACTAATTTTTTTTATATTTATATTTTATTTTACTTGGGGTTTGGTAGTGGCATTTATATTTTTATTATTAAAATTAACATATTTTATATGTATAAGATTTTTGCTTAAAATTCCAACGGATTTTTAATTATTACTCATAGTTGTGGCATATACGTATAATAAAACGAGTGTTAACCATATTTGAAATAGTCTATAGATATTATAGTTTTAAGATTACTGTGCAGAAATAAAAACGGAAATATTTTAGTCTATGCTACGCTCAAAATGGCTCAAAAGAGTTTTCTATAATTTCAACAAATTTTCCTAATTTTTTACGAAGCTAAATCATCGAAAATCGTTTTAGAAGTGTAAGAAAATATTTTAATATATAAATAATGGGTTTTTATTGTAATAATCGCTTGGCGCCTATGTGTGTATAAATAGATTTTTTTTTATTATGTCCCTGTTTTGTTAGCAAAACCTTTCTTATGTTTAGAAATGATTTAACAATTGAATATATAATTTTGAAAAGATAAATATTTAGCGAAAAGAAATAATGATTTTTTATTAATAAAAAGATTTTGCTTAAACGGGACTGCGCAAGCTTTCTTATAACTATGCTTATAGAGATATGTTAAAAATCGATAAAAATAAATTATAAACAAATAACATTTCTATTTTTCACGCTACTCACTCGTAATGAAATGCTTTTGAAAAAAAAATTACGTGTTTTTTTTTATATTTAAAATTTTTCATTTTTGTTTCTTAAAATTTTTGTTTTATGTTTCTAAGGTTTTGTGTTTTTGTTTTATGTTACTAATATAATAATGTTTTCCAGTGGGTGGATGCTAACAACGAGGAGGTAATTTTGACGATGTTTTTACTATATTTAATAATTCAACACTTTCTTCCATTATTATGGTGTGATTCTATGACTGTTGTGTGTGTAAAAGAAATTATTATTAGAACAAAAAGAAGATAAGGAACATAAACCGAACAATATGCATAGACTTTATTTTCGACTTTGAGAGATTTTCTATTTTCGAGAGAACGTCCCTTCCAGGCAATCTATTAGTGTTAATTTTATAGGGTATTTTTTTATTTTAGGGTCAGCTAGAATTTTTTGGTATTTTTTTATATAAATCCTTTTAACAAATAATAATAACAATCTGGGATGGGATTCTATTAACATTTGCTATATATAACATAGTGGACGTAAGTCGTCATGTCAGCCGCATGACGTCCACTGCTGGACAAAGGCCTCCACAAAGTGGTTGTGTCCATTATATGGAGGAAAATGTCATAATCACCACGCTTGGCAAATGTATTGGTGATAGCAGTATAGTAGACTTAGGACGTAGAGAGACGTTGCTGCCCATTCTCTGGTTGATATTCTCTGGGAATGACTTCTACGCCCTCCACGGGATTAGATGGGGTTGTGATATTCTCAGTAATAGAGCTTAATCTGCCTATAAAACTGAATAACATGTAGTATATGAACATTTAAAATACACAAAAATTTATATATATAATAAGAATATATATTTACATACAAGAATAACGATGACCTGTGCATGTTGTAAAGGGAGTCACAATTTATATTTTTTATGTTTCTTTAAAATTAAACTCAGGAAGCTTAATTTGGCTATTACACTGAATAGTGTCTTGCACATCAACATAAACAAAATCCTACATAAAATTAACATATAACTTACATAATGTAGAATTACTAAAATCGGTTCAAAAACATCTGAGAAATCGACACGAAACTTAATCTAAAACTTCAAGAAAATAGGGCTTGAGTCATGCAGAAATAATGATCAGATTAGCATTTTGTATGAGGATCTAAAATAATATTTTCGGAATACACGACCTGATTTTCGTTTATCTTTTATTTGTTTAGTTTCATATCGATTTCTCAGCTGTTTTTGAACCGATTTTAATAAATATATGGAAATGAAAATTATAGGTACTGGTAATATAAACGGTAGGGACTATTTCCGAATAGTTCCGCGAAGAAAACTTAGTGTTCTAACACTTTGCTTTTTTTTGTGCAATTTGTACATATGGACAGTGACGTCTGAAATTAATTATTATAAGTATTATTAAACAGTCAATTATGAAAGCATTACACACACAATCAGTCATAAGAATTGTTCCACACTTTTCTTTTCCCATCTTCAAGCTTACTTTCTAACACACTCTCGGGGTTTCCGGATACTGTTTTGAGAAGTCCAAATTACAATATTTTAGGCATTTTTGGTAAATTAAAAAGAAAACAAAATTTCAAAGGCATTTCATTACAAAATCCCTGGTTAGAACAGAGAATAAAATTTTTTGAGAAATTTTATTCTAAACATCGAGTCTGTACAGTGTAGTTTTTTGAAGTCAAATTAGTAGATGTTGCCATGTCATAAAATCAAATATCCCTTCCTTGCACGACCTATTACTTTCCTTAATCCTGTAGTCCTTGAAATTCGCACAAGTTGAAGGAAAAAATAGTGTTGGTGGGGAAAAATTACTTGTTATAAAAAAAAACTTGTACGAATTTGGATCTGAAAAAAAGGATGCTTTTAAGGATATTGAGAATGTTTTTGCATTTACTATTGGTTACGTATTTCTTTATTTTTTTTTTATATTTTTACAATAAAAATAATAGTGCTTTTCCCTTCATTTATAGACAAGAAATAATAAAAATTAATTGCTTTTGTAACAGGAAAAATAATTGCTTGTAATCAGGCTTTGCATGGGGAATGTCTATTTGTTTTTATTTGAATGTATGCTTAAAAAATGCCTTTAAATTTATACTGTACATGCTCGATGTATCACCAGGTTTAAAAAAAGTGAGCCATTTTTTTTCTTTTATTTCGCACATATTTTTCTACTTTATTCAAAATATAAATGCCACCCCACCACATCCTTTGACTAACCTCCTATTTTTGTATGTAAAAGACGGTAAAATATTTTTATCGCCTTTTGCAAATGCTGGCAACATTTTACTAATTTTACTCTTTTTTTCTTTTTTTCCTATCGAAATGGTGACTACACTGACGACTTGAAAATGGAATCTTCGAAAACGACTCGAAAATCGTAACCAAAATTAATGTCTATGGAAACATGGTCATATAAATTGTAATAAATAAAAACCTTTGTATCATATTATTTACGGATGCGTTATTAAAAATAACGTAAAAAAATCTGATGATAATGAAATCTTGTGAATTGAACTACGATATTTTGAAATGATGGTTACCAAATACGAAAACATGGTTACCAAATATGAAAATGTGGTGACCATATATGAAATTGTGGTTATCATATATGACAACGCGGTTACCATATATGAAAACGCGGTTACCATATATGAAAATGATGTTCAACTGGTAGTGGGTACAAGATGGATCCCCGGCCCACTCAAGTACTCCAGTCAAGATCGACACACTTCAGTTCGTGCCCAAAAACACCAATCCGAAGGAGTTCAAGGCGCTGCAACAGCAGGTAAGATTTATATTCCTTGTTTTCGATGGGTTCATCATCATCATCATAATCATCCTGCTGTCATCCAGTATTCTCAGCCAAAGGTTTCTGCAATGTTGCCATTTGAAGAGTGAAAAAAGGCCCCTATCTCAGCATTAGCTACGGCAACACATATAGGGCTAAAGGTTAAGTCGACCTAGATCCTTCAAGAGGTTGTAGTTTCCATCATTCCTGACTCATTTCACCATGAAACATGGTTCCCCAAATTTAACCGTTCTCAGATATTGGACTGTAAAGATTTTTTATTTAAATTTTCGATTTTTGTCTATTGACCTATATTTTTTTGGGATTATTGCAATTATTTGTGTTTGCGATTTTTGTGTAGTAGTTAAGTTGTTTTATTATTCTCAACACTAAAATTGCAATTAACTAAACAGCACTGGGTTGGAGTAGACGATTGATAGTTAGTACATGAAATAAATTCGTAAGTAATATTTATTTCTTTCCGAAATATTTCAAAAAAAATCTATGACAGTTAAGCTGCAGATCATTTTAATAATATCTACATTTCAATAGCTATCCAACAAGGTATAACAAGGTAGGGTAATACCAGAATTCTAAGAAAAAACTTTGATGAAAGGCTCCCAGGTAAGTTTAAAATATCTGTACTTACGCGTAAAATTTATCAGTTGGGTCATTGATGGAAACTACAACCTCTTCAAGGATCTAGTTCGACTTAACCTTTAGCCCTGTATATTACTGCGACCCTGATCTTCCTATAAAGGCTTATACAGTATGTTAGTTTAAACGAGGGACATATTCAAACCCACAATAGTGTATGCTTATATGATACTAATAAAAATATGAACAAAAAAAAAAACACGGATCAATAACAAACAGAACCATATCAAAAATTTCGCAAAAGTCTCACAACGTGTATACACCCTTGCGCTAACGTGTTAGTATTATCGCAGAACATATGCGCGGGTCAATGACCTTTAGGTAGAATCACTTTGAACCACGTGATCAATTTAGGTACTGCTTACAAGTTCACTTCTTGCGCACTCAGTGTTCATGATAATGTATTTTATAGGACAATTACGTGAAAAATATAGGTTATAGGTTTTTTACATATTTGGGACGAAAATCGAATACTGAACACCCTCCCTTAATATGTCCCTCGTTTAACCTAACATACTGTATAAGCATGCGAGTTGACAACCGCAGTTAGGTGGTAGCTAGTACACAGGGGCGACTACCTGGGCCCTGTTTAATAAAGCTCACAAGTCGACGTATATGTCCTAAAATGACATAATTGTAGAATTGTCGTGCTTAGGCTGTTTAATAAAGGTGACAAATATGTAAAAAGTTGACATAAAATCTTTGACATATTTGTCGTTTAAAAACGAGTTTAATAAAACTCGACATATGTCCCTAGGGCCCTGGGGCTTTACCGGCTAAGTCGCCGAACATCGATTTCTTAAATGGCGTTCAAATAAATAAATGTTAAAAACGACTTAATCAATTGTTAAATTGGCTTCAACATTTACAATCGTTTCGGGACGATTTATGATGTCACATGTGCTCATGGAAGCCGATTTAACGATTGATTAAGTCATTTTTAACCTTTATTTATTTGAACGCTATTTAAGAAATCAATGTTCGGCGACTTAGCCGGTAGAGCCCCTGGTGTATCCCTTAGTCGCCTTTACGACACCCACGGGATGGGATAGCCCTATTATTCTTTCCTTAATACTTAGCGCCACGTACAAATTATTAATCCCCGACGCAAAAGGAGGGGTTTTATGTTTGACTTCGATGATGACACAAACGTGTGTGTATGTCTGTTTGAGGCATCGTAGGACTCAAATGGATGGGCCGGTATCGATGTGGTTTTTGTTTTCATTTGAAGCCTTTAACAATAAAAGTTGTTGCTTATGGTGTTAGCTATCTAGTCCTGCGAGGTTGTTGGTGTTTTACAAGTAATTAAAGATTGAATGAGGTGTAGTGAGATGGTTTGGGCATTTAGAAAGGATGAATGAAAGAAGATTGACAAAAGAAGTATACCTGGCCTATGTGAATGGGACAACCGGAAGGGGATCGTCTAACATTCTCTGACCAAGTCGGAGATGTATGAGGAATATAATGACAAATTGAAATCCGTTGTCTCTGCCTACTCCACTGGGAAACAGGCGTGAGTCTATGTATAAATATAAACTCTTATAATTATTGTTGAATGATCTCCCAGATTAAAGACAATCGCAGAGCGGATAAGATCTCCGCCGGTCCCCAGTCGCACATCCTCGAGGGGGTCACGTGGGACGAGGCCAGCAAGCTGATCGGTGAGGACGCGGTTAACACCCATACCGGAGACCATGTGGTAAGTGGAACAAGACTACGGCCCTGTGATATGGGGTTCCATTCTGTAGACACGAGATTAGTACTGGACTTAAAACCTAGGACAAGCCGGCTACAGTAAAATAGATTTTCGATGTGCGTTAAAGTTTTTAACAAAATTCCAGTATCCTTTAAAACATTGCCGTTATGTAAATTTAATCTATGTTAAAATAATGGTTGATAGAAAAAGCGTTTTACACTGTTCAAGAGTTTTTAAATCATAACTGTAGAAACATTTATCAGAAGTAGTTCATACACAGAATATCGATTATAAACATTGTGATGATGTACTATTAGAAGCTTTTCCATTTAAACGTTGTTTAATATTTGCATGCTGTTTTTATAGCTAAATGGGCTTGTTCTCTTGAAATGTTATACACCACATTTTGTATCACCCTGTTTAAAGCAAATAAACAGTTTGAATTTGATTACATGAACAGGTTTAAATTTGGTTGACAAACAAGTATATGTGGTTACTCCTACTTTTGGGACACATCATCTCCCCCTGCCCCCTCTCCGATAAGTACTTGAGCACTCGATCTCGGATGTCGAGTGTATTTGTCAGTGCCTCTAGCACAAGTTCCTGCAGTTTACTTCCCATACATTGAGCACCAGAGTTTTAGTTCTTTATAGTTTCCGCGAGAGGCGCTGGTGCTCAATGTATGGGAGAAACTGTACGTGTGATCGAGTAAGTAAACTGCAGGAACTCGTGCTAGAGGCACAGGTCTTAACATGTCTAGAACATTAATAAAATGAAAGAGCGCCAAGCACTACGGTAAAGGTCAAATATTAAAGTCAAAGAAATTTGAAATATTTTTTATCTTATTTATTTATCGTATAGGCATTGGTTACCCTAGTGTCGGAGTTGTTTAAGCCGCCCATTGAGCCTCTGACCTGGCTTTACGACTTGTCTAAGGACTAGAAAGAAAGAAAGAAAGAAAAATACATTTATTCAGTAAACGAGCACAGACAATCATTATAATATATATAAATAGGTACACATACAGAAGTCCTTATTGGTTATCTGTGCGAGTCCGAATTGGTCCCACCTCAGCATTAGCTGCAACATTGACTGTTGCAGCGCTGGTTTTATGATGGAACCATGTAAAATATCTCACAGACAATGATGTGTTAGTACAGCTCGCAGTTACATCTTCAAAGTACCTGGACACTAATATTATAATAACTCATAACTAATTAAAATAATAAATGTATGGAAAAACGAACTTATACAATAAAACATTAATAAATTAACACTAATTTCTAAATGCATATCAATCACACACAGTATCTAAAATAAAATGATTGTTATACTCTCGACATGATTGTCATACCTTGTTTATAACAATACACTACAACTACTACTACTACAACCGGGACCTACAGTTTAACGTGACAAAAAACACTTTAGTGTTCACTCATCTATGGACTGACTGCGAGTCTAGTTGCTTAACCTCGCCGATCACTTACGGGCCGGTTAAGCATCTCATGTCCAACATTGTTTTTGTGCCAAACAAACGTGGGGGGGACTGTGGGGGCAACTTGACTACAAATATTTGCTACGCACGTCCTCTAGCATCGCTCAATGGCACTACTAAAATGTAGATCTCGTCCTAGGCTTGCTCGTCGTAACTCTAGTTGAAAATGTTATTCCTACGTTTGGCGCTATGACATAAATTTTTTTTTTATTACTAACTTATACTAACTACATTATATAAAAGCCTTACTATAGTTTTTAGTTTTACCCGAGTACGGTACAAATTACGTCCACTGCTGGACAAAAGCCTCCCCAAAGAATGGGGGGATATGCCATAATCTCCACGCTTTGCGGACGGGTTGACGATCGCCGCATGATGGTCATTGTACTCAGAGAGACGCTGCTGCCCGTCCTCTGCTTTTTACGCTCCCCACGGGATGAAATGGGGTCATGATATAATACGCCGTCACCACACGGTTAAGCATCTAGCTATGCTATTTTATGAAAGTCTTGCGATCATAGATGAATAGTATAAAATGACTCGATAAGCCATAAGTTCGGAGCCTGATGTCCGTTTGGTACGGCAGCAAGTGCTGATGGGCGCGGCGTCCAAGGGCATCATCCAGCGCGGCTACCAGCACGTGGCCACGGTGTACAGCGCGCCCTACGCGCGCAACCCCTTCGACCACGTCACCGACAACGAGATCGACGAGTACCGCCGCACCGTCACCCGCCAGAGGAACGAATGTGAGTCCTTAGCAATGCTCCTGACTGGATACCGGCCATGACTACTCCTGGCACTGAGGCTGCAGTAAAAAGACGGAATCCTACTAACTAGAGATCACACTTGATGGAATTCCACTATTAAGCCTCAGACATATTATAGCACAGAAGTGGTGCGCAAACGCATGTGCACGATTTTTTCTTTAGGCACCTGACTGACAGATTATTTGCACACAGAGGCATGGGCATCTAACGCCAACTAGAGGTCTCCGGAATGCTACAGTGTTTTCTGGCCAGACTCTGACCAGAAATTATTTGAACCCAGGACCTCATAATTTGCATCAAAGACCTCATCATTTGAACAGTAGACCTTACTATTTGAACCCATGCCTCCATTATTTGCGGCCAAAATCTCATAATTTGCACGCAGGACCTCAATATTTGAACCGAATACCTTACTATTTGAACTCATGCCCTAATTATTTGCGCCCAAAATCTCATAATTTGCACCCAGGTCTTCAATACCTGAATCAATCACCTCTTTATTTGAATCAATGACCTCATAATTTGCACTCAAGACCTCATCATTTGAACCTAAGACCACTCTATTATTTGAACCCATGCCCTTATTATTTGCACCCAAAATTTCATATCTGCACCCAGGACCTCAATATTTGAATCATTCACCAGATAATTTGAATCAATGACCACATAATTTGCACTCAAGTCCTCATCATTTGAACCTTACTATTTGAACACATGCCCTCATTATTTGCGCCCAAAATCTCATAAAATGCACCCAGGACCTCAATATTTGAATCAATCACCTCATTATTTGAATCAATGACCTTATTATTAGAAGGAATTGCCTCATTACATGAATTCATGACCTCATTATATGAACTCATGACCTAATTTTGAACCCAAGAGCTCATAATTAGCGGTTGTACACTCTACTGTTAGACTGTCGTGAGTACAACGCTAATGTTCTGACGCTGGTGTCCGCAGACGACACGGACCTGTCGGAGTCGGAGGCCATCAGCGCGGCGCAGGTGACGTCGCCCGCCAGCGCGCCCTCCGAGACCGAGGAAGAGTCCCGGGACGGTACGTACTCATTTTAACTCCTAGTTTGTCTCTAATTTTATAGCATTGCTAACTGTGCCCCGCGGTTTTACACGCTTTAATATTAATGTTTAATATTCATTACAGTTTGCTTTATAATTAGTAGGATCTTTATCTGAATTTCCCTAAATCAAATTGTTTATATAATATTAACTTAAATCTTTATGACGTGAATTGTGATCTAGTCCTAATGAAAAAATGCAATAGAGTCTATTGATATCCTCGATACAGGCTCTGCCTATTGAGGTTATCATTGTTAATCCAAATGTATGTTTTTATCTTTTATCTTTATCTTGAAACTTTATATATTATAGCCTATGTGTTAATCCAGGATGTCAGCTAACTCCATACTAATTTTTATTAAAGTCGCTCCAGCCGTTTAGACGTGAAGAAGTAACAAACAAAACTTTCGCCTTTATAATATTAGTGTGATTCGTAATACAAGGCGTAAATCTAAATAATATAATAAGAAGAAATCATAAACTAACACACCAGCAATCTGTGTACAGTACCCGGCGATAAATATTGCACATCGACATTTGGAAAGAGACAATCGGCCGACCTCGGCCCCGTAGAGCGTTATCTCTGTCGCACAAAATACAAACAGTCCGGTATCTATTAGGAGCTGTTAAAACAATTTTAATTTGCTTCTTTTAATAATTCTTATTATAAAATACCTTAATATCTTATTCATTGTATAAAATACCCCTATTTTTCTAGAAGCGATGGCTTTAAGTTCGGGTAAAATAAAATAAAAAAAATATGTTTACATTATGTTTACGTATTTAATTACTTTGGAAAATTACAGCTGTAGTATACATAATAAACACCATAGTACCTATTGTTAAAGTGAGACATTGTAATAAAAATAATAATAATTCTAATTCTCAATTACTTCCATTTCACTATCTGTGCTCTCCAAAGAGGATTTTATTTATTTCCCTCTTTTTCCTAAAGATTCCATAGTACAACTTTAAATTATTTAAATTTGGGGGTGTTAACAACTCTATATATATATATATTTTGAACTGGACGCGACCGCACTCTATCGCACTTGAACAACGACTGACAAAACATCACATAGGTAGTGCGCGACAGAGATAACGCTCTACGAAGCCGAAATCAGCCGACCGTCTCCCTCCAAAGGCCGATGTGCAATATATATCGCCGGGTACTGTCGTTAAGCTTTGACGGAACACACCGGAAGATCAATTTAAGTGTTCTCTTGCCAACGGAGGTTGTAGATGCCATCCATCGGCTTTGTTTCATCACACACGGCCGGCTAATAAAATCGCATTTTGATCATTGATATTATAGATAAATTACACCCAGACACAAAACACTTAATAAATTACACACAAAGGTTTGTGCCTTGGGTGGAGATCGACACAGCTGGACCAGTCAGATTCAGAGCCATTTTATATTATGCAATTTCTCCGTGTACTTTTTGGATTTTAGGAACGAAGTTCCTTATCGCGCGTTGTGAAAGGGGGCTAGACGGAAAAAAATCTTACGAAAAGTTGTCACGACACTTTTTGCAGCTGTGCGGCGTGCGCATGTTTCTCTGTCTGTCTCTGTCTCTCTTCTAGAAAGCCAGATATTTTCATTTCTATTTCGCATTGAACGGTGTGGTGTCGCGACGATTATTTTTGTTGAGTGTATACAGGCTTTTTGTATATAATCTATACATATAATAAAATCGTAGGAAAGTCAAAACTGTACATTGAATATTTTTTTAAAAGGCTACCTGGGGTGTGATCTACAATCGATATCGAAGCAAAAAATATAGCTTTTAGAATTTTTGTCTGTATGTATGTCCGGGCTAAACTCAAGAACTACTGCATGGATTTAATTCAAATTTTGCATGAATATTACCAAGAAGTTGGGTCAACATATAGGCTACATATTATCACGCTATCACCTACGGGGGAGGAGTTGTGATAATTTATAAAGTTCAACGCGGGTAAAACCGCGGGGCACAGCTAGTAAATAATAAGAAATAACTTCGTTCCATCCGGGTGTCCCTTGACACCTCTCAAGTATTAGGTCCCATATTGTTGTCCCATTTTGTTCTGGTCGCTTGTGTATTATATTGTTAAAGCTAAGTATATCAATATTGTTATGTTTCCAGAACATCGCGTCCTCAGAATAGAGACCAAGCAGGCGCCAGTTCGCAGCCAACCTGAGGTCGTACTCAGTGACGGTAAGCGGCATATAATATATATACTAGTATACGTTTTTGCCTGCTATGAAAGGCATGGATTTTATTTTTTTATTTTGAAATTTTGAGGTACCCTACGTAAAGTATCGAAACTTAAATCTCTGTATTTTATTACATCCTTCATCTGAAATTGTAAAGCGAATGGTTTACAGTTAGTAAATATATATTCTAACGTAAGTTGTTCATGTGGCGTAGTGATTTGGTATTCGCTCCGCTACTAACTCGTGTTTAGGTTTGATTCCTGTTAGTACAACTGTTCATCTGCATATACTTGTTTTGAGTTGGGATGTGTCTTGTGTCCGTCAAAAATGAGACGTGTAAGTGAAATTATGTGACGAAACTAGAGCTTTCTGTACATTGTTTTAATAGTAATATTTATCTCAATATCCATAGCTGAAGGATTACACATTAGAAGGAAATAATATATTTTATTACATTGGCATCAAAATAAATATGTGAAAACAACTAAGCTTTCTATTCCACTCATCACTCTTGTATTCCGATGGGATGACTAGCGACACGATCGAAAAGACGTCAGGTACAGGGTCGGCGGTTTTACTTGCTCTCCGAGGTATGGAAGTGTAATACCGCCAACTCCCAGACTTCGGGCTGATACTGAGAAATTTATTTTTACGGAAATATAGAAAAATCCCAAAATCACTGTATAATTATATCGCTGCCTTGAAGAGTACACCTTTTAACTTTCGATACTTTACGTAGGAACATTGTATTTTGGTTTTTGATTAGTTTCTGATTTTTTTTATTGCATTTTGTATGTGACGGCACAGAAGTGTAGGGAGGGTTGGGTCACACAAATGTGCTTAAGATGGAGGGGTGCTAAAATTCATTAAATTTGTGTGACTTCATTGTTGATGGCCCTCTGTTACATATTTCCGAATGATGATGGATTGGATATTTCTCTGTGATACGAGATCTGGCGACATTTTGTAAAAACACATGAGCGAAGCAATAGTGTCGTCGGCTCTCCTACTACTAGTTTATTAGAAAAATACAAGTCCCTTTGTACTGTTTAGTTTCAATGTAAGTTACAAATATATGTATCTATTTGATGAAAATTCATGTTTAAAAAACCAACGGTCTACCCAAGCCAAGACGCCGCACAACTGACTTTTTGAATTTATGTGCGTATTAGACCTTACTTGTCGTATGGGCAGTGGTTACCCTAGTGTCAGAGATGTTCAAGCCGCCCAGTAGACCTCTGACATGGCTTAACGACTGCTGTCTAATGACTACAACCGGGACCGACAGCTTGACGTGCCTCCCGAAGCACGGAGACGCTCAGAAATTAAACCACTTTAGTGGTCACCCATCTATGGACTGACCGCGAGCCTAGTTGCTTCACCTCGCCGATCAATTACGGACCGGTGAGAGCATTTAACTATGAGCGCCTCATATTAGACATGACGGTTTTAAGTACGAGATAATTAATATTAGAAATTAATTATCTTTACATAAAACCCAGACACAAAACGATTAATCGTGATCACCACACAAATTTTGTCCTAGATGGGGACCGAACCCAGGACCTCTAGCAGTCAGGGTCTTTAACAGTCCAGTCAATAATAATAATAATATCTAGGGACAATGTCACACAGATCATCCTAGCCCCAAACTAAGCAAAGCTTGTACTATGGGTACCAGGCGACGATATACATACTTATATAGATAGATAAATACTTATATACGTAGAAAACATCCATGACTCAGAAACAAATATTCGTGCTCATCACACAAACATTTGCACTTACCGGGATTCGAACCCAGGACCACCAGCTTCGTAGGCAGGAGCACTACCAACTAGGCTACGGTGACCGTCGATATCTAGATTATTTTTAAATAAAAAATAAATGCGTCTCCCCCCCCTCCTCCCCCTCCCCCAACGGAATGAGAGGAGGTGGCGAAATACTTGTATATATAAAATACGATATCAGTTATCTGGTTTCCATAGTACAAGCTCTGCTTAGTTTGGGATCAGATGGCCGTGTGCGAATAAGGTCCCAGGATATTATTATAAATAACACCCAGACACCGAACAATGATTTGTCCCGCGTGGGATTCGAACCCAGGAACTCTAGCAGTCAGGGTCTTTACATATAACAGGCCAGTCAATCAAACAGAAACAATATATTCTTTATAAATACGTACAAAGGGACTTAATATTTCTAGTATTATGATTTTCTTTATATAGTTGCATGTGGAATGTGAATGGTAATATTATTGTTTTAGTTGACGCTACTGATTTCTTGAACGCCGAACGCGCCCACGCAGACCGGACAAAAGGTTTGTTTGTACATTTGTCCCAGCATAGCGTAGCTACCGATACTATTCTACGCCTTCGACTAATATCCGTGCAGTCATGAGGAGAGATCGGATAATCGTATCCATAGTTATCTAACGTTAATTTTTGGCTGGCATATTATGGAAGCGGCTTCTTAGGATATTTTTTGAAGTTATACTTCTTTTGGCGCGATGGAGAAAAATGATGAGAGTGAATTTTTACGATGCGCGCGCACACCGACACCTAAATTTAACAGCATGAAGTTAGTTCTAGGTGGTATGAAAATTGATAGCTATGTTCAAGTTGTATATTAAGAAGTATAACTTCTAACGCGTGTACATAAGTACACACAAGTTTTTTTTAACACGCTTTTAATTAGTTTCACTTGTAACTATGTATGTAAGAAAATCTTGGAATCTTAATTTGACCCACTTTCCGGTCTCCGATTAGGATGAAATTTTGCACACGCTCTGAGTTCTGATGACAATATATGAATAGCTAAGAAACGTCATTACTAATCCAATATGGCGGCCTACCCAAGATGGCGGACTGGCTGTTTAAAATCCACCCCCATGATATAGGTATCAAATGAAAGGGTTTGCTGTCAGGAATACGAAAAAAAAGTCACGTGACTTAAATCCAATATGGCGGACATACAAGATGGCGGATTGGCTATTTGAAATGCACCCCCGTGATATGGGTATTAAATGAAAGGGTTTGCTCTTTTAGTGCGTTCTAAAAGCGTTCGCCAGAGCTCATTTGGTTGGGGGGAAGGGCCAGCAACACTTGTTTGCTGACTCTTAAAGGCCGGCAACGCACCCGCGACCCTTCTGGTGTTGCGAGTGTACATGGGCGGCGGTGATCACTTACCATCAGGTGACCCGCTTACTCGTTTGTCGCCCTCTGATAAAAAAAAAGAAATAGCCGGAATTGCTGAAAAGCTGAAGTGGGAGTGGGCGGCACATACATGGGGAGGGAGGGGCTCGAGTGGCGACCACGAACATTGTGTATGCCTGTATAAATTTGTAGTTATTTATTTTTATTTGTTTATTGGCTTACCAACAATTGTTTACACTTAAAAACTATAAATTATCTCAACAAAATCTATTAACAGGCCTAGTGTAACAATTTCTTAAAGGTAAGCACCTCATGCACTACAATATGTATAATTTGTCTAGCATCATAACTATTTTTTTTTATATAAAGAGAACATAAACTAATTGTATTAAACTAATTGTGTCTTAACTTAAATAAATTGCTTAAGCTAATTTGTTGTGTATTGTGGATTTAATTATGGTTATATTACTATCCGTTATGCTTATTGTTATAGACATGATAATTCGATAAAAAGTGGTTTCCACAATAGCCAATGTCACAATTTTAGGTAAATATGCTTCCTATTATCCGATCTCTGGTCATGATACTATGAGTCTTATGGCAAGGCTAGCTTGGGTGATATTGAATATATACTAATATTAACAAAAACATTTGGAAATTGGCCTGTCTTATTCTTCATGAAGGAGGCAGTCTAGAATAGAATACTTCTATTTGCCAGGTTGGGTAGCGTCCAAGTATTACGTAACGCAATTTGTGTAGATTTTTGACCCCCGTCTCCCCATGTAACTCATAGCTAGATGCTCCCACCGGTCCGTAAGCGATCGGCGAGGTTAAGGAAGTTGGCTCGCGGTTAACCATAGATGGGTGACCGCCGAAGTGATTTAATATCTGAGCGTCTCCGTGTGTCGGAGGGCACGTTAAGCTGTCGGTCCTGGTTGTACTCATTAGACAACTGTATTTAAGCCATGTTAGAGGCCTACTGCTTGCCTATGACACTAGGGTGACCACCGCCCATACGATAAGCAAGCAAGCCGTCATAACATATTTCTGTCCCCACCTCCTCCCAAGCAAGCAAGAAAAAAAAAAACATTAAAAAAATGCGAATGCTTAAAAAAAAGCAACGTTATGTAACGCGTAGTTAATCGTTACGTTTTAAAATACACCTCCCCCCACCCGCAAATTCGTTACGTAATACTTGAACGGTTTATTTAAGATTAATTTTAAAAATCCACATTTTCTGGCAATTCTTGAACAATCACTTATATGCACGGCCTGTTTCTTTCTGAGGTTGGTTTCACTATTTTCTGTGGGGTTTGGTAAGAATATTCGAATATTTTCATGTGGTATATTAATTAAAATTTTGTATTTTAATATTCATGAATATTCTTAGTAATTCCCATGTGTTTTGCTTTTTATTCCTTTTTTACTAACTTCTTATTTTGGTACTAATATGTATTGTCTTTATTTTCAGTTTCTTTATAGTATATTCTCTTTGTGTAGCGTGTTTGTTTAGTTAATATTAATCGAATTACCTTTCTATTATATATTTATATATATGACTATATTTTAAAGAATTTCGTTGAACCCAAAACATAGTTCAAATTCAATGAACCAATTGCGAGGTCGCGCGAGGATAAATTAGTAACTACTCTCGTAGTGACGCAATAGAGGTCATTATTGCTAGCGGGGACTGCTTGTGATTCTATTTATTTGAAGTACGCATGCGGACTAATATTTAATTATTACTTTTTTTGGTTGTACTAACATAAGTACGTTCTGGCTCTTTTTATTTTCGCTTAATTAATACGGTACGGTTCGGGTTGCCAAGGTAAGCTCTTCGATGTACTTGTACGGTCGCTTCGTATGTGCTGAGTGATACAGGTTCACTTCGTCAATACACGTCGACTCACGTAACTACGGAATTAAGTTGAACTTAGTTAAGTTGATTTTTTGTAACCAAAGTCCGCGTGTGGGCAAATATGTATATATATCTTATATCTCAGACCTTTGCAGGATCGTTCTGTCTCCCTTTCTCTTATTAAAGCAACACTGATTCAGTGTCGATTGAAAAAAAATCTTATGATATTTTTTTTTTAGTTATGTCAAAATTGTTTTTTTTTTATTTTGGTGATTTTGTTTGGTCATGAGTAGTACGCCCACGGGACCCGAACCTGTTGTCGGATGACGAAGTATTCCTGGACTCGTCTGCGTCTACAATGACGTCTGGACCGATGTCACCAATGAGTTTACCGGCGTCTCCGCCGCCAATACAGCATGTAGTTATAACAGGTGAATGTTGATGAGTTTAGTTGTGTCAGTTGAGTATGATTGATGAGTTAGTTGAATTGTATGTGAGTTGGGTTGAAGTCTGATTAGTTGTTTGTTGAGTTGGTTTGTGATTTGATAAGTCTGATTGAGTTGATTAGTCTTGACTTGTTGTTGGTTGAGTTGATAAGTCTGATTGGTTGTTGATTGTATATGACTTGTGCTGTTTATTGTTTACGATTCAGATTTTATAAAATGGTGGTTCATTGATTAGAGGCGCTCATTGCTAGTTGCAATCACCTGTCCGTAAGTGATCGGCAGGCAAATCAGGAGGTAAAGCACCCAGGCACGCGGTTAGTCCATATATGGGTGACCGGTAAGTGTTTTAAACTTTTGAGCGTCTCCCTGCTTAGGACGGCACGTTAAGTGGTCATAGCCGAAAGTCGATAAGCCATGTCAGAGGCCTACTGTGCGGCTATTATAGTTGAATATTGAAAAATTGATATGGTGAGTTTGTATACTTACTTGAGTTGATTTAAGTGAGTCAGTTGAGTTTTTTAATTTAAGTATTGTTTACTTGTGAATATTGAAAATTAGAGTTGATGAGTGTATTACATCACTTATGTAAGTTGGTTTAAGATATTGAGTTGGTTTAATTCATTGAAGGATAGTTTAGATTTTTTGGTGGTAAATGGGCCCACGATAGCCTATATTGTGATGTATTTAGGTGATAGGTTGAGCTGTAACAATATTGCATGTATATGTTGTTGGATTGAGTTCAGATGTGCTGAATAAATAGTTGGATTGGTTGATGAGTTAGTTGAGTTAATTAATGAGTGAGTTTAAGTTTCTGTATATATTAACGAGTTGATTGAGTAATGAGACGATTTGATTATTGAGATAAATTAATGAATGCTTTTTTTAAATTCGATTTATTCATTGTTGATTTATTAGTGTCGATTTGAACGTTGTTTTTGATATTATTTTGTTTTTATTTTACTAAAGCTTTCGACAGTCGCGTCCTATCGAATGACGAAGCCCTAGTCTTAAGCGCAAAGCCTCCCCAGAAGCCTGTAGTGATCCAACGACAAGTGGCTAGAGGTGAGGTTCTATACCAGTACAGCATTCGATTTCCAGCTTGCGCTGAATGGTTCATAAAACGTCATCTCATTTGGGAAACCATTTGTTGGTCTATGTCAATTTCATTGGCTAAGATTGTGTTGTTTGATTGTTTTTAGCCCATCATTTGTGTTGTACAACTTGTTATTATAATATCATCAACATCATCAGCTAGGTGTCGTTGTTGTCAATAACAGAATAACATAGTTAACTTTGTGTGATTGTTTTTGATATTAATATTTAATATATTAATTTCGTTTTTTAACATGTTCTCAAGTATTTTAAGGGCTCATCATCATCTGTTGAATTATCCCTTCAACTGGCGAACTGACAATATATGGATAGAACCATTATTGTGTTGTGTCAGAAATATAGACTCCCAACTTTATTTGTTTTTTTTTATAATAAGGATTAAACTATTTAACGTAACTTCCAGGCATTTATTCTTTCAAATTACAACGTATATTTGTAATACAACTAAGTTAAATAACTATAACTAAATGTGTATACATTATGTAAACATATTAAGTGGTAACTAACTGACGTAAGTGACAGGCAGGAAATTTGTAACAAAAACGATAGGCTCTATCCACGCATTAATTAGTAACAAAGCTATCTATATAACTCGCGCGTGCTCCTATCGCGACGTGCGCACCGCGCGGTGGCTGCGACGTAACTGAACGCGTTACAGAGGCTTTATTTCGGCGTAGTAATGCGCGCGGTGCTGTGTGGTGACGGCCTGAGAATATCACCACCCCCTCTCATCCCGTGGGGGGACGTAAAAGTCGTCCCGAGGGAATATATACCAGAGAACGGGCAGCAGCGTTCTCCTGAGTACCATGTCCACCTTACTGCGATCGCCAACCCGTCTGCCAAGCGTGGCGATTATGGCAAATCCCCTCAAATGATGGACACAACCAAACCGCGGCCCCCAGTCCCCGGCAGCCCTGCTATTCCCAGCCGTGGTAACAGCCGTGGTTCCGGCAGGGCAGGGGGTGCTAAGAATCCCCGGCAGATTCCGCGTTACCAACACCGACGACCTCTGGCCCTGGCAACATATAACACACGTACACTGCGGTCCGACGAGAAGATAACCGAACTGGAGGAAGAATTGAGCAGGTTACATTGGGATATTGTAGGATTATCTGAAGTCCGAAGAGAGGGGGAGGACTCGATAATACTGAAATCCGGAAACCTGCTCTATTACCGGGAGGGTGACCAAATATCCCAAGGTGGTGTCGGGTTCATAGTCCACAAGTCCCTCGTGAACAACCTAGTGAAAATCGAGAGTGTGTCGACGAGGGTTGCGTACCTTATACTCAGAATCTCCAAGCGGTATTCGTTGAAGGTTATACAGGTATACGCACCCACTTCGACACACTCCGACGGTGAAGTCGAGGTTATGTATGAGGACATATCCAGAGCCATACATACCTCTAACTCCTATTTCACTGTGGTCATGGGGGACTTTAACGCGAAGCTGGGCAAACGATTCGGTAATGAGCTGAGAGTGGGGAAATTTGGAACTGGTGACCGGAATCCCCGGGGCCAAATGTTGGCCGACTTCATGGAGAAGGAGGGACTCTTTATGATGAATTCCTTCTTCAGGAAGCCGGATCACCGCAAATGGACCTGGGTGAGCCCGGATGGTAAAACTAAAAATGAGATAGACTTTATCTTGTCGACGAGACGACAGATGTTCAATGATGTCTCCGTGATCAATGCGGTTAAAACCGGGAGCGATCACAGACTGGTCAGAGGCTCATTGAACCTTAATGTCAAACTCCAGAGGTCCCGACTGATAAAGTCTACGCTCCGACCTTTACCTATCCACGCCCAAAACCCCGAACCATTTCAGCTCGAACTGCAAAACCGTTTCGAATGCCTAGCAGACTGCGAGGAAGTGGACTCATACTATGACAGGCTCGTAGAAGCTGTCCATACGGCTGGGTCTAAGGTCTTCAAGGCCCGCCGTACAAACAGAACTAAAAAGATCTCTGACTTTACCCTGCAACTTATGGAAGATAGACGGAAAATGGTTCTGACATCCTCAGATGATGCTACCAGATATCGGCAGCTCAACAGACAGATCTCAAAGTCTTTGACTCGCGACACGCGGCAATTTAATACAATTAGTATTAAAGAGGCCATTGAGCGGAACAAAGGCTCCAAAGTGTTCGCAAGAGCTCTGTCTGTTGGACAGAGCCAACTGACGAAGCTGAAGACTGAGGATGGTAGAATCGTCACGTCCAAACCTGAGTTGCTGGGAGAGATCGAGAAGTTCTACGGACAGTTATATACGACAACACAGCCACCTGTCAAAAGTCATGCCTCAGATCCCAGAGCACGACTAACCCGACATTACACCGAAGACATCCCGGACGTCAGCCTGTACGAGATTAGAATGGCTCTCAAGCAACTCAAGAACAACAAGGCGCCTGGTGATGATGGAGTTACAGCAGAGCTTCTGAAGGCGGGTGGTACACCAATCCTACGGGCCCTTCAGAAGTTATTTAACTCCGTCATACTAGATGGTCAAACGCCACAAGCATGGCACAGAAGTGTGGTGGTGCTCTTCTTCAAAAAGGGCGACAAAACCCTATTGAAGAATTATAGACCCATCACACTGCTGAGCCATGTTTACAAGTTGTTTTCGAGGGTCGTTACGAACCGTCTCGCGCGCAGGTTTGACGACTTCCAGCCTCCCGAACAAGCCGGTTTCCGAAAAGGCTTTAGCACCATAGACCACATACATACGCTGCGGCAAGTTATACAGAAGACCGAAGAGTATAACAAGCCACTGTGCTTAGCGTTTGTGGACTATGAGAAAGCCTTTGATTCTATCGAAACATGGGCCGTGCTGAGGTCTCTCATAAGGTGCCAAATTGACTACCGGTATATCGAGGTGATAAAGTGTTTGTATGAAAACGCCACTATGTCAGTGCGACTCCAGGACCAGATCTCGAAACCTATCCAATTGCAGCGAGGCGTGAGACAGGGAGATGTTATATCTCCGAAACTGTTCACCGCTGCATTGGAAGACGTCTTCAAGCTTCTGGACTGGAAAGGCTTTGGCATCAATGTCAATGGCGAGTACATCACTCACCTTCGATTTGCCGATGATATCGTAGTCATGGCTGAGACCATGGAAGACCTCGGTACAATGCTCGATGACCTCAGCAGAGTCTCTCAACAAGTGGGTCTGAAAATGAACATGGATAAGACGAAAATCATGTCAAACGTCCATGTTGCACCCACTCAATTGAAAGTTGGTGACTCTGCACTCGAAGTTGTAGAGAACTATATTTACCTAGGACAGACCATCCAACTAGGTAGGTCCAACTTCGAGAAGGAGGTCAATCGTAGAATCCAACTCGGATGGGCAGCGTTCGGGAAGCTACGTAACATCTTCTCGTCCAAAATACCGCAGTGTCTCAAGTCGAAAGTCTTCGACCAGTGTGTGTTGCCAGTGATGACATACGGAACAGAGACGTGGTCGCTCACTATGGGCCTTATTCGAAGGCTCAAGGTCACCCAAAGAGCAATGGAGAGGGCTATGCTCGGAGTTTCCCTGCGGGATCGCATCAGAAATGACGAAATCCGCAGGCGAACCAAAGTCACCGACATAGCCCGAAGAATTGCCAAGCTGAAGTGGCAGTGGGCAGGGCACATAGCTCGTAGAGCCGACGGCCGTTGGGGCAGAAAGGTTCTCGAGTGGCGACCACGAACCGGAAGACGCAGCGTGGGCAGGCCCCCTACAAGATGGACCGATGATCTTGTGCGGGTCGCTGGAAATCGCTGGATGCGGATAGCGCAAGACCGGCAATTGTGGAGATCTTTGGGGGAGGCCTTTGTCCAGCAGTGGACGTCTTTCGGCTGATATGATGAATGCGCGGGCGCCGCACGATTCTATTTTCTATCTAACCGTGCGTCTTGACTAAACTGTATGGACGATTGAGAAACAACTTATATATAAGGCCCGCGCGAATCCCACGCGATTCTGACCCGTGTAGTGCTTGCCGTGTCTGAACGATTATTAATTATAGTATTTGTCTTTGTTCTGAAAAGAAAAAAGAAATGTCGTCGCAATGACGGAACTGCTGTATTTTACCAATATTTTTTAAATATATTTTAGTGACATAATATTTATTCTGAATATCCTATATCCTAATTCGATATATATATATATATATATATATATATATATATATATATATATATATATATATATATATATATATATATTTATAATATTCTAAATAAACCTTTCACTGTTATCCTATCACTTTTCTTCCATCTATCAGTAACCTATTCAGCTGTAACTTATCATGCTAATCTTGCACTAATTCCCATCCCTCCCACAGGTATTCCTGAAGACCAAGAAGCTATATCCACTCACAAACGATCCAAACATGATTATACTCGCAATAATAACTTCGACACCCTTCTTAAAACTTACGACTCAGTTCCCATTCACCCTAAATGTAAACTCAGTCTTAACTCCAGACTAGGTCAGGAAAGGTTAGACTTGGCCACAGCAACTGCTAGCAGTGGCTCTAGTCTATATTCCATACCTTCTATCGATTGGGACGGTAGATGTAGATCAGATTTTGGGTCTAGATCTAAATCACTACCTAGAAGTAAACCTAAGTTGTTTAGAACACGGTCTCACAGCGGTTTTATCAATGAATTTTTAAAAGATCCAGAACCTATGCATTATCATTTGCCTAAATGTAAATCTTGTGGTGCTGCCAATAATCCATATACGTGGGAGTTGAGTAAGGAAGAGAAAAACACAAATAAGACTAAAACACACAACGCTATATACTATTCCGTTGATAATTTACCGCAGAAATACCAAGATGAGCTTGAGAATGAAGCAAATTGTGTTATAGTTCAAGAAAAGTTTGTTCCTTTATTCAAAGTAGAAAAGAAAGAGTTAGAATTTGTTGAAAGTCAGGAATTTAACGAAGATAATTACATCGGAGATTTAGGTAACAGTTTTTCATCTGAAAACCAAACTGTTGTAGAAAAAGTTTTGGAGATAGATGACGATATCAACAATCAAATAGATACAGATAATCAAGCTGTTAGTGCTAATGTTTCCGATGGTAAAATAACCACTGATGGCTCTTCTACAGACCAAGTGGTCGTATTCGAAGATATTAATATAACACTAGAGTCAACAGAGGGAGAGTACCACAGTTTTACAGACTTAGATGAATCTTATGAAAGTCCTGTTAAAGAATTAGTCGGAAAAGACATTCGAGATTACTCGGTCCCTATTGACTTATACTGCGATGATTACAAGAGAGAGGAAATCAAAAGATCTCCTTATAAAGTCAAAAACGTACTGGAACCAATCTTAGAAGAATCTAAAATTTCTTCTGGTGATGAAGTTTCTCAAAATATTACAGATACTGATAAGAATAATGATATTGAGAGTATCTTAAATGTGGTAGTAGATACAGCTATATTAAA
This sequence comes from Pseudoips prasinana, assembly GCA_951640165.1. Classification (NCBI taxonomy): domain Eukaryota; kingdom Metazoa; phylum Arthropoda; class Insecta; order Lepidoptera; family Nolidae; genus Pseudoips; species Pseudoips prasinana. Next base: position 2,989,077 of record OX621264.1, read on the forward strand.
AAGTGTTTCGGAGGAAAAAAAATGCATTAGTGACGACGTTTCTCAGAATCCTTCAGAGAATGATAAGAATAATGATATTGAGAGTATTTTAGATGATCTAGTAGATACGGCTATGTTAAAAATTGTTTCGGATGGTAAAATGGTTGACAGTTATTCTATTGAAGCTGAATTAAATGACGATAGTGAGATTAAAGTAGACAAGTTACTAACAAAGGAAAATGAAGCTACAAGCAATACTGTCAGCATTCTTCCTAAAACAAATTTACTAGTCGAACCATCATCATTTAAAAACGATGAAGAGTTGATTACTAAAAGGAAAAATTCTTTTGGAAGCACTATTTCTAACGAAAGGAGTAGTTTTGATTCCACTGCTGAATTTGAAAAATATGAAGTCATTACTGAAATACTATCTTACATACTAAATAGAATACAGATAACTGATATACCAACGGTTAATGTAACACCTCAAATTAATTTTATTTTTACTGATAATCACGAAACTTCCGATGTTGTTGAAACTTTTTCAATGGTCAAGTTGGTTGAAGATATTGAACAAAATACTTTTCTAAATGAAACTATACTAACAGAAGTTAGTGATACCGAATCATGCCAAACTAACAAAGTAATAGAAGGTATATTATACTACATTTTTCATGATGCTATGTTTATTATCACTAATAAAAGGAAAGCTCAAAAAAGGCATGACAAAAAAGTTATTACCGTTGTTGATGTTGAAGATATATTATATACTTCTAAACCTATTTGGGACGCAGAAAACGTAGAGGATAAAAATGTTTATCATGAAACTTACAAAGGTAAAGATAATGAGCAGAATGTTAATATTAAAGAATGTCTCAATCATTTACAAAATGATAAGGAGGTAAAACTAGATAACATTGAATCCAATTTAAACGATTTCAATGCTAGTTATCAGAATTTTGTGGAATCTTACGAAGATAATAATACCGATATAAATATTCCAATTCCTGATATTACAAGATGTGAAACTCATTTGGAAATAAATGTAGATGAAAACACATGCAATAATATTACTTATGAAGATGGTCCGAGCGATCGCAGTGCGGATGAAAAAAATACAACTCTGAATGAGACATTTTGTGTTGATATACCAATAGATGATGATAATATAAATATGATACATAGTATAGCTCAAATAGATGATAGGAATGATGAAAATATACATGCCAACGAAGAAACAACTTGTCCGAACCTCGAAAATGCATCCAGAGTAGCAGGAATAGAAAATTTCTTGAATGAAACTTTTATAGAATCTAGTGAAATGAACAACGCATTTCTAGAAGATTTTAATACCTCAGAAAATCCTTCTAACGCAGACAGTCGACATATATTTTTAAATTCTAATATACCTAATGACATTCCAATACCTCATGACAATACGCTGGAAGTATCATACTATTCTGACGTCGAATTTTATGAGAAATACATTGATGAAGAATTCCAAAGTATTTCTAATATACCAAATGTATCCGTAGAATCACAAGACCAAACAAGTGAAAATGAAATAGCCATGTGTTTCGATCGAATTGAAGAACCGAGTCTTATGAATCCGTCTTCTGACGATAAACTTAATAATGTATGTATTGATGTTGAAAATAATGAGTTCTGGCCCGACAATAAACAAAGTCCTCATATATTTATGGACAAATCATTAGGTAGGTCGTCATCCCCAAATAGAACACCCATCTTCGAACTCACAGACTCTCCTATAAAGAATTCCTCAAATTTGATATATGAAAACGATTTCACATCACCTTTTATTAAAAAGGCTAATGTTATATCAATGTCCCAAACTGAACATTCAGGTGGAATCAAATATTGGATATCTTTCGACGAGAATCTAGTTCAGAAAGAGAGACACATCGCAAGGTCTGCTAAAAGTATTGACGACTCCCACCCGAGCTTCATTCCAATTGATTTAAATAATGAAATCGATGGAGAAACAAGTGAGTTTTATGAGAAAGAGAATCCCAAACGTTCAGGCGTCTTGTTTAATGATTACGTTGAGAAAAATGCTACGTTCCCTTCGACGAGTACTTCGAACGACGATTTCTCGACTTGTGACTCCACAATCGATGCTAATGATGATGATAAATCCATTTCACCAAAGAAACGCATGCTATATAAACTTCATAGGAAACCGAATAAGAGATTGTACACAAGTTGGCCACCTTTCGAGCATACACTGTTCTATAGAATTATTTCTAAGTTTAGAATGTCTGAAAGTTTTGATATAAATGATTTAAGTGAATCACAATTTGATAAATTCTATGATAGTGGTAGTTAAAAAAGAAATGTCCGATAGATTGTTTTTACATGTTGTGTGAAATTTTTCATTAATTGTAAAATTTATACATAATAAAAATATCGAGTGAGCTTTAGACCACATGCCTGAAGTAAAACTTGGATATACGAAACAAAACTGGCTATGAGAGAAAGAGAGAAAGATAATGTGCGCTCGCACCTCTCTATCTTGCCCCTACGGTAATTCTCTTTCTCTATCTTCACTAACTTATATTTCCCTCTCAAATTAGAATACACGACTGAAGTCAAACTTAGATATACGAAACGTAATTGGTGATCAGAGAGAGGGAAAGAAAATTTGTGCTCGCATCGTGCCCCTACAGTAATTCTCTTTCTCTATCTTCACTAACTTTAGACCACAGGCCTAAAGTAAAACTTAAGAAACGTGGCTATCGGATAGAGAAAGAAAATACGTGCTCGCACCTCTCTCTTGCCCCAATACGAAACACTACTCCCTCTGTTTCTATCTTCACTAACTGATATCTCCCTCTCAATCTCAGTTCGCCTCGCCCGATCAGACTTTGAAACGTAACTCTATCTCTTTCTATCTTCACTAACTTATAATTCCCTCTCAACTTCCGTTGGCCTCGTCCGATCACACTTTTCGTCACGCATTCATTAGCTTACTCCCCAAATGAAGCGTGCATAAATAATTTTTACTTCAATAACTTGTACATAAGTCTGGAGTGGACTGATCTGAAGTAAATTAAAGTTGAATTCAAATCACCAACATTACAAATTCTTTAATGTTAGTGGTACTTTTTTTTCTAACTTGGTACAGGCGCCAGCATATCCAGCTACCCCAAAATATCTAATTTCTTTTATAGATTCTCAACTTTATCGCATAAGAATAAGGTTCACTTTCAATTAGGAAAATTTAATAGATTGGGGTAGTTTGATGTGCTCGCGTCTGTACTTTTGTATTTTATGATTGCGCCAAGTTTCTTACAACAGAATTAATATTAAAAAACGGAGTTCTTGTTGCGAGTATAGGTAATCTGTGGCATTACAACGTGTGTCTTTAAAATTAAGTGGATGAAGTAGAAACTATACGAAAATTACATGAATATTTGGGTTATATTTGTGCGCTGGTTTTTATGAATTGAAAATGAAGCTATTATACAGGTTCGCCGAGAATTTTACATTGAAACGCAAAATTCTGATACTTTGAGGTGTATCCGAATCACCCCCATGTATGTTCTACGATTTTGCGTAGTTTTGATACTTTGAAAATTTATGAGAGCTAAACCCTAATTTTGAACTTTCGAATGAATTCTAAGTCAGTTCTGCAATGATTTGATAAACCATACTTTTTAGGGTGTTAGGTTAAGCTATGCTAATTAGTTATCACAAAAAAACTGAACCAGAAATGTTCAACAGAACGAGAAAAAAAATCGAAAACTGATGTTAGGAGAAATGTACGAAAAAAATAATTAAAAGAATTCTATCTCGAAAACTACGCAAAATCGTAGAACATACATGGGGGTGATTCAGATACTCCTCATCATCAAGTATCAAAATTTTGCGTTTGAACGTCAACTCCTCGGCCAGCACGTATATAATAACTTTTTTACTACTAACTAATTTTGATATCGTTACATCTCTTTCTATTGTACCACGTGTGAAAGGGACAGGAAACACATAGAACTTGGTTATTGGCCCATCTGAAGTTGCAATTTAATTAATAAAGTAACTACATTGTTAACTTGAAATTACGTTTTAATTTAGAGATAAATAATTTTTGCTTGCGACCCTGAACCGCGTGACTGGAACATGTTTGTGGTTCTTATATAAAAAAATTACGCATGGCTCGTTTAACTGATATAGAACTGCTTGTATGGAGGGCATAGTTGGTGATTTTGACGTGTCGCAAATGGATGCAACTAAAAATGCTCTATCTCTTTCATATGTATTACTGTAGAAAGAAATGCAAAGATGCTTAAATTAGTTTAGGTGTATAACTTAGAATCGAAACCATTAATTATTATTGTAATTGGCTATAATTATCTCATTAATTTATGGGAAAGGCAACCATGAAATGGAAACTGATTATTTTTGTATGTTTTAAACCATGTAGGTTTTCTAATAAAAAAATTTAATTTGCTAGAGATAATTGTAATGTTCTTTTTTTAATTTTTATTTGGACATAAATAAAAAATTTGACATAAATAATTTTTGCTTGCGACCCTGAACCGCGTGACTGGAACATGTTTGTGGTTCTTATATAAAAAAATTACGCATGGCTCGTTTAACTGATATAGAACTGCTTGTATGGAGGGCATAGTTGGTGATTTTGACGTGTCGCAAATGGATGCAACTAAAAATGCTCTATCTCTTTCATATGTATTACTGTAGAAAGAAATGCAAAGATGCTTAAATTAGTTTAGGTGTATAACTTAGAATCGAAACCATTAATTATTATTGTAATTGGCTATAATTATCTCATTAATTTATGGGAAAGGCAACCATGAAATGGAAACTGATTATTTTTGTATGTTTTAAACCATGTAGGTTTTCTAATAAAAAAATTTAATTTGCTAGAGATAATTGTAATGTTCTTTTTTTAATTTTTATTTGGCTTGTTATTGTGTTCTGATTGTTTTAATTTTTGCAAATATAATTATAACCCATTAACCGGAAGTGGTAATATATTTGCCATAATATTTTAAACTCTATTGCTTTGTGAATAAAGTTCAATTTAAATCAATTTTGAGATTGCATTGCGAATAATGCTTTAAATTATAAATATATAGTTTTGGAAAGTGTTTCTGAATGTGATATGGTCTTTCACGTGCAACTGTGAACATATCAGTCGGCCATGTTTCTAGGAAACACCTAAATCTTCCGGAAGAGTGTTAGCATGGTAATCCTAAATTTGATCTGACAGTGGGTATAGTTCGTAGCTTAACACAGAGCGCCTACCCTGGATTAGTAGAGGGATCTGCTTCGATACTTGCCGGCCGATAAAATTTATGATTTCCCATTTTTGAGATTACATAAACGCTTTGCATTGCAAATAATGCTATTCTATATAGCATTATTTTAAAAATTAACAATCGATTTTAATTATATCTTCAACCGGTGTCCATTTACGACACGTCATAATCCCTAACTATGCCCTCCGCACAAGAACTTTTACATCAGTTAGACATTTTAGCACATGGCAGACTGACAAAAATTAAGCTATAAAGCTTAATTTAAGCTATAAAGCTTAAGCTATAAAGCTTAAGCTATAAAACTTAAACTATAAAGCTTAAGCTATAAAGCTTAAGCTATAAAAATTGAGCTATAAAGCTTAATTTTTGTCAGTTTGCCATACATGTGCTAAAATGTCTAACTAATGTAAAAGTTCCTGTGCGGAGGGCATAGTTGGGGATTTTGACGTGTCGTAAATGGACAGCACCAAAAATGCTCTGTCTCTGTCATAGGTATTACGTTAGAAGGAAATGCAAAGATGTTTAAATTAGCTATATTGCTTAGAATCGAAGCCATTAATTATTTATTTAACACTGCCGTACAAATGCTGAAAAGCCGTAATTTAATTGTTATTTGCATTGCTTTTAAGACTCTGTGTAACCGTAATAGAGTGTATTTTACCTTGATACGGCTATTTAGTGGGTGGACGGCAGTATTGTAAACTGTTTTAGGAGTAGCATGTTATATTAACAAGGGCTTGCTTGAAATTATTGGTGGACTAATTGCTGAACTATACCTATGTATGGCACTGACAATCTCCACGGAAAGAGCATGAAAAATTCTGATAAACTTACTAGATTCAAATGCAAAAGCATGTACATTGAATCTGGTTTATGTTTAAAATTTATTTGCATTTTATAAATTTAAATAAAAGCTTGCTGTTTCTAACCAGTCTGCGCACTAAATTTGCTTGGTGTTTTATTTTTGTATCTCGTGTTCAAACCAATTTTATGAAATATAGTAATTTTATTTATTCAATGTTAAAATTTACAACAAAATAACTTTAGAATCTAAATAAACTTATTGTGGTAACTAATAATTTATGTGAATAATTGTTTTTTATTGTTGATATAGTACCTACGTCAAATATTTCTTATTCCAATCAAGTATTAATGGTTCAAATTAGACGGGACCCAAAATGGACTCACTTTTTTTTTTAATTAGGTTTGACATATACTTCACTGACTACATTAATAAGAAATACTAAAACTACAAAAAAATAAATTATATACATAGATAATAAATGATACCTAACTACATATAGAGTCGTAGGTATACTGTATTCCTCTGAATGGGGGCCATGAAAAAACTTTCCCAGAAGACTGTCCGCAATACCACGTTGAAATGCCACACTAATTGTATTTTGTTGTAAATTTTAATATTGAATAAATAATTATTACTTACCTAAAAAGTGATAATTTTATTTTAAATTATAATAATGGTAGTGTGTTTTTTTTATATGTTCGTAAGGATGGTTTTTATGGTTATGTCACTAATTGCACTGTTTTTATTCGGGTACTGTTGTGTGTTTCATTAAAACTGTTTAGTGTGTGTGTGTGTGTGGCGTTTTTTTTGTAGTTTAGTGTCATTGGGGTAATTAATAATTTATGTGAATAATTGTTTTTATTTTCGTTATATTCTTAAAGGTAGTATCTACAATAGATATTTCTAGTTCCAATCAAGTATCAATGGTTTAAATCAGACCTTACCCAAAATTTAATATATTTTTTTTGACTATGGATATTATATCCTTCAGTCGTAATAAATAATGTAAAGTCAAAGTCCTACCCCAGTAAGGTAAAGTAACCTGTCACCTATTTCGCTTCGTTTACTGACATAATATTCTTCATACATGTTCGCCGGTTTAGGTTCCTTCTGACCTGACCTTTCTTGAGTACGTCTCCGATACCGATCAGAGAATGCCAAGAACAATGCGTAGATATCCACTATAACTAAAATTAAAAATAAATAAATACACTTAGTATTTATTTATTTTTAATTTTAAAAAAGACAACGCCCGCACTTGGGAATCTATTCCCTGTGTCGCGGGATACTTTACAAACATATAATAGACGGACAAAAATTACATCCAGATTCAGAACAACTAAATATATATAGTTTTCCGGCGCGGGACTCAAACCCGCGACACGAAGATTGTCTAACCGCTGCGCCACACATGCAGTTACCAAAATAGTCAGTTAATTATGTTTAAAGTTACCAGACGTATAAGTACATACAGATAATAAAAAAGTGGGATAAAACCTATTGTCTTCAATTCGTATATAATTTTTAGGGTTCCGTACCCATAGGGTAAAACGGGACCCTATTACTAAGAATTCGCTCTCTGTCTCTCCGTCTGTCACCAGGCTGTATCTCATAAACCGTGATAGTCAGACAGTTATAATTTTCACAGATGTTGTATTTCTGTTGCCTTTATAGCAACAAATACTAAAAAACATATTTAAGGGGGCTCCCATACAATAAACGTAAATTTTTTGCTCGTTTTTATAAATACTGGTACGCGAGTCCGACTCGCACTTGGCCGGTTTTCCTTATTTTTTGCATTTACTGTTTATTCACTTGTTCTGCCTATTTCGCTTCGCACGCTTAGCTTTTACGTGGTTTCGAGGGCGCAGATTTGAAGTTATTACTCACACGGGTAAGTTGCTTTTCTCTTTTCTGACACTATTTCCCCCTAACACGGAACAGATTTAGATGTAAGCTTTAAACAAAGGCGATGCTGTTGGACTGAGATCATATATCTATCAGCAACAACATCAGAATTGAAACCTTGGTCACAGTATAAATATGGACAGTAAGGTATTCATATGACTTCACTGAAAGATATATGTATATAATAAATGATGATATAGTTTATTTAAAAGTGTATAAATGGTACGTACAAATTATGGTATGTTTAGAAATTTGGGGACAATTTTGGGAAAAACAGTACACTGAAATCATACTGAAATCGTATCGTTCGTTTGCGTATGGGGACCGTTATGTAATTTTTTTTTCACTCCCTCTACCGAGGAGTTTCTATAGAGGCGTAGGTGCGACAAGCATAGTTTCAGATGAAGATCGCCACGGGACTTACTAACGGCGAAGATGTATAACAAGTACCCATATCTCAAAGAACGCGTTTGACTGCCAAAGAAAAGCAGTAAGGCCATTGTTTTACTAAGACTAGTTGACGAAATAATTACCTACGCTCTATTGAAGCTGTAGGGTTGTAACTTTTAATGATTTAAGAGGCCTATTACAGTCCACTAGCGCCGCCAATCGAAAAAATGTCATAACTCGTAAATAGAATGAAAAATACAAAATACGTTCTATTATTACCGTGGAAAAGGCAATAACGTAATTGTATAACACCTTATCAACACTTGAAATATAGCTGTTTAGCTAAATCGTGCATTCAAAACATAAACGGCCGTTTTTGTTACAAATGCACGATTTAACTAAACAGCTATATTTCAAGTGTTGACAATGTGTTATAAAATTACGTTATTGCCTTTTCTACAGTAATAATAGACCACATTTTGGATTTTTTATTCTATTTACGAGTTATGACATTTTTTCGATTGGCGGCGCTAGTGGACTGTAAAAGGCCCCTTAAGCATGTTCTACACGCTTGCAAACCAACGTCCCAACAGAGGTCACCCTGGTGGTTGCCATCCATCTAGACTGCACAACTGCAGACTAGATGGATGGCATTCTTAGATACACCTATTATCATCTATTGATAATACGTATACCTATGTTTACAAAAATAAATATTATGATTATTATGTGTTATTAAAACATATTTTTTATTTATTTAATCAAAATACACAAATATTTTTAAATCTATCTAAATATTACAGTGTAATATAAACCAGTAGTGGTTAAATAATTAAATCACGTTTAAAATTAATCACGTTTTGATGAAATCGAGTAGGTATACTAAGCAATATACAAGCGGATTTTTAAAAAGATTGCAGAGATAAACTTGTACGCGACCACTCGTTTTGACGCGGCACTCACTACTGACAGCACCGCGACAACCGCTTAGGAGTCTTGTCGATGCGCATGTTTGTGTGAGTGTGCCGTTTCGACCGGTTGTACGTAGTTTCCGTACTGTCTATTTTTATACCTGAGCCTTGGTTACTCTAGCTCTCAGAAAAAAATATTTAAAAAATATGTTAGTAATATATTTTGCATGTTGTCACTTTTTCTTAGCACGGCTTTTGTATGTGACACTTACTAATAATACACAATACTTTTACTAATAACACAATTCTGTGTGGCACTTTTTACTAATAACACTATTGTATGTGGCACTATAACTAACTTTTATGTGTGGTATTTTTTACTAATAATATCGTATGTGATGCTTGTTTTGGTTTTGTTTAATATTTAAATAAATTTATATATTTTAATATTTATAATAATTATCGAAGTGAATCTCTTGAGATTGAGATTATATTGGCAATATTTTTCTGGAGAAATTTCTCAATTTTTGTCCTTAGATACATTAATTAATTAAAATTATCTTTTTATTCGTGACTTTGAATTCAAGACACAATACACTATACATATATTTGAAAAGTGTGTAATTGATTTAGTCTATGCTTTAAGATGGACTATAACTAATTTATCTTTAAAGACGACTGGACTGAAATTGATGAGACTTTGTTCTGATTGCAGGCGAACACACGTTGAACGGCGACCATTCTGATGCGCATCAGAGCACATTCTCGCACAGCAGTAAAGAGGTGGGTATCTTTAAGGAAAACCCCCCTTTGGGGATGTACTAGACGACCATACTTCCCCACTTAAAGAATAAAAGTTAAAAAAAAATCTGATTGTGACAACAAATATTTCTTCGTACTTTCCTTTTGCCATTTGTACTTTCTATTCTCTCACTCTCATATATCGATGGAATGGTTTCCGACACGATCGGGAAGGGACCAGGCGCACGGCCCTCTTAGTGCTCTCTGAGGCAAATTCCAACCTCCCAGTTGCTACTGAGTTGCTTCCTTACCAGTAAAACTTTTGTCCTGACCTGGAATTTGATCCTGTCACCAACGGAGCAACCCAATTTTGATTGGATTTGGATCTCAGTCTTCTTATTTAATTGGCTATTTTTAAACACGTCGCCCATGCTGTGGAAATGAATTTCTATATCGAGTCCTTTACAAACATATAACCGATGGACACAAACACACAGACTCAGAACAACTACTTATAATAATAATAATATCCTGGGATTCACACACGGCCATCTGAACCCAAAGTTATGGGTCACACAAATAGTTGTCCTGTGTGAGAATCGAACCCTGGACACTGAACTGTCTTTGTTCTTCGACGTTCAATTAATAAAATTCCAGTCTTTCAATAATACCTTATACTTAGGAGATCATTTAAAGGCAATAAAGTGTTCCTTTACCGGCACACATAATCTAAAAAAGATTAGAAAAAATATATTTATATTTATTATGTACTTTTCAGGGTTCGCCCTCCAAGGAGGTGTCCACCGAGGACTCTCCGAAGAAAGACAAGAAGAAGAAGAAAGGACTTAGGACGCCCTCGTTCCTCAAAAAGAAGAAAGAGAAAAAGAAGTCCTCCACGCCACAGCCCGCCTAGAGGTAACAGCTATGTATGTTTGTACAGACGCCAGCACATCCAGCTACCCCAATCTTTAAGAGGGCACAGCACATTCGCTCAAAGACCAGCCCGACTGGGGAACTACCTCCACGTTACAGAAGACATTACTAATAATAACATTAATAATTTTAATGTTGTGTTTCCGAGTGTAAGGTCGCCAGAGCTCATCGGGGTGGGGGCAACACTTGTTTGCTGAAAAGGCCGGCAACGCACTAGCGGCGCCTCTGGTGCTGCGAGTGTCCATGGGCGGCGGTGATCACTTACCATCAGGTGACCCACTTGATCGTTTGTCGTCCTCTGCTATAAAAAAATTGCCAAATTTCTTTTACAGATTTTCAACTTTATCACAACAGCATAAGGTTCACTTTCAATTGGGGACATTTGACAGATTGGGGTAGCTTGATGTGCTGGCGTTTGTACATTGGGTGGCGATGCAAGACTTTAGGATGTCCATGATTGCCCTGCGTGTGGCATATCTAAGATCCTGCCATGAACATGTGGCAGGGCAGGCTGGGCCATGGATTGGACCGATGCCCCGCAAATACAGTCCGTTTTGGGGCTGCTCGACAGTGCCCACCTAGACATGTTTTCTTTGCTTCGGCCCACCTGAGTCCGGAGTCTGTTTAGGGACTTCCAGATCAGCCACGGCAATTGGTGTTCAGGCGGTAGGTTTTCGGAAGGCGTGACAAACTGATCAATGATTTCTGTGCACGCCAGGTGCTGCGCCTATTTTGTAAAACAACACTCGGGCGGACCTTAATCCAGCTCCTGACTTCCCCCACGATGTCCCCCGAACAATGGGTCGAATTCACGTCTCGAACGGCGCGTCACCGAGTTTATAGTTTGATAATTTTGTATATATATTTTTTTCTATTCCACAGGTAAAACCACAAATCTACACTGCCATCTCGCTTTCAAAATACTTGTAATTTTTTTAATAATTGTAAGGATTTATCCAGAAATTACAAACGTGCGTAATTGTAACGTAATTACAGCTTATACAGTGTGTAGCCGTGTGGTGTACATAATTGTTAAATGTAAACATACTGTATATGAATTCGGTACTTTTGACAGTAATAATAATGAAGAATTATTATAAATTTAACAAACATTTTCCATTTTTTTTATTGTGTTAGATGTTGTGGGTATATAGATATAAAGTTATATTTTAATTATTGCAAAATATAATTATAATATATTATATTTTCATTATTGAAAATTTAATATAATTTAAATATGTTGATTGAAAAATAAAACATTTTTTAAAGTATTATTTTATATAAATAGAATTTTATTCCATATATTTAATAAATTTTTAACGCGTTATTTTACAATTAAGTGGCCTATTAAATTAGTTCAAGCTTCAATCAAAAGTACCGAAGACATAAAAAAACCTACTTAAACTTAATATACATGCTTTAACGAAGCCGCTTGCGATCGGTTTTTGGAAAATCAATCACTTAATTTAAATCTAAAGCTGTTTAGAATTCTAAATATATATTAATAGTTCTGAAACGACAATGCAATCGTAAAGATATTTTAATTTTAGAAATACAGCATAACAATATCTACTTCAATATACAGGGTGTTTTATTAATCGTATAAAAGTCTTAAACTTTGAGAATTTTTGTAGTGAATTTCTTAGGTGCGATTCGATAAATTCGATCATCATCATCAACCTAAAGACGTCCACTGCTGGACATAGGATTCCCCAAAGGTTTTGACGTTGACTTTCGGAGGGGTTGCCATAGTTACTGCGCTTGGCATGTGAGTTTAGACCATAGGTGGTAGCTAGTACACAGAGGGCGCTGCTGCCCGACTTCCTAGTGTATCCCGTAGTCGCCTTTTACGCTGGATGGTATGGGGTGGCCCTGGTATTATTTCTGGGCGGGAAACTACATTTAAGAGTGCATCATGTGACATGAGAGAAGAAATATATGACGTAGAGATAAAGAGAAAGACGGAAAAATACTTTGTCTACTTGTATGAGAAGTAAATATGTTTTTTTGCGTTTTTTTTACACGTTGTTCGACTACATAGGCTTATGGATCCTTAATTTACGTATAGTTACTATTTATGTTACAACTTGCGTTACTTACCTACTTATCGTATGAGTCAGAGTTGTTCAAGCCGCCCAGTAGGCCTCTGACATGGCTTAACGACTGTTGTCTAATGGCTACAACCGGAATTAACTTAACTTGCCCTCCGAAGCACGGAGACGCTCACAAATTAAACCACTTCGACGGTCACCCATCTATGGACTGACCGCGAGCCTAGTTGCTTAACCTCGCCAATCACTTACCGGTGAGAGCATCTGGCTATGGGTTTATAAGGTTAAGTATTTTATACGATTAAGTTAACACCCTTTAATAATATAAATGTCGATTTCAACACGCTGGGGTGAGAAATGGAGGGGTGTCATTCAGATGAAAGCGGCTTAGTAATATCTATGTACAATTAAAACCACCCACCGGCTATTTGAGGTTCGTTGGCTCAAACTGAGCTGAAGCTGTGCTGCTACTCTTTCACGTTAGATGTCGCCTGTGTTTTCTCAACTTTTTGGTTTACCCCTTCGCTTAGTCCGAGATCCGATGACATTATTTGTACGTTCATGTTGTATTTTTTTAGATTAAATGGATTTTTAGCTGTGGAATCAATTAACATTTTTTTTTTGTATTCACATAAATGGTGACATTCCACGTAATTAACTACGGTGGTGATTCTGAGTCAGTATAACATAGCGAGCCTATTTCTTTCTGGAGAATGGCCGGCAACGCTCTTGGACCAGAGGCAAAGAAGAAGAGAGGAAGTAGAGATAAGTTGAGAGTCTCTAAACCTTACAAAGTTCATATGATAATTGGTTTCGCATCGATATATTTATTGTTTGTTTAACTATGCACATAAATTCATTGCAGTTGCATGCAGTTTTAATATAAAAAGTCTCCAGAATATATGTAATCAACCGAATGGCGTCTACTTCTAGACAAAGCCCTCCCCAAAAGATTTACGCAATGGAGTTGCGTCCATCATTTGGAGGGATATGCCATAATCGCCACAGTTCTCTGGTAGATATTCCCTTGGGACGACTTCTAAGTCCGCCAATAGATGAAGTAGGGTTTTGATATTGTTTGCCTTACCCAGCAAAAAATTTAATTAATTTAAAAACATCATGAAAGTAGAATAGTGTCGCCGTATCTCCTACTATTGTGAGTAGTTTTACCAGTGTGAAGGTGGCAATAAGTGGAGGGGTTAACTTGAGCAAGTTTTTGGCACTGAGCAATTTTATTTGTGTTAATGTTATGTAAGTTGCACGTTATTGAGCCTTCTAAGCTCAAGTTTGAGTCTCTGAGCGGACGCTCAGATTTGAGAGAAACACGGGCGCTTTAGTGGTTAGACGCTATAAAATAGTTATAAAACGGCGTATTTTTTTAATTTATTTCTTAACATCATTTTGACGAAATTTGTGAAAAAAAAAACTTTGATTGATTCAGTTTTTCCTTGCCAATCATGTTCTTATGGTCGAAAATTATGAGTCTTTTTATGTATTTTAATTTTTTTTATTATTTTAGTTATTGCTCTGACTGTAACTTTTGGTTTTGGTTGGAAACGTTGGTCGATGTCAAGGCAGCTGGAAAATTTATAAAAAAAAAACAATTTTAATTTTTTTTATTGAATTTAATAAAGTTATTTCTTACCTAATCCAAGTACAAAATTTCGAATCCCCATCTAATTGACGTATGTTTTCAACCTAAACTATTCATCTGGTGCATTATTTTTACTTTTTTTTCATTCTAGTTAGCATATAATGCTTTCATAATTATGGAGGTCTCATTACATAATGTAGGAATGGTTAACCATTATATAAATGTCTTATGAATCACTAATAAATCGTTTAAAACATATTTGTTTCAGCGCCATCTATCGAAAACAGAAAACCGTTAAAAAAATTTTAAAGCACCGCTTTTTGAATCATTTATAGAATTGCGCCATCTATCGTCGAATAATTGACACTAAAGTTGGTCATCTATAATAAGTACAACTGTGTCTAATGGTTATTACTTTAATTATTTTTTTAATCGTATAATAGTGAAATATAATTTATACCATGTTGATTTTAATGTAAAGGGTGTCCATTTTTAATAGTAAGATTTTTAATAGGGTGGACCGTTGTAATGTCTGCCCTAAATATTAGTGATATATTTAAAAAATGGTTAATCAGATAATTGGATGAGGCCTCACGCCATTTGTGCTTTTAATTATAAAGAAATAGAGGTATCAGTTAGTTAGGATGACTACATTATAATTTTTTCTGGATTTTAATGGATGATCGTACTGTCTGGAATGATAAAAATAAAGGTGCCTTGGACAGAACAACTTCAATATACGTATTACGTATATACATCATTTTAAAATATTCAAAATTTCTTAAATTTTATTGAAAAAATAAATTGTTTTTTAAGTAATTTATTAATTTCTTTTAGTATATTTAGATATGCATATATATGCCTGTCATCCTAAGTAAATGATATGATATTAAATATAAAACAAAAAATATAATATATGTTAGCATTTTATGTAAAATTAATTGTAAGCAGGCTAACCTACTTCTGTAGATTTAACTTATTTTTTTTCTTTTTTATTACTATTCGGACGTAAATTCGCGTGGATCGATTCACTTGACTATAAAAAAATATACATTTTAAATATAAAAATCACAAGTTAAATAAATTTATTTAATAGATTATTATTGTAATTATTTTTTGTAAGTCAAGTTAATTCTCCGCGCATTTTAAAACCAGTACAGACATGTTGTTAATTTTAAAGTGTCTTTAAAAGCGTATATTTTTTTACTTTTACCCGTCTTTTATATTTTTCGATTTGACATTACCTAGATGTGGATTCTAGTGTTTTTTAAAATGACAAGTTGAAGGTTTTTCAATAGTTTTATTATGTGGAATTTTAACTTATTCGAATTACACGATTTGACATAAGGGTGGCTGTCATTTTGAGGTTTTCTAATTTATTTTTTGGCAGTTCACGTTGTACACGCCTATGTCAATTGACATTTGATATTCTGGAAGGTATTACTATAGATATTTGGTACACTAAATATATATATATATATATATATATATATATATATATATATATATATATATATATATATATATATATATATATATATATATATATATAAATTACCCGTGGATCGAGATTTTATTAGATTTTATCTATATAATGAAGGGTATCCAAATAATTACAAACATTTTTTCATAGTGTTTCAGTAAAGAGTGAATAAAATCTAATAAATCTAAAAATTTCAAATATATTTATATTAAATGAAAATAAGATAAATTCCACATTAAAACTATATACGGGGTGTAATAAATTCTAGACATTTTAAAATACTAAAATAATGATAATTAGAAGAAACTTCAAAACACCCTGTACTTTTGACAATTATTATTATTATATTTCTAAAATAAATAGATTTTTTTAGTTATATTATTTTTTCATTTACCACCCCGTCACAAAACATCGGGAATTAATTTTAAGATTAGCTTAAAATAAAGTTATGTTAAAAATGTATTGTGTATTTTTTATTTCGTAAAATTATATGCTATTTGGAAAAAGTTTATTATGAAAACTGTTGTTTTATTTTTATTAAAATATCCCCTTTTGTAAGTGGAAAACTCGATCAGAAATGGGTCAGTAGTATTTTAAAGACTTAAAGGCTTCACTGCATCTCTAGACAATATATTTTTTTTGACGGCATGTTTGGTAAAAGCTTGCCTTTCACGCCGCAGGTCCCCTAGATTTTAATTGGAGGCGCTACCTGGTCTAGGAAAACTAAAGACAGAAATGCGTGGAAACTACTGGAAGAGGCCTATGTGTCATAGGACACGCTGATCACTAAACCGGAAATTTTTAAATTTAGATGAGATTAAATTACTTAAATATATAATTAGTTTTTCAGCAATAAAGGCTTAATAATAATAAAAGTGAGGTCGCCAGCTGTCTAAAACTATAACTAAGGAACCCGCGTCAGAAAACATCTCCCTCCGGGGTTTGTATCTTTATTTATTTAAAGGTACACCAACAGCTTCTGTATATAACATTTCAAATAATGATTGGTACAGAGTTATGGTCTTATACAGTTGCCAATAACAGGTGAACCAACACTCACAAATAGAAATGATAAACTAAGCTAAAACAAAGTGTAATAAAATTAAAGCGATAATAAACTATAAGTATAAACAAAAATATGACTAACAGTTATTAAACTTAACTAAACCAAATTATCAAATAGAAATTAAACCAAATTATACTTGTACTTAAAACCAAAAATCTTGGTTCAACCAAAAAAAAAGTATCTTGGTTCAGAGCGGTTACTGATGGGTGTATGTCTACTGATTGAGGGACGGAGAGGGTTTTCTATGGATACGAACGCTTCGACTGACACTACCTTACTTACTAGGATTGTCGCAACTTCTTTTTCATCCATGTTCCAACGGCCCTCCTACTGTATCTCTTTTTTATCTACTACTAGAGATCGCACTAGTTCGAATAACAACTAACAAAGGTACTAGAGAGTCTTTAAAGAAGTCGCGTAGTATATAAATAATTGAGCTGAGTGTAAACTGAGACCTTAGACGATGCATGTAGTGCGTTCCTAAACGAAATCCTCCTGTGCCTCTAGCACGAGTTCCTGCAGTTTACTTACTCGATCACACGTACAATTTCGTCCCATACATTGAGCACCAGAGTTTTAGTTCTTAATAGTTTCCGCGAGAGGCGCTGGTGCTCAATGTATGGGAGGAAACTGTACGTGTGATCTAGTAAGTAAACTGCAGGAACTCGTGCTAGAGGCTGAACGGCTGAACCATCATATAATATGCACTCACCACCATACTCGCCACGGAAGAATAATCTACGAAAAAAGAAATTGAATAAAAAATGTAAAACTAAAGACATCCGCTTAACTACACTCAGCTCAATGTTAAGAAGCAGCAGAATGCCTTGCAGACCTATTATAGAACAACTAAGGTTCTATGCACACCAGGTTTTCTAACCACGCCGGTGACGTACGTTTGTAGCGATACTGACTCGCGTCAGCATCGCGTTTGTATCGATTAATTATTTAAACTCCAAACTGCTCTGTAGGGTTGAAGAGCGCCGACGACGCGCGTTTCTAAAACGTGGTGTGGCAGACTGAGTTAGCGACACACATTTGTCTACCTCCCCGTCTTGCTGCTCACATACCTCAGGCAGTGACTGCCTCATCCGCTCGCGCTATAGTAAGAATATTGGTATTGTGATATGAATCCATACATATTAAAAAGTTTTAACTGTCTTAAAGCCAAAGTCCTTCTTTTACTCATAAACCAGAGATAATGAAGAAAAAGAATAACACAGGACTTTGACATGAGCTGTCTACACACAGTTTTGCACAAAACCTCCAGACCTTCATAACTGGGTTTGAAATGTAAAAATCTCAGAGCAATTACCACCCGCCAACGTAATTGCTCTGAGGTGAATGAAGACCATACAAAGACTATTGAGATATGAAGCTTGGATTTAGGACAAAACACGCAGCATCATGATGGCTGTAACTGAAGTATGGCGCGCCAAAGTCGTCAAAGATGTAAGTTAATTTTACCATACTCTAATCTCCACCCGCCATATTCTTGTGTAATCTCTGGCAAAATGAGAGTGATATTATGTTAAATAACTTGCAACCAATATCTGAAGTTATGGAGAACTATATTTACCTTGGGCAGACCATCTAACTAGGTAGGTTCAACTTCAAGAAGGAGATCAATCTGGGCAGCGTTCGGTAATCTCCGTAACATCATCTCGTCCAAAATACCGCACTGTCTGAAGTCGAAAGTCTTCGACCAGTGTGTGTTGCCAGTGATGTCTTACGGAACAGAGACGTGGTCGCGCACTATGGGCCTTATTAGAAGGATCAGGGTCATCCACAGAGCAATGGAGAGGACTATGCGAGGTCGAATCAGAAATGTCGAAATCCGCAGGCGAACCAAAGTCACCGTCATAGCTCGAAGAATTGCAAAACTGTAGTGCAAGTGGGCTAGGCACATAGCTCGTAGAACCGACGGCCGTTGGGGCAGAAAGATTCTCGAGTGACGACCACGAACCGGAAGACGTAGCGTAGGCAGGACCCTACAAAATAGACTGATGATCTTGTGCGGGGTGCTAGATGCGAATAGCGGAAGACCGGCTGCTGTGGAGAACCGAGAAAGGTCTTAGCCCAGCAGTGGATTTCTTTCGGTTGATAGGATTATGATGATTAACCAATATCTGGAGTAGGTAGGATCATACGGATCTTGTAGCAACAAGGAACAACTTCCGTGCGTTTAAGCGCTTTTTCCATACCTACTATTGGAATCAAATATAACAGCTCACTTAGGTGTCTTTAATTGATCCTCAGTGCTACAGCTTCGTTATATAATTCTGTCTTCCACTTTGCTCTGGAGGGAAGTGGGACTATTCATTTTATAACTCATTTTTTCTTTCTGATTAAACTCGTTTCGGGATCCAAGACAGTTAAAGCTATTCCCCTTTACATGCCTGAGCCTCACCGCTCAGTAGTATTTTATTGCGTGCCTCTTTTAATCCTGGCTTACAAAAGTTGCAGTTGTGGGTAAGGGACTAGTCCCGACAAATAAAATATAATTTTTATCTTGTTGCTATTGTGCAAAACGTATACCATTTGACTTCTTTGCGTAGTCTAGGATAAAAATCCGGTAGCTACTGCTCGAATTCCACAGTCGGACAACCTTCGCAATATAATTTAATGTCATGAATTAAACATGTTTTATAAACGGCTGGCCGGTTGGCGTGGTTGGTTAGGGTTTGATTCCCACCCAGGGGCTCTACCGGCTAAGTCGCCGAACATCGTTTTCGTGAATGGCGTTCAAATAAATAAAGGATAACAATGACTTAATCAATCGTTAAATCGGCGTCAACGTTGATAATCGATTCCGGACCATCTATGACGTCACATGTGGTCATAGAAGCCGATTTAACGATTGATTAAGTCATTTTTAACCTTTATTTATTTGAACGCCGTTCACGAAAACGATGTTCGGCGACTTAGCCGGTAGAGCCCCAGGACAGATATTTGTGTACATGGACATATCTGTTTGTTCTGCGTATGGGTGTAATCATACTAATATTATAAAGCCGAAAGTTTGTGAGTGTGTGAGTATGTATGTTTGTTACTCCTTCACGTCTAAACGGCTGGAGCGATTTTAATAAAATTTGGTAGGTGTGGAGTTAGCTGACACCCTGGATTAACGCATAAGCACAGCTAGTTATCTACATACCTAAGTATGTATTTACAAAAAAAAGGTATATTTAGTATATAAACTATTTGATTTCCATAGAACACGCTCTGCCTAATTAGATATTATTATTGTTAATTTCCCAGGATATTAGTATAATTATTGTTAATTTCCAGACGGTACCACCAGAAGAGAAGAAAAAAGGTCGCCCCTTTCAAAAAGACAAGTTACTCTGCGCCACAGCCTCGTTTAAATCATGCGACAGGAGCAAACAGAAGAAAGGAAAGAAGAAATCGCAGCAGGTACCCTCACTCTGCTCCATCGTGAGGTCTATGAAGGACAACTGTTGTACTTGCGGATGCCTCTTGGTGGAATGGGTGAAAGAGATAGCGAAAACTCTTGTCTGCTTTATGAATTGTTATATTCCTGCGTCGAAATTTTCTGAGATTTTTGATGAAATGCTGAAGAATACGTCCGAATTTTGTGATTACTGTTTCCAATTGTTGCAAAGGTTTCTTAAGACTTTGGGCTAAATTAAATTGTTATCTACGCTTTTTTGTTTGTCTTATTGGCGTCGCCATTTAGACCAGACATATTCCTTTAGAGCCTTGGCACACCACGTTTTTTGAACGCGCCGTCAACGCGTGCTTTATTAACGCGCGCTTTTTTTCCTACAGAGCAGGGGCTCTACCGGCTAAGTATCCTAACATCGATTTCTTAAATGGCGTTCAAATAAATAAAGGTTAAAAATGTCATAATCAATCGTTAAATCGGCTTCAATGTTGACAATCGATTCCGGACCATTTATGACGTCACATGTGCTCATGGAAGCCGATTTAACGATTGATTAAGTCATTTTTAACCTTTATTTATTTGAACGCCATTTTAGAAATCGAAGTTCGGCTACTTAGCCGGTAGAGGCCCAGTTTGGTGTTTGTTTGAATCGATACAAACGCGATGCTAAAGCGCGTCTGTATCGCTACTAACGCGCATCGACGGCGCGCTTAAAAAATGTGGTGTCCATAGACTTTTACTCACGAAAACTAAAACGCGTCGTGCGTATATACAACATGGACCGTAATTAACGCACACCCTCAAACACCCCAATTAGAATATTATGTTGTTATCATAATACCTACATACACTAACTTACTATTACTATTTTTCTTTACTTTGTATTGAATGATGGAATTTGTAAGCATACAAATAAAACTGCGATTTAAAAGTCTTTTTACTTTGACTTACGGTCCATTTCACTTTACTTTGAGTGGACAGGGTTAATCTATACATATAATAAAATCGTAGCAACGTCAAAACTGTACATTGAATATTTTTTTAAAGGATACTTGGGACGTGATCTACAATCGATATCGAAGCCAAAATATAGTTTTTAGAATTTTTTTCTGTTTAACGTTTTGTCTGTATGTATGTCCGGACTAAACTTAAAAAGTACTGCAGGGATTTATTTCAAATTTTGCATGAATATTACGAAGAGGTCGGGTCAACATATAGGCTACATATTATCACGCTATCACCTACGGGGGAGGAGCTATGATACTATATAAAATTTAACGCGGGTAAAACCGCGGGGATGCGCTGATGGAATTTATAAGCATACAAATAAAACTGCGATTTTTAAATTCTAATTACTTTGACTTACGGTCCATTTCAATTTGTTTTGACTGTACATGGTTAATATGACAATAATTTCCGTAGTATTAATTATTTTGGAATAAAAAATTACCTAAATTAAAAATGAATAAATCGATTCAGTAAACGATTCTGAACAAACTATTTTCAGGAAGTGCGTTAATTAAGTTACATGTTGTATATGCATTGTAAAAACAATGCATATATATGTTAAATTAAAAATAAACTTTATACCAAAAAACCAATTTACCAAAAACTAAGTAGGTACTTAGTTTTTTGGTATAAAGTTTATTTTTATTTATTTTGTATTGAATGATGGAATTTGTAAGCATACAATAAAACTGCGATTTAGAAGTCTTATTACTTTGACTTACGGTCCATTTCAATATACTTTGAGTGGACATGGTTAATATGACAATAATTTCCGTAGATTAAATTATTTTGGAATAAAAAATTACATAGGTATATAAAAAATTATATAAATCGATTCAGTAAACGATTCTGAACAAACTATTTTCAGGATGTGCGGTTAATTAAGTTACATATTATTATAGTTTGAGTGTAACAGTGATCACTGTTTGAGTGCCAAGCTCCAGTTGTGCTTCTGGGGGTCTCGGCTAATAAATAAAACTATTATCTCCGATTTATAAAAACTGTATTGTAAACTGATTCAATGATTGTAATTAACCGCGTTGCTTGCGCTGAGTGTTGAGAGCGAATCCCCGCCGCTGTAGCTCGACGGCCGGTTAGCGAGGTGGGGGAGGTCGTTGAAGGTCTGCGGACCGGTCGGAGGCGCGAGCGCAGCGCCGCCTGGTGTGATGTCCGGAACACATTATTGTAGAGTTTACCGTACCGTGGGAAACCAACATCCCTCGTTCAAGACAAACGAGTATTGCGACTTAACCAACAAAATGCTTTGTGGTTAATTTAAATGACGTGGAAGTGGGTGCGAGGAGTATACGAGCTAAATTATTATTACTATTATTATTTATTATTAACCATTTATATCATTATAAAAAATTACATAAGTTATTCCCAGTGTATCAAAAACCTAATCAGGTTTGTCCGTACACCAGTATTCGTGAGTAGGTACTCATTAACAGTCTATAATACATCCAACTAACTCGCACCATAAAACAAGTTCTATTACTACTCGTAAACATCTCGGGCTCACAACTATGTACCTGCCGCAGCGCAGCTATACGAGTAGAATAAATACTCAAGCGATAACAGTGTGCGGTACCCTACCCTAATCCCTTTATAACCTATTAAAAGACTTAGAATTATTAAGAACTTCCCTAAATTCTATATTAGAGGTAGAACGAGTATCCAAAGCGGCATTATTTGGATCATTTAGGCTAGGAAGAGAGGGAACACTGAGAGAGGGAAGGTGAGTGTCGATGAATCACAGGGGGCCCCTTAAACCTTCGTCTGAATCGCAAGTCTCAGACTCTGTCGAGTGTTCCCTCCTCCACCACGCGATGGACCCGGTTTCCTCACGATGACTCCATGGAATGCTAAGAATTAGGTCTTCTACTTCTTTCTCTGTCTTATTGGCAGTGGTTACCCTCCCCATTCGATGTTTATTATTGACTAGCTGTGCCCCGCGGTTTTACCCTTGTTAAATTTTATAAATTATCACAGCTCCTCCCCCGTAGGTGATAGCGTGATAATATGTAGCCTATATGTTGACCCGACCTCTTAGTAATATTCATTCAGAATTTGAAGTAAATCCATGCCCGGACATACATACAGACAAAAATTCTAAAAACTATATTTTTGGCTTTGATATCGATTGTAGATGACGCCCCAAGTATCCCTTTAAAAAATATTCAATGTACAGTTTTGACTTTCCTACGATTTTATTATATGTATAGATGCCCGGGTCATACCCGAGCCTCCCAGACCAAGCAAGGCGAATATCCCTTGTTCTTGGGCGAAGCTCTTATCCAGCATGTGAAGAAGTTTAGTTGTCCGATTGCCATAGTACAGGCTCTGTCTAGTTTAGGATCAGATGGCAGTGTGTTATTGTCTCAAGATATTTATAATATAAATAAAAATGATTCATTGAAATGTTTGTACGCTCATAACTTCCAAACGACTGCACTAAAAACTTTTAAACCAAGCAAACCTTTAGACTGGATATTAAACGGTTTTTTATGAGTGCTCAACTCTGTGAGTAGTCCCAGTATTACAATTAGTACCTCACAGACGATCTAAATAAATAAACCTAAACTTTAGCTTTGTTGTTGTATATTTTTATATATTACTAGCTGTGCCCCGCGGTTTTACCCGCGAAAAACTTTATAGATTATCACAGCTCCTCCCCCGTAGGTGATAGCGTGATAATATGTAGCCTATATGTTGACCCGACCTCTTAGTAATATTCATGCATAATTTAAAATAAATCCATGCAGTACTTTTTGAGTTTAGCCCGGACATACATACAGACAAACAGATAGACAGACAAAAATTCTAATAACTATATTTTTGGCTTCGATATCTATTGTAGATCACGCCCCAAGTATCCTTTTAAAAAAATATTCCATGTACAGTTTTGAGTTTTTTTACGATTTTATTATATGTATAGATTTTTTTACTATATATATTTTTACATATTTTTTAAGTATATAACTCTACGTTATTCAAATACAATTTATTATATTTAGCTGCACATTCTGTTCGTGTTTTAGTTTTGCAAGTAATATTTTAGTAATGTTTTCTACCCTTTAGGCTTATTATTATTAGAAGTAAATTCTTCATTTTTCGTTACTGATTTAATGGGTCTTCTACCGAGGAGATGGTTGAAAATCAGTTTTCCACTGGTGCTGCTTTATGCAATGCCACGGTACCCAAACTGAACCTCAACCTATTTTTGTTCCGAAGCGGCGCACTATGTAAGATGCGATTATTATTGAAGACATATAGATATAAGAATAGTCATATTATATTTGTAAGTACAGTTTTGAGAAGTAGTTAATAAGTTCATCACAATTTGTTTAATACGCTGTGTTCTAATATTTATAAGCGCCAATGTTTGAGCAAATATAAATAACATTTTCTTTCTTTCACTAAATTGAATAAAATTTTCTTTTAATAAATAAAATAAAAGGTCTTATATTCGTTACTAATTGGAACTTTTTGTAATTTGTTCTTATATTGTATTTTTTGTTAACGAGTGTATGTTAACTGAATAAATAAATAAATATTTTGGAAAAAAGCTGCTACTCTTATACTGTTAATTTTATTTTAATTAATTTAATTTATTAATTTTTATTTATTTATTTAATTTAAGAAACTATACTACATACAGTCTTAAGTACAATACATCTTATAAACCTTATAACCCGTAAAATAACTTAAGATAAGATTATATATTAACAGACTCGTATCTAGTAATAAATCTAAAACCATTATTATGTGTAAGAGTAAGAATGTAAACTATAATAAACGAGCATTACTTCACTTATAATAAAATAGATAACACTACCTCCAAGCGGACCAATGCATGGCAGGACATAACAAATTCTGTAATTGCACAACACCGTCCGACCAGTCTTTGAAAAATAGAACAAAATACGCCAACATAATTTGAACTTGAACTCGAAATTAATAAAGTACAGAACGGCTTGCGTATAATTTTACGAGCACAAACGTTAGTGCAATATCGCGTGGTAGAACTGTAAAGAAATAACAAAAATAAAGTAAAGTTGGTTCATCAAAGTGGAACAGAACAGCTGTGCCAGATTTAGGCTTATAGTCAGAAGGACATGCCGTTTGTATTAGTTTTGACCATTGTTTTAACTTCCTGAATAAGTATTATTACAGTATGCGGTAATATCCAAAAAGTGTTGCTCAATTTAGACTGAGTATAAGAAGCAGTTAATCGTTGTTTACAAAATATATTATCTATTATCTATCATATACTTTTTACTTATTAGCTCGTAAATTATTAAACAATATCACCTGGAACCGTTTCTTTGGTATATTCTAATTATCTAATCTAATTATATAGTACGGAATGTAAGATGAGTTCGTTGTTATATCACAAACAAACTAAACTAATACTAACGTACTATCACATAAGCACAGTTATTATTTAAAGTTTATAAACTAATGTTTTAGTACAGTACTAATGTCGGTAATCCGTAAAATTTCTTTACCTCCCGTGTTAGTCGAAACTGTGTTACGGCAAGGTAAGATTCTCACTACCGAATAAAATTTACGTACGATCTTAATGTACTAGCGACAGAGTTCATAATCCGTTGCAATCTCAGGTAATACGGTAACAAATGGTATATCGTACCTTTTGTATCCGTACAGCCGAGGAGTGGCTAGTAAGCTAGTTGGATGTAAACACATAGTATACGCTAATAAAACAGAATAATCTGATAAAGAACTTAACAACTAAGGTTTAACTTTTATTAATCGGTTTGTAATTTTTGATGTAGTGTTTTATATATGATAAAAATATTGTTTATAGTGTATGTGTGTGTTTATAGTGTATATATATAGCTTTATATATTTATGTGTATTTAAATAATAAACTTGTTTGTATTAATATATAAAAAGTAAACATAAATTATATCATAAATATTATATCGCCCTTTTTAAAAGCTTTTCAGTCTCCTCATAGTCCAATTTACTCAGAAACGATACCAGAGCCCTTCCGCAAACATATCTAGTCATGTCTTTAATAGGGTTGGTCTTACTAATGCGGTTATACAAGAAGGGAGATAAATAGAATGAGAAGTTTGTAGTAAAAGATATTTTACATGTAGGGATTTCAAAAACCATATATTTCCTTCTGGCTGATAAACTACTACCCTTTGTACAAGAATGTTGCCTAAGAACTATAATTTTGATAAATAACTGTCTAATTGTTAATACTTTGAATTCTTTATATAGATCAGTGGTAGGATATCTGAAATGTTTAAAATTTATTACTTTTAATATACATCTCTGCGCTCTTTCAGCTTTAATTAAAATACTTTTTTTAGCTCCTCCCCATGCTGATATACCATAGGTAGCTATAGATTGGCATAAAGCAAGATATACAGTTTTGTTAATCTTACTGTCTTTAAGATTACGCAACTTTTTGAAAATTGGTATTAGTTTACGTATGCGAGCCCTTAAGTTATTAACGTGCTGTTTCCAATTAAGGTTCTTGTCTATTTCGACACCAAGATACTTAATACTATCAACTGAGGAAAGTGTACAACAGTTACAATGTTCTAAACTAGTGTCATTACAATTATGCGCTTTTAAAATAAAGTTGGGGTTCGGTTGTGAATTGTTTTTAATACTAAAAGTTATATACTTGGTCTTGGATAAGTTTAATGTCAATAAATTGGAATCCAGCCATTCTATTATAGTTTTTATGCCTTTTTCAGCTGCCTGTTTTACTTTTGTCCAGGTATCATCTTGAAATAGAATAACTGTGTCATCAGCAAAGCTAATAATTTTTGTATTGTGAAGTTGAAGATTACAAAGATTATTTACATATATTAAAAATAGTGTAGGCCCAAGAACTGAGCCTTGGGGAACACCGAAATTCACTATTTGTTTGGAACTAACAAAATTGTTTAGTCTTACAGACTGTGATCTGTTGCTTAGGTAATCTTTAAAAAGATCCAATGGAGTGCCACGGATACCAATTGACTCCAACTTACAGATTAGAAGGGGGACAGAGACAGTATCGAAGGCTTTTGCTAAATCGAGAAATATGCCTATGGTTTTTTTCTTTGAGTCTATATTCTTAGCGACATTCGTAACTAATTGTTCAATTGCATCCATAGTAGATATATTTCTTCTGAAACCATACTGATTATCAGATATAATATTATATTTTTCCAAGTAGTTAACTAGTCGAACATTTATGATTTTTTCAAAAATTTTAGCAATCGTAGACAATAGACATATTGGTCGATAGTTAGTAATACTGTCTCTCTCCCCTGACTTGAAAATAGGAATAACAACCGCATCTTTTAATACATTAGGAAACTTACCCAATGACAGAGACAAATTAATAATATAAGTTAGAGGCATGATAAGATGTCTTACACATTTTTTCATAAATGCTGAAGATATACCGTCCCAACCCATGGAGTTCGTATTCTTCAAAGCCATTACAATTTTGAATACCTCTTGTTCCTCAGTTTCTAGTAAAACAAACGAATTCAATAGTCTATTTTCAGATCTAAAGTTTTTCACGAGATTATTTTCAGTAGTCTGGAGTTTTTGCAATAAATTGTTTGATAACCTATCACCTACATTAACAAAATATTCATTGATAAAATTAACAGAAACTTGGGGATTGGATTTTATTTTTAATATATCTACAGTGTCTTGGTGATTTCTTGACGTATTTAGATTGCAAACCCGTTTTACTGTATTCCACGTTTTCTTAATATCTTTTATATTTTTTTCTAGGTCTATCTTATCGTATTGATTTTTTAAGTGACGAAGGATTGCATTACAGTGATTTCTATATCTCTTGAATGTTATCTCTAAGTTTTTATTATTGGGGCACTTTTTATATTTCCGCTGCAATTTGTCTCTAAATCTTATGCATTTTAGTAATCCCGGGGTTACCCAAGGTTGAAAAGTTTGTTTTCTATTGGGTACACTCACTGTAGTAGTACATTTAGAGATTATATTAGACAAAATCTTAATAAAATATTCGGTGGCATGATTTGGATCGGTTATTAATAATAATGCACTCCAGTCAAATTGTGCTAGCAGTTCATTAACTTTAATATAATTAATTTTTTGTGCTGTTGTCTTACTTTTTTTTTGCAGACATTGTTTCAACGGTATGCATAGGTATAAACTACTATGATCAGTGACCATTGATTCACAGACTATAGTTCTAATTTAGATACTAGATTTTACTATGCAGTGATCTAGACATTTGCTAAGACGTGTCGGTATTGTATGACTGGGTAGAAGGCAATGGGTTGCAAGAAAATCTAAATATTCGTCACATTTTGAATCTTCAATATGTGGACAGATATCAATATTCATGTCTCCGGTTAGGATAATATTAGGTATGTGTTTCAGTTCATTGAGAAGAGTATCTAGGGATTTTAGGAAGCTTTCCAATGAAGTAAATGATGGTGATCTGTAGATGCAAATAAAGGCATGAGAAATTCCAATTTTTACTACAAGACAGTCAGCATCGGCAAGATTCGGTTCATATACTGTAACATTATCCAGTGTACTACGAACATAAACAACCACTCCGCTATTTTGGTTAATATGCTTTTGGGTGTTATAATTGTTGTAATTAGCCATTTTTGGTAGTAATTCCGACCTTTGGAGCCAACATTCGGTTAGAACAATCACATCACAGTCGATGCCAGTTCTTCCGAGAAAAAATCTAAAATTGTCAAAGTTTTTGTGGATGCTTCTAATGTTTTGCACAATTACATTTAGCGAATTGCACCCCTTTTCCTTGTATTGTTGAAGCACTTCTGGTTCATCGACTTGTATTGACTCGCCAATGGTGACATTATTGTCAACTTCGGCGAGTACCAAATTTAGATTACTATCTAGCATGATATATATAAGAAGTGAAGTGTTTTATAGTTATAGTCGATGATACATATTT
This sequence comes from Pseudoips prasinana, assembly GCA_951640165.1. Classification (NCBI taxonomy): domain Eukaryota; kingdom Metazoa; phylum Arthropoda; class Insecta; order Lepidoptera; family Nolidae; genus Pseudoips; species Pseudoips prasinana. The sequence continues at coordinate 3,018,615 of OX621264.1, forward strand.
CCGAGTCAATCTAACTTTTAGTGACTGATAGCAATTAGGGCAAAATAATGAATTAGAGCAATATGGAATATATAATACTTCAATGACAGTAATAAAATAATAGTAATATATATTAGCAGGATTTTCATGAATATTTATGTAAATTGATGATATATATAAATATAGGTAGTATATATAAAAAAATAACCTATTCTGTTTGATTTCCTTATGGATAGAAAGTGTCAGAGCACACATTTTACAACTAAGACTATGGATATTAAAAAATATAGAAACTATTATAAACATAAAGAATACCAAAAAATACCACAAAAGCACCAGATGTTCCTTTTGAAATAGTCATTCAGACGATAAGCGGTTTATTTGATTGAGTGACTTTACGACGATAGCCGATTGACCCTCTTCTTTTCGCAGCAGTACATTGCCCCGAGATGTCCAACAATACTTGAAAGTCCCATTCTTCACTAAATCTCGACCGGCAGCTAAAATTTTCTTGGATACAGGCGTCAGAGGTTCCGATATGTAGATTCTAGATTTCACACCATCTAGGCCCATGGCTCCTGTGTTGAAAGGATTTTCTTTATTTTCAGCGTTGTACTTCATGATAGCTTTGAGCAGTTTCTCCTTTGCTTTTGTTTCTTGATATTCTATAATAATTGGTGCGTTGTTTTTGCCTTTCCTGTATATATTTGTATCAATTTCTTCGTCTACTTGAAGGGTATCATAAATTTTCTTTACCACTGCTTTAACATCTTCATTATCTTCTTTAGGCACATTTCGTATTTCAATCGTATTTTTCAACATTTCTCTTTGGACATCATGGAGTTGGGTTTCAAGTGTGCTTATACGTTCTATGGCAGCCGAATATTTTATTTCTAGCGATTCAACTTTGCCCGATAATTCCTTGTAATTAGCGGCGCTTGTTTGTAGGAATTGCAATATATCGTTATTCGATGTAAAAATCTTACTGTTTTGTTCTTTTATCTCAGCAAACTCAGCGTTCATCATTTCTTTGAAACTTTCCATAAGAGATACCTTCAGTTCCAGAAATTCCAGCTTCTCCGAGTTCTTTCGTTTTCTAATGTTGACGTTTCGAATTAAATCTGCATCTTCCGATGGTTGTATAGACAGATCGGGATATGAAGAACACTTCCCTTGCTGGCTAGATTTGGGTGTACGTTGCATTTTGTCTGTATTTTTTGCGTATACTTCACACAATATCGACACGATCACGATTAGATGACCGTAAGTGATTATAATGTTTAGACTAAAGTATACTTTAGTTGCCAATGATAAGGTTGAAAATTGATTATCTTAGTTAAAATAGAACTTGGTACACGTCTTTCTTTAGCAATAGTTCGGACGAGAATGATCTTACTTTAGCAATGTTGGTCAGATATTAACCAAACATAGCTAAGAATCATCGCTAGGAAACTGGCTTTCGAATGAAAAAAAATCGTATCGAAATAGGTTCATCCGTTTGAAAGCTACGATGCCACACACACACACACACACACACACACACACACACACACACACATAGCCATCAACGTCAAACTTATAACACCCCTATTATTCCGTCGAGTGTTAAAAATAAAACCACAAAATATAAAACTTAGTTTAATCAATTTTTACATAATCAACAACCTCTTAACTAATTAATTACAATACGAACATTAACTATATTACCACCATTACCATAAAACTTAAATACATGGCCCTTCGCACAAGGCGGCCAATAACAACGGAGGATAGCCATTGCAGCTTCACAGACGTGCACTCACTATTCGTGCACTTACACAGTGCCAATTAAGTACATAATTCACATAAATTTTCATAAAACTGCAGTTTTGAATTTTTGATCATAGTACAGCTCTGCTTAGTTTGGGATCAGATGGCCGTGTGTAAATAATGTCGCAGAATATTTTTGGAACGAAGTTCCTTATCACGCGTTGTGAAAGGGGGCTAGACGGAAAAAAATCTTACGAAAAGTTGTCACGACACTTTTTGCAGCTGTGCGGCGTGCGCATGTTTCTCTCTCTCTCTCTCTCTTATAGAAAGCAAGCCAGATATTTTCATTTCTATTTCGCATTGAGTGTGGTGTCGCGACGATTATTTTTGTTGAGTGTATACAGGTTTTTTGTACATAATAAATAATAAGAAATAACTTCATTCCATCCGGGTGTCCCTTAACACCTCTCAAGTTTTTTATTATATCATCGGTCCATCTTGAAGTGGGCATTGTTCATCTTAAATCACTAAGAGCTGTTTTTAACCCTTAACATAAACAGAATCATTTATTTCACAACAAACATATAGATCATAATCTAGAAAATCCATGCTGCCATATCTTGGCTATCGTAGAAGACATGGGAAATTATTACATATATGCAATCTGCCACATTGCATTTTATGGTATTTGTAGATTACTGATTTCAGAAGAGGGATAATTGGAATAAAGAAAAAAAGTTGCAAAACTTAAAAAAAACGAATATGAAGTCTAAATATTAATATCAAAACTTTTTAATTTTTTTTTAAAGTGTAATGTTACGACTTAAAATATTTAACGGAGTATTTGGCGGTAGAGAGCTATTCCCTCTATACGTTTAATTATTATATAGATTTGTTATCACCGGGCTGTAAGCGATCGGTGAAGTTAAAAAAGACACGCGGCGGTTCCGCCAAGTTGGTTTATTACTGTCTCCGTGCTTCGGAGAGCATAGTTACATTTTCTACCCCTAGCACCCACCTGATAGGTTGAGCGATAATTTCTTCAGGGGCCCACAAACTGCCCAGCGATTCGTGTAATACGTAGCTATAGAAGACACATTGCTAGGCCCTCCACTAGTGGGTGCAAACGGTGACACGATAATAGAGCTGCCTAAAAGTTAAGCTGTCTTTACTAGTTAAAGATGTGAGTTTAACTAGTATTGATTTCAGAACATTTTATATTACGACCCGTAAATATTGCGACGATCTCGATCGAATTTTGAAACAGGAGGCACTTAAGATAGCTCTAATCCTGCTTTTAATACTCAGAAAACAAATAATTAACAATTAAACAGTTGAATAGCATCAATTCTGTGTCAAATACCTTAGTGTCACAATAATTATCCCACTTCTGATACCAGTAAACAACAAACACCAAAAATTGCGGGTAAATGAAGAAAAATCAGTATACTGATCAGTATCAGTATACTTAACATTCTATGACTCCTAAAGCGTCTTAGACGTCTCTCATACGGTGACAAAATATAATTAGTACAAGATCCCACGACAATTTCTACACTCTTTAAGGTTTAGTTTTATAGCAATATTCGCGATATCAGTCATGTTTTTGGTAGGTTGTCTTTCGTAGCTCAAGGGCAAAACGCCTACCTCGGATTGGTAGAGAGTGCTGATTCGAAACCGGACGGACTTTTATCGTGTGCATAGAACAATAAATAAATACTACTCGAACGTTCGAAGTCTCAAGTCAAAAGTCTTCGACCAGTGTGTGTTGCCAGTGATGACTTATGTAATAGAAATGTGGTCGCTTACTATGGCCCCGTAATGGAGAGGGCATTGCAAAGTTTCCTACAGAGTACTTCTTACGGCTGTTACGATGATGATTTTTTCAATTATATGAATGTAGAAAATATGACGCAGTATCTCGTACTAAAAGCTTTATACTGCCCAACCGTTATGTGCGAAGGGCCTTATTAAAATACTGTATGACAGTAAACATTCACCCTGTGTTTAAAAAACAATAATCGTAACAGTTTAAAAAACATTTTTTGTAATATTACGCAATTAATCGATTTTATTGACAGTATAAAAATTTCATAGTTTCACATTAAATTGATAAGAAGCTTTTCTGACTCAGTTAATCTCTCTGTACAGAGAATATGCAAGCACCACGGGGTGGGTACGAGGTTGGGGGGTGCGTGGCACCCCCACTCGGCTCCTGGAGTCCAGCGGGGGCGGTACGGTGTTACCTGACCCTCAGAGTCTGTTGATATTGACATTTCGTGGTCCCAGTACTAGTAAAGGTTTTTGGTGGCTTTTTAAATTGATATTTTAATAACACGCAGCGTGAGCAGGCCCCCTACAAGATGGACCGATGATCTTGTGAGAGTCGCGGGAAGCCACTGGACGCGGGAAGCGCATTACCGGCAATTGTGGAAATCTTTGGGGGAGACCTTTGTCCAACACTGAACGTCTTCGGCTGATATGATGATGATTAATAGAATCTGCATATTCTCCGTTATATAGGAGATAAAATACAATAAAAATTGATTTTTGTTCTCTTGTAATATGCTGACATAAAATTCACTTCATTATTATCACAAAGATATATTTTTAATGCTCATCACCCATTAATTAAATCATTTTCATATGAAATATACTGATTGCACATCAAATTTAGCCGGGCGTAACTGAAAATGTACTTCGCTACTAGAAATGTAGGTTAGGTTGCAACTGGGTATACAACGCACGAGCCGAGAAAGACGCGGTAGCGGCCGCCGAGTGCCAGAAACAAATTTAATTACACAAAACAATCGCCATGAACTTTTAATTGCTAAGATTAATATTTTGAGATAACTATTTTGGTGTGCAATCAGTATTTTTGCTTAGAACGCGGATTTTTTTGTGAATACAGGTTACTTGTAAAGCACCAACAACCTCACAGCACTAGATAGCTAACACCATAACCAACAACTTTAGTTCTACGACTTCTGATATTTTGATACGATTTTATTTTTATACAAAAAAAAACTTGAGAGGTGTCAAGGGACACCCGGATGGAACGAAGTTATATCTTATTATTTATTATGTACAAAAAACCTGTATACACTCAACAAAAATAATCGTCGCGACACCACACTGTTCAATGCGAAATAGAAATGAAAATATCTGGTTTGCTTTCTATAAGAGAGAGAGAGAGACAGCTGCAAAGTGTCGTGACAACTTTTCGTAAGATTTTTTTTCGTCTAGCCCCCTTTCACAACGCGCGATAAGGAACTTCGTTCCAATAAGTATTAATTCAATTTCCCACTTGAATGTTTATAACTCTACGCGTATCACAAAGACGCGCACATGGGCGCCAGTTTAGTGTCGTTGGTGCGTCATAAACGAAAGGACTTTCGTTTATGAATGAAACATAGACCTACAAATGTCACGACAGTACTACAAAAAACATTTAAGATATTTTTTTTTTATCTATTGAGTTATTCCCGAACTCGTAGAACAAAAGTTGTTGCTTATGGTGTTAGCAATCCAGTCCTGCGAGGTTGTTGGTGTTTTACAAATATTTTGGTCTGCAATAAGTATTTTTGCTTAGAATTTTTTGTAATAGTAAAGAAGATTTTTTGATATTTATTAAACACCTATCACATATAATCCGGTCTCGCACTTGAGAGGTCTAGTATCTGCAATTGAGAAGGGGCTTATTGTATGGGACACGTGCCATAAAATATCTTAGTATTGCGTTATAGCGGAATCATTTGGAAGTCACCGATTACTAGTTACACACCCTAGTTTAACAGTGTAGTGTTTGATACATGGTTTTGAACCTTGGGCGATAGAAGGGTATAGATTAGTCCCAAACATGACACAGATTATTAAATTTAAATTTTCGTAGCTTAACGCAGAGCGCCTACCCCGGATTGGTAGATGGTGCAGGTTTTAGACCCGCCGGACGATTCAATTAATGATTTCCCATTTTTGAGACATGACAAGTATGTCTGCAATAGGTAAGTCGGAAGCAGTTTTATTTTGGAACAAATTGGTAGGCAAAGGTTAGTGCGTGTTAGGCGTAGTTATAATGGTTCGGTTGTGAATCTTGGGGATAGAAGGGTATTGACAAGTCTCAAACATGACGTAGATCATCGACGTCTGCAATTGGTAAGTCTTCAGAAATTTTATTTAGGAACAAATTGAAAATAACTATTAATTTTCTGGTTCAGAATATTTGGTTTTTGGGCTTTGATAGTTGTGCACTTTGAGAGATGGAAAGACATAGATTAGTCCCAAACATGACCGTTTTATTTAGGAAGAAATTTAAAGCATAACTCCCTGGTCAAGAATAGTTTAATGGAAGATTTATAGCCCTACAATCATCTAAATCCCCAAGGATATATGTAGATAGATATGTCTATCTTGGATGTGAAGGTAAAGATGGATGTCTACCTTATTAAGGGATCAATTTCGCTATATATCTACGCGACGTGCATTCGACCCATCATGCCCAGTGTTCAGACACGCACTCATACGTTCTATACCAACTTCAAACACTCCAAAACCGGTTCATACAACTTTGTTATACATAATAGGGGACATACAAGGTGTCACATGAATAATGGCGCTAATTAAGGCTCTTAATTTGACTCTACAAAGTGTAGAAAAACTCTCTTTTTGTGGTTCTCAAACTGCTTATCTTAAATTTGTTCAGTGTCATGGGAGGATTGTGTTTGAATTGAATTGCAAACACTATTTACGTGACACCTTTTACAAGAAATTTTGAATGGTATTTAGTACATATTAACATATTTTAAAGGTATGGTACAAAAATAATAATTGACTTTGGATTTATGAAAGGAGCTCCATTAAGACAGCTGGGGTGATGGGTTCAAACTATTCTGAGATCCATCTGACATGCTCATACTTGGCAAACCCATCATCCCCATATATTTATTGTTATATCTAAAATTATAATCCTGCGCACCATGTATGGTCCTAATATGGATCCTTAAATAACTCGGTCTTGTGAAAAATTTGTAACAGATATGGCATTGGTACTTCTTCAGTCCCGAATGTGTTTCCAGATGCCTTTTTAATTTCCCCTTAGTAATAAAACCTTTGGTACATTGGTGACATTGGAAAGGTTTCTCTTTAGAATGTGTAAAACTATGCAATTTAAGATAGTAGTGGAGTTTGAAACCTTTCGAGCACACAGGACAGATGTATTTCTTCTCTTCTTCTTCTGTGTTATTCTCTATAGCAATTGTTGAACCGTGACTCTTCAAATGTTCTTCTAGATAGTAGAAGTGGTGGAAGATTTCGCCGCAGATATTGCAGATGCGCGATCGCTCGTCAGAAGGAATTATGTCAGAGAGGTTTTTGGAGGTGTCTGCTTGTTTGGGGATTTTGCGAGCGTTCTGCAGGACCATTGCGAGAACTTCGTTGCGATTCTCTTCTAGGATTCTGGAATAAAAGAAGGCGCGTTTAAAAGAAGCCATGTAGTTTCCGACCCAGAAAGAATAACACCCCATATTATCCCATGTTGTAAAGGCGACTAAGCGATACACCAGGTGTACTAACTCCCATGCCACTCGCATGCCAAGAGCGGTGACTACGGTAAACCCCTCCGAATGGCAACATTGGCATAAAAGGCTTCCACAAAGTTGTCATGAACACGTAGAACAATATCATTTCAAATAACTCGCTGGTGGACTGATGCTATAAAGTGCTACTAATAAGTGGGCGTAACGATTGCTCTGCCTGCTAATAAGACCAGAAAAAAAAAAACGGTATTTTTCGAAATCGAAGCAAACAAACCAAATATATTTCTACAGCTTACAATTATTTTTTTTCGACAATTGTTGACAAATTCTGTGTTGATTTCAGAAAAATAACTAGATCTATATCCCAAGTAGTTGCTGAGCTGTCCATGGCCAATCAATCCTCCACGTCACGCGGCCAACTTAAAATCCCTATAACCTCTTTATTTTCGCTTTGACAAATTTGTGGTCTGTTCTCTTCAATTTCGACAAATTCCTAAAATTTTATATGCGTTTTCTTTTCAGTTTTCTGAATTGAGAGGGAGAGAGAGAGGTGCTTGTAGTAGTATTATGGAATGGTAGTTGTATGGCAGTGAGTAGACTTACAGCCCCTCCTTCTGGTGCGTGGCCAGGTGCATCTGCACGTGGTACTTGGTGTTGAACATGTGCGCGCACACGGGGCACTCGTAGCGCAGCACGAACTTGTCGGCGCGGTGCGTCACGAGGTGCTTGTAGTAGTATTATGAAATGGTAGTTGTATGGCAGTGAGTAGACTTACAGCCCCTCCTTCTGGTGCGTGGCCAGGTGCATCTGCACGTGGTACTTGGTGTTGAACATGTGCGCGCACACGGGGCACTCGTAGCGCAGCACGAACTTGTCGGCGCGGTGCGTCACGAGGTGCTTGTAGTAGTATTATGAAATGGTAGTTGTATGGCAGTGAGTAGACTTACAGCCCCTCCTTCTGGTGCGTGGCCAGGTGCATCTGCACGTGGTACTTGGTGTTGAACATGTGCGCGCACACGGGGCACTCGTAGCGCAGCACGAACTTGTCGGCGCGGTGCGTCACGAGGTGCTTGTAGTAGTATTATGAAATGGTAGTTGTATGGCAGTGAGTAGACTTACAGCCCCTCCTTCTGGTGCGTGGCCAGGTGCATCTGCACGTGGTACTTGGTGTTGAACATGTGCGCGCACACGGGGCACTCGTAGCGCAGCACGAACTTGTCGGCGCGGTGCGTCACGAGGTGCTTGTAGTAGTATTATGAAATGGTAGTTGTATGGCAGTGAGTAGACTTACAGCCCCTCCTTCTGGTGCGTGGCCAGGTGCATCTGCACGTGGTACTTGGTGTTGAACATGTGCGCGCACACGGGGCACTCGTAGCGCAGCACGAACTTGTCGGCGCGGTGCGTCACGAGGTGCTTGTAGTAGTATTATGAAATGGTAGTTGTATGGCAGTGAGTAGACTTACAGCCCCTCCTTCTGGTGCGTGGCCAGGTGCATCTGCACGTGGTACTTGGTGTTGAACATGTGCGCGCACACGGGGCACTCGTAGCGCAGCACGAACTTGTCGGCGCGGTGCGTCACGAGGTGCTTGTAGTAGTATTATGAAATGGTAGTTGTATGGCAGTGAGTAGACTTACAGCCCCTCCTTCTGGTGCGTGGCCAGGTGCATCTGCACGTGGTACTTGGTGTTGAACATGTGCGCGCACACGGGGCACTCGTAGCGCAGCACGAACTTGTCGGCGCGGTGCGTCACGAGGTGCTTGTAGTAGTATTATGAAATGGTAGTTGTATGGCAGTGAGTAGACTTACAGCCCCTCCTTCTGGTGCGTGGCCAGGTGCATCTGCACGTGGTACTTGGTGTTGAACATGTGCGCGCACACGGGGCACTCGTAGCGCAGCACGAACTTGTCGGCGCGGTGCGTCACGAGGTGCTTGTAGTAGTATTATGAAATGGTAGTTGTATGGCAGTGAGTAGACTTACAGCCCCTCCTTCTGGTGCGTGGCCAGGTGCATCTGCACGTGGTACTTGGTGTTGAACATGTGCGCGCACACGGGGCACTCGTAGCGCAGCACGAACTTGTCGGCGCGGTGCGTCACGAGGTGCTTGTAGTAGTATTATGAAATGGTAGTTGTATGGCAGTGAGTAGACTTACAGCCCCTCCTTCTGGTGCGTGGCCAGGTGCATCTGCACGTGGTACTTGGTGTTGAACATGTGCGCGCACACGGGGCACTCGTAGCGCAGCACGAACTTGTCGGCGCGGTGCGTCACGAGGTGCTTGTAGTAGTATTATGAAATGGTAGTTGTATGGCAGTGAGTAGACTTACAGCCCCTCCTTCTGGTGCGTGGCCAGGTGCATCTGCACGTGGTACTTGGTGTTGAACATGTGCGCGCACACGGGGCACTCGTAGCGCAGCACGAACTTGTCGGCGCGGTGCGTCACGAGGTGCTTGTAGTAGTATTATGAAATGGTAGTTGTATGGCAGTGAGTAGACTTACAGCCCCTCCTTCTGGTGCGTGGCCAGGTGCATCTGCACGTGGTACTTGGTGTTGAACATGTGCGCGCACACGGGGCACTCGTAGCGCAGCACGAACTTGTCGGCGCGGTGCGTCACGAGGTGCTTGTAGTAGTATTATGAAATGGTAGTTGTATGGCAGTGAGTAGACTTACAGCCCCTCCTTCTGGTGCGTGGCCAGGTGCATCTGCACGTGGTACTTGGTGTTGAACATGTGCGCGCACACGGGGCACTCGTAGCGCAGCACGAACTTGTCGGCGCGGTGCGTCACGAGGTGCTTGTAGTAGTATTATGAAATGGTAGTTGTATGGCAGTGAGTAGACTTACAGCCCCTCCTTCTGGTGCGTGGCCAGGTGCATCTGCACGTGGTACTTGGTGTTGAACATGTGCGCGCACACGGGGCACTCGTAGCGCAGCACGAACTTGTCGGCGCGGTGCGTCACGAGGTGCTTGTAGTAGTATTATGAAATGGTAGTTGTATGGCAGTGAGTAGACTTACAGCCCCTCCTTCTGGTGCGTGGCCAGGTGCATCTGCACGTGGTACTTGGTGTTGAACATGTGCGCGCACACGGGGCACTCGTAGCGCAGCACGAACTTGTCGGCGCGGTGCGTCACGAGGTGCTTGTAGTAGTATTATGAAATGGTAGTTGTATGGCAGTGAGTAGACTTACAGCCCCTCCTTCTGGTGCGTGGCCAGGTGCATCTGCACGTGGTACTTGGTGTTGAACATGTGCGCGCACACGGGGCACTCGTAGCGCAGCACGAACTTGTCGGCGCGGTGCGTCACGAGGTGCTTGTAGTAGTATTATGAAATGGTAGTTGTATGGCAGTGAGTAGACTTACAGCCCCTCCTTCTGGTGCGTGGCCAGGTGCATCTGCACGTGGTACTTGGTGTTGAACATGTGCGCGCACACGGGGCACTCGTAGCGCAGCACGAACTTGTCGGCGCGGTGCGTCACGAGGTGCTTGTAGTAGTATTATGAAATGGTAGTTGTATGGCAGTGAGTAGACTTACAGCCCCTCCTTCTGGTGCGTGGCCAGGTGCATCTGCACGTGGTACTTGGTGTTGAACATGTGCGCGCACACGGGGCACTCGTAGCGCAGCACGAACTTGTCGGCGCGGTGCGTCACGAGGTGCTTGTAGTAGTATTATGAAATGGTAGTTGTATGGCAGTGAGTAGACTTACAGCCCCTCCTTCTGGTGCGTGGCCAGGTGCATCTGCACGTGGTACTTGGTGTTGAACATGTGCGCGCACACGGGGCACTCGTAGCGCAGCACGAACTTGTCGGCGCGGTGCGTCACGAGGTGCTTGTAGTAGTATTATGAAATGGTAGTTGTATGGCAGTGAGTAGACTTACAGCCCCTCCTTCTGGTGCGTGGCCAGGTGCATCTGCACGTGGTACTTGGTGTTGAACATGTGCGCGCACACGGGGCACTCGTAGCGCAGCACGAACTTGTCGGCGCGGTGCGTCACGAGGTGCTTGTAGTAGTATTATGAAATGGTAGTTGTATGGCAGTGAGTAGACTTACAGCCCCTCCTTCTGGTGCGTGGCCAGGTGCATCTGCACGTGGTACTTGGTGTTGAACATGTGCGCGCACACGGGGCACTCGTAGCGCAGCACGAACTTGTCGGCGCGGTGCGTCACGAGGTGCTTGTAGTAGTATTATGAAATGGTAGTTGTATGGCAGTGAGTAGACTTACAGCCCCTCCTTCTGGTGCGTGGCCAGGTGCATCTGCACGTGGTACTTGGTGTTGAACATGTGCGCGCACACGGGGCACTCGTAGCGCAGCACGAACTTGTCGGCGCGGTGCGTCACGAGGTGCTTGTAGTAGTATTATGAAATGGTAGTTGTATGGCAGTGAGTAGACTTACAGCCCCTCCTTCTGGTGCGTGGCCAGGTGCATCTGCACGTGGTACTTGGTGTTGAACATGTGCGCGCACACGGGGCACTCGTAGCGCAGCACGAACTTGTCGGCGCGGTGCGTCACGAGGTGCTTGTAGTAGTATTATGAAATGGTAGTTGTATGGCAGTGAGTAGACTTACAGCCCCTCCTTCTGGTGCGTGGCCAGGTGCATCTGCACGTGGTACTTGGTGTTGAACATGTGCGCGCACACGGGGCACTCGTAGCGCAGCACGAACTTGTCGGCGCGGTGCGTCACGAGGTGCTTGTAGTAGTATTATGAAATGGTAGTTGTATGGCAGTGAGTAGACTTACAGCCCCTCCTTCTGGTGCGTGGCCAGGTGCATCTGCACGTGGTACTTGGTGTTGAACATGTGCGCGCACACGGGGCACTCGTAGCGCAGCACGAACTTGTCGGCGCGGTGCGTCACGAGGTGCTTGTAGTAGTATTATGAAATGGTAGTTGTATGGCAGTGAGTAGACTTACAGCCCCTCCTTCTGGTGCGTGGCCAGGTGCATCTGCACGTGGTACTTGGTGTTGAACATGTGCGCGCACACGGGGCACTCGTAGCGCAGCACGAACTTGTCGGCGCGGTGCGTCACGAGGTGCTTGCTGAGCTTGCACGCCGCGTTGAAGCGCTTGGAGCAGATGTCGCACACGAACTCCTTGTCCGGCTTGTGGTGCTTCTTGTGGTACACCTGGGACAAAACATTCTTTTGAATTACGCTATACTAAATATAAAACATGCGTTGGGGGTCGCATACTGTGCAGGCATTAGGGCACGCAGGGTATGTCACAAGTGTGCTGTTTGAGGGACAGAACCAAACTTGAACTCTAGGTTGGAAACGTTTAAAATTCCCATCTGAGCAGGTTTTACTTTGACCAACCTGGGTCCGGAGTCTGTTTAGAAACTTTCAGGTTGACCACGGCAACTTGTGTCCAGGAGGAAGATTTTTGATGGGAGAGACAATGGGTTGGGTAGGATAGCACTGTTTTACCACAGTTTGAGCCATGTGTTACACGGTCCGCCAGAAAGTGGGAGCAAAAACTTCACGAAGCTTTTGCGACTTTGAAGGCTTTGTGGCACAGGCTTACTGTTGTGCATAAGGTGTTTGGTTGCCCATTTCAATCTTTCACTGGACCTTGCCACCGCTCTGCGAACATCTGGTGGCACTATACCTGCCAGTGGATACAACATCTGTACAGGCGTCGCTTTGAGACAACTAGTGATGATCCACCAAACCACTGATTAATGGGCTGAGCAGCAGCATGTCATCGGCATAACTTATGTTATTTTGGTCTAGCAGTAAATAACATAAGTTATGCCGATGACATGGTGCTGCTCAGCCCACAATCAGTGGTTTAAGAAGACTGCTCAATCTATGTCAAACTTATGTTGTGAAACACGGGTTAAAATACAATGAAAGCAAAAGTGAGTTCGTATTTTTCAAAGGTTTCTAAATAACCGAAGAATTCTTAATAAGAAGATAAAGTCTACGATACTTCTGCATTTCTCCAAGGATACCCATTCAGAAGTAAGATAGTAAGGAGCTGATAGCCACATGCTCTTCCCGATCCGTAAGTGATTGGCGGGGTTAAGCAACTAGGCCCGCGGTCAGTCCCATAGATGGGTGACCGACAAAGTGGTTTTAATTTCAGAGCGTCTCCGAGGGCGCGTTAAGCTGCCGTATGCCATTTGGCAACAGTCGTTAAGCCATGTCAGAGGTCTACTGGGCGGCTTGAACAACTCTGACACTAGAGTAACCACTGCCTGTACGATAAGTAAGTAATACAGTCTGTCTTCATATGACCGCTTTTCGTTCGGGACTACTCCCACCACTGCAACTCCTGTAAGCCAGGATCAATGGTGGCACACAATGAAATGTCACTGAGCGGTGAGGCTCAGGCATGTCCCGGTGATGCGGGATCCAAGACAGTTGTCGCGATTCCCCGGGACATGCCTGAGCCTCACCGCTCAGTGACCAATTTAATCAGAAAGAAACAAGGAGTTGGAAAAAAGTAGTTCCACTTCCCTCCAGAGCAAAGCGGGAGACAGAATCATAAAGCGGAAGAAGGACCATATAATATGTATGGTTATATGATCCTCTAGGCACTTTATATCATTCTGTCTTCCGCTTTGCTCTGGAGGGATGTGGAACTAGTTTTTTCCAACTCCTTGTTTAGTTTTTACGTTTTTACATATTCCAGAAGAATTCCACTAGATTGGTTACTGTTGTGATTGTAGGCAAAAAATATCATCACCCCATTGCATTCCGTGTGGGGCGAAGAATTCCTCTCGACAGAATATCTATCACTGGATGGGCAGCAGCGTCTCTCTGAGTTCTATACGACCATCATACTGCGATCACCAACCCGTCTGCCAAAGGTGGCGATTATGGCAAATCCCATGGAAAATTATGGACACAATGTGTATATCTTTTGGGGAGCCTTTTGTCCATTAGTGGACGTTTTTCGGCTGATATGATGATTTATTTATTTATTTTGTACAGATATCTTATTGCTAACAGATAATTCAAAGCACAATAAGTGGAACAATCATAATAATTTATATTCATAATCTATAGTACTTAGCTAATTTATTAACCATGTTAAAAAAAGTGAAAAGTTTTCTAATATTACGTATATACTACATAATATTGCGGCTGTCACGGCTGTGTGGTGACGGCCTAAGAATATCGCCACCCCCTCTCATCCCGTGGGGGGACGAAAAGTCGCCCCGAGGGAAATATATACAGCAGCGTTCTCCTGAGTACCATGTCCATCTTACTGCGATCGCCAACCCGTCTGCCAAGCGTGGCGATTATGGCAAATCCTCTCAAATGATCCTTGGGGGAGGCCATTGTCTAGCAGTGGACGTCTTTCGGCTGATATGAGGATGATGATGACGACATAATATTAGTAAAAGAAAATCGTAATAAAAAGTTACTGTATACTGCTCTCAATAGTCAATATGTGACGTCCTGCAACGGCTAGGAATGAATTTCCGTGCATGGGAATATGTCTATAGTTGAGTCACTTTCGATATCATTGATATAGCAATGATGATACTGGATTTGTGGAGCGCACTGGTTTGATCCACACCGGACATTAAATGATTAATTACTCCGTTTTCGATTTGTAATATAATTGAATTAACTCAGATAATGACGCCTGGGTTCAAATCCCGGGCCGGCGGAAAAAGGTTGCTCATTTAGTGATTTTTCGGAAAAGAAAAATTCCTTGGTTGGCGGTATTTAGATACCCCCGGGCCTCGAAGAACACGTAAAGTTATCGATCCTGTAACTGACCTCTTTCCGGGCGTGTCGCTGTGTCCCATCGGATTATGACAGTGATGGAATAGGCACACACTTGTGCGCTATAAGGTTTATATTCGTATAGTCAAGGGTTTCTATTCGTAAGTTACTATTTCACTTAACCCCGACCAAAGGTATATTAGTTTTTCAAAAAGCATATTATCTGCGTATGTGTATGTCTGTCCCGTCATAGCTACAAAACGTACGTACCGGTTTCATCAATATGGCTAGGTCGGGGTCGTGAAGTTTTTTGTGGTATACCTGGGGACGAGATTAAATTTCTCAAATAAATAATAATATAATAACTTCCCGGCTAATTACTATGGAGACTAACCAAATGTACTGTGGGTCTAATTTATCTATAACTAGCTGTGCCTCGCGGTTATATCCACGTTAAACTTAATAAATTATAGACTATGTGTTAATCCAGGGCGTCATATCAAATTTTATTAAAATCGCTCCATCCGTCTACACGTGAAGAAGTAACAAACATACACATTCATTACCTTTTCCTTTATAATATTAGTGTGATATTTATAAGAAAACATTGCCGCCAAAGCCAGACCAATCTGAAATGGCAGTGAGCGGCACATAGCTCGTAGAACCGACGACCGCTAGGGGGTGAGAGGGGGGAAGGTTCTCGAGTGGAGTCCACGATAACGGAAACACTCAGCGTCGGCAGGTCTCCGACAAGGTGGACCGATGATCTTGTGAGGGTCGCTGGAAGTAGCTGGATACGAATAGCACAAGGCCGACAATAATAACACCTTAATATAGACAGAACCATTGACAATATGTATTAAAAATATTAGACTTAAACTAGATAATTAAACTTAAACATAATCTCTTGACAATAACTTGATACGAGCTAGCTAAATATCATTGCTGTTATAAAATAAATTTTATAAATGTTTTCATACAATCAATACAATGTGTACATAATAGCTATGTTACTAGAAATAATAATGTTTACAACTCTAATACTACAAACATGTTCTGACTATTTACAAGCGCTTTTTTAAAGTCTACGTGAATAAAAACATTTTTTATTTTATTTTACCGGCAATTGTGTTGATTTTTGGGGGAGGTCTTTGTCCAGTGGGCGTCTTTCGGCTGATATGATTATGATGTGGATAACTAGATATATCAAGTTGGGAGGGTAACTCAGATTTTCTCAGGTTCCGCACGGCGCAAAAGGGGGCGCCAAACAAGCATACCCGCGTTCTCGGGCCTCTTCCCATGAGGCACCAAGAGAGGTCCACGGCAGGTTAGGTTTAGTCGGTGCGAGTTCGACATACCCACCCGCAAACAATTTTTGCGGGTGGCATGCGTAGGCATTCCCCCCTTTTTTAGGGTTCCGTAGCCATATGGGAAAAAAAGTAACTCTTATGGATTCGTCATGTCTGTCTGTCTGTCTGTCCGTCCGTATGTAACAGCCACTTTTTTCCGAAAGTATAAGACCTGTACTGTTGAAACTTTGTAAATAGATGTATTCTGTGAACCGCATTAAAAGTTTTCACACAAAAATAGAAATAGAATAATAATTTTGAGGGTTACTACATAGAACTGAAAATCGAATAAAAATTTTTTCTTCGTACCCATACATGTGGGGTATCTATGGATAGGTCTTCAAAAACGATATTGAGGTTCCTAATATCATTTTTTCTAAACTGAATAGTTTGCGCGAGAGATACTTCCAAAGTGGAAAAATGAGTACCCCTCCCCCCCTTGTAACTTATAAAATAAGATAATGATAAAACTAAAAAAATATATGATGTACACTATCATTTAAACTAACAACGAAAATTGTTTTGAACGAGATCTAGTAAGTAGTTTTTTTAATGCGTCATAAATCGTAAACCACAATTTACCTTTTATTTAATCAACTGAAATACTGGCTGCTGCGGAACCTTTCATGGGCGAGTCCGACTCGCACTTGGCCGGTTTTTATTTTATTTACGTGGTGGATATGCTCAAATCGCATGCCTGTCGCTTGGGGAGGCGAAGGGGTATGTAGGGCTTCCCACTAAAACCCCCACGGTGGCCAGCCTCACAGTGCTTGTAGCGGGGGCTCTGGGTACTCCCAGTACCCCCGCCGTGCACTGCAGCCTCAGCAAAGCTCTCACCCGGGGAGGGGAGGAGGCATTCCCCCCCCTCACCAGGCCTTATAAAAAAATGATATATCAAGTTACCATGGTTTCTTTCTTGGTGTACCCGCGTCCGCAGATGGTGCAGATGTAGGGCTTGGGCCCGCCGTGCGTGGCCTCGTGCTCCTTCAGCGCGGCCGCGTCGGGGTGCTCCTCCAGGCAGAAGTTGCAGCGGAACACGGGGGTCTCGCCCTCGTGCGACTGCTTGTGGACCTCCAGAGTCTCCAGATGGAGGAATCTGGAAAAGAAACGTCTAATAATGTACTGTATATTTTTTATTGCCAATACATTGGAATTCAATGTATATTATTATTATTATTTGTTTGGGCTTGATGTCTTGATGGCATCTTGCTACCTCGACCATTACTGATCTATTGTAGCAGAGCTCCTTGACTTTGTCAAAGTTCACTGCTCAATCCTACAGCTTCCAATAACTCCCAGATTGTGCAGAGAGTGTTTGTATCTCTTCCGGTTGCATAATATGCTGTCCTAGGTGGATACTTCTACAACGCATTAGCGGCCTGCACGAACACAGAATATGCAAAGGAGTTTCCTCTGATTCTTGGCAGAATCTGCAGGTTGTGCTGTCGGCCAACTTTAGGTTGAACATGTGCTTATTCAGCTTGCAGTGTCCGGTGAGAATTCGAGTTACCGCACATGTTTTGTAACGTTTGAATTCAAGTAATTCTTTCGACAATTTTTTGTTATAGCCCTTGATAACAGCCTTTGAGTGTAGAGATCCAGCTGAGGATTTCCACAGTTCCATGGCTGCTGAGGTGCATTGATCGTTTAGGAAAGAGTAGGCCCTTTGCTTGGTAATACCACAAATTTAATGTATATAGGTTCCTTGTAAAACACCAACAACCTCGCAGGTATAGATAGCTAACACCATAAGCAACAACTTTTGTTCTACGAGTTCGGATATATTTCATAACATTAAAAAAAAAACTTAAAATTTTATGTTGTACTGTGGTGACATTTGTAAGTCTATGTTTCATTCATAAATGAAAGGACGACGTGCGAACGACGCTAAACTCGCGCGCGTGTGCGTGGCATTGTGTTCCGCGTTAAATACTTATTTTTGTGAGAAAATAAAATCTAACAAATTATCAAAACTCGTAGAACAAAAGTTGTTGCTTTTGGTGTTAGCTATCTAGTGCTGCGAGGTTGTTGGTGTTTTACAAGTATGCCGTTTCGAGAAAATTCTTTATCGATTAACCCGTTGCAGTTGAAGTATAGTTTGATTGACATAAAATTGTCATGCTATAATCGACTCAAAGCAGTTGTAACAGGGTTTAAAATTACTTGTAGTACGATGTTACTAATTCGCACCATTAGCCGTTGACTGATGCAAACTTTCAAGTTCTTTTTATCGTTCCGATTTGCGTCATTTGCAGTGAAGGGGTTAAAAAGCGGAGAAGTCACATACATTCAAAAATAAAAGTGTGTGTATGTGTGTGTGAGATTTACACACAGAGGAAGTCAAACTTCAAAAAAGAATTAGTTAACTATAGAGTATCAGGAGTATTCAGATAATTAAAAGGTTTATTCAGTTTATAATACTTTTAGCAAGCATATATTTATAATTTTAATGCAAAATATTACATTTCATATTTACATGTTCATTCACACAAATGTCTGTCCTGGGTGAGAATCGAACCCACGACCTGCGGCGTGAAAAGCATTTACCAACCACGCAAACCGGCCCGTCAAAACCTTTTTTATTTATTTATAAAATACCCGTGTGCCTAATAGTATGATGCGCCTGCGCAACAGGTGTACTCACTTCTGCTGGCAGTACTCGCAGCTGTGAGGCCTCTTGTAATAAGCCCTCTTCCGAGTCTTGTCCCCTTTCTTGCCCTTCTTAGACTTGGACCGCTTCTTCGTTTTCCTGACAAAAGACAAAAAAAACTACATTACTACAACTCTGGTAATACTTCTATGTGGATATTGTAAAATGAATTGTGGACTGTCATCATCATCAAAGTACGTCCACTGCTGGACAAAAGCCTCCCCAAAGAACGGGGGGATATGTCATAATCGCCACGCTTGGCGATCGCAGGTTGATGGTCATAGTTCACAGAAAAACGCTGCTGCCCGTTCTCTGGTAGGTATTCCCTCGGTCGATTTCTACGCCCCCCACGGGATGAGATGGGGTGATGATATTCTATGCCGTTACCACACAGCACTATGACTGTAATAATAGGTCTTTACCTATGAAATTGCCGTTTTGTATGAAAAAATTTAAACGATTTTTTTTCATGAATTTTTTTATTTGTATTAATCGAAGTAATCACCCATGCAATCAATGCATCTTTGCCATCGCAGTGGCAGTTTATTGATGCCCTTCTTAAAGAAATCAGCTGGACGGGAGGCAACAAATTCTTCAAAGGCATTTTGTACTGCCTCTCGGGTATTGAATTTTTTTCCCGCCAAGAAGTTATCCAAATTCTGGAAAAAGTAGTAGTCTGTAGGCGCAAGGTCTGGTGAGTAGGGCGGATGACGGAGAGCTTCCAACCCCAGTTCTTGCAACTTGGAGACCGTCTGCTGTGCAGTATGAGGTCGCGCGTTGTCGTGCAGGAGCAGCGGAGACGAGCGATTGACCAATGCTGGTTGGAGATGCGCCAGCTTCTCCATCATTGTGCTCAGTTCTTCACAGTACACATCTGCAGTAATGCTCACCCCGTTTGGTAAGAAGCTGTGATGAATCACACCGGCGCTAGACCACCAAACAGTGACCATCACTTTTCTAGGGGTAAGTTTTCGTTTAGGGCATTGTTTAGGTGCTGAACCAGGATTCAACCAACTTGCTGAGCGCTTGCGGTTATCAAACAGAATCCATTTTTCATCGCAGGTAACAATGCGGTTCAAAATTCCTTCATTTGTGTGTCTGTTGAGCAGTGCAAGGCACGTCTCGACGCGTACTTCGCGCTGGCGATCATTGAGTTCGTGGGGCACCCATTTGTCAAGCTTTTTTACCTTGCCAATTTGACGCAAATGGACCAATATTGTTTTGACGCTAACGTCGAAAGCTGCTGCTAATTCAGCCGTAGATTGTGTATCATCAGCTTCCACAACCGCCTTTAATTCGTCATTGTCGACCAAAGTCTTCGGACGACCGCGAGGTTCATTTTTCAGGTCGAAATTTCCAGAACGGAAGCGAGCAAACCAATAACAGGTGGTGCGTTGGTTTGTAGTGTTAGCTCCGTAAACGTCGTTGATGTTGCGTGCCGCTTGTGCCGCGTTGCTGCCACGACGGTACTCATATTCCATAATTACTCGAATTTTTAACGTATCCATGATGACGAAATGATTGAAATGCGATGAAAATGTAACACTAATCAATAAAGAAATGACTACTTTTGGAAAAAAGAATCCATGTTTTTAAAATAAAATTAATTTGAAATTAGAATTCTTAGCCAAACAAAAATTATTTTGATTTGAAATGGCCAGTACTGCAGAACGGCAATTTCATAGGTAAAGACCTAATATTAGTTTATGCAGTAAAACATAATATAATTGAACTATAGACTATACAACATGTAACGTAATTAACGCACACCCTTAAATATCCCAATTAGAATATTATGTTGTAATCATAATACATACACTGAATTTTTTATTTGACATTATTTACTAAATTATTTTCTTGGGATAAAGGTTATTTTTCTTTATTTTGTCTTAAATGATGCCATTGTATGGATACAAATAAAACTGCGACTTAAAAGTCGATTTACAGTCCATTTCAATTTGTTTTGACTGCACAGGGTCAATATGACAATAATTTCCGTAGTTTTAATTATTTTGGAATAAAAAAATTACTATATTAAATATGATATAAATCGATTCAGTAAACGATTCTAAACAAACTATTTTATTTATTTATTTACACTTCAGTACAATGGGAATGTACATGGGCGGACTTAATGCCAAAGGCATTTTCTACCAGTCAACCTGCGGGTAGTGCAGAGAGATCATGGTAGGTGCACTTAGGTATAAAAAACGTATTTACTTATTATAATTATAAATAATAATAATTAAGAATACTATCCATAATATATAAATATATACAATACGTACTATAAAATAAATACTATATGATTTTAAACTAATGAATACTATACTATACTACACTAAATAAAATTATTGATGAGACATTTCTGCGTGAAGCTTCTTACAAATATGCTCACGTACTTTCTTTTTAAACGCAAAGCGAGTCTTAGCCATCCTGATTCCAAAAGGAAGCTCATTCCAAAGAAGGATAGATTGGACAAAGAAAGAAGAATGAATAAAGTCAGAGCTATGAGGTGGACATCGTAAAAGACGATTATGAGTAGAGCGGAGAGTTTTACTATGAGTAGCAAAAAGATATTGAAAATGGGGCGTTAAATAAGAAGGAGCAGTAGGAGAGTCCAGTATGGAGAAAGGTGTGGTAAGCGCTCTTAAATTTCTTCGCTGGCGAATGGGCAACCAGTTTAACTGGGTGCGGTAAGCAGACACATGATCATACTTACGGAGATTGAAAACGAATCGAATGCAGTTATTTAGAAGTCGGTCAAGTTTGTTAAGAAGATCTGCATTCAGGTCAAAATAGCACACATCACTATAGTCGACAATAGGAAAAATTAGAGTCTGCACAAGCATTTCCTTTGTTCTGGATGGAAGGAATTTTCTTAGCCTATAAAATGCCCTCAGAATTCCAGTAATTCTCTGGCTGATGCCAGAAATATGGCTTTGCCAGTTTAGATTGCTGTCAATTACCAGTCCCAGATCTTTAACTTTTTGGCTAATGGGGATGTGATAGTTGTCAAAAAGAATAGGTGGCAAACTGCCAACATCTACCTTGCACATCATTCTTGAGCTACCCACAACGATTGCTTGGCACTTTGATGGGTTGACGGTTAATCCAAACTTATCTGACGAGATTTTCAAGAATTGTAAGTCTCGATTTATTTTAATAATTGCCTCTGCCAAACTATCGACACTCGCCTGGGTGTACAGTTGTAGGTCGTCAGCATAAAGATGATACGCACTCTGAAGATCATGAGTTAAGAGGTCAATAAATACTGAAAACAAGAGAGGTGAGAGAATACCGCCTTGAGGGACACCAGTTTCTAATTTGCACCAATTCGATGACACTTCGCCATGGCGAACTGACTGCTGGCGCCCTCGAAGGTAAGATGAAAACCACTCCAGCGCTTCATCTGAGATCATAAGATGGGAGAGGATGGATAAAAGGATATCGTGACTGACGGTATTAAAAGCATTTGAAAAATCGATCAACACCAGCACAGTGAGGTTGGTCGCCTCCATGCCGGTTCTAATATCGCCAGTCACTTTAAGGAGCGCCGTAGTGGTACTGTGCCCTGGTCGGAATCCGGATTGTAAGGGGCTAATCAGCTGATTAGATAGCACAAAATGGGATAGTTGTTTGTGGACACAGGACTCAAGCACTTTAGACAGGAAAGGAAGGATGGAGATAGGACGATAATGACTAGGAAGTGTGGGATTTGAAATCTTGGGAAGTGGACGAACGTGAGCGTTTCGCCATATGGAAGGGAAAAGTCCGGAATCAAGGGAATAATTTATGATGTGTGAAATTGCAGGCAACAGTTGGTCTAGGATTGGTAATATCATGCGTCGGCTGATTTCATCGCAGCCAACTGCATTGGATTTGATGGACAGGATAATCTTTTTGATCTCATTTGAATCGACTGGGGTAAAGTGAAAAGCATTAATGTTAGGACGCGTTAGACCATTTAAAAATGTGATAGTTTCGAGCTTTGGTTTGATGATCCATAGGAGAAGTAGTAGAGAAAAAAATATTAAGATCATCTAGTCGAATTGAAGTGGGAAGGTCTAAGTTACGCGATTTGCCGATACCAAGAGTCCCGAGGAACTTCCAGATACCGGCAGGAGAAGAAGATAAAATGTTGTCTTGAATATGGCGGCGTTTAGCATTACGTACCATCTGATTACACTTATTCCTAGCAACTTTGAAATTGTTCCAGTTTTCATCGGAACGGTTTCGTTTAAAGTTACGAAAGGCGCGGTCCCTACGCTTCATCGCCATTAAAATCCCTCGCGTCATCCATGGTGCTGGTGGGCGCCTCACAGTAACTTTTTTGACAGGTGCGTGAGTGTCGTATAACTTAATTACCGCTTGACTGAAAACTAGTACCTTTTCATCTATAGACTCGGATTTATACAGAAATTCCCAGTTGACCTCAGAAGCATCCTTACACAGGTTTTCGACATTTATCCGAACAAAAGAACGCAGATGCAGCACTTGAGGTTTGGGTTTGGGTGGCTTAAGGATGTAGGATAGGAAAATTAGGTCATGATGGGAAAATCCGGGAGCATCATGTTGTCCATACGATGAGACTAAAGGCGGATTGGAGGTAAGGATTAGGTCGAGCCAAGTATCTTCACCCGAGGCATTGTGGTGAGTAGCTTGTAGGGGCAAGACATGTAAGCTACTTGACTCGACTATGTGTATGAGTTTACGGGAACGGGGAGAGTTTGGAGCAAGGAGGTTGGTATTGAAATCTCCCATAATGATGTGATGAACATACTCCGAACCCAAAGATTCTAATACCGATTCTAAATCAGTGAAATAATCGACATTGGGTGGATTGTATACGACACCAATAATGGTTTTAGACATTTTGACAGAAACCTCAAGAAAAAGAAACTCGGCTGTGGCAGAATAATTAGATGAAGAAATAGCCACAATCTTATACGGAAGGTCGGATCTCAAATAAATAGCAACACCACCACCGCCTTTTCCTATTCGGTCATTACGAATAAGAATATAACCAGGAAGAGGATACAAGACAGAAAGAAGGTGTGGTTTGAGCCAGCTCTCGGAAATCAGGACGGCATGTACATTACATGTTGAAAACGCTTCCAGTAGATCGCTATAATGACTAGGGATGCTTTGAGCATTCAGATGACAGACATTCAGTGAATGTTTATGACCTGCAGCAAATTTATCGTTTAAAAAGTCACCAAGCGTGTCCCCGGACGAACGAAAGCTATCATCGTCATCGTCAGATGATATAGCAGAGTGAAATGACTCATCGTCAGAACTATACAGCATACTAAATATATATATATATATATATACAATATACAATAAAATATTCAAAATAAAATAATACCTAATAATAATAAAGCTTTCTTTTTGGTGCAATATTTGAATCAAACCCAAATCTCTGCACCACCCGCCAGCGTACAAGTACACTACTACATCTCAACAAACATAAAACAACACAATAAAGTTATACCTATATGTAGAAGAGAAAATAAAAAAAGGAATAACGAGTAAGTAAACTAAAATGAATAACATAAAAAAATGTCCAGTGGGTAAAACGTCCAAAGGTACACAACATGTCCATGAAACGGAACATAATTACAGACTTCTGTCAATTTGACTTCTGTCAATTTGACATTAACTTGTTTTGTCTTCACGAAAAATTAATAAACGAAACTTACCTACCTACGAAAAAACAATAAAACAAGACATTCAATGAATATAAAGAAGAAAAATCAAGCTAGTGGAGGGCAAATAAATTAAAACATAAAACTTGTATGTAGCGTAAACCACTCACTGCGTGGGATATTCTAACAGATGATACAAAACTAATTGGATATGTACGGTAAGTAACAACGATAATTTATGCTATTGCTGGGATATTGCGTTATACACAACACGATGAACTAACTTTCTAATGCACTATATTTTTCAGATTGCCTGGGTCGACCTTATTAGAACTCGAAGATCCCGGCGACGCCTTTGGATACCTGGCAATGAGTGCGGTCAGCTCTTCATTTATTTTTATTTTTTTATTTTATTTTACTTTATTGGGACATAAAACAGTTACACATTAGGTATAGTTAAATTATTTAAATATAAATTTTAAGAATAGGTAAACGTGTAACCCACACCAATGTCCGCGAATTAATGTTAAAAATAGGTAGTAATAAATGCGTGCATTAATTAAGCAGAGAAGTACCTATGTAGGTACTAGTGAGTAGGTATTAACTATAACTATTTTAGTAGTTCAGTAGCCATTTTTTTGAACTTAAAGTGCGATAGTGCAAAAATGAAGATTATAATCGAATGTTATAATGTTTCTGTTTTTTGTGAAAGTAATTATATTGCATTTGGGTAAGCTGAGCTGAAGTTTATTTTGTAAACAGTATCGAGAAAGTCTATCTAGGTCTTCCTGTAAAAGTAGGCAATCTTGTATGGTTTTGCATGTCTTGTAAATTTTGATATCGTCGGCGTACATTAGAAATTGGGAATGGATGAAACATGTTTTAATGTCATTAACGAATAAAGTATACAATAGTGGCCCAATTATTGAGCCTTGGGGCACACCAGATGTGACGATAATTGGGTTAGATTGGAAGCCATTAATAACCACCTTTTGTGATCTATTAAATATGTAAGCCATGAACCAACGCAATAGGTTGCCACGGATACCATTATAAGCAATTTTATCTAGTAGCAATTTATGGTCCACCTTGTCGAAAGCCTTCCGAAAATCGGTGTACACAGCGTCAACCTGAATCTGTCCATCCATATTTTTAAATAAATAATCTGTAAAAACCATTAGATTGGTATTAGTTGAACGACGTTTCACAAATCCATGCTGTTCACGAACTATAAGGTTGTGAATCTGTGAGTATAATGCGCCATGTACAAGACTCTCGAAAAGTTTCGACAAGGTGGAGAGTATCGAAATAGGACGATAATTATTTATACTTGATTTGTCACCACTCTTAAACACCGGTGTGATATTAGCCCGTTTCCAAATATCGGGAAAAGTCCCCTCGCGCAAGCATTTATTAAATAAAATATGGAGTGGAAGGACTATGTTATTTGCGATTTTCTTTATAAAGATAGGTGGAATGCCATCAGGACCTGAACCTTTAGTCGAGTCAAGTTTTTTTATCGCATTATGTATTGTATCGACTGGTAAGTAGATGTCAGAGATACAAGGCGAATTATCTGCATATGCACTAGGTGACTGCCACGTCATGGGGTCTAAGGTCGAGGGTTCATAAACAGAAGTGAAATAGGTTGAAAACATATTACATATATCAGTCGGATTATTAGAATTAAGATTTTCAAGATACATGCTCGCTGGAATCTCCACTCTGCCTTTTCGATTAGAAACGTAAGTCCAGAAATGTTTTATACTAAGCGGGATGCTGTCTTCAACCGATTTCATGTATCTTGCGAAACATGTAACACATTCAGACTTAAAACGTTTACGATGGACTGAAAAACTTTCATAATCCGATGCATTGGAATAAATTTTCCATTTTAGCCAAGCTTTTTCCTTGGTTTTGAAAATGCGAATTAGGGCAGGAGAGAACCACACTGGAAAACGTGATTTTTTTATGCGAGTAAATGGAACATGTGTTTTGATAATACTATAAATTTTATCATAAAATATTTCAACCGCTCGATGAGCTGACGACTCGTATAACAATTGATTCCAGTCTAATTTGCACAGCTCGTTATTAATTAAATCATATTTGGCCTTATAAAAATTATGTTTAGTATATAATTGCCGTTTCATTGGTATAACTTTTGTATCTAGCGACGTTACTACCAAGAAGGCGGGGTGATAAGTATCAATAGGTAACAGTGGTAGACAAGTTTTGGCCTCGCAGTCAACGTTTGACAGAAACAAGTCAAGTATGCATCCTAAATTATTCCTTATTGTATTGTATTGAAAAGTATTAGTAAAAGAAATAAAATTGCTGAAAAAACTGCTTATTGTATCTGTCGCTTGTGGAATCACATAGTTTATTCCACTACGGTCCAACCAGTTTAGGCCTGGTAAATTATAATCACCTAATACGAAAACTGCGTCAGTACTAGTGTCATTAATGAAGTCTTGCAAAATATCTAAGTGTGATGTATACAAGTGGTCCGGTGAATTCCGCGGTAAATAGGCTGCACTAATAAAATGGCGCTTAGAGGGCCGCGACGCGGGCAGCTGCACCAATACGTGTTCAATAGCAGCATGCGAGGCGCGCATCAAAACGTTAGAAGGTCGTAACGTTTTCAAAACGGCTATGAGCACACCGCCACCATCTCGTTTTCCCGTAATACTTCGGTCACGGTCACATCTAAACACCAGATACCTATCGTCAATGAATTCACTGTCAGATATGGTGGGTATCAGCCATGTCTCCGTGAGAACTATTACGTCATAAGAAAATGATAAAATATTTATAAATAAGGTGTGGAGCTTAGTACGAAGTCCTCTGCAGTTTTGGTAGTAAATATTTAAATTGTACTTATCCATCGGTAAAAGAAAAAATATAAAATACGTTACCAAAACAAGGCTTAAAGTTCATTACAATTAGAGATCTGAACGAATTAAAATATGAAACAAGTAAATGAGTTTTACAACACATATAGAATGTTATCAATAACGGCAAATAGGAACGATAATATTTTAAGCACGATCTTATAACTATTGTTCTATCTTTGCAAAAGTATAAGTATTTACTATCTGTTCTTAAAAACACTAATATATAATTAAGTTTAACTACACTAACATGGTCTTGCTTCTTACTATTAATTAACGAAACATAATTAAGAAAGTTATAATATTTTAAATTCATTGCACATTTATTTTGAAGCATGAGGGTCATCGGCAGGTTATTCGTACTAACTTCAATAGTAAAAACGGCGTAAACAACACAGAGTAGACTACGAGTCAGAGAAGTCGCACTTCGGGCTAAACAAGATAACATGTAATAAAAAGTTAGACTGCACTGAAACCAAACTTTGACGCACACATAAATATATCATTCAGGTGCTTTATAGGGTTTAATTTTGCATAAGTCTTCTTCGGTACGGATAGGAAAGGCTGCCTGAGCAACATCAGCGCGAACAAGTATAACACCATTTTTGATCCAGACAAATCGATGCCCGTTTTGTTTCGCGGCTTCTTTAGTTTGACGAAATAATATCTTGTTGTTCAATGTAAGGTGCTCATTTATATAGATCTTATTCGAATTCGTATCCAGCTTCAGCTCATCAGACGTAATTCCTTTTTTGCGACGTGCAGCCGCAATAAAGTTGTCACGTAGAATTTGGCTTGAAAGTTTGACCACTATGTTTTTTGGTCTTGTGGATTTTGGATTCAATTGCGGTACTCGATGAATAGCAATGACGTCACGTGGCAAAAGTGTTTGCTTGATCAAAGTAGCAATATTTTCAAATATCTGGAGCAAGTTTTCACCGCGTTTTTCGGGCAAGTTGCTTATCTCGACATTGCAGTTTCGGGATTTTTGCTCCGCTACTTCCAATTTTTTTTCCAGGATAGCAATTCGTTGGACAACTCCCTTAGGAGAAGAAATATTCTCTTCGAGTTTCGAGATACACGATGCAAAATTATTCGACTTCTCTTCCAAGTAATCATATTTGTCACTTATAAACTTGATAGTAGACTTTATTCCATCAAATTCGGATAAGAGTATTGAAAATTTTTCATCCTGTTTTGCCAAGCACGTTTCAAACATAGATTTCATATTCGCCTGAAAATCTTTCAGCTCATCACGCAAATTTATATCACTATTGGATGGCACGCCTTTGCGGTAAGTGACGTATGGAGGAGGAGACTCCTTATCTATTAAGGACCCATCGATAGTTGTTTCACCAGATCCAGGTAGATCGTCGACATCACTAATACGGTCAAAAGTGCTGTTTAAAGTTGCCATAACGTTGACGAAGTTAGGAAGTCTCTGTCCAATACACTACTCTGTACGGCAAACGCACCTGCCGATAACACTAATGAGTATAATAGTCACAAACGCACTAATTACGCACACAAAGATATTTTTAAAACAAGTTATACTGATTGAGTATAAGACAGCCGCTCTGCTGTGAGGCGCACGACGGAATGTGAATTTGAAGTTAATCTGTGCCGGTTTCCATCTGCTGTTTTAACGAAAATTGTCCCATCCTGGGACCATACAGAGCGAAATCCAAAATGCACTTTTGTTTGGGAGAAGACAGCTTGCCTAGCCTTAGTGAGGAATTCTTTCACGGAGATAGATGATCCTTTCAAGCTGGATTTAGCTCTCCAGATTGCAGTTTTGTCTACTATACTAGATAGCCGTACGGCCGTACGCCGTGACGGCGACAAATATCGGAATCAGAATATCATCACCCCATCTCATCCCGTGGGGGGCGTAGAAGTCGACCCGAGGGAATATCTACCAGAGGATGGGCAGCAGCTTCCTTCTGATTACTATGACCATCTTACTGCGATCGCCAACCCGCCTGCCAAGCGTGGCGATTATGGCATATCCCCCCAAGACGATTCTTGAGGGAGGCTTGTCCAGCAGTGGACTTATTTAGCTGTAATGATGATGACTAGATAGCCGTATGAGAATAGGACGATGACGCTCTTTGCTGGGGGACCCAAGCCTGTGACATACCTTGATGGATGATGCAGAGATGTCAGTTAGCCCCAGCTTGTTGTTAAAGACATCCAACAGTAACTCGGAGCAGTTTTCATTCTCCTTCTCAAGGATGCCAGAAAATACAAGTGCCTTCCTTCGACTTCTAGTTTCAAGGGCATCAATTTGATGAGAACATTCACTAATTTGTTGCCGTAGAATACCAAGGATGTTGTATGTAAGCTCCTTGAAGGACCGGAGCTCTTCTGCCACCTTTGCCACAGTGTCCTTCTGACCGGAGGTACCAGCATTCTGCAGCTGACTTTGAAGGTCAGCAAACTTCTTTCTCCTCAAGTTTGTGCTGTGTTGACAAAATCTGAGACAGTTGACTCATCTTGGTTATAATCCAGTGATATTTGTTAAGTGCAGTGCAGTGTAGTTGTTGAGCTGGCAGGTGGTGTGAATATGGTTGCTAAGTCACATATAACTTTGAACTACTGTAAGTACTACAGATTTAAGTTTAATATACTGTAAATTCTTATAAAAATACTTATGAAATACTTTAAATTAAATTAGAATATCAATTAGCAAATTGAAACACATCTGTACTTTTCTAACACCTACCCCCCTATTTTCAGGATGTGCGTTAATTAAGTTACATGTTGTATATATAATAGTATATGCGCCCGCGCGTCCCAGCCGATGCCAGCCGACGAGAGCCGATGATGCACGAACGAAATTCTTTGGCTTTGTGGTGACGGCGTCTACTATCAGAATATAATCACCCCATCTCATTCCGTTGGGGCGTAGAAGGCGACCCGAGGGAATATCTACCAGAAGAAACAGCAGCGTTTTTCTGAATACTATAACCATCATACAGCAATCGCCAACCCGTCTACCAAGCGTAGCGATTATGGCATATCCCTTCAAGATGATTCTTGGGGGAGAGTTTTCTTCTTTCAGCTTTTATGAAGATTCTTTGGATGAATTTTCCGAGTTGTTTCGAAAACTACATAGAAGCCTCTAGTAAAGTCTCCACTTTACTGGGGAGGACTTTGATTCGACTGTGACAGATTTTACAAGACTTTGACTAAATGATAAAGACGCTACGTACAGACGCCAGCACATCAAGCTACCCCAATCTGTCAAATTTATTTCATAGATTTTCAACTTTACCACAAAAGCATAAGGTTCACTTTCAATTGCGGAAATTTGACAGATTGGGGCAGCTTGATGTGCTGGCGTCTGTACATGCTTTAATGAGACCATTATTAATTAAGACTGAAGGATTTTATCCCTGCTCAAAAAATATTAAAATAAACACATATTCTTTGGAGTTTTTGTGCCAACACGGAAAAAAGACGCATCGAGGCTTCGAGGCATTGCTTCATTTTCTAAACTACAAGTTGAAATAACTATTATTATAGATGAGACTCCAGTTAGGTTATTTAAAAAGAAATCACATAAATCCAACCGAATTTATATTTCACAAGAACAGATATAAATGCTATCACCATTATTTTAAACAATATGGCATTAAATAAATTGTAGAACGACACGACCACAACCGACGCATTCGAACGCCACGCACCGAGTGAGCCCGAGGCCCAGCAAGCGATTATATTTATAGTGCCGTGTTAGTTTCCGATCTGGCGTAAACTGGATTCGATAATACTATATTATAAAATGACAGTTATTTCAAAATTATCTAATTATTATAAAATTAAAGACACAATATTTTAACCGAGAGTGTTTTGAAGGTTTTTTGTCAACATCGGAGATTAAGTATGTCGCAGATTCTGACGGATTTAACTCCGAAGCATCGTCGGTGTCAGCCATCATGCACGTGGTGAAAAGAATCAGTGCGCACACCCGGCGCCGTCGAGCTCTGTATGCCAACTGTGTCGTGTCGCTAACACACTAATGTCACTTAGACAACTGACAGACGTCAAACGTCACATGCGACAGTTCATAGACAACCTCGACTCGAACTACTGACTCAGTGAGTAGTGTTTTCCAAACGCTAATAGATGGCGTTACTAGTACGTAAACAGTCCTTTAACTTAATTTCTCCGACAAGTATATTTGATTTTAGTCAAGACTAGCTGTGCCCGCGACTTCGTTCACGTGTTAATTAGTTTATTTTGATTTTTTTTTTGTTTTTTTTTCAAATTAAATGTTTTTTTCTAAAATAAAAGTAGCCTAAGTTACTCCTTATTACATCAGCTACCTGCCAATAAAAGTCCCGTCAAAATCAGTCCAGCCATTTCAGAGATTAGCCGGAACAAACAGACAGACAAAAATTGTAAAAACAAATATTTTGGTGTAGGTACCGTATATATATTCATATTTATGTAGAAAAAAACGGTTATTTCAATATTACAAACAGACACTCCAATTTTATTTATTTGTATAGATTTAGCCAATTCATCTTTTTGTCTATCCGTGTGGCGCAGCGGTTACGTAAGTCCCTTGCCACTTCGCGTCTAATATGTATGTCAATAGTTGTTCTGAGTTTGGATATACATACATTGTGTCCGTCAATTATGTTTGTAAAATACCTCGCAACACAGGGATTAATTTCCCAAGTGCGAGCGTTGTCTTTTTTAAGAAAAAAATAACGAAAAAAGCCTGATTCTATACCAATTCATTTGGTCTCCAATGCTACCGCAATTGCGGGCTTCATTTCCCTACACGTTACACTTGGCTAGCGCTAAATTGGCTATCAGGGTCCTTTCGCTCAAAGAGCAGTTCGAGGGGCGAAGCCCTCCAGGTAAAGTTCCGCGCATGGACACTGGCAACACCAGAGAAGCCGCAAGTACGTTGAGTTTTGGCGCCAACGCGGAAAAAGACGCATCAAGGCTATGTTTTATTTTCAAAAACTGGTGTAAATTCGAGTTTTTATGTATAAATATGGTGGATTTTTAGACATAACATCTTCGACAACGTACACAAGTGGAGGAAAGTGCGATATTGCCGTGAATTGTGATTTTCCGTGTTGTAACCAAAACTCCATAAAAGCCTCTAGTAAAGTCTCCACTGCTTTACTGGAGTTGGACAAGGACTATGTATGACTTGATTGTGACGGACTTTACTTGACAATGACGGAAATAAATGATATAAAAATATATTTACTGAAAGCTCATAAGGCCAAAGAAGCCAGAGCCGTAAAACGGAATAAAAAAAAAAAACAAGTGCGTTGCCGACCTTTAAGAAAGGAATAGGGTCTTTTTTTAATTATGTTTTACGGCTCTGGCTTCTTCGGCCTTATGAGCCTTCAGTAAAATATATTTTTATATCATTTATTTTCGTAATTAAGTCAATGTCAAGTAAATTTTGTCTCAGACTAGTCTTAGTCCTTGTCCTACCTCAGTAAAGCAGTGGAGACTTTACTAGAGACTCCTATGGAGTTTTAGATTCAACACAGAAAATCGCAATTCACGGCAATATGGCACTTTCCACCACTTGTGTACGTTGTCGAAGATGTTATGTCTAAAATTCACCATATTTACACATAAAAACTCGAATAACACTAGTTTTCGAAAATGAAACAATGCCTCGATGCGCCTTTTCCGCGTTGGCGTCAAAACTCAGGAATTGAAAAAGAAAGAAAAAAGTTTTATTGGCTCGCTTCTTGAAGGTTGCCATGTCATACCGGATGGGAAATACCTCCGCAGTTAATTCATTGCACAGAGCGGCAGTTCCCTGTGAAACGCACGGTGGAAGATGACCATTCATGCAGGTAATAAGGATGAAATTTCCACTTTTGGCGAGAGGGTTTGTGGCGGAATGTGGGGGCAGGTATAAGCTCGAACAATTCCTCTGGACACTCCCCGTGATAAATGCGGTAGAGGAAGAGACGCCACGTCTCTCCACAGGGTGAGAGGATCTAGCCAAATAGTGGGACTCCCATCGTCCGCTTAGGCTCACCGTAAGGATACTTACTTGGATAGTCCATCAGCGTTGTCTTCTTCAGATTCTTCTTCTACTTCTGACTTCACTTCTGTCTTTTCTGGTTTCACGAATTCGGTACCTTGAATAGAAACGAGTGTACTTTAGTTTTTATGTAAAACTTAGATATAGAAAACCTAACTGGCTATGACAGAAAGAGAGAAAGACTATGTGTGCTCTCACTTCATTTCTTGCCCCTACAGTAATATAAGAAACGTAACTCTCTCTCTCTTTCTAACTTCACTCACTTATAACTCTTCTCAACGTCCGTTCACACATTCACCAGCTTATTTATATTTCGTTTACTAGTCATATTGTTAAATTTGTATATAATGACTCATCTCCTTTTCCTGACCTCCACAGAACACATTGCACCCCGATTAAATAATGTCATCCCCGTTATCTAGTGTCGTCCCTATCAACAAATGACGACCCGTCCCACTAGTAGTGCCCTGATAGCTAATGGCACCCATGATCAACTATTGGCACCCGAAAATTTAAAAACGTCCCAATCACGTTATGGCGCCCGGAACAACTAAGAGCGCTCCGATCAAGTAATGGCGTCCCAATCATCTAGTGACGACCCTATCAACAAATGACCACCCGATGAACTAGTGGCGCCCCAATACCTAATGGCGCCCCGATAAAGTAATGGAGTCCCAATCATCTTGGGAAGTCCCTATCAAACAAAGACGACACGATCAACTAATGGCGCCCCGATCACATAATGACGTCACGATTAACTAATAGCGCCCCAATCAACTAATGGCACCCCCCTCAACTAGTGGCGCCCCAATACCTAATGGGACCCCTGATCAACTGTAGGCGCCGCGCTATAATATATCAAGTTTTTATCAGCTTACCGTCTAGTGTGTGCGTCAGAACATGTCGATTTATTTGCTACTGGTGATGAAACCGCGCCCACAGATGTAACATTTGATCGAATTCTGACACGGTGATAGTACGGAGGCGTATGCTCATATAGTTGTATAATTTAGCACTTACTGATACATTTAACTGTATTCGAGTAGTCAATGGAGTCCTGATCAATTGATATTCAACCCTATCTAACTGTTTATTATGATTTAATTGTGAGTAAAATAATATGCTGAACAATCAATATATTATATTTTTTTCAACACCTTGTGGTCGAACACAGTTCACATGTATTACCACCACCACCACTTATAACCTGTATTATGTAAATAAACGATTCGATTTGATCTAATGGCGCCCCGATCAATTACTAATGGAGCCCCGATCAACTAAAGGCGCCCCGATCAACTAATAGCGC
Organism: Pseudoips prasinana; assembly: GCA_951640165.1. Classification (NCBI taxonomy): domain Eukaryota; kingdom Metazoa; phylum Arthropoda; class Insecta; order Lepidoptera; family Nolidae; genus Pseudoips; species Pseudoips prasinana. Next base: position 3,053,438 of record OX621264.1, read on the forward strand.
CCTGATCTACTATAGACGCCCCGTTTTTATATATCAACAGTTTTTATCAGCTTACCGTCCAGTTTGTGCGTAAGAACATGCCGATTCATCTTGCTGCTGGTGATGAAGCCGCGCCCACAGATGTAACACTTGAACGGCTTCTCGCCCGTGTGCGTGCGCAGGTGGATGCGCATGTAGGACACGCTGCTAACACGTTTGTTGCATATCTCGCATACCTGCGGAAAATCGTATATATGCATACGATTAAACATGTAAAATCATATTATTTTTCATGTATTGAGTTATGTCTGAACTCGTAGAACAAAAGTTGTTGCTTATGATATTAGCTATCTAGTCCTGAGAGGTTGTTGGTGTTTTTTTTTGTTAGTTACATTTATTTTATTTACCAGAAGAAATAAATACAATGTTTCTCGAACAACATTTTAGTAAGTAATGGAATCAGGCGTTACTTTGCGGAAATCCATAACAATCAAAATACAAAATCAATATTTAGTGTTAATTCCGCTAATTGTCAGTTTAATCATGCTGGGATGCAATTTGCACCGCCCTCCCGCCCGCAAAAATGTGCACATGCAAGAAGGACAATATAAAAAGCAAATTACATGCGCCAGTACGATACCCAACACGTGTTTCGGTCCTCCACGGACCATTCTCAAGGGCTGCTAACTCGTCGAGTGCTCGAAGGAGACTAAAAGCCAACGAGGCGAGCGCTCTTTTATATACTACCAACCGCATGGACAATTATTTCTAACTACCCCCAAATATTCGTAGTAAAGGAGATGAAACTAAATTTGTTTGGTCATTCAACAATGCAAAACTATTACTGCTATGTTTTAATATCTCTAATTGTTCCAACACACATAACCGGAAACTTTTATCACAACTATGTAAAATATTATACGTATTATTGTCGCCCAAGGAATGGCCAGTTTCAATTAAATGTTTGGCGTAATGAGATTTATCAGGATGGCCATTCCTATAAGCAGCTACATGCTCTTTATACCGTATTTCAAAATTTCGGCCTGTCTGACCTATATATACCGCGTCACAATCATCGCAGACCAACCTATACACGCCGGATTTCTTGCAATTTTCCAAATTATCTTTTCCATTACAAAGACGTCGTATAGTTTGGTCCGTCCGAAATGCAACGTGAATATTATTTTTACGCAGTAAATTGGCAATTCTATCTGAAATTGGGCCCATATAGGTCAGACTACCAACATATTTGTTAATACGGTCAGGGGGGCATGCATACAGTAAAGAGCGAACCCTACATGCATGCATGCCCCCCTGACCGTATTATTTACTGCGTAAAAATAATATTCACGTTGCATTTCGGACGGACCAAACTATACGACGTCTTTGTAATGGAAAAGATAATTTGGAAAATTGCAAGAAATCCGGCGTGTATAGGTTGGTCTGCGATGATTGTGACGCGGTATATATAGGTCAGACAGGCCGAAATTTTGAAATACGGTATAAAGAGCATGTAGCTGCTTATAGGAATGGCCATCCTGATAAATCTCATTACGCCAAACATTTAATTGAAACTGGCCATTCCTTGGGCGACAATAATACGTATAATATTTTACATAGTTGTGATAAAAGTTTCCGGTTATGTGTGTTGGAACAATTAGAGATATTAAAACATAGCAGTAATAGTTTTGCATTGTTGAATGACCAAACAAATTTAGTTTCATCTCCTTTACTACGAATATTTGGGGGTAGTTAGAAATAATTGTCCATGCGGTTGGTAGTATATAAAAGAGCGCTCGCCTCGTTGGCTTTTAGTCTCCTTCGAGCACTCGATGAGTTAGCAGCCCTTGAGAATGGTCCGTGGAGGACCGAAACACGTGTTGGGTATCGTACTGGCGCATGTAATTTGCTTTTTATATTGTCCTTCTTGCATGTGCACATTTTTGCGGGCGGGAGGGCGGTGCAAATTGCATCCCAGCATGATTAAACTGACAATTAGCGGAATTAACACTAAATATTGATTTTGTATTTTGAATATTTTAGTACATATTGTATCCGATTCAATATCGAAACATAACCCTGGGGGGCTACCGGCTAAGTCGCCGAACATCGGGATATTGATCGGCGTTCAAATAAATAAAGGTTAAAAATGACTTAATCAATCGTTAAATCGGTTTCCATGAGCACATATGACGTCATAAATGGTCCGGAATGGATTTTCAACGTCGAAGCCGATTTAACGATTGAATAAGTAACCTCTATTTATTTGAACGCCGATCACTATCCCGATGTTCGGCGACTTAGCCGGTAGCCCCCCAGGGTTACGAATCGATATTGAATCGGATACAATATGTAATTATTTTATACAAATTCTAACAAAAATAAAGTTCGAGAAACATTTTACTTATTATTTTTGGTAAATAAAATTATTAAAAAAAAAAAAAAAAACACCAACAACCTCGCAGGACTAGATAGCTAATATCATAAGCAACAACTTTTGTTCTACGAGTTCGGACATAACTAAATACATGAAAAAAAAAATGATTTTTTAAGTTTTTGTTGTACTGTCGTGACATTTGTAGGTCTATGTTTCAGTCATACGAAGCTCGGTTCGCGCGCGCTTTCGGTGCTACATAGTAAATATAGTTCAAACAGCAGCGGCAACGGAACTATCACAAGTCTAATGAAAATGAGCAATCCTATCGCGAGTGATGAGTGTGTTGTGATTAATGAAAGTGCGAACGATAAAACGGGAGTTGATACAGCTACCTCCCCAGTCAAAACGTTTCTTTGTATCTAGATCTAAGACAATTTCGTTTTATCTCCGGCCCGGGATCATGTTCGGATTTCGTAAATCGAACATTTAGGTAATCGCATTACGCTGACGCCGTGGTGCGGTCGCTCGCCTCGCGGTCAGTTCAGCTCGGCATCAATCATATATCATTTATCAATACATTATATCCTTTTAATATAATTTTGGGGTAATAATTAAATATCATATCAAATATCAAACTTTATCATTTACATATTCATCCGTACACCGAACATTGGCACACTTCTTTGTCTGAAATACAGGATTACCTAGTTCAGGCACACCTGTAACGTTTGTAGCGAATAAGAAAAATTGTATTTGTAGTTTTATTTTATGTTTTAGTTGTTAAGAATTTTATCTGAGATAAATTATTATTATTATATCGAAAAAAAACACGTGATATTTACATATATTGGCAGTATATGTGTAAGTGTGTGTATACCCGTGGGAGGGTTGCGTACCTGCGTGGGCGCCTTGAGGCGCGGGCGCGGCGGGCCGGGCGGCGGGGACTGCGCCGGCGCCGCCCACGTGTTGGACGGGAAGTAGTCCTCGTCACTGGAATTACACCATACTTAGTCTTCATCACATATACAATACGAATAGAGTGTCCGGGGTTACTGGCACTCTCCAAGTTTCGCGTTCCAGCTAGGCTTCCGCGCAATGCAATCACACCACTTTGTCTACCGTTAAGAAGAATAGTTTTAGGTGCTAATTCTCCTTACGCAAGGATGTGTAAGTTGGTAATTTAAAATTAAAGCGATTTAATCGATTTACACTTCGATTCTATTGACAAAAAAAATCCCTACTTACACTTTTAACAAATTTAGAATAGCAACAAAAATAAAATAATAATATAACAACCTAAGTGATCTGTTTCTTGTATAAATTGTAAAATTTCTGTATATAATCGTTTGCGGTGTTTACCTTTAAGTAATTGTTACATTGTTATAAGTTTATTGATAACGTGTTAGATATAAGAATTAAAGTACAAATAAAATCATAAAATATGCTAAAATGGACAAGCCATCGCGGAAAATACTATACCACACATCTTTCCCGAAAAGGCGTAATGCAACGCTAGGATACGAAACATTGCAAATGAAAGGACTGAAGAAGAACAAGAAATTGTACGTGAAGAACGCCGCGTTACTATGGCTCGACTTCGTGCTTCTCAATCACAAGAAGCCCATGAAACGGAGCGGTTGGCAAAACGGAATCATCGAGCAAACCTCAGAGATCAAACAACTTGTGCATGAACACTGCTTTAAAGCACATTTTAGGACGCATTCACTCGAAAAACAAAAAACTAATCAATTGTAACTGTAACTTACATAGGTTATGCACGCCGCCAGCCAAGGAAATAGCAATTACTTCCGGTCTTTTTCTTATTAAACTGCCCGGATCATGTAAATATCACAAAACACGTGGCAATGATCTTTTTCTTATTAAACTGCCTGCATTCACATTCATAACTATCGTAATATTTTTATACTTTGACAGTTTTGATAGGTAAACACAGCAATGACGCAATACTAGTTGTATATATACTCTTTGATGACATTTTAAGTGGTTGGAGTCGCAACCAAACGCTACTACAGGTCGATACGCATGATAATTTTGTAATTTAATTAGTAGTTTTTTAAGCGCTATCGGAAGATCAGCGTTGCAGTAATCATTATTATTTACTGTAACATTTGCTGAGGTAGACGCCTTTCCTAGCTAGTACTTATAATGTTGCATGCTTCATAAGTATTATGTAAACTAAACGCAATTAGTTATATCGTCTTAGATGTAAACTAAGTTAAGGATTATCTGTGCTTGTTGGGAATAAACCTTTTTTATTTATTTTTAACATGTCTGTATGTCCTACTTACTTACTTATCGTATGGGCAGTGGTTACCCTAGTGTCAGAGTTGTTCAAACCGCCCAGTAGACCTCTGACATGGCTGAACGACTGTTGTAATAGCTACAACCGGGACCAACGAGAACCTCCGAAATTAAACCACTTTGGCGGTTACACCCATCTATGGACTAGACCACGAGCCTAGTAGCTTAACCTCGCCATTCTGGCTATGAGTCTGGGTGTAATTATCTAAATAAGTATTTGCAAAATAAAAGTTGTATATGTAGTATTTTTATTTAAAGACCACGCTCTCTATTAGGGAATCTAATCCCTGTGTCGCGGGGACTTAACAAACATATAATAGACGGACACAAATTATATCCAGACTGAACAACTATTTATGGGTCACACTAATAAATGCCCGGCGCGGGTATCGAACCCACGACTGTCTTAGCCGCTGCGCCACACGTGTAGTCAAATCAGTTATCTGATTTCCATAGTACAAGCTCTGCTTAGTTTGGGATCAGATGGCCGTGTGTCAATATTATCCCAGGATATTATTATTATTGTAGATATCTCACCTGTCTTCAGCTTTAATATCACCGTCGTCATCATCATCTCCATGGTGGGCATCACCGCCGGCATCACCGTCATTACGATCATCACCATCGACCACCTCCATCTTGACTTTAACATCAATATCATTCTCTTTCTTGTCAATCTTGATGTCCTCCACGACTATATCGACTTTGGGCTCCAAGTCGCTCTGGCTGACGTCTTGGAAGTCGATATGGAACTCATATTTGAGGCTATCGTCTGGGTCTGTGGTCTGAGGAAAAAAATTCTATTTAAAAAGAATATGTATAATAAAAATATATAAAATGAAAATAAAATACACTTTATTGTACACAAAAAAATAACATTTAACAAAGAAACATATATTTAGAAATAGTATGTATTATTATGTTATATCTAGTGTTTATTTATATAATTAAACCACAATAAGAATCTATTAAATTTATATTTGACAATTTTAGTGCACCTAACTTAGTCTTTCTGCACCACCCAAAGGTTGACTGGTAGATAATGCCTATGGTATTAAGTCCGCCTATGTACAATATTATTTGTGCTAAAGATTTAAATAAAATAAATAAACAATGAAACATTAATGTACAATAGGCGGTCTTATCACATAAAGCGATTTCTTCCAGACAACCTTTGGATGGATAGGAATTAAATGTGTAAAAATGCCGGGATGGTGCAACAAAGTATGGTATATAGATAAAAAAGAACAAAAGAGATAATTAAAAGGTATACTAAAAACTAAAAATATGTTAATGTTCATATTATTATTACACATACATATACGTAAATAAAATACTACATTATGATATACTATAAATAATGATACTATATACTATTATTCATCATCCATCAGCCGATGTCCACAGCTGGAGGGGGGGGGGGGGGGGATACAACAAGTAACAAGTAGTAGTAGTAGTAACAAACAAGAGTAGATTACAACCAATATCTTAGTAGTTTATTATAGGGATCTTGTAGCAACAAGGAACAATTTCCGTGCGTTTAAGCGCTTTTGACATACCTACTATTGGAATCAAATATAACAGTTCACTTAGGACCCTTAAATAGATCTCGGTGCTTTTGCAGCTGGCTTCTCTAGTTGCAATTCTCTCGTTTTATGAGGCTCCAGCCTCATTATATCATTCTGTCTCCCGCTTTGCTCTGGAGGGAAGTGGAACTATTCATTTTCTAACTCCTCCTTGTTTCTTTCTGATTAAATTTGTTGCGGGATCCAAGACCGTTAAAGCGATTTTCCGGGACATGCCTGAGCCTCACCGCTCAGTGTCATATCATTGTGTGCCACTGTTGACCCTGGCTTACAATTGGAGTTGCAGTCGTGGGTAAGAGGGAGGGACTAAACCCGATTATATAAAAGAAAATAGTAGAAAAAATATCAATTAAATCACCATCATATCAGCCGAAAAATACCTACTGCTGGACAAAGGCCTCCCTTAAAGATCTCATGTGTGTGCCACTGTTGATCCTGGCTTACAGGAGTTGCAGTGGTGGGTAAGAGGGAGGGACTAGTCTAATACAACATCTATACATATAAAAATCAATGCCACTATTCATTGTAATGTTGTAACTCAACAACGCCTTTACCGATTTGGCTAATTTTGGTCTTGAATTATTCGTGGAAGTCCAGGGAAGGTTTCTACGTTGAGAAAATTTAAAAAATGTCTTGAAAAAGTGTAAAATATACATCTTTTAGCAATTTAAAATATTGTTTTGTTTGAATAAATGAACTTAATAATCTTTTTTTAATTCCTATGCCTTATACGTAGCGAAGCACGTACCGGGCCGCTAGTAGTACAATATAGTAGACTAATGGGCAGAAAGGTTCTTCAGTGGCGACCACGAACCGGAATACGCAGCGGAGACAGGCCCCCTACAAGATGGACCGACGCTCTTGTGAGGGTCGCTGGAAGCCGCTGGATGCGGATACATACATACATAGACTCACGCCTGTTTCCCAGAGGGGTAGGCAGAGACAACGGATATCCATTTGTCACGATCTTTGCACACGTCTTTTGCCTCGATTACTGTCATTATATTTTTCATACATGCTCGCCGGTTTAGGGTACTTCTGACCTGCCCTTTCTTGACAACGTCTCCGATTTGGTCAGAGAATGTTCGACGAGATCTTCCCCTTCCGGTTGTTCCAATATGTTGGTCTAATATGATGATGATGATAATTCAGATATTTGCGTAGATAGCTCTCCTAAAGTTACCTCCGCTACTTAAGTTACACCTTCATACCGAAAACCTTAATTGACCGGTAAATAAGGGTTACACTCTAACCGGTATTTTTGTATGTAGTTTAGCACGTACCTCTTCTTTAACCTTCAATGTCTCCGTCACGTTCTCCATGGGCGGCAGGTCTACTATCACGTCGATAGGTTCCGGAGGCTCCGGGGGCTGTTCTGCTATAGGAGGGAACTCTGGTAACTCCTCAATCTTCAGCTTGCCTTCAGTTTGCTCTTTCAGCTGCTCTTCTAATTCTTTTAAGTAAGGGAGAATGGCGTTGTAGTCTGGAAAATTGAAGAATCAGTGTCAAATATCTTGTCTGTATATATTTATATAACACTAGATGTGCCCCGCGGTTTTACCCGCGTTAAACTTTATAAATTATAGCCTATGTGTTAATCCAGGGTATCAGCTAACTCCGTACCAAATTTTATTAAAATCGCTCCAGCCGTTTAGACGTGAAGAAGTAACAATCTTTCGTATTTATAATATTAGTGTGATGTATATATTTTTATATAACTGTGTATGATGATGTCTTCTCGTCCGAATTTCGGCCACGGCGGCCATTCTCAATAGAGATAAGCCAATTGCGCAGGACATATTATAGGGCACAAGTGTGTGCGCAAACACAGCAGCACTTTCTTTTCCTTCACTCTCATGATCCGATGGGACGACTAGCGACACGACCGGAAAGAGGTCAGGTACAGGACCGACGGCTTTACGTTCTCTCCGAGGCACGGGGGTGTAACACCGCCAACTTCAAGACTTCGGGCTGATACTGAGAAATTTCTTTTTACGGAAAAATCCCAAAATCACTTTTTGAGCCGACTCGGGATTTGAACCCAGGACCTCATTTTCGGCGGTTGAACACGCTACCGCTAGACCAACGAGGCAGTCACTGTTCATATTGTTATATAAGAGGCATTATTTTAATAAAAAAACTTGAGAGGTGTCAAGGGACACCCGGATGGAACGAAGTTATTTCTTATGTACAAAAAACCTGTATACACTCAACAAAAATAATCGTCGCGACACCACACTGTTCAATGCGAAATAGAAATGAAAATATCTGGCTTGCTTTCTATAAGAGAGAGAGAGAGACAGACAGAGAAACATGCGCACGCCGCACAGCTGCAAAATGTGTCGTGACAACTTTTCGTAAGAATTTTTCCTTCTAGCCCCCTTTCACGACGCGCGATAAGGAACTTAGATCCAAAAAACAGAACACACACTAACATGCCATTGACACACTGAGAAGAGAAGACACACAGTGTCTCAAAACTGAGAACAAATTAATATTACATACATAGACTCTCGCCTGTTTCCCAGAGGGGATTCCCAGAGACAATGGACTTCCACTAGTCACGAACTTTGCATACGTCTTTTGCCTCGATTACTGTCATTATATTCTTCATACATGCTCGCCGGTTTAAGGTACTTCTGACCTGCCCTTTCTTGAGAATGTCTCCGATTTGGTCAGAGAATGTTACTCAATACTCAATTCTTTATTGCATTCCACAATGTATGTCTAGGTGGTAGGTACAAGTGAAAAGTTCATCATGGAGCCTGTCGGGCACAGCAAAGTAGGAGAGAGGAGGATTTATTATTGCATTCCACAATGTATGTCTAGGTGGTAGGTACAAGTGAAAAGTTCATCATGGAGCCTGTTGGGCACAGCAAAGTAGGAGAGAGGAGGATTTATTACAGCCATTTAATATAAATTTATATTAAACTTAGTTACTTTAATATATAATCTATATATATAAAAATCAATGCCACTTTTCGTTGTAAAGTTATAACTCAACAACGCCTTTACCGATTTGGCTAATTTTGGTCTTGAATAATTCGTGGAAGTCTAGGGAAGGTTTGTACGTAGAGGAAATATTTAAAAAGTCTTGAAAAAGTGTAAAATCAACATCTTTCTATACTTCCATATACAAACAATTTGTACTGATACTTAAAAGCGTAGCAAAGCACGTACCGGGCCGCTAGTATAGTATAATTATAATGCATTGATCAGGTATTTTATTATGTATATAATTTATATATTTAATTTATTGTGTGTGTTTATCATATACTTATGTTCTACGAGGCCTTTCCCTTCCGGTTGTCCCATTCACACAGGCCAGGTATAATTTTGTCAATCTTCTTTCATTCATCCTTTCTAAATGCCCAAACCATCTCAGCATACCTTTACCTATCTTTGTGACTACATCCTCTTCCACAACACAACGCCTTTCGCCATTCGGATAATTAATAAATTAATATTATTAGTATTTTATGTCTATAGCCTTTGACAATACAACCTTAATGGTCGAATTACGATCAAGTGCGATCTCTAGTTTAATATATTTACTTACCGTAAGGTTCCCCATCCAATTTATCGTCTGCATGTTTTTTATCGAAATGCGCAGTCAAAAGTTCGAATCTAAAAAAAAAAAAAACATTAAAAATAACTTCCAAACTTTTTTCCAAATCCGTTAGCACTTTTTACGACCACGGACAACTTTTCAGAAACACACACCTTTTATATAAAGGTAGTACTAGCTTTAGCCCGCTACTTCGTCGGCGCACACAGGCGAAAAATCAATAAAAGTCGGACAAAACCTAAATGGGTTTTAATATTATAGGAAACGCTTAAATATGGAATTATATGTAAATAAAACAACGTAGAAAATATTTTTGACAAAAATTATTTAATATCAGGTTCGTCTAACATACTTAACACATCTGTACACAATGAATCCGGTTTTTTACCAACTAATTTTCTTAAACCAGTTATAAAAGGATCGGAAAACACCATTAATCTTTTAAATGTATCTTCCATTGCACATATTACACGTATAGTACGTGTAAAAAAGAACTTTTTTAAAAAGAACTTTTATGACACAATTTAAATAATAGAGGGTAAAAATCACTATTCATAGTTTCAAAAGGCAAGTTTGTTAAAGCGTCGCGTACGGACGCATTAAAATATGATTGCCTATTATGAATCAATGTTCATATTTTCTAAATTTACTAGAAAGATACCCCGGAGGTTCCGTATGGTACACTTTACCCCTTCATGAAAATCAAAAACATGCAAAATAATAGTTAATTTCTTTAACATTTTTTTAAATGTAAAAAACAGAAGTATTCTTATAAAAATATAAATAAAATACATGCTTATTACATCCGGGAAGGGAATGCATCACAAAAACTTTTAACTTTCACGACACAAATGATGAAAAAGCTACCACATAAGTAACACTCTGAGCGCCGTAAACCCATCCGCTGTTGAATAAGTCAAACTTTGGAATTACACCAAAACCCGTAGGTGACTCATAACCAGTGCCACCTGTGCATTTAGCATGCATTGTTTATCGGATTAGCCGATAAGAACAAGTTCTGAAATTTTTGAATACTTTTGTGTTTTTTGGTTTTGTCCGACTTTTATGGATTTTTCGCCTGTGTGCGGCGTGATAATCGAAATCGGACATTGAAGGGTTTAACCGATTCAATGCGGATGGCGCCAGAGAGGCGCCATGGAAGTCTTTTACGTGTGGCGTATGGTTTATCTATATCTATACTCTATACAAATAAATAAAATTGAAGTGTCTGTTTGTAATATTGAAATAACCGTTTTTTACTACATGTATATGAATATATATACGGTACATACTCCAAAATATTTTTTTACAATTTTTGTCTGTCTGTTTGTTCCGGCTAATCTCCGAAATGGCCGGACCGATTTTGATGGGACTTTTATCGGCAGGTAGCTGATGTAATAAGGAGTAACTTAGGCTACGTTTATTTTAGAAAAATCTTTTATTTATGAAAAAAATACTAAATAAACTAATTAACCGCGGACGAAGTCGCGGGCACAGCTAGTGTTCAATAATACTGAACTTAAAAAACGTGGCAAATGAAGAAAACACCACAAGTTATAATTCATGGTAGATGGCGGTTTAGGGGCGCCATCACATTCCTTGACACTTGGCTGCTCAGGGGCGCCACGAAATATTTGGTAGCCTACCGCACTGAACCGGTTTAAACGAACCTATTCTTTGTTACCTATGGAAACAAAAACACTTCGTATATGTTTCTTACCGACTTTCAACACAACCCGCAATATATATATATAAAATTTGTGTGCATGATCATGGCTGTAGTTCCTGAGTCTGAGTGTAATTATATGTCTATTTATTCGTAGTATAGCATTTATCTGGCCTCAGGGGATCAGATGGCCGTGTGTCAATAATGTCTCAGGATATTTAAGTACAATTATTATTATAATAAATGATCTTACTATTCAAACCCGCGGGGTAAATCTCAGTATTCAAACATATCATATGAATATATGTATGGAAATGCTGAGTTTGAAGTTGATCAGACCAAGAAAACACATTGTTCCATACAAACTTTACAACCCGCTTTCACCCCCTTAGGGGTTAAATTTTCAGAAATTCTTTCTTAGTGCACACCTACATCACTAAAGGAATATTAGTGCAAAATTACATGGTTGTGGAGGCACCATTTTAAGTTCCGTCGGAAGTGATAAAATAGTTGTCATCATCATCATCATCAGCCAAAGTACGTCAACTGCAGGACCAAAGCCTCCCCAAACAATGGGGGGATATGGCATAATCGCCACGCTTGGCAGACGGGTTGGCGATCGCAGTTTGATGGTCATAGTACTCAGAAAAACGCTGCTGCCCGTTCTCTGGTAGGTATTCCCTCGGTCGATTTCTAAGCCCCCCACGGGATGAGATGGGGTGATGGTATTCACACAGCATAAAGTCAAAATCAAAGTAACTTTATTCTGTAAAAAATTTACATTTATGTGGAATCGTCATATTTTTTTACCCTACCGTGCAGTGCATGACGTGGCAGCTACTGAGAAACACTGACAGAAAACTCAGTAGGAATCCTTTTTTAAAATAAAATATACTTAAGATTCATTACAATCATGTGTGTTGACTCAGAACAACTCAATCCAAAGCACTTTTATCACTTAAATAATCAGAAATTTTGTAATATGCCCTGCTACACAATTTGGCTTTAATAATTCTTTTAAACTTATTCGTAGACAATTCTCTAATATCATTGGGAAGTTTGTTATAGAATCTTATACATTGCCCCATAAAAGAGTAACTTATTTTGTGGAGACGGGTTGTATGCAATATGGGATTATTCTTATATCTAGTATTTACATTATGTGTATCGCTCCTTTTACAGAAGGAATCAATATTTTTATGCACATATAGTAAGTTTTCATATATATACTGAGATGGTACAGTTAGAATGTTGACCTCTTTGAATTTTTCTCTTAGAGACACTCTCAAGCCAAGATTATAGATAGCTCTTACAGCTCTTTTTTGCATAAATAGTTGTAACTCACCTTAAAAATATCTTATAACATATCCTACACTGGAACCGCGATGCCAGGTGTATTCTCTTGTTGTGCCTCCCAAGTTTACTCGCAGTTATAAACGATTGGCCGCACACACTACATGTGTAAGGCTTCTCGTCTGAAAGCATTAAGACACATATGTAAGGACACATTTTCAAATATCTGTAATCTTCTGATCTATGGAAATTCTGGACTTTACTGACATTGATAACTAAGGCTTGTGGGTTCGAACCCCACTCCACTAAGTCTGCGGCTGTTGTGCAGTGAGCACGATTATTTAATAATATAATATACACACACACGCTGCCATCTGATCCCAAACTAAGCAGAGCTTGTACTATGGAAACCAGATAACTGATATACTGCATATACTACTTTTCTTTTGTAAATACATACTTATATAGATAATTACATCCAGACTCAAGACAAATAGACATGTTCGTACTTATAAATATCTGTCGTGGATGGGAATCGAACCCACGACCTGTCTCGTGAAAGGCTAGCATTTACCAACCACGCCAATCGGCCCGTTAATCATAAATCTTAAAGATGCTGGATATTACTGACCCTGATACATAAAGTTTTCATATAAGCAAAATTTCCTCACCTGTATGTGATCTAACATGTAGTTTTAAATAATAGCTCAAAGTAAATTGTTTTTGACATGCAAAACATTTATATATCTTCTGCAAATCTTCCATTTCCTTTGAATCTGTGTCATTCTCTTTAATTTTCTTCTTTTTATCGTTATTGTCTGAATCGTCTCCGTTACTTTTTGAATCATCTTTGCTGATCTCTTTCACTCTAATTATAATTGGCATTGGAAAAGCACTTTTAACAATTTTCGTTCCCTTAATTTTTACTTTAGTTTTGTTAGAATTGTCTTCGTTATTTTGTGAATTTTCTGTGGCTTTGTCTCTGTTATCTTGTGAATTATGGGTGGCTGTGGTAGGGATTCCGTTATTCAATGAATTTTCTGTGGCTGTGGGATTTTTGTCATTATTTTGTGATTTCTCTGTATCTGGTGATTCGCTATCGTTGCTTTGTGAATTTTCTATTTTACCTGAAACTGTACCATTGGTTTCTGAATTTGGGATATTGGTGGCTTTATTTTCTGCATTTGGGATATTGGTGGCGATATTTTCTGAATACTCGGCAGCTTTTTCGTTGCCTATGTATCCTTCTTCTGGTTTAATTTCGAAATCTAACATCCACTCGTCAGGATTTTCTTTTTTGATTTTGACGAGTTTCTTCATTTTTTTCTTCTCTTTTTTTAATTGTTTCTTTTTATGTTGATTCCTTAGTCTTAACCTATAGCTTGTCATTCTATTCTTGTGTATAGTTACATGTTCGTCTAATTCCGCTAATGTTTTATAACTAATGTTGCAGACGGAGCATCCGAAAAATGGAAATGTTGAGTCTTTTATTTTTTCTGAACAGTAAGTACTCTTTTCTTTGTTCTTTTTGCCTTTCCTCTTCTTTATATCGGGTTTAACGTCGTCATCTTTGACATCGTTGCTTGTTGAATTTCCGTTATTGGTTGAATTACCTTGAGGAGGTAGTTCATTAGTGTTTGGAAATGGTGGGTTGTTAAGGAAGCTGGTGTTGTTCTGATTGTAGTACGAGTCTTCTAGCTTTACTTGGTTAACGTTATAGTTGTATGGTCCGGCGTAGTAGGGAGGGTAACTATTGTATGGAGTGTAATCGTAGTTGCTCAGCGGATCAATGTTCATGGCGTGTTGGTCCATTTTCCTTGCCTGGAAACGAAAATAAAAATTATTTTATGCTGACAATCGAATATATTCTTTTGCTAGAAAAAAGTATTTTTAAAATAAAATACAGACATATACACTCGACGTAGTTTTACTATAATATTTGAAGTTGGTTTCGTCTTAATGAATGCGGAACAAATATAAATTAAAATAATTTATGTGAAATTTTATTGTATCCGTTGAGGAAAAATAATTATAGACGTAGTATACAAGGTGCATTATATTAGGTTGTGGTTTCCGGCCTCGAAAGAGTATCAGGGGCACCACATACCATCCCATGTCGTAAAGGCGTCTAAGGGATACAGCACATAGTCGGGCAGCAGCGCCACCTGTCGTTAAGCCATGTCAGAGGCCTACTGGGCTGGGAACTCTGACACTAGGGTAACCACTGCCCATACGATAAGATAAATAAGTATCAAACCGGGGACAAGAAGTGGCGAGGCAACTGTCTCAACCAATATGCCAAACGTGCAATCAAAAGTTCGCTGGGAGCTATAATATGGCTAAGTTCTGAGTTATCTAATCATTTAAAACTAAGTTAAAGGCATTGTAAGTTGAGCATATATTAGTCAGAGTTAGTGCAGTCATTGAAGCGAAAAATACTGTCTTACCTCCGAATTTTTTTACTGTGAACCGATTTGCATGAAATTTTGGAATTAGGCTCATCTTACCCTTAACTTCAAAAGTGAAAATGATCTGAACTCCGCCTATTATTTTTAAGGGGTGTAAATAACCCCTTAATGGAAAAATTGACATTGAGCCATTTTATCGCTAGAAAACATGTCTAATAGTAAGTGGAGAAATTGTAAAGTATTTTCTAACATAGTTACCTCATATTAAAATCATTTTCAACCCCTTGAAAATCTTACAACCCTTGCAAACAACCCCTAAATTGAAAAAATCACAAAATAATACTTTGGTATGACATAAAAAGATGTAAGTATAGAGTAAGTAATATTTTATATTCTCTATAATAATTATCAAATTTTTAACCCCCTTTCAACCCTTGAAAAGTACCCCTTGATAAAAAATGGTTAAATTTTTCTTTATATAAAATGAAAAGGATTTAAGTATTATTCCAGACTCTCGAAAATGATTATTATATTCTTAAGCCTTTCTACCCTTAAAACTACCCCTAAATTAAAACAGTAAATATATATGATTACATATTTAAAAATAATTTAATTTAGAGTAAAAAATTGCCATTTATTGAATAAAATATTTACAAATTATATAAAATTGTGCTATTATTATTAAAATATAATATTATTATTCATGACTCAATATCGGAGTCGCTGCCACATTCAACATCTTCTGGCTGAATCGGACGGCTATTTTGGCAGTTATCTCCACTGCACGTTCCACAGGTACTATTACAAAACAGACCAACTTTTCTGCATCCGCAAGACGCTCCACATCCTTTTTTGCAGTTTAGTAATATATATTTATGTATCCAATAGCCCTTAAAAATGTGTTGAATTAAAAATTCCGCTATACATAATCTATCAGTTAATTTTATTATCGATGGCTTTTTCGTTGGCCCCTTCACTCAAATGTGTTATATATACATAAAAGAACGTTGGTATGTATTCATGCCTACGTTTCCAAAATATATGAGCCATATTATATATATATATATATATATACATTACAATAGTTGGGGGTCTCTATTATACTGCGTACTTTCACATTGCTCCAAAAGAAATTTTCAGTTACTAAGTAGAAAAAAATATGATAAGTTTTTGGACCACAACTCCTTCAATTTTCGTGCTATCACAATTTATAAAACACCATTGTAAAGGTAATTAAGAGAGCTATAATATCCTGCATTGCAATATATAGTAAATAACCTTTTTATAAAACGGTGAAGGGTTAAAGGGCTTAAGAGAGGCTGTGATTGCGCTGCCACGCGCTCTTTAAACCATCATATCTCCGTCAATTTTTATTAGACAGAATAAACAAAACAACCAAATTGTTTGTCATAAAAATACCTAATTTTTTTATCCATAGACTTTTATACGTATCTGTCGTCATTTTCGAGATATTAGGAAAAAAATTTGGGTTTTTTAAAAATTGAAAATTTTGTTTATTTTTTATTATGGTGCCTTTTTTGAAAATTATGTGTCCTGAAGACGCCAAACTGATACTATCTATCAAACTCTTTATAATAAAGTTAATTGTAGGCGGAATATGATTAATTTTAATTTTGGTGGAAATGGCACTTATGAAACCCATTGATTTAAAAGAAAAAACATTAGATGCTCTCCTTATTTACAATACAGCTCACTTATTTTACGTGCAAAAGACTTTTAATAGTGCTCATTTTAAAGCTTATTTCAAGGACTACAAAACCCTATTTTATTAGAATACATAAAATGCATTTGCTCGCCGCTAGATGGCATTGACCACATCGATTAAATTTCAGACAAAATAAAAAACGGCTTTGATCTTTAATATCTAGCTTAATATTGCACTTAGAATACTTTATAAAAAACTAAATTATTTATTGTTTTACCTGCTACAATTTTGTTTTCTATAAAATTTTCGATAAAACGTATATTTTTGGAGATATTTCCAAAAAACCGATGAAAAACGTGAAAATATTGCGAATTTTCAATTGCCAATTACTTGAAAAGTATTGGATTTATTGAATAACTTTATAGATGATTTTTGCTTAAAATTAGGCTTTCTATCGATATCTGAGGTTATTTTGAAAAAAAATAAAATCACCTTCGATAAGGGGTGGCAACCACCCCCAGGGTGGTTGCGGAGTTCAAATCATTTTCACTTTTGAAGTTAAGGGTAAGATGAACCTAATTCCAAAATTGTATGCAATTCGGTTCACAGTAAAAAAAATCGGAGCAATAATGCTTCAATGACTGCACTAAGTCTGTTAAATTACATATTTGTTAGTAATAATTACAAATATATTATAATAAACACACACACACACACACAAAAGCGCCTGCACGCGCATTGTAGGTATGCACGAAAAATTAGTTTTATATTAGTTTTAATTTTGTATTAGTAATTTTATTTCTATTTGTATTTCTGTATTGTCTCAAATTTAGATACTAGAATATAAGGGAAGTAGCGAGTCAGCCCCAACACAAGTACTTCTAGTCACTTAATGGGGCTGCCTCAATTTGTTTTGATTTGTACTGTATTGAGACACAATAAACATGTCATGGATGTTTTCTATGTATATAAGTATTTATGTATCTATATAAGTATGTATATCGTCGCCTGGTACCCATAGTACAAGCTTTGCTTAGTTTGGGGCTAGGATGCTCTGTGTGACATTGTCCCCAGATATTATTATTATTATTAGGTTGGTCTGTTATAAACATTTTTGTTCATGCTCTTCACTATCATAAACATTTATTTTTTTAAATATTTACTAATAAGGAGTTTTTATTCACAAGATATGTCAACCCCATTGTACCTTATGCTCTATTTACACACAACTTTTGAATTAAACCCCAAATTATGCATTTAGTCTTTTCAGAGTTAGGGTATGCCAAAATATTTTGGATCAAACCAACATCCCACATATTAAATTAAACTCAAAGTCAGAGATTCCCTTACATGCTTGTACTTAGCACATTCCATCAGCAAAGTAAGTAAAAGTAAAATACTCTTTATTGTACACCATAACTTAAAATCAAAATGAGCATACATAAATTAAGTACAAAGGCGGTCTTATCGCTACTGCGATTTCTTCCAGACAACCAATTATGGAGTGGATAGACTAAGGAAAG
This sequence comes from Pseudoips prasinana, assembly GCA_951640165.1. Lineage (NCBI taxonomy): Eukaryota > Metazoa > Arthropoda > Insecta > Lepidoptera > Nolidae > Pseudoips > Pseudoips prasinana. The sequence continues at coordinate 3,071,826 of OX621264.1, forward strand.
GGAAAATAGGGTAGTTAGGTGTAACAATAGGTCAACTTAATGTAAACTTAAACTAATACAAAATAAGAATAAAAGTAAAAAACAAGAAATTCATAGAATAATTTAAAAAAGTCTAATAAAGCAGGAATGACAGCGGTAAATAAATATGCTTAGTAATCTAGGCAGATAAATACATTTTTTTAACATTAATCGACAGTCACCATAGCCTAGTTGGAAGTACTCCTGCCTACGAAGCTGGTGGTCCTGGGTTCGAATCCCGGTAAGTGCAAATATTTGTGTGATGAGCCCGAATATTTGTTTTTGAGTCATGGATGTTTTCTATGTATATAAGTATTTATCTATCTATATAAGTATGTATATCGTCTCCTGGTACCCATAGTACAAGCTTTGCTTAGTTTGGGGCTAGGATGATCTGTGTGACATTGTCCCCAGATATTATTATTTTCAAAAATATTTAATGATTGCGCTTGTCTTATTGTTAAGGGCAGTGCTTTCCACAGGCGCACAGCCTGCACTGTAAATGATTTGCCGTAATAATCGGTGGAATGACTTGGCCAACAAGCTTGAAAATATCGCACATCTTCAAGCTTGTTGCATCTCTCACAATTAGGCGGTGCAGCCTTTTGCATCAAGAAAGCAAATTTTGCAGATGGAAAGAGCTGAATAAACTTCAAATGCTGAATAGTTTCACTGTGTGATTAATACGATTCCTCGTACATCTGAATGACGCACAATTTAGACCAGCTTGGCGAAACTGGTTACCTTCGAACTGAACACCCCAGAACAAAGCCTTAATAATAACGAAAATTTAATATAACTCCTAGATAAACTTTTATCATCAAATCATGGCCAACGAAAAAATTAAGCCGGTTTTCTTACGCCCTTTACATGCTTAGAAAGGTAGTCAACGAAAGTGTTCTTTTAACTGCATATCATGCTTATGTGGGATCATGTCTAAAATATGGAATCCTGTTTTGGGGTAACCTGACCAACATAGAGTTAGCCTTCGGGGCACAAAAAAAGTGTATTCGGAGTATGTATGGACTGAAACAGACAGATTCATGTGAACCTTTTTTTAGAAAATTCAAAATTCTAACTTTACCTTCTTTATATATTTACGAAGTCGCATTAATGATAAAAAGAAACATACGAGATTATGAATGTCTTAAAAATCCGAGACACAAAAATATACTGTGTAATAAAAAATGTAGAACAACACAGTTTCAAAAAAGTGTATTTGTGATTGGGGTCAAAATATATAACAAACTGCCAAATCATATTAAAAAAATTGACAAAATATATGAATATAAAAATAAACTAAAAGAATTTTTAATTTGTAAGGCATACTATTCAATGAAGGATTATATCAATGACAAACATGTGTGAAACTGTACCTTTTTTATATAACTTTGTGTGTTTAACTTAAGCGCAACGAGTTTTTAATTATTATTATGTTACTTGACAATTGCTAGATAACTATGACATTGATGCTTATAATATTGACATTTAATGATATATATAATTTTTCTTGATTTGTGTAATTAGTAAATTGATAATATATGTGTTTATCTGGAATTAGGAGATTATAGGTTATTGATCTTTAGTTTTAGAAAATATTGTACACCTTATGGGTATGTTACAGCGAACTTATAACGCATGATAACAACTATATAATTGTGAACAACCTGTAACAAGCAATAAAGGAAATTTGAATTTGAATTTGAACGAGGAGGCCTTGTTTTGGATGACTTTATACCAAATGCGTTTTGCTTTGGATGTTCCATTGAAATATTCAATCATAATCATAAATTTATTTCGACACAGAAGGTATAGTTTTTTAATCTTGCAGTCTTTGTAGCATCTAGTGGTAGCATATTCAACCACAGATAATGCAGTCCTGGGTGCAAATCCCAATACAAGAAGTGATTATTTTTAAATTTGATGTCAAGAAAATTTCTTAGTTACAGCCCAAAGTCTGGGAGTAGGTGGTATTATGCCCCCTGCCTCGGAGATCATGTGAAGGGGTTGGTCCTGACCTCTTTCTTGCTGTGTTGTTAGTTGTCACATCAGATTTATGAAGTGATGGAATAGAAAGTGTCCCTGTGTTTGCGCCCACACTTGTGCACTGTTATATGTCCCATGGAGATGGCCAATCTCCATCGAGACTAGCTGCTGTGGCCGAAATTTGACCAAGAGGATATTATACTGCCAATTCAATCATAATTTCTTTGCAACGCAGTTTTTTTTTTATATCATAGTGCAACAAACAAGCAAGTGGGTCACCTGATGGTAAATGATCACTGCCGCCCATGGACACTCGCCACACCAGAGGAGTCGCGGGTGCGTTGCCGGCCTTTTAGTGTCAGCAAACAAGTGTTGCTGACCCTTCCCCCCACCCCAATGAGCTCTGGCGACCTTACTCACACTCGGAAACACAACATTAAAATTATTAATGTTATTATTAAGGACTGTATTCTGTAAGGAGGAGGTACTTCCCCAGTCGGGCTGCTCTTTGAGCGAATGAATGCTGTGCCCTACCTCTCTTGAAAGGGTAAACTTCATAGGGTAAAATAAAGTAAAGTAGTCTTTATTGTTCCGATTGAGTAATAATACAGATGTTACATGTTTCATGGTAGGTAGACACATCAATCAGCCTGTTTTGGGCATACAGTATTTATATTATAAGAGGTTATGACAGGGGTATACATCATTGTTATACCTTTTGTCTATTTTCTAAAAATTCATTAATATTGTAGAAACGTTTTTCGGTAAATATCTCAAATCAAGTCGCCCTCAAACATAAGTGAATTTAGGGGGGGGTGGGGCTACCCTCCTGTACCATCCCCACCCCGCGGAACCCCATGGTTATGGAGATCCATGGTTAATGTTTTTCTAGCACTCGGCGGCCGCTGCCGCGGCACGGTCGCTACGCTAGCTCGCCTTCGCGCGCTAAATGGTCACCTTTGTAACCTAACCTAACCCACATTATTTCATGAAAGTCGATTTTTGCAAAAATATCATGATAGTGACAATGAACAATTCAGTTTTGGGTATTTTAGGGATAATTATACAACGTGTGTAACAGAAAGAGTGAACGTAACTTAAGGGGCATATACGGTCTCCTTAAGCCTACCTATACACAAAATCTCATACCGAAATACCATCATTTTAATCTTGATCGTAAAATAATATACCGTTCAATATATCGACAAGTATTTTTATCGATATAACGAACATCCGTACTAACACAGCACAGCTGATTCTGATTTACGCTAGAAATTGTTTGACATACCTCTGTGTTTCTATGCACGCCTGGTAGTTTGATTTCGATTGCACTCACTACACATATTTTGTTTTATTTTAGAGTTATGTTTTTATTTATAGCACTGCTGAATAGCTATTGGATACTTTACATCGTATAAGTACGTGATACACAAACACATTACGAGATCCTTTTTATAGTTTAACTTCTAGTTGAAGTTGTTTTCAGTACTGATGGAAGAATTTCATTATTTCACGTTCACTAAAATCTGCACCGACACCGAAAGCTTTTTAACTCTAAGACTTGCCAACTAACACGAGTCTCTCTCATGTACAACATATTCATAGAATCGTAAAGCTAAATGTAAATGTTTCTTAGTTATAAAGAGGCGTGGCCTCCATCGCGACACTGTACCCTTCACGACATAGGTTCCTCGTAATTAAACAGCCTTAAATTCTGTGACCTATGAATCCTCATCATCACAAAATGCACGTCTGAGGCTATTCTTTCATAGATGAATGCACGAAATTTTCCAAATTATTACGATCACTAAACGACATAGTTAAGGAATTCGCGGAACACTTTACTCATTACTAAACGACATTTTAGACGATTGAGTAACTAAACACGACCTAAATAGACAACAGTTTACGAACAACTGATGATTTTAATATTTTTATTAAATAAATGAAATTGCACAATATTTGATGAATTTGGCGGCTTTCTTCGAACGCGGCCCCTTTGGCGGCGTCTTTGAGTCCACTCAAAAGAGCCGCCTAGGTATCGACGACGCGCGCGGCTCGCTTACATGAATATTAAAAGATATTTAACCGTTTATTATTTACCTACATCAACTCTTTGATTTTGCCGCCATATTAGTGTAACTTTGGATATAATCAGGACGGAATTTGAAATGTCCCCTACTGTTCATATGAGCCTAGTACATTATTCATATTTTTTTATTTGTATGTATTGTATGAATGATTAATATGTCTTTAGGGAACCTTTAAAATTTGGAGTGTATCACTCTAAATTTTAAAGGTGGAATTGAAAGTGCCCCTGCACTTTCTATTCCATCACTCTCATGATCCGATGGGACGACTAGAGATACGACCGGAAAGAGGTCAGGCACAGGAACGACGGCTTTACGTGCTCTCCGAGGCATGGGGGTGTAATATCGTCAACTCCCAGACTTCGGGCTGATACTGAGAAATTTCTTTTTACGGAAAAATCCCATAATCACTTTTTGGCCCGACCTGGGGATTGAACCCAGGACTTCATTATTCCCATAATCACTTTTTGGCCCGACCCGGGATTTGATCCCAGGACTTTATTATCTGCAGTTGAACACGCTACCGCTAGACCAATGAGTTATACAGGAACACATTCAAATGGCGCGGCGTGCGGAGCCAGCTTTGATGAATATTAAAAAATATTTAACCATGTATTATTTACCTACATCAATCCTTTGTATTCGCTGCCGTATTAAAGTTCCTTGCGACAAAATCACGACGGAATTCTAAATGTCCCCTAATGTTCATATGAGCCTAGTACATTATTCATATTGTTTCGTAATTTATCAGTAGTCATACCGCGTGGGTTTATCTGGTTAGTTTGTATTAAAAATTAAGTACCTATTCGTTTCCGGCCAGATTAAATTCACATACTGAAAGAAAAATTTAATATTCTTACTATTTAACACACAAAAAAATATCTGCTAACATAAGTCAATTAAATTATTTATTTCTCCTAGATCCAACATCTTGCGGAATATCAATTTAAATTAAATTAAGTGATTTTTCCTAGTTATCAAAGTATGAATGATTAAGATGTCGTAAAAAATTAGAGCAAAATTCAGTTAAACATTTGATTGAATCTTAAAATAAACACGTGTAATAAATTATGTGACTGTACAGAACCACACTTTTTATTTACAGTCTAAGTAGTAGCCCAAAGAGTTCGTGGTAATGTTCATCACCCTTGCGGCTGAGTTTTTAGTGTTGTTCATAATGTCGGTAATCTTTCTTGTTGATTTAGGTGGTCGATAGAAAAATAAATTACTAAAAAATGATTATTTCTGTTTGAAGTTTCGTCCATAGGTAGCCGTCCTGATACCCTATAACCCCCTTAAGTTACGTTCACACTTTCGGTTACACATTGTATAAAGGCGTTATAAAAACAATATAACTTCTAAACACGAAAGCAATGATTTTGCATTGTTTTACAATGTTGTAGGTAGCGAAATCGCTATGAAATGTATCAAAATTGCTTTCTGTTTTATGCATTTGAATGAAGTCATATGATTTTTAAAAAATAATTAAAAATTTTGCTACTTCTCTGGCAGCAAAAAATGTGTGTTATCAATTAGTAAAACCCCCCTTAACCCCCCCATATACACACATAACTCAAATTCAGGCGACTCAATATGAGATCCAACCCATTTTTCGTTTCATGGTAGACACATTAATCAACCTGTTTTGGGCATACAATACTTATATTATAATAGGTTATGACATGGGTATACATCATTGTTATACATTTTGTCTATTTTCTGAAAATTCATTAATATTGTAGAAATGTTTTTCTTTTAGCCATTTTTTTATTTTTAGTGTAATAGGTTTAGGGGTAGTTCTCGTAGTGTTTGAGGTATTTTATTATACACTTTAACACACATAAACATACAATTATACTTATACCTTCAGATTACTTTCAATACCTCACAATTCATTTTTATTCATATGGATGACAGCATTCAAATTAAAAAAAAATTATGAGTTATTTATGAAATCCAATTGGTTAAATACTATATTTTAATTCCTGTCTATGCCTATTATTCAGCAGTATAAAAATAATAAGAAAACCTGTTGTTTACAAAGGTTTGGTAAATGATTTTCAACCAAGAGTAACAACAATATGAACCAATTATTATTCTTAACTGGAACTGACTGGACTTATTTAAGCTGTAATGATGATGATGATGATTATTCTTAACACTGAATAATGTTAAAACTTTTTGGTTATTTTTACAGAAATATCTATTAAATTACCAGAATGACGTTAGAAATACCATGAAACCGAAATAAACGTAACCACTAGCGATAAATAACAACTTACGATAAAATATCCAATGCTTTTTAACTTTCCGTATACGCGCCTAAAATCCAAAAACACCATTCAGAAAATGTAAACAAAGCACAAAAACATGTTTTTTACCGTGTTTTAAAGCTAAAACTACGTTGAAAATGTAACTAAGCGATGTTCTACAGACTAATCGATACTTAGCCAGTAAAAAACCTACCTGTTAGTCGTTCCTCGGGCACAAAAAAGTCACTTTTTTCATACAATCACAAATTACTTTTTAAACACGAATTTCAGCATATTTTGCTTCAAAAACCTTATATTTAACGCGGCCATTATAAGAACAACTTCGTAAATACTAATTTAAAACAAATAATGACAATTTAAAGTTCGTAAATACTAATAAAACAAAGATTATTGAATTCGTAAATTCACATTTTTTTTCTCGCGTGACTGGATAAACTACTATGGCCGTCATTTCGGTGTTACCAGTATCTATTACAAGGTACCCAGGTATTGTTATTAAATTTTAGGGTTCCGTATATTGATTACTAATCATAGAAAATTCAAAGGTATTTCAAATACATTATTTCATTTGGTTTGGCGATGTGATCTTTAACAATCCTTTAAATAAATATGGTGAATCCTTTTCCTCTAGGCACCCAAGAAGAATGCCCACGGGTCTTAATTTCATAAACTTTTCAAGGCTATGCTGCAGTCGTTATGGTAGTCTCCTCACTACTACCTCCGTGTAGTATTTTACTACCTCCGTGTAGTATTTCTGACTCAACCTACGCACAGGTAAACTATTTTTGGTATCCATATATATATTTGTTCTGAATCTAGGTATGCCTTGTACGTTAATTGCGTGTCCCCGCGATACAGAGACTGGTGCTATTATACTTTAAGCTTAAGTTAATCACATCACAGATAATCACTAGATACAGATGTCTGCGGTCTGTTTTATAACATTTATAATAAGCTATTATTTTAAAATTTAGTATTACTAGTTATATTAAAATTAAAGAGTTGAAGACAACGAGCCAGAAGGCGATTAATATACGAGGGGGTACTAATGTTATAAATTATGGGGTTCACAGCTCAGAGGGCCCCCTGCCTGTGTGAACCCCATAATTTATAACATTGGTGTTGAGCTGTGACCCGGACCAAAAAACACGCAATTCCTAATGAGGGTGTCATCACTTGCACGGGATCACCGATCACGTGTTAAGGGGCCAAAGTGATCCTCGCCGCTGAGAAACCTACCCCTATTCTGCGGCTTTCTCTAGCTACCTAGGTGGACGACCCGTAGAACAAAGTTACAAAAAACTTTGCTTTTTGTTTTCGATTTTTTTTGCTTCGAAAATGAATTTATATTTTTTGTAACAACATCATTTAAAAAGTTTGCATAATAATTCATTAGGAGAGTTTTAATCAGAACTGTTTCCATTAGAAATAGAAAGCATATCAAAATTATAAACTCGTAGAAATTAGTAATAGATATGTGAAATTAATTACATAACATGAATTTAAGACTTTGTGGGAGTTTTACACCTTTATGATTATTAAACGTTTTTTACCCAATAACGTTGGAGATATTATACGCTGCAACATTATTCATATCTGTCAAAAGTCAAGGTCGTTTTATTATATGTTTCATTTCATGCATACAACATTATTATGTTTTTAGTTACCTACATATAATTAAGTTGTGAGAGAATTTATAATTAATTTTAATTATTATCCAAAAAGTAGCAATTACATAAATATGTTATTGTTTTTGACAAATTAAGAATTTTGAATGTTTTACGGGAAATTTGAAAAGGAAAAGTTGAGTTTAATTTTACAATAAACTTGTTCTTACAAAATTAACAACATAATCAACTAAAGACCTCAGATTTACATTATCATACTTATTATTGGGACTGTTTATTCGCTTCATTCTCAATTATTATCGTCATGGTTAGCTGCATTTAAGTAGTGAGTAGGATTATGTGAATTTTAATAACCTAATTTACAAATTACTTACAGCGTGCTCGGAAAACTGAATATATTTTTGTTTATATGAAACTAACGTTTCATTTAGGCTACCTACGTTATGAGATGCCTACCTATAAGTACAGACGCCAGCACATCAAGCTACCCCAATCTGTCAAATTTCCCCAATTGAAAGAGAACCTTATACTTATGTGATAAAGTTGAAAATCTATAAAAGAAATTTGACAGATTGGGTCGTTCCCGATCCAGTTCGGCGGCATCCTTGTGGAGCATGACTGCCTCACAGAAGGAGACCACGGCGTCCCATTTGGTGGAGTCACCAGCCAGCATTGTATACACGACTGCCGCGCCGGCGGCGAAAGATCCCGTCCGATCTTCGCGACCAGGACTCGTCTCTCGGCCTCCCACGCCGGGCACTCCTCCAGCGTGTGCTGTGCAGAGTCAAGGTCGTTTCCGAAATGGTGACAGTGTGTTTTTGCTTCTCGGACTGGTTATATCCCTGCACAAAATGACTCGCACATAGCCAGATGCTCTCACCTCTCCGTAAGTGATTGGCGAGGTTAAGCAACTAGGCTCGCAGCCACAACATAGATGGTTTTTTTTTTTTTTTTTTTTTTTATATCAGAGGGTGATCACCACCGCCCATGGACACTCGCGACACCAGAGGAGTTGCGAGTGCTTTGCCGGCCTTTTAGAGTCAGCAAACAAGTGTTGCTGACCCTTCCCCCCACCCCAATGAGCTCTGGCGACCTTAGTCACACTCGGAAACACAATTTATTAAGGAATGTCTTCTGTAAGGTACGTCCCCAGTCGGGCTGCTCTTTGAGCGAATGAACGCTATGCCCTACCTCTCTTAGAAACTGGGTTACTGTCAAAGTGGTTTAATTTCTGAGCGTCTTGCTCCGTGCTATTAGGGAACAGTCATTAAGCCATGTCAGAGGCCTACTGGGCGGCTTGAACAACTCTGACACTAGGGTAACCACTGCCCATACAATATGCAGGTAAGTAAGTATCGCTTTTGTGTGACCCTCACACATAGTTGTTCTGGTTATGGGTATGCTTTGTGTCTTTAAACTGAATGTTTGTAAATTTTCCAGTTTTAACATTGAACTTGCGCTACCTGCATCCATTGGCTTCAAGAATATCGACCCATCTTGTAGGGTGCCTGCCCACGCTGCTTCTTCCAGTTCGTGGTCTCCGCTCGAGAACCTTTCGGCCGTCAGTTCTACGAGCTATGTGCCCTGCCCACTGCCACTTTAATACAGGCCAAATACTTGGGTAACTGGGTCACCGATGACCTTAATGATAACCAAGACATAGAGAGAGAACGCAGAGATCTGGCCGTCCGAAGCAATATGTTGATCCGCAGGTTTGACATAGGAGAATACGATTTGAAAAATATAGATTTCTTATGTATGCTGGAGAAAATAAATCGATCAATGAAAAACCTTACCCATACAAATATTATTTTGTGCGCACCGACGTATATAAAAGGCGCACTAATATACAATTATAAAGTCGAGCTTTTCAATAATGTGCTTAACATGGACATACATCGGTTAAAATATGCATATTTCTACGACAGTAACCGCCCCCTATCACAGGATATGTTTTCCTACAATACGGGGAAAATTAACAAATACGGCTGGAAAACAATCTACCAACAAATAATGAACAACATTAAAATAGACTACGATATCTACCTCTCTGATGAAAACTTGACCAATAACAAACAAAACAAGATGCAAGCAAAACCAATGGACAACATTGCATCGACACCAAATTGTAATAAAAATAACATCCAACCAATACAGCTTTTTCGGCCATAATAACATCAACATACTTCAACAAAATATTGCAGGATTAAGAAGCAAAAGTAATGAACTATCAGTATGTTTACAAGATTTTTTTGATAAAAAAACTGATATAGATATAATATGCGTGACAGAACACGAAGAACGAAGCGGGGTGGCCGGCGGAAACAACGCACTATGGAATATGGTAGAACAAACGCATATCAAAATTGATTTTTACAACTGATTGAAATAGGGTACTTTATGAATGTAATTTAACAGTTCGAAAGTCGAAGTTCAATATTCTATAACATAAATCACGTTGTATATATTGAAAGTATTTTTTTTCATGTCGTCAAGTTAAACGTTTTTGCAATCGGTAAATATTAAATTGTTCATTTACGATTTTCAAAGTGAAATAGTTTTAAAACTTCAAAGGAAAAGGTACAAGGTATTATATGTTTTTGAAAAGCTCATCTATCGTAAGTTTAGAGTATAAAGAATTGATTGTTTTAAATACGACTATATGAATAGAAAATAATTTAAAGAAATAATGAACAAAAAAAAGTTTTCCTCAACTTCGTCCAAGCTTTTAACACTTACCGACGTTTACCGATGCTTTGAAATTAGTGTTAATTCATAGTTTAGTTGCTCATCAAAAACATATCAAAAAATTAGCTGCGCATTTTTGCGCGTTACGAAGATATGTCAAAAAATGGAATATTAGTTTGGGAACGGAAATTGCTATCAATTGCGGTTTCGTAGTTGACTTTTATCAATAGTTTGTGGTATGTTTTATCAATTAATTGTTTTATTTTGTTAAGTTTTTATCAATTTCCGTGAGAAAATAGATATCTGAAATAATTCCCACATTCTGAAACAATATAAAAAGGGCTGTAAAAATATGTCTCCATTACAGTTTCAGTGGTCTTTAACTAGAGTACGGCTATTTTATTCTTCAAAATGTCTACTTTTAACTGTATTAAACGTGAGTTAATAGTGTCTTATATAGAAGGCGGAAGAACGACTGCGGCACTTTCAACATATTTGGAGGAAAAACAAGTTTCGGAAGACAATATATGTTTTATTATTGGCAATATTACTGTACATCACAATTACTATACAACTGTAAACCTAACCCATGTTTATGAAAAATAAATGAATATGAATATGAATATTCAAAGAAGTATCATCCCTTCGTTTAATAAACGCTGGAGTGAAGCAGGGCGCAACAAGGAAAACTTTTAAGAAAGAACGAAGTAGATGGTACAGAGTCGGCTGATACGTTTTCTGATGTCGGTATAGTCAAAGAATATTCAGAATCCAACCAACTAGTGGTTGGATTCTGAATATTCTTTGACTATACCGACATCAGAAAACGTATCAGCCGACTCTGTACCATCTACTTCTTCTGGTAAACGAGGAAGACCGTGTATGTCATATGGAGACTCTTCAGAATCGAGCAAAAAAAGAAAAAACACTATTTTGTTAAATGAATATGGTTTGGAGCACATTACAAGCGCATATCTACAAGGATTGCGATCTATAGGAGAAGGAACTGAAGCAAAACTAGTTGAAAATTTAAGATTGGCTGAGGCCGAAAAAAAGGTTTTTGTTATGAATCAGTTAGATAATGCAAAAATAATCAAAGGGCTTACCGATGAAGTAGCTTTAAGTGTGTTCATCGACTTGGAACTAACAAAAGCTCAGTATCTGTATCTCCGGAACGTTACAGATGAAAGAAACTGTTCAATATTTCCACCTTACTACAAAATACAAGAAATGAAACAGAGGTGCTATCCACCATCGCCAACAATCGAAATCACAAATACGTATGCAAAAATATTGAAAATTCAAGATCTATTAGATCACACTGCAGCTAGAATTTTATCTATAGATACAGTTTACAAGAATGGACAAAAACATTTACTATTATATAGCAAATGGGGTTGTGATGGGTCATCTGGACAAAGCCATTACAAACAAAAACTTCCAGAGGAGTCTGAACTTATTTCCGATGCAAATTTATTTATTACTTCTTTTGTGCCCATCAGATTAATTGACGAGGAATCAGGCTCTATCGTATGGCAAAATCCAGTGCCTTCATCTGTTTGTTTCTGTCAGCCTATATCTATCGAATTTTGCAAAGAAACACCGGAAAAGACGAAATCTGTTGTAGATGAAATAAAAAACCAGATACAAACTTTGCTTCCATCCATAATCAACAAAGAAGGCGTAGGAGTTCAAGTCAAACATGAACTTTTCTGACGATGATAGACGGAAAAGTGGCACAAGTTTTGACAGACACGGCTTCTAGTTCTACTTGTACAATATGCGGAGCAACTCCCAGGCAAATGAATGATTTAACCAAAGTAACAGCCAGGCCTGCAAATGAAAATGCTTATCAATACGGATTGTCCACATTACATGCCTGGATTCGGTGCATGGAAATGATCTTGCACATATCATATAATTTATCTTTCCAAACGTGGTCTGCGACAAGCGAAGAAAAAAAAAGACTCAAGCAAGAAAAGAAGACTGAAGTACAGAAGCGTTTTCGTGAAGAGTTAGGTCTACATATAGATAAACCACGACAGGGAACGGGAAATAGTAACGATGGTAATACTGCTAGAAGATTTTTTTACAATGCTTCCTGTTCTGCCGATATCACAGGGGTGGACATTGATTTAATTAAACGGTTATACATAGTTTAGCAAGCTTTGTCATCTGGTATAGTGGTAGATAGTAAGAAATTTGGGAATTATGCTCTGGAGACTGCAAGGATATATGTCAGTTAATATAGTTGGTATTACATGCCATCATCTGTGCACAAAATTTTAATCCATGGAGAAAGTATTATTAATCATTTCGCAGTTTTACCCATTGGACAACTTTCCGAAGATGCGCAAGAATCGCGCAATAAGGATTATAAAAAATTTCGGCTACACCATTCTCGAAAATGTTCACGAACATCTACCAACGAAGATGTGTTCCATACACTACTTTATACATCAGATCCATATATAACGAGCTTACGAAAACCATACGCTAAAAATGTGAAGGAGCTAGATGAGGATACTTTACACCTTCTCAAGGTCAATGAACTTATTTCAGATCCTGAAACTCACCAGGTCTAAATGTGAATCTTCTTGATCAAAATTTAAATAGATATTGCGATAATTTAGATGTTTCCTATGTTTTAGACTAATGTTATAGATATTGTACCATTTTTAATTTTATTTTATCACTAAATGTTAGTTAGCATAAATGCGTAATTAGGATTATGAAATACACATACGATATTACTGTCAAAAATATGATATTTTAATAAATATATACCATTTTAAACATTGTCACTTTTCTTTGTCATATAAAAAAATATATGCGTAACTTCAATACATCAAATACTACTTATATGAATCCTTATTATGTTACTTTATAGTGTGCAAAATTTCATAGCCCTATCTTTCAAATTGACGGAAATACAGATTTTTGATCCGAAACGCACCGAAATATTCCACAGTGGCAACGGGCTGCCGCTGCGGAAGCTGCTGCGGCTCGGGCTACGGCAATGCCGGCGCCGACTGCGCCACCGCCACCCGCCGAGGGCACATGGGCCCAGGTGGTTGGCCGAAAGGCCAGGGCCAAGGCCGCCCGCCTTAATTGGCCACCGCCGCCTCCGCCTCCAAAGAGGCCGATCGCACTGCCGCGACCTCCACCGTCCGCGGCAGTGACGATTAACTTGCCATCGACCTCGGCCACTACCATGGCTGAGGTCATGAAGGTGGCGAGGACCAAGGTCCAGTTAAAGGACCTTGGCCTCGAGGCTGGCCTTCGCCCCAAGAGGGCTCTGACCGGGGGTCTTATTTTGAGGATCCCTGGTCCAGAGGGGTCCGCGAAGGCGGAGGCCCTAACCTCTCGGCTAAGGGAGGCCTTAGCCGAGACGGGTGCGGTGGTGGCGCACCCAGTGGTAATGGGAGAGCTCCGGGTGATGGACCTGGACGACTCCGCCGACCCCACCGAAGTGGCAGAAACTTTGGCCACGGCGGGGGGATGTGCCGTCGCCGACGTAAAGGTCGGCGAAATTCGGTTCTCCCCGTCGGGCTTAGGTTCGGTGTGGGTTCGGTGCCCACTAGTGGCCGCCCGCAAATTAGTAGCGGCAATCGGCCGGGTACTAGTGGGCTGGATGTCGGTCCGGGTGGTGGCGCTTCCACCCAGAGCTCTCCAGTGCTACCGCTGCCTGGAGAAGGGGCACGTCAGGGCTCGGTGCACAGGGTGCGACCGGAGCGCGTCGTGCTTCGTCTGTGGCCAACAGGGCCACAAGGCGAAGGAATGCACGGCGCGCGCCCCTCACTGCGTAGTGTGTGCCGACCTTGGCAGGCCGGCAAACCATCGCCTGGGCAGCGGTAGGTGCACGCCACCCAAGAGAAAGGGAGCGGGACGTCCTGCCACGTCCGCTCCTACATCGTCGCGGTCCAACGATCCGGGCTCTGGCCCCGGTGGGGTGTCCATGGATGTGTAAACATTCTTTCCCCCCCAACTTATTTTGCAGGGCAACTTGAACCACTGCATCGCTGCGCAAGCTCTTCTTGCGCAGACGATTGCTGAGCGTTCGGTTGCCCTAGCGATAGTGGCGGAGCCTCACTCCGTTCCCGACCACCCTCGTTGGTTCGGGGCGGATGGGGACCTCGTCGCCGTTTATTGGGCAGGGGGGGAACGTGACCCCCATTGCACACTCCTGGCCAAGGGGCCCGGATTCGTCATCGTGGAGTGGGGACCAGCAGTCGTGGTGGGCTGCTACATCTCCCCAAATTGCGGCCTCGCAAATTTTGAGGCGTACCTGGACGGGCTAACGAGCCATATTAGCTCCTACCAGTCCCGTCCGGTACTCGTCCTGGGCGATTTTAACGCACACTCTAGTGTGTGGGGCGATGCCCGGGACGACGTTCGAGGGGAGTCACTGCTGGAATGGGCCGCCGGACTGGACCTCCGTCTTTTAAATCGGGGTTCAGTCAGCACCTGTGTGCGATGGCAGGGGGAGTCGATCGTCGACTTGACGTGGGCGACTCCCTCGGCCATGCACCTGGTCTCGGGGTGGAGAGTTGCGGAGGAAATTGCCACGCTGTCGGATCACCGACACATCGTTTTCAGCGTGGCCTTCCGTCCGCCCCGAGGCGGCCCTGACCACAGCAGTGTTATCCCGCCACGGCGCTGGTGCCTACGCCGCTTGGACCGCGACATGTTGACGGCTGCCGCCGTCGCCATCGCCTGGGGGGCGAGTGAGGGTGGAGAGAGGATCCCGTCCGATCCCAATTCGCAAGCGGGCTGGTTCCGGGGCATCATGTCTCGCATCTGCGACACGTCGATGCCCCGGGTCCGTCCGGGTGACAGACGAGGCTCGCAATATTGGTGGTCGGCCGAAATCGCGCGACTCCGAGCGGAGTATGTCGCAGCGCGTCGCCGACACCAGCGGGCCCGTCGGAGGAGGCGAGCCAATGCCGAAGAGGCTGCCGGAGCGCACAGGGCGTATCAAGTCGCCATCAAGGCGCTATCCACCGCGATAGCGGAAGCCAAAGCTCGGTCCTGGAACGAGCTCATCGAGGGACTGGATAGGGACCCATGGGGGCGCCCGTACAAAATGGTACTGGGCAAGCTCAGACCATGGGTCCCTCCGTTGACGAGTACCCTGGACCCGGATTTCCTGAGGAGGGTGGTGGACACTCTCTTCCCTAGGGTCCAGGACAGTCCCTCGGACCCTCCGTCACCGTCGTACCATGATTGGGACGACCAGTTGGAGGTGACGGAGGGGGAGCTGGACCGAGCAGTACGGCGACTTGCGACCCGAAATACCGCCCCTGGCCCGGATGGGATACCGGGCAGGGCGTGGGTTTGCGCCCTGGCAGTTCTGGGGGACCGGTTGAGGCAACTGTTCACCAGCTGCCTCCGTAGTGCCGTGTTCCCCACCTGCTGGAAAGAGGCAAGGCTTGTGCTTCTGCAGAAGCCGGGCAGGACCGCCGATTCTCCCTCGGCGTTCCGACCAATATGCTTGCTGGACGAGGCGGGCAAGCTCTTTGAGCGTGTCATAGCCGCCCGTCTCAGCGAGCATCTGTCGCGCGTTGGCCCCGACTTATCGGACAGCCAGTTCGGATTCCGGCAGGGACGTTCGACGCTGGACGCGATCAATCGCGTCCGCGCCCTGTCGGAGCCCGCCGTTCGGGCGGGGGGGGTGGCGTTGGCGGTGAGTTTAGACATCGTCAACGCCTTCAACTCCGTCCCCTGGCGGGCGATACGGGAGGCACTGGTCCATCATAACGTGCCTCCCTATCTCCGTGGTATAGTCGGGTCATATTTGCGCGACAGGACGATTCAATTCGTCGGTCGGAACGGGATTGAGATCCAGAGGGAGCTCTCCTGCGGGGTTCCTCAGGGGTCCGTGTTGGGACCTCTACTATGGAGCCTCGCGTACGATGCGGTCCTGCGGATAAGCCTCCCTCCCGGAGTGAGCGTCGTCTGCTATGCGGACGACACGCTCGTCATAGCCCGGGAGGTAAGCTTCCAGCGGGCGGTACGGCTCGCCGAACTCGGAGTTGCGTGTGTCGTCGCGGCCATTTTGAGACTGGGCCTTCGGGTAGCGCCTCACAAGACCGGGGCGCTATGGTTCCACGGCTTACGCCGTAGGGAGGAACCACCCAGTATGTCGATGCGTGTAGGTGACGCAGAGGTCAGGGTGGGGCGGTACATGAAGTACCTGGGCCTCACCCTAGACAGCCGATGGGGCTTCGAGGAGCATTTCGGGCGTCTGGCCCCCCGAGTGCGCCGGGTAACCGGTGCGTTACACCGGCTTTTGCCGAACCTCGGGGGTCCCAGGGAAGAAGTTCGCCGCCTCTACGGAGGTGTCGTCCGATCCATGGTCCTTTATGGGGCGCCCGTCTGGTCTGAACGCCTGACGGGCGCCTCCCGCTGCAGAGCTATTTTGAATAGCCTGCAGCGTGTGGTGGCCATACGGATCGCACGAGGATACCGGACGGTATCCTTTGAGGCGGCGACACTCCTGGCGCGCCTCCCGCCGTTTGATCTCCTGGCGGCAGTCGACGCGACGGTTTACACCGAGATCCGCGTCCGCCGGGAGAGCGGTGAGGCGCCAGAGCAGACGCTCGTTGCCTATAGGCGGGATGCACACCGGCGCGTACTAACACAGTGGCGCGCACGGCTTGAGTTGCGCCTGAACGCTATCCTGCCTCACCTCGAGGCCTGGGTGGGAAGGAAGGGCGGTTACGTCACCTACAGACTGACTCAGATACTCACCGGACACGGATGTTTCGGTGAGTATCTGTGCCGGATCGGCCGAGAAGTGACGACACATTGTCACCATTGCGGGAGCGACCTGGACTCTGCCCAGCATACGCTGGAGGAGTGCCCGGCCTGAGAGGCCGAGAGACGAGTCCTGGTCGCTGAGATCGGACGGGATCTTTCGCCGCCAGCAGTCGTGTATGCGATGCTGGCTGGTGACTCCACCAAATGGGACGCCGTGGTCTCCTTCTGCGAAGCAGTCATGCTCCAGAAGGAGGCCGCCGAGCGGGATCGGGAACGAGCCGACCCCGCTCGTAGACGGAGGAGGCGTCGGGGCGGCGGCGGCAGCCGTTAGCCCTACTCCCCTCGGGGTTGCGGTGGCAGTATGAGAAGTGTCCTCTACTGCCGCCACGTGCAAGCAGCCCCGGGAAGACAGCGAACTGTTTGTGCCGCAGTCGCTGTGCCGTACTGGCAGGAGTCGGCAAATGGGGAGGGCAACCCACAGCTCTCCCCGGGTGCGTGTCCCGACCATCTGGGACACGGCGCAAAAGGGGGGCACCGGAGCAGCATACCCGCGTTCCCGGGGCTCCCCGTGTCAGGCGCCAGAAGAAGTCCACGGCAGGTTAGGTTTAGTCGGTGCGAGTCCGGCATACCCACCCGCAGACACTTTTTGCGGGTGGCATGCATTAGCATTCCCCCTGCCTTATCAAAAAAAAAAAAAAAAAAAAAAGGCTAGATAAGGTACTACATAACTTAAAAAGACACTATAAAAGACATAAAGTGATAATAGGCGGGGACTATAATATTAACTTACTAACTAATAACAACATTGTCAGTGAATTTGAATGCCTATTGCTCAACTATAACTTAAGATTACAATTTCGGGAACCTACTAGGATACGGAGTGGCACGTGCATAGATAACTTTGCCCATAACATTAATTACAAGTGTAAGTCAAGCGTACTAGACTTGGCACTGTCAGACCATACTGCCCAATTGATACAATGTCCTGTCAAAAAAGTGTGTCTCATCAAACAGTGGAGCATTCGGCGCCGAGATTATTGTAATGAGAACCTTTTAAAATTCAAAAACTGTATTGAAAGTCTTTCGTTTTCCGATGTTTATACATCTGACGATCCAAACACAGCCTTCAATATGTTTCTTGATCAGTTCAAATTATTTTATGAACTTTGTTTTCCATTGAGACGTATTACCATTAGGGCGCATAGGAAACCAAGATGGGTGTCACGTGGAATAAAAGCATCTAGTTTAAATAAAAGAAAACTTTTATGGCAATATTGTAAGAAACCCAATGCTGCAAACAAAAACACATTTGTACAATACTCTAAGAGATATAAAAAAATAATAAAATTCACACAGCTAGCACAAAACACCCACGCCATAAATATGTCAAGCAACAAAACAAAGACCGCATGGAGCATAATTAATAATTCGAAAAAAAACACCCCACGTGAATCGATAACCAGTATAAAAATACAAGATGAAACAATCACAGATCCTAAAAAAATATGTAAAGCCTTTAACAATTATTTTATCGATAAAACTATTCCAAGCCCTACCCTAAATAAGACAAAATACCCATACGATATGTGTTCCACTCAGAAATCGATGTTCATGAAACCATGTTCTCCATTTGACATATTCCAAATTATCAAAAACTTAAAAAATACTAATAGCGTTGGCATCGATGAAATCGCAACTAAAGTAATAAAATTTGTTGCGATTAGCATTTGCTACCACATAAGCTATATCATAAACCTAAGTATAGAAACTGGCATTTTTCCCGAACAACTTAAAATAACCATAGTAAAACCTCTCCATAAAAAGGAAAGTAGAGACAACATTTCAAACTACCGACCTATAGCACTAGTACCGATTATATCAAAGATATTTGAAAAATACATGTATAAAGAAATTTGCGATTTTGTAGAAAAAAATGGTATACTAGCTAACGAACAAAAAGGATTCCGACCTAAAAAAACGATTAATATGGCCATTTACGACTTCTTAGATTATATAATCAGTAATGTCGACAATAGGATACCAGTATGTTCCATATACATGGATATGACCCAAGCGTTTGATTATGTAGAGCACGACATACTTTTATGCAAACTAAATACACTTGGAATACGTGGCAATATCCTACAGTTAATAGAATCTTATTTAAAAAACCGCACACAGTATACAGAAATAGCAAGAATACATCCTAGTACAAAAAAGGAGGAAATATACCGATCGGACCCACGTAAAATGTTATACGGCGTTCCTCAAGGTGGCAATATTGGACCGCTTATGTTCATACTGTATATAAATGACTTACCTAGAGCAACATCACATCCAACATCTCTATTCGCAGACGACAGTACAGTCACTATTAAACTCAATAATGATATCGATACTTATGAAAACGACATTAATAACTCCCTTAATTCAATTGTTGACTGGTTAAATTCCAATAACTTAAATATTAACATTAAGAAAACGCTTCTAATGCAGTTCAGTCAGCGAACCCCTAAAATAGAGAATATTAATATTAAAATCAACAGCCAGCCCCTACAGGACATAGACGCCACTAAATTTCTGGGGTTAACGGTAGATCGTAACTTAGCATGGAAGCAGCACATCGAACAACTATGCAAAAAAGTCAGTACATCCGTTTATGCACTCTATGAATTAGCTCAAACAGTAAAGGTAAATGCTCTATTAACAGCATATCACGGATTAGTAGCGTCCGTGCTTAGATATGGCATCATCTTTTGGGGCAACTCAACTCACAAACTACTAATTTTCAGAGCACAAAAGCGTTGCATACGAGCAATGTTTTCTTTAAAAAATACTGACAGTTGTGGGCCCTATTTTAAAAAATACAAAATACTAACCCTGCCTAGCTTATATATATACGAAGTGGCCGTCTTTGTCAAACTAAACTTGAACTTATTTAAAAATGCTTCCGAATCCTCTCACCGACAGCAAAGAGATAAAGGAAGTTTGTTATTGCGTAAAGCAAATACTACCTTAATGCACAATAGTGTATTCTGTATGGGCCCAAAAATTTTCAACAAACTGCCAAAATGTATCAGAGAGACAAAAGTGACTATTTTTAAACTAAGATTAAGAAACCTGCTCATTGAAAAATGTTACTATAATGTCACGGATTTTCTAAAAGATAAATTTTAATTGACTGTATTTTATTTCCTTTTATTACATTTTAAATTTTGACATTCCTACATCTATTCTGAATATTATTAACTTTTATTTTTTTATCTTTTACGAACTTTATGACATTATGGGTTAGAATTATTAGCATGTTTGATTTTGACATTTGACATTATGTATTATTAATATTATATCCGATTTTAATATTAAAATTATCAATAGCATATTTAATTTTTATATAAAGGATTATAAATAGCACCTTGAAAATATTAAAAAAAATACTTGTAACCTGTACTTAAGCAACATTTGCACACCCCGACGGGGTTATAATTCAGCGGACTTCACGTATTTATTACACCACCCATTGTAACCTGATTTAAGCAAATAAATTTGATTTGATTTGATTTGGAAAATGCACAAGAGATGCAAAAATTTCTCTTTTTAGGGCTTACTGCCAAACTTTTTACACCTGCAATCGGTGGAGCAGATATACGCGGCGGGTATTAGTGCATTGCGTGTTCAGTACAACAATGCGTTCAGGATGCAGATGGGGCTGCCACGTTTTTGTAGCGCTTCGGCGATGTTTGCGGAGGCGTCGGTTGATGGTTTTGCTGCCATCATCCGCAAGCGTAGCGCTTCAATATTGCATAGAATGCGTGTCAGCTCCCACGGCATTCTGAGCGTATAATGTGATAGGTGGGATTTCCCAATGTTAAAGCACTGGATTCAGCTACATACCAGGGTATTGTGATACCTAGTTGTGTGGTTGTTATTCAGTGCATTGTTTGTTACTATATTATAAGATTACTAACATTAGGTTAAGAACTTTGTACTAACAATATATGGAGAATGTTTTATCCGAAATAAACGATTATTATTTTTTTTTAACTTGGCAATCCTTCGGGCTATGTCGGTTATTTTGGTTCGCCTGTGGATCTCAACAATTATGAGTCGATCTCGCTGTGAAACTCCAAGCATAGCACTTAAATGCTCTTTAAGTGACCCTGACCCGTCTGATAAGACCCATAGTGAGACACAACGTCCCTGTTCCGTAAGTCATCACAAGCAACACACACTGGTCGAAGACTTTCGGTTAGTTTTCAGTTTCGATTAGTTACTTCTTTTTCATTTGCTTGTACCAGTGTAAACAATTGTTGGTGAAGCAAATAAAATAAAATAAATAAATTGCTTTTAAGAGAGGTAGGGCATAGCGTTCATTCGCTCAAAGAGCAGCCCGATTGAGGAAGTACCTCCACCTTACAGAAGATATTCCTTAATAATAACATTGATAATATTAATGTTGTGTTTCCGAGTGTGAGTAAGGTCGCCAGAGCTCATCGGGGTGGGGGGAAGGGTCAGCAACACTTGTCTGCTGACTCTTAAAGGCGGGCAAAGCACCCGCGACTCCTCTGGTGTTGCGAGTGTCCATGGGCGGCGGTGATCACTTACCATCAGGTACTTGGTACAGGACCCACTTGCTCGTTTGTCGCCCTCGGATATAAAAAAAAAAAATCGAATTGACTTCTTAGGACAAGGTTTTACTTACTTACTTACTTTGAGAAGGTTCTCATGCTTTCAGCCGCTATAATAATAATAATAACAAGACTTTATTTTCAGACCAAATTATTGTCCAATAAGTTAGTAACAAGTTTCTTACAAACTAGTGTTAGTAATAAGTATTTTTAAAATATGTAAAAAAATTACCATTGATTGCTGCGTCATTCCATGCGAAATGGCGCAGCAATGATTGACGTAAACACAGTCTAGCCGACTAGCGATCATGCGAAGGATGCTGTTGGTGCCAGTGCCGGTTTTAGCACTACCAGCGCCCTGGGCGAGATTCATACGGCGCCCCCCTCCCCCTTATTTTACTCGCGCCTTCTAACTGGAAACCCATTCGAAAAACTGGCCAAGCACGAATTAGATTCGCACTCGAAGGGTTCCGTACCAGCAAAAAAAAAATGTGAGCCGTCACGGGACGCCTGGCAGATGTGAAACATCGACATTATTTTGTAAAAATAATATGCAGAAAAGAACATATTGTGAACTAAATATGTCATATTGATAAAATAAAAATTCGATTGCGCATGCGCCACCGCATGCTTCGCCACGCCAGAAATCTGTTTTACGTGCGGCTATTTTACACATCAAAAAAACATTTTAATGCTCATAAGTTATAGGCAGGCGAATACGATTATATCATCGAGGTATGCAAATATTCATACATAAACCCCCTATATTTTTTAAGATTTCGTGTTCAGTTTGTTTCCTGTACTCGTGATCTATAAGATGTTACTTGCCAAATTTCATAGTTCAACGGTAAGTACCCTAAAGGTTTTGATACCCTTGATAGTGTCCAAATTTGATAGAATGCGCTAAATAAATGGCCGTATCTTTTGATGTGAAATCTTTAGCCGTAAAACAGATTTCTGGCGTGGCGACGCATACCGTGGCGACGCGTCGCCACGCTATACGATAGTAGTGTGTACGGTGTGGCGACGCGTCGCCATGCGCAATCGACTTTTTACTTTATCATTATGACATATTTAGTTCCTATCACAATATGTTCTTTTCTGCATATTACTTTTACAAAATAATGTCGATGTTTCACATCTGCCAGGCGTCGCGTGACGGCTCACATTTTTTTTTTACGTAAACTTAGCAGTGTGATTTGTTCACAACTTCATGGGACCATAGACTTGAGTATACAATTCAAATTGCAGCTTGATACACACATCCCCGAAATACAAGGTCAGGTGCAAAAAACTATAAGATCTCACATTTTTTTTAAATAACTGCAATTGTTATCTATAGGTATCGAATAAAGCAAAGAAATAGAGTTTTATACTTGTTCATAATGTTTTTTTTTTCCTATAGGTAAATACATATTTGGATGTTCCATAGAACTTGGCACTCATTTAGATCTCCATTCGTTTTGCAGCGAAGCCGGCAGTCAAGCATAATTTTTGTATTGAACTTGGCTCTCCTTTTTTACTTTTATGTTTTTGGTGGGCAAAAATTTTACTTTTCTTGCCTTTTTATCGTCAATGTTTTCTGCAATTTCGTTTTCCATTGACAAATTGGTTCCCCCCCGGACCCCGGACCACCGCGAGGTGTAGTCGTGCATTTTGTATATTATTTGTATTAATAAATTAATAAAAATTAAAGATTTAAAAAATTAAATTCAGTGGAGAATAATAGGATACTATAAACGTGAAGAGATATTAGTAAACAGCGCAGCTAGCATTATTCAACTCCTAACGTTTCTGGGAGCCTGGTAATAGCTCCGTGTGCATTGGCTGATAGGACTCCGCCCCAACCTGCGTGTGCGCCCTTGCTCCGCCCAGGAGTTCCCTCTCAAGCACTTAAATAATAACAGCCCTGGCAGGTATCTACGGCGCGGTAAAGTCACACCTCCGCCTACCTACTGCGATCCTAGTACATCGTGTTCTCGGCCTCAGGCAAAGAAATTGCGTTGAGACGGCTGTTATTACTGGTATAGCTCTGATTGACATACACAGCTCCGCCTACCTACTGCGATCCTAGTACATCGTGTTCTCGGCCTCAGGCAAAGAAATTGCGTTGAGACGGCTGTTATTACTGGTATAGCTCTGATACCTCCGCCTACCGTCTGCGATCCTAGTACAGGAAGCAAACAAATTGCGTTGAGCCGGCTATTATTACTGCTATATCTCAGATTGACATACACCTCCGCCTACTTACTGCGATCCTAGTACATCGTGTTCTCGGCCTCAGGCAAAGAAATTGCGTTGAGACGGCTGTTATTACTGGTATAGCTCTGATTGACATACACCTCCGCCTACCGTCTGCGATCCTAGTACAAAAAGCAAACAAATTGCGTTGAGCCGGCTATTATTACTGGTATAGCTCTGATTGACATACACCTCCGCCTACTTTCTGCGATCCTAGTACAAAAAGCAAACAAATTGCGTTGAGCCGGCTATTATTACTGGTATATCTCTGATTGATATAGACCTCCGCCTACCTACTGCGATCCTAGTACATGGTGTTCTCGGCCTCCAGCAAAGAAATTGCGTTGAGCCGGCTATTATTACTAGTATATCTCTGATTGCAAGGACAGATTGAACTTCTCCTGTCAATAATGCCTAGAGCTGTGAGAACAGTCCCTACTACAAAACACGGTGAAGCTGAGACTAGCCCGTTGAATGAACTCGGCGAGTTTAAGGAAGAGATAAGGAATATGCTAACAAAATGGAATGGCGAACAAGAAAATAATTTAAAAAATTTTATGTCAAAAATGCAATCGGAATTGGCGGAATTAAAATCACAAAATGAAGCCTTCAAAAAAGTAAAAACTGAGATTGAGGAGTCTGCAAGTGTAATGAACTCTCAGTATGAGGAAATTAGGTCTAAAATCGTTAAGCTGGAAAATGTAAGATTGGAACAACATGCGTATATTAATAAACTACAGAGTAAAATTCATGACATGGAAGAGTACCAAAGATCTGCGGTGTTTGAACTGCGTAACATCCCTCTAAAGGAAAAAGAGGGTACCGAAGATTTAATAAAAATAGTCAACAATACAGCTCAACTACTTCAGGTGCAGATTAAGCCAGAACATATCCGGGATATATACCGAACTCGTACCAAGCAAGGATTATCTAAGCAAGTAGTGGTTGAACTTCACTCTGTATCTAAAAAAAACTTACTTCTGAAAGCTGCCCGTGACTACAATAAAGGGAAACCTCGAATGCAAAAGCTAAATAGTGAGTTAATAGGCCTTTCAGGTGAGTGCACCCCGGTTTATATGTCAGACCGCCTCCCACCTTCTCTGAGACAACTCTTTTATGAAGCTCGAAAATTCGCTAGTGCTAATGATTTTAATTACTGCTGGACATCGAACGAAATGATCTTTCTCAAAAAAAGGGACGGTGAAAAACCAGTCCGTGTTGTGTCAGAAAAAACCTTTCTTGATTTATTGCAAAAATAATGAACTAACGAAAATAATTTTAAGTAGTTATATTTCGCAGCATGTATTTTATTTTTTTATTATTATTAACTTAGTAAACATTTTGTTTAATCTATGCGATCATATATTTAGCCATACTGTCTTATATTGTATTCTGTGCAAGTTTCGTTATAATTGTCCTAGTTGTATACTTAAGCCTATACA
This sequence comes from Pseudoips prasinana, assembly GCA_951640165.1. Lineage (NCBI taxonomy): Eukaryota > Metazoa > Arthropoda > Insecta > Lepidoptera > Nolidae > Pseudoips > Pseudoips prasinana. The sequence goes on from OX621264.1 coordinate 3,097,582, forward strand.
TTATCACTATACACTCAAGCCTCTACACACTCACTATGCCTTAAAACTCCAAAAACTCAACTCTAACATTCAAAGGTCTTACCCAATAATTTATCAAGCCCATTATAATTATATCATTCTTATGTGCTGTTCCATATTATATTATAATGCTTGACACTAATATCCTCGAAGAAATTGATACATTTGGTAGGGTAAGCGCTAATGTTTGTAATGCTGAACAATGCTCAGTATATATTAAAAATCGATCCAAGGCCATAAACCTAATGCATTTAAACATCCGAAGTATAAACCGCAACTTCGACAGTTTGGAAGTTTTTCTATCTAGTATGAATATTTCTTTTGACGTAATTGTACTTTCGGAATGTTGGTTGAATTCGTGCCCAGCTATCCCAGCAATGGATGGTTTTGCCTCTTATTGCTCTACTAATCCTAAAAACCAAAATGATGGTGTCGTTATGTATATAAGGAGCGATATGAGTCACAATATTTCTGAACCCATCATTTTAGATGCTAGCTGTTTAGTATGTCAGTTGAACCAACTCAATCTTTCGGTTGTTGCTCTATATCGCTCTCCCTCGGTGCGAAATACGGAAAAATTTAATGATGGGTTAAATAGTGTTCTTATATCATTATCAGCTCATAAAAACATTATTATTATTGCAGACATTAACATCAATATATCTGGTGATAACCTTAGCCAACAAGCTCACGAGTATCTGAACTTAACTGCCTCGCACGGTTTATTGCCCACGCATTTATTTCCTACTCATGACTACTCTTGCCTAGATCATATACTCTTAAAATCAGACCTAAAAACCATGACATTAGTAATTGACACTTGTATCACAGATCACAAACCTACAATTATTAATTTGGAATGGGGCAACTCACTTCCAAAATCAATAGCAAATCGTATTAAAACTGATCACTCAGCTGTCATAGCAGAGATCTCAGGTTCCGATTTTAGTGATATAATGAAGATTACTGATGCAAATATAGCTGCCGATTCTTTGATAACTAAAATTGGCTCAATCATTGCAAAACACTCAAAATCGGTACGCCTAAAATCTAAACGGAGAATTATTAAGCCCTGGATTACCAAAGGATTGCTGCGTTGTATCCGTAATAGAGATAATTTATGTAAAAAATCAAAAAACTATCCAGAAAACTATATATTGAAAACAACATATATAAGATACAGGAATTTTTGCAACAAACTTCTTAAAAACCTAAAAAGAGATTTTGAGAGGGCAGAATTTCTCAAAGCTCATAAAGACCCCGAAGCTATCTGGAAAGTTATCAAAAATATCACCTCTACACAACGTCACACATCGTCACAACTCTTCCCCCTTCGAACTTCTGAATTTAACTTCTGATAATATCAGCTCATTAAATAGTGTCAACGATTTCTTTGCTGGCGTTGGCAGTAGATTGGCAGGAGCGCTTAGCCCTGAACTATCATCTCTTGATGTTGAATCCAGCTTTGGACCATCCAATTCCTTTGTTTTGCTACCTACAGATAACCTACGATAACGAGAACGGAGGTTGAAAGTCTCATTCTCGGACTACGAACAAATGCAGCCGTGGGGTGGGATAAAATATCTGCAAGGTATTTACAATGCTGCCTGCCAACGATAGTACCTGTTATTACGCACATATGCAACTGTTCCATATCATCAGGCTGTTTTCCAAAGGTTTTTAAAAAAGCTCTAGTGCATCCGATTTTTAAGAACGGGGACAGACACAGTGTAAATAACTATAGACCCATTTCTATCCTACCAACAATCTCCAAAATTTATGAAAAAATTATTAATAACCGTTTGATACACTTTTTGGAATCACCTAATATACTAGCTCCCAACCAATATGGTTTTAGAACTGGAAAATCAACTGAAAATGCGGTTGCTTCACTTGTTGATCAGGCTGTCGATATTTTAGATAAAGGGAAGAAGAGCTTGGCAATTTTCCTCGATATTTCAAAATCTTTTGACACTGTGTCTGTTCCACGCCTTTTGTCGAAATTAGAAACCATTGGTATTCGTGGAATAACTCATAAAATTTTACAGGACTACCTCAGTGACCGAAAACAGAGTGTTACAATAAATGGGTTAACCAGCGATCCACTAGCGCTAACTCACGGAGTTCCCCAAGGATCAATTTTAGGTCCTACATTATTTTTAATTTATGTAAACTCCCTCTGTAAGCTTTCACTGGTTAATTGCTCAGTCTTTACCTACGCTGATGATACTGCGTTATTATTGCATGGTAATGACTGGGCCGAAACGTATATGCATGCAGAAAATGCTCTTAAGTCAGTGATGGGCTGGCTTTCTGCCAATATGCTGACATTAAATTTAAGCAAAACTTTGTACATGCCATTCTTTTTAAGGCCCTCTATAACTCATAGCTTGGATTTGCCAGTTCTCAAAGCTCACAATAATATTTGCTCTCTGAACTCTTCCGACGCATTATGTAACTGTCCTCAGTTAAATAAAGCTACCGCAGTTAAATACCTTGGGATGCAAATTGACAACTCTTTGAGTTGGAAGTTACATCTTGACAATCTAACCGGCAGGGTTCGAAAACTTATATTCATTTTTAAAAAACTGAGGCATTCAGCAGACACGGGTACTCTAAAAACTGTTTACTTTGCTTTATGTCAATCCGTGCTCACATACTGTATTACTGTATGGGGCGGTGCAGCAAAGACAAATATGTTAAAACTTGAACGGGCACAAAGAGCTGTCCTCAAGGTCATGACTTACAGAAATTTTCGCTTTCCTACTGTTCTTTTATATGCAGAATGTAAGGTACTGACAGTGAGACAGCTCTTTGTGCTACATACCTTACTACGCAAACATAGCAGCATGAGATACGATGTGAATGCTGCAAACGGTCGCCGGAACTATAAGGTCTGTCCCTCAAATAAGGCAAATTCAGCTACCGCTCAACGTCATTTTAACACTCTTGGAAATTATCTATATAATAAAATTAATAAAATATCCTATATTTACCATCTTTCAAAATATTCCTGCAAAAGAAGAGTCAATGAGTGGCTCCTTACATTGAACTATGACGAGACAGAAAATTTAATTAATATAAGTAACCTATGACAATTTCTAAATTTCACTCTCATTTTTACATTCGGTCTTGCTTCTTGCACACATTCACATAATAATAAAGGCTTTTTTGGTTAACTTTTAGTTTTTTCTTTGTTCATGGTTTTTGTTTGTTAATATTAAATACAATTTAGTTTGTTTAGTATAAGTTAAAATTATTTAATGCATAAAATTGTAAAACCACTTAAATTAAGCATCTACCCAATAGGTTGAATTTTTCTGTCGGTGATTCTGAGAGACCTGGTATCCATAACACAAGTTAAATCTTACTTTGGATACCAGAGTGTCAATTATATACTTACATACTTATTGTGTTGTATCCTATTATGTAAGCTAATAACATTACAATGTATTTTGGTCTGTAAGTGGTTCTGTACTACAATATTCTGGAAATAAAGTGATTATTATTATTATTAAATTTATTAACCTAGATTGGGATATTGTTGAGCGTAGATAGGTCTTTATCAAACTTAAGCTTAGAAAAACTCCTCTCCCCACTAGCAACTGTTACAAGTATGGTCAATAATATTCGCAATGCTATCTTAGTCTTTAAATACAGGTTCAATTTCTAGTGCTTGAGCCAATTCTTTCGCTGTTAAAATGGTGCTTTTGAAGCCAGTATTTCTGTATCGTTCCTAGAAATCAGAGCACTTTTGATGTGAAACATCTATAGCCGCACGTAAAACAGATTTCTGGCGTGGCGACGCATGCCATGACGCATGCGCAATTGACTTTTTATTTTATCATTATGACATATTTAGTCCCTATCACAATATGTTCTTTTCTGCATATTACTTTTACAAAATAATGTCGATGTTTCACATCTGTCAGGCGTCCCGTGACGGCTCACATTTTTTTTCAATATTTCTGTGTATTCATTCCATGTCCGTTGATTGAGGAGATTTACTAACGATATTAATGTGAAAAAGTATGTCATACCTAACAACCAATGAAACTATGAAGCTGAAATCTTTTAATTGTTCGGCAAGAGTAGTAGCCTCATAAAATATTTGAACATCAGTTTTCTAAGTTTCAATTGCCAAAATAATTAATGGGTCATGGATGGCACTAATTTGATAACGTACTGCTTTAACACTCCTTAAGTCCGGCGCCCACTATCCGTCGGCATCGGTGCGCCTCGGTAGAGCTCGGGCGCCTTACCGCGGCTTCGGGTGCCATATGGCGGCTCCGGGCGCCTTACGGCAGTTTCGGGCGCCTGAGAGCTGCCTCGGCAGTCATAAGCACGCCTAAGGACGCCGTAGCTGATTTTGGGTAGCCACAGAATAGTTCGGGCGGCAGAAACATCGCAGAGCAGTTGTAACGTTACGTGAAAATAATTGTGCGTGTGTATTTATAACGGGGGATTGGGACTTAGTTCTCATTGTTCATCTTGCTGAAGAAGAAAAGAAACTTGGATTCTTAAGGCTTAAATATTTTGGGTGCTTACGGCTGCCTGCTAAGGCAGGCCGCAGTCGCTCGACGCAGCTCTCAGGCGCCCACCCACCAGATGCCCACCGATAGTAGGCGCCCAATATCGGTGCGGCTCGGTACAGCTCGAGCGTTTTACGGCGGCTTCGGGTGCCTGAGAGCTGCGTCGGGCGACTACGGCCTGCCTCGGCAGCCTATATTTTTTCCTTTCATGTTCGCCCCGTTGTCATAACCCTGACCCCTACAGTCGTTCAAATCTAGTCCGTATTTATTTAAAACTTCAATAATAACTTCAGTCAGTCTTTCACAAGTCGACTCATTGACGGGTATAAATTCTATAAAATGTTCTTTTACTGACATTTTATTGTCATCTGATGATAAATCAACAAATCGTAGTGTCAGTGAAAGTTGTTCTACATGACTAATATCAGAAGTACAGTCAGCTATAATAGAATAATATTTCGATTTCTTTGTGCGCGATATAATTTAGGACTTAACTTTTGCGCCCATCAGCTGTATGAATTCATTTTGAATATCTTTACCGCAATAGTGGTATGAAACATCACCCTTCATAGCCAATCGCAAGTGCTCCTGCATAACTGGATAAAATTTAGGTAGAAGCTGTACTAAGCCCAGAAAGGAGAACGGGCGGAAGTGTTCCAAATGGCGTCGGCTGATGAAACCTAGTCTATATAATAGTTCGTGAATGTAGGATATTTTTTTACTATGGACACCATAAAATCGGCCCACGGAGAAAAAAGTTATACAGTTCAGAATGTAGACGATGTTGTATATATGTAATGTTATAGACGAATAATTGAAAAAGCTGCCTTTTGTTCGGTCAAAACTTATTTGCCGAGGACCGAGTACTCGCACTTACTCCCCGCCGCCCGTATGCGCCCGCTACCCCTCGGGGTGGCGGGGGGTGATGCTCCTGCGCCGCGCGTATTGTTCACAGGTCAGTGAGTCATTTGCTATTATTCAGCAAGGACATCGTTTGGTTTCTTTATTTTGTTCGTACCGGCTTTCTTTTTGGACATATTTTGATTTAAGCAATATCACAAGTCCGTTTAAACGCGCCAAAGTAATCGAGTAAGTAAATCAAAATATGTCCAAACAATAAACTCGATCCCTCGAAACGGAGTATATTAACCAACGACGTTGAATTGTTTCGTCACTTGTAAATTTCTTTGTGAAATGAGAATTCGAGAAATATCGCCCTGTGTCACTCTTCGGATAATTTTCAATGTAAGTTTGTACTGGGCCATAGATATATATTAGATATATATGATCAAATTCTTTGTTATTTCGAGTAAGTGTAAGATATATCCGAAACAACGGTGCTAATGTCATCTAGAATTCATATTTGTTGCACATCACCATTGGAGTCATTCTGAATAGCATCATTATTATTGGCACAATTTTTCTAAATTAATTTAAGTTACGTATTATAAATATATAAACACCACAAACCTAGGGGGCGCCTCCGGCGCCCCTTTGTGCCCAGCGCCCTGGGCGGTCGCCCAACCGCGCCCTACCCTAACGCCGCTACTGGTTGGTGCTGCCACGTATTCTGCGCACCATAGATGCGCATCTCTTACGCATCGTTGCGTAGAAACAATCTACGCGATGCTCAGCAAACATCCCTGATGCACTACAGAATCACCGCAGCCCCATCAGCATCCTGAACGTATTGTTAAATTGAACTCGGAGGGCACTGTAAGATTTTTGAGTAGGTATAGTTAGCCCACAGGCTGCACGTGTAGAATGATGTACAATAAGACCTAAAAAGTGTAATTTTGACTTCTGTCGAACAACGTGTGAATCTGCGAGCTATCATGTTCGCTCGCACTGCCAGTGCCCTCCGTTCCCTCTCGCTATGATGACTCTTTTACTGTAGGTACTCGCAATGGGCCTTTGGAATTGTTTACACATTTATTTGACGGTCACCGTAGCCTAGTTGGTAGTGCTCCTGCCTACGAAGCTGGTGTTCCTGGGTTCGAATCCCGGTAAGTGCAAATATTTGTGTGATGAGCACGAATATTTGATTCTGAGTCATGGATGTTTTCTATGTATTTAAGTATTTATCAATCTATATAAGTATGTATATCGTCGCCTGGTACCTATAGTACAAGCTTTGCTTAGTTTGGGGCTAGGATGATCTGTGTGACATTGTCCCTAGATATTATTATTTCATACGTGACAGCTGAATTAAGAATCATGCCTTGTCTCTTTAATTCATGTATATAACAGATATGTATGTATTTGACCAGCTTGTTGGCAAATGCTTGCTTTTCACGCCGCAGGTCGTGGATTCGATTCAAAGTCAAAAATTATTTATTCCGTAAAAAAATTACATTTATGTGGAATCGACATTTTTTTTACCCTACCGTGCAGTGCATGACGTGGCAGCTACTGAGAAACACTGCCAGAAAACTCAGATCCTTTTTTAAAATAAAATATACAAGCTCTGCTTAGTTTGGAAACAGATGGCCGTGTGTGAATACTGTCTCAGGATATTATTATTATTATATAATAATTAATTATAGAATAAAAAGGTTTCTAATAAGCTAGATTTTCTCACCTGTGTATGATCTAACATGTAATTTTAAATAGTAGCTCAAAGTAAATTGTTATTGACATGCAAAACATTTATATATCTTCTGCAAATCTTCCATTTCCTTAGAATCTGTGTATCATATTATATATTATGCATTTTAAAGGATGTAATCACAAAGATTGAAAAAGGTATGCTGAGATGTTTTGGTCATTTAGAAAGGATGATTGGAAGAAGTATACCTGGCCTGTGTGAATGGTACAACCGGAAGGGGAAGACCTCGTAGAACTTTCTCTGATATAGTCGGAGACTCAAGAAAGGTAAGGTCAGAAATATCCTAAACTGGCGGGCATGTATGAAGAATATAATGACAGTAAACGAAGCGAAACACGTGTGCAAGAATCGTGACAAATAGATGTCCGATATCTCTGCCTACCCCTCTGGGAAACAGGCGTGAGTCTATGTATGTATGTATGTATGTTTTCTGTAGTTTATTCTTATATATATGTTTATTTTTATAAGGTATCGTATGTAAATATTAGTGTGTATTTTATCAATATTCTGATATTTAGTTGTACACTGCTTGTACCTACCCATTACATAAAAATCTGAATTAAGCGCAGGTACATCCTGCATGCCTTTTCTTTTGTAAAATTTAACTTTTGTGCATGTTTCTGTGTGCAATAAAGAATACGAATAAAAACTAAAGGTGCCCTGTGCCCTTTTCATTAGAACTAGATCGTAGTTCTAATGAAAAGGGTACAAGGCAACTTAAGTTTTTATTAATAAATAAAATAAATAAAAAGGTTGACTTTAATAAAGCGCTTGTAAATAGTCAGAACATGTTTGTAGTAATATATAATTATATCTAGGTACATATAGATATTTAGGTACACGGATTGTAGGAAAAAAGTTATAATATGTAATATTTTATATAACAATTCTGTTATATTATTATATCTTTGCTCGTCTTATGTTTGTTTCAATTTATTATCTGTACCTACATTTTCTGAATAGTTTTTATCCTTTCTTTCTTTAAACTAAAGAGTTTGTTTTTAAACACATTCTAGTGATGCGATATAAGCTTATGTCATCGTAACAACTTGCGTTGGTGTATTGTCTTTAATAATGGCGGTAGTTATCTACCTACATTGTACAACTTGTTATATAAATAGTGTGGGCTCAGCATCATAAATATGTACACAGCTCAATCTGGCAAACTTCCCCAATTGAAAGTGAACCTTATGCTTTTGTGATAAAGTTTTTTATAAGGCACGGCCCGCACTTGGGAATCTAATCCCTGTGTCGCGGGGTACTTTACAAACATTTAATAGACTGACACAAATGTTATGATTTCCAAATAATTCGTGTGATTTGTTTACTTAAAAGGTATGATTTTGCTTTGTATTTAATTTAATATTTATAAAAAGGATATAATCTGCCTAAAAGAGGTGAATGAGTGGAGTGGCCGATGCATTCATGTTCATGACATTTGCAATGGTCGCCTAGTTTGGCAGTTCTTACCGAGCGCACGAACCGAAAGGTTGTCCACAAGTGTTATATGTTATGTGTATATTGATTTATTATAATACAGAAGTGAATTAATTTAGTTAAAGTTTGCTAAGTGTTGTAATGGAGCAATCCTGAAGATTTAAATATACATCTATTGTTCCTGAAAAACGTGTTTTCTTATCACAAATTACATCCAGACTCAGAACAACTATTTATGAGTCACAAAAATTGTAGCGCGGCGCGGGACTCGAACCCGCGACACGAAGCAGCGAGGCGACTGTCTTAGCCGTTGCGCCACACGTGTAGTTGAGAATCTATAAAACAAATTTGACAGATTGGGGTAGCTGGATGTGCTAGCGTCTGTACTAAGACATTTTCTTAAGTTCTATTAGAAAACCCACAGTGTAGTCTCGCAGACTCCTATGCCTTTTTTCAAACGATCAAGTGGCCACCTGATGGTAAGTGATCACCACCGCCCATGCACACTCGCAACACCAGAGAAGCCGCTAGTGCGTTGCCGGCCTATGAGAAAGGAACACGCTCGTTTTCTTTTTTCTGTTATTACTTACTAGCTATGCCCCGCGGTTTTACCCACGTTATACTTTACAAATTATAGCCTATGTGTTAATCCAGCACGGCCCTGTTTAACGTTATACAATCACAATGTCCAGTAAATTGTGTAATACACGCAAGTTATGTCATAATAATAATATTGAATTCTTACCTCAGTGTAGAAAGAAGCATTCAGATATATATCAGCGGAAATAATCAATTTGATCATAACTCCAAGAAATTAACTAATGAACTAAAATTGAATTATAATTCTATACTAATAATAATATAAACCAAACTAAGCAGAGCTTGTACTATGGAAACCAGATAACTGATATCACACTAATATTATAAAGGCGAATATTTGTGAGTGTGTATGTTTGTTACTTCTTCACGTCTAAACGGCTGGAGCGACTTTAATAAAATTTGGTATGGAGATAACTGATACCCTGGATGATACATAGGCTATAATTTATAATAATTTATAATGTTGTTGCCGGGTAAAACCGCGGAGCACAGCTGTCTAAATGCTTTGTGTCTAAATGCTTCTTTGTATACTGAGGTAAGTATTCAATATTATTATTATGACATAACTTGCGTGTATTACACTATTTACTTGACATTATGATTATATAACGTGTGGCGTAAATAGTATGGCAATCTGCAGTTATCATGTCAGCAATACATCAGCGTTTATTTTAATATCATATATCCGCTGAGACTTGGAATCTAGGTATTTTTATTGTAATATCTAGCTACTACTGCCAGTGGCGTAGTAGGATACAGGTAATACATTTATATTTTGGTACATTATTCACACACGGCCATCCGATCCCCAACTAAGCAGAGCTTGTACTATTGAAAACAGTTAACTGATATCATATCATACTAATATTATAAAGGCGAAAGTTTGTGAGTGTCTATGTTTGTTATTTCTTCACGTATAAACGGCTGGAGCGATTTTAATAATACTTGGTTTGGAGATAGCCGACACCCTGGATTAACACATAATTTATAACGTTTAACCCGGGTAAAACCGCGGAGCACAGCTAGTTACTTATAATTTAAGATATATTTTACTGCAACTTGTCTAAAAGCTTCTTTCTATACTGAGGTAAGTATTCAATATTATTATTGTACCATACCTTGTGTGTATTACACTATTTACTTGACATTGTGATTATATAACGTGTGGCGTAAATAGTATGGCAAACTGCAGTTATCATGTCAGCAATACATCAGCGTTTATTTTAATATCATATATCCGCTGAGACTTGGAATCTTGGTATTTTTGATGTAATATCTAGCTACTACTACCAGTGGCGTAGTTGCATACAAGTAATACATTTATATTTTGGTACATTATTCCCACTCGGCCATCTGATCCCCAACTAAGCAGAGCTTGTACTATTGAAACCAGATAACTGATATACTACATATTTTATACTATATTTTGTTTTGAAAGTACATACATAGATAACTAGCTGTGCCCCGCGGTTTTACCCCCGTTAATCTTTATAAATTATAGCCTAACTGTTAATCCACAGTGTCAGCTAACTCCATACCAAATTTTATTAAAATCACTCCAGTCGTTTAGACGTAAAGAAGTAACAAACATACACTCTCACATACTTTCGCTTTTATAATATTAGTGTGTTAGTTTAAGATATATATTACTGTAACTTGTCTGAATGGTTCTTTCTACACTGAGGTAAGAAGTCAATATTATTAATATAACATACCTTGTGTGTATTACACTATTTACTTGACATTGTGATTATATAACGTGTGGCGTAAATAGTATGGCAATCTGTGGTTATCATGTCAACAATACATCGTTTATTTTAATATCATATATCCGCTGAGACTTGGAATCTAGCTATTTTTATTGTAATATCTAGCTACTACTGCCAGTGGCGTAGTTGTAGACATGTAATACATTTGTGATGTCCTCCCTACGGAATTTCGGCGACGGCGGCCAGACTTAATGGAGACTAGCCAATTGCGCAGGACATTTTATAGTGCACAAGTGTGTGCGCAAACACAGAGGCACTTTCTATTCCATCACTCTCATGATCCGATGGGACGCCTAGCGACACGACCGGAAAGAGTTCAGGTACAGGACCGTCGGCTTTACGTGCTCTCCGAGGCACGGGGGTGTAATACCGCCACTTTCCAGACTTCGGGCTGACACTGAGAAATTTCTTATTACGGAAAAATCCCAAAATCACTTTTTGGCCCGACCCGGAATTTGAACCCAGGACCTCATCTGTGGTTGAACACGCTACCGCTAGACCAACGAGGTAGTCAAATACATTTATATCCTGGTAATTACAATAATAATATAACAAGTAATACAAAACACAGAAAACACTCAGACCAAGAAAAAGACCATGTTCATGAACACAAATAGTTGTCTTGTGCGAGGGCCGAACCCGCAACCTTAGATCAGAACACAGGTTAACTACAAACATGCATCACGGCGGCGGTCTACAACACATGGGATAATCGATCCTCTTGATGATCCCCATGCTTCTCATTTACTAAATTAATAATAATGATAGACGTATTTAGAACTTCAAATTGCAAATACACAAAAAAGTCGCTCAACAGCCAAGAGTTTGGGATCAGATTATTATCAAAGCAATTAACTAATTCACATTAAATAATCTGAACTAAGCAGCCGAATGTACAGATGTTATTGTTTTAAAAAGCGGATGCCGAGAGAGATCGTCTTATACGAAGTCATCGCCACTGCTAGGCATGATATCTTACCTACGTTCTAATAATGCTACCTCCATTGATCTGAGCTATCAGTTGCTCTAACTGACAATCACTACTAGTTAATAATACCCTGGGACATTATTTACACACGGCCATCTGATCCCAAACTAAGCAAAGCTTGTACTATGGGTATAGTACAAGCTTTGCTTAGTTTGGGGCTAGGATGATCTGTGTGACATTGTCCCCAGATATTATTATTATTATTAGATATTATTATTGTCCGTTCAACGTGCAGCAATAAAAAAGCACGATAGTTTATTTATATTGTCTAGTCTCGTCGCCATGCTAGATACCTTTTTTCTGGTTAGGCAGGGGGAATGCCTACGCATGCCACCCGCAAAAAGTGTCTACAGATGGGTATGTCGGACTCGCACCGACTAAACCTACCTGCCGTGGACGTCTCTTGGCGCCTGATGGGAGGAGCCCCGGGAGCGCGGGTATGCTGCTCCGGTGCCCCCCTTTTGCGCCATGTCCCAGATGTTCGGGACACGTACCCTGGGAGGGCTATGGATCGCCCTCCCCTATTGACGACTCCTGCCAGTCCGGCACAGCGACTGCGCTACAAACAGATCGCTGTCTTCCCGGACCTGCTTGATACTCTGCTCCAGATTAACAGGATCAAGGCTCGAGGGGAGACACTTCCGCACACTTAAATAAAAAAAACCGGCCAAGTACGAGTCGGACTCGCACATGAAGGGTTTCGTAGCAAAAAGTATTTCAGTTCAAACCAAAATTTTCGTTGTTAGTTTCCACGATAATGTACATCATATATTTTTTTTAGTTTTATCATTCTCTTATTCTAGAAGTTACAGGGATGGGGGGGACACTCATTTTACCACTTTGGAAGTGTCTCTCGCGCAAACTATTCAGTTTAGAAAAAGAATATATTAGAAACCTTAATATGATTTTTGAAGACCTATCCTATATAGACCTAAGACACCCCACATGTATGGGTACGATGAAAAAAATTTTTTTGAGTATCAGATCTATGTATGGCGACCCCCCAAAATTATTAATATATCTACTTACCAAGTTTCAACAGTAGGTACAGCTCTTATAGTCTCGGAAAAAAGTGGCTGTGACAGACAGACAGATAGACAGCGAAGTCTTAGTAGTTTTACCCTTTGGGTAGGTATGGAACCCTAAAAAGAGAAAGAGAAGACGACAGAAGTAGGGACGATGAAAAAGCACATTTTCATAAGAAACACCATGGAAGGAAAATTAGAAAGAAGGAGAACTCGGGGTAGACCAAGGATAACTTCTATGCAACAAATCAAAGAGGAAGTGGAAGTATGCTCGTATCTAGAAGTCAAACCGCTTGCCGAGGTTAAGCAAACATGCTCACGGGCAGTCCATAGATGGGTGACCGCCAAAGTGGTTTAATTTCTGAGAGTCTCCGTGCTTCTCAGGGCACGTTAAGCTGTCGGTCCCGGTTGTAGCCGTTAGACAACAGTCGTTAAGCCATGTCAGAGGTCTACTGGGCGGCTTGAACAACTCTGACAATAGGGTAACCCCTGCCAATACGATAAGTAAGTACCGCTTGTCTAAGATATGGAGGATTGCAGAACTTCCACGGACTAGAGAATACCTATAGATTTCCTAGTTATAATGTAACTGTATCTATACCTACGTTAATACGCGAAACCACTCGTCCGATTGAGGATCGGATGGGGCTTGTATTTGATACGATTAACTATCGGATCGGACGTGTATTGTGTTGTATAAGTCGCACCGTTCGGAAACTATGTTGGAAAATCTGACGCATACTTCCGCCCTAAACTAATACTTACTAAAACGTACGGCCATGAACCGTACTTTTATAAAAAATGATTTATCCGACTCTATCGGATCAAATATTAATGAACTTTATTATTTACTAGCTGTGCCCGCGACTTCGTTCGCGTGGATGTCGGAACTTAACAATGTATTTTTTTGTGTATAGTGCTGTGGGAGGATACCGATACAATATTTTTTATTTAATTTAGTGCTTCTTTATTTTACCTGTGGAACCATCTGGAGCGTACACAAAAACGTTATTGGGGTTGTTTACGCGTGAAAGAGCTACGTATAGTTGACCATGGGAAAAGCATCCAATACTTAGGTCCACCCCCGCAACGGATAATGTCTGGCGCTGAGCTTTATTAATCGTCACGGCATAACAGGGACTGACTGGGAATTGCACTGGTTTGAAAGCGAAAGGAAAGTTTTTAGGAATTATAGGTATCCTTGGACTAAAAACAATATCACCGGCGCCGCAACCTGTTAATATTTCAGCTTCGATAATGTTTTGCTGCAGATTTGTGACTTTGAGCCGAGTGCCGTCACAAAGTTTGGGAGGACATAAATTTCTGAGGAGAATTATTGGTACACCGATTTTTAAAACTATTTTGTGGGTTGGAAGTCCGGGTGTGCTGAGGGAATCCAAAAATTCTACCAGGTAGTGCGTGGCGTCATCTTCTTCCATAACTGTATTTATTGAGCTATATTCTTTACTATTCCCGGACGCATGAGTCAATATTTTGAAACTAGTTGCCGCAGCTTGGTCATTACGGGGAGTCAAAATAGCTCGCTGACATAGCCAAGAACCAGCTTGGTTTCCCATGTTTGTGGTATCTCCGTACACAGAAGAAATTAGCTCCTGCTGTGATGTAACGTAAGAGCAGAGATTACCAATCAAAATAACTTATGGTATGTGCCATCGCCGACTTTTTACAAAAAATTGGCAAACTGCTGTGCATTTTCGCAGCCTCTGACTGATCGGGTTCCCTCCTATACTTATAACTATCTCTTGAATAGCCAATAAGGACCTGTTGTGACAAATTTCACGTACCCTGTCAGGAATTTCTCCATCAGTATTTAGTTGTACATGTCTCATAAAATCTTCAGCAAACTTGTCATGGTACTTTTGCCATAACTGGTTAGCACCCGATAACGCACAAAAGGTCAATAAGATGGCAAACAAATGTCGCAAGCGATGTGGACTATCGCTCACGCATGCTGCCGCTAGGGCGTCATCCCAATGCTGACCTCCATCTAATAAATGGCGTGCTCGGCAAGCGGCCTGGTATGTGGGATGTTCAATATCATCAACTTTACGGAGCTCAGCAAAAGACGTAGGTCCTCGCACTACATGGACCAGACTGTGGGATGAACTCACATGTGAGCACGCCACGTGACCTGCCCGCCTTCCTTAAGTCAATTCCAGCTAACTTGAGAGTTGGACTTTGCGATTTGTTGATGGTTATCGCGACACACACTTTTATAGGGAACTACAGTATTTTAAACTGAAAAGGGAGATCATTTGGCACTAACGGAATACGTGAGACGAACACTGTTTCTCCTTGGGCGGATCCAGGCATAATAGTAGCCTCTATAAACACGATGCAAAGTTTTCACTTGAAGCCTAGTGCCGTTGCAAAGTTTAGGTGGCTTCAAATTCCTCAGAACTATTATAGGTATACCCACACGCAACATACATCCCCTATTATACGCCCTTAGGGGTGGAAATTCTTAAAATCCTGAAATACTTATTTTTATTTTGAACGGAAAGGCCAAATACCAATTTTCATGCTTTTCACTTAAAAAATCACACACTTTTCATACAAACTTACATCCCCTATTTTACGCCCTTGGGGTGGGATTTTCAGAAATTCTTAAATATTTATTTTTATTTTTAGCTGAACTACTAAATATAAGTTTCAATGCCTTTAACTTCAAAAATGACGGATTTTCATACAATCTTTCATTCTCTATTTTACCCCTTAGGGTTAGTATTTCCAAAAACCCTTCCTTAGTGAATGCATACGTCATAAAAAGTAACTACCGGCAAAATTTCAAGTCTCTAACCCCAGCCGTTCAGGCTGTGCGTTGATATGTCAGTCAGTCAGTTTCCTCTTTTACATAGGTAGGTATATAGATTTGTGCTGAGAAAATTATGAGGGACAGGGTTTATTTACTACATTTGAATACATTCAATCGGACAGGTTCAATAAAATTTGAATCGTCTCTGTACATTCCCGTTACAAACGAATCGACAGCACAAACTTTCGATCGACTGATATTATAATTTAAAATTAAATTATAACAAATCCAACCTTGTACATAATTCAATTTGCCCAAAGAAAACAGAATATTTTAATAACCAATTTTGGACAACGACATACTTCTAGCCAACCAAGACCTTATTTCGAAACAATTCGGAACATTCAAAACCCTACGTAACTCATGCAATCAGCAAACACGGGCAAATCTTAACACCGCGAGTCAAAAGAAATGCACAACGACATCTATCAAAATAAAAATCAACTATCAACGTAGTTCATTCAGTAAAGAGATGTCATAATATGCACAATGACATCTATCGGACAGTTAGGTAGTTCAACTATAAACATTAGTTCATCTTGACGAAATGTGTGTTATTTTTCTTCATGATTACTTTAAAATCTAATATCTTTTGATAGACTGAACCGATTGCAATAAAACAAAAACTAAATGTTACCTCAAGTTACGCTCAATCGTTGTGTATAAAAGTTATTTACATTGTTTTCGTATATTTTACGTGATACCCGAACATATAAACAGACAAACAGACACACAGACAAACAGACAAAAATTCTAAAAATGCTGGAAATGGGTTCTATTGGTTGTTCTTTAATACCCTGGCTATTCTTTTTGGATTTTCTTTTGATGTACAAAAAATATTTTTCTACAGATTTATTATATAGAAGACATAAGGTTCAAAAATGTTTTTACTATCGATCGATATGGGCGCTATGTTTGGTGTTTTGAATAGAAGTAAGTAACGACCAGAAGTTAGCACAGAACCACTATAATTATAAATAACTAGGTTTTGCTTTAGAAAATAGTTAAAAGCCAGCTTCATTTGAAACGCATCGAAAAACCTATGTATATTAATGTCAATCCAATCCAGTAGACAGTAATTTTTATATTTGCTTTTTTTTTAAATGTGCGCACGCTAAGCACCTGATAAACAGCCAATTAACAAAAATTGTCAACAATGTTTCATATACCGAACATACAAACTTATGTTTTCAGTAACCAAACCATAAACTCACATAGAATTACAACGGACATTCTTGTTATACAACTGTAAACATCTAAGTTTGTAGGGATAAACGTCAAATAGGAAGTCAACAAATTTAGATTAGCATACGTGTCAAGCTAAATTAAGCTTTAACACGTCGACATACGGGCTATAATTAATATTTTCGTTGCCATATTGATCTTGGTTTGTTACGATAAATTACAATATGGCCGAGAAAATTGTAGTCCGGCGGGAAACCGCGTCGCGGTTAAACGCGTTTGTGTGAGAAATAATACGTTATTATTATAACAAAAATAACGATAATCCTATCGATTACAAGAATAATAAATAATAGCGTATTAGTGATTGTTTTGACGGTCAAGTATCAGTTTTGTAGTGATTAAAGTCGATGTTTTTGCTTGTTGATCAAGTTTTAAATAGTGCAAAGTGGGGAATAGAAATAAGTTTGTAATCAGAACGAAGTATGGCATATTGGATTGAAGGATTGTATTGTCAAGGTAAATAAACCTATTTTATCTTTGTTTACGTTGTTTATTAGAATGCCTTTGTAAAGATATTTGAACTTAGAATTATTGTTACATCTACATAAAGAGCGGAATGGCGCAAAATTCGAATAAAGAATCATTTTAAACCTCGAGTGTGTTCTTTTTCCGTACAAAAGAATGCCTTATTTATAACTATGTCCGAATTTTAATACTAGTACATTCCTTTTTTTAACGGCGTAGGTATAGGTACTTCGATATTTCCTACTGTTTCATTTTAGTGAATTTAAAAACTATTTGTGAAGAAATTATGGTCGTCTAAAAACACACTGAATGACTATTACACATTCCTGAGCACAAATAAATATCCATTAAACAAAAATGACTAAGTACTTAAGAAGAAAAAAATAGCCTATTGTGTTGTTGTATGACACTAAAAAAAGTCGCCTCATTTTTGTAGGAGGAAATAGGACAATATGAAACCTCAATTATGTTGATTTTAGTATTATTTTCTTTTGCACACAGCACACGTAAGCCTGGAGAATCTAACACTTGCGGCAGTTGGAATAAGGAACGGAAATTAACCCTCAAGCGCCGCGATTTTTTATGTAGCTGTAACTAACGAATATAAGGTCTATTATTTTTATAATATCACCGGTCTTTTGAACTATATATGGCATAAATAATTTGCAGTCAAAACTAAACCTTATTTAACTACTAAAAAGGTATAAAATTGGACGCAATCGCCTTTTTTACAATTAAATTATGGTATTCTAAAAAATACTGCGGATAAGATAGAATACTTATATCAAGAAGTAAAATGGCCGAATGACAATTCAGAAAAATCATGTCTTTACTATAACCGATTTAAATGAAATTTATTTAAGTAGAACAATCCGTTAGCTTTTGAAAAAAAGAAAAATAATCACAATAGTTTCACACGCTCCTGAGAAATTGAGTAAAATATCCTACTGATAATATAAATGCGAAAGTTTGTGAATATGAACTCTTTCACTATGTACCTGCTACATTTTTTTTGTAAATACATTATATAGATAACTAGCTGTGCCCAGCGGTTTACCCGCGTTAGACTTTATAAATTATAGCCTAACTACCTCTCTCTTGTCCCTACAGTAATATACGAAACGTAGCTCTCTCTCTCTTTCTATCTTCCCTTAGTTATATCTACCTCTCAACTTCGGTTCGCACTACCCCCCAAGACTAGCGTGCGCAA
Organism: Pseudoips prasinana; assembly: GCA_951640165.1. Lineage (NCBI taxonomy): Eukaryota > Metazoa > Arthropoda > Insecta > Lepidoptera > Nolidae > Pseudoips > Pseudoips prasinana. The sequence goes on from OX621264.1 coordinate 3,116,315, forward strand.
AGTTCCTTTACTTAAAGAAAGCTACATTGCGTCTCTTTCTCACATAGTTCTCTAGTTCTATCAATATAGTTTTCTCTGTCGCTGTCGACTAATTTATTTATTAATGGTGCGTTCTTTAAAACAATTTTAGAAGTTTGACAGTTAGACTATATTTATAGGTATATAGGCTGGCCGAGGAGTTGACGTTCAAATGCAAAATTGAGATACTTTATAATGAGATGTATCCGAATCACCCCCATGTATGTTCTACGATTTTATTTATCGCGTAGTTTTTATTACCAATTTATGAGTCCTGTGCTCAAACCTTCATCATTTCTAAATGATGATGAAGGTTTGAGCTTCATCATCATTTAGAATTTATTCGAAAGTTCTGACTTTCGAATAAATTCTAAGTCAGTTCTGCAATGATTAGATAAACCATACTTTTAGATTGTTAGGATAAACTATGCTAATTAGTTATCACAAAAAAACTGAACCAGAAATGTTCAACAGAACGAGAAAAAAATCGAAAATGAAGTTAGGTGAAATTTACGAAAAAACAACATTAAAAAAATTCTATCTCGAAAACTACGCATAATCGTAGAACATACATGGGGGTGATTCGGATACTCCTCATAATAAAGTATTACATTTTGTATTTGAACGTCAACTCTCCTAGGCCAGCCTGTATGGCCTATTCTTTCATAAGACCTATAATAAAGAGAGAGATGTAATGTCATTTGTATAAGATCCTTTATCAGATAAATGTCTACGAATAAGTTTAAAAGGACTTAAAAGCCAAATTGTGTAGCAAGGCTTACTACAAAACTTCTGAATATTTAAGTGACTAAACATCTTGGGATTGAGTCGCTCTAAATTAACACATTGAAGTACCATTTAATTATACGTTTAGAAATCAATATTTAAAAAAGGATTCCTATCCAGTTTTCAGGCTGGATTTCTAAGTAGATAGCTGCCAGGTCACTACACACATACACTGCACGGTAAGTTAAAAAAAATTACGATTCCAGACAAGTATAATGATTTCGAATTTGAAAGTGGTGCAATAGACAGAGTCGGTAGCAAAGATTGATATACCTCCTCATCGAACAAGCTGTGACGATCACTGCTAACTAGAGATGTAAAATGACTGAATATGACTAGTCACGATTGTCATAAACCTTAAATGACCGGTCATTTACTGTCAAATTCAGTCAATTTGACTCTAATATTATTGTCTATTCTCGGCTACCACCCAATTGTTTATTTTTTAGTTACCCAATTTATATGCAAGTTTAAATGAAGCAACGTTTTATTTTCTATTATATCATGAGAGGATCAGACGACATCAAAGTCAATGGGCGAGGCGACGCGTCGTTGCCATTTTGTCTTAGATGCACGCATGATTAGAAATGTAAAATGATTAACACTAGGTATATAATAATTCTATAAGTCACAAAAACCACTTTTTGTTTCAATTTAGAAGTTGGCTGTGTGTTGACGGCATAGAGAATATCGCCACCCCCTCTCATCCCGTGGGGGACATAGAAGTCGTCCCGAGGGAATATATACCAGAGAATGGGCAGCAGCGTTCTCATGAGTACCAATGTCTACCTTACTGCGAACGCCAACCCGTTTGCCAAGCGTGGCGATTATGGCAGATCCCCTCAAATGAAGGACACAACTAAACCGCGGCCCCCAGTCCCCGGCAGCCCTGCTATTCCCAGCCGTGGTAACAGCCGTGGTTACGGCAGGGCAGGGGGTGCTAAGAATCCCCGGCAGATTCCGCGTTACCAAAACCGACGACCTCTGGCCCTGGCAACGTACGACACACGCACACTGCGGACCAACGAGAAGATGATCGAACTGGAGGAAGAATTGAGCAGGTTACATTGGGACATAATAGGATTATCTGAAGTCCGAAGAGAGGGGGAGGACACGATAATCCTGAAATCCGGAAATCTGCTCTATTTCCGGGAGGGCGACCAACTGTCCCAAGGTGGTGTTGGGTTCATAGTCCACAAGTCCCTCGTCGACAACATAGTGAAAATCGAGAGTGTGTCGACTACGGTTGCGTACCTTATACTCAGAATTACCAAGCGATATTCGTTGAAGGTCATACAGGTTTACGCGCCGACCTCGACGCACTCCGACGATAAGGTTGAGGTCATGTATGAGGATATTTCTAGAGCCATACATACCTCTAACACTTATTTCACTGTGGTCATGGGGGACTTTAACGCGAAGCTGGGTAAACGATTCGGGAATGAGCTGAGAGTGGGGCAATTTGGAACTGGAGACCGGAATCCCCGGGGCCAAATGTTGGCCGACTTCATGGAGAAGGAGGGACTCTTTACGATGAACTCCTTTTTCAAGAAGTCGGAAAACCGCAAATGGACCTGGGTAAGCCCCGATGGTAAAACAAAAAACGAGATAGACTTTATCTTGTCGACGAGCAGACAGATGTTCAATGACGTCTCAGTGATCAATACGGTTAAAACCGGGAGCGATCACAGACTGGTGAGAGGCTCATTGAACCTAAATGTCAAGCTCCAGAGGTCCCGACTGATAAAGTCTACGCTCCGACCTTTACCCATCCACATCCAAAACCCTGAACCCTTTCAGCTCGAACTACAAAACCGTTTCGAATGCCTAGCAGATTGCGAGGAAGTGGACTCATACCACGACAGGCTCGTAGAAGCTGTCCATACGGCTGGGTCTAAGGTTTTCAAGGCCCACCGTACAAACAGAACCAAAAAGATGTCTGACTATACCCTGCAGCTTATGGATGAAAGACGGAAAATGGTTCTGACATCCTCTGATGATGCTACCAGATACCGGCAGCTCAACAGACAGATCTCACAGTCTTTGACTCGCGACACACGCCAATTTAATACAAATTGTATTAAAGAAGCCATTGAGCGGAACAAAGGCTCTAAAGTGTTTGCAAGAGAACTGTCTGTTGGACAGAGCCAACTGACGAAGCTGAAGACTGAGGATGGCAGAATCGTCACGTCTAGATCTGAGTTGCTGGGAGTGATCGAGAGGTTCTACGGACAGCTGTATACGAAAACCCAGTCACCTGTCGATAGTTGTGCCTCAGATCCCAGAGCACGACTAACCCAACACTTCACCGAAGACATCCCGGACGTCAGCCTGTGCGAGATTAGAATGGCTCTCGAACAGCTTAAGAACAACAAGGCGCCTGGTGATGATGGAGTTATGGCAGAGCTTCTGAAGGCGGGTGGTACACCAATCCTACGGGCCCTTCAGAAGTTATTTAACTCCGTCAGACTAGAAGGTCAAACGCCACAAGCATGGCACAGGGGTGTGGTGGTGCTCTTCTTCAAAAAGGGCGATAAAACCCTCTTGAAGAATTACAGACCCATCACACTGCTGAGCCATGTTTACAAGTTGTTTTCGAGGGTCATTACGAATCGTCTCGCACGCAGGTTTGACGACTTCCAGCCTCCCGAACAAGCCGGTTTCCGTAAAGGCTTTAGTACCATAGACCACATACATACGCTGCGGCAGGTTATACAGAAAACCGAAGAATATAACCAGCCATTATGCTTAGCGTTTGTGGACTATGAGAAAGCCTTTGATTCGATCGAAACTTGGGCCGTACTGCGGTCTCTCCAAAGGTGCCAAATCGACTACCGGTATATCGAGGTGTTAAAGTGTTTGTATGAAAACGCCACTATGTCAGTGCGACTCCAGGACCAGAACTCGAAACCTATCCACTTGCAGCGAGGTGTGAGACAGGGAGATGTTATATCTCCGAAACTGTTCACCGCTGCATTGGAAGACGTCTTCAAGCTTCTGGACTGGAAAGGCCAGAAATGTCAATGGCGAGTACATCACCCACATGAAAATGAACATGGATAAGACTAAAATCATGTCGAACATCCATGTTGCACCCACTCTAGTTAAGGTTGGAGATTCTGCACTCAAAGTTGTAGAGAACTATATTTACCTAGGACAGACCATCCAACTAGGTAGGTCCAACTTCGAGAAGGAGGTCAATCGTAGAATCCAACTCGGCTGGGCGGCGTTCGGGAAGCTACGTAATATCTTCTCGTCCCAAATACCGCAGTGTCTCAAGTCGAAAGTCTTCGACCAGTGTGTGTTGCCAGTGATGACTTATGGAACAGAGACGTGGTCGCTCACTATGGGCCTTATCAGGCGGCTCAAGGTCACCCAAAGAGCAATGGAAAGGGCTATGCTTGGAGTTTCCCTGCGAGATCGAATCAGAAATGTGGAGATCCGCAGGCGAACCAAAGTAACCGACATAGCCATAAGAATTGCCAAGCTGAAGTGGCAGTGGGCAGGGCACATAGCTCGTAGAACCGACGGCCGCTGGGGCAGAAAGGTTCTCGAGTGGCGACCACGAACCGGAAGACGCAGCGTGGGCAGGCCCCCTGCAAGATGGACCGATGATCTTGTGCGGGTCGCTGGAAATCGCTGGATGCGGATAGCGCAAGACCGGCAATTGTGGAGATCTTTGGAGGAGGCCTTTGTCCAGCAGTGGACGTCTTTCGGCTGATATGATGATGATGATGATGAGAAGTTGTAAACTTTTATCAACGACAAAATCTTAAAAGGTACTAAAATATTACTGAAATCATATTGACTGAAAATGACCGTTTTTGACAGTTAATGCCCATTTTTGACCAATTGGACCGTAAATGACAGTCAGTCCAATTCAGTCACTTTAGTTATTTTCAACACTACTGCTAACACATATACATTAAAATGTTCACTATTTATCAAACCTAATTGTACAATACCTACTGGGACTTTGTACTATAGCATATTGAATACAAAACTATTAATATATCATTAATTACTTATTATCGCCTATTCATATGAGTCATGCTAACCGCGTCTAACCATAGAGAAAAGAAATCACAATTGACACTCGCTCAACGCGTACACACGGCTACATATCAATGAACGAATGAACGAATGACTGAATGAATGATTTATTTATTTGCAGGAATATAGGTACATTTAGATGGTCTTAAATTACGGTTCCACTATATTAAACAATTTGTCGTGCAAATGTTTAAGTGGAAGTATGACACATAATACTTTTTGTTTTTTAATTATGGCAATCTGCTGAATATTTCATCATTTTGTGCCAGTGTCAAGTGTTGACTACACATGGGTATATATTAACAGCCAATTAAACTATCCAATATTTGTCATGATGGAGTCAGTTTGGAGCCTGGAACAAAAGACATTCACAAATAAGTGTTAGTTAGAATATATGCTAATATATATGTATATAACGCACACAAATATATCATACTTATTGTTATAACTTTATTTTGTTAGTAGATATGAATATAATATGTCCTAATCATTAAGGGATTAGGGAAGAAAGAAAGAAGGTGACGAACATTATCTGGTTCCTTAATATTTAATTTTGTGATAATCTGTTCATATAGGAAAGGTTTATTAAGATGGCAATTTAGAAATATATGGTCCAGGGTGCCATCATCCAGCCCACATAATACTTCTAGCTATACATTTCCACTATAAACTGACCTCGCGTCAGCCTCGCGCCTCAAGTCCGCTTATATTGGAAATGTACAGCTTGATATGTCCTAATGTTACAATACCTTCTAGGACTTTGTATGTACTATAGCATATTGAACACAAAACTATTAATATATCATTACTTACTTATTATCGCCTATTCATATGAGCCATGCCAACCGCGTCTAACCATAGAGAAAATAAATCACAATTGGCGGGAATTTCGCTTGACGTGTACGTACATATATACTTACATTAAAATGTTCCCTGTTTATCAGTCCTAATGTTACAATACATACTGGGACTTTGTACTATAGCATATTGAATACAAAACTATTAATATATCATTACTTATTATCGCCTATTCAATTGACTCATGCCAACCGCGTCTAACCATAGAGAAAAGAAATCACAATTGGCGGGAATCTTGCTCAACGCGTAGTATATAGTGAAGTAATTTGTTTGTTTTTTTTTCGTATTTTTTTTCATAAAATGAACGTAGATTAAAAACCGGCCAAGTGCGAGTCGGACTCGCGCACGAAGGGTTCCGTATCATTATCTATAAAAACGAGCAAAAAATTCACGTTTGTTGTATGGGAGCCCCCTTAAATATTTAGTTCATTTTGTTTTTTAGTTTCTAGTGTGTAGTTTTCGTTCAGACCAATTTTGGGTGGAAGTTTACGTGATAATAATAATATATTTATTTCAGACAAAGTCCATAGTGTGTTAGTAAACAATTTCCTTAAAAAATATTGTTAGTAAACATAAATAACTTGCTCACATTAAACATAAACATGTAGCTGCATCCATCTCCTCATCATAGGGGACTCCCACCTATCTACAAACACTCTTAGGATAGTGTTGGGGCTGCCACGGATACGTGTCATCAAGGAAGCGCACCTTTTTCGCATGATAGCTGCGAACCCGTCAATACACGTCTCGGCGAACATCCCTGACGCACTGCACCGCCACGGCAGCCCCAGCAGTACCCTAAGCGCGTTGTTATATTGGACACGCAGGTCACTGTATGCCCTCTGACTATATCTGGTCCACAGGCTACACGTGTAGAATGACTGGCAGTATGCTTTAAATAGCGTTATTTTGACTGAGTTTGTACATCGTGCAAACCTGCGGGCCAGCATGTTACAGCGAACAGCCAGCGACCTACGTTCTCTGTCTATATCCATAACATCTTGTAAGTCGTCGTTGACCCAGTGGCCCAAGTACCTAAACCTTTGCACCCTACACAGGGGAGTGCCATAAAGTGACACGTTTGGAAAGGTTGGGTAGGTATTATTCCCTCTCGCTTTGAAAATTAAAAGTACACTTTTTTTACGTTGTACTTGAGCCCATGAGTCAACGCATAAGACTCACATATAGTGAGGAGTCGTCTCATACCACCTAGTGAAGCTGTCAAAAGGACAGCATCATCAGCATAATTGATATTATTAATGCAAATCCCACCGATATGACACCCTATACCGGTGCTGCTTAGCTCCACGATAAGTTGGTTCATATAGAGGTTGAAAAGTCGAGGCGAGCTTATACCCCCCTGTCTAACCCCACAATCCAGCCTATACATGTCAGAGACGGCCCCTAACCACTTTACGCTATTGCATTGCCTATTATACCAATATTTAAATAGTCCTGTTATTTCTCTGGGTATATTTGTATCATTTTCCATTGTCTGCCACAGCACATCATAACAAACAAGATCGAACGCCCGAGATAAATCCAGAAAACAACCAAAAACAGGTGTTTTCCTATCAGTATAGTATTGAACAGTTTGCTTGAGACACATTATAGCGCTTTCAGTGGATCGCCCCGGCCTGAAGCCAAATTGGGCGTCGTGCAGCTCAATGTACTTAGCCAATTGTTGATCAAGCAGACTGTCCAACACTTTTGCTATAACAGTAGCTAAAGAGATAGGCCGGTAATTGGAAATGTCCGAAACATTCCCAATTTTATTTTTGACTACAGGTATCACCATTGAATACATCAGATCATCAGGTAGGTAAGAGTGGCTTAAACACAAGTTGAAAAACATAGCCAGCACTCGTGGTAGATGCACACCAGCGTACCTAAGATGCTCTATGCTAAGGTCGTCGTGGCCGGGAGACTTACCCCTTTACATATCGTTTATTACAGAAGCAATATTCTTCGCTGTGAAACTAACAGTAATATCCCCAGCAAGTACCTTAGCATCGACCACCTGGCTACACTCATTAAGAGGCGATTCAACCTTGAAGTGTTGCTGGAAAATTTTGGCTATATCGGCCGGTTCATGCAAGCCCGCCACACTCACAGGGGGACTTGGCTTTGGATTCAATTTATTTGTGGACTTCCAAAAGTCACTAAAATGTTTCGCAGTGTGTTGTTTCGCTATTATGTCCATCTTAATTTGCTGTTGATTATCTTGACAGTATTTTAATTTACTTTAGAAAGTCTTTCTAGAACCACACATATTCTGATAAACAAACCCAGACGAAGGTTTACCATGCAACAACTAAGTCTGATAGTATAAACGCGCTTCCCTGTGAGCGTCACGAACGTGCTTGTTCCAGCCTGTTATATATTTTCTTTTGTAGGGACTATGTTTTTTCTCTATATAACAATCAGTTGCGGCATTTTTTTAAATACATATTAAATTCGTATACATTTCATCTAATAGTAAGCGATGATTATGATCCGAACACATCCCATATGAACAGGAAATCTAACAATCTTAAATTTAAGTTACAATAATTTGTGTAATCATTAATTTGATTACAATTTCTTTCACCCCACTTGACTTTATTACAAGCCTTATAGTGTGAGTGTCTTAAGACAGGGGTAATCAAATCGATATTACATTCAATTAATAAAGTAATGTGATCGGATACATACACGTCATACAGAATAGTCGCATTCACCACTAATTGCTGGGCCGCACTGCTCACAACACAATGATCTAACCAGCGAAGCGCGCCGTTAGCCGTACTTTTAAATGTGAATGAGTTACTCGGCAATAACTCCATGTCTATGCACGACCACACTTGTTCGGTACACACCGTATATAACTCCTTCGCAAAACGTTCACCTGGATGCGCGATAAACTAAAAAAAATGTACATCATACATTTTTTTTAGTTTTATCATTCTTATTTTACCACTTCTCTCGCGCAAACTATTCAGTTTAGACAAAAAAATATTAGAAACCTCAATATAATTTTTTAAGACCAAGCCATAGATACCCCACATATAAATGTAAAAAAAAATGTTGAGTTTCAGTTCTATATATGGGGAACCGCCAAAAATATTGTTCTTTTTCTATTTTTGTGTGAGAATCTTAATGCGGTTCACAGAATACATCTACTTACCAAGTTTCAACAGTACAGCTCTTATAGTTTCGTAAAAAAGTGGCTGTGACATACGGACGGACGGACAGACAGACAGACATGACGAATCTATAAGGGTTCCGTTTTTTGCCATTTGGCTATGGAACCCTAAATAAATGAAATACGTGTGTAATTAAATTATTTATAAAATAAAAATGCCAAGTTTGAAGTTGATCAGATCAAGAAAACACTTTGTTCGACACAAACTTTACAAGTATTATTATATGAAATGTATTGTTTTATTTTTTAGGGTACCGTACCCAAAGGGTAAAACCATGATAGTAAGACAGTTGAAATTTTCACAGATGATGTATTTCTGTTACCGCTATAACAACAAATACTAAAAAACAAAATAAAATAAATATTTAAGGGCGATCCCATACAACAAACGTGATTTTATTGCTCGTCTTTATAGATAATCGCACCGAATTCGTGAGCGAGTCCGATTCGCACTTGGCCGCATTTTTTAATAGACAACGGGAAGTGTTTTTAAATAATTTATTCAATGAATGGATGAGTACGTCAATAAATACAATAATAGGGATAAATAAAGGGAATATTAACTTGTTTAATAATTATTGTTATTTCATTTACATATTAACAAGCTACCTATATATTTTTAACCGACTCCAAAAAAGAAGGACGCTGTTGCTTTTGAAGTTATACTTCTTTTGGCGCGATGGAGAAAAATGATGAGAGTGAATTTTTACGATGCGCGCGCACACCGACACCAAAAAATTTAACAGCATGAAGTTAGTTCTAGGTGGTATGACAGTGAATTTTTACGATGCGCGCGCATCGTAAAAATAACAGCATGAAGTTAGTTCTAGGTGGTATGAAAATTGATAACTATGTTCAAGTTGTATATTAAGAAGTATAACTTCTAACGCGTGTACATAAGTACACACAAGTTTTTTTTTTGATGTGTAACTTCTTTACACACCCGTGACTTGGGGAGTAAGTCGGTGAATGCGAGACGAGAGCGTTACGAAAAATGTGATCCGGCGAGGCAAACGAAGTTGAGAGGGAGATATAAGTTAGTGAAGATAAAAAGGGAGTGAATTACGTTTCGTATATTACTGTAGTGGCAAGTGAGAGAGAGAGAGGTGCGAGCACACATTTTCTTTCTCTCTTCCTCTGATAGCCAGTTAAGTTTCTTATATAGAACAATAAAATGTTTTAGCTAATGCTGAGATGGTGCCATTTCAGGCTTGCACGGGCAACTAGTGTCTGTTTTTATTTTATTTTTCATTATGTTATCTTATATTCTTGTTGTCTGTGCAATTTTCTGAATAAATCTTTTTCTTTCTTTCTTTCTATATCTAAGCTTTACTTAGCTCTCATAGCCAGGTGCTTTCATCGCGATTAACATTGCCGTAAGTGAACGGCAATGTTAATCGCGGTCACTTCCATAGATGGGTGACCACCAAACTCGTTTAATTTCTGATCGTCTCCGTGCTTCGGAAGGCTAGTAAAGCTGTCGGTCCCGGTTTTAGCTATTAGACAAATAACGGGGGGATATGCCATAATCGGCACGCTTGGCAGACGGGTTGGCGATCGCAGTATGATGGTCAATGTTCACAGAAAAACGTTTTCCATCGGGACGATTTCTACGCCCCCGCGGGATGAGATGGGGTGTGAATATTCTACGCTGTCACCACACAGCAGTTAGTTTTATTTTATTTATTTCTTATATAAAGGGCGACAAACGAGCAAGTGGGTCAACTGATGGTAAGTGATCACCGCCGCCCATGGACACTCGCAACACCAGAGGTATCGCGGGTGCGTTGCCGGCGTTCAAAAGTCAGCAAACAAGTGTTGTTGACCCTTCCCCCCTCCCCAATGAGCTCTGGCTACCTTACTCACACTCGGAAACACAACATTAGTTGTTCCAAGATATTTATTGTTAAGTTACTAACTATGCCCCGCGATTTCATCCGCGTTAAACTTTATAAATAATCACAGCTCCCCCGTAGGTGATAGCGTGATAATATGTAGCCTTTATGTTGACCCAGCTTCTTAGTAATATTCATGCAACATTTGATGTAAATCCGTGCAGTATTTTTTGGGTTTAGCCCGGACATACATACAGACAAACAGATAAACAGACAAAAATTCTAATAACTATATTTTTGGCTTCGATATGGATTGTAGATCACGCCCCAAGTATCCTTTTAAAAAAATATTTAATGTACCTACAGTTTTGACTTTCCTACGATTTTATTATATGTATAGATAAATTACTATAATCCGCCTCTGGTTTCTCTTACTTACAGCATAATATTATGCTTTTTCTGCGACCTAGGTATAAAGGCTAGCCGATAGCCGGAAAGCCAAGAAAAACCGCAAAATCACATTTTCACAACTGTAATTCCGTCAGTTCTTCACGATGGCAACTAAAAGTTAACTAGCTTGTAATATCTTCCGTATTTTGAAGTTATACTTCTTTTGGCGCGATGGAGAAAAATGATGAGAGTGAATTTTTACGATGCGCGCGCACACCGACACCTAAATTTAACAGCATGACGTTAGTTCTAGGTGGTATGAAAATTGATAACTATGTTCAAGTTGTATATTAAGAAGTATAACTTCTAACGCGTGTACATAAGTACACACACTCTTTTTTTTGTGTAATTTCATTCCGACCGAAGTTTCAACTACATCAGGGGCTCTACGTTATTTAACGCCATCTTACCGAAATCTACACGGCAAACGAGTCCGATCTAAATATTGACATCCCATCCTGGTTGTGGGTTCGATTCACACCCGCACTTAAATTTTTACTTTAAAGATTTCTGAAAACTGTTTTCAGCTTAGCATGTTTAAAATGCTAAAAATAATAAATATAATCATAGTTAATAAAAATACATACATACATAGACTCACGCCTGTTTCCCAGGCAGAGACAACGGATTTCCATTTGTCACGATCTTTGCACACGTCTTTTGCCTCGATAACTGACATAATATTCTTCATACAAGCTCGTCGGTTTAGGGTACGTCTGACCTGCCCTTTCTTGAGAACGTCTCCGATTTGGTCAGAGAATGTTCGACGAGGTCTTCCCCTTCCGGTAATAAAAATAACAACTATGATTTAATATAACTACCGCTTCTTTCTTCAGTTTCCTCATTTTTACTTCTAAACATGTTCTGACCATTTAAATTAACCCGTGTGAATAGACAATTCTTTTTTCTATTATTTATTAATTTACAATTAATTAATAATACAAAACATTGCGCTCGCGCTTGCTAACGGGTCAATCACAATAAGTGAGGTCACAAATGACCTGTGAATGGTAAACGGGTCTCTGGCCTATATCCCTCGTTCCTTAAGTAATTTAAATCAATTGATTCGATAGGGTTGCCTTATTCCCCCACCTCCATCTTATATAAATCATGCTAATTGCTTAATTCGCAGGTATTTTTAACTTCTAATTGCTAAATTGGCATGTAAATGAAACTTCTAATTGCTAAACTGGCAGGTAAATGAAACTTCTAATTGCTAACTTTTTACAAAATCCATTAATTTAAGCAAATTAATACCACTGACATAATAATAATAATATCCTGGGACATTATTTACACACGGCCATCTGATCCCAAACTAAGTAGAGCTTGTACTATGGAAACCAGATAACTGATATACTATATAAAGCCATTCTGCTCCCATTCTGCTGACCTGTAGTGTCAGACACGGCGACAGCCCGCAGTGCGAGTCTGCAGTCGGCGCGTGAGTGGCATCACGCTCCGAATCAGGAGTGATCCGACGAGGCGAACTGAGCACTGACGGTAACTTGTTGGCCGTCTGGAAGAGAGGTTAGCAGAAGATCCAAAAGTGTAGGCAAATGGTTTTAATTCCACATCTGGCAAACGTGTGAACTAGGGAGTCTGTTCTAGTATGGTGTCGATGGCCATTTCGACGTGCTAAATAATACTTATATAGATAATTACACCCAGACTCAGGGCAAATAGACAAGTTCATGCGCACAAATATCTGTCCAGGGGAGCTACCGGCTAAGTCGCCGAACAACTGGATAGTGATCGGCGTTCAAATATATAAAGGTTAAAAATTACCAAATCAATCGTTAAATAGGCTTCGACGTTGAAAATCGATTCCGGACCATTTATGACACCACATGTGCTCATGGAAGCCGATTTACCGATTGATTAAGTCATTTTTAGGATTCCGTAGCCAAATGGCAAAAAACGGAACCCTTATAGATTCGTCATGTCTGTCTGTCTGTCTGTCCGTCCGTCCGTATGTTACAGCCATTTTTTTCCGAAACTATAAGAGCTGTACTATTGAAACTTGGTAAGTAGATGTATTCTGTGAACCGCATTAAGATTTTAACACAAAAATAGAAAAATAATAATAATTTTGGGGGTTCCCCATACATAGAATGTGGGAATCAAACTTGTTTCGATTCACGACTAGAGCCGCGCCCTTGCTCTTGCAAAGTTCAAGCTCCGCTTTTCAATATAAAATAAAATATTTAGTAAAGGAATCGCCATCTTCTTCTTCTTAGCGTGTCGATGGCAATCTAAATTAAGTCTGCCCAGAATTCAGCTACGAGTTGAGCGTTGTCAGTAGCGTCCATTAGTTCTTGTAGCGTGCAGGCATTAGGGCACGCAGGACATGTTAACAAGTGTGCCATAGTTTGAGGAACGGAACCACACTTGCACTCTACGTTGGAAATGTTTAAAAATCCCCACCTGAGCAGGTTTTTTCGACCAACTTGGGTCCGGAGTCTATTCAGGGACTTCCAGGTTGGCCACGGCAACTTGTGTCCAGGCGGAAGGTTTTCAGCGGGAGGGACGAATGGGATGGGTAGGCAAGCACTGTCTCGCCACAGTTTGAGCCGTGTCTTAGACCGTTCGCCAGAAATCGCCATGTTATTTATTTATTTTATCATCATCCTCATATCAGCCGAAAGACGCCCACTGTTGGACAAAGGCCTCCCACAAAGATCTCCACAGCTGCCAGTCTTGCGCTACCCGCATCCAGCGGCTTCCAGCGACCCTCACATGATCATCGGTCCATCTTGTAGAGGGCCTCCCCATACGCCACGTCTTCCTGTTTGTGGTCGCCATTCGAGATTTGCCCCATAGTTATTCATTAATTTAGGATTAAAATAAAAAATCCTGTAAAATCAATTATGTAAACTTGCAGTAAAAATAACATCATTCATTCATTGTCATCCCAAAATCGTCAACTACTGGGGCTCTACCGGCTAAGTCGCCGAACATCGATTTCTTAAATGGATTTCAAATAAATAAAGGTTAAAAATGACTTAATCAATCGTTAAATCGGCTTCCATGAACACATTTGACGTCATAAACGGTCCGGAATCGATTGTCAACGTTGAAGCCGATTTAAAGATTGATTAAGACATTTTTAACCTTTATTTATTTGAAATCCATTTTAGAAATCGATGTTCGGCGACTTAGCCGTTAGAGCCCCTGGACATAGGCCAACCCCAAAGATTCCATAATGTTGTAAATTGGAGGGGTCTCCCTAAGTCACTGCGCTTGGCATGTGAGTTGGAAAGGAATGTCAAAAGCCGCGGGTAAAGTGCACCAAAAGCACCTGCTTTTGTGTGTTGTGCATTATATTTCCCGCGGAGATGGCTAATATTCTTGAGACTGGCCCCATGGCCGAAATCTCTTGGTTTTGGCCAAAGGGCCAGTATAATTATGATTAAAAAGGGACTTTAATTTTTTTTCTAAACAAAAATCAGCGTCTCTCTTTGTACTACGACTATGATCATTATACTGCGAGCGCCAACCCGTCTGCCATACGTGCTAATTATGGCATATCCAAATGGTAGACACAACTCCATTGTGGAAAGCTTTTGGGAGGCTTTTGTCCAGCTGTGGACATCATCAGTAGGGCATAGCGTTCATTCGCTCAAAGAGCAGCCCGACTGGGGAAGTACCTCCACCATACAGAAGACACCTAATAATAACATTAATACTTTTAATGTTGTGTTTCCGAGTGTGAGTAAGGTCGCCAGAGCTTATTGGGGTGGGGGGAAGGGTCAGCAACACTTGTTTGCTGACTTTCAAAGGCCGGCAACGCACCCGCGACACCTCTGGTGTTGCGAGTGTCCATGGGCGGCGGTGATCACTCACCATCAGGTGACCCACTTGCTCGTTTGGCACCCTCTGATATAAAAAAAAAACATTCAGCTGAAATGATGAACAATGATAAGTGATAACCCTACACCGTATTATTGTATTGTAGATTAAATTACAATGAATTCATTGTCGGCACAAATACACAGGAAATACTAGTTACTTCATTTTGTTGAATTCAATGCGTTGAATACAATTAAGTTATAAAAGAAATTGGGTTATTTGTATTTCCTTCAGCTAAATTCTTCAATACACTCTAAACTCTTCAAAATCAATTTTACTCTTAGTATTAAAATGCCCATACCATCAAGGCGAAAATTTACACAACGTGCATTCGGCCCATTATGGAGTCTTCACATACGCCCCTACAAGGTTTCCACATCCACTCCAAAAGTTTCACAATCGGTTCTGGTGAAATTGCAATAAAAACAAAAGGAAACAGTTGTGACCCTCGAGTGGCTGATAAATTTCAAAGAGCACCTGCTATTGTGCGTAATCGCGCCATATTTGCTTTTAATTGACTAGCATGACGAAAACTCTTCTTCCTCTATAGCTTCGCTCAAACCCACATGCTTGTTTCTTCAATCTCGTGCGTTCTACTGTAATTTCGTAGTCTGTCATTTCCTGACATCGTCGAAAAATCTCAAGCTAAACATGCCAGCGCATTTTACTAATTTTCTCGACAAATCCTTTTCTGTACAAAGTGTTCGATTGTCGAATGCGGTGCCATAAATAGTGACACGTGCACAAAGTCAGCAAGAAAAAAAGTGAAATGTCCAAAGGGGTGGGGAGGGGGGTAATAGTGTAGTAGACAGTAGTACCACTGCCCATATGATAAAGAAAGATTAAACCTTTGGCGAAGGCTTATATCCAGCAGTGAAAGAATAACAGGATCACCCCATACCATCCCGTGGGTGTCGTAACAGAAGACTAAAGGATACACCAGGTAGTCGGGCAGCAGCATCATCCGTGTCTGGTCACCAACTTGAAAGTCAAGCGCGGTGACTAAGGCAAACCCCTCCAAATAGCAATGTTATAGAAACCGTTGGGGGAGGCCTATGTTCAGCAGTGGACAATATCAGGTTGATGATGAGCCGTCATCGTGCTGCCATTTCTGGTGGCATTTCCTCTGTTCGCCACCTGTGGACCCTTACCGGGGGTGTCCAAAGATGGGCTTCAGCTCAGGCAATTCTACCTGGACGATGTTATTAGTACTAGAGACATTACATATTATTGTTATGGCTATAGTGATCAATCTAATGGTTTGTAGTGTTTATAAACGTGCTCAGTTTTGTTTTGACGAGGACTTCCACTCAATAGCTATTTATGTCATGAATTGAAGAACAATGGAGTGAGGAAATAGATATGTTTAATATATTATTATGTTTGTCATTCTTTTATTTCTCGTGTTAACTATCACACAGCTTCAGCCCAAACTAAGCAAAACTTGCACAATAGATACTAGAGAATGGATAAAAATTCTTATATACTCTTTTTTGTAAATAGCTATGCCCCGCGGTTTCACCCGCGCTAAAGTAGTTTTGGCGTAAAAGAGTAACAAATATACATCCATACATCTATACCTACTCACAAACTTTCGCATTTATAATATAAGTAGGATGTGTACCTCTAGCGATTTTGACAGTGCACGCCGGAATAGCTCGCAGATGGTAGATTTTTTTCTACTTACTTGACACTTTTCGTCATATTTTGGACAATTCACACAATATATTTATAAATTGTAGCCTATGTGGTATTCTGTTGTATAAGCTATATTATTCAGTCAGTAAAGTTTCATTAAAATCCATTCAGTCGGTTTTACGTGCAAGAGTAACAAACATCCATCTATATATATCCTTAACTATAGAAATTGTAAAAGAATAGTCAGTATTTTTTTACAAAAGTTGACCTATGTTGAGACTGAGGGATTATTTAGTAATCAAAAATAAGTTAATTTTTAAACATTACATCTTAGGTTTTGGAATTGGTATAATTAAGTATTGTTTAAATTTTTAATAAAGGATAAGTAAGTATACCTTTTAAGCCGTTAGAACGCCTGTGGTACAGGTTTATCCTAGTACAGGCACAAATTGTCTATAGCTTAGTATTAATTATTTTTATAGTAAATAGATATAATTTTGTACACATTATTTCTATTAAATAAATGAAAAAAAAAAATACATCTATCCATACTTACAAACTTTCGCGTCTATATATATACATAATATACATAGCTGGCTGTGTGACTGACGGCCATAAAGAATATCGCCATCCCATCTCATCCCGTGGGGGGCGTAGAATGTATGACGGAATGTATATCAGAGAAATGCGCTGCAGTACCGTGGAAGCCCGAAAAGCGCTCTAAATATATTAATATATTGGACGCGCAAGGCATTGTAGGCCTTTTGAGTAAAGTTGGCCTATAGGCAACTAGTGAAGAACGTTTGACAAAAAGCTTTAAATAATGTTATCTTAACTGGCGCTGTACATCTAGCAAACCTACGCCCCAACATGTTACCCCGCACCGAACCAAATCCTTCATCCTTCACAGAATTTCGTCCTATATCCATTCTTCCTTTCCTTTCCAAAGTCCTGGAGTGCCTAGTTTTTAGCCAGCTCAATACATTCCTCTGCAGAAACCAACTGCTTAACCCCATGCAATCCGGTTTCCGTCAAGGTCATAGTACGGCTACTGCTCTCGTTAAGATTACTGACGATATCAGGCAGGGCATGGATAGTGGACATCTCACTTTACTGTCCTTGCTTGATTTCTCAAATGCTTTCAATACCGTAGATTTTGATATCCTACTCGGCATTATACACTCGCTTAACGTATCTCCATTGGTTACTGATTGGTTTCGAAATTACCTGTTCGGCCGTCAACAGCGCATCCGTATAGAAGACACACTCTCTTCATGGTGTCAACTGTCTGTTGGTGTGCCACAGGGTGGCGTGCTATCTCCTCTACTTTTCGCAATATTTATTAATACCATCTCAAACAATCTCCGTTCTTCCTACCACCTCTATGCTGATGATCTACAGATATATACACAGGCTTCACTTGAAAATTTGCCTGCCGCCGTTGAAATCATTAATGCGGATATGACTCATATATGCGAGTGGAGCAAGTCGTATGGATTAAATGTCAACCCGGCAAAGACACAGGCCATAGTTGTAGGCAGCTCTAAATTATTATCTAAAATAGATTGGCTCCAGCTACCTAAGGTCTATTTTGATCAAAACGTCATACCTTACAGTGATAAGGTCAAAAACCTAGGTATTTTTATAGATAATACGTTATCCTGGGGTCCTCAGATGCAAGAAGTCAGCCGGAAATTATTTGCTTCGGCTGGTTCGTTACGGAGAATCCGTAACTTTCTTCCAATACCCACAAAAATTGCGCTTGCACAATCTCTTCTCTTTCCTATTTTAGACTATGCCGATGCCAGCTATCCTGATCTCACTGTAGCCCAGCTTGATAAACTTGAGCGCCTTCAAAATTATTGCATAAGGTTCATATTTGGATTACGTAAGTATGATCATGTTTCAGAATATCGCGCTAAGCTCAAGTGGCTGCCTATTCGCCTCCGTCGAGATACTCACTTTCTGGCTTTTTTATATAACATACTATTCAATCCTACTACCCCTTCATATCTTAAAGAACGTTTCGAGTTCCTAAATGACACACATTCTCTTTCTCTGAGGTCATCGGAAAACATGCGACTAAAAACTCCTGCCCATTCCACAAACTTTTACACGAAATCTTTCACCGTCCATGCTGTACGTTTGTGGAATGCCTTACCAATGACGATTAGACGCGCCCAGTCGATACACGTTTTTAAAAAAATGGTAAAAGACCATTATCTTGCACAACTCAACATTAATTAGCAGCGGAACATGCTACGAATATTCTCCTTTCATTAATAATAAATATATATCTTTGATATATGTATTTATAAATGTATTTATATATGCATTTATATATGTATTAATATATGTATTTATTATAACATATTATTTATTGCCTCTATTTATTTTATTTAGCAGGTATATATTGCATGCATTACATATAGATTATGTATACATAGTATTTAAGACAATTATATATTCACCTACAAAATGTAGGTGTACTCCTACATAATATCTGATACCTACCTTTTCTGTTTCTTTTAATATTTTTATTTACTGATCTTGTTACACCTCTTACCCGTTTTCATTTCATACAACTCCTGTCCATCCTAAGGTTGTCTGTAAGAAATCGCAGCTAGCGATAAGACCGCCCTTTGTACATTATTATGCTAGTATTTAAGTTCTTTTTTGTAATTCATTTGGTGTACAATAAAGAGTATTGTATTGTATTGTATTGTACGCGTATAACGAAAAAAACCTAACAAATTATCAAAAGTTGTAGAACAAGAGTTGTTGATTTTGGTGTTAGCTATCTAGTCGTGCGAGGTTGTTGGTGTTTTACAAGTAACTCTGTATTTATTATTATTTTATTTCAGTCTGCGGGTGACTGCACGACAAGATGGCGACTGGTGACGTCACAATAGCTCAAGATGGCGCCCAAGGACATGTCAGAGTGCATCCGTATTTAGTTACATTAGTGTAAGTATTTTATTGTGATTTGAGTGCATTCCTGTCAACTGTATCTGTGATAACTTTACTCCAGCTCCCCAACGATTGACAAGTCGTAAAAGTTTCCTGGCCACTACCACAGCTACGATCGATGCAAAAAAATAAATTTTTTCCTCCTCTGTTTGTCCCGCCAAAGGCAAAATTACCTCCAGGACATAATTTGCCATGGCCAACCTGAAGCACTCTTAATAGACTACGTACCCAGGTTGTTAGATCCAAGGAAAACATGTACAAATGGGCTTACATTCCCACATCACAAAACATCTGCAAGTACGGCGTGTTACCCCAAAGTATAGCACATTTATCTGATTGTCCCTCTTGTCCAGTCTCTTGTTCCCTTCAGGCCTTCTATGACGCTTCAGCCAAAGCGATCAGCGTTGCTCAATTTTGGGAAGATAAAATCTATTTGTTACCATCGACACGATAAGAAGAACTGTATCTGTGTCCCAGTCGTACTCAACGGAGTAAGGCTGGAACCTAAAGCAGAGCTGACCCACTCGGCTATTCTGATGCGGAGCTTCAAGTACAATTAATATTGTTCTACTGAGCAAGACGAGAGATAACTTTGAGGAAAAACATGTAATATCAGAGGCTATAGAACCAAACCAAAGCACATCCAGACAACGCTTACATAAATATAGCTATATTATCCATTGTGTACCGAATATTAATAGTTTTTAGTTATAATTAGTATTAATTTGAGTGTCTTCAATATGAGGATACTGACTAGTCTGTACTTTTGTTTTTTTATCAGTGTTACTCACCAATATCATTGTGCATGTTGTGGCACCTTTAGAAGCTGTACATTTAAATTATATTTTTGTATAGATTAAAACATTTTAGATTTAAGTAGATGTAACAGCTACTGGATGTCCTTAAATAAATAAATAAACGCTGAACAAAACTTCATTTTCCCATAAAGTATTTTACACGTTGTTCAGTTGCACAACGTGTTTACTAATTCATCATCAGCCTGACGTCGACCACTGCCTACGGACATAGGCCTCCCCCAAAGGTTCTACGACGTTTAATTTGAGGGGTTTGCCGTAGTCACTGCGCTTGGTTTGCGAGTTGGCGAACGCAGTTATGTGGTAGCTAGTACCCAGGTGGCGCTGCTGCCCGCCTATCTGCTGTATCCCTTAGACGCCTTTTACGACATCCACAGGATGGTATGGGGTCAATCTATGGTTGCCAACTTTTTTTACTAGAAATAAAGTATATTCATGTCTATGAAGAATATTAAACAGTATTTTGGAAAAAATTACAGTACAGGGAAGTGGAACTATTCATTTTGTAACTGCTCCTTTTTTGTCTTTCTGATTAAATTCGTTGCGGGATCCAAGACAGTTGTCGCGATTCCCCGGGACATGCCTGAGCTTCACCGCTCAGTGTCATTTCATTGTGTGCCACTGTTGATCCTGGCTTACAGGAGTTGCAGTGGTGGGTAAGAGGGAGGGACTAGTCCCGATTCAAAAAAAAAATACAGTATTTTATTTATTTATTGTTTTAAATACATATTTTTAGAGCTTCTCGCACAACTTACTAATTTGTTTGTGGCTGCGCTGCACTGAGCAGTGAACGCCCTCTGACTAAATAAATGTAAACAGTATTTTGTGTACTTTAATTTTGTTCAACAGTATAGTTGGCAACCCTAGGTGGATCTGTTATACTTTTGAGACTGGAAACTACATTATAGTGTGTATGTATTTATTTATTTTATTTTTTTTTAATTCCGTTTTACGGCTCTGGCTTCTTTGGCCTTATGAGCCGTCAGTAAATATTTTTTTATAACATTTATTTCCGTCATTGTCAAGTAAAGTCCGTCACAGTCAAGTCATACATAGTCCTTGTCCAACCCCAGTAAAGCAGTGGAGACTTTACTAGAGGCTTTTATGGAGTTTTGGTTACAACACGGAAAATCACAATTCACGGCAATATCGCACTTTCCTCCACTTCTGTACGTTGTCGAAGATGTTATGTCTAAAAATCCACCATATTTACACATAAAAACTCGCATTTACACCAGTTTTTGAAAATATAACATAGCTTCGATGCGTCTTTTTCCGCGTTGGCGCCAAAACTCGTATGTATTTATAAATTTATAACGTTGCCATAGTTTGCCTAATTTGGTATCTGATGTCACAAGACCTGCCATTATGGAGATCCTTGGGAAGGCTTTTGTCTAACAGCGGACGTATTTCGGCTGATATAATGATGATGATTATGATACACAATTACTTCTAGGTATTTGTAGATATTCAAATCTGCGGTTTATATATTACTAGCAGTGTCCGCGGACTTCGTTCAGCGTTATAAATATTTTTGCCCAGTCCGTTTGTCCCGCTTAATACTTCGGGATAAATAGAAATTATGATGATGAATCATAGCCTATGACAGTCCACAATAACGTAGCTTTCTATTGGTGAAATAATTTTGTAAATCGGTTCAGTAGATCCAGAGATTACCCCTTACAACGTCACAAACTCACAAACGTTACCTCTTTATAATATTAGGATAGATAATGACAGTCCACAATAACGTAGCTTTCTATGGGTGAAATAATTTTTAAAATCGGTTCAGTAGATCCAGAGATTACCCCTTACAACGTCACAAACTCACAAACGTTACCTCTTTATAATATTAGTATAGATAATGACAGTCCACAATAACGTAGCTTTCTATGGGTGAAATAATTTTTAAAATCGGTTCAGTAGATCCAGAGATTACCCCTTACAACGTCACAAACTCACAAACGTTACCTCTTTATAATATTAGTATAGATAATGACAGTCCACAATAACGTAGCTTTCTATGGGTGAAATAATTTTTAAAATCGGTTCAGTAGATCCAGAGATTACCCCTTACAACGTCACAATTAGTCACAAACTCACAAACGTTACCTCTTTATAATATTAGGATAGATAATGACAGTCCACAATAACGTAGCTTTCAATGGGTGAAATAATTTTTAAAATCGGTTCAGTAGATCCAGAGATTACCCCTTACAACGTCACAAACTCACAAACGTTACCTCTTTATAATATTAGTATAGATAATGACAGTCCACAATAACGTAGCTTTCTATGGGTGAAATAATTTTTAAAATCGGTTCAGTAGATCCAGAGATTACCCCTTACAACGTCACAATTAGTCACAAACTCACAAACGTTACCTCTTTATAATATTAGTATAGATAATGACAGTCCACAATAACGTAGCTTTCTATGGGTGAAATAATTTTTAAAATCGGTTCAGTAGATCCAGAGATTACCCCTTACAACGTCACAATTAGTCACAAACTCACAAACGTTACCTCTTTATAATATTAGTATAGATAACTAGCGGCCCCGTACGTGCTTCGCTACGTATAAGGCATACTCATAAAAAATTATTACTAAGTTCATTTATTCAAACAAAACAATATTTTAAATGGCTAAAAGATGTTGATTTTACACGTTTTCAAGACTTTTTTTAAATTTTCTCTACGTATGTACATACCTTCCCTGGACTACTAACGCCATATCGGTAAAGGCGTTGTTGAGTTATAACATTACAACGAAAAGTGGCATTGAATTTTATATACTTATATAGATTTACAAATAACACTTCATTTCGTCTATTATTCAAAGGTTATGATTATAATATTCGTTATCTAATAATGTAGATACTTTAAATGGCGTATCAATTTGACCTTATACCGATATAAGGGCCACATAACACGGTCCCTAGCGGTTTGACATGTGTAACTACTAGGTACTTAGAATATCGGCCGAGAAGTGACGACACATTGTCACCATTGCGGGAGCGACCTGGACTCTGCCCAGCATAAGCTGGAGGAGTGCCCGGCCTGGAAGGCCGAGAGACGAGTCCTGGTCGCTGAGATCGGACGGGATCTTTCGCCGCCAGCAGTCGTGTATGCGATGCTGGCTGGCGACTCCACCAAATGGGACGCCGTGGTCTCCTTCTGCGAAGCAGTCATGCTCCAGAAGGAGGCCGCCGAACGGGATCGGGAACGAGCCGACCCCGCTCGTAGACGGAGGAGGCGTCGGTGCGGCGGCGGCAGCCGTTAGCCCTACTCCCCTCGGGGTTGCGGTGGCAGTATGAGAAGTGTCCTCTACTGCCGCCACGTGCAAGCAGCCCCGGGAAGACAGCGAACTGTTTGTGGCGCAGTCGCTGTGCCGTATTGGCAGGAGTCGGCAAATGGGGAGGGCAACCCACAGCTCTCCCCGGGTGCGTGTCCCGACCATCTGGGACACGGCGCAAAAAGGGGGGCACCGGAGCAGCATACCCGCGTTCCCGGGGCTCCCCCCATCAGGCGCCAGAAGAAGTCCACGGCAGGTTAGGTTTAGTCGGTGCGAGTCCGACATACCCACCCGCAGACACTTTTTGCGGGTGGCATGCATTAGCATTCCCCCTGCCTTATCAAAAAAAAAAAAAAAAGGTACTTAGAATATAAAACACGGGCCTGTTGGCGTGGTTGGTAGATACTTGCCTTTCACGCCGCAGGTTGTCGGTTCGATTCCCACCCAGGACAGATATTTGTGTACATGAACATGGCTGTTTATCCTGAGTCTGGGTGTAATATCTAAGTATGTATTTACAAAAGAAAAGTAGTATAGCAGTTATCAGTAGTGTGAATAATATCCTGAGACATTATTCACACACGGCCATCTGATCCCAAACTAAGCAGTTTGTACTATGGAGACCAGATAACTAAAATACTACATATACTACTTTTCTTTTATAAATACATACATAGATAATTACACCCAGGCTCAGGACAAACAGATATGTTCATGCACACAAGTATCTATCTTGGGTGGGAATCGAATCACGACCTGCGGCGTGAAAGGGAAGCATCCACCAACCCCGCTTACCGGTTTAGGACAGATATTTGTGTGCATGACATGTCTGTTTGTCCTGAGAATTACTAATTATCTAAGCATGTATTGGCAATAAAGTAGTATGTATATGTAGTATATCAGTTATCTGGTTTCCATAGTACAAGCTCTGCTTAGTTTGGGATCAGATGGCCGTGTGTGAATAATGTCCCAGGATATTCATCAACCCTAACAAAGCAAAAGGAAGCTAAATGAAAGCCTTACCAACCATGCCAACCGCCATCGGCATG
The DNA here is from genome assembly GCA_951640165.1 of Pseudoips prasinana. Classification (NCBI taxonomy): domain Eukaryota; kingdom Metazoa; phylum Arthropoda; class Insecta; order Lepidoptera; family Nolidae; genus Pseudoips; species Pseudoips prasinana. The sequence continues at coordinate 3,141,117 of OX621264.1, forward strand.
TGTATCAGTTGCCAGGTTGCCAGAGTACAGTCTCTGTCTAGTTTGGGATCAGGTGGCCGTGTCTTACACCACTTCGACCCTTCAGGATCTTTTGTACTATCCCCCACTGGTTTTTATTCAATCCCTAGAGACCTTAATGAAGTTTGCACATAACTCAGTACGCTTGTTAGGGGTAGATCCTAGATATTTGTTTATTAATAATTTATATATTTTTTATTTATAACGATAATATCCTGGGACATTATTCACACATGGCCATCTGATCCCAAACTAAGCAGAGCTTGTACTATGGAAACCAGATAACTGATTTACCTACCTACTACTTTTGTTTTGTAAATACACACTTATATAGATAATTATACCCAGACTCAGGACAAACAGACATGTTCATGCACACAAATATCTGACTTGGGGTTCTACCGGCGAAGTCGCCGAACATCGATTTCTTAAATGGCGTTCAAATAAATAAAGGTTAAAAATGACTAATCAATCGTTAAATCGCCTCCCATGAGCACATGTGACGTCATAAATGGTCCGGAATCGATTGTCAACGTTGAAGCCGATTTAACGATTGATTAAGTCATGTTTAACCTTTATTTATTTGAGGCAGGATGTATTGGGTTCGATTCCCCCTGGGTGGGAATCGAACCCACGACATCCTGCGTGAAAAGCAAGGCAACCACGCCAACGGGCCCTTCATTATATTTTTATTAACATCTTAATTCATTTAAACACACATTTAATACGTAAAGAAAGTGATAATGGTACCGTCACGTGTTCCCTACGACGTCTACAACTATTTCTATCTAGATATATAGCGAGCCCATTAAAAATAAACACACGTTTTAGACGAGACAAAAATACATTGAATATCTTGAGCTTACGTTACGTTAGGGATTTCTTTACGCGTACTAGGATTTTTATATCGACGCTTTCTATCTGGGATTTACTTCAGTAATAATTAGGCTATAAGTTAATTGTTACTAGCTGTGCCCCGCGGTTTTATCTGCGTTAATTTTATAAATTATCACAGCTCCTCCCCTGTAGATGATAGCGTGATAATATGTAGCCTATATGTTGACCCGACCTCTTAGTATTAATGCAAAATTTGAAGTAAATTCATGCAGTACTTTTTGAGTTTAGCCCGGACATACATACAGACAAACAGACAAAAATTCTAAAAACTATATTTTTGGTCTCGATATCGATAGTAGATCATGGCCCAAGTATCCTTTTAAAAAAATATTAAATATACAGTTTTGACTTTCCTACGATTTTATTATATGTATAGATTTTAGTATTTTTTGTAATACTTTGTCTAAAGTGCACCTACCATGTTATCTATGCATCATCCTAAGGTTCACTGGTAGAGAATGCCTTTCGCATTAAGTCCGCCTTTGTGCAATTAGTTTAAATAAAAAAATAAATCGTGTGGGGGCGCTGATAAACATATGTCTAGGGTAGCCAAATGGAAAAAAAGGGAACCCTTATAGATTCGTCATGACTGTCTGTCTGTCCGTATGTCACAGCCATTTTTTCCGAAACTATAAGAGCTGTATTGTTGAAACTTGGTAAGTAGATGTATTCTGTGAACCGCATTAAGATTTTCAAACAAAAATTTAAAAATAACTAATTTTGGGGGTTCCCCATACATAGAACTAAAACTCAAAAATGTTTTTTTCATCGTACCCATACATGTAGGGTATCTATGGATAGATCTTCAAAAATAATATTGAGGTTTCTAGTATATTTTTTTGCTAAACTGAATAGTTTGCGCGAGAGACACTTTCAAAGTGGTAAAATGAGTGTCCCCCCTATGTAACTTCTAAAATAAGAGAATGATAAAACTAAAAAAATATATGATGTACAGACTATCCCAATCTGTAAAATTTCCCCAATTGAAAGTGAACTTTATGCTTTTGTGATAAATTGAAAATCGATAAAAGAAATTTGACAGATTGGGGTAGCTGGATGTGCTGGCGTCTGTACATTGCCATGCAAACTTACAACGAAAATTGGTTTGAACGAGATCTAGTTAATAGTTTTTTAATACGTCTTAAATTGTAAACCGCAATTTACCTTTCATTTAATCAACAGAAATACTTGCTGCTACGGAACCCTTCATGGGCGAGTCCGACTCCCACTTGGCTGGTTTTTTAAAGTCGCTCTTCACGGGCCGGTTGGCGTGGTTAGTAAATGCTTACCTTTCACGCCGCAGGCCGTGAGTTCGATTCCCACCCGGGACAGATATTTGTGTGTATGAACATGTCTGTTTGTCTAGAGTCTGGGTGTAATTATCTATATAAGTATGTATTTACAAAAGATAAGTAGTATATGTAGTATATCAGTTATTTATTTTCCATAGTACCAGGTCTGCTTTGATAGATACATAGATAGATAGAGTACACTCTATTGCACCAAAAGAAACAATACATGTCTTACAAATAAGCAAATACAGGTACAATCGGGGGTCTTATTGCTTTGTAGCAATCTCTTCCAGACAACCGTTGGGTGGACAAGGAAAACAGTAAGTTAGAAAAGGCAGTAGCTGTAAGTGTACAGTCAAATATTCAACGTTATGTACTTGTATACAATTTACATAAACATACTTATATTTTAAATACTAATAATACTATACTATACATACAAAATATTATACATCTATTCAATTAAGGAGTTTTGAAAAAGGAGCTTAGTTTGGGATGAGATGGCCGTGTGTGAATAATGTCCCAGGATATTATATTATTTATTATAAATATCGAAACCATTATTTTTAAAGTGTTTCAATATTGATTTTCTTCAATCTATGACGCCAGACAATCAATAAAACAAAGTATTACTCGAGTAGTCCTTGGGGAAGGGATAAAAATCAATCACTTAAAAATCTAACGTAATATTATTTAAATGTAGTAAGTATATACAACATGTAACGTAATTAACGCACACCCTCAAACATTCCAATTAGAATATTATGTTGTAATCATAATACATATACTCTGAATTTTTAATGTAACATGTATATGCATTGTTATTTACTAAATTAGTTTCTTGGAATAAAGTTATTTTTCTTTAATTTGTATTGAATGATGGAATTTGTATGAATACAGACAAAACTGCGATTTATAAGTCTTATTACTTTGACTTACGGTCCATTTCAATTGTTTTTGACTGTACAGGGTTGATATGACAATAATTTCCGTAGTTTTAATTATTTTGGAATAAAAATTAAATATATTAAAAATGATATAAATCGATTCAGTAAACAATTCTGAACAAACTATTTTCAGGATGTGCGTTAATTAAGTTACATGTTGTGTATATGATTATACGTGGGCAGACACAAGCAGGATAGGCGCATTTTGATATTTAGTCTAGGGCTATATATTCGACTCACCGCCGAATTTTGGCTACGGAAGGGAGCATAGGACACTAAAGTCGCGCAAAAGCAGGTGCACTCTCTATTCAGGACACTATGATGGGACGCCTTATCCTATAATAATTAAATAATGAAATTTATTCAGGCAGGCCCCCTACAAGATGGACCGATGATCTTGTGCGGGTAGCTGGAAATCGCTGGATGCGGATAGCGCAAGACCGGCGATTGTGGAGAGGCCTTTGGGGGAGGCCTTTGTCCAGCAGTGGAAGTCTTTCGACTGATATGATGATGATGATGAAATTTAATCAGCACTTGGGTATTAACTTACACTTGTACTTGTCAAGGTCACAATGCAGTACATAAACTTAGTTAAATGCAGTATTATAGTAATTATTATACTATAAAAACTATATTTTTTTTATATTTCCTGACAGGTGCCAAACGATGAGTCGCTTTATACGTATTATTGTTATTTAAGTAATAGTTTTATAACAAACTAGCTGTGCCCCGCGGTTTTATCCGCGTTAAACTTTATAAATTATCACAGCTTCTCCCCTGTAGGTTATAGTGTAATAATATGTAGCCTATATGTTGACCCGACCTCTTAGTAATATTCATGCTAAATTTGAAGTTAATCCATGCAGTACCTTTTGAATTTAGCCCGGACATACATACAGATAAACAGACAAACAGACAAAAATTCTAAAAACTATATTTTTGGCTGCGTTCTCGATTGTAGATCACGCCCCAAGTATCGTTTTAAAAAAATATTCAATGTATACTTTTGACTTTCCTACGATTTTATTATATTATTATGTACTAGCTGTGCCCCGCGGTTTTACCCGCGTTAAACTTTATAAATTATCACAGCTCCTCCCCTGTAGGTGATAGCGTGATAATATGTAGCCAATATCTTGACCTGACCTCTTAGTAATATTAATGCAAAATTTGAAGATTAGCCCGGACATACATACATATACACAGACAAACAGACAAAAATTCTAAAAACTATATTTTTGGCTTCGTTGTCGATTGTAGATCACGCCCCAGTATCGTTTAAACGAAAAAATTCAATGTACAGTTTTGACTTTCCTACGATTTTATTATATGTATAGATATAATAGACCAGTGTTTTTCAACCTGTGGGTCGCGACCCCCTGGGGGGTCCCGAAGCCTCTATAGGGGGGTCGCGAAAGTTCAATAGGGAAGTTGCAAAAAGTTGGGAAAGCTAGTCATAGGGTCGCAAATGAATTTTGAGTATTATGATTAGGCCTGCTGCAAATACATTACATGCGCGAAGTTCCAAAACTCTGGCTAGTACTTTGTCCCTTGACAACCACCTAACCTCTGAATGATAAAGTAAATTTTGGTGGAGTGCTTTCTATTCCAATTCTTCACAAAAATGTAATATTATATTTATCCGAACCTTATGAACATGAATAAAAATGTTGGATTCAATGTGTCACAAAATAAAAGAAACATGGAAAAAGCGGGTAACGGGTAGGGGGGTCGCGTGATGAAAAAGGTTGAAAAACACTGTAATAGACTATTCAGTTTTCGTAACTCGATTACAAACATGTTGGTCTTGATCTATTTTCATACATTATACTGTATATTTTATTTTGTTATCTTTTCACCTTACCTACTACACCTAATTTGGAAATGCTGTTCATTTATATGTGAGTTTTATATATATATATATAACTGTCTACGTATATGTACTGCCTCGTTGGTCTAGCGGTAGCGTGTTCAACCGCAGATAGTGAGGTCCTGGGTTCAAATCCCGGGTCGGGCCAAAAAGTGATTTTGGGATTTTTCCGTAAAAAGAAATTTCTCAGTATCAGCCCGAAGTCTGGAAATTTGCGGTATTACACCCCCGTGCCTCGGAGCGCACGTAAAGCCGCCGGCCCTGTACCTGAACTCCTTCCGGTCGTGTCGCTAGTCGTCCCATCGGACCATGAGAGTGATGGAATAGAAAGTGCCCCTGTGTTTGCGCACACACTTGTGCACTATAATATGTCCTGCGCAATTGGCTAGTCTCCATTAAGACTAGCCGCCGTGGCCGAAATTCGGTCGGGAGGACATCATCATATAGCAAATAAATAGTATATTTATTTAATTAATTTTTTATCTGTCAATATTAAGACTGACCTTCAGGTTGGGTTCATTTCCCATCCAGGACATATATTTTTAGGTATGCATGAACATATATGTTTGTTCTGAGTCTGGGTGTAATTATCTACATAATATGTAAGTATGTATTTACAAAAGACACGTAGTAAGTATATGTAATACTAGCTGTGCCCCGCGATTTAACCCGCGTTAAACTTTATAAATTATCACAGCTCATCCCCCGTAGGTGATAGGGTGATAATATGTAGCCTATATGTTGACCCGACCTCTTAGTAATATTCATGCAATATTTGAAGTAAATCCATGCAATACTCTTTGAGTTTAGCCCGGACATACATACAGACAAACAGACATACAGACAAAAATTCTAAAAACAATATTTTTGGCTTCGATATCCATTGTAGATCACGCCCCAAGTATCCTTTTTTAAAAATATTCAATGTACAGTTTTGACTTTCCTACGATTTTATTATATGTATAAGTTATTTGGATTCCATGGTACAAGATATGCTTAGTTTGGGATCAGTGATGATGGCCATGTGTGAATAATGCAAGTACTGTTTCGAATACTGTTACTTTTCTGACATATGGTGTGCAATAAATGCATAAATAAATGTGCCAGGTAAACGTTCTTTACTAAAATATGACGTCACTTGTAATATAATAATAATATCTGGGGACAATGTCACACAGATCATCCTAGCCCCAAACTAAGCAAAGCTTGTACTATGGGTACCAGGCGACGATATACATACTTATATACATAGATAAATACTTAAATACATAGAAAACATCCATGACTCAGAAACAAATATTCGTGCTCATACATACATAGACTCACGCCTGTTTCCCAGAGGGGTAGGCAGAGACAACGGATCTCCATTTGTCACGATCTTTGCACACGTCTTTTGCCTCGATTACTGTCATTATATTCTTCATACATGCTCGCCTGTTTAGGGTACTTCTGACCTGCCCTTTCTTGAGAACGTCTCCGATTTGGTCAGAGAATGTTCTACGAGGTCTTCCTCTTCCGGTTGTCCCATTCACACAGGCCAGGTATACTTCTTTGGTCAATCTTCTTTCATTCATCCTTTCTAAATGGCCAAACCATCTCAGCATTCCTTTTTCAATCTTTGTGACGTGCTTGTGCTCTTCACACAAATATTTGCACTTACCGGGATTCGAACCCAGGTCCACCAGCTTCGTAAGCAGGAGCACTACTAACTAGGCTACGGTGACCGTCAATGGAGCCATTGAAGCAGTAATTTTGCTTGAAAGAGACAGAGCATCCCCACTTATTCCCGCCAGTAACTTAAATCTACTACTTATCGTATGGGCAGTAGTTACCTTAGGATCAGTATTCAAGCCCCCCAGTAGGCCTCTGATATGGCTACACCACTGTTGCTTAATAGCTATAACCGGCCCCCCTGAGGCACGGAGATGCTCAAAAATTGAGCTACTTTAGCGTCACCCATCTATGTACTGATTGCGAGCCTAGTTGCTGAACCTCGCCAATCAGTTACGGACCGGTAAGATCATCAGTATCTGGCTATGAGCGCCTTATTAAACTTAAATTTAAGGTATTTTTTGATTTCTATACTATATTTGTACTTATATCTTATTAGATACTAGCTGTGCCCCGCGGTTTTACTCGCGTTAAATTATATAAATTATCACAGCTCCTCCCCCGTAGGTGCTAACTTGACAATATGTAGCCTATATGTTGACACAACCTCTTAGTAATATTCATACAAAATTTTAAATAAATCCATGCAGTACTTTTTGAGTTTAGCCCGGACATACATACAGACAAACCGACAAACAGACAAAAATTCTAAAAACTATATTTTTGGCTTCGATATCGATAGTAGATCACGCCGCAAGTATCATTTAAAAAAAATATTCATTGTACAGTTTTGACTTTCCTACGATTTTATTATATTAGATATGGTGTCTTTAGATAGAACAATTCAGACAATATATTATAGTAAAATATAGCTTAAACTATGTATAACTACATTTCGATAATTAAACCTTAATATAATCTCTTTGACAATAACTCAATACAAAGTAGCTAAATATCATTACTATTATGAAATAAATTTAAAAAAAGCTTGTGTGTACTTATGTACACGCGTTAGAAGTTATACTTCTTAATATACAACTTGAACATAGTTATCAATTTTCATACCACCTAGAACTAACTTCATGCTGTTAAATTTTTTGATGTCGGTGTGCGCGCGCATCGTAAAAATTCACTCTCATCATTTTTCTCCATCGCGCCAAAAGAAGTATAACTTCAAAAATGTTTTAAAAATTCGTGAACTTAAATATCTATAATTATGTAACTAGAAATAATAATGTATACAACTATATTACTACAAACATGTTCTGACTATTTACAAGCGCTTTTTTAAAGTCTACGTGAATAAAAACCTTTTTTATTTTATATATTTTTTATTTAATAATAAAAAAAACATTCCAATCCTCTATTACTGGCAGGTGAACTATAGGGGTGTTCTTAAGGTACATGTTCGTACGTACCTATGTACTTGTAACTAAATGTACTTAATTGCCTCGTTGGTCTAGCGGTAGCGTGTTCACCCATAGGGTAGGTAACGAGGTCCTGGGTTCAAATCCCAGGTCGGGCCAAAAGTGATTTTGAAAATTTTATGTAAAAAGAAAAAATTCTCAGTATCAGCCCGAAGTCTGGGAGCTGGCGGTATTATACCCCCATGCCTCGGAGAGCACGTAAAGCCGTCGGTCCTGTACATTAACTCTTTCCGGTCGTGTCGCTAGGAGTCCCATCGGATCATGAGAGCGATGGAATAGAAAGTGCTCCTTTGTTTACGCACACATTTGTGCACTATAAATCCTGCGCAGATGGCTTATCTCTATTGAGACTGGCCGCCGCGCGCCGTAACCGAAATTCGGCTAGGTGGACATTATTACTTGTGCGTTGTAACGTAACGCCAATATGTTTTATTCTTCATTCAAGTCACAATATCGTTACAATGTCACGTCGTTTCCACCCAAACGTTACGCAAACATTCACTTCAACACAATAGGACACGAAAATATGCCACCAATCACAAAATGGGCCGCGTTTTATTAAAATTCAATTAGTTCTGTATTTACCTATTATACGCTTATAGCATGCTCTCACCGGCCCGAGGTTAAGCAGCTAGGCTTGCGGTCAGGCCATAGATGGGTGACCATGCTGACCGTCACTGCGTGACCTGGTCTCCATGCTTCGGAGGGCACGTTAAGCGGTCTGTCTCGGTTGTAGTCATTAGATAACAGTCGTTAAGCCATGTCAGAGGCCTACTGGGCGGCTTGAACAACTCTGAACCACTGGCTATGAGAGAAAGAGAGAAAGAAAATGTGTGGTCGCACCTCTATACCTTGCCTCTACAGTGATATACGAAACGTAACTATCAGTCTCTTTCTATCTTTACTAACTTATATTAAAGAAAGAAAGGGACAGAGAGTGTTACGTTTTATTACTATAGAGGCAAGAGAGGTGAGGACACACATTTTTTGCCTCTCTTACTCCCATAGCCAGTTACGTTTCGTTTATCATATATATGGACGATCACCGTAGCCTAGCTGGTAGTGCTCCTGCCTACGAAGCTGGTGGTCCTGGGTTCGAATCCCGGTAAGTGAAAATATTTGTGTGATGAGCACGAATATTTGTTTCTGAGTCATGGATGTTTTCTATGTATTTAAGTATTTATCTATCTATATAAGTATGTATATCGTCGCGTGGTACCCATAGTACAAGCTTTGCTTAGTTTGGGGCTAGGATGATCTGTGTGACATTGTCCCTAGATATTATTATCTTAAGTTTTACTTCAGTCGTGTCCACCATACAGAAGACATTCCTTAATAATAACATTAATAATTTTAATGTTGTGATGCGTGTGATTAAGGTCGCCAGAGCTCATAGGGGTGGAGGGAAGGGTCAGTAACACTTGTTTGCGGTAAGGGTAAGTGCGGATGCTTCGATGGCATCTTAAGTGACATCACTTTGACTTCACGTGTGCGTAGCGGCTAAGACAGTCGCCTCGCCGCGCCGGTTCGTGTCGCGGGATCGACTCCCGCGCCGGACAACTATTTATGTGACCCATAAATAGTTGTTCTGAGTCTGGATGTCATTTGTGTCCGTCTATTAATAAAATAAATAAATAAATAAGGTTTTTATTCACGTAGACTTTAAAAAAGCGCTTGTAAATAGTCAGAACATGTTTGTAGTAATATAGTTGTATTCATTAGATATTATTTCTAGTAACATAGATATTTAGGTACATCTTGTATGAAAACATTTATAAATTTATTTTATTACAGAAATGATATTTAGCTAGCTCGTATCAAGTTATTGTCAAGAGATTATGTTTAATTATCTAGTTTAAGTCTAATATTTTTACTACATATTGTCAATGGTTCTGTCTATATTAAAGGTATTATTATTATGACGGACCTTGTGTTAATAACGACGGTCGCGCTTTAATGCTACCACCGGATCCAATGCGCCCCAACTGAGAAGACCCAGCGAAACAAACTCAGTGGGTTCATCTACTAACGGTTTCAACAAGACCCAGTTGAGACGGTCCGGCGAAACATACTCAAGCGGGCATGAACACGGGATTTGGTCCAATTAGAGTAATTATTTAGTAGGCAAACACAATATATTCTCGATCGGTTGTCTGAATGCTTATTATTTTAGATTATATTTAGGTATACCAAAGAAAAACTTATATTAAATTTGTTTGTTTGTAAAGTACCCCGCGACACAAGGATATGATTCTATTATGCGCGAGTTGTCTTTAAAAAAAAATGCTTTTTCTTTCGTAATTTTTTAAGTGATTGGAATTTTGTTTTTGCTATTAGTATTTATTTATGGTATCGTATACTTGCTCATGTTGTAACGTAATGTCTATATGTTTTCGTGTTCATTCAAGTCACATTATTATTTCAATGTCGCTACGACGTTGTCACCCAAACGTGACACAAATATACATACATTTCCAATACAATGGCGAACGAAATAAGCCTCGAATTACGAAATAGACCGTATATTTATTAATTCAATTCAATTAGATACGCATTTAGCTGTTTATATACAAGTTGTAACATAAATCTATACATATAATAAAATCGTAGGAAAGTAAAAACTGTACATGGAATATTTTTTAAAAAGGATACTTGGGCCGTAATCTACCATCGATATCTAAGCCAAAAATATAGTTTTTAGAATTTTTGTCTGTGTGTCTGTTTGTCTGTATGTATGTCCGGGCTAAACTCAAAAAGTACTGCATGGATTAACTTCAAATTTTGCGTGAATATTACTAAGAGGTCGGGTCAACATATAGACTATATTATCACGCTATCACCTACGGGGGAGGAACTATGATAATTTATAAAATTTTATGCGGGTAAAACCGCGGGGCACAGCTGGTAATAATAATAATAATGTACCCCTAGCCGAATTTCCGCCACGGCGGCCAATCTCAATAGAGATTAGCCATCTGCGCGGGACATATTATACTGCTCAAGTGTGTGCGCAAACACAGGAGCACTTTCTATTCCATCGCTCTCATGATCTGATCGGGACTAGCAACACGACCGGAAAGAGTTTATGTACAGGATCGACGGCTTTACGTGCTCTCCGAGGCACGGGGGTATAATACCGCTTGTTTTTCTGTCTCCCACTTAGCTCTGGAGGGAAGTGGAACTATTCATTTTCTAACTCCTCCCTTTTTCTTTCTGATTAAATTCGTTGCGGGATCCAAGACAGTTAAAGCGATGCCCCGGGCATACATGAGCCTCACCGCTCAGTGTCATTTCATTGTGTGCCACTGTTGATCCTGGCTTACAGGAGTTGGAGTGGTGGGTAAGAGGGAGGGACTAGTCCCGACAAAAATCTCCCAGACTTCGGGCCGATAATGACGATTGTTTTTAATGACAGAAAAGGCCCAAAATCACTTTTGGCCCGATACGAGATTTGAACCCAAGATCTCGTTCTCTGCGGGTGAACACGCAACCGCTAGACCAACGAGACCAATAATAATAATAGAAGATCCATGAATCGGTGCTTTTGGACACGGCTCGCATTGTCAGGAGGTCCTGTCTCTAGAGCCATAACCTCCGGTAGCATGGACCCTGTTCCTAAAGGATAATAATATCCTGGGATATTATTCACACACGGCCATCTGATCCCAAACTAAGCAGCTTGTACTATGGAAACCAGATAACTGATATACCTACTTTTCTTTTGTAACGAGATTTGGGCTCATAATATTTTAACGGAAACGGAATAAACGACTTTTTTGAATTGAATTGAAGTATTGGAATAAAAAACCGGCCAAGTGCGAGTCGGACTCTCCCATGAAGGGTTCCGTAGCAGCAAGTATTTCAGTTGATTAAATGAAAGCAAATTGCGGTTTACTATTGACGATGACGTATTAAAAAAACAACTTGCTAGATCTCGTTCAAACCAATTTTCGTTGTTAGTTTGCACGGTTATACGGTAAACATATATTTTTATCAGTTTTATCATTCTCTTATTTTAGAAGTTACAGGGGGGGGGGGACGGGACTCATTTTACCAGTTTGAAAGTGTCTCTCGCGCAAACTTATCAGTTTAGAAAAAAAAACTTGTGTGTACTTATGTACACGCGTTAGAAGTTATACTTCTTAATATACAACTTGAACATAGTTATCAATTTTCACCTCCTAGAACTTCACCACCTAGAACTAACTTCATGCTGTTATTTTTACGATGCTCGCGCATCATAAAAATTCACTGTCATACCACCTAGAACTAACTTCATGCTGTTATTTTTACGATGCGCGCGCATCATAAAAATTCACTATCATACCACCTAGAACTAACTTCATGCTGTTATTTTTACGATGCGCGCGCATCGTAAAAATTCACTGTTATACCACCTAGAACTAACTTCATGCTGTTAAATTTTTTGGTGTCGGTGTGCGCGCGCATCGTAAAAATTCACTTCATCATTTTTCTCCATCGCGCCAAAAGAAGTTTAACTTCAAAAATGATATTAGAAACCACAATATCATTTTTGAAGACCTATCCATAGACACGCGACATGTATGAGTACGATATCAACCAAGCCAACCGGCCCGACAATGGAACTGTGTCCATTATTTGGGGGGACAGGTTGGTGATCGCAGTATGATGGTCATAGTACACAGAGAGACTCTACTGTCTGTTCTCTGGGAGGTATTCCTTCGGCAAGACTTCTACGAGCCCCACGGGATGAGATGGGGTGACGATATTTATCGCCGTAAACATTCTGTATGAGGGACCAAAAGAATAATCGACGGTCACCACAGCCTAGTTGGTAGTGCTCCTGCCTACGAAGCTGGTGCTCCTGGGTTCGAATCCCGGTAAGTGCAAATATTTGTGTGATGAGCACGAATATTTGTTTCTGAGTCATGGATGTTTTCTATGTATTTAAGTATTTATCTATCTATATAAGTATGTATATCGTCGCCTGGTACCCATAGTACAAGCTTTGCTTAGTTTGGGGCTAGGATAATCTGTGTCAAGCCCGGCTAGCTCAGTCGGTAGAGCATGAGACTCTTAATCTCAGGGTCGTGGGTTCGAGCCCCACGTTGGGCGCAGCAATATTTTCACCGGAGCAGCATACCCGCGTTCCCGGGGCTCCCCGTATCAGGCGCCAGTAGAAGTCCACGGCAGGTTAGGTTTAGTCGGTGCGAGTCCGACATACCCACCCGCAGACACTTTTTGCGGGTGGCGTGCATTAGCATTGCCCCTGCCTTATCAAAAAAAAATAAAAAATGTTTTCATACAATCAATACAATGTGTACCTAAATGTCTATGCTGCTAGAAATAATAATGTATACAACTATATTGCTGCAGACATGTTCTGACTATTAACAAGCGCCTTTTTAAAGTCTACGTGAATAAAAACCTTTTTTATTTTATTTTATTTCAAAGATTGTCTGTAATCTCTGTGTGTTTACCCGATGATTTCCACTTTTGTTACATATTAAGTTACACTTTGTACAAGCAAACAATTGTATTATTGAGGTCTTAAGGTGCTTCCTTACTTTGATAGTGACTACCAAGTTCTTGCCACGCATTATCGTCACATTCTTGGAGGTCGAAGGGTACTTTTGTTATGATGACTTACAGACTTGATAACTTAAAGTAGCTTTAGATTCGAGCTGCTCGCGACACATATTTTCTAAATTACTTAAAAAAGGAGGTTTTTTTATGGCATAGGGCGACAAACGAGCAAACCGGTTACCTGATGGTAAGTGATCACCGCCGCCCATGGACACTCGCGACACCAGAGGTGTCACGGGTGCGTTGCCGGCCTTTAAGGGTCAGCGCAGACAGAGAGGAGCGCAGCGGAGAGGATTTTATTAAGGCACTAAAAAATCAACTTTAGAGCTATAGGAATAAAGTGCATATATGCTTGTATAGGAATAAAGTGCATATATGCTTGAACCTGACAAAATGCTCGCGCAGTCTCGCGCATTATAATGTTCAAGCATACATGCACTTTATTTAAATAATTTTAAAGTTGATTTTCTAGTGCCTTAATAAAATCCTCTCCGCTGCGCTCGCAAGCGCAAGCTGCGCTGCTCACGAACCAGAAGATGCAGCGTGGGCAGAACCCGTCTCCAGCGACCCGCACAAGATCATCGGTCCATCTTGTAGGGGGCCTGCCCACGCTGCATCTTCTGGTCCGTGGTCGCCACTCTAGAACCTTTATACCCAGCGGCCGTCGGTTCTTCGAGCTATGTACGCTGCCCATTGACACTTCAGCAATTCTCAACGTTGAAGCTGATTGAACCCATGATTTTATCATTTTAAACCTATTTTTTTTTTTTTTTTTTTTGATTAGGCAGGGGGAATGCCTGCGCATGCCACCCGCAAAAACCGGTACCTCCCTTTTGCGCCATGTCCCAGATGGTCGGGACACGTACCCTGGGAGGGCTCCGTTGGATTGCCCTCCCCTATTGCCGACTCCTGCCAGTACGGCACAGCGACTGCGCCACAGACAGATCGCTGTCATCCCGGAGCCGCTTGTACGTGACGGCAGTAGAGGACACTTCTCACACTGCCGCCGCGGCCCCATCATTTTTAACCTACAAATATTTGAACACCGATCACGATTATGATGATCGGTATTTACCCAAGCAGCAAAATGTGGTCTAGTAATTGTCCTGGAACCACCATTTCATTAGACTATAACGGAATAGTAAGCAATTATAACCACGGAAAAGGGCCCAATTTATAGGCGTATTTTAGCTAATTAAATATCTGTAGTAGACTTGGTGAATACCATTTTGACCAATAACGGCCATATAGTTGGACTATGTAAAACTATTTTCTCCAGCGAAGCCAACTATCAGCGCTTAATGGAACCAATCACGACAATAGTAACCTTATAGTTAGACCACGTAGAACTATTTGCTCTCGCGAAGCTAACTATGAGCGCTAAATGGAACCAAACACGACAATAACGTACACAGTGAATATCTTACAAGCTCATACAAAGTGATGTGAATTTGTAAAGATTAATTAATATTGATAAAGGTAAGTTATTATATTTTTATAATAAATATTATCTAGAATAAGAGTAGGGTGTTAGTTAACAATAAGTGAAGCCGTGTTTGAATGTGCATGGCGCAGGTATATTTTCGGTGAAGTGTAATAAGCTTTTTGTCAAAATTTTTAAACGCCCCTCGAAATTCACGTTTTCATTAAGTTGAATTTTAAAATAATGTTGGTTTCAGTAAGACATACAACGAAAAGTCGCCATCTTGACAAACTTGGTCTTCCCAAATACATTAACAAACCGTTATAGGCGTACTTTGTTACAAATGGTAAATATCAGAACTATTGCTTGGCCATATTGTTTGGAATTAGAGTTCCGCAAATATTGTAATGTTACTCTATGTTGTTATTAGGTACCGATGTCTTATTTTCATATTTTTGTTTAGGTGTCAGGTGTGAAAATGGTAATGTTTCTGGACGTCGATAGCTTTTTAACTAAAAGGGATTTTCGAGCTTTAAAAATTGTTTGAAATATTTTCTACTTCTATTTTGTGCTTTCCCTTGCTAACTTGGTTTATTATTTCACAGAATCGTGATCAAGACCAAATTAGTGAGATGCCAACGGTCTCTCGAGAAGATACTCGTTCAAATACTACAAGATCACTTCATTTACAACCAAACTCGGCTACCATTCAATCCGGATCAGCAATTTTACCTTTATCTTCTTTTGTCGCGCAAAACCCTCAACTTGTCATAACAGAAGCAGAAAAAACACTGTCAGATGTCAGTTTAAATGCTCAACATTTCGTTCTTTACAACACGGATAACCAAATACAGCCTGTCGACGATGGTCAAATTCTACAACTTCAACATGAAGTAAAGTCAATCAAAGAAGACATTAAAACCATCATACCAAATCAAAATTCACTTTATGAAATACAAACTAACATGTGCTGAGTGCTGTGTCGAAGAGAGATTCAGAATGAATTAAACTCGTACATCCAATGACCGTTTCAAGAAAGCAAGAAGACGTAGATGTAGACATGTTATAAGAAATCTAAGAGAACTTGAAGAATTTGAAACAAACTTAACAAATACATTTATTCAAAATTTCTAATAAAGAATTGAATGCCGCATGTCGTATTGTATTCTACAGCCCATTTTCTAAGATCGCTATGTAGTTGAAAATTGGAATAGTTTTCAATATCGCATTCATCTTCTTGTACAGGTTCCTCACTAACACAATCTTCCAAGTCTACATTTAAAATTGCTTTTATCGATTAAACGTTTGTTCGTGCAGAATCATTAAAATAAACATTTTGTCTTAAATTTTCACAATAACAATTTTGTACGGAACCTTCTCATATTTCTACGATTCAACAAAATCAAAATATCCGTACTGAGACTATAACAGAATTTGCAAGACCACTACAAACCAATGTTTTCTTGTTCAGGTCACCACGGATATAGTTTTGGATACTAACTATATTATATTAAACCTTTATAAGCGTGTTAAGATTATAACGATATTGGTTTATACCACTATATAACCGCTCCATTTTACTGATAATTGTTCTGTAAAGTAAATTTATAAACCCTTATAAAACCAAGTAATAAATGCAAATAGTATCCAGAATGTTTAGTTCTGTTTATCACTCTTATTGGTGTACTTTACTTATAGTGGTTCTATAATGTTTCTTGTTAGTAGTTATAAGCATAGCTTACCAGTTTATCTGCTCTTGAGTGCGTTTACACCCTCGCGATACTTTTATAGGTCACCCAAGCTTATATTTGACCTTTAATTTCGGCCTATAAGCAATTATAAGTTAATGTATAGGAGGAGATATACTATAAGGGCCAACTAACTCTATGCTTGCTATTATAAGCGATGCAGCAAAAACTAGAACCCTTAAGAGAACATTAAAAGGGCTGGAGTCCTATAACGTCTGCACTATAGGATAATTTTGCTGCTTGGGTAGGCGGTAATCCCCTTGGGTAGGGATCGAATTGACTGCAGGTGTGGCGCAGCGGCTAAGACAGTCGCCTCGCCGCTTCGTGTCGCGGGTTCGAGTCCCGCGCCGGACAACTATTTGTGTGACCCATAAATAGTTGTTCTGAGTCTGGATGTAATTTGTGTCCGTCTGTTATATGTTTGTGAAGTACCCCGCGGCCCGCGATACAGGGATTAGATTCCCTAGTGCGGGCGTTGTATTTTTAAAGAAAGAAAGAAAAATAACTTGAAAGGTGTCAATGGACACCCGGATGGAACGAAGTAACACCCAACAAAAATAATCGTCGCGACACCACACTGTTCAATGCGATTCAATAAGAGAGAGAGAGAGAGAAAAAGATACAGATAGACAGAGAAACATGCGCACGCCGCACAGCTGCAAAAAGTGTCGTGACAACTTTTCGTAAAAATTTTTTCCGTCCGTCCTTTCACAACGCGCGATAAGGAACTTCGTTCCACTAAAGAATACACGGCCTCTTATTTAGCAGTAAGGTCACTAACCTTTCGGTTATTCTGTTTTTATTACACAACCGTCATCAAAGAGGCCCAATGGGAGGGCCGAATAACGCTATCACTATGCAAACCTACCCATACGATAGAGTGTAGTAATCATAATAATTACTTACATAACCTATGGGCAATGGTAACTCTTTTTTTAGGGTTCCGTAACCAAATGGCAAAAAACGGAACCCTTATAGATTCGTCATGTATGTCTGTCTGTCCGTCCGTATGTCACAGCCATTTTTTTCCGAAACTATAAGAGCTGT
The DNA here is from genome assembly GCA_951640165.1 of Pseudoips prasinana. Lineage (NCBI taxonomy): Eukaryota > Metazoa > Arthropoda > Insecta > Lepidoptera > Nolidae > Pseudoips > Pseudoips prasinana. The sequence goes on from OX621264.1 coordinate 3,158,965, forward strand.
ACTGTTGAAACTTGGTAAGTAGATGTATTCGGTGAACCGCATTAAGATTTTTACACAAAAATAGAAAAAGATCAATAATTTTGGGGGGTCCCTATACATAGAACTGAAACTCAATTTTTTTCATCGTACCCATACATGAGTGGTGTCTATGGATAGGTCTTCAAAAATGATATTGAGGTTTCTAATATTTTTTTTTTCTAAACTGAATAGTTTGCGTGAGAGAGACTCCCCCCCCTGTAACTTCTAAAATAAGAGAATGATAAAACTAAAAACATATATATGATGTACATTATCATGCAAACTGACAATGAAAATTGGTTTGAACGAGATTTAACAAGTAGTTTTTTTTAATACGTCTTAAATCGTTAACCTGGTTTAATCAACTGAAATACTTGCTGCTACGGAACCCTTCATGGGCGAGACCGACTCGCTTTTTTTTGTTAAGGCAGGCGGAATGCCTACGCATGCCACCCGCAAAAAGTGTCAGCGGGTGGGTATGTCGGACTCGCACCGACTAAACCGAACTTGCCTTGGACTTATCTTGGCGCCTAACGGGAGGAGCCCCGGGAAGCTGCTCCGGTGAGGGCAATGGTTACCCTAGTGTCAGAGTTGTTCAAGCCGCACTATAGGCCTCTGACATGGCTTGACGACTGTTGCCTATCAACTACAACCGGGACTAATGTGCCCTCCGAAGCACGGAGACGCGCAGTAATTAAACTACTATGACGGTCACCCATCTATGGACTGACCGCGAGCCTAGTTGCTTAACTTCGCAAATCACTTAAGTACGGAGAGCATCTGTCTGTGAGCGCCTTTATATCAAATAATCTAATCACACTAATAATATAATAGAGGCGGAAGTTGGTGAGTGTGTGACTATGTGAGTGTGTATGTTTGTTACTCTGTCACGCAAAAACTACCGAACGGATTTTGATGAAACTTTGTACTAATATAGCTTATTTATTTCTTAATTTTTATTATTATCACACGCTTTATATTTTTATACACAACTAGCGGCCCGGTACGTGCTTCGCTACGCTTTTAAATATTAGTAGAAATTGTTTGTATATGGGAGTACAGAAAGATGCTGATTTTACACTTTTTCATTCTCTACGTACAAACCTTCCCTGGACTTCCACGAATAATTCAAGACCAAAAATATCCAAATCGGTAAAGGCGTTGTTGAGTTATAACATTACAACGAAAAGTGGCATCGATTTTTATATATATAGATATAACACACATAAACACACGCCCATTCAAACACACACGGACACACCATTTTACTGCATGTTATTTGTAATCTAATTTAGTATCTAAGTAACTGTAAACTAATATCTAATACACATCTGAAGTATTATTGTTACTGTTCATACCAAAGGGAAGCGGACTGTTGTTCCTTACTACAGGTTAGTAATTAACCTATCAAGGATAGCAGAACTACCCCTACAAAATTGTATAAAAAAAAACTTGTGTGTACTTATGTACACGCGTTAGAAGTTATACTTCTTAATATACAACTTGAACATAGTTATCAATTTTCATACCACCTAGAACTAACTTCATGCTGTTAAATTTTTTGGTGTCGGTGTGCGCGCGCATCGTAAAAATTCACTCTCATCATTTTTCTCCATCGCGCCAAAAGAAGTATAACTTCAAAAATAGTTGTAAGAACTGCCATGTGAAACTATTAGTTGTAACTACAATCACTTTTTATACAAATAAAGATATTATATTATACAACATGTAACGTAATTAACGCACACCCCCAGACACCCCAATTGGAATATTATGTTGTAATCATAATACATACACTGAATTTTTTATTTAACATGTATATGCATTGTTATTTACTAAATTAGTTTCTTGGAATAAAGTTTATTTTTCTTTATTTTGTGTTGAATGATGGAATTCGTATGAATACAAATAAAACCGCGATTTTAAAAGTCTTATTACTTTAACTTACAGTCCATTTCAATTTGTTTTGACTTTACAGGATTAATATGACAATAATTTCCGTAGTTTTAATTATATTGGAAAAGAAAATTGCCTATATTAAAAATGATATAAATCGATTCAGTAAACGATTCTGAACAAACTATTTTCAAGACGTGCGTTAATTAAGTTACATAAAAAAAATATTAAAATTAAACTGTTTATTTCAAATAAATTACATAGTACAGCGTACAATTATTAGGTCTACTGAAATCTTACATTTAAAGATTAGATTGTAGTCCCAGAGCAGCATGAAGTAGCGCTAAGGAAGGTGTCATGATTATAGTGAGTGGTCCCGACATGCATCGCCTTCCATCACTGATGAAGTATTTTTTTAATAAGTTTTTTACTTGTTCTATTTTTATTTTTTTTATTATCTGTCTATCTAATGGTTTTGGCAGACTATTTAGTACTTGGACCAAGGTGCACATCGTGACCCTTCTTCCGTAATCATTATTGTATATATATATTGTATATTATTTTATTATAACGCATAGGCTATAATTTATAAAGTTTAACGTGGGTAAAACGGCGGGGCACACGTAGTTACTAATATTAATAATCGGCATTGAACCTGAACTACGCCAATGTCAAACTAATATAACTCCTCCAACAATTACCAACCGAATAGTCTCCTCAATAGACTATGGCACAGCGCCAACACCCACGCGGTTCATTGACCCCCACATGTGTTCTGTAAAGTTATATGTATGGATACATTATGTACATAATAATAGTTATACATTAACGTCATATTATGGCTACTATGATTCATGTTTAGGTAGCGACATAGATAAGCTCAAACATTAATAAGAATGTATTAATTTTATTTCCACATATAATAATAATAGAGATTAGCCATCTGCACGGGACATATTATAGTGCACAAGTGTGTGCGCATAAACAGGAGCACTTTCTATTCCGTCACTCTCATGGTCCGATGAGACGCCTAGCGACACGACCGGAAATAGTCAGGTACGGGACCGACGGCTTTACGTGCTCTCCGAGGCACGTCTGATGCTGAGAAATTTTTCTTTTTACAGAAAAGTACCAAAACTTTTGGCCCGACCCGGGATTTGAACCCAGGACCTCGTTCTCTGCGGGTGAACACGCTACCGCTAGATCAACGAGGCATATTTTTTTTACACACATTTATATTAGGGCACATAGCTCATAGATCCGAAGGCTGTTGAGGCATAAAGTTTCTCGAGTGGCGACCACGAACTGGAACACACAGCGTGGGCAGGCCCCCTACACGGTGGACCGATGATCTTGTGCGGGTCGCTAGATGCGGATAGCGCAAGACCGGCATTTGGGGTCCGTGGCTTAGGCCCCCAGTGGTCGAGGCACCTGTGGCCGACGCCCCCGATTCGATTATTTTAATTCAAAGCAATTTTTGATCAAATGTACTATCAGGCACAAAAATCTTTTACAAAAATAATAAATGTCTAATGGTGGTATATGTATTATACATTAAATCATAATTATATTTATGTCATAGCAATGCTTTTATATTGGATGTATGTTTTGAAAAATGAAAGTCTTAGTTATTTTTCATTATTTTTATATATTGTTGTAGATTGGAATTTTGTTACTGTACTTTTCACTCGTAATTTTCTAATTTTCGTTACATACAATTTTTAATAAATAATGGACTTATATCCTTATTTCTAGAACGCAACGCAAATCCAGCGTGCTACAATGTTTTTCCAACAAGTCTATATTTAACTATATTGTAAATATTTCGCACAAGCCCTTGTGAAGGATCTTCGCTCGTCATTATGAGATGACTTTCGTATCGGTTACATATTGCAATATTCAATAACTTGACTCAGGTGTGAAAGAGATATACTTAATATCTATTCATACCTCCTTATTATTTCAAATGTTGTAGACAAAAAGATGGACTTTTTATTGTTGCCAATAACTGGTTTGGCTCAGTTAGCTAACGATTTGGTTCAAGTTGAAAGATAATATTTCTACATGGTAATTTATTATAAATGTATATTAATATATTTTATATTAATAACGTTCACTAACATTTTATATGAGGTCTTTTTAATTTCTGGATGATTGTACATAATAAATATGTTTTTAATGTAGAAAAAGGTGTGTAAGGATAAGGTTAAGTGGCGATCTATTTTCTGTGCAATTTGATAGATAACTTTTGTTTGGCAAGGAATAATATTATTACAGTGAAACACTTTTCTCATTTACTGTACTAAGTGAAAAAGCACAAAAATAAAATGATATAAAATAAATCCGATCGGGGGCGTAGGCCACAGGTGCCTCGACCACTGGGGGCCTAAGCCACGGACCCGGCATTTGTGGAGACCTTTGGGGGAGGTCTTTGTCCAGCTGTGGCTCTTTCGCCTGATATGATGATGATGGTGATATATTTAGTATAGAATTTATTTTACCCGCTTTAAACTTGTTAAAATATTCAATGAGTTATTCGGATATACACTTAAGCTATATTACTACAACGTTTCATCAAAATCTGTTTGGTAGTTTTTGCGTGATAGAGTAACAAACATCCATACACTCAAAAACTTTCGCATTTCGGGTCACCGTAGCCTAGTTGGTAGTGCTCCTGCCTAGAAGCTGGTGGTCCTGGGTTCGAATCCCGGTAAGTGCAAATATTTGTGTGATGAGCACGAATATTTGTTTCTGAGTCATGGATGTTTTCTATGTATATAAGTATTTATCTATCTATATAAGTATGTATATCGTCGCCTGGTACCCATAGTACAAGCTTTGCTTAGTTTGGGGCTAGGATGATCTGTGTGTCATTGTCCCGAGATATTATTATTATTATTAACGTCATATTATGGCCACTATGATTCATGTTTAGATAGCAACATAGATAAGCTTGAATATTAATAAGAATTTATTAATTTAATTTCCACACATAATAAGGTCGCTGTATGCCCGACGTATAGGCAGACCGAAAAAAAGATGGGAAGATGATCTGCCCAAAGGTTGGAGAATGACAGCAATGGACAGGCAAAGGTGGAGGAAACTTGAGGAGGCCTATGTCGCAAGACAGCCTGACCTGATAACTGATTATAAGTTAACTTATACATATAGGAAAAATATAAATAAGTTTAGTTAAGTATAGTTAGTATAGTTTATATTCTATTTCATTATGTGAAAAGGTCAGAAGAAAATAAAGGCTATTTTTATTTATTTATTTTATGCCCCCTGGGTACCAGCGTACATTACAATAACGCATACACCGCCACGGCAACCCCAAGAGCAGGGTGCTCGTGGTGTAGCGCGTCAGACAAGTTCACGGAGTCGTGCGTCGACGGGATCATGCGGAGGCGCTGCGCTTCCATGATGGAGCGCTTGCGCTTCTCCTCCGATGGCATCCTGAATGTGTTTTCAGACCGGTGGGACTCTCCCCTTTTACGAAGGTGGGTAAGAGTCCAGACAATCTTTATTTAATTAATCCTGAATGTAATTGATCCTTACATTAGGCTCAGTTATACTAACATTATATGGATATTTTTTATCTGAAATCAAATATTTGAATTGAATTTAATTGAATGATAGTAATAAAAATAATGTCCTCCTAGCCGAATTTCAGCCACGGCGGCCAGTCTGAACAGAGATTAGCCATCTGCGCGTGACATATTATAGTGCACAAGTGTGTGCGCACACATAGGAGCACTTTCTAGTTCTATTTTCTAGTATATTAGTATTTAGTGTATTTTAAATTTAACATTAAGTATAATATAGGTATTTATTTATATAACAAGCTGTGCCCTGCGGTTTTACCCGCATTTAAATTTAATAAATTGTCACAGTTCCTCCACCTTAGGGGATAGCGTGATAATATGTATGTAGCCTATATGTTGACCCGACCTCTTAGTAATATTGATGCAATATTTGAAGTAAATCCATGCAGTACTTTTTGGGTTTACCCAGGACATAGACAAACAGAAAAAAATCCAAAAACTATATTTTTGGCTTCGATATCGATTGTGGATCACGCCCCAAGTATCCTTTTAAAAAATATTCAATTTACAGTTTTGACTTTCCTACGATTTTATTATATGTATAGACATGTGTATTCAAGTATTTATGTAAATTATTAGTATGTAAGTTTATTATTGACCTACACACATTATTGTCCATCTGTAATTTTTTTTCCTGTCGTGGTTCTTCTGGATGAAATTTCTTACGAAATAAGCAGATCCTATGTACTCTGCGTTCTTTTTTGTAGATTTTTGTGTCATCATCATCATCATATTAGCCGAAAGACGTCCACTGCTGGACAAAGGCCTCCCCCAAAGATCTCCACAATTGCCGGTCTTGCGCTATCCGCATCCAGCGATTTCCAGCGACCCGCACAAGATCATCGGTCCACCTTGTAGGGGGCCTGCCCACGCTGCGTCTTCCGGTTCGTGGTCGCCACTCGAGAACCTTTCTGTCCCAACGGCCGTCGGCTCTACGAGCTATGGGCCCTGCCCACTGCCACTTTAGCTTGGCAATTCTTACGGCTATGTCGGCTACTTTGGTTCGCCTGCGAATCTCAGCATTTCTGATTCGATCTCGCAAGCGAACTCCAAGCATAGCCCTTTCCATTGCTCTTTGGGTGACCTTGAGCCGCCTGATAAGGCCCATAGTGAGCGACCACGTCTCTGTTCCGTAAGTCATCACTGGCAACTTTTTATATGGTCGAAGACTTTCGACTTGAGACACTGCTGTATTTGGGATGAGAAGATATTACGTAGCAATCTTTGTGTGCACATGAATAAAGAAATTAATACTAATATAATTTTAAATACATATTATATAGATAAATTACACCCAGACACAGAACAAATAATCATATTCATCACACAAAGATTTGTCTTGGGTGGGAATCGAATCCACGACCTCTGGCTTAATTGTCTGGGTCGCTAACCACTCGACCAATATCCCAGTGGAAAAAAAGGTAGATGTTCTTGGGATAAAATGATATGAATCTACGATTGATCGGTTTTAGTAATGTTATCTCTTTCTCACGTATGCGCGGAGAGCGAGACAGAAGACATTTCTCTATATTATATCCAACAATGGCAACGTACATTAGCCTATCAAGTTTTAAGAGGTCACCAACACCAACGATAATACTATCGGCTATTTAGTGTTGTGCCTTTAATAACGAGTTGTCGATAATATTGATATCGATTATATCACACTAATATTATAAAGCTGAAAGTTTGTGAGTGTGTATGTTTGTTACTTATTCACGTCTAAACGGCTGGAGCGAATTCAATAAAATTTGGTATGGGGCTATCTGAAACCCTACACAACGCGAGTAAAACCGCGGGTCACAGCTAGTACGGGGCCTCCATGAACTTATCCCTCCTTCCCCCTTTTTTCATCGGACTACTAGGCGTCGGGAGGGTTTTCACCGCTTTGTTGTTGACATCCCATTCTGCCGTACGAAGCGCTTTGCTTCCTCCTTTATCATACGCACAGCTAAGCAGTGGAACACCCTCCCGGACGACGTGTTTCCAGACTCATACAACATGGGTTTATTCAAGGCTAGAGTGAACAGGCATCTTATGGTACGCGCAGTCCATCTTCGACCATATCTTCACTAACCATCAGGTGAGATCGTGGTCAAGCGCAAACCTATTCAGCATAAAGAAAAAGCCGAGTCATAAAAAGACTTGGAATTTGCTCCTATTTAACACATATAAAAACTATATCTATATGTATAAAAATCAATGCCACTTTTCGTTGTAATTTTATAACTCAAGAACGGGCTCACCTATCCAAACCAAATGTTTAGGTTTTGTTCGGACAATTTAGTAGATGGTTTATGTGAAGTTTGCACAAAAGCTTAACGCGAGTAAAACTGCGGGGCACAGCTAGTAATGAATAAAATATAAATATCTGGGGAGAAATAACACACTGCCATCTAATTCCAAAATAGGCAGAGTATGTAGTATGGCAACCAGACAACTGATAAACATACTTATATATTTCTAAATACTTATATAATGTAGTTGTAGTAGTAATTCTCAGTTCAAGCAGTACAATTGTGGAATTCCTTGCCAATTACTACCAGATGTGCCCAAACTCTTACCATGTTCAATAAAGCAGTTAAAGAGCACTACCTACGTTTGTAAAGTCACCTATTGTCTGATATAATATTTATGTATTTTTAAGTTGTATAGTATGCACTGTATTGTATTTATACATAGTATTATTATATATATATATATATATATATATATATTTACGCCTACGAAGCTGGTGGTCCTGGGGTCGAATCCCGGTAAGTGCAAATATTTGTGTGATGAGCACGAATATTAGTTTCTGAGTCATGAATGTTTTCTATGTATATAAGTATTAATCTATCTACATAAGTATGTATATCGTCGCCTGGTACCCATAGTACAAGCTTTGCTTAGTTTGGGGCTAGGATGATCAGTGTGACATTGTCCCCAGATATTATTATTGTCTAATATAATATTTATGTATTTTAAGTTGTATAGTATGCACTGTATTGTATTTATACATAGTATTATTGTATCTATATATATTTATATATCTATGTATATGTTTATATTTTATTCATGTTTTTAGACTGATCTACTTTTTGATTTGTTGCACACCTACTATTTTAAAGTAATTACAGCTCCTATCCATCCAAAGGTTGTCTGGAAGAAATCGCTTGACGCGATAAGACCGCCCATTGTACATGATTGTGTTATAAGCGTCCTATTAATTTGTCGTGTATGAGTGTGTACAATAAAGAGTATTCTATTCTATTCTATAAATTACACCTGAACACAGAACCAATAATCGTACTCATCACACAAAGAATTGTCTTGTTGCCTAGTCCAGCAGTGGACGTCTTTTCGCTGATATGATGATAGATAAATTTAAGTTAAGTTAAGTAGTTAAGTAAGACCATACTTGTGAGTGCATATACAAAATGTAACTTAATTAACGCACACCCTAAAGTAGTTTGTTCAGAATCATTTACTGAATCGATTTATATCATTTTTAATATAGATTATTTTATTTTCCAAAATAATTAAAACTACGGAAATTATTGTCATATTAACCCTGACAGCTAAGCTTAACAGTAAATACAAATTTAAAAGGACCGTAAGTCAAAGTAATACGACCTTTAAAGTCGCAGTTTTAATTGTATTCATACAAATTCCATCATTTAATACAACATAAAGAAAAATAAACTTTATTCCAAGAAACTAATTTAGTAACTATCAATGCATATACATGTTAAATAAAAAAATCAGTGTATGTATTGTGATTACAACATAATATTGTAATTGGGGTGTTTGAGGGTGTGCGTTAATTACGTTACATGTTGTATTTGAATTCACAAGATGGGCAGACGAAATAATAAAAATAGCTGGCTCCTGTTGGCCGCAAGTAGCTCTACCTGACAACTAGCTGACACCCTGGATTAACACATAGGCTATAATTTATAAAGTTTAACGTGGGTAAAACCGCGGGGCACATCTAGTGTATGTATATGGACAACGGGCCAGTGTGTGGTTGGTAGATATGTACTTGCCTTTCACGCCGGTCGTGGGTTGACGGAAAAGAATATACAAAGGCCTCCCCCAAAGTTCCCCACAATGATATACAAATTTTTAAGTATATAACCAAGTAGCTGTACCCCGTGGTCTTACCCGCGATAAACTTTATTAATTATAGCCTATGTGTTAATCCAACTGTCAACAATGTCAGCTAACTCCATACCAAATTTTATTAAAATCGCTCCAGCCGTTTAGACGTGAAGAATAACAAAAATACACACTCACAAACTTTCGCCTTTATAATATTGGTGTGATAACTTACATTCGCTTTTTTACAGACTACAAAAGCAAAAAGTATGATTTGTTTTTGGACGTATGCTTCGCTATTTCTCAGTTGTTTGGGATTTTGATAATGCTTCACTTTAAATCGTCAGGAAATGCTTTCAAAAAAGTCATAAATAATAATAACGGCGGCCAGTCTCAATGGAGAGTAGCCATCTGCGCGGGACATATTATAGTGCACAAGTGTCTGCGCAAACACAAGCGCACTTTCTATTCCATCACTCTCATGATCCGATGGGACGACTAGCGACACGACCAGAAAGAGGTCAGGTGCGGGACCGACGCCTTCACGTGCTCTCCCAGACTTCGGGCAAATACTGAGAAAATTTCTTGAGAGAATAATCCCAAAATCAGTTTTAACTTAATCTCAAAAATGGGAAATCATAAATTTGATCGTCCGGCGGGTCTCGAACCTGCACCATCTACCAATCCGGGGTAGTAATTTATGATTTCCCATTTTTGAGATTAGATAAACGCTTTGCATTGCGAATAATGCTATAAAATTGAAATTTAACAGTTTTTACTTATTTTATTATATCGATAGCAAACTTGAATTATCGATAGCGGTACGTCACTTATCGGCCTGGGGGGCCGGTTCTATATATCTAACACGTGACTTGTTGGCCTTACAATCTCTATAACGTACTTATCTTGCGCATGCGCATACTTACGTAGATAGTTACTATGCCATGAAATCTATGTTACTAAAACTTAATGGAATTTTAGGGGGTTAAAAACTTCTCCTTGTTATCTTTAACGCTTGCTAAAATGAATTATTACTAATTTTATTTTTTTTAAACAACACCCGTGCTTTTAAATTTAATCCCTGTGTCGAGGGGTAGTTTACAAACATATGATAGTCGGACAAAAATTACATCCAGACTCAGAAGAACTATTTGTGGGTCACAGAAATAGTTGTTCGGCGCGGGACTCGAACTCGACACGAAACGGCGAGGCCACTGTCTTAGCCGCTGCGCCACACGTGCAGTCTGAGTAGAGAAGAGTTACATTTTCTATATTACTGTAGGGGCAAGAGAGGGAGGTGCAATCACACAGTTTCTTTCTCCCTTTCTCTCATAGCCAGTTACTTGAAAGTTTTACTTAAGTCGTGTGATCGAAGCACTCTTGTATTTTTAATCGTAATATCACTACACGTGTAGCCATCAAGACTGAAAGAGAAAGAGTTACCTACATTTCGTATATTACTGTAAGGGCAAGAGAGGGAGGTGCGATCACACAGTTTCTTTCTCCCTTTCTCTCATAGCCAGTTACTTGAAAGTTTTACTTAAGTCGTGTGATCGAAGCACTCTTGTATTTTTATCGTAATATCACTACACGTGTAGCCATCAAGATAGAAAGAGAATGAGTTGCCTACATTTTCTATATTACTGTAGGGGCAAGAGAGGGAGGTGCAATCACACAGTTTCTTTCTCCCTTTCTCTCATAGCCAGTTACTTGAAAGTTTTACTTAAGTCGTGTGATCGAAGCACTCTTGTATTTTTAATCGTAATATCACTACACGTGTAGCCATCAAGACTGAAAGAGAAAGAGTTACCTACATTTCGTATATTACTGTAAGGGCAAGAGAGGGAGGTGCGATCACACAGTTTCTTTCTCCCTTTCTCTCATAGCCAGTTACTTGAAAGTTTTACTTAAGTCGTGTGATCGAAGCACTCTTGTATTTTTATCGTAATATCACTACACGTGTAGCCATCAAGATAGAAAGAGAATGAGTTGCCTACATTTTGTATATTACTATAGGGGCAAGAGAGGGAGGTGCGATCACACAGTTTCTTTCTCCCTTTCTCTTATAGCCAGTTACTTGAAAGTTTTACTTAAGTCGTGTGATCGAAGCACTCTTGTATTTTTATCGTAATATCACTACACGTGTAGCCATCAAGACAGAAAGAGAAAGAGTTACCTACATTTCGTATATTAATATAGGTGCAAGAGAGGGAGGTGCGATCACACAGTTTCTTTCTCCCTTTCTCTAATAGCCAAATAGATTTGAAGTTTTACTTAATAATAATATCTTTATTGACTTAAAAATATGAAAAATGTATAAAACCACTTTATCATCATCATATCAGCCGAAAGACGTCCAGCTATGTATGCCCACTGCCACTTCAGTATAACCACTTAACAACAATAAACTAAAACTATGACTTGGGCAGCGTTGGGCAAGTCTTGCCCCTCCCATCCCCGTGCTAGGAGTGAACCTGTGTTACGGGTAGATCTGGAATATACTCCAGCCAACTCTTGCAGATGACTATGAGCTTGTAAAGTAGGTTTTAATAGATCTTCTACTACTAGAGTCCTCAAACTAGGCGCTCCTGTCATATGAGAACCAGTTAGGAGATATAAGCATATAAAAATGATGATGTCCTCCCGACCGAATTTCGGCCACGGCGGCCAGACTTAATGGAGACTAGCCAAATGAAAAAAATAAAAAAATAAAATAATAAATATAAAAGGTTTATTCCCAACAAGCACAGATAATCCTTAACTTAGTTTACATCTAAGACGATGTAACTAATTGCGTTTAGTTTATATAATACTTGGGCTCTAGACAGACGGACCGCATTTCAACTGCAACTGAACGCCGACTGCAATTGAACTGCAATCGGACTGCGCGTTTGTTCCATTGCAGTCGTGTCAACTGCATTCAAACCGCACTTGAACTGCAATTTGCGGTTGAAATGCGGTCCGTCTGTGTAGAGCCTTATGAAGCATGCAACATTATAAGTACTAGCTAGGAAAGGATAATAATTACTGTAACGCTGATCTTCCGATAGCGCTTAAAAAACTACTAATTAAATTACAAAATTATCAAGCGTATCGACCAGTAGTAGTGTTAATTGCGCAGGACATATTATAGTGCACAAGTGTGTTGGCAAACACTGGGGCACTTTCTATTCCATTACTCTCATGATCCGATGGGACGCCTAGCGACACGACCGGAAAGAGTTCAGGTACAGGACCGACGGCTTTACGTGTTCTCCGAGGCACGGGGGTGTAATACCGCAAACTTCCAGACTTCGGGCTGATACTGAGAAATTTCTTTTTACGGAAAAATCCCAAAATCACTTTTTGGCCCGACCCGGGATTTGAACCCAGGACCTCATTATCTGCGGTTGAACACGCTACCGCTAGACCAACGAGGCAGTCAAATAAAAATAGTGTGTTAACATATACGGGCCTGTTGGTGTGGTTGGTAGATACGCTGCTTTTCACGCCGCAGGTCGTGGGTTCGATTCTCACCCGGGACAGATATTTGTGTGCATGAACATGTCTGTTTGTCCTAAGTCGGGGTGTAAATTATCTATATAAGTATGTATTTACAAAAGAACAATATTATATGTAGTATATCAGTTATCTGGATTCCATAGTTCAAGCTCTGCTTAGTTTGGGATCAGATGATGACCGTGTGTGAATAATGTCCCAGGATATTATATACTAGCTGTGCCCCGCGGTTTTACCCGCGTTGAATTTTATAAATCATCATAGCTCACTCCCCGTAGGTGATAGCGTGATAATATGTAGCCTATATGTTGACCCGACCTCTTAGTAATATTTATGCAAAATTTGAAGTACCTACCTAAATCCATTCAGTACTTTTTGAGTTACCCCGGACATACATACACCGACAAAAATTCCAAATACTATATTTTTGGCTTCGATATCGAGTGTAGATTACGCCCCAAGTATCCTTTTTAAAAAATATTCCATGTACAGTTTTGACTTTCCTACGATTTTATTATATGTATAGATTATAAATTGCCATCAGATGAGTGACTTAAGTTGTGTGATCGAAGCACTCTTGTATTTTTATCATAATATCACTACACGTGTAGCCATGAAGACTATGTACACTTTGTTACGTCCTGGTCCTACTGTAAGCGGTAGCGATAAGCGGATATAAGCGGAAATAGCTAGCCACTGAATGGGACAGACATATATAGCACCTTAGGCTGTTTCATATAATCAAGTCGACCATATCGTTGTTACGACTTTAATACCTCCTATAGTATCAAAACGATATCTAAAAACCGGCCTAGTGCGAGTCGGACTCGCACATGAAGGGTTCCGTAGCCGAAAGTATTTCAGTTGATTAAATGAAAGCAAATTGCGGTTTATGACGTATTAAAAAAAAACTACTTGCTAGATCTCGTTCAAAACAATTTTCGTTGTTAGTTTCCACGAGAATGGACATCATATATTTTTTTTAGTTTCATCATTCTCTTATTTTAGAAGTTACAGGGGCGGGGGACTCATTTTACCACTTTGGAAGTGTCTCTCGCGCAAACTATTCTGTTTAGAAAAAAATGATATTAGAAACCTCAATATGATTTTTGAAGACCTATCTATAGACACCCCACATGTATGGGTACGATGAAAAAAAAATTGAGTTTCAGTTCTATGTATAAAAAGAATAATAATTTTGGGGGTTCCCCAAAATTATTATTCTTTTTCTAGTTTTGTGTGAAAATCTTAATGCGGCTCACAGAAGAATACATCTACTTACTAAGTTTCATTAGTACAGCTCTTATAGTTTCAGAAAAAAAGTGGCTGTGACATACGGACGGACAGACAGACATGACGAATTGACCACAGTACTGAAGTAACATTTCTATATAGCCATGCTACGGTGACCGCTTAACAACAGGTGGTCCATATAATGTTTGTTATCGAGAGCGTCTGTAGGCTAACGTAACGTATTCTGTGGCACCCAAAATCAGCTACGGTGTCCTTACGACTGCTGAGGCAGCTGTCAGGCGCCCGAAGCCGCCGTAAGGCGCCCGAGCTCTACCGAGCCGCACCGATGCCAACCGATAGTGGGCGCCGGGCCTTAGGCCTAAACCTGCGTTAAGCGGGCACCCGCGCGGTTTCATACAAAATTGCTCCGTCGCGGGGACCTGTGCACACGTCACGGAGAGGCACGCCCCGCACACGCAACGGGGCCCGCCTCTGTGCGACGGAACCCGTCAAGGAGCCACGCGCGGTGCCCGCTAGCGGTACCACGCATGTGCTTGTTCAGTTAATACCGCTAGGTGCTACGGGTCGCACGCACACTCGGAGAAAATCAAGGACAATGTCTTTCGATACAGAAAGGGTAATTGTAGAAGTGCGTTAAGAAGTGCCCACCCGCGTGTCCACGCGCGAATACACGCGACGGTTGCCCGTCGCGGGTGCCCGCTTAACGCAGTTTCAGGCCTTAGGGTACAAAACCCTAATAAACATGCGCCTATGTACTTGTAGTTCCACATTAAAAGTGCTGTGTGCGTCAGGCAATAACCAAAAAAATTGCGTGTTCCAAATCGCCATTTCGCTCGATTAGGGTCAAGTCGTCATATGCTGTCAATTACTCGCTTCCCGCTCGCAGTCGGGCGTTGGCACAAGTGTATGGCCAAGGTCAGGAAGCCGTACGCACCTTCGTACAATAATATATGGAGATCAGCTAAATGGATTACGTCTATATACGTAATATCACGCTGTTAGGAAATGGTGGGCTAGGCATTGAAAGAAGCAACTTAACAAATTAGTTACAAGTTTGATAATTAAAGGTAAACGTAATCTCTTTGGCAATAACTTAATACAAGCTAGCTAATATCATTACTATTATAAAATACATCTTAGAAATGTTTTCATACATCCCATATACAGACGCCAGCCCCGCAAGCTACCCCATTCTGTCAAATTTCCCCAATTGAAAGTGAACCTTATGCTCTTTGTAATAAAGTTGAAAATCTATAAAAGAAATTTGACAGATTGAGGTAGCTGGATATGCTAGCGTTTGTACCAAAATATCTATGTAACTAGAAATAATTATGTATACTTAACTATATTAAGTACTACAAACATGTTCTGAGTATTTACAAGCGCTTTTTTAAAGTCTACGTGAATAAAAACCTTTTTTATTTTATTTTATTTTATTATTATCAAAAATTTAGCCTTGTAAGAATAACAGGGCCACCCCAAACCATGCCATGGGTGTCTTAATAGGCGACTAAGGCCATCCCCTCCAAATGGTAACGTCAATAAAACCTTTAGTGGAGGCCTATGTTCAGCGGTACGTTATCAGGCTAACCGTCCCGAGACGTCTTCTACTCCCCCCACGGGATGAGATGGGGTAGCCATATTCTTTGCCGTCAGCCACAAAGCAGGGGTATTTTCCAAAATTACGCTCTGCCCTACCTCTACTCAGAAAGAAACTGCTGCCCGTCCTATGGTAGATATTTCCTCGGGTCGACTTCTATGCCCCCTACGGGATGGCATGGGGTGATGATATTCAGAAATTCCCCGCCGTTCACACACGGTAGCACTATTTATGGGTCACACAAATAGTTGTCCGGCGCGGGAATCGAATCGGGGACTCGAAGTGGCGAGACGACTGTCTTAACCACTGCGTCACATGTCCATTAGTACAGAAAAATACCCCACAAAACCGTGCAGTCAGTTTGACTGCGGGAAAAAAGTTTCATTAAACAAGAAAACAACAACAAATATATACTAAAAATAATTAATAACTATTATTAATCACAGTTGATATTATGGCACTATTTTATGTATTAACAATATCTCTGTTCGTGCATTAGCCTACATAACGCCCATCACAATGTAAGAAAATACATGACATAAAAAAAAACGAAAGCAAAAGAGTGGAGTTTCTTTGTGGCTTTCTTCTCCGGGTTGTCCACCTAGGTAGCTAGAGAAAGCCGCAGGTTAGCTAGGGTAGGTTCCTCAGCGGCGAGGATCGCTTTGGCCCCTTAACGCGTGATCGGTGATCCCGTGCAACTGATCACACCCTCTCTTAGAATTCTGTCCTTTTGCTTCAGCGGCCCCCTGAGCTGTGGCCCGAACCCCAAAAGGGTGGCCTCAGGTATTAGTCGTTTAATTTAAGCTACTGGTTAAGAGCCTTCTGCGCTGGCCAAATGCTTCAATTCTTTAATTTTAATATAGCACAACTAAATTTCAAAATAATAGATTAGTAACTTGTTATTTATTTTAGGATTTAAGAAAATATATCTGATAAAACAGACCGCACGGACTGACTAATAATTTTTTTGTAATTTTTATACTGTATTCGACTATGTTTATGTACTGCATTGTGAACTTGACAAGTACAAGTGTATGTTAATACCCAAGTGCTGAATAAATTTCATTATTACATTATTTATTTCTATTATCTATCTAATCTAATTTAGTAAGTAAGTATTTATATAATTTGTTTTTAAATATATATTTTTTTGGTTCAGCTGTCAGCCGGATTATTAGTATTTTTCCTTCTGCGTCGTGAGTGGAGGATCTCGTTCACAATATCTGTGACGTTTGTCTAAAAATAGACACAATTAGTATCATTACAGTTATTGAGTCCCCGTGACCACGACTAGTTGTAAGACTAGATGGTACACTATTTTACGAGCTTGATTTGTATACACTATTATCATCATAAAAGCTCAAAAAAGTCCACTGCTGAACAAACGCCTCCCATAAGAATCATATTGGGGGGATATAGTACACAGAGAGGTGCTGCTGCCTGTTCTCTGGTATATATTCCCTAGGGACGACTGGTACACCCCACAGGATGAAATGGAGAGGCGCTATTTTTTCGCGTCAGCACCCGTATAGATTTTGTATAGAATTTAGAAAATTATATAGATATTGTTTAGAAAATCACATAGATATACAAAAACATAGGGCTTTTTATACTACTCTGTCAAGAAAGTACCGGGAAAAGATCAATAATATACAAAATGTTTGTTACCTATTCATCCAAATTTATTTTATCACCTTCAAAGTATGCTCCTTCAGAAACGATATACTTACGACAACGAATAATCCATTCATCAAAACATTTTTAAACGCTGCTTTCGGAATTGAGTTCAGTTCTCGCCGCGAATTCTCCTTTATGTCTTCTACCGATTGTAAAAGGGTACCACGAAGTGGTAATTTGAGTTTAGAAAAAAAAGAAGTCAGCTGGAGCCATATCTGGTGAATATTGTGGTTCCTGGATGGTATTTGTTGAGTCTTTGGTCAAAAATTCGTTCACAATGATGGCCTTGTGCGAATGCGCATTATCGTGGAGCAAAATCAAAGAATTTTCTGTCCACAAATCTGGCCTTTTTCGTCGAATTTGCTCTCTTAAACGCCGCATAACGCTCAAATAATATTCTTTATTTGCCGTTCGACCTTCCGGTAAGAATTCAGAGTGCACAACACCGCGATAGTCAAAGAAAACAGTCAACATGACTTTGAATTTTGATCGACTTTGGCGTGGTTTTTTCGGTTTCGGTTCAGTTGGAAGGCGCCACTCCGAAGCTTGTTGACTAGTTTGCATGTCAAACTCGTAAACCCACGTCTCGTCACCAGTAACAATGCGTTTCATGAATGTTGGGTCGGAATTGACTCGTTCTACCATGTCCTCAGCGACTACCATGCGATTGAATTTTTGGAGAAAATTCAGATCTTTTGGGACTAGCCGAGCGGCAACATGTTTCATACCCAAATGATTAGTTAAAATGGTACGAATCGACTCGTGAAATACAGAAAGTTCGGCGGCTATCTCTCTCAGAGTTGAATGAGGATTTTCATTCACTAATTCCTTCACTTTTGTGATGTTAACTTCAGTTGCAGACTTTGATGGCCTACCAGAGCGAGGCAAATCTTTCATCACATCTCGACCGCTTTTGAACGCTTTGAACCACTCATAAGCACGAGTTTTTGATAAAGTCGATTCACCGTAAGCCTTCTTTAACATTTTCAGTGACTCCGAGCACGAAATTCCATTAGCGATGCAAAATTTAAGACAAACTCTTTGTTCGATATTTTTGTCCATTATGAAATTCGCAATACACACTATATATGATATTACGAAAACCAGCACTGTATTTAATATAAATAACAGATGCAACTCAAACTCCTAGCCAAAATGGAAAACAGTTGTGCCAATCTAACAACAACAAAAAAAAACAAAAATTTGAATTTGGAACCATAACAAATCATCCATTCCCAATACTTTTTTGACTGAATGTATATCAATGGAGAAGAACTATGTATTATTTGTAGGACAAGTTATCAACATCTATCGCGAGCCGTGTTAAGTAAACTAAAAATAATATTATAACAAATTGTTTTGCAGACGATGGTGCGTATCATGTCTATGGAGTACGGCAACCGTGTTCCTGCATCGTTTGGTGACCACACCGTTGCCACAAATCACTGGTAAGCAAAAAACAAGGAGAATATGGCACTATATTCTAAGGGCAGATTATGAGTGATAAGCTGCGATTGTCTAATACACTATTAATATCCGGCCGGTTGGTGATACACAACAGTTGAACATAATGTTTTAGAGTACACAGGGCACGATTAAGAGTCACTTCATGAATATACTCACTTGGTAATGCGGAAAACATAAGCAAAACATATTCAGTAATAAAATCGTAGACAAGTCAAAAATTAACTTCGAATATTTGTTTTTAAAAGATACTTTGGGCGTGATCTACAATCCATATCGAAACCAAAAACATATTTTGTAGAATTTTTGTTTGTTTGTGACAAACAAACTAAAATACTACAAAATTTGACTTAGTTTTTATTTAAATTTGAACTAAATCCATGCAGTATTAGTGGTGTCCCCCCCACCCCTGTAAGTTCTAAAATAAGAGAATAATAAAACTAAAAAAAAAAATATGATGTACATTACCATAGAAACTAACAACGAAAATTGGTTTGAACGAGATCTAGCAAGTAGTTTTTTTTAATACGTCATAAACCGCAATTTGCATTCATAAACAACTGAAATACTTGCAGCTGCGGAACCCTTCATCTGCGAGTCCGACTCGCACTTGGCCGGTTTTGTAGAATAGATTTATTAATTGGTGACATCCAACATGTTTTGTTGGAATGTGTAAGGACCGAAAATCAACGTCGAAGGGTGTGGCTGGTGTGGCTGGTGTCTATGGCTATAGGGGCCTGCAATAGTTTTTTAGCTTCACCGTATTCCGAGGAGGCTGGGAATCTTTGTACGGTATATTTATCGAGAAGTGGAAATGTTATTTCACGATACTTTAATCGGTTATTCATTGGTAATTTTTAGGGTTCCGTAGCCAAATGGCAAAAAACGGAACCCTTATAGATTCGTCATGTCTGTCTGTTTGTCTATCTGTCCGTCCGTATGTCACAGCCACTTTTTTCCGAAACTCTATGAGCTGTACTGTTGAAACTTGGTAAGTAGATGTATTCGGTGAACCGCAATAAGATTTTTACACAAAAATAGAAAAAGAACTCAAATTTTTTTTTTTCATCGTACCTATACATGTGGGTTATGAATGGATAGGTCTTCAAAAATAATATTGAGGTTTCTAAAATCATTTATTTCTAAACTGAATAGTTTGCGCGAGAGACACTTCCAAAGTGGAAAAATTAGTGTCCCCCCCCCCCCCCTGTAACTTCTAAAATAAGAGAATGATAAAACTTAAGAAAATATATGATGTACATTACCATGTAGGTAAACTGACAACAAAAATTGGTTTGAACGAAATCTAGTCAGTAGTTATTTTTTAATGCGTCATAAATCGTAAACCGCAATTTACCTTTCATTTAATCAACTGAAATACTTGCTGCTGCGGAACCCTTCATGGGCGAGTCCGACTCGCACTTGGCCGTTTTTTTTTTATTACGGGGCGGCATCGTCAATTTTGACTTAGACCATAAATAAAGATAAAAAAAGTATATATTTATTACGCTTTGCATTGCGAATGAATTGGATCGATGTTTTTTTTTATATAATACTCTTGTTTTTTTCCCAGCATCCAAGCATCCACCGAAGCCAATAGCCAAGCCGCGCCAAGCTGGTACTGATCACCTACACCCGGAGCCGAGAGTGGAGTGTGTCGTTTTACACACACCGGATAAACCAACCCTCGACGTCATATTCGTACATGGACTATATGGTAAGAGATTTTAGACTGCCTCGTTGATTTAGCGGTAGTAAGTAACTCTTTATTGTAAAAGAACTATGAGTATGTTAAGATTGCACTACAAATGATATATATATATATATATATATATATATATATATATGTATATATATATATATAAGGCAGGTCATAGGAGAATAAGATATACAGTAATTTAACGTTAAAGAGAAAGATAGTAACTTATCACCATTTTCTTAAATGTCCAGTGACTGAGCACCTCTCACTGTCTCTGGCAAAGCGTTCCACAATCGGGCAGCTTGTACGGAAAAGGAATGGTCTAAAAATTTTGTGGAGTGCATTGGTATCTTGATTCGTAAATTTTTCGATGATCTCAGCAACCTCGAATGTGTCTCGTGGAGGAACTCAAAACGTTCTTTTAAGTAAGTCGTAGTAGCTGGATTGAACAATATACTATATAGAAGAGAAACAATGTGAGCATTCCGGCGAAGTCGTATAGGTAACCACTTGAGTTTTGCACGAAATTCGGAAACATGATCATATTTACGCAAACCAAATATGAATCGAATACAAAAATTTTGGAGCCTCTCAAGTTTGTTTAATTGGTCCTCCGTGAGTAGTAGGTAGGTAGGTAGTATGAGTTCAAATCCCGGTTTAACAACAAAAATTAATTTTTATTTATATTATAATTTTGTTAGATCTAAACTTTATCATTTGTACACACGGCTACATATCAAGCTATACAGTTCCAGTATAAGCCATACAATACGATGATAGGTCAGCTTATACTGGAAATGTATACTTTGACATGTAGCCGTGTGTACATTATTTGCTTGTTTATAACGCTTCATAACTAAGTCCCAAAAGCCTTAAGTGAACTCCCCTTAGGATTATTGAATGTTAAATAAAAACAAAATCTAATATAGAAAAAAAAAATGTGAGCCGTCACAGGACGCCTGGCAGATGTGAAACATCGACATTATTTTGTAAAAGTAATATGCAGAAGTCGAAGTCGATGTCGAAGTCGAAGTATAAGTCGCAGTCGAAGTCAAAGTCGAAGACGAAGTCGAAGTATAAGTCGCAGTCGCAGTCGAAGTCGAAGTATAAGTCGCAGTCGAAGTCAAAGTCGAAGTCAAGTCGAAGTCCAAGTAGAAGTCGAAGTCGAAAAGAACATATTATGATAGGAACTAAAAAAAAAAAAAGCCACGGCACGCGTCTCCACGCCAGAAATCTGTTTTACGTGCGGCTATAGATGTTTCACATCAAAATATACACAGTTCAGAACTTAAGGAATTTTGACTTTGCCTCAAGTCTACTATTTTAGTACTAATACTGAAGTAGCCTTTTTTTTTTTTTTTGATAAGGCAGGGGGAATGCTAATGCATGCCACCCGCAAAAAGTGTCTGCGGGTGGGTATGTCGGACTCGCACCGACTAAACCTAACCTGCCGTGGACTTCTTCTGGCGCCTGATGGGGGGAGCCCCGGGAACGCGGGTATGCTGCTCCGGTGCCCCCCTTTTGCGCCGTGTCCCAGATGGTCGGGACACGCACCCGGGGAGGACTGTGAGTTGCCCTCCCCATTTGCCGACTCCTGCCAGTACGGCACAGCGACTGTGCCACAAACAGTTCGCTGTCTTCCCGGGGCTGCTTGCACATGGCAGCAGTAGAGGACACTTCTCATACTGCCACCGCAACCCCGAGGGGAGTAGGGCTAACGGCTGCCGCCGCCGCCCCGACGCCTCCTCCGTCTACGAGCGGGGTCGGCTCGCTCCCGATCCCGCTCGGCGGCCTCCTTCTGGAGCATGACTGCTTCGCAGAAGGAGACCACGGCGTCCCATTTGGTGGAGTCGCCAGCCAGCATCGCATACATGACTGCTGGCGGCGAAAGATCCCGTCCGATCTCAGCGACCAGGACTCGTCTCTCGGCCTCCCAGGCCGGGCACTCCTCCAGCGTATGCTGGGCAGAGTCCAGGTCGCTCCCGCAATGGTGACAGTGTGTCGTCACTTCTCTGCCGATCCGGCACAGATACTCACCGAAACACCCGTGTCCGGTGAGTATCTGAGTCAGTCTGTAGGTGACGCAACCGCCCTTCCTTCCCACCCAGGCCTCGAGGTGAGGCAGGATAGCACCGACGGCACGTTGGCGCGCGTTCAGCCGCAACTCAAGCCTTGCGCGCAATACTGAAGTAGCCTAGTAGCCTAACTATAAACTTAAATCCCTCCGAAATTAGGGTGCCACAAGACCTATTCTAGGTCCCTTACTGTTTAAATAATAATTACATACTTGTTTCATAGTCCGATGAAGCAGTGAAAGCCTCATATGTTAACTGCATACGTCATGTTAAAAAAAGAAACACTTATTGTTTGGGCAGTGGTTACCCTAGTGTCAAGCCGCCTAGTAGGCCTCTGACATGGATTAACGACTGTTGCGTAATGGGAAGAACCGGGACCGACAGCTTAACGTGCCCTCCGAAGCACGGAGATGCTCAGAAATTAAACATGACAACACAACAACATTTAACAACCTATGAGAACATCTAGCTATGAATATTGAACTAAGTCTAACTATAAATATATTTTCCACAAAAATAGGGTGCCACAAGGACCTATTTTAGGTCCTTTACCTTTTGTTTAAATAAGTCTTAATTATATTTCTCTATTTTTAGGGTCTCTTGGAAACACATGGCGTCAAGGAGAATGGCGGTCTAAATATAAAATGAACCCCAAAAAAGTACCATTAAGAAACCATACCACAGAATGTAAATGTACCAAACAAGACGGTTCCAACAATATACAAGAAACATACACATACGAAACTAATTTTAATGAAACGAATATAAATGAAACGGTTTCACTCAAACAAATCAATGGTTGTTTCAAAAGGATATTACCGAACGAAAACTCGTTAATAACAGAAAAGTTTTACAATAACACTTTTATTAACGATGCTAATAACTACGAATCTCAAGCGAAATTCGTCACAGAGCTATTCAAAAACGACTGTGATAAAACATGTGATTTAAATAATGTTAAACGTAATGATGTAACTTGTGATGACGAAGCTAAATGTGATGGTAAAATGAAATGTAAATGTGATGAGATGAAATGTAAAAATGAAACGGAATTGTATAGATGTGAAATTGGGTGTGGGTGCGTTTGTGATGATTGCTATTCGACCTGCTGGCCCAGGGATTGGATCAAGGAGGACTTCCCAGGCGCTAGAGTTATTTCTATTAATTATACAAGTGACCCGTACTTGTGGAGGCCGTTGTGGGTAAAAGGAAATAAAAGGTGAGACTTTTAGAATTTTAACGAAACAAAAACCGACTTCAAGAATACTTCTTATTCCAGAACAAATTAAAATGCGAATTAAATGAAAATTTGATAATTTAAGACTTATTTGGTTTTCCCATTGATAGCATTGTCAGAACACGGAAGGCACCAGCTTTCGAATAAAAAAATTATCTTTCAAATCGGTCCCAGTTGAAAGTTGTGAGGTAACAAACATAAAAAAAATACAGTCGAACTGAGAACCGGAGGTGGTTCTCGAATTGTTCTTTTTTTCTTTCGAGTTCGACTGTATTTTTTTCTTTCGAGTTCGACAGTATTTTTTTTCTTTTGAAGTCGATTTAAAAGATAAATACCTCGGTACAACTAACTCGCTGCCATCTGATCCCAATATGCTATGGCGACCAGACAACTAATAAACATTCTTATTAAATATATTTCTAAATGCATACATATTATAGATAAATTATACACAGATACAGAACAAATATTGTTTTTAGCATCTTATATATCGTAAAAACATCGTAGTTATTATAAACACTATGATTTAAAAGTGAATAATTTATTAATGCGCCATCTGTTGGCAATGTTTTGAATCTGAGTATTGGCATTTAGTGATGTGCTGGATATCCGTATCCGTATCCGTATCCGCGGATATCCGAGGCAGAAGAAAGATTCGTATCCGTGTCCGTATCCGTTACTTTTTGGCGGATCTTTTACGGATCTATTTACCTTATTAATTTTAAATTTATAGATAAAATTCTTTAAGGCGAAGGGTAAGGCTCACTAGCGACGCCAATTACCGAGATTCTGACGGTCCAAAATTATTTAAAATAGATCTGGTTTAGTAGCTAACAATTTAAAGCAATTGGCGTCGCTAGTGCGCCTTACTCTTCGGCTTAAATAGGTGATTAGGTAGCAATAAAAATCTATTAAATTCAATACAGATACTTTTTTATTGAATTATTATATGTTTTCTTTGTAAATGATTTTTTAAGGAAGTTGTACCTTTACCCTTACGAGAATACTTTCCATCACAAATTTTACACTTTGCACATTCATCATTTATTATCACAAAATAATTCCAAATTACACTACTAAACTTCTTTGTAGACATTTTTTTAAACTCATGTACCAATAGCAAACACAAACGTTATCTATGCTGCCCAGTGTCACATTAAACTAAAACAAAACAAAAGAAAAACCCGCCGCGCAATGCAAGCCAAAACATGTCTCAACTCAAGATCGCGCACACCGACACCGATTGAGTAAGAAAGTTAAGATCCGTATCCGTATCCGTATCTGTGGATCTTGACATCAAATATCCGTATTCAGATCCGTATTCGCGGATCTACATTTTTGACGATCCGGCACATCACTAGGCATTCCAGCCATGTTGACCGCGTTGGTATCGGTAAGATGGCGTTAAAAGCGTCTTAATTCCATTAATAAAATAAAATGTAGACAACTGCCAAACTGTAGTGGCAGTGGGGAGGGCACATAGCTCGTAGAACTGACGGCCGATGGGGCAGAAAGGTTCTCGAGTGGCGACCACGAACCGGAAGACGCAACAACAAGGTGGACCGACGACCTTGTGCGGGTCGCGGGAAGCCGCTGGATGCGGGCAGCGCTTTGTCCAGCAGTGGACGTCTTTCGGCTGATATGATGATGATGAAAATGTAGAATGGATTGTATGAATTC
Organism: Pseudoips prasinana; assembly: GCA_951640165.1. Taxonomy (NCBI): domain Eukaryota; kingdom Metazoa; phylum Arthropoda; class Insecta; order Lepidoptera; family Nolidae; genus Pseudoips; species Pseudoips prasinana. Next base: position 3,184,748 of record OX621264.1, read on the forward strand.
GAGTTTGAACACCACGGTGCGATGGCGGAGCGGCTAACGCACATGGAATACCCCGTAGTTCGTGGGTTCGATTCCCAGCCGCACTTTTTTTTTATTATTAAATAATCGTGCTCATCGCGGTTGGGGCTCGAACCCTCTAGATTAGCAGTCAGGGTAACTAACCACTACACCAACAGATCAGTTAAATACTTCAGGATTTCTCTTTCTGGTAACAATGCCCCTTACCAGAGGCACAATGACCCAATCAAGTGGCCAAGTTCAGAATTAACTAACTAACTGTAACCACTTTACAGAACAGTCTATTAGTTTTTTATCCAGTGATGCGTTGTTGTTATTTATAAATATACAAAATGTAACGTAATTAACGCACACCCTCAAACACCCCAATTAGAATATTATGTTGTAATCATAATACATACAATGAATTATTTATTAATTCAGTGTATAAATTAATTTGTTATTTACTAAATTAGTTTCTTGGAATAAAGTGTATCTTTCTTTATTTTGTATTGGATGATGGAATTTGTATGAATACAAAAAATAACTGCTATTTTAAAAGTCTCATTACTTTAACTTACGGTCCATTTAAATTTGTTTTAACTGTACAGGGTTAATATGACAATAATTTCCGTAGTTTTAATTATTTTGAAATAAAAAATTACCTATATTAAAAATGATATAAATCTATTCAGTAAACGATTCTAAACAAACAATTTTCAGGATTTGCGTTAATTAAGTAACATGTTGTATATCCCTTCTGTGGACTTATTGTCTTTACTATGGACCTTAATATTTGTTTCCTGTGCTGATTTGTTAGATAATTGATGTTGAAAATATTTAATCAAACCGGCCGAGTGGACTAAATTTTATTAATAAATTAACTTTATTTAATGTTTATTATTATCGCTAGAGCGGTAGTTATAATAGAAATTCAGACTGAAAATTTCAACAGTCTACCTTTCACGGTCCATTAGATACAGCCTGCTGACAGACAGAGAGCGGTGGCTTATTAATTGGTTACGGAACAAAAAAAAAGAATGTCTGTCTATTTATCTGGTACACATCATCAACCTGAACCACTGCTGGACATACCGCCTTCCTCCCAAAGGTTTCTATAACGTTACTATTTGGAGAGGTATGCCTAGGTCACCGCACTTGGCAAGCAGGTTGGCGACCGCAGTTGGTGGTAGCTAGTACACAGGTGGCGCTGTTGCCCGACTACCTGGTGTATCTCTTAGGTCCTGTTATTCTTTCTAGGCCGGAAACCACACGGCACCATTACTTCACCCGTGTCACATAAACACTAGATGATTATTATTTTTATTTTTCTGTTTAGACTTCGACTACACGAAAGAGCTGAACAAATGATGGAACAGTTGATAAGTTTGGGAGTTGGCCACAGACCTATCGTATGGGTGGGGCATTCCAAAGGAGGGCTCTTCATCAAACAAATATATTGCGAAGGTAAGAATTATTCTGCTTTTTTATTTCGTAAGGATTAGATATATAGTTTACTTCACTTATAATTTTTCACTCTACATTCTTTCACTCCAATAATCTTATATACAATCTTATAATACAATCGAACTGATGATCTCCGAACCACGAGGGTGCAATAATGCCAAAATCTAGACTCCGACCTGCTACTGACTATATTCCCTACCAGAAAAAACCAATACAACTTGCACAATTGCACCCAGTAATCTTTTATCTGCACTCGATGCTTCTGATATACCAAGAAGGCAGTCACATCTTAAAATAATCGACTGCAACTACATAATTTAAATATAATAGTGTTATGAGCAGTGACTCAGGGGATTGGAAAGACAATAAATTTCATAATTTAATTAATAAACTACTTATTAGAGGAAAATTATCCTCTTGAACAGTAAATAATTCAGTTGAAAAGTATGATATATCAAAATAGATGACAAAAATTATTTAAGTAATAGTTGCGCATTTAGGTCAATGTTTTACAAGCTATTCAAAGTCAAATTCTTAACAAATACGTTGTCAGGATCTTGTTACAAAAATCAAAGAAATTTTGTAGTGTTTTACTGAACATTAAGTAACATTATTTTACATTTTTTTTCAGCTTATGAAGCTTATTTAAAAACGAACAAACACGACAACAATGATACAGTAAATAGTAAAATAAGCCAAAGTGATAAAGAAAATAAATCTATAGACTATAATGTAAATATATTTAATAATAACAGTAATACAGCTGAAGACGAAGTAGAAAGAGTTGAACAAAATAAATTGATCAAACTTCTAAATATATATGAAAATATGAATGTAGACAATGAAAATATGAATGGAATAGAATACATTGACAATAACAATTATGAAAATGGAAACGATGACACAAATACAGGAAACAAAGATAGAAATTACAACCTTATCGAAAAACTAGAACAAATGAATATAAGTGCCAAAATTAACGAAGTTTTAGACAATAAGCGAACACTTCTCGACGAGGACAGTGAATTTATATACCTGAGTGGGATTAACATTTATGAAAACAATGAAATAAATACGCTTAGAGAAGTAAATGCAGTTAATTTGGAACAGTCTTCAAATAAAGAAGGTATGTTTTAGCTATAAGTATCTTCGAGAGTGTAATCTGTATGGTGACAGCGGCAAATATCAGACAGAATATCATCACCCCATCTCATCCCGTGGGGGGCCAATAATTCTACCCAAGGGAATCACCATCTATCTACCAGAGGACGGGCAGCAGCGCATCTCTCTAAGTACTGCGTTCGCCAACCCATCTTCCAAGCGTGGCGATTAAGGCATATCCTCCAAGATGATTCTTGTGGGAGGCTTTTGTCCAGTTGATGACTTTTTACTGCTGCTGCTGTTATGGTGATGATGATGATCTTCGAGTGTCAACCACGAACCGACAGGAGGACCGATGATCTTGTAGATGAAGCTGATGAATGCCCCTCCAATCCACTTCCACTGCATATAAATTAGCCACTTAGCCGTTTCTGCTATGGATATAGTGCAGAAATATGTGCTTCAAACTTTGACCCCTTTTCTTTTTCTTCACAACCATGTTAGAATTACTTACTTATCGTATGGGTAGTGGGTTACCCTCTCATCATCATCATCATCATGTTATTTTAGAAAATGTAGGTTATCACCTACGATATCACCTACGAGGGAGGAGCTGTGATAATTCATAAAATTTTACACAGATAAAACCGCGGGGCACAGCTATTAAAGGGAAATAGACTTATGAAAGAACAATTATTTTAGAAAATCTGGGTTGGAACGGGGATTTAACACCGCCATTTTGCTTACTCCAGTCTGCTAATCAAAAATATTCTTACTTGAAATTCAGCAATGTTTTCTGGTCCTGTTGCGGTTGAGGCAGTTTACACCAACACTATTACTCATCGGCGTTAACAATAGCCTTTCCTGAGTGAAAAGTGATTTACTGGTTAACACCACATGTGCAAATACTGTAAACAATAAAACTATTTATATACAATATCATCATTTGAATTCATTAAGTTAATATCAATATGAAATATTTCAATAACATTTAAATATCAAAATGAGGTACAGCCTATTCCTTTTTAGACGCCTACTGATTTTTTTTCTCCCTCAGCTCGAGGATGTTAGCTACGGAATCTTTGTCTCAACTTCGACAAATTCGTTTTGGAGGCAATGTTTTACAAATAAGTATCTAAGTTAAAAACCTACTTTGACATCTGCCTTGTCTGGGCCCTCAGCTACAAAACTTCAGTCGGAATTTTTTTGCATCCATTGGATTCTTGAGAAGACTTCGTAACTTCCTCCCAACTAGCACCAAAATTGCGCTTGCTCAATCCCTTCTTCCCTCAATACTAGATTACGTGCATAGATGTCAGCTATCTTGATCTTACAGAGGCCCAACTTGAAACACTTGAGCGTCTCCAGAACGTCTGCATATGATTTATTTTTGGTCTTCGCAAATATGATCATATCACTGAATTTCGTAACAAGCTCAAGTGGCTACCCATTCGCTTTCGCCGGAATGCCCATATTCTCTCACTTCTATACAATGTTTTGTTTAATCCTTCAACTCCCTCTTACCTCAAAGAACGCTTTTCATTCCTTTATGAATCACTTTCGAAACTTCTGAGATCAACGAATAATTTGTAATTGAAAATTTCTGCACATTCTTAATAAAGAGTTATCTTATCTTTTCTTACATCCAGTCTCAAAACAACTATTTATGAGTCTCAAATATAGTTGTCCTGAGTGAGAATCGAACCCGGAACTCGAAGTCGCGCCGCGGCTGTCTTAAAGATATTTGAACCCTGGATCTCATTATCTGAGGTTGAACACGCTACTGCTAGACCAGAGAGACAGTCAAATTTTGATTAGGTGCAATAAAATATATCTATCTCTATATATTTAGACCTATGAAGCCGTTTTGTATAAATACTAGAATGTCGCCTTGCCCCATTGCCCGTACCGATAAAACGCCGGGCTGCGTCATGTTCTTATGCGGTCACCGTAGCCTAGTTGGTAGTGCTCCTGCCTACGAAGCTGGTGGTCCTGGGTTCGAATCCCGGTAAGTGCAAATATTTGTGTGATGAGCACAAATATTTGTTTCTGAGTCATGGATATTTTCTATGTATATAAGTATTTATCTATCTATATAAGTATGTATATCGTCGCCTGGTACCCATAGTACAAGCTTTGCTTAGTTTGGGGCTAGGATGATCTGTGTGACATTGTCCCTAGATATTATTATTATTAACGTAAAACGAAAGTTGCACAAAACTTCCCCAAAAAACCATGATGATGGGTGACCTCCGGCGCGGGTTACTTAGTTTGATAGACGGCTCGAGCCCTCCGCTCGCCTCTATTGTCCGGTAAAGTAGTGAAAGCCTCCTATAGCGACATTTCCAAAAAAAATGGTCCCATTGCAGAGGACATGGAGGTTTGGTCGGGTCGCGCGCGGGTGTGGCGGCGCAGCCTGGGCTTCATGTTCTACTCGGTGCCGCACCGCGGCTCGCCGCTGGCCGACATCTACACCCCCATCACGGCGCGCAGCGTCGAACTGCTGGAGATCAGTAAAGGTAAAACTGCCCTCTATTCCTATTTTTTCCGAGAAAGATTTACAGATATACGTTGTATACGTAACGGAGCCGTACAATATGGGGTGAAAGTGTGATCGGGCGGGGTGAACGGATATTGAGAGGGAAATTTAAGTTAGTGCAGATAGAAAGAGACACGAAACGTAACTGGCTATGAGAGAAATTAAATGTGGTACTCTCTTGCTCCTTTTTTATTTATTAATAAATATATAAATTAATTAATTAAATGTGGGACTCTCTTGCTCCTACAGAAATATACGAAACGTAGCGTTTCGTATATTTCTATAGGAGCAAGAGAGTGCCACTTTTAATTTCTCTCATAACCAGTTACGTTTCGTATATCTAAGTTTTACTTCAGTCGTGTGCTCTAAAGTAATTAGTTTTTTTATTAATTTGACTTTTATCTCGTCATTTTGTAAACTAAATATGATACTGTCACTCACAGCCATATTCTCTCACCGGCCGGTAAGTCATCGACGAGGTTAAGCACCTAGCCACGCAGTCAGTATATAGATGGGTGACCGCTATAGTGTTAATTACTGAGCGTCTCCGTGCTGCGAAGAGTACTTTACTCTGGGTCCTGGTTGTAGTCATTAAACACCAGTCGTTAAGCCATACCAGAGACCTACTGGGCGGCTTGAACGACTCTGACACTAGGAAAATCACTGTCCATAAAAGTAAAGACTACATTTAATGATAATTATAATGCAAAATATGCATTCATCATTATTAAATAAGCCGAAAGAAATCCACGGCTGGACAAAGGCCATCCAGGAACTTCCAACGACCCTGACAAGATCATCGGTCCACCTTGTACGAGGCCTGCCCACGCTGTGTGTTCCGGTTCGTGGTCGCCACTCGAAAACTTTTCTGCCCCAGCGGCCGTCGGCTCTACGAGCTATGTGCCCTGCCCATTGCCAGTTCAGCTTGGCAATTCTTCTCAAGGTGGATACCTTATAGGAAACCTGCCCACGCTGAGTCTTCGTTCGTAATCTTCTTAATCATAATAGCCAATATGAGAGCTCTGAGAAGTACGTGTTGTGTGACTTTGAGAGACAGAATTCGAAATACTGATGTAAGAGAGCGTTGTGGTGTGAAAGAGGATGTAGTCACAAAGATTGAAAAAGGCCTGCTGAGATGGTTTGGCCATTTAGAACGGATGAATGAAAGAAGATTGACAAAAAAAGTATACCTAGCCTGTGTGAATGGGACAACCGTAAGGGGACGACCACGTCGAACATTCTCTGACCAAATTGGAGATGTTCTCAAGAAAGGACAGGTCAGAAGTACCCTAAACCGGCGAGCTTGTATGAAGAATATAATGACAAAATTCGAGGCAAAAGAAGTATGCAAAGATCGTGACGAATGGAAATCCGTTGTCTCTGCCTACCCCTCTGGGAAAAAGGCGTGAGTCTATGTATGGATGTATGTAATAGCCAATATATTGTATTTCAGATTGCGACCTAGTCCTGGAGTTGCAGTCCCGTTGGCTGGCTGCCAGTAGTCGGTCCCCTCCTGTAGTCCGCAGTCTGGTAGAGACGTGTCGCACGCTCATGTCCGTACTGTGGCTTCGAATAGTCAGCGTCGATTCCGCTGGTAAGCAATAAATATAGACGCATAGATAATAATAAACGGCCACCGTAGCCTAGTTTGTAGTGCTCCTGCCTACGAAGCTGGTGGTCCTGGGTTCGAATCCCAGTAAGTGCAAATATTTGTGTGATGAGCACGAATATTTGTTTCTGAGTCATGGATGTTTTCTTTCATCTATCTATATAAGTATGTATATCGTCGCCTGGTACCCATAGTACAAGCTTTGCTTAGTTTGGGGCTAGGATGATCTGTGTGACATTATCCCTATAAAAAAATAACAATAATAATATAGTCTTTTATTCTGAATTTTTTTCAATTTATGTTTTAATAGATAGTAAACTAATTATAAGAAGTCCCTTAATTCGGTGTGCGTTACGGCATAGGCCTCCTACAACGTCTTCCACTGTTTCCTGTTGGTTGCAATTCTATGCATAGATACCTTAGGACAACATACACACTGACATCGCCTTGACGGGCCTGTTGGCCTGTCTTGGGTGGAAAACGAACCCACGAACTGCGGCGTGAAAAGCAAGCATTTGCCTACATGCTTGCTTTTCACGTCGCAGTTCGTTGGTTCGTTTTCCACCCAGGACAGATATTTGTCAGCATGAACATGTCGGTTTGTCCTGATTCTGGGTGTAATTATGTATAGATAGTATTTATTTACCAAATAGACGTAGTTTATGTAGTATATCATTTATCTGTTTTCCATACTACAAGCTCTGCTTGATTTGGGATCAGTTGGCCTTGTGTGAATAATCTCCCAGGATATTATCATTATTATCTGATCCCAAACTAGGTAGAGCCTGTACTACAGCAAGCAAATAATAAAATTGTAGGAAAGTCAAAACTGAATTTGAATATATTTTTTAAAATCCTTGGACCGTGATGTTCAATTGATATCGAAGCCAAAAATATGGTTTTTACAATTTTTGTCTGTTTTACTGTATGTATGGCCGGGTTTAACTCAAAAAGTACTGCATGGATTTAATTTACTTTTTGCATGAACATTACTAAGAGGTCGGGTCAACATATAGACTATATATTATCACGCTTTCACCTACGGGGGAGGAGCTGTAATAATTTATAAATTTTAACGCGGGTAACACCGCGGGGCACAGCTAGTTATAGATAAATTGCACCCAGAACAAATAATAAAGATTTTACTAGGTGGGGCTCACAGCCACGACCTCAGGCTTAACAGTCATGGCCACTAACCACTGGATCAACAGACTAGGCAGGAATTAGGAAAAGTATTTTATTGGATATTAGCTGTGCCCCGCGGTTTTACCCGCGTTAAACTATACAAATTATCACAGCTCCTCCCCCGTAGGTGATAGCGTGATAACATTGGCTGTAAACCTGTCACGTTAATTATATGGTGTTAAATAAATAAATAAAAACATGTAGCCTATATGTTGACCCGACCTCTTAGTAATATTCATGCAAAATTTGAAGTAAATCCATGCAGTACTTTTTGAGTTTAGCCCGGACATACATACAGACAAACAGATAAACAGAAAAAAAATTATAAAAACTATATTTTTGACTTGGATATCGATTGTAGATCACGCCCCAAGAATCCTTAAAAAATATATCCAATGTACAGTTTTGACTTTCCTACGATTTTATTATATGTATAGATTATATCATGAGAGGATAAGACGACATCAAAGTCGATGTGCGAGGCGATGCGACGTTGCCATTTTGTCTTAAATGCACGCATGATTAGAAATGTAAAATGATTAACATTATAATATAATAATACAATAAGTCATAAAAAAAACACTTTTTTGTTTCAATTTAGAAGTTGGAACTAAAATATTACTGAATTCAAATTGACTGAAAATGACCATTTTTGACAGTTAATGACCATTTTTGTTTTGACCAATTTGACCGTAAATGACACTCAGTCTAATTCAGTCACTTTAGTCATTTTCAACACTATTCTTCCCATACCAACGATAAAAATTACCTACACGTGTTTCAGTTTCTGTAATAATAATAGCTAATTAAGCTCCTTAAGTTACGTCAACTATTTATGTTGACTGCCTTTCTCAGGAGTTACAAGCGGCGCTCAACAGATGCCGTTGTACCGTTTATATATTTTTTCTAGACCTCGCTATAGAAATTTTCCGCTCATTCATGATTTGCATAGATTTTAACCGAAAACAGTTGTATTTGTTATAGAAACAGATGGTATTATTTATACCACGTCCTTGGGCAGTTATCAAGTGCCGAGCATTGCCTTTCTTTCCTTTTTTTTTTTGATGGGTGGAAAATCCTGCATGTATGTCCTCCGCCTTGGGGGAGGCGGAGGGGTCTGTCAGACTCCTACTGACTAAAAACCACCCCGGTGTTCCATCTCACACCTGTGCCGGGGGTCGCGGGAACAAATGATACTTCCGCAACCCCTAGCTGGTGCTGGCCCACGTCTGCGGGCCTCCTCGCATTAGCGGGGGGAGTGAGATGTTGAACTCCCCCCGCAACGTCTAAGAGGGGCGCGCGTGGAACACGTCGCGCCGCCGCCTCAGGTCCAGATGTGTAGTAGGCGACGGACGCCCCCGAGTCCGTCGCCCCTGGACCCATTTAGGGGGGCTGGAAGAGGGCGTTATCCGCTCTCCGCCGACGCCCGGTGCGTCTGCTGCGGGCCGGGTGAGAGGATGTGATCTCCCTCTCCCTTTCCGCAGCTTCCCTCCGCGAGATGACTGTCTCGCAGAAGGAAACCACCGCGTCCCAGGACTCTTCGCCGCCAACCATCGAATTCACGACGGCCGGCAGCGACAGGTCACTGCCTACTCCAGAAATGAGGGCACGGCGCTGCTCCTCCCAAGCGGCACACTCTGCCAGCGTATGCAGCGCCGTGTCCTCCCGACAGTCGACGCAGTGGTGACACCGGGCGTCCGGCTCCCTGTTTATGGGACACAGGTACTTCCCGAAGCAGCCATGCCCCGAGAGCACCTGCGTCACCCGAAACGACAGGGAGCGGTACCTCCTCCCGAGCCAACGCTCGAGTACCGGCCGGACCGCCTCGATAGTGACGAGGCCGGCGGTTGGGCGCGAGAGCCTGTCCCGCCATCCGAGCATTGCCTCGTTGATCTTGCAGTAGTCTGTTCAACCGCAGATAACGTGGTCCTGGGTTCAAATCCCGTGCCGGGCCAAAAAGTGATTTATGAAAATTTCTCCGTAACATCCCGAATTTTGGGAGTTGACGCATACACCCCCGTGTCTCGAAGAGTACGTAAAGCCATCAGTCCTGTACTTGATCTATTTTTGTTCGTGTCGCTAGTCGTCCCATTGGATCTTGAGATTGATGGGATAGAAAATGCCCATATTTGTACACTAGAATATTTCCCGTGCAATTGACTAATCTCTAATGAGACTAGCCAACTGGAAGGATTATTATTATGTTGCATAAAATAACAACTTAGCCACTCAATTATATTATACTAATTATTATTTTTCTCACAGATGCAGGTATTGGCTCATTACACGGCGTGTCAGTGGACCACAGGGAAATATGCAAGCCTTCCAGTCGGAAATGTCTGCTGTATACAGAATTAACAGAGCTTATAACTAAGGCATTGAATAAGTGTGACTGTCAGTGAAGTCCCTTCTGTGGACATGGAATAATATTTTAAATATTATTGTCAATAAAATTGACAAAAATATACAGTGTGTTACGTAGTAATGAACTCTTAAAGCATATAATTACTATTGATTTGATTTATTCAATTTAGTAGATAACGAAAAAAATCGGTTGTAATATAGTATATGCTAGATGATGACTATACTGTGTGTTTAATTACTAGATAAATAAATAAAACTGAAACAAGTTTGCTTTAGAGCACACGGCAGAAGTAAAACTTCAGAAGTAACTGGCTATGAGAGAAAGAAAATGGGTGCCCACCTCTCTCTCCTGTTCCTACAGTAATATAACCAGAGCCCAGAACAACTATTTGTGTGCCCAAATAGTTGTTCTGGGCCTGGATGTAATTTGTGTCAAGTACCCCGCGTCACAGGGATTTATTTACGTTGTGCGTTCGTTGTCTATGTATCAATCAATAAAAAACAATAAATAAATGTATAATAATATGTCATTGTCAGCGAAAAGTCATTTCTGTGGACATTACTATTATTCATTAAATGATTAATTTAAAGTCATCGTCAGCCTGATATCGTCCACTGCTGGACATAAGCCTCCCTCAAACATTTCTATAATGGTGCCTCGTTGGTCTAGCGGTAGCGTGTTCACCCGCAAAGAACGAGGTCCTGGGTTCAAATCCCGGGTCGGACCAAAAAGTGATTTTGGGACTTTTCTGTAAATAGAAAAAAAATCTCAGCATCAGCCCGAAGTCTGGGAGTTGGCGGCATTATACCCCCGTGCCTCGGAGAGCACGTAAAGCCGTCGGTCCTGTACCTGACCTCTTTCCGGTCGTGTCGCATAGGCGTCCCATCGGATCATGAGAGTGATGGAATAGAAAGTGCTCCTGTGTTTGCGCACACACTTGAGCACTATAATATGTCCCGCGCAGATGGCTAATCTCTGTTGAGACTGGCCGCCGTGGCCGAAATTCGGCTAGGAGGACATTATTATTATAATGTTGCCATTTGGAGGGGCTTGCCTTAGTTGACGCGGTTGGCATGCGAGTTGGTGACCGCCTTTAGGTGGTCGCGCTGCTGCCCGACTCCCTGCTGTATCCCTTGGTCGCCTTTTACGACACACGGGGTGGTATGGGGTGGACCTGTTATTATTTCTGGGCCGGAAAACCACACGGCTAAAAAAAGACAATTAAAGTAAAGCGTAGAAAATGCTAAATATTTGTTATTCTCAGTCCAAAGTCAAAAGTCCCTTCTGTACCCATTACTTATATACATAGAAGTGACTAAAGCGATTGTCAGAGACTTGTGCCTTCTCTGTTAAATGTAATTGCCAACAACTGTCATTTCTAAAAGAGTCAGAGTGGCTGCAAGCCTTTCAATCGCATATAAATGTCATTGTCAACGAATTGTGACAAACTGGCAAGTCGTCACTTTGGTTAAACGAAATATTATTGTACTAGTAATCGACAATATTATTGACATGAGGTACTTCGAAATTGGTTGTTTAACCTGGCTGGCTGTTGGGAGGGTGGTCACTACATGAGGTCCTGGGTTCAAATCCCGCGTCAAGCTAAAAAGTGTTACTATGTTTTTTCTGGTAAGAAAAATACCTAATAGCAGGTCGAAGACATGTGGTACACTCTGATTTTGGCACGGGTGTATGATCTCTACCAAATTGTGCAGCTTGTGCTTTTGGCTTGATTCCGTTAAGAACAGCCGCCGTACCCTAAATCAGCCAGTAGCAGTAGGTATATACGAAATTGACGATAAGGCAGAATAATCGAATTTTATCGAATGAATATTTAAATGAAGATATTAATTTAAATAAAATAATATTTTATCCTATTATAATGTGTTAAATAGTTGTAAGAACGAATTACCAACATAAATTTATTGTATCAATAAATATATTTTATTATTGTGCCAATTTATTTTGTTTTTGTTCTACCCATAAACTAGTAACTTGAACCAACTTCATAAACGGAGGATGGCCTTAATTTGTCTATAGTATTTCTTGAACATAGATAACCAGCACCCTTAACCGGGGAGCATGTATGAAGAATATAATGACAGTAAACGAGGCGAAAGAGGTGTGCAAAGATCGTGTCAAATGGAAATCCGTTGTCTCTGCCTACCCCTCTGGGAAACAGTGTATGTATGGATGTAAGTAGATAACCCGATTTCTCTGGTGTCTATAAAGCTATTTTCATAATCTTTATTGAAAAGGCCCATCCTTTTGAATATGCTTCTGTTTATTTTATAACAATGATTCAAAATTTATATCACCACAGGAATTTTCTTGAAATTTTTACTTTATATCGACACTACTAGCTTCCGGTGGCATTGTAGGGCAGGTCGTCTCCTTCTCTCTTATATGGCGAGGGAGGCGATGGTTTCTTGGTCCACTCTTGTCTTCCAAAACTACAGATAACAGTTCAATTTAGCCTTCCTTATTTATCGTATGCAGGGACCGGACAACCCCGCTTATTAGTTAAGCCGTTCATTGGGTAACTCGTATCGCAGTGTTACCCTTTGATTGACTTACAGCCTCGAAACCCAGTGAAAGGGTTAACACCTTTTTATGGTAACCACGGGAAGGGTTTAACCCTTTCAATGACTTAAGCCCTTGAATAGCTTACCTTTAGGTTTTATTCGTGTTACCCTGTATTACCCAATCAACTTAGCAGCGTGTAGATGGGAGTAGGTATACTCGCACCCGTGCGGTGCCTCATTGCCTAACTACTTTTAGGTAGGTACAACAAATTTGACGAACGAACGACTTTTTATGTATTAAATTTGAAAATTTAGGGACTACAAATAATCGAGCTAATAATTAACGTGTTATTTAAATTACTGACTTACTTTAATCTTAATATTGTGACAATATGTATAGTGTGATTATAATTGGTTAAATAATTATAATAATATTTTGCTGTGTGGTGACGGCATGGAATATCATCACCCTAATTTATTCCGTGAAACGCAAAGAACGGGAGCAGCGTTTTTCTGTGAACTATGACCATCAAACTTTCTGTCGCCAACCCGTCTGCCAAGCGTGGTGATTATGGCATATCCCTCATTCTTTAGGAAGGCTTTTGTCCAGCTGTGGACGTACTTTGGCTGACATGAGGATGATGAAATAATTATCGTGTGAAATGAAACTATATATTATGTGTATTCTAATATTAACTAATTCATTTGTAAATATCTATACATATTATTATAATAAAATCGTAGGAAAGTCGAAATTGTAAATTTATTTAAAAAAAAAGGATACATGGGGTGTAATCTGCAATCGATATCGAAGCTAAAAATATAGTTTTTTGAAATTTGTCTGTGTGTCTGTATGTATGTCCGAGCTAAAGTCAAACACTATTGCATGCGTGAATATTACTAAGAGGTCGGGTCAACATTTATTTATTTTTATTTATTTATTTAATCTACTTAACATTATCATGACAGGTTTTGTACCCAATGCGATAATGCGAACAATATTACTAATTATTACTAATTAAATCCAGAGTCACCCTCACGAATTCCGCCAATGAACAATTAAAAATGTCCACTCTTTGTGAGGCGCTGTTTATTACTCGTAGGCCTCTTGCCACCGGTGCGAATTTACCAATGTTAGTACGCGCCACCGAGACGTCAAAAATCCGTGCCCTCGGCGCTTGCCGCAACCTGGTGTTTGGAACTAGCAACCTCATTGAGTCTAGTATACTAGGATTATTTAGCCTTCCTCGAAATACTTCGAATAAATACCTTGCTAACGCTAAGTCACGCCGTACCTCCAGCTTATAATATCCAACCATCCCTATTACAAAGAGGGTTGGATACATAAGTGGAAAATAAGGGTAAACTCCGTATTGCCTAAAATAAAGGTATCTAGCAAATTTATTCTGCATTTTTTCCACCATGAGACTATATTTAGTCTCATGGGGGTTCCAGATAATAGCATTGCTTTCCAACCTACTCCTAACCAATGCGTTATATAAAGATTTGACGGCTTCCGTATTTTTATAGTCCCGTGTTTCCCGCATTATAAACCCTAGAGTCCTAAATGCCTTCTTACTAACTCGTTCAATATGTCTACGGAACGTCAGGTCTTTTGAAAACTGTACCCCTAACTCACGCACGGCTTCAACCCTCGGAATTGTTATCCCTTCAATATTGTACTTATAGAGTAGCGGCACGACAGCTCGGGTAAAAGACATGACGTTGCTCTTTGAAACATTGAATTGGAGTTTATTATTCCGGCTCCATTCCACCACATGATCAATGTCCGACTGCAACTTTAGGTAGTCTGTCTCGTCATTAACCTGGAGGAATAATTTAAGATCATCGGCAAAGAGCAAAAAACTTGCATTACGCGTGACTTCCGGCAGGTCATTTATCATTATGACAAATTCCAGCGGGCCCAAGTTGCTCCCCTGACTGATTCCCGAAAGCGTCGGATAACTGCTCGAAAAATATCCGCCGTACTCCACTTATTGCCTACGATTACTTAAGTAACTTGCAAAGAATTGCAAGAGGCCAGGAGTAAAACCAGCCACTGCGAATTTAGACAAAAGAATATCGAATATCGAATGCCTTTTTAAAATCAAAATATGCGACGTCCAGCTGAGCACCAGCCCCAGAGTCGAGCGCAGGTGCCGCATGGTTCATAAAGCACATTAAATTCGTATTAGTGCTGCGGCCCTCTCGGAACCGGAATAAGGTATGCGGTCATCTGCGGCGTAATACACGCGCATAACGCCGATTCAAAGACCTTCGCAAATGTGGACAATACCGCTACTGGTCTGTACTCATTGATTTCCGAGCTTGCTGTACCTTTCGGCACAGGAGTCACTCTAGTCAACTTCCAGCCTTCCGGATACCTACATTCCTTTAAACAAAGATTGAACAAGTGGCAAAGAGGTTTCGCTAGAACCATCCTACAATCTTTAACAATATACGGAGGTACGCCGTCTGGGCCAACTGACCGCTTGGGCTTAAGTCGCGTTAGAGCAGCTAGCACATCATTAATCGACAGTTGACCCACATGGATACGCGTGCCTCACTCCGGCGTCGCTTTGGCCGCAGCAGCCGTATCCAACAACGGCGTCTCCTTCCCGTACACTGAGAGGAACTAGTTAGCAAACTCCTGCGCATACTCACTATCTATTAATGGAGTTCCATTCTTCATTAGTCGGGTTTTGCTCCTTTTCGAACGTTTACTTCCAATAAAGCTCCAGAACGACATTGGTTCCTTAATGAATTGTGATTCGATACGACTTTGGTAGTCACTATAGGACGTATCGATTTTATTTTTAACAAGTGAGCGATAGTAGGTAAATATTTCATAATCGCTGCTTGAACCACTTCTTTTAAAAGCTTTATGCCAATAAGCTTTACTTTGAATGTCGCCTATGAGTTCCGCCGTGTACCACTCCGGGTAATTATATCGAGAGTGGCCGACCTTAGGCTTAACATATAGGCTACATAATTATCACGCTATAACCTGCGGGGGAGGAGCTGTGATAATTAATAAAATTTAACGCGGGTAAAACCGCGGGGCACAGCTAGTAGTGGAAATAAAAATATGGCTTCAGCGGCCTAATTTATAAGCCTAAGGCAACTGCCAGTCTTTTTGGCTAAGAAATCTCATATATCTTTTACAAAAACCAATGGCACTACAATTTGACAAGTGGATGACAATCTAGTAGGACAATCAATTATACGGCTTTTGAAATATTGAGATTTTATAACGTTTTAAAAAAATATATCACATGCCTCTCTTGCAAGTAAATTGCCAGCTATTATCCTGAACAGCGAGTTGCATGCAATGTGTGAGCATAATACGGAGTTAGAATTATTCATTTCCGATTGCATTAATGAAGGTATCGACGTTTGTAGTAGTAGTTATAGTATTTATCTCTGTCACCAACATTTTGGTCGTCGATCATACCAATTCAATCAATATCTTCTATTATTCTCTAGAGCAATGAGATGCCAACAATCTATAATATCAATCTTTTTTATAATGACTGCCATTGACACTAGTGATTGAATATATGAGGCGTCGCATTATCAAATAATTGGACACCTATAAAACTTTATCTTTTAGGAAAACCTATAAAACGTTGTCTGTTGTTTCAAAATTTCCAAATAGCGAAATTTCTAACTTATATCTGGCCTTGTCTTAAATATTGTAACTTAATGCCTAAGACCCTTTAAGATTAGATTAGAATGGTTCTCAAACAATTTAAGAACAATAAGGCGCCTGGTCATAACGGAGTTACAATAGAGCTTCTTAAGGCGGATGGTATACCAATGCCAATGCCATACAAGCTTTTCAGAAGTTATTTGACTTCTCCATACTAAAAGGTCAAATATCACATGGCATGGCATATATTGCTGTCGTAGTGCTTTCTTCAATAAGGGTGATAAAACCCTATTGAAGAATTACAGATCCATCACGTTGGTGAGTCATGTTTACAAGTTGTTTTTGAGAGTCATTATGAATCGTCTCTCGCGCAGGTTTGACGTTTACCAGCCTCCTGAGTTACCAAAAATGCTTTAGTACCATATACCATATATGTACATACGTAGCGGCAGAAGATACACAGAAAGACGAGGGTATATGGCTGGGTATAGGTACCCAGCCATTATAATTACCGTTTGAAAACGCTTTTGATTGGATCGAAACCTGGGCTGTACTTTGATTTTTCCAAAGATTCGCAATTGACTACCGGTATGTCGAGGTGTTAAAGTGTTTAGTATGAGAACGCGGACATGTCTGACTTCAGGACCAGAACTCGAAACCTATAGGATTTCAGCAAGGCGTGAGACAGGGAGATGTTATTTCTCTGAAACTATTCATTGCTGCATTGGAAGATGTCTTTAAGATTCTGGACTGAAAAGGCTTTGATTTGCTGACGACATAGTAATCATGGCTGAAACAAGACATCGGTACAATGCTCGATGACCTCGGCAGGGTCTCTCTACGAGTGGGGTCTGAAAATGAACATGGATAAGACGAACATCATGGCGAACATTCATGTACATTCATGAGACTGCACTCGAGGTTGTGAAGAGCTAAATATAGGACAGACCATTCCACTAGGGAGGCGGTCCAACGCAGCGGTTTTCACCGAAATTCGCGTGCGCCAGCAGAACGGGAGGGCGGCAGAACAGACGTTCATTGGGCACATACGGGATGTCCACCGGCCGTACTAGTGCACTGGTGCTCACGGCTAGAATTACGCCTAAACGCGCGCCAGCGTGCCATCAGTGCGATCCTACATCACCTCGAGGCCTGGGTGGGAAGGAGGAGAGGTTGCGTCACCTACAGACTGACTGAACCGGATCGGCCGAGAAGTGACAACACACTGTAACCACTGCGGGAGTGATTTAGACTCTGCCCAACACACACTCGCTGAGTGCCCGGCCTGGAAGCTGAAAGGCGAGTCTAAGTCTCAGAAATCGGACAGGATATGTCCCCGCCAGCAATCATAGGGGCAATGCTGGCGGGTGACCCCTCCAAATGGGACGCCGTGGTCTCCTTTTGTGAGGCAGTAATTCTCCAAAATGAAGCTGCCAAGTGGGAGCGGGAGAGAGCTGATCCTGCTCGCAGAATTGCTAGCAGCTCCAGGAAGACAGCGATCTGTTTATGGCGCAGTCACTGTGCCGACGGCACCGGAGCAGCATACCTGCGTTTCCGGGACTCCCCACCTCAGGCGCCAAGAGAAGCCCACGGCAGGTAGGTGTAGTCGGTGCGAGTGAGACATACCCACCCGTAGACACATTTTGCGGGTGACATGCGTAGGCATTCCCCCTGCCGATGAGATCAATAATTGTAACTCGGCTGGGCAGCTTTCGGAAAACTACGTAACATCTTCTGGTCCCAAATACCGCCTAGTCTAGTCAAAACTCTCCGATTAGTATGTGTTGCCCGTGAATTAGGGAACCGAGACGTGGCCGCTCACTACGGGGCTTATAAGATGGCTCAGGGTCACCCTAAGAGCAGAATGGAGAATGAAGAGAAGAATGGAGAGCGCCATGCTCGGAGTTTCCCTCCGCGATAAAATCGGAAATCTCAAGATCCAACCAAGAGAGGCAAATTGAAATAACCGACATAGCTTGAATGATTCCCAAGTAATGTGGCGGTGGTTAGGGCGCATACTCTGGAGAAGAAATTTTTTCGGGTGGTGACCATGAACTGGAAAACGTAGCGCCGGGCAGGCCCCCAACAAGATGGACCGATGATCTTGCGAGGGTTGATGGCAGCCGCTGTATGCGGGTAACGCAGGATCGGCAGTTGTGGAGTATCTTTGGAAAGCAATGGACTTTGCCCAGCAGTGGACGTCTTTCGGCTGATATGATGATGATGATGCATCTATTCAATAACGGTGTACAGCACCACGCATCCGCAGTAGCATTTTAACAGAATGAAAATTAAATTCTTTGTTATAGTATAATTATGTCCTTCTAGCCGAATTTCGGCACCAGGGGCCAGTCTCAATGGAGCTGGATCTGCGCGGAAAATATTATAGTGCACAAGTGTGTGTGCAAACACAGGGGCACTATCTATTCCATCACTCTCATTATCTGATGGGATGACTAGCGACACGACCGGAAAGAGGTCAGGTACAGGATCGAGGGCTTTACGTGTTCTCCGAGGCACGAGGGTATAATACCGCCAACTACCAGACTTCGAGCTGACACTAAGAAATTTTTCTTTTTACAGAAAATTCCCAAAGACACTTTTAGCCCGACCCTGGATTTGAACCCAGGACCTCGTTATCTACGGTTGAACACGCTACCACTAGACCAACGAGGTGTAACACATACTTTAACAAAAGAACTACCAAATTGCTTTTACTTTTTGCCGTACTTCCTACAGAGTTCCGAATTAAAGAAATCATGAGAATAAACAAGAACAGACACGAAAAATTAAATATTACAGTGTTTAGCGACAAGCAAAATTGAACTTTAAAATTATAAATACAAAATTATTACGATTAGATGTCACGTGCGGCGGTGGTTATGCAATTACCGAACCTATTTCGATGGGAAAGTGCATATTTATTTATTTATTTATTTATTAACCAACTTACATTAACGGTTAGACCAAACATATAAGTTATAGGTTACATATTCAGCAAATGTTACTAACATTTACAACTTATAATATAATGAATAGTTATATTTTACATAAAACATGAGAATACAATAATATTTAAATAAACATTTTGCGGTAACGGTATGACATAAGTATCACTATCCGAAAACAATCACCCGGTTATTGAGCTAGGAGTAGCATTAGTTTCTAAATAAACATTGGCTGTAGCTAGAAATCTTGGTTCCGTGCTTGTAAATAAGTCCAAGGATGGATCATATTCTAAAACTTTATTGATATGAGTGAGAGCTAACCACAATGGGCTTGTAAGTAGGGTTACTGTGCTAGTTTGAGGTATTGCAAATAGAGGACGAACCCGGGGCCGAAGACTATACCTGATAGGTGGTGGTACATTAAAGAGGATACTTTGCAAGAGAGCTGAATTGGATAATGATCCACGATCAAGACGGAAAAAATACTTGATAAGATTAAAGTTTCTTCTTATCTCTAAACTCTAACCATACCTAACACGAATGGTGTAGGATACATGTAAGGATAGTAACCATATAATTTGAAATATAAATAGCGGACAAAAGATTTCTGAATTTTCTCAATTAATAGCGTATATGACTTTTCATGAGGGTTCCAAATTACACTGTTTGTTTCTAACAAGCTGCGAACATACGAATTGTAAAGTATGGTTATGGCTTGGCGACTATTAAATATTTTAGCTTCACGTAAGACAAATCCGAGGTTTCTTCTACATTTATTGGAGGTCTGAATAATATTTTGGTTAAATGTAAGTTTTGGATCAAAGTAAGTACCTAAATCACGCACAGATGAAACACGTTTAAGAGGCTCATTCCCTAAAGTGTAACTATTATTTAGGGGTTGTGTTGCTTTGGAATAAGACATAATCGCACATTTACTTACATTGAGACACAGCCTGTTTTCGGCGCTCCAAGCATAAATGTTATCTATGTCGTCTTGAAGATAGGATACATCGGTTGTGTTACATATTGGGAGTGCAAGCTTTACGTCATCAGCAAACATAAGGACAGTGGAGTGCGTCACACGAGTGGGGAGGTCATTAATTAATATGAGGAACAGTAGTGGGCCGAGGCTGCTGCCTTGCCCAATTCCTGATGTAACAGGGTACAGTTCCGATTTAGCTGTCTTATATATAACATATTGTCTCCTGTCTAGCAAATAGTTAGAGAAATACTCCAGCAACTTATCAGAAAAACCTGCTATTGCCATTTTATTTAAAAGTATATCATTATCTACCCTATCAAAAGCTTTTTGGAAGTCGAAATAGGCCACATCCACCTGTTTCTTTTTATCCAGGTTTTTAGCGAGTAGGGTAACAATGTTGAGAAGGTTAGATGTTGTGGAGCAATTAGGCAGAAAACCATGTTGTTCCTCAGAAAACCATCTGTGCATTTTATTATATATTTTTTTATACAGAATAGACTCAAATATTTTTCCAAGTACAGACAGTACTGCTATCGGTCTATAGTTTTTAATGTTATCTTTAGGGCCATTTTTATGTACTGGAATAACTTTAGAGGTCTTCCATTCTGTAGGATAGATGTTTGTTTTAATAGAAAGGTTAAATATATACTGTAGGGGTTTTGTGAAAATTTCATAGCCGTCTCTGACAATGTATTGCGGTATACCATCTGGACCCTGAGTAGTTTTGTGCGATAGTCGCATCATAGCCCTTCGGACATCACTTTCATGTATGCAGTCAATGTTAATTATTTGAGTCACTGTATTAGGACACATATATGCTCTTTCTACGTTAAGTTGTGGCTTATTCGATAGAAATACGCTGCTAAAATAATTCGAGAAGGCATCTGCCACCTGTTTAGGAAGCTGGTCTCCGAAAGTAGCTTGCTCATTGTTTTTCCGATTACTTTGCACAAACGCCCAGAATGTGTTAGGATCGTATTTAATGTTTTGCTCGATTCTATTAGTAAAAATAGAATAGTCTCTTTCGGTCCTATATTTTACAAGTCGCCTGTAATACGTAAAAAATGCATAATATAGCTGGTCATTATCGTTCTGCTTATAAAGCTTATGATAATGATTCTTTATATCATTAAGTGTAATAGTATTTGCAGAAAACCACTTGGGGTAGTTTACATTGGATATTTTAGGCCTCTTAATAGGAACAGTTTGATAAATTACTTTATTCAATAGCATATAAAATGTTCTAACAGCATCATTGACATTCAGACTGTGGTATAATGGAGTCCAATCTATGTCTATCAGTTCAGAGTATAACGATAAAAAGTCAGCCTTCCGGAAATTTCTCTCTTTACTGTTGTTTGTGTTTATTGTATTAAATGTGCCTTTAATACAAGGAGATGCTTTTGTGTAGTGTGTATTAATGTGAACAGTAATATCCAACGGCCTATGATGGACCTCATCCGAAACAATCCCATCGCAAGTTGATACCGAGATTTCTGCTACATTATCACTAACTAATATTAAATCTAACATTCTTCCGAGTTCGTTTAGTACTGTATTTTTTTGTGACAAATTACATTCCGAAACAAATAACTCAAACTCATGGCGTATGGTAACACTAGCAGAAGAGAGGTTAAAATCTCCCAATATAATAATAGGTAATTTATTATTTTCATTAATTATACAGCGTAAACAATTAAAACTAGCATTATATCTACTATAAGGTACAGCAGGGGGCAAGTAAACAATACAAGAAACGAAACGTACAGAGCCTTTGGTTACTATTGCACATACTATTTCATCATACTTATCGGCCTTACAGTCCAGTCGAGATATAGAGTAGGGAGGCCGGGCGGCGAGCATATTACAATGTCTTGGGTTGGAATGGCTTACCCTGTTACAGTGTTACAGGGTATTGAAAGGGTAACCCTTTCGGAAGCGTTTCATTACACCCGTTCGAAGGTGTAACTCGTATCATAGGGTTTATTTTTTAAACGCTGAAATAAAGCCCTTCAAAAACCCGTTCATCGAGTATCCGGACAGTCCCTGATCGTATGGACAGTAGTCTAAGGTATGTATGTTGCTAGGTCAGAGTTGTCCAAGGCCCCCAGTGGGCCTCTGAGATAGGTAAACGACTGTTTTCAAAAGACTACTAGTGAGACCGATAGCCTAACGTATCCCCAGAAGCATGGAATAAAAACCATTTTGGAGGTATCCCATCTATAAACAACTAGGCTTTCGGTCAGTTCCGACTCGGAAAAATGCGATATTAGATGACATTTTTGTGAAAACCTGTACTGAATCAGAGTCCATAGTCTGCTCTTCTACTGTCACAGACCATTACCTGTCATGATCGGCTTACACCTGAAAAAACCAAGAAAAGAACGTCCCTTTAAAATAAATCTGAAGGTTGATTATGACGCAATTAAAAATTAATTAAAGAATACTTGTTGGACGCCTGTTATAGAAATAACTTGCTCGTCTCAAGCGTCGGTAAAATTTGATTCAATACTTTCGCCAATAATCCTTCAAAACACAACCAAAAAAAGAAAGACTCAGTTACAACGTATATTCGAGCCGTGGGTGACTCCAGGACTAGTTAAATGCTCAATTCATAGAGACAAATTACATATAGAGGCAAGAAAACATCCTAACGATGTGATAAAAACCTTAATCTACAAGAGATAGAAACTTCTACCGTGACCTTCTTCGAAGACTAAAAAATCTATATAATTAGGAACAGATAAGTAAAGCAAAAAATGATCCGAAAAAAATATGGGAAGCCATTAAACGAATCACTTATTCTTCCTCTAGGAGAAAGAATGATCATGATCTTCTGACTACAAAAGAAACTGAAACCTCGTCTTTAGACTTGTGTAATGCACACTTCTCTATAGTTGGTCAGACTTTAGCGAATAATATTCTTCATGAGCTAAACGAAACAGGAACTTATTGGAATCCCTGGCCTCGAACGTACCTGCCTGTTCTAACATACTTCACTCTTTCTTTCAGGAGTGTATTTCAGTTGTGTCTTGGAGCTTAACCTCGCCGATTACTTATTTACATTCAGGTTACATTGTTAGTAGGATAATTATATTATTTATAGAATAAAAACACAATATTAGTTTATTGACTGTATGCGATTATCGCTTTCAATGACAAATATAAACCGAATGACAAAAGTTCTTATATAATTGAACATCGCTTAACAGTTAAACCATCCTAAATTGATGAAACTCCAATGAGATTTTGTTATGGACAAGAACCAAAATAAAACTACGAACGATAAGCCCACCCAAAAGGTGGAGTCACTCGATGTCCTGCCCCAGAGGGCTGGGACATCTAAAGTAACACAAACGAGGGAAGCCGTGACAAACACTGGCGTACCCGGGCAGGCCTCCACTGCTGGAGCTGAGAAACCCGGTAAGGGGACTCGGATTCGGCGGCGGTATGTCACTGGGCGGCCGGTGGATGAAACTGGCAAACCCGCCAGTCTGTCCCATAGCGGAAAACGCTTGGGAACGGGCGAAGGCAGCTCCAGCAATCAGAGCGTACCACCCCGTATGTCACCCACACCGGGCACATCGGCGGGCGGTTCTGACGGCGGAATAGCTTCCGAGCGACCGGCACCAGGGGGCGAGCTTAGGGGGAAAAGGAGGCTCAGCGACGCTCAAAAACGCCGTAGAGCTATAGAGAGGCAAGATGCGGCTCAAGGGGGAACTCCATCAGGAGGGCCTCAAAAGAGAGAGAGGGAAGTCAGTGACGAGAGCCCGGGCACGCATAACATACCAAAAAGTGCAAAAACCCAGGGGTCCTACAGAGACGCCCTAACTGGGACCCGGATGGTAATTGTTAATGCGAACTACCCGGAGGAGAAGCTGGACCCTAAAACGTTGGATCCTCTTAAAGTCCTACTGTGGGACCTTCTAGAGGAGACACCTGACCCCGCGCCGAGATTCTTCGTGGGGAACATGTTTGCTGGGGCCGTTCACATTATATGTGATGGACCTGAGGCAGTGCAGTGGCTTAAGTGCGTCAACGGTAAGACTGTTGACGGCACTCCACTTAAGGTGATTGACGCCAAGGATCTACCCAAACCAATTAGAATGGCATGGAGGTCCAAAACCGTAAGCAGTGTCACCTCAGAGCGGCTGCTCAAGTGACACAGCGAATGAACCCGTCCCTTCGTACTGACGAATGGAAAGTGGTCCTGTCCATATTTTTACCATTTAGGTGTGCAAATGTTCCATGGGTACCTACACAATTAAATAAAAAAAAAAAAAAATTGTTAGTCACATAAATTACAATTTACATCATGTCAATTTTACATTTTTATTATCATTACAATAACTATCATTAGATTATTAATATTATTATAACATACATATCAATTATATTCATTTAAACTTACTAGTACTAATTAAAAGATTTGTCATCAAAATATTCCTGGACCGAATAGTAGCATTTGTTTATCAGAAATTTATGTAGTTCCTTTTTAAATATTTGTTGATCTATTTTATTTCTAATACTAATTGGTAACTTATTATATATGAGAGGTGCTCTGCAAAATATGCTTTTGTGCATCATAGTAGTTTTGCAGGGTACAACACATAGTTTGCCCAAATGACGTTTTCTTTCCCTTTTTGCAAATAAATTTAGGTTTTGTCTAACGAATACTGCACATTCGTATATGTATAAACAAGGGAAAGTCAGTAGACAGTACTCTTTAAATAATGGTTTGCAGGATTCCATTGGTTTGAGGCCTGATATTGTTCTTATGCAACGCTTCTGCACTTTAAACACAGAGAGCCATTCCGTCGAGTTACCCCAAAAAACAACACCATAGCGTAAAGTGGAAGATATATTGCCGTGATAAGCTGCCATAAGTGTATCTCTGTTTGTGATATTTTTAAGTTTGAATAATCCGTAAGCGTATTGACTTATTTTTTTACAAACATGTTCAATATGTACTTTCCAGTTCATTTTTTGGTCTAAATGAAGGCCTAGAAATTTGGTATTAATATCCTCATCAATTTTCACACCCATGTAGTTGACGTTAATTGAAGAATTATTTGGTATTGGTCTTTGTTTAAAATGTATGAATTTGGTTTTTTCAAAGTTTATTTTTAGATTGTGTAATGTCAGCCAGTTAATAATTGATGTCAAAGAGTTATTCATATTAGATTCAAGTGATGTCAAATCTGGACTCGAATAAAGTATAGTACAGTCATCTGCAAAAAGAGTCATTTTGTCCTTAATTCTACTTGGCAGGTCATTAATATATATGACAAAAAGCAACGGTCCTAACACGCTACCTTGAGGCACGCCAAATTTGACTTGCCTGATTTCAGATTGATGAATTTCCTCTACTTTTGTTTTAAGACATAAATTTAATATTTGTGTAATCTGTTCCCTGTCCGAAAGATAAGATTCCAAAAGTTGGTAAGCATTACCCCTTATCCCATACTCATGTAGCTTCCTTAAAAGTATGTCAGGTCTGACATGGTCAAAGGCCTTTGACATATCCATAAATAATCCAGTGACAGGCATACCCTTATCCATATTTAGTACTACGGATTGTAGGAAATCATAAATAGCCATGTTAATATTCTTATGCTTTCTGAACCCGTATTGCTGAGGAACTAATATAGATTGTTTTTCTAAAAAAGAATATATGGAATTGTGTATTACTTTTTCATATATTTTTGCAAATACTGGTATTAGCGCTACTGGTCTATAATTCCCTATATTGAGTCTTTCCCCCTTTTTGTAGATAGGCTTAATAATAGTCTGTTTTAACTTACGAGGAAATACTCCTTGTTGAATGCTAATATTAATCAAGTGACTGAGGACAGGTGCTATAAAACTACTAACTTCTTTTATTATCGATGTAACTATACCATCCAGTCCAACACTATTCGTATTTTTTAATAATTTTATGATGTTATGTATGTCCATTGGTGTTGTTGGTGTCATAAAAATTGAATTAGATATTCTTTTCGATTGTGGATTATTATTAGTATATTCTAAGTTACAGTTATTATTTATAGGAATGTCAACATAGTAATTATTAAATGCATTACAGATTTGTTTAGGACTTTTAATTATCTTATCATTAAATTTTATTTCACTAATACCTAGCTTAGGAGAAAGATTTTTTGACCTATTTATAATATTCCACATTGCTTTTGATTTATTGTCCGACATTTTAATATAATAATCATTCTGTGCTTTTTGTGTAAGGTTTATTATTCTTTTTAACCTATTAGCATACGTTTTACACATGTTTTTATTATGAACGCTGGGGTTATTGCGATAGTTCCATAATAATTTACGTTTCTTTTTGCAGCATAGCTTTATACCCTTACTTATCCATCTAACTTTAGAAAAAGGCACAATTTTGATTTGGATATGTGGAAAACAAAGATCATATATAAGTTTGAACAAGTCAATGAAACAGTCAAAAGCTTCATTTGCTTCAATCTCCTGGTACACTTGAGAAAAAGTTAAATTTTCAATGTAATTTTTAAATTTAATTCTGTTTTCAAGTGAATAATCTCTTTTCTTAACATACCAATAATCTAGTAAGAGTTTTTTACGAAGGGGACATTTAATTATCTGTGCCAAATGATCAGATATGTTTAGGTCTATCAATTCACTGCTTGAGCTTCGTATGTTATGAACTATGTTGTCTATACAGGTGTTACTAACAGGCCTTGTAACTTGGTGAAATTCTATTTTTAAATTAAACGATAAAAGAATGTTTGCAAATTCCAAAGATAAGCCATTTTTTTTTTAAGAGGTCTATATTAAAATCACCGCAAATTATAACCTTTTTGTTTTTATTCTTACACATGTGGAACAGTAAAGACTGGAGTTGTTTAAAAAAACAATTTAATGAAGATAAGTCATATTTGGGTGGCCTATATACACAAACAATATAAATACCTTGATGACACAATTCAATGGCAGAACACTCAAATTTATTTTCCATTGACAAACCATTTATCTCATGTAGTATCTGATATTGTATTCCACATTTAACTAGTATGCATGACCCTCCATGACGAGTTTTTCTCATAAATGATGCTGCCAATACAAAATTTGGAATAAACAAATACTGCTCATCGGTTAATAACATGTTATGTTCTGTGATACACATTACATCCACTTCTTTCCCCATTTCCTTCAAACAAGCGGATAGGATATCAGATTTACTCATTAGTCCATTTATATTTTGATGAAGAACATATAAATATTTACTAACGAAAAAACATATTGTTTAACTGTACATTATCATCGTCATCCCCAGCGCTGCATGGTTCAGTTTGTGTAGTAGTATCTTTATACACGGTTGCATCAATTATATCAATATCTGTCTGAATACATTTATCTATTGATGTCTTACCAGTGTGGTTAAAGGAATGTGCTCTCATAGAGTTTAGAACATAGTTATTATAACTTGCCAGATACTTTAACTTTAAAATCTCTCTATGTATAATTCTACTTGCATGCAACTTGTTTATATAATGTGTTGGTTTACCGATTAACGTAGTATCTAATGTTACATAACTAGAATTTGTATACAATAAGCATATTTGTTTCAAAATACCATTTAACATATATTCATTAAGGTACCTGTTATTGTAGATTTTACCAACTAATACATTGGTGTGTTTAATGTGACTTAATGTATAATACAAGTAGGATTGTATATTCATGGGGTTGTTGTCGTGTTTACCTCCCATTATTAACACATAGTCCGAGTAGGTTAAATCCTTACATATTGGTATGCAAGAGCATAATATTTCTGACATAGGGGCATTAGGTTTTATAATAGACGTAACTATGAAAGTGTTCCCGAGCAAGCTTTGAAGTATTTTCCTTATACCAAAACCGGTTTCATCTGAGAAAATTATTATTCTTTGTTTGTTAATTTCATTCTTGTCCCTTATGATTTTTCTGTCCATCTGGTCCCTTATAGTATTAGAGAATATTGTTTTATTGCTTGTTTCCTCTTCCACAAGTAATGCCATGTCAGTAGTGGTAATCTCTTTACTCTGACTACGTATAATGTTCTGTACTTCACCTCCAAATGGCCAGGATGTCGGCCTCATGTCGTACTGTCTGTTTTTTACAACAGTCGTAAGGCTGTCGTGTAAATCTGGACTACATCTAATTGAATTCATAGTTGTATTTCGTGAAGATGTCTCTAGGGTCTTCTTATTTATTGCAAGAGATCCGCATCGTCGCCTGTACTGTGGTGAATAGAATTTGATTGGGGTTCTGATACAATTTTCTGTTGAACATGCTCCCACTGACTTGTACAATGTTATTTTTTGTTTACAATTTAATAATTCTTTTTTTAGCGTATGGTTTTCTATATTCAAATTATCAATTTCGTTGGTAGCGCTCTGAAGTTCCTTTTTCAATTTAATTATCTTTTCATTAAGAGTATCAATTTCCGATGTATTTTTAGTACAAGTTGGTAAACTTTCGCATGATATATTCGAGTCATACTCGCTTTCATCAAAATCTAGGCATATGTTTTGTCGTCTACTCTGAATATTCACATTTTCAAATGATAAATCCATTTTTTTAAATGTAATTAATGAAAATAAAAATGAAAATATCGCGATAAAATTTCAAAATAAGTTCTTGTATTGGGGTTTGAACTTCGACACCCAATAACAAAATAAAAATGTCCAAAATGAAACATCCGACTGCGGGCTCGAACTTGCGACTCAACAGACTTCGATCCAGTGATTTACCATTAGGCTACGCCTTCTTGCAAATAGTTTCCTAAAATTTGTGATCATTAGGTGTTTTGACTGAATAATGAGTCACCGCCACCGCTCGTTGCAACTTTTATTCGCACTAATGAGTCCAAAGTACACTTTACGCCAACATTTTTTAAATTTTGACGTCCGTTTCAATGTTTATTTATGAGTTTTATATATGTTATACTTAACTTTTCACTATTTTTTTTTCACAGATTTATCACTTATTCACTTAATTTTGAAAGTATTTTAGTTGTATCGTATATCGTGGTACACGCGAATGTCGAGGCAATGTACACTCAGCGCATCGTCCTGATGGACAAAGCCTCGGCAGAACACATAAAGGCGGCGGGATATAAGCTGCATACAGGGCTGGGAGACAGCCATTTCAAACTCCTGGACGACGGGGAGAAAAAGGAACCTGAGACGAGAGCCGACAACAGCGCGACCCCAGGTGAAGCGACGACGTCGTCTCAAAAACATCCCATCGTAGGCGAACCGGGTGGCTCCGACCAGAAGGAGTCAGCCAACACTGAGGCATACCGCGAGACCGAGGGCACCCTATCACCAGCTACCTCAATGGGTGGCCTCAGTGATCTGGACGGGCTCCGACTGGACGGGGACACCCTCACCTGCGAGGAAATGGAGGGGTCTGAAGAGGACCATTAAGACTAGACCAACACAAATGGCTAGCTTAAGGTTTGTACAGATTAATTTACAACATAATAAGGCTGCGACTGCCCTTCTGGCACGCGAACTTATAATGGACAAATACGATGTAGCATTAATACAGGAACCCTACATATACAAGGGCCAAGTCAAAGGACTAAACGGGACGGGAGGAATAATATATCATCACCGTTCTGACAATAACGTGAGGGCGTGCATCTACGTCAAAAATGACTTAGATACAATACCCTTACACAATTTCTGTTACAGAGACCTGACAGCTGTCAAAATCATACTAAAAGAGGGGGTAGGTCGGAGGACTATCTGTATAGCCTCTGCCTACCTTCCCTATGAAGCAGAAGAACCAGCTTCTCCGAAGTTAAGGGAACTCGTGAACAATTGCAATGCAAATGATGTAGACCTCATAATCGGCTGCGACGCGAATGCACACCACATCATTTGGGGCAGCACAAACATTAACAAGAGAGGAGAGAAACTACTGGACTATCTGGTAAGCTCCCCGCTCCAATTAATTAATTCTGGTAACAGGCCAACATATGTTAACGCAAAGAGAGCTGAAGTTATCGACATAACCCTAGCAACAACTAGAGCCAGCAACCTAATAGAAGATTGGAATGTTCCTAATGAGATATCCTTATCGGACCATAGGTACATTTGCTTCAAGTACAGAACACGAATAAAAAGGGGGTCTGTACAACGCCGTAACCCTAGACACACGAACTGGCCCATGTACTTAAGGGACCTAAAGGTGGAACTAGGCGATCCGAAAAGTAAGCTCAATTCAGTCATTGACATAGAATTTGAGGTAGACCGAATTGTTCAAACAATATTGAAAGCATGGAGAGACAACTGTCCCGAAAAAACGGCCAAGGCTAAGAGAATACCCTGGTGGACGCCTGAGCTAGTTAGGCTCAAGAAGGAAACTAGGGCAATATTCAATCTAGCTAAAGCCACAAAAAACTTTGAACTGTATGCTAGAAAGCTTACAGAATATAACAAAGCCGTCAGAAAGGCAAAAAGGCGTGCATGGAGGAATCACTGCCAGGAAATAGGCAGCATTCCACAATGTATGAGACTCACGAAAGCCCTGGCCACTGCCAGAGTGAACCCATTATCCATTATCAGGAAAGCTGACGGGACACTAACAGATTCTGGTGAGGAGACACTAGACGTCATGTTTAAAATCCACTTCCCAGGCTCTGAGACAAAGAAAACCATGGAGCGAGAAATCCCAATTAGCCATGAGGATGCGGAAAGACGCACAACCAAGGCAGATTGGGATACTGCTAAGAAGATCATTAACGAGACTAAAGTAAAGTGGGCCATAAGCAACTTTGAACCATTCAAATCGCCTGGCCCGGATGGAATATATCCCATCCTATTACAAAAAGTGAATAACGTACTAAACCCACACCTATGTAGGCTATATAGAGCCTGCATAGCCTTTGGGTACACTCCCCAAACATGGAGACAAGTTAAAGTAGTCTACATACCGAAACCAGGAAAGTCGGACTATGAATCACCAAAATCGTATAGACCGATAAGCCTCACATCATTCTTTCTCAAATCATTAGAAAAAATGGTAGACATACACATTAGGCAAGGGCCTCTAAAAAGATTTCCTCTACACTGGCAACAAAATGCGTATCAGGCAGGAAAATCTACAGAGACAGCCCTACATCATGTAGTGAAAAAGGCGGAAGCAGCCTTCAAAAACAAAGAAATATGCCTTGCGGAATTTCTAGATATTGAAGGTGCTTTTGACAATACGGCATTCAATACTATACAAAATGCCGCCACTAACCATGGCATAGAACCCACTCTATGCAGATGGATAGACAAAATGCTGAAAAGACGGCAACTGCAGTCAACACTGCTCGGGGATATCAGATATGCAACGACAACCAGAGGATGCCCACAAGGCGGAGTCATCTCACCGCTACTGTGGTGCCTGGTTGTGGACAAGCTCCTGATAGACCTAAACACAGGGCCACGGTATACCGTCGGTTATGCAGATGATATTGTGATACTAATAAGTGGGAAATTCCCTCACACAGTATCGGATATTATGAAACAAGCCTTAAAAGAGACAGAGGACTGGTGCAAATCAAATAACCTTTCAATAAACCCACATAAAGCAGTTATAGTACCATTCACAAAGAAGAAGGACCTATCGGGAATAGGAACTCTGAAACTATACAATACAAACATTGATTTGTCAAAAGAAGTGAAATACCTAGGTATAACACTTGACAAGGAGCTCACATGGAAAGAACATGTAGAAAATATTAAAAACAAAGCCTTGAGAATATTCGGCATGTGCCGAGCAGCTTATGGCAAAACATGGGGACTGAAACCCAGAATTGTTCACTGGATATACAGAATGATAATAAAACCGGTACTGATGTACGGTAGTATCGTCTGGTGGCCAAGAACAAAACTAGAAACCTGTAAACAAGTGCTGAACAAAATACAACGCACTGCCTGCTTAGCAATGACAGGGGCGTTTAGCACTACACCAACAGCAGCCTTGGAAGTAATCCTAGACCTAGTACCTCTACACATTGAAGTACAAGAAGAGGCAAGGAAAACACTCCAAAGACTTACTGCCCTGGGACATACATCTTACGACCGTATGCCCACCAAGCACACGCAGATAGAAAACTGGAAACATCATGACAATGTAATAGGGATGGGCAGCGATAAAATGCAACCAACCTATACATTTGAACAACAATATAATTTATACATCCCTAGCAGAGAGGAATGGAAATTGGGACTTTGTAAACAAACCGAACAAAGTCAAATTTGGTATACAGACGGATCCAAAATGAAAACCGGCACAGGTGCGGGGGTTTATAATGAAACCTGCAGTATCAGCGAAAGCATGGGCAACTTCGCGACAGTGTTTCAGGCTGAGACATATGCGATAATAACATGCGCCCAGACAATCATAGATAGGGAGACGAAAGGTAAGACCATCTACATACTTGTTGACGGGCCTGTTGGCGTGGTTGGTAGATACGCTGCCTTTCACGCCGCAGGTCGTGGGTTCGATTCCCACCCGGGACAAATATTTGTGTGCATGAACATGTCTGTTTGTCCTGAGTCTGGGTGTAATATCTATTATCTATATAAGTATGTATTTACAAAAGAAAAATAGTATATGTAGTATATCAGTTATCTGGTTTCCATAGTACAAGTTCTGCTTAGTTTGGGATCAGATGGCCGTGTGTGAATAATGTCCCAGGATATTATTAATAATATTATTATTAATACTTAGTGACAGCCAGGCTACATTAAAAGCCCTGATGTCACACAAAATCGAATCGAAACTAACCCAGAACTGTATCACGGCTCTGAACAAACTTGCCACTAAAAATAAAGTCAAACTCGTATGGGTACCAGGCCATACGGGAATAGAAGGCAACGAAAAAGCAGATGCACTGGCTAGGAAGGGATCGGAAAGTCAGTTCTGTGGACCAGAACCGTGCGTAGGGATTCCTCCAAACGTAATAGGAGCATTCCTCAAAAATGAATCCACAATTAAACACAACCAAATGTGGATCAAAACCAAGGAACTAAAACACTCCAAACAACTCATTAAAGGAGTAGACAAGAGCTGGTCCAAGAAGCTTTGGAAATACAGCAGAAACCAGCTACGACTAATAGTAGCAGTATTCACGGGCCACTACGGCACCAACTACCACCTACACAAACTGGGACTGTCGAATAGCCCGATCTGCAGGACCTGTGGGGAAGAAAATGAAACAATGCTGCATATAATATGCAAATGCGATGCACTGGCAAGACACAGAATGGCAATCCTGGGGCTGGCATATCCAGAACCAGGTGACTACAAGGATCTACCTCTAAGGAGCGTACTGGATTACGTGCAGACTTCATTCAGGGCTCTAGGGATAGAATAAAACCATTGGGGGATAGTACAAAAGATCCTGAAGGGTCGAAGTGCTGTACAGAAGTACACCCCAAACAAGATAAGAAGATAAGAATAAACCATCCTAAACTTAAAATACACACAATTATTTATACATACACAATATTCTAATCATCATGGCGGCCGAAAGACGTCCACTGCTGGACAAAGGCCTCCCCGAAAAATCTACACAATGGCCGGTATTGCGCTATCCGCATCCAGCGGTTTCCAGCGACCATCACAAGATCATCGGTCCATTTTGTAGAGGGCCTGCCTACACTGCGTGTTCATCATATCAGCCGAAAGACCTCCACTACTGAACAAAGGCCTCCCCCAAGGATCTCCACAATAGCCGGCCCTGCGCTGCCCGCATCCAGCGGCTTCCCACGACCCGTTCAACATCGTCGGTCCACCGTGTAGGGGGCCTGCCCACCCTGCGTCTTCCGGTTCGTGGTCGCCACTGGAGAACCTTTCTGCCCCATCGGGCGTCAGTTCTACGAGCTATGTGCCCTGCCCACTGCCACTTGAGTTTGGCAATTCGCTTTGGTTCGCCTGCGAATCTTAGCATTTCTGATTTGATCTCGCAGGGAAACTCCAAGCATAGCCCTTTCCATTGCTCTTTGGGTGACCTTGAGCCGCCTGATAAGGCCCATAGTGAGCGACCACGTCTCTGTTCCGTAAGTCATCACTGGCAACACACACTGGTCGAAGACTTTCGACTTGAGACACTGCGTGTTGCGGTTCATAGATGATGGACACCGCAAATATTATAACAATTAATTGCAATTAAAAACATTTGTATTACGATATGGTCCAGCGTTTTAAGGCTTGTATTACGCAAGATAGAATTCTGCTTATTATGAGTGATATAACGGCTTACTGTAAAA
Source organism: Pseudoips prasinana (assembly GCA_951640165.1). Lineage (NCBI taxonomy): Eukaryota > Metazoa > Arthropoda > Insecta > Lepidoptera > Nolidae > Pseudoips > Pseudoips prasinana. Next base: position 3,219,412 of record OX621264.1, read on the forward strand.
GATGAACTTAAAATATCCAGTTGTTCCATTATGGACGCTGCTTAGTGCCACATAGGACGAAACAGGATTTCTTTAACAAAATGTCTTTTCACCCCAGATGCGTTCATAGTCCGGTCAAATTAGACTAAAATAGGGGTAAGGTTACAATAATTCCCATTAGGCTGAAAATTGGTAGGATCGTTCTTTACAAGTAAAGTTTAGTTTAAAGTGTTCTATGCATTGAAAAAGGCATGCTGAGATGGTTTGGCCATTTAGAAAGGATGAATGAAAGAAGATTGACAAAAGAAGTATACCTGGCCTGTGTGAGTGGGACAACCGGAAGGGGAAGACCACGTCGAACATTCTCTGACCAAATTGGAGATGTTCTCAAGAAAGGGCAGGTCAGAAGTACCCTAAACCGGCGAGCATGTATGAAGAATATAATGACAGTAATCGAGGCAAAAGAAGTATGCAAAGATCGTGACAAATGGAAATCCGTTGTCTCTGCCTACCCCTCTGGGAAACAGGCGTGAGTCTATGTATGTATGTGTGTTCTATGCATGGCACCAATCATCCTTAACAAACTTCCAAAAGCCTGGAAAGAACTACCTGACAATGCTTTTAAGAGCAAAATAAAGCTTTTAGTAGACAAAGCTTATTATAATGTCTCCGAATATCTAGCCGATAAGTTTTAGGACATATTGTTATTAATAGTTCAATCATAATATTAGGGTTCAAATCTTTTACGTCATGATTTTTAATTCACTTTTGACATAATATGGTAATTAGTTATTATTTATTCTTATTGTATACAGATTGTTATTTTCCTTTTTCTCTCAATTGACATAATTATTGTACATTCAAATATTTGCACGCCATTGTATGGCAAACATGTCTGAACTAAATATGTTAATACGTTACATCTTACATGCAATTTCATTGTTATATGTATACACATGTTTACGAAAATAAATTACTTACTTACTTACACTATTACAAAGGAAATGTAAAAAGTCCTCATCGATATCGACGTGCAAAAAAAAAACTTGTGTGTACTTATGTACACGCGTTAGAAGTCATACTTCTTAATATACAACTTGAACATAGTTATCAATTTTCATACCACCGAACTAACTTCATGCTGTTAAATTTTTTGGTGTCGGTGTGCGTGCGCATCGTAAAAATTCACTCTCATCATTTTTCTCCATCGAGCCAAAAGAAGTATAACTTCAAAAAAAAAATACTTGGGGTCAAACGTCACTAAGACGGGTTTTTGGCGATTTTCAGCAAAACGGTAAGTTTTATCATGAAATAAGGTGACTCAAAATTGTAGGTTAAATACTTAATTATCTATAAAAATGTCTCAATACTTTTTTTTCTAAGAGCCACCGTTTTTAGATAGAACGATTCAAAAAGTTTGAGGTAGTGTATTAGCGCGTTTTTTTAAATGTGGTTTCTCGGGTAGGCTTATTCCACTGATCTGTTGTGATTCTGTTCAAATTGGGGCTATTGAATGACTATAAATATTGGCAAGGGTGGAAAATGATAAAAAGTGTATAAATAAAAAAAGTCGTTATTGGGGCAATTTACTTGCACCTAGAATGAAGAAGGCAAACAAGGAGAAGAAGAAGAAAAAGAAGAACAGGAAGCAGAAGTTTCTGATAATTTAGAGTCTGATGGATAATATTCCTATTTTTTTTTATTTACACCCCTTTTATCATTTTCAACCCTTGCCAATATTAATAGTCATTCAATAGCTTCAAATTAAACATAATCACAACACATCAGTGGAATAAGCCACCGGGGAAACCACATTTAAAAAACCGGCCAAGTGCGAGTCAGATTCGCCCACGAAGGGTTCCGTAGCAGCAAGTATTTCAGTTGATTAGATAAAAGCAAATTGCGGTTTACGATTTATGACGATAAAAAAAACTACTAGCTAGATCTCGTTCAAACCAATTTTCGTTGTTAGTTTGCATTTGTACATAACGTACATCATACATTTTATTTAGTTTTATCATTCTCTTATTTTAGAAGTACCGGGGGGGGGGGGCACTCATTTTACCACTTTGGAAGTCTCTCTCGCGCAAACTATTCAGTTTAGAAAAAAAAACATTAGAAACCTCAATATCATTTTTGAAGACCTATCCATAGACAGTTTCAGTTCTATGTATGGGGAACCCCCACAATTTATTGTTCTTTTTCTATTATTGTGTAAAAATCTTTATGCGGTTCACAGAATACATCTACTTACCAAATTTCAAAAGTACAGCTCTTATAGTTTCGGAAAAAAGTGGCTGTGACATACGGACGGACAGACAGACAGACAGACATGACGAATCTAAGTAAGGGTTCCGTTTTTTGCCATTTGGCTACGGAACCCTAAAAACGCGCTAATACACTACCTCAAACGTGGCGTGGAAACGTGTGCATATTATGACCATTACAACTCTTTCAACTTTTTGAATCGTTATAGCTAGAAAAAGTTGGCTCTTAGGAAAAAGTATTGGAACATTTTTTTATAGATAATTATCTAATCTACAATGTTGTCTCAGCTAATTTTATGATAAAACTTACAGTTTTGCTGAAAATCACAGAAAAAAAACGATCGCACACTCTGTTGAGACTGGCCGCCGAGGCCGAAATTCGGCTAGGAGGATATTATTATATTATTATTACTATTAACAACACTCCGGTCAAGTTATCGGTAGTATAACTACCACATTTTTTTTATATTTTCACTATTTTGGTATTTCCCGATGTGGACCATTGTACGTGAGCCATGGCGGAATCACTCCATCCAGCCCACCTCCTTCTCAAGGCCTCCGTAACAGTTCTTGGTGATCCCAAAATTTCTCTCCGGATTTTCACGATGCCTGTGCACTCGAGGAGCCCATGCGCGACCGTTTCGTCAGCGTGCACGCACGCTCTGCACAGAAGGCTGTCAGTTGAGTGAGCAGTGTCCGGTGATGGTCCCCACCACAACGCCCAGGCTTTTCCTGCTAAGTCGTCGCCTAACGTGCTTTGACTTTAACAATAAAAAAACGAAAAATATATGCTGAAACTCAACTTTAATCTCAAAATTTATTGTACGCAATTTTGTATAAAGAGTTTTATTATGTTTTTCACGAAGTGATATCGAGTCATGTAACGTAATTAATGCACACCCTCAAACACCCCAATTAGAATATTATGTTGTAATAATAATACATACACAGAATTTTTGAAGTTATACTTCTTTTGGCGCGATGGAGAAAAATGATGAGAGTGAATTTTTACGATGCGCGCGCACACCGACACCAAAAAATTTAACAGAATGAAGTTAGTTCTAGGTGGTATGAGAGTGAATTTTTACGATGCGCGCGCATCGTGCGCGCGCATCGTAAAAATAACAGCATGACGTTAGTTCTAGGTGGTATGAAAATTGATAACAATGTTCAAGTTGTATATTAAGAAGTATAACTTCTAACGCGTGTACATAAGTACACACAAGTTTTTTTTTATTTAACATGTATATGCATTGTTATTTACCTACTAAATTAGTTTCTTGGAATAAAGTTTATTTTTCTTTATTTTGTATTGAATGGTGGAATTTGTATGAATAGGTACTAATAAAACTGCGAATTAAAAAAGTCTTATTGCTTTGACTTATTGTCCATTTCAAATTATTTTGTCTGTACAGGGTTAATATGACAATAATTTCCGTACATATAATTATTTTTGGAATTAAAATTACACGATTCAGTACACGATTCTGAACAAACTATTTTCAGGATGTGCGTAAATTCAGTTACATGTTGTATAGAGGACATACTAAAACCTAACTAAAATCCTTAACCCAAATATGCACAGAAGTTTATTTAGTCGTACCGTGGCGTTGTGGATACATTCCCAGTTTGTCATTTATGCATGACTATGGTAGTCAAAAGGTTAATTGGTCTATGAGATTAAAATGTATTACATTATACATCATTGTTTACAGATACTTACTTATCGTATGGGCAGTGATTACTCTAGTGTTAGAGTTATTCAAGCCGCCCAGTAGGACTCTGACATAGCCTAACGATGATAACGTGCACTCCGAAGCACGGAGATGCTCAGAAATTAAACCACTTTGGCGGTCACTTATCTATGGACTGACCGCGAGCCTAGTTGCTTAACCTCGCCAAACACTTACTGACCGGCGAAAGCATCTGGCTATGATGTAGCTAGACTTTGTTCAGTTTTACAGGCAAAATAAGCTTCTTATAATTTAATAATAATAATAATATCTAGGGACAATGACACACAGATCATCCTAGCCCCAAACTAAGCTAAGCTTGTACTATGGGTACCAGGCGACGAAATACATACTTATATAGATAGATAAATACTTATATACATAGAAAACATCCATGACCCAGAAACAAATATTCGTGCTCCTCACACAAATATTTGCACTTACCGGGATTCGAACCCAGGGCCACCAGCTTCGTAGGCAGGAGCACTACCAACTAGGCTACGGTGACCGTCACGTGGCCCCAATATGGAGTCACCACAAATGATGATGGCACGTCCGTGCCCCACATGTGCGTCACGGGCTTCATACATGGCGTCACTCTATTTGTTACTCATAAGTCCGTGCCCCCACATGAGGGGTACAAGAAAAACTGCGGAAAATTCTAAAAAAAAATGTTTTTCGGGTATAAGACATTTTGTCCGTTGTACTAACATATTTCAAAATAGGTACGAATTCGACATTAACTCAGTGGAACTTCTTAACTAAAGTCCACTACTTACACCTTGTATAAGGAAATATCCTGTTGGTTGATATGATCCGGATCCCCGTCTTATGTACGTTCGTGCCGGATTAATACACATAAGGGCCTCCTAACCGAATTTCAATGGAGACTAGCAATTTGCGGATTATTCCGATCTGTCACCTCGCTTTATCCCCTTAGGGAGACAGATCGGAAAAATGTTTGATCTGTCCCCCTGTTAGCAATGAGGGGACAGATCGAACTTTATTCACTCCTTAATGGTTTCATATGTCCCCCTAACACTGATAGGGGGACAGATAAAACTTTTGGAGTGAACAAAGTTCGAGCTGTCCCCTCATTGCTAACAGGGGGACAGATCAAACTTTTTTGTCCTACAAGGGGACAAAGCGGGGTGACAGATCGGAATAATCCCCATTTGCGCGGGACATATTATAGTGCACAAGTATCTGCGCAAACACAGGGGCACTTTCTATTCCATCACTAGCGATACGATCCGGAAAGAGGTCAGGTGCAGGATCGACGGCTTTACGGGCTCTCCGAGGCACGGGGGTATTATACCACCAACTCCTAGACTTCTGGCTGATACTGAGAAATTTTTCATTAACAAATAATCCCTAAATTATATTTTGCACGGACCGCACGCGTATAGGTATCAACAAGGAACAACTTCCGTGCGTTTAAGCGCTTTTGCCATACCTACTATTGGAATCAAATATAACAGCTCACTTAGGACCCTTAAATTGATCCTCGGTGCTTTTGCAGCTGGCTTCTCTAGTTGCAATTCTCTCGATCGCCTCGATATATAATTCTGTCTCCCGCTTTGGAGGGAAGTGGAACTATCTCTCTAACTCCTCCTTGTTTCCTATCCAAGACAGTTGTCGCGATTCCCCGGGACGTGCCTGAGCCTCACCGCTCAGTGTCAATTAATTGTGTGCCACTGTTGATCCTGGCTTACAGAAATTGCAGTGGTGGGTAAGAGGGAGGGACTAGTCCCAACCCGGGATTCGAACCCAGGACTTAATTATCTCCGGTTTGACACGGTACTACTAGAGACGAAAGAGGTAGTCGATTCTTACATATACTCGTTGTTTTCAATTCTTTAATTTTAATACCGTCACCGTAGCCTAGTTGGTAGTGCTCCTGCCTGCGAAGCTGGTGGTCCTGAGTTCGAATACCGGTAAGTGCAAATATTTGTGTGATGAGCACGAATATTTGTTTCTGACTCATGGATGTTTTCTATGTATTTATCTATCTATATAAGTATGTATATCGTCGCCTGGTACCCCCATAGTACAAGCTTTGCTTAGTTTGGGGCTAGGATGATCTGTGTGACATTGTCCCTATACAAAAAAATACAATTGCTAAATGTAACAATAATAGCTTAGTAACTTGCTATTTATTATTTATTTAAGGATATTAAAAAAATATGTGACGAAACAGAACGCACGGACGGACTAATTCAAAATATTTTGTTGATTTAATTACTGTTTTTAAACTGTGTTTATGTAATACACTGTGAGCTTGACAAGTACAAGTGTATGTAAATACCCAAGTTTTGAATAAATTTCATTATTTCATTTCATTACTCAAAATACAAAAGCAACTTTACAAAGAACTATGTGTCTGTGTGACTGACGGCGAATATAACCACCCCATCTCATCCCGTGCCCCCCACGGGATGAGATGGGGTGGTTATATTCGCCCTCGGGATGTCGTAGGAGACATCCCGAGGGAATATCTAATAATAATAATGTCCTCCTAGTCGAATTTCGGCCACGGCGGCCAGTCTCAACAGAGATTAGCCATCTGCGCGGGACATATTATAGTGCTCAAGTGTGTGCGCAAAGACAGGAGCACTTTCTATTCCATCACTATCATGATCCGATGGGACGCCTAGGCGACACGACCAGAAAGAGGTCAGGTACAGGACCGACGGCTTTACGTGCTCTCCGAGGCACGGGGGTATAATACCTCCAACTACCAGACTTCGGGCTGATGCTGAGAATTTTTTCTTTTTACAGAAAAGACCCAAAATCACTTTTTGGCACGACCTGGGATTTGAACCCAGGACCTCGTTCTCGCGGGTGAACACGCTACCGCTAGACCAACGAGGCAGTCAACTTCATTATCTGAGGTTTGACACGCTACTGCAATAGACGAAAGCGGCAGTCAATTCTTACACATGCTCAAAATACAAAAACAACTTTACAAAGAACTATGAGACATCCCGAGGGAATATCTACCATAGAACTGGCAACAGATTGCTGTATGTACTTGTACTATGACCATCATACTGCGATCGCCAACCCGTCTGCCAAGCGTGGCGATTATGGCATATCCCCTAAGATGATTCTTGGGGGAGGCCTTTCACCAGCAGTAGACTTCTTACAGCTGTTATGATGATGTTGCTGTTTCGCTGACTGCGATGAATATCACCACCCCATATCTTCCCGTGGGGGGCGTAGAAGGGTGGCAGTATGAGAAGTGTCCTCTACTGCCACCACGTGTAAGCAGCTCCGGGAAGACAGCGATCTGTTTGTGGCGCAGTCGCTGTGCCGGACGGGCAGGAGTCGGCAATCCATAGCCCTCCCAGGGTACGTGTCCCGACCATCGGGGACATGGCGCAAAAGGGGAGCACCGGAGCAGTATACCCGCGTTCCCGGGGCTCCCCCTATCAGGCGCCAAGAGAAGTCCATGGCAGGTTAGGTTTAGTCGGTGCGAGTCCGACATACCCACCCGCAGACACTTTTTGCGGGTGGCATGCGTAGGCATTCATCCTGCCTTATCAAAAAAAAATGCATGCCTTTTCATTTCTGTGGTTTCCATATTTCCCGGCAATTTTAAATTTGGAACTGTTCTATATTCGAATGTGTTTAAATTTTGAATCGCAAAACAGTTGAAAGTATTAGGATTAATACTATTGTTTAGTCACAGTGTCGATTGGAATCTGTCAGGTTACGTACGAAAATAAATATTTGTAAGGAAAATTTTCATGCAATAATTTTCTACAACTTTAGAAGAGGCCTGACACGGCTTCAGTGTTTTGAAGAGCTAACTTCTGTGTTCAGTGATGAAGCCTCATGTCTGCGGACTGTCGAACGCTTGTATTTAGAATTCCAGCGTGGACATACTAGTGTTAGTGACAAATCTCGCGAAGGACGCCCAAAATCCGCCTTCACTGAAGATAACATCATTGCTGTGAGAAAACTAATTCTCGAAGATCATCATGTGATGTATCGAGAGATAGATGCTCTATTAGGCATCTCAGGGACAACCATTCAGAAGATTTTGGATGAAGCGCTTGGTGTGAGAAAGCTAGTTTGCCGTTGGATACCGCATCTGCTTTCCGACGATCACAAGGCGGTCGGCGTCAGATGGTGTAAGAAAACTCTGCTAAGGTTCAACCGAGGAGAGTCAAATCACGTCTACAACATAATCAGTGGTGACGAATCTTGGATCTATGCCTACGATCCTGATTCCAAACAACAATCTACAATCTGGGTCTTTCAAGACGAGCCAAAGCCGACTAAAGTTGTTCGTTCTCGAAGCAATTCAAAGTAGATGGTGGCCACGTTCGTTGGAAAAATCGGTCATGTTGCGACTATTGCATTCGAAGATCATAGAACGGTTAACGCAGAGTGGTATACCACAGTTTGTTTACCACAAGTCATCGCCCGAACTTCGAAAATCTAACTCAAAGCGACGCATCATCCCACACGACAACAACGCAAGCTCACACAGCGTTCGTCAAACGATTGAGTATTTGAAGCAGGAAAAATACATTTTTGACCATCCTCCAAACAGCCCTAACCTAAGCCCTAACGATTTCTTTACATTTCCTAAAACTAAGAAAAGTCTTCGTTGTCAAAGGTTTCATAGTATAGTAGTAGTATAGTGATGAGTCTTTAAGAGATATTTTCAGATCGAAGGGCTACCTTACACTGACAGGGATCTATATTCTGGAACTATGTCTATTTGTTAAAAATAATATGCAATATTTTAGTTTTAAATCAGACTCAAAGAGGAACATTCGTAGACAATATAAATATGACATAAATTTACCCAGAATAAAAAACATGATTTATTATAAAAGTACTTATATATCTGCTATTCGTGTATATAACCACTTACCATCTGATATAAAGCAATCAAATGGAACATTGTTTAAAACGAAATTAAAGAATATGTTAAAAGAGAATGTTTACTATAGTTTGCATGAGTTTTTTGCCAAAAAATAATGTGTTATTATTACTTAGAATAAATTAAATAGACTTGTATTGCATATCCGATATGGGTAGACTGTTGATCCTAAAAACTGTTACGTTATGATAAGACCTTATTGTACACAGTTACTTACGCAATAAAATAATTCTTTGTCTTTATCTTACCTTTATCCAGTCCGATGAAGAAGCAGTCGTGGTCCTCAGAAGGGCGGGTGGGAAGTCATGAAATCGAATGAAACATGCTCTATTATTTAATAGTGTTTTAGTAGTATTTAGTTATACAAACCAGTGTATAACAACGATAACATACAATATTAATACTCCTCCAGACTAAAAGCAATGACACAATTAAGTAACATTGCTGTTATAATATGCGTAGGCGTACCCGATGTAGTGTGATGCCTTTGATTTGTGAACTGTTAGCACAAAGATAAGATTTAATGTTATTTTATTTACCTACCAATAGACTCCTAAAATCTGGCATATAAAAATCTAAAGTATTTTACGCCGTTTAATTACCACTCGCCAACCTGACGTCACCTTGGCGGCAGATTTTGTTTTTCGTTTCATATCGTATCGGTAATACTACTAAATATTTTTGCTGAGCTACTAAATACTACTAAAACACTATTAAATAATAGAGCACGTTTCATTCGATTTCATGACTTCCCACCCGCCATTCTGACGACCACGAAGCAGTCGACGCTGTCAATTCAGCCATTTTGAACACTAAAATAAAATAAAAAAGGTTTTTATTCACGTAGACTTTAAAAAAGCGCTTGTAAATAGTCAGAACATGTTTGTAGTAATATAGTTGTATACATTATTATTTCTAGTAACATAGATATTTAGGTACACATTGTATTGATTGTATGAAAACATTCATAAAAATTATTTTATAATAGCAATGCTATTTAGCTAGCTCGTATCAAGTTATTGTCACTTTAGAGTGGAACAAATGTTATAATAACCGGTTTTAGCGAATGGAAATGTGTATAAGGTTCTGACAGCTGTTATGATGATGTTGCTTTATCGCGGACTGCGACAAATACGATCACCCCATCTCATCCCGTGGGAGGGCGTAGAGGTTCTCCCGAGGGAATATCTACCAGAGAAAGCGCAGCGGCGTCTCTGTGAGCGTCCGTCTTCAAAGCGTGGCGATTATAGAATATCCCCTCCATTCTTGGGAGGAGCTTTTGTCCAGAAGAGGACCTCATTTAGCTATGTATAGGACTGCACGTGTGGAGCAGCGCTAAGACAGTCGCCTTGCCGCTTCGTGGCGCCGGACAACTATTTGTGTGACCCATAAATAGTCTTGAGTCTGAATGTGATTTGTGTCCGTCAATTATATAATAATAATAATATCTGGGGACAATGTCACACAGATCATCCTAGCCCCAAACTAAGCAAAGCTTGTACTACGGGTACCAGGCGACGATATACATACTTATATAGATAGCTAAATACATAGAAAACATCCATGACTCAGAAACAACTATTCGTGCTCATCACACAAATATTTTCACTTACCGGGATTCGAACCCAGGACCACCAGCTTCGTAGGCAGGAGCACTACCAACTAGGCTACGGTGACCGTCAATATAAATATATGTATGTATGTTATATATGTTTGTAAAGTACCCCGCGACACAGGGATTAGATTCCATAATGCGGGCGATGTGTTTAAAAAAAAAGAAAATGATGTATTTCCAATAATAAATCTATCATTCTCAATTAATGCAATATTGATTTTTAATATTTATTCATGCATCAACTGTGCTTGGAGAACATGAGATTATTTTTATTTAAAATCCAACACTTCGACATTCCTGTGAGACAAGTTAGGTATCATTTCAACTATGTCACCAGTCAATTTCCTGGGACATTATTCACACACGGCCATCTGATCCCAAACTAAGCAGAGCTTGTAGGTACTATGGAACCAGATAACTGATATACTACACCGTAGCCTAGTTGGTAGTGCTCCTGCCTACGAAGCTGGTGGTCCTGGGTTCGAATCCCGGTAAGTGCAAATATTTGTGCGATGAGCACGAATATTTGTTTCTGAGTCATGGATGTTTTCTATATATATAAGTATTTATCTATCTATATAAGTATGTATATCGTCGCCTGGTACCCATAGTACAAGCTTTGCTTAGTTTGGGGCTAGGATGATCTGTGTGACACTGTCCAAGGTATTATTATTATCATTTATTCATATATATTTCTTATTAAATACATTTTAAAATATATAAAAAACAGAAATATACATTTTAAAATATAAAAAATAGGATTTGCAACCGGCAGCAGGAACAGGGTCTATGCTACCGGAGGTTACGACTCTAGAGACAGGAACCTCCTGACAATGCGAGCCGTGTCCAAAAGCACCGCTTTTTGGATCTTGTTCTTGACCCAACCGCCTAGCGTCAGCCTCTTTAGGTGTTTTTCGAGGCTCTTTGCTATTAATCCATTAGCAGAAACGACTATCGGTACAATGATAGCTGAGTCAACATCCCACATGCTGACAATCTCCCGCGCAAGATCCAAATATTTAATTTCTTTTTCTTTTTCAGCCTTCAGAAGATTTTCATCATGCGGGATGGTAACATCAACCATCACTGTGCAGCGTTTTTGTCGATCTATCATTACAATATCGGGTTTGTTGGCAATCACAGTCCTGTCTGTAATGATAGATCGATCCCAGTATAACGTGATAGTACCATTATCCAGAACTGGCGCAGGTGCATACCTGTAATAAGGCACCTCTGAAGCTACAAGGCCATGTCGCAGAGCAAGTTGTTGATGAATAATCCTGGCTACGAGGTTGTGTCTGTGCAAATATTCACCATTTGCTAGTCGAGAACAACCGGAGACAATATGTCTGAGGGAATTCACCGGGGCGATAACATGCTCGACAAACATCGTTTGTGCCATCTTTTAGAATATATCTCCGGTAGTTTCTCGTCATCATAACTTCATCCATAATTGCACAGACAAAACCCTCAGTCTCAGCAAATAGTTCACCGCATCGTAGCCAAGCCACAGATGCAAGCAGATCCACATCGGGTGCGTGAAGAGCACGATAAAACCTGCCATGTAACTCCTTGCCCTGCCACACTGCCCTGCGATCATCAGTGCTAAGTACCACAGGTTTACGCCAGTTTCCTTTTGCCATTGACAGCGGGGTTAGGCCTTTATCTACAGCAACCACCTCCGCATGCATACCCCCCGTGACAGCGGTGCGGAGAAAGTACTCCCTGAGGCTACACACCTCGCGGTTATGTAGGTTCTTGGCGTTTAAAAAGCCTCGACCCCCACACTTCCGCGGGATGTACAGCCTCATCACCGATGAACGAGGATGATGCATGCGGTATGAAGTTAACAGTAGACGGACCGTCCGATCCAGGGTTTCTAATTCAGCTTGGGTCCACTTGAGTATGCCGAAGGAGTACATCAACACTGGCATAACCCAGCCATTGAAGGCACGCACCTTGTTTCCACCTGTTAAAAGACTTTTCAGAACTTTTTTAAGGCGGGATAGAAAGCGTTCCCGCAATGACTGTTTTACATCAGTATCATTGATGCCCAATGCCTCCGTCATACCCAAGTATCTATAAGTCTCGGTCTCGCAGAGGGACCTAAGGTGAATGGAATCTGAAAGTTGAATTCCTTCAGATTGCATTATGTGCCCATGTTGTACATGCATGACCGCACACTTGTCAATACCAAACTCCATCCTGATAGAGTTACTAAAATTTTCAGTAACCTTTAGTAAACCTGTCAATTGAGAGTTGGTAGAAGCAAATATTTTTAAGTCATCCATGTAGAACAAGTGTGATATGATTTGACCTCCTCTGCGCAACCGATAGCCTAATCCTGATTTCTCAAGCAATGTGCTTAAGGGATTCAAGGCTAGGCAGAACCATAGTGAACTTAAACTATCACCCTGGAATATTCCTCGCTGTACCCTAATTGGTTCGCCGCTACCAAGTACTTGTTGAGACCCTGGACAGAGAAGGACTGTTCTCCAGTGCCCCATACATGACATAAGGAAGGCACGTAGAGTTGTATTTATTTTATACAACTCCAGTACCCTCATCAGCCATGCATGCGGCACAGAGTCATAAGCCTTTTTATAGTCTATCCAGCATGTCAACAAATTTCTTCGATTTCGACGAACCTGCTGGTTAATGGTCATATCTATGAGGAGAAGCTCTTTTGTACCGCGGGCCCCACTGCGACAACCATTTTGTGAGATAGACATTATTGTATTAGATTCTACGTGTCTCGTGATTTTTGTTTTTATAATAGATGTAAGTAATTTATACATTGTAGGGAGACAAGTTATCGGTCTATAGTTTTTGGGGTCCACGGAACTTCCAGATTTAAAGAGCAAATGGGTTACGCCTAGTGTCATAAACTCTGGGAGCAATCTTGACTGTAAGGCTTCCTGGAAAAGGGACGCTAAGCGGGCATGTGAGCTACGTAACCATTTAATCCAGAAATTATGCAGTCCATCTGATCCTGGTGCCTTCCAGTTAGACATAAGACGGACTGCACTGGTTACGTCTTCTTGGTGTATGTTTATATCATCCATTTCTTTTATTGGTTCACATGCTCGCTCAACGTCCTGTATCCAGTCACCTACGGAGTAGGAGACGGGTACTGACCAAATACTGCGCCAAAATGTAGATATCATTTCCGCATCTGGTGAGCATCCATCTACTGCTTGATGTGATTGCTCCCAGTTTCTGTAGACCCATTTTTCGTTCCTTTGGAACATGTGGTTCTGATTATAACGAATAACAGAATAACGTAATAACGTTATTATTATTATTATTACATATACTACTTTTCTTTTGTAAATACATACTTATATAGATAATTACACCCAGACACAGGACAAACAGACATGTTCATGCACACAAATATTTGTCCTGGGTGGGAATCGAACCCACGACCTCCGGCGTGAACAGCAAGCATTTGCCAACCACGCCAACAGGCCAGTCAATTCCATGTTGCTCATTTCTATTTACCAAAAAGTAGGGGTTATGAATAGAAAGACATGAATATTTTAGGTACTTATTTAATATATCAATACTCAAGTGCGAACTCCGACTGCAAAATTAATTTTATATTTATGTAAACATTCTGTAAGTCAACCAATTGGTACATACACAAAAACACAATCCAATTTCGATTTATCACAATTTTGTAGTGTTTTTGATACCAGCAACGTTAATAAAAATAGACGAATCTATCCTATTGCTGGGCTTAGTCGAAGGACCATAAATGTATCAAAAGTTCAAAGGACCATAAATCTATAAAAGTCCAAAGGACCATAAATGTCTCAATAGTTCGAAGGTCTATAAAATTGAGAAAATCTATTTTTAATAACGTTATAGGTAGTTCAGATAAACTAGGTTTCAGGTCCTTAAACTGCTTGGCGACTCAAAACATTAAACTATTAACATTTCCAAAATTATAATTTGAAGACATAGTGTTAATTCCACTAGATGACAGCTAATTTAAATGATTGGATTTTTCTAAAAACAAATACACATCTGTCCGACTCCGACACGTGTTTCACCTCTCCATCAAACATAATCAGAGAATATTGGTTAATCATGCGCTAAAGATAATTAACTAATATTAAGCGGAATTATCACTACTAGTAATTTTGATTTATCTTATTTCCCATGATTACAAATTTTGATTTATCTATACAATAGTTTTACAAAATGATTGTCCCTACAAGACCCTCAAGAGCCCATATCGGTTCTAAGGGTCCTGAGGACTTGTGGTCCTGTTTAGAATTATACAACATAATTATTTTCTGCTTCCAAGGTTGACTGCGCTACGCATGATGATGCGACCAGCAAATGATGTTCTATCAAAACATCAACCCTCAGGCTTAAGTGGTAGGCAGAATACCTAGTTATAAAAGACTAATTCACATTATAACACTTAAACTTAAAGGCTGAAATATTTCATAACTGAAAAGAAGAGTATAATAATACAAATTGACATGGCTAACTTTATATCAGAAGTGGACAACTTAAATAAAGACATTGATCTGCAGATTGAAATAGCTAACTTAATATCAGAAGTGGATAACCTAAATTAAGACATTGATCCGCAGATTTAAATGGCTAACTTTATATCCGAAGTGGAGAACTTAAATAATGACATTGATCTGCAGATCGAAATGGCTAACTTTATATCAGAAGTGGATTTACTAAATAAATACATTGATCTGCAGACTAAAATGGCTAACTTTATATCAGAAGTGGATAACCTAAATAAAGACGGAGTGGATAACGTAAATAAAGACACTGATCTGCAGATCGAAATGGCTAACTTTATATCAGAAGTCGATAACCTAATTAAAGACATTGATCTGCAGATCGAAATGACTAACTTTATATCAGAAGTGGATAACCTAAATAAAGACATTGATCCGCAGATCGAAATGGCTAACTTTATATCAGAAGTGGATTAACTAAATAAATACATTGATCTGCAGACTAAAATGGCTAACTCTATACCAGAAGTGAATAACGTACATAAAGACATTGACATCTTAAAATAAGGAATGAACGAGTGGCTAAAATAGTGTAAAAACCTAAACATAGAATAAAATAGTAAACTTAAATTAGGAAACAGAAAACTTAAAATCTGACAGTTTTAAAGTCAAAATAATTAAATATACTTAACCTAATATAAGATTTGTAAAAGTTGATACAACTTTAAATCTTAAACTTGAATGGGTTTAACTATTTAAAGAGTTTCTTCTAAATATGTATTCTGTCTACCCCTTAAAAACGCTTGAAGATATAAATCTACAAATTGAATACTGGTTTGAAACTTAAATACAATTACATATAAGCTTTGGTAGAAATCATTCTTATATTTAATGAAATGGGGGAGGGTCTAGGGTTAATCTTCTCTTCTTTTTCCTTCTCATACTCCTTTCAATAACAATTATTTACAATCAGCAGCAGAATTAGAGTATACAGCGTGTTTTCTTAGTCGTGTTAAATCGTTTAACCGCGTTATCCGCAGCATACAAAGGACAGAACGTTAAGTAAAAATACACGTAATGATTTATCAATCAATCCACGTAGCAATTAATCAATCAATACACATAACCAATAATCAATCACAAGTGGAAAGATTTGGTTAGATTGACATTGAAAAACGATTTATCAATCAATCAATTAGTACACGTAACAATAAATCAATTATTACACGTAACAATGAATCAATTAATTCACGTAAGCATCAATGAATACATGCGAACACATTGAAATTAATAAAGTCCAACCAAAAATAATGTTTGTACGTTTGAATTCTTAAAAAACTTTTTAACACAAAAAAGTACAATGTATTGTATTTAATAGAATTTTGTGCTACTCTCTGAAGTGATTATTTATTATTAGAAAAATGTTGTAAGTATGTTATAATTATGCGTGATAGTGTTCCCAATTCTAATGCTATAGGCCGTCTATCTATCGCGTTTTTAGACTTTACCCCAATGGAAATTAGATAAAAGAATAACCAACAAATTGAAATGACTAACTTTATATCAGAAGTGGATAACCTAAATTAAGACATTGATCCGCAGATTGAAATGGCTACCTTTATATCAGAAGTAGATAACCTAAATAAAGACATCGATCTGCAGATTGAATTGACTAACTTCTTCAATCCAGATATTCTTCTTTTGCCCAAATTGGGGCAACGCTAACCGCTTGGGCCTCATATAACTCCTGAAGGGAAGTGGAGACTGGACAGGAGGGACAAGCAGATAAATGTGCCATACGTTTGGGTCACACACTTGCAGATGTTTTTTGTGATGTGGGAATGTAACCCCATTTGCACCTGTTTTGTTTGATCCACCAACCTGGGTACGTGGTCTATTAAGAGTCCCCCAGGTTGGCCATGGCAAATTATGACCCGAAGGTGTAATAAAATCAAGTTTCTCCGGTCCATCTTTATAAATTTCTCCCTAGTTTGTTTATGTCATGTGCTGCTTTTTGATTAGCTGTTATTTTATATAACCGTAATCTTCCTGCCATTGACAATCAATATTATCATTCGTTTTCCAAACCTCAGAAGGTTCTATATTAAATGTGTTATTTTGTAGAATTTTGTGCCATTTTCTTATGTAGTACTAACCTTTTCAGCAAGATATTTCTTTTTGTGTCATTTTGTGCGTTTATTTTATGAAGTGCATAATTATAAGAATTATTTTTATTGGAATCGTGCAAGACAGTATTAATATGTACATTTTCCTCATTAGTAACAATACTAGTAGCTTTAGTGTTATTAAAATTAGAATTTTTAAGAATTAGGTCCAAATTTGTGCCAACATTATCTTTACAATTAATTCTAAGATTATTAATCATATAATTTAAATCTAAGTCTTCATTATAATTAATATTTTCTGGTGACACATTATAACCTTCGATATTTTCATTAAAATGGTGATTACTATCTAATGTATCTTCATTTGAACATGTTTTTATATCAATTGCACGACTACATCTATTCGTTAATTTGAGTCTTTCAAGCAACGGTAATGTAGTTTTAGTTAAAACAGTGCCATCAATATGGTTACTAAAATCATCATAACTTTTCTTATGGCAATTAGTTTTACTATCATCATTGAACAATTGAGAACGGAGATTACAATTCATACCAGCTTTCTTCATTTTATGAACGTAACCTTCAAGATTTTTATTAAAATCATTCCCCTCAATACCACAATGATCGCTGTAGTCAATCGAATCATTATTATTACCAGTTTTGCTAATGTCATTATATTTCACCTGTCTGGTTTGATTAAAATAATTCCAAAATTTTGGTTTGAGATCTAAATTTTTTTCCTCTTTCTTAATAATTAGGTCCGAATTTGTGCCAATATCATCTTTATAATCAATTTTAAGATTATTTATCTTAGAATTTAAATCTAAGTCTTCATTACAATTAATATATTCTGGTGACACTTTATTACCTTCGATATTTTCATTAAAATGTTGATTACTATCTACTGTGTCATTTGAACATGTTTTTATGTAAACTGCACGCCTACATCTATTCTTTAATTTGAGTCTTTCAAGCAATGGTAATGAAGTTTTAATTAAACCAGTGCCATCAATATGTTTACTAGACTCATCATTCTTCTTATGAAACTTAGTTTTGCTATCATCATTGAACAATCGAGAACGGAGATTACAATTAATACCAGATTTCTTCATGTTCATTTTATGAACAAGATTTTTATTAAAATCATACGCCCCAATACTCCAATGGTCGCCGAGGTCAACCGAATCATTATTATAACTAGTTTCAATAGTGTCATTATATTTTACCTGTCTGATTTGATTGAAATCATTCCAAAACTTTGGTTTGTGATCTAAGTTTTTATCATCCCCTTCCTTCTCTGTATTACTTGACGTTTTAATATTGATTTCACTTTGCACGCTACCAATGCCCGTTTGATAATTATGATTGGCAATATAAGATTGATTATGTAGATAATAATTATTTATAATGACATTTTTATGTGCCAACCTTATTTTTTCTAGACGTTCATTGACTGTAGAATTACTTTTACAATTATTACCAGAATCGTAACGGTAACTGTTAATATTATTTGCTTTAACATTATTGTTACTAGATTTATTATTAAAAACCGAACTACCACTAACGATATAATTTTTACCACATGTTTTTGGGCTTTCAGTTTTAAAGTATCTGTCTTTGTAATTAATTGGTTCCATTTCAACACTGGTACTATAATTATTATATTTATCGTATCGATTCTCATAATTTAGACCCCGTACTGGGCAACTATTACCAGGATTGCAACAATATTTATTATTAGAACTACCCAAATAATTAACGTTAGAAGAATTATATTCCACGGAACTGATGTTTTTACCACCTATTTCATAATTGTCACAATCTGGTCTTGTCTGAAATTGACTTTCGGTAGGATTGGTTTTATAATTAGAGACATCAAATTTTTCGTCTTTAATATATGAAACTTTACGGAAATTATCAGTGTTACCATATCGACGTCCTTCTGTGTAATTATTTCTACCATCGATTGCATCCTCACTACCTTCTATTTGGTTGTAATGTCCTATTTTACCACGTGCATTACTATTGTCGGTTATTTTACCAACGTTTTTACCACTCTTACCATCATCTTGCTCAATATTGACATTTTCTTTGTTCGTTTTATCGGTATATTTACCAAATAAACTATCATCCTGTCCCCTTTTATATAGCTTTACGACTTTAGTTACATTTTGACCACAGTTTTCATACTTCTTTTCATTTTTACCATCCCAATCCCCATAGACATTACCCCTAGACCCCCACAGCCGCATCACATCCGCATCGCTAGCCACCTAAGCGAACAGCGCTGTAGGATCAGCGTCTAAGATTTCGCATACGAATTGATCTTGTTCTAGAGGCTTCTTCACCCAGCGGCCGAGCTTAGCTTTCTCGAAGGCGGTAATAAGACGTTCTTTGGCGAGCTGTAAGGGACATAAAAGAATTTTAGTATACTTCATCATCATCATGTCAGCCAATTTACGTCCACTGCTGGACAAAAGCCTCCTCAAAGAATGGAGGGGATGACGATCGCAGTTTGATGGTCATATTTCACAGAAAAAGGCCGCTGCCCGTTCTCTGGTAGGTATTCCCTCGGACGATTTCTACGCCCCCCACGGGATGAGATGGGGTGCTGATAGTCTATGCCGTCACCACACAGCAATTAACATACTTACTGAACAGTAAAATATTTAATAAAAAAATACCCGTTCGTTTCATAGTCGGATACCTGTGTGTATTTGAACCCTATAACAATAATAATATCCTGGGACATTATTTACACACGGCCATCTGATCCCAACCTAAGCAGTGCTTGTACTATAGAAACCAGATAACTGATATACTACATATACAACTTATCTTTTGTAAATACATACTTATATAGATAATGACACCCAGACTCGGGAAAAACAGACATGTTCATGCACCCAAATATCTATCCTGGATGGGAATCGGACCCACAACAGGCAAGAAAGGCAAGCATTTACCAACCACGTTAACGGGCCGGTATCTATTATATGTAGGTATCAAAATCAAATGTCATTTATTCCGTTAAAATATTACATTTGTGAGGAATCGTCAATTTTTTTTTACCCTACCGTGCAGTGCATGACGTTGCATCTACTGAGAATTGAATATGTATTTAGAAATATATAGTACATGTATCAGTTGTCTGGATGCAATAGTACAGGCTCTGTCTAGTTTGGGATCAGATGGTAGTTTATTTTTTTATATCAGTGAGCGACAAACGAGCAAGTGGGTCACCTGATGGTAAGTGATCACCGCCGCCCATGGACAGACGCAACACCAGAGGAGTCGCGGGTGCGTTGCCGGCCTTTAAGAGTCAGCAAACTTTAAAAGTGTTGCTGACCCTTCCCTTTCTTTTTTTTTTTTTAATTTTAAGTTATGGTGTACAATAAAGAGTATTTTACTTTACTTTTACTGACCCTCCCCCCCCCACTCAAGAGCTCTGGCGACCTTACTCACACTCGGAAACACAACATTAAAATGATTAATGTTATTATTAAGGAATGTCTTCTGTAAGGTGGAGGTACTTCCCCAGTCGGGCTGCTCTTTGAGCGAATGAACGCTGTGCCCTACCCCTCTTAAAGCGTCTTTTAAGTGTAGTGTGCTAGTTTTCGCAAAATATTTATAATTAACTAGCGGCCCGGTACGTGCTTCGCTACGCTTTTAAGTATTAGTACAAATTGTTTGTATATGGGAATATAGAAAGATGTTGATTTTACACATTTTCAAGACTTTTTTTTTTATTTTCTCTACGTACAAACCTTCTCTGGACTTCCACAAATAATTCAAGACCAAAATCAGCCAAATCGGTAAAGGCGTTGTTGAGTTATAACATTACAACGAAAAGTGACATTAATTTTTATATATATAGATTTATTATAATACATTTACGAGGTCTTTTTCTAACAAGGATATAGGTGCCAGCTGCCGGCATCCATCGAAACATAGTTACGTATGACCCTCACCTGGTAAGTGGGGCACAGGGCTTTAGCTTCGTTATATAGCAGCGAGTCTATGCCATCAGGCAGTTCCACCGGTTCGACTCCCAGCTCGGTCTCCTGAAACATAACAAATTGCGAGTCGTGCTCGCGTTATAGAAGTAAAACGTATTAGTTTAACATGTTGGAAAGGTTAAGTAACTAGGCCCGCGGTCAGTCCATAGATGGGTGACCGCTAAAGTGGTTTAATTTATAGCGTCTCCGTGCTTCGGAGGCCACGTTAAGCTGTCGGTCCCGGTTGTAGCCATTAGACAACAGACGTTAAGCCATGTCAGAGGCCTACTGGGCGGCTTGAACAACTCTGACACTAGGGTAACCACTGCCCATACGATAATAATAATAATAATAATGTCCTAGCCTAATTTCGGCCACGGTGGCCAGTCTCAACAGAGATTAGCCATCTGCGCGGGACATATTATAGTGCTCAAGTGTGTGCGCAAACACAGGAGCACTTTCTATTCCATCACTCTCATGATCCGATGGGACGCCTATTGACACGACCGGAAAGAGGTCAGGTACATGACCGACGGCTTTACGTGCTCTCCGAGGCACGGGGGTATAATACCTCCAACCCCCAGACTTCGGGCTGATACTGAGAAATTTTTCTTTTTATAGGAAAGTCCCAAAATCACTTTGGCCCGACCCGGGATTTGAACCCAGAACCTCGTTCTCTGCGGGTCAACATGCTACTGCTAGACCAACGAGGCAGGCAAAATGCGATAAGTAAGTAAAACTACACAACTTCTTTTTATTGGCCTTTTCAGGTGATAGTCCAGGTTATATATATTTTTTAAACAAATGTTCTATAATTTAGTAAAAATTTATTTACCTATCTTAAATAAGAGGTATCACATAAATTGGACTCATGTTGCAATGATTACATTTTATTTTATGTACTTAAGTGACGGCCTAGAGAATATCACCACCCCCTCTCATCCCGTGGGGGGACGTAGAAGTCGTCCCGAGGGAATATATTCCAGAGAATGGGCAGCAGCGTTCTCATGAGTACCAATTTCTACCTTACTGCGATCGCCAACCCGTTTGCCAAGCGTGGCGATTATGGCAGATCCCCTCAAATGAAGGACACAATTAAACCGCGGCCCCCAGTCCCCGGCAGCCCTGCTATTCCCAGCCGTGGTAACAGCCGTGGTTACGGCAGGGCAGGGGGTGCTAAGAATCCCCGGCAGATTCCGCGTTACCAAAACCGACGACCTCTGGCCCTGGCAACATACAACACACGCACACTGCGGACCGACGAGAAGATAACCGAACTGGAGGAAGAATTGAGCAGGTTACATTGGGACATAATAGGATTATCTGAAGTCCGAAGAGAGGGGGAGGACACGATAATCCTGAAATCCGGGAATCTGTTCTATTTCCGGGAAGGCGACCAACTCTCCCAAGGTGGTGTTGGGTTCATAGTCCACAAGTCCCTCGTCCACAACATAGTGAAAATCGAGAGTGTGTCGACTAGGGTTGCGTACCTTATACTCAGAATTACCAAGCGGTATTCGTTGAAGGTCATACAGGTTTACGCGCCGACTTCGACGCACTCCGACGATGAGGTTGAGGTCATGTATGAGGATATTTCTAGAGCCATACATACCTCGAACTCTTATTTCACTGTGGTCATGGGGGACTTTAACGCGAAGCTGGGTAAACGATTCGGGAATGAGCTGAAAGTCGGGCAATTTGGAACTGGAGACCGGAATCCCCGGGGCCAAATGTTGGCCCCGGTTATATTGTCTTTATGATGAACTCCTTTTTCAAGAAGTCGGAAAACCGCAAATGGACCTGGGTAAGCCCCGATGGTAAAACAAAAAACGAGATAGACTTTATCTTGTCGACGAGTAGACAGGTGTTCAATGACGTCTCAGTGATCAATACGGTTAAAACCGGGAGCGATCACAGACTGGTGAGAGGCTCATTGAACCTAAATGTCAAGCTCCAGAGGTCCCGACTAATAAAGTCTACGCTCCGACCTTTACCTATCCACATCCAAAACCCTGAACCCTTTCAGCTCGAACTGCAAAACCGTTTCGAATGCCTAGCAGATTGCGAGGAAGTGGACTCATACCATGACAGGCTCGTAGAAGCTGTCCATACGGCTGGGTCTAAGGTCTTCAAGGCCCACCGTACAAACAGAACCAAAAAGATCTCTGACTATACCCTGCAGCTTATGGACGAAAGACGGAACATGGTTCTGACATCCTCTGATGATGCTACCAGATACCGGCAGCTCAACAGACAGATCTCAAAGTCTTTGACACGCGACACGCGCCAATTTAACACAAATTGTATTAAAGAAGCCATTGAGCGGAACAAAGGCTCTAAAGTGTTTGCAAGAGAACTGTCTGTTGGACAGAGCCAACTGACGAAGCTGAAGACTGAGGATGGCAGAATCGTCACGTCTAAACCTGAGTTGCTGGGAGAGATCGAGAGGTTCTATGGACAGCTGTATGCGAAAACCCAGTCACCTGTCGATAGTTGTGCCTCAGATCCCAGAGCACGACTAACCCAACACTTCACCGACGACATCCCGGACGTCAGCCTGTGCGAGATTAGAATGGCTCTCGAACAGCTTAATAACAACAAGGCGCCTGGTGATGATGGAATTACGGCAGAGCTTCTGAAGGCGGGTGGTACACCAATCCTACGGGCCCTTCAGAAGTTATTTAACTCCGTCATACTAGAAGGTCAAACGCCAAAAGCATGGCACAGGTGGTGCTCTTCTTCAAAAAGGGCGATAAAACCCTCTTGAAGAATTACAGACCCATCACACTGCTGAGCCATGTTTACAAGTTGTTTTCGAGGGTCATTACGAATCGTCTCGCACGCAGGTTTGATGACTTCCAGCCTCCCGAACAAGCCGGTTTCCGTAAAGGCTTTAGTACCATAGACCACATACATACGCTGCGGCAGGTTATACAGAAGACCGAAGAGTATAACCAGCCATTATGCTTAGCGTTTGTGGACTATGAGAAAGCCTTCGATTCGATCGAAACTTGGGCCGTACTGAGGTCTCTCCAAAGGTGCCAAATCGACTACCGGTATATCGAGGTGTTAAAGTGTTTGCACGAAAACGCCACTATGTCAGTGCGACTCCAGGACCAGAACTCGAAACCTATCTACTTGCAGCGAGGTGTGAGACAGGGAGATGTTATATCTCCGAAACTGTTCACCGCTGCATTGGAAGATGTCTTCAAGCTTCTGGACTGGAAAGGCTTTGGCATCAATGTCAATGGCGAGTACATCACCCACCTTCGATTTGCCGACGATATAGTAGTCATGGCTGAGACCCTTGACGACCTCGGTACAATGCTCGATGGCCTCAGCAGAGTCTCTCAACAAGTGGGTCTGAAAATGAACATGGATAAGACGAAAATTATGTCAAACATCCATGTTGCACCCACTCTAGTTAAGGTTGGAGACTCTGCACTCGAAGTTGTATGTACTATATTTACCTAGGACAGGCCATCCAACTAGGTAGGTCCAACTTCGAGAAGGAGGTCAATCGTAGAATCCAACTCGGCTGGGCAGCGTTCGGGAAGCTACGTAATATCTTCTCGTCCCAAATACCGCAGTGTCTCAAGTCGAAAGTCTTCGACCAGTGTGTGTTGCCAGTGATGACTTACGGAACAGAGACGTGGTCGCTAACTATGGGCCTTATCAGGCGGCTCAAGGTCACCCAAAGAGCAATGGAAAGGGCTATGCTTGGAGTTTCCCTGCGAGATCGAATCAGAAATGATCAGATCCGCAGGCGAACCAAAGTCACCGACATAGCCCTAAGAATTGCCAAGCTGAAGTGGCAGTGGGCAGGGCACATAGCTCGTAGAGCCGACGGCCGCTGGGGCAGAAAGGTTCTCGAGTGGCGACCACGAACCGGAAGACGCAGCGTGGGCAGGCCCCCTACAAGATGGACCGATGATCTTGTGCGGGTCGCTGGAAAACGCTGGATGCGGATAGCGCAAGACCGGCAATTGTGGAGATCTTTGAGGGAGGCCTTTGTCCAGCAGTGGACGTCTTTCGGCTGATATGATGATGATGATGATGACTTAATTTTATTATATAAACATATTATTTTAGCTTACTAAAATCAACACTTTTGTCTCGTTATTTTAAATGTGGTTTTTACCTTTAAGTAATTACTACACTGTTCCTTGTATTATTGCATGAAAGTTTGTTATTTTTTTTGTGTAAGTAATTGTTGGTGAACCTAAATAAATAACACATGTACACTCTCTATTCCGAATAGTTCAGGCGCACATCCGACAGACAGACACTATAGACATGCTACTGAGTATATTTCTTGACAGAAATATCCTGAAAAATACATTTTGCCCGGGATTAACCAATGAAGCAGGTATATCCTTAGGAGTCTGCGGGCAATAGGAAGTAACGCGTAGCAGTCTGGAAATTGAACCTGACGGACAATCCTTCATAGTTTTCAGGGTTCCTTGTAAAACACCAAAAACCTCGCAGGACTAGATAGCTAACACCATAAGCAACAACTTTTGTTCTACGAGTTTTGATAGTTTTTTAGATTTTATTTTCGTACAAAAATTAGTGTTAATTTAATTGTCTTGAGTTAGTCTTGAGTTATGTCCGAACTCTTAAAACAAAAGTAGTTGCTTATGGTGTTAGATATCTAGTCCTGCGAGGTTGTTGGTGTTTTACAAGTGACCTGTATAAGCCATATTACTACAAATTTTCATCATAATCTTTCTCATTTATAATATTAATAGCTGCCCCCCGTGGTTTTACCCGCGCTAAACTTTATAAATTATAGCCTATGCGTTAATTCAACGTGTCAGCTAACTCCATACCAAATTTTATTAAAATCGCTTCAGTAATTTAGACTTGAAGAAGTAACACACATACACACGCACACAGTCATACACTCCCAAACTTTCGCATTTATAATATTACTAGCTATTCCCCGCGGTTTTACCAGCGCTAAACTTTATAAATTATAGCCTATGTGTTCTTCGGATTTATAAGCTATATTACTACATAGTATCATCAAAATCCGTCCAGTAGTTTTTGCGTGAAAGAGTAACAAACAGTCATACGTACAAACTTTCGCATTTATAATTTTACTAGCTGTGCCCCGCGGTTTTAACCGCGTTAAACTTTATAAAATATGGCCTATGTGTTATCCTAACTATAAAAATTAGCCTATGTTCTTTCTCAGGGTCTAGACCATCTGTATACCAAATTTCATTCAAATCCGTTCAGTAGTTTTGGCGTGAAAGAGTAACAGACAGACAGACAGAGTTACTTTCGCATTTATAATATTAGTTAGGATGTGTTCTTCGGATATATAAGCTATATTACTACAAAGTTCCATCAAAATCCGTTCAGTAGTTTTGGCGTGAAAGAGTAACAAACATCCCTACTTACAAACTTTCGCATTTATAATTTTATAGTAGAATTAGTTTGGTTACATTTTCACATCACAAAACACCTGCGAGTGCGGCGTGTCACCCCAAAGTATGGCACATTTATCTACTTGTCCCTCTTGTTCAGTCTCTTATTCCCTTCAGGGGCTCTACCGGCTAAGTCGCCGAATATCGATTTCTTAAATGGCGTTTAAATAAATAAAGGTTAAAAATGACTTAATAATAATAATAATAATATCTAGGGACAATGTCGCACAGATCATCCCAGCCCCAAACTAAACAAAGCTTGTACTATGGGTACCAGGCGACGATATACATTCTTATATAGATAGATAAATACTTAAATACATAGAAAACATCCATGACTCAGAGACAAATATTCGTGCTCATCACACAAATATTTGCACTTACCGGGATTCGAACCCAGGACCACCAGCTTCGTAGGCAGGAGCACTACCACTAGGCTACGGTGACCGGCTTCAACGTTGACAATCTATTCCGGACCACTTATGACGTTACATGTAAATCAAAGAACTTGTTAGCAAATTAGAATCAGCCACTACTATTGTTGCAACTCCAGCGATGGCTTCTGTACCCGTATTTCAAACACTTGGCAATAAAAAAGAGACTGTATCGAAAAAACCAGATCAAAAATCTCAGACTCTGGAAACCTTATCTTCATCTTCAGGTCAACTGCGACTGGACATGAATAATGCTACTACTGTGACCTTGACAACTAATGCAAAGCCCAAAAGTCAACAGAAAACAGTTAAAACTGCGTCGGCGATGGCAGTTCCAGCATTGAAATTAGACGTGGCTGCTGCTAAACAGGTCCCTAAAAAATACAAGCCGAAAAAGGTGGAAGCAAACATTAGCCGTAGAAACTCTTTCACAGACGTCTCTCTTTCACACAGTGACCGTCTAGAAAATAATCCCACCTGTGTGAAGGAAGCTATCCCAAGTGTCCACGTTGAAGATTCTAGTGAACCATGGACTGTAGTAAAAGCCACGAGAAACGCGCGACCAACATCACTTTGTGGCAGCGCAGGTCCAGCCGTAACAACGTTAAAAGCTATAGAGCCAAGGAAGTACATACATTTATGGAACATGGAGTCAGACGTTGAAGAAGTAAAAAACTATCTGTGTCAGCTTTGCACTGGCGGAACATGTACAGTACAGGAGTTGAATCCAAGAGGCGACTATAAATCTTACAAGATAGGAGTGCCAAGTGCTGCCTATGAAGTATGTTTCTCAGCCGAAGTCTGGCCGTTAAATGCTAGAATTAAAGATTGGATACCATACCAAAGGCCAGCTTATCCTACTAATGTTGACGGCGCTGTCCGGAAGACTACAACAGCCAACACGCGCAATAACCAGTCCTTTCGTGGCCACACAAAAAAATAGCAAAAAACATGTTCTATTAACTGTATTTTACCAAAATGTACGTGGTCTAAAAACCAAACTACAAATGTGGCGCAACAATTTATTACTAACGGAACATGATTTGGTTGCTGCTTCAGAGACATTTCTTGACAGTTCAGTGATGGACTCTGAACTTGAGTGTGGTGATTGGACGATTTTACGGCGTGATAGAAACACACCATGCGGTGGCGTATTGCTCGCCGCGCGTGCGCCCATTATTCTATCCCGACGTCGTGATCTAGAAACTCACAATGGAGAAGATATTTGGGCCTCCTTTTCATGGCTCGGTCGTTTGTTTTATGTATGTGTTGTGTATATTAAGCCAACTGCAACAGACAGTGACTACATGCAATGGTTTTGTAAATGTGAAAGTTTCATAAATACACTTAAGGACCCTGTTATAATACTTGGAGACAGTAATTTAAATAGTGCTTCCTTAAATATTAATAATTATTATTGTTATTTTATGTCTTACTGTGGCCTGTCGGAAAAGAATGTGGTACGAAATTTGCATGGAGGAATGCTAGACGTCGTTTTGGTCCGGGAAAGCACTCGAGTGAGTGAAGTTTCTGTAGTTAGTATTGACGGAATAGTTCCTCCTGACGCCTATCATCCACCGTTGAGCATAGAGGTAAGAATCGACACAGCTCATCATTCCGATTTTATAGAACCAAGTAACATAAGTCGCGCTACAGATTGGAACTTTAATAAGTGTGATTACGAACAATTATATTCACTGCTTTCTGAATGTTCTTGGAGCACAGTGTTGGAAGCCAGGGATGCTTACACTGCTACGGACTGTTTTTACAAAATTATTTACAGTTTTTTCGATGAATGTATGCCCAAAAAACGACGTAGTAATACTGCAAGTCGGCGTTATCCCGTCTGGTTCTCCAATGATATTATTCGTGACATTAAATATAAAAATAACCTTCATGCCGCTTGGAGGAAAACTAAGTCTATTGAAAAATATAAACTGTTTGCCGACCTTAGAAGAAACCTTAAGTCCCGTACAGCCATCGCCTATAAATTATATATAGAGCGTTTAGAAGATAATATACAGGCTAATCCTCGTGAGTTTTGGCGACACATCTCATGCTTACGTACCAAAGGTGGATTTGAACCCACAGTTAGCTACAATGGTTTAACCTTCTCTGGAGTTCAAGCGGCTGAAGCATTTGCTGACTTCTTTGCAAGTGTTTTTCTACCAGAAATCCCTCTATTAAATTCGGACATAATAAATAGACAAGATAGAAGTTGCAATAGCAACTATGTAAATATTTTTCAAATCACACCCAGAGACGTCACTAATGCAATAAATAAACTAAAACTAAATAGTTCTACCGGGCCAGATTGCATTCCGCCGGTGGTAGTTAAACACACTAAATGCCTTAGTGTACCGCTATGCCATGTGTTTAACTTAGCTGTACATTACGGACAATACCCACCACAATGGAAACTATCTAGGGTTAGTCCAATACCAAAAAGTTCCGACAAATCTAAAGTTGAAGAATATCGACCGATTGCAATATTATCATCTCCGGCAAAGGTATTCGAAATAATTATCCACAAATATGTACTCTCGCAAGTAGAAAAATACCTATGTAACGAACAGCACGGCTTTAGACCAAAAAGATCAGTTGAGTCTAACCTACTGACTCTAGTAGACTTTATATCGACTAGACTTGACCAAAACACTCAAGTCGACGTCCTTTATTTCGACTTTCGGAAAGCGTTTGATAGGGTAAATAACGACATACTGTTGGCAAAACTGAGCTTAATAGGTTTTGCTCCTGGACTGTTAAAACTCGTCGCAGACTATCTCCGCGAGCGCCAGCAGTTTGTCAGACTTGGTGTATACGAGTCTCACCGCTATCACACGCGTTCTGGAGTTAGTCAGGGTTCAATACTTGGGCCTCTATTGTTCCTAATTATGGTTAACGATCTTCCTACCGTCCTTAGATATAGTCGATGCTTAATGTATGCCTATGATCTAAAACTGTTTGCGGAAGTAAGATCTGATGCAGATTGTAAAGCCGTACAGCTGGACATCGATGCTATTTATCAATGGAGCCTAGAGAATAAGATGGAATTTAATGCAGCAAAGTGCTGTGTAATGACTTTCGGTCGTATGCGATGCCCAGTAGTGTACGACTACAAGATAAATGGTGACAATGTGACTCGTTCAACCACCACAAAAGATCTCGGTGTCACATTCGATCGTAAGTTAACATTCCACGACCACATAACTTTGCTAGCGAAAGAGTCTTTTAAGCGCCTAGGTTTCATTCTTAGATGCTCTAGAGACTTTCGGAATCATCTTGTGATCCGGTTAATTTTTGGGGCATTGGTTCGATGTAAACTTGAAACCGCTATGTGTGTGTGGAATACTCATGAGAGCACTTATGTGCTTTTACTTGAAAAGGTTCAGAAGGCTTTTTTGAGGTACCTTTATAAACACCTTAATGGATACTATCCATTCATGTATCCCACAAAATTTCTGTTAGGCTGTCTGGGATATAATTCGTTGGAAGTTAGGCGGAATACATGTCAACTTGCAGTAATGTGTAAGATTTTGCGGGGAAAAATTGATGCACCAGATCTCCATCTTGAGCTGTGTCGAGTCTTTGTTCCTGATAACTATCGCCGTCTTCGCCGCCATGAATTGTTTGCCGTGCCACGTTGCCGTACCGTAGCGCGCGCTATGTCACCTATACCGCGCAGCCTCACAGCACTCAACGCTTTCCTGTGTGTCAATCCTGACCGTGATTTGTTTGCGGATGGATGGTCGGAAATATTGTCAGAATGTTTGCGTTTCTGTGAGAATGATGTATGATTGTGTTTTAAAATCAATGTTTATGTTTGCTTATTAATATTTTAATATTATTGTAATAATTATCTTTAATTACTGTAATTGGTGTTCTACCGTTTTAATTAAAGTAAATAAATAAATAAATGTGCTCATGGAAGCCGATTTAACGATTGATCAAGTCGTTTTTAACCTGCATTTATTTGAACGCCATTTAAGAAATCGATGTTCGGTGACTTAGCCGGTAGTGCCCCAGGACTTGTATGACGCTTCAGCCAAAGCGATCAGCGTTGCTCAATTTTGGGAAGATAAAATCTAATTGTTACCATCGCCACGATAAGAAGAAGAAATATAATTAGTAGGAGCTATGCACTGGTCAATTACTGTATTAGGAATCCGGTTCGTATTTAAGAGGCCTATTACAGTCCACTAGCGCCGCCAATCGAAAATGTCATAACTCGTAAATAGAATCAAAAATACAAAATATGTTCTATTATTACTGTGGAAAAGGCAATAACGTAATTGTATAACACCTTATCAACACTTGAAATATAGCTGTTTAGCTAAATCGTGCATTTGTAACAAAAACGGCCGTTTATGTTTTGAATGCACGATTTAGCTAAACAGCTATATATACGAGTTATGACATTTTTTCGATTGGCGGCGCTAGTGGACTGTAATAGGCCTCTTAAATACGAACCGGATTCCTAATACAGCAATTGACCAGTAAATAGCTCCTACTAATTCTATTTCTTCTTCTTATCGTGGCGATGCTAAGAATTCGATTTTATCTTCCCAAAATTGAGCAACGCTGATCGCTTTGGCTGAAGCGTCATACAATCTATGACATTTTTTCGATTGGCGGCGCTAGTGGACTGTAATAGGCCTCTTAATTGCCTGGTATAACAATAAATCTAAGAGCTGGTAGCTCGTAGCAACATTCTCACCTGAGGCAGCTGTGGCAGTCTATTGATCAGATACTGCCACCTCGCGAACATGCTCTGCTTGCACAGCAGCGACGGCTGACCGCTCTCCAGTTTGCCTGTCGTTGCGTTAATCACTTCTGGGAGCTGAAAATACATCAAAAACTTGAGAGGTGTCAAGGGACACCCGGATGGAACGAAGTTATTTCTTATTATTTATTATGTACAAAAAACTTGTATACACGCAACAAAAATAATCGTCGCGACACCACACTGTTCAATGCGAAATAGAAATGAAAATATCTGGCTTGCTTTCTATAAGAGAGAGAGAGAGAGACAGACAGAGAAACATGCGCACGCCGCACAGCTGCAAAAAGTGTCGGGACAACTTTTCGTAAGATTTTTTTCCGTCTAGCCCCCTTTCACAACGCGCGATAAGGAACTTCGTTCCAATAAATCTATACCAATATTATAAAGAGGTAACGTTTTTGAGTTTGTGACGTTGTAAGGGGTAATCTCTGGATCTACTGAACCGATTTTCAAAATTATTTCACCAATAGAAAGCTAAGTTATTGTGGAGTGACATAGGAGTGTCATTCATCATCATACTTTTTATTTATCCCGAACTTTTAACCAGAAGTATTACGCGGGACAAACGGGCAGGGACAAAAATTTTTATAACGCGGAACGAAGTCCGCGGGCACTGCTAGTAATA
This sequence comes from Pseudoips prasinana, assembly GCA_951640165.1. NCBI lineage: Eukaryota > Metazoa > Arthropoda > Insecta > Lepidoptera > Nolidae > Pseudoips > Pseudoips prasinana. The sequence goes on from OX621264.1 coordinate 3,251,800, forward strand.
TATAAATCATCAAAGATTGAAAAAAGTATGCTGAGATGGCTTGGCCATTTAAAAAGGATGAATGAAAGAAGATTGACAAAAGAACTATACCTAGGATAGGTATAGTTCTTTTGTCAATCTTCCTTCGTGTGAATGGTACAACCGGAAGGAGAAGACCTCGTAGAACATTCTCTGACCAAATCGGAGACGTTCTCAAGAAAGGACAGGTCAGAAGTACCCTAAACCGGCGAGCATGTATGAAGAATATAATGACAGTAATTGAGGCAAAAGACGTGTGCAAAGAACGTGACAAATGGAAATCCGTTGTCTCTGCCTACGGCTCTAAGAAACAGGCGTGAGTTTATGTATGTATGTATAAATCATTATAACAGCTGTAAGAAGTCCACTGCTGGACAAAAGCCTCCCCCAAGAATAATTTTTGGGATATGCCATAATCGCCTCGCTTATAACATAACATAATAATAATATCCGGGGACATTATTTACACACGGCCATCTGATCTCAAACTAAGCAGAGCTTGTACTATGGAAACCTGATAACTGATATACTACATAAACTCACAGCACACAGCATATATATATATATATATATATATATAGCAGCACACACAGCGACCACGTCTCTGTTCCGTATGTCATCACTGGCAACACACACTGGTCGAAGACTTTCGACTTGAGACACTGCGGTATTTGAGACGAGAAGATGTTACGTAGCTTCCCGAACGCTGCCCAGCCGAGTTGGATTCTACGATTGACCTCCTTCTCGTAGTTGGACCTACCTAGTTAGACGGTTTGTCCTAGGTAAATATAGTTCTCTACAACTTCGAGTGCAGAGTCTCCAACCTTAACTAGAGTGGGTGCAACATGGATGTTCGACATGAATTTCGTCTTATCCATGTTAATTTTCAGACCCACTTGTTGAGAGACTCTGCTGAGGCCACAAGTGCAACCGAATTGTAGTACAAACTTCTCACCTAAATATGCAAGATGACTTACAGGTGTTGTAATACTCCAACATACGCTGAAGGAGGGTGCACGGGTGGGAGTGCGGGCTTCAGTGCTGGCCGCGCGCGCCAGGAGGGGGCGCTGCAGACGGAATGGCGCCGGGAGGGATGATATGTAGCCTTCTATGCGGCCACAGAGCGCTCTGTAAACAAGGAAATAAATCATCATCATTATCATTACAGCTGAAATGAATCCACTGCTGGACTAGCCTGGCATATCCCCCCAAGAATATTCATATTCATTTATTTCGTAAAGCCAGTTTACATGTCAATAATTGTTATAATTAGATAATCACAAATAAAATAAAAAATAAAATTCAAATAAAATTCAACTAAAAACTAAAACAAGAGAAAATAAAATTATATGTCAATGTTAGTCGCTCACTTGGAATTCAATAGTTCGTTATAATTATAAAAAGTTTGCTCAACAAGCCAGCGTTTTAGACGGTATTTGAAACTTAATAAGGTAGGAGCTGATTTAAAAGTATCTTATATAATAATCTTGTGGGATATGCCATAATCGCCACGCTTGGCAGACGGATTGCCGACCGTAGTATGATGGTCATAGAACTCATAGAGGCGCTCTCTGCGTCCTCTAGTAGATATTTCTTCGGGTCAACTTCTAAGCGAGGCGATGGCTGGCCCTCACGTCATACTCGTGAACGGGTGCTGCTTGCGGTAACTGGTCGAACTGCTGCTGGGGTACTCATTGTTGTTTTCTCATACACCTTTAGTCGACTTCGTGTGACTTGTTAATTTTGTAAATGTGCGCGGATGCACCTACCGTTTGTTCATCTTGCAAGAGGTTATTTTAATTGCTTGAGTGAAATGGAATGTTATTGTTTATTACCTCACAATTATTTTGATCAACTAGATGTCATCGGTTCTGTGCGTGCATTAGCCCACATACAATTTTGGGACTAACAATAGATAAAAAACTTACTTGGAAGCCGCACATACAACTATTATGTAAAAAGATTAGTAGGGCCTCTTATGCGCTATATGAATTGGCACAAATTGTGAATTTGGATGCACTTTTGACTGCATACCATGGTTTAGTGGGATCGATCCTCAGATATGGGATTATTTTTTGGGGTAACTCAACTGATAGACTTCTTATATTTAGGGCACAAAAGCGCTGTATACGGGCAATGTTCTCAATAAAAACAATTGATAGCTGCTTACTATATTTTAAAAAGCATAGGATTCTAACTCTGTGCATCTACTGCATCTCTACATATACGAAATAGCTGTTTTCGTAAAACTGAATTTGAATCTATTTGAGCTAGCCTCTGAAGTTTCTAATCGCGAGCAAAGGGATAAAAGCCGCCTATGTATGCGTAAGGCAAATACGACATTAATGCATAGCAGTATTTTCTGTATGGCTCAGAAGATATATAACAAATTACCAAAAATTCTGAGAGAGACGCAAGTGACCATATTTAAACTAAAATTAAAAAACCTACTTAGCGATAAATCTTACTATAGTGTCAAGGACTTCCTATCAGACCATTTTTGATGAGGATGGACGAATTAACGATATTAGTTTGACATCATCAATTAATCAATTATATTTAACATGCTTGATTATATTCGACTTCTTAATTTATAAGTATTTGACATTTTCAATCATTTTTGACATTTCGTATTACATAATTTGACATTTGTTTTTACATTATTTTATTTTTAAGAATTCTTTGACATTATAATATTTTCTTTATAATTTTTTTCAATTGATCAGGCTCAATAGATGTACTATTTTTAAATTATGTTATTATTTATTGTATACCTCATTGGGGTTATAATTTCAGCACGCATGTCATGTTATTATTACTAAGCATTGGATAATGTAAAAGGTGACTGTGACTTAAAATTGAAAACTATATATATTTGCAAAAAAAATATATATATTTGCATGCCCATGATGGTAAGACACAGTGCACTTTAAAATTTTATTGTACCATCCTGTATCACCTGTGTTCTGCAAATAAAATTACTTATGACTTATGACCAGCCAATCACAATGTAAAAACAAAAAACAATGTTAAGAAAATATATAATAAAATACAAATACAAAATCTTTATTTGTCACAAACACAGGTAAGTATAAAATTAGTTGCAAAACATAATTATGTGCGCCATGTTTTACTCTTTCGAGCATACAAATACAGCATAAACTGATTGGATAACATTTCCATACGCATGCTTAAAAACTACATTATTTGACTATAATTAATTATTATCTTACTTACTATTATTATAAGAAACATAAAAACACCTTTTCTTTAATACTCTATTATAATTTATATTCAAAAAATTCATGGATGCTATAAAAACATTTCTCTTCAAGCCACTTTGTCAACTGTATTTTAAATTTATTGAATGTCAAAGATTTAAATTTATAAGTAATTTTATTAAATATTTTAATGCACATTATATAGCAATTATTTGATGTCAACACAAGTCTTTTAAACTGTCTAATTAATTTATTAGAATGTATCGAACGCTTGCTGTAGGAACTAGTTGCTTGCTGAAATAGGCTTTTATGTTTATAAACAAAAATGCATGAATCCAAAATATACAAAGACGATAGAGTCTATATTTTATATTTTTTGAAAAAAGGACGGCATGATTCCATTTGTTTAAGCCCAAAAATAGCTCGAAGGCATTTCTTTTGCATGATAAAGGCATCATCAACATTAAGACCAACAACATTAAGAACCGAATTGTGTAGACGGAACAGTTATGCCATGGCTGTAAGAATTTTTAACAAACTTCCTCAGAGTGTGCGAGAATTACCTATCAGAAAGTTTAAAACACGGCTATTTAATAATTTTAATGAAAAATGCTTCAATTCGTTAGAGGAGTATTTAAAATATAAAGACTGATGTGTAATGTTATTAATATTTCTTATTATATTGATACCTATTATTTTGTTGTCGATAATTTTAAATGAATATAATTGTTAATGTTTTTATTTTTTGGTATAAATCAATATGTGTAATAAATAATAATGTAAATGTATAAAAATAACAATAATAATGTGTCAGTAGTGTGTCACAAATTAGTGAATATTTTAACAATAGTATAAATAAATAATAATATTTAGGGACAATGTCACATAGATCATTCTAGCCCCAAACTAAGCAAAGCTTGTACTATGGGTACCAGGAGACGATACACATACTTATATAGATAGATAAATACTTAAATACATAGAAAACATTCATGACTCAGAAACAAATGTTCGTGCTCATCACACAAATATATGCACTTACCGGGATTCGAACCCAGGACCACCAGCTTCGTAGGCAGGAGCACTACCAACTAGGCTACGGTGACCGTCAAAAAAAAAGAAATAGTAACATTTGTATGCCATGTACAATATGGCAAATGTGTGAAACTTAAATAATGTAAACAATAACACCTGTATTCACCACATTTATACAAATAAAGATTTTATTTTAATTTTATAAAGACAAAATCGCCAGCATTTGATCAATAGATATTAGGCGCAGCGGACTGGCAGGAGTCGGCAATATGGGAGGGCAATCCAGCGCCCTCCCAGGGTACCTACGTGTCCCAATTATATGGGACATGGTGCAAAAGGGGGGCACCGGAGCAGCATACCCGCGTTCCCGGGGCTCCTCCCATTAGGCGCCAAGAGAAGTCCACGGCAGGTAGGTTTAGTCGGTGCGTGTCCGACATACCCACCCGCAGACACTTTTTGCGGGTGGCATGCGTAGGCATTCCCCCAGCCTTACCAAAAAAAAAAGGCGCAGTTAGGTGGTAAATAGTACACAGGTGGCACTACTGCCCGACTACCTGGTATTTTTTTTTTTATGTCAGAGGGCGACAAACGAGCAAGTGGGTCACCTGATGGTAAGTGATCACCGCCGCCCATCACTCGCGACACCAGAGGTGTCGCGGGTGGGTTGCCGGCCTTTTAGAGTCAGCAAACAAGTGTTGCTGACCCTTCCCCCCACCCCAATGAGCTCTGGCGACCTTACTCACACTCGGAAACACAACATTAAAATTATTAATGTTATAATTAAGGAACCAATGTCTTCTGTAAGGTGGAGGTACTTCCCCAGTCGGGCTGCTCTTTGAGCGAATGAACGCTATGCCCTACCTCTACCCCTTAGTCGCCTTTTAAGACACCAACAGGATGGTATGTGGTGGTCCTGTTATTCTTACTATGCCAGAAACCACACGGCTATTATTACGACTACGCAATACATATGACGGTATGATGAAACTGCAATAACTTAGACAAATTATAGCTGCGGTTCCTTCAACTGTATCCAAGTTATAGTCTATAAAACTGTCAACGCGAAAGAAATTTTTATGCGCGGACGCATATATACATGTAGTAACATACTTATAACGATTGCACTTGATTAAAAAAAAAAAGCTGGACAAGTGCGTCTGAGTCTTAGGGTCTAAACAGACGGACCGCATTTCAACTGCAATCCAACTGCAAATTTGGAGTTCGGATGCAGTTTGAATGCAGTTGACACGACTGCAATAGAACTGCAAACCAACCGTGCGGTCCAATTGCAGTCGGCGTGCAGTCGTGTTAACTGCACACCGACTGCAATCGAACTGCATCCAAACTGCACCATACCCACCGCCAGCTTCGTCAAATCTTAATCTTACAACCTTGTTGCTCGACATATTAATTTTATTTACGGACAGACAACGCGTGTGCTCACTCTAACCTTGTTTCTAAGACTGATTCTGGTGGGTGTGGTGCAGTTCGGATGCAGTTCGATTGCAGTCGGTGTGCAGGAACACTGAGAGACAGAGAAGGTGAGCGTTGATGCATCACAGGGGGCTCTTAAACCTACATCTGAGTCGCAAACCTCAGACTCTATCGAGTGTCCCCTCCTCTACCACGCGATGGACCCGGTTTCCGCACGGTAAATCCATGGAATTCTAAGAATTAAGTCTTCTAACGACACTTAGGACCCTTAAAATAGATCCTCGGTGCTTTTGCAGCTGGCCTTTCTAGTTGCAATTCTCTCGTTTTATGAGGCTATAGCCTCTTTATATCATTCTGTCTCCCGCTTTGCTCTGGACGGAAGTGCAACTATTCATTTTCTTACTCCTCCTTGTTTCTGATCTGATTAAATTCGTTGCGGGATCCAAGACAGTTAAAGCGATTCCCGGAACATGCCTGAGCCTAACCGCTCAGTGTCATTTCCATGTGTGCCACTGTAGATCCTGGCTTACAGGAGTTGCAGTGGTGGGTACGAGGGATGGACTAGTCCCAATCCCAAACTACTATGGCAACTAGACTACTGATAAATACTACCGACTACTGATGAATATTTCTTAATAGAAGTAAATTACACCCAGACACAGCACAAATAATCGTAGTCATCAAATCACGCAAAACTTTGCCTCCGGTTTTATTTACAAAATCAAAATAAAATGTTAATATATAAAAAAGGTTTTTATTCACGTAGACTTCAAAAAAGCGCTTGTAAATAGTCAGAACATGTTTGTAGTAACAAATAATTAATATATAATTATTTCTAGGTACATATACATATTGTTAGGTACCTACACGGATTGTATGAAAAAATTACAATAGGATTTATTTTATAATAGTACCTAGTGATATTTAGCTAGCTTATATTAAGTTTTTGTCAAGGATCATGTGTAGGTTTAACTATCAAAATTTTAAATTTTGGCTTTATTTTTACTACATATTTTCTGAATGGTTCTGTCTATATTAAGGTACGAATTAAATATTATTCTTTTGGCGCCACTTGTGTTTGTAACGACGCGGCGCCGGTCGCGCTTTAACCCTTAATTTGGCATGGTATGTACTGTCATACATGACTTTATAAAAAATAATTTGTTAAACCAAAAGCAATTTGCGTGTAAATAATTATTTTTTCCATTACACAAAACTAATTAATTTTGCTGAAAAATATAAATCACATTCTTAAACACATCCATTTTGACATTTCTTAAAAAAAATGGCTACCCGGTGATCGTCAACTCTGTTGCCCCAGGTATTTATACTTTAATTTTGAATATTACATAGTTTTGAATAGGTGTAATGATAAAAATGTAAGGTTTATTATGTAATGGAATGTATATGATAATATTTATGAAGTTCTATTTACATAAAATGGTTCTATTTTGATAATTTACATGATGTATGCTGTGACATACACTGCCAAGTTTGTAAAGAAATACCCTCCATTTTGTTTGTATGTTACGGTATACATTGCCAATATGCGGTTGCTTTTTAGGCTTAGTTTTATAGCAAGCTATTTTTTCCTTGTCAAACAGCGAAGGCTACAATCTCGCGGTGGTAGAATTTTAGCGATTGTGCCCGCAAAGAATGCACCCTTGGACGGTAGTGAAAATTCTGACCTTCAGGGACGAATTACGTGTGCAAATACCGCTTTCTATGTTTACTTCTTCTGCACCTTCTATTGATAGTTCTACTGAAAGACTCAATATTTTCCCACCACAAAAATTTTCGACATAGCAATGTTTCAAAGTGCCTATTCAAGCCCTTCTCTTGAACCTAATTGTACTAAAGTGCCGATACTGAGGTACATTCCCTCACTCCCAGCTACTCTTGCAACGTCAGCAACTCCTGCACCTGCTGCACCACCTGAACCATCAGCAAGTAGCTAATTTACTATTAACTGCCACTCACATAAGGTATACTGCTGCTTCCAAGTCGCTTCCTCGTAAAACCAGATCGCAACTTCCCATTGTTTCTGTAACTCAACGACCCAGATGAATCATAAAGTTCACTCTGAATTATCAATGGAAAAAACGGTTTATCGGCACATTGCAACTAGAGAACAAGACTCAGTTCACACGGACAATCTCGACGAATACTTCACGGGATTATTTCTACAAGTTCTTTTCCCCTCACAATTTACCAGATATCGTAGAGCAAACAAACGCATATCCAATATTCCAAACTAGACGTCTCTTGGATTGACTGAAAATTAATTGCGGGATTTTTTTTTCATGATACATATTATCATGGGTTTTGTGAGTATGCCATCTGATATAAATTACTGGAGTTTGTGATACAGATACCATCTCGTAGCCAATTTGATGCCTCAAAAATGATATCAACAAATCCGTCGTGATTCCGACAGATATTACTAAGTCGGACCTATATTACAAAAAAATTGTCATAATTGCTTAGCTCAAGATAATGAAACGATATATATCCAATCTAACGACTCTGATATGCATGAAATGCCAAGTCCGTCTGTGCGTCGTAACTGGCAAGTCCTAGGAATTGTCAACTAGACTATCATATTATGGGTGATTAGTTATGCTGGCAATTTCTAGGCTTTATTAGACGTGTTTTTATTATCATAATATTATGTTCACACCTTCCTACAAGGGTTCCTGAAGGGGGAGGTAGCGATTTTTTTATATTCTTTATTTGTATTGTAATTGGCAATGTATGTCACGACATACACCACCTTTCCTCAATGTTTTTATGTGCGTTTGGTAATGTATGCTGTGGCATACATAGTTTTTCATGAAAACTGAAGTTTCTTTATTTTTTTAATAATTTTTCTGTAACCCTCATAAATGTCTACAACACATTTTCGTTAAAAAAAATTGAACTTTATGACATTTTAATCTTTGCCAAATTAAGGGTTAATGCTACCACCGGATCCAATGCGCCCCAACTGAGAAGACAAAAGAAAATAGTAGTATGTCAGTTGCCTGATTTCCATAGTACAAGCTCTGCTTAATCTGCGACCAAAGGGCCGTGTGTGAATAATATCCCAGGATATTATTTAAGCTTAAAAAACGCTCTATAAAATAAAATTTTCTCATGTAACATACATAACAGCAATAAGTAAGCAAGAACCCTTCAAGCGGAAAGTCCATTAACAAATGTACTAACTGGTTAACATAACGAAGTTTATACGTAGCTAGCAATTAATGCCCAGACCGGTCATATGATGTAACTGGAATCCAGTTGGAACATAAGGCGATTCGCACACTGCACCGCATCACGCAGCGTTGAGCGGGAGTGCGGCTACAAGTACCTATGTTTGTATAGAAAAAACCGGCCAAGTGCGAGTCGGACTCGCCCATGAAGGGTTCCGCAGCAGCAAGTATTTAAGTTGATTAAATGAAGGGGGGGAACACTAATTTTTCCACTTTGGAAGTGTCTCTCGCGAAAGCTATTCAGTTGAGAAAAAAATGATATTAGGAACCTCAATATCATTTTTGAAGACCTATCCATAGATACCCCACATGTATGGGTACGATGAAAAATTTTGTTTTGAGTTTCTGTTCTATGTATGGGGAACCCCCAAAATTATAATTATTTTTCCATTTTGGTGTGAAAATCTTAATGCGGTTCACAGAATACATCTACTTACCAAGTTTCAACAGTACAGCTCTTATAGTTTCGGAATAAAGTGGCTGTGACATACGGACGGACGGACAGACAGACAGACATGACGAATCTATAAGGGTTTCGTTTTTTGCCATTTGGCTACGGAACCCTAAAAACGCAGAAAACTAAAACGGTGCAACATAGTTGTGTATAACAAGTTGCATGAAAATATCGATTCCGACTATAAAAGGAGCGATACACATAACATTAATAGTATATAATTAATATAGGAATAAAATTATGTTACATACCACCCGTCTTCACAAAATAAGTAACTATTTAATGAGGAAATTTATAACATTGTAAAGCAAACTTCCTAATACTTACTTATCGTATGGGCAGTGGTAACCCTGGTGTCAGAGTTAATAAATATTATTCCAATTCCTCATAAATGTAAAATTTTCATACTTTATAATTACATAATTTCGGAAAAGAGCTGATAATCGTACACTGCTGTACCGAAATTAACCAAACATTTTGCTAAATAAAGCATAAAGCAACAATTAGCTAAAAACCACCGCAATAAAACTGGCTTACAAATCAAAAAACTGCATCAAAATCGGTTCATCCATTTGCTGCGCTACGATGCCACAGACAGACACACAGACCCACAGAAATCGACGTCAAACTCATAACATGAGTATTTCGGCGTCAAGGGTTATAAAAACAAACAGATAATATAACTTCATCGTCCTGAATAGCGTTCCAAATGAATAACCATCATCATCATCATATCAGCCGAAAGACGTCCACTGCTGGACAAAGGCCTCCCCCAAAGATCTCCACAATTGCCGGTCTTGCGCTATCCGCATCCAGCGATTTCCAGCGACCCGCACAAGATCATCGGTCCATCTTATAGGGGGCCTGCCCACGCTGCGGAACCGGAAAACCGGAATAACCATTGTTTGTATAAAAAACAATGCTCTGCAATGTAGGATCACCACAGCAAGCTGCTGTGAAATACTTATCGTATGGGCGGTGGTTACCCTGGTGTCAGAGTTGTTCAAGCTGCCCAAAAGGCCCCCAACATGGCTTAACGACTGATACCTTTTTTTTTTACGTGGTGGAAATTCCATTCGCACATTGTGTAGGGCCGACCCACTAAAACCACCACGGTAGCCAGCCTCACAGTGCCTGTAGTGGGGGCTCCGGGTACTCGTGAACGATCACACCAGTACCCCCGCTGTACACTGAGCGCCTGAGACTCTCCCCGGGGACGGGAGGGGCCCGAATGCCTCCCCCCTCCCCATCACGCACGAGCGCGTTTAGGCAACCTGAGCTACCGCAGGTTACCTCTTCCCGGGACCGCTTATACAAGACGAGTGGAGTGGCCTTCCTCCAAACGCCAGCGGTCCCAGGGTCGGCGCCTAGCCGGGGAGAAGCCAGCCGGACGCCGCATACTCTCTCGCGCTGAGATTAGCTCCCAGCGCCGGACGTAACGAATGGCTACAACCGGGACCGACAATTAACGTGCCCTCCGAACTACGGAGTCGCTTAGATATTAAACCACTGTGACCCATCTATATACTGACCGCGAGCGGTGTTTTTAACGTCGCTCACTCAAGGACTCGTGAGAGCATCAGCTATGAAATGAAGCCTCTTTACCGCAGCTCCGCGCGTTCATGCGGACAAATCTGCATGATGACGCTCTGGCGTCACGCTCCCAACTCACAAAGCGTAGCGCGACTAGGTAGTAAATATAAATAGAGGGATGCCTGTCTATGGTACCTAAAATGCCTGATTTTTCAGAAAAATGCCTGTTTGAAGCTAAACGCTGTAGGTAATAAGTAAAAGCCTACAGATAAAAAAAAACTTGTGTGTACTTATGTACACGCATTAGAAGTTATACTTCTTAATATACAACTTGAACATAGTTATCAATTTTCATACCACCTAGAACTAACGTCATGCTGTTATTTTTACGATGCGCGCGCATCGTAAAAATTCACTGTCATACCACCTAGAACTAACTTCATGCTGTTAAATTTTTTGGTGTCGGTGTGCGCGCGCATCGTAAAAATTCACTCTCATCATTTTCCTCCATCGCGCCAAAAGAAGTATAACTTCAATAATGAAGAAGGATATTTATTATACATGTAGAATACTTCGCAAGATACAGTTTTGTAATTTTCCTGTGTAATCAATATTGCTTTTGCTGATTCTATTGTCAGCCGATTTCTGTCTTTACTCCACTGGGCGTTGCCGAGAGCCTGCGAAAATGCCTGTCTCAGACCAATGCCGGCCGCACGCCTGTCTAAACCTTAAAATGCCTGTCAAATGCGGCTAACGCCTGTCATATGGTAACCCTAAGCGCGAGGCAGTGTGCGAACCGCCTAAGAGCCAATTATAGCGGTAGCCAAGCGTCTCTCCGGGTAAAGCCGGACACTGTTGAGACTAGTCCCTCCCTCTTACCCACCATTGTAGTGACTGATTTTACCAGTGCCTCTAGCACGAGTTCCTGCAGTTTACTTACTCGATCACACGTACAGTTTCGTCCCATACATTGAGCACCAGAGTTTTAGTTCTTAATAGTTTCCGCGAGAGGCGCTGGTGCTCAAAGTATGGGAGAAAACTGTACGTGTGATCGAGTAAGTAAACTGCAGGAACTCGTGATAGAGGCACAGAGGACCGACAGCAGCTTCTGAGTACTATGACCATCATACTACGATCGCCAACCCGTCTGCCAAGCGTGGCGATTATGGCATATCCAACCAAGATGAACCTAGGCTTTTGTCCAGCAACAGGTGTTATGATGATGATGATGATGAATTCCTTGGTGGCAAATTGCTACTCCAACTATTACTGATCTATAATAGCAGAACTCCTTATAATGATATCAATATAATAATAATAATATCTGGGGACAATGTCACACAGATCATCCTAGCCCCAAACTAAGCAAAGCTTGTACTATGGGTACCAGGCGACGATATACATACTTATATAGATAGATAAATACTTAAATACATAGAAAACATCCATGACTCAGAAACAAATATTCATGCTCATCGCACAAATATTTGCACTTACCGGGATTCGAACCCAGGACCACCAGCTTCGTAGGCAAGAGCACTACCAACTAGGCTACGGTGACCGAATCTGTGTGACATTGTCCCTAAATATTATTAAAATATATATATATATATATAAGGTGTAACCAAAATATCTGCCACGGCAGCAATGGGAGACAGTATTGTGTTGATAGATTACAATAGTAAAGTTAAATTATTGATAATATGACATATTTTTTTTCATACAAAAAATTGTACGTTTGAATTTGAATTGATTTCATAATGCATAAACCCACTCTGTAGACTTCATTCATAAGTTGTTGCCGCTAAACGATGCCGCTGCGCGCGGGCCACTTTGTTCTCACTGCGCAGCCCCCCGCGCAGGTTACCCCGCTCGTCGCACGCGCTACCGAACCGCCCGGCGCGCGCGGCGCGGCGCGGCGGCGCGGCGTTCGCCAGTCGCACCTCGCCCCCCGCCCGAGCGGTCAATAACCGGAATTTTGCGCGCCTTTAATAAAAATGCCTTCCAGACCACGGTATTCTAATCAAGAACGCCATGAAATGGTATTGTGCTACCGCGAGTGTAACTCTGTAACTGCGCATGCAGTGAACTTATACCAGCAGAGGTTTGGTGTGCGAGTGAGTCATCATACCCTTCTGGATGCCGTGTACAGGTTTAGAGAACACGGCCGTTTTGACCCACCTCCGGCTGACGCAGGCAGGCCTCCATATTCTGCCGAACTCGAAGAGGAAGTGTTGGACTTCTTCCGACATCATCCTCTTGCGAGCACCAGAGATGCTGCTCGAGTGTTCGAAGTGAGCCACGCCTACGTGTGGCGGCTTTTAAATCGGGAAGGGCTCCATCCGTACCACTTTACAAGAGTCCAAGAACTGCATCCACCTGACTACGCGGCCCGCCTCGCGTTTTGTAATTGGATTACGGAAGAACGACGCAATATTCTGTGGACTGACGAGTCCACATTCACACGGGTTGGTATGTTCAACATACACAATGCGCATTACTGGACTGAGGAGAATCCTCGTGTAGTGCGGCCTGATCACTTTCAGACTCGGTTCAGTGTTAATGTGTGGGCTGGGATACTGGGGAACAGAATTCTAGGACCAGTGTTCTTAGACAGACTGAACGGAGAGACGTATCTGCGCTTACTACAAACCCGTGTAAGAAGAATGTTGGAACGTATTCCTCTTGAAGAGATAAGAGGGCTACACTTTCAACATGACGGAGCACCGCCTCATTTCGCCATCAGCGTACGGGAATTTTTAAACGGTGTCTGGTACGGCGGTGAAAGATGGATAGGCCGAGGAGGGCCAGTGCCGTGGCCTCCTCGCTCGCCAGATTTAACCCCTCTAGACTTTTTTTTGTGGGGTCGTGTAAAGGACCTAGTGTACGGCCAAACTGGACATGATATTAGAAGTGTAGGAGAACTAAAAAGGCGAATCAAACGCGCATTTAGACTAGTGAAAAGTGAAACGGACACATTAAATAAAGTTAAGAGACATGTACGTAAGCGTGCCTTCATTTGTGTACAACGCGAAGGTGGACTTGTGCAACAGTTTTGTAGATAAGTAGGTAGGGAGTGTGTAAATAACTGTGAATATGGTGCAATTGTTGTAAATAAGATGATTAACTTTTAAACACGCCAAGTTACTATAATTCATCGTTATTTGATATTAATCTAAATTGTACTTACCTATTGTTTAATAATAATAAGAAATAAAATGCGATTCTTACACTAACTTGACAGTCCAAAGCCTGTTATAAGTGTGATGGGAAGTTTATCATCTTATTTACGTAAGTTTTTTGGAAGAATGCAGTAGCTGGTAAGTAAATTCACTTTTAAAACACTTGTGCCTGCGTATTATTACAGATTGTGATTTCAGTTTTCATTCACCGAAGAGAAGCAGTAGTAGTAGAAGAGAGAGCAGTTGTTTTCATTGACGAAGCGATACATTGCGCGTAATTTGTGAACGGTTTTATGCGCAGTAGAGTCGATGTTTATTTAACTACTTTATCTTCTCAAATTGAAATAACTGTTTCGGGGTACGAAAGCTCTTCACTATTGTAATCTATAAACACAATACTACCTCCCATTAAAGCCGTGGCAGATATTTTTGTAACACCTTATATATATATATATATATATATATATATATATATAAGTATGTTTATCAGTTGGCTGGTTGCCACAGTACAGGCTCTGCCTAGTTTGGGATCAGATGGCTGAGTGTTACTTGTGCCAAGATATTTATTGTTCTACTAGCTATGCCCCGCGGTTTTACCCACGTTAAACTTTGTAAATTATCACAGCTCCGCCTCCGTAGCTGATAGCGTGATAATAGCCTATATGTTGACCCGACCGCTTAGTAACATTCACGCAAAAATTGAAGTAAATCCATGCAGTACTTTTTGTGTCTAGCCCGGACATACATACAGACAAATAGACAAAAATTCTAAAAACTATATTTTTGGCTTCAATATCGACTGTAGATCACGCCCCAACTATCCTTTTAAAAAATATTCAATGTACAGTTTTGAATTTTCTACGATTTTATTATGTGTATAGATTATAGTGTGTGTTTAGACCACGTAGAACATTCTCTGGCCAAATCGGTGATCATCTCCGATTTGGTCAGAGAATATTGAGAGAAGAGAAGAAGAAAGGCCAGGTCAGAAGTACCTACCCTAAACCGGTGAACATGTATAAAGAATATAATGACAGTAAACGAGGAGAAAGAGGTGGGCAAAGATCGTGACAAATCTAAATCTGTTGTCTCTGCCTACCCCTCTGGGAAACAGCTGTGAGTCTATGTATATATGAATAATAATGCAATAAGGATATTAACAAAAAGAACCGCATCGAAATCGGGCTATTCGTTTGATAACTTGTAACAAAACCAATGTGTTCTATATTTGGATAACTAGGTGAAAATTGATGCAAGCGAGCTACATTGTAAGTACGTCACAAAGTCTAGAGCAGTTTGTTGCGCACACGCAGATAGAACGCGTGAGACAATGAATGACACGCATAACAGAGACCGAGTGCGCTATATATTTTTTTAATTATATGTAGTAAAAACAAGCAAGGTGTGTAGAGCGATTATTTCACGAGGTAAAGCCGATGTAGAACAGCTTTATAATAATATCTTGGGACATTATTCACGAACGGCCATCTGATCGCAAACTAAGCAGAGGTCGTACTATGGAAACCAGATAACTGAATATATACTACATACATTCAGTCAAAAAAGTATCGGGAATAGATGATTTGTTTATGGTTACAAATGAGTTTTTTTTTATTATTGTTGTTAGATTGGCACAACTGTTTTCCATTTAGGCACGGAGTTTAAGTTGCATCTGTTATTTATATTAAATACAGTGCTAGTTTTAGTAATATCATATATAGTGTGTATTGCGAATTTCATAATGGACAAAAATATCGAACAAAGAGTTTGTATTAAATTTTGCATCGCTAATGGAATTTCGTGTTCGGAGTCACTGAAAATGTTACAGAAGGCTTACGGTGAATGGACTTTATCAAAAACTCGTGGTTATGAGTGGTTCAAAGCGTTCAAAAGCGGTCGAGATGTGATGGAAGATTTGCCTCGCTCTGGTAGGCCGTCAACGTCTGCAACTGAAGTTAACATCGCAAAAGTGAAGGAAATAGTGACTGAAAATCCTCATCCAACTCTGAGAGAGATAGCCGCCGAACTTTCTGTATCTCATGAGTCAATTCGTACCATTTTAACTAATCATTTGGGTATGAAACATGTTGCTGCTCGGCTAGTCCCAAAAGATCTGAGTTTTCTCCAAAAACTCAATCGCATGAAAGTCGCTGAGGACATGGTCAATTCCGACCCAACATTCGTGAAACGCATTGTTACTGGTGACGAGACGTGGGTTTACGAGATTGACATGCAAACTAGTCAACAAGCTTCGGAGTGGCGCCTTCCAACTGAACCGAAACCGAAAAAACCACGCCAAAGTCGATCAAAAGTCAAAGTCATGTTGACTGTTTTCTTTGACTATTGCGATGTTGTGCACTCTGAATTCTTACCGGTCGAACGGTAAATAAAGAATATTATTTGAGCGTTATGCGGCGTTTAAGAGAGCAAATTCGACGAAAAGGCCAGATTTGTGGAAATTAAAATTCTTGGATTTTGCACCACGATAATGCGCCTTCGCACAAGGCCATCATTGTGAACGAATTTTTGACCAAACACTCAACAAATACCATCCAACAACCACCATATTCACCAGATATGGCTCCAGCTGACTTCTTTCTTTTACCTAAACTCAAATTACCACTTCGTGGTACCCGTTTTCAATCGGTAGAAGACATAAAGGAGAATTAGTGGCGAGAACTGAACTCAATTCCGAAAGCAGCGTTTAAAAAATGTTTTGATGAATGGATTATTCGTTGGCGTAAGTGTATCGTTTCTGAAGGAGCATACTTTGAAGGTGATAAAATAAATTTGGATGAATAACAAACATTTTGTATATTATTGATCTTTTCCCGGTACTTTCTTGACAGAGTAGTATGCGGCAGATTTCTACAGCTGACCTAGCTCCACATGTATTGGCTTGCCTTTCCTGTGGGCTCAGCTAGTGAGGCCTAAAGAGGAATGCAGGTCTTCGGCAACCCTGCGCTTCCTTTACTACGTCCCAGGCGACGTATTGTCTGTGGTTGCCATAGTACAGACTTTGCCTAGTTTGGGATCAAGATAAATAACATTAATTTATCTATATAACGTTTGATCTCACCGGTCCGCAAGCGATTAACGAGGTTAAGCAACTAAGCTCGCGGTCAGTCCATAGATGGGTGCCCGCCAAAGTGGTTTAATTTCTGAGTGTCTCCGTGCTTCGGATGGCACGTTAAGCTGTCGGTCCCGGTTGTTACCATTAGGACAGACGTTAAGTCATGTCAGAGGCCTACTGGGCGGCTTGAACAACTCTGACACTAGGGTAACCACTGCCCATACGATAAGTAAGTAAGTATTAACAAATATACCGGCTGGCTGAGGAGTTGACGTTCAAACGCAAAATTTAGAAACTTTATGATGAGGAGTATCCGACTCACCCCCAGGTATGTTCTACGATTTTGCGTATTTTACGAGATATATTTTTTTAAATGATTTTTATCGTAAATTTCACCTAACATCAGTTTTCGTTTTTTTTTCTCGTTCTGTTGAACATTTCTGGTTCAGTTTTATTTGTGATAATAATAATAATAATAATATATAGGGACAATGTCACACAGATCATCCTAGCCCCATACTAAGCAAAGCTTGTACTATGGGTACCAGGTGATATACATACTTATATAGATAGATAAATACTTAAATACATAGAAAACATCCATGACTCAGAAACAAACATTCGTGCTCATCACACAAATATTTGCACTTACCGGGATTCGAACCCAGGACCACCAGCGTCGTAGGCTGGAGCACTACCAACTAGGCTACGGTGACCGTGAATAATTAGCATAGTTTAACCTAACACCCTAAAAAGTATGGTTTATCTAATCATTGCAGAACTGACTTAGAATTTATTCGAATGTTCATAATTAGAGTTTGAGCTCAGGACTCATAAATTTTCAAAGTTTCATAAAAAAGAATGGGGAAATTATGGTTGGTGATACGGATGCTCCTCATCATAAAGTATCTAAATTTTGCGTTCGAACGTCAACTCCTCGGCCACCCTGTATAAATTCGTTATTTTAATTTTGATGTTTCGGTTAATATTCGTAATTGATGTAAGATTCCAATTTTGAATGTTTAATTTGTATATTTGGTGAAACGAATATAAGAATATCGTTCGGTATTTAAATTTTGATTTTTCGGTTAATATCTGTAATTAAGAGATTCCAATTTTTAAAGTTTTAACTTAAGTAAGTTATTGGGGGATAATTTTTTTAAAATAATAGGTTTGTTGATGTTTCTACCTACCTACCTATGAAAATTCTATCTCGAAAACTACGCAAAATCGTAGAACATACACCCAATGGGGGTGAATCGGATACTCATCATCATAAAGTATCAAAATTTTGCGTTTGAACGTCAACTCCTCGGCCAGCCTGTATAAAATATCTTTATCAGTTGTATGCATGCCATACAGGCCTGCTTAGATTGGGTTCAGATGGCAGTGTGTTAGTAGGCCCAAGATATAAAAAGGTCTAACTATGACAGTTATACGTTGATATACAACTCTTTGGTGTTAAGTTATACTATTGCATATTTAGAACCCATTCTACCCGAACCGGCCACTGGTGAAGGGGTCCTGTTCCAACATATGTACTGCATATTCATTCACGCAGTACCTTTCGCGATAATATCTCGACTACAATTCGCATATTTATAATCATTTAAATATTCCACTTTTAATTCGGGTAATATATTCTAATTTAAATATCATTCCAATTTTAAAAGTTTCAAATGTATTAAAAATTGTTCGTTATTTGAATTTTGATTTTTCGGTTATGATTTGAGAATTGATATAAGATTCCAATTTTAAATCTTAACTTTTATTTGGTGCGACGAATGTAAAGAAACTGTTCGTTATTTGAATTTTGATTTTTCGGTTAATATTGGGAATTGATGTAAGATTCCAATTTTAAATGTTTAAACTTTATATTTGAAGAGACGAATATAAAAAAAAATTGTTCGTTATTTGAATTTTGATTTTTCATATCATATTTGTAATTAAAATAAGATTCCAATTTTGAAAGTTAAACTTAACTTAATTATTTGGGGATAAATTTTTGAAAATTATATTTTTATTGATATTGATATTTCTAGTTAAGATTTTGGATGAATCCTTTTACGTAATTTTGTTTCGTAATTTTGTATATTTTCTAGTGTGCTAGTACTAGCAGTGTACGGTTGTGTCAAAATGCAGACAATATGGCCGCTTACCTGTGTCCTGTCAGTAATACGTAAGTACAACTTTTTTTTGCTCATTGCTGCGATAATTGACTACTCGTCTTTTGCCCCGCACAGTGCACGCGTGTCACGAGTTCGATTCCCGTACATGACAGCTATTTGTGTGAGCGAAATCGTACAAAATATAAATGAGAAAGTCTATGAGTTAGGTAGGTATATGGATGTTTATTAGTCTTTCACGCAATAACTACCGAACGGATTTTGATGAAACTTTGTAGTTTTATTTTATTTTTTTAGTCATTTATTCTCTTAGATTATTCACATTAAAACAATGTAATAAAATCGCCAAACTGATGCCAGTTTGTTGGCGATAATGGCGCTCTTACATATTACTTTTATACACATTATATATTTATACCTTTTTTATATATCTATACATATTTTTATTTTAGGTAGTACTTTTTCAGTCTATTTAAATGACAGCACTTATATTATCATCTTTGGACGAATTCCTTGTAAAATCTATGTTATTAAATATTGTTGGAGTTAAATATTTCCTAGTTCTTTTACCATAATATTTTTTACATAAGGTATTAAAAATTTTCCCTGAACAGCATTCCTAGTATTATATTTGTGATTTATTTGCTCTTTGTATTCATTTATTTTATATTGTTCTAATACTATCAAGTATTCTACTTTATCATGTACTGGTATTATATTACAAAACTTTAATAAATCGTCATAATTCTGCTTGTATTTTAACTTAACTTTCTATCGAACAAGGTACTTAAATATAGTTTATATAACCGATTAACAAAGATATATTTTATAAAGTTTAACGTGGGTGAAACCGCGGGGCATATTTAGTTATAAATAAAAAAAAACATCTGAGTAGTTCGCTGTATATTATAACATTTTTGTTTAACTTTCCTCTCTTTTTGGAGGGTTAAGTCTAACTGGTCTGTTGGTCTTGCGGTTAGTGACCCTGACTCTTAAGCCAGAGGTCGTGGGTTCGATTCCCATCCACAACAAATCTTTTTGTGATGAGCACGATTTTTTTTCTGTCGGTGTAATTCATCCTACTAATATTATAAACGCGAAAGTTTGTAAGTATGGATGGCTGGATGTTTGTTACTCTTTCACGTAAAAACTACTGAATGGATTTTAATGAAACTTTACAATAATATAGCTTATACATCAGAATAACACATAGGCTACAATTTATAAAGATATTAGATATTGTGTGAATTGTGCAAAATATGACGATAAGTGTCAAGTTAGTAGGAAAAAATATACCATCTGCGAGCTATTCCGGTGTGCACTGCAATAACCGCTGGAGGAACACGTCCGACATACTCGTATATTATAAATGCGAAAGTTCGTGAGTATAGATGTATGGATGTCTATCTGTTACACTTTTACGCCAAAACTACTATAACGCGGGTGAAACCGCGGGGCATAGCTAGTATATAATATGTATGTATTTAAAAATATATAAGTATGTTTATCAGTTGTCTGGTTGCAATAGCACAGAAAAAAAAATGAAAAAAAATAAAAAAGGTTTTTATTCACGTAGACTTTAAAAAAACGCTTGTAAATAGTCAGAACATGTTTGTAGTAATATAGTTTTATACATTACTAGCGGCCCGGTACGTGCTTCGCTACGCTTTTAACTATTAGTACAAATTGTTTGTATATGGGAGCTATACTCCCATATACAAACAATTTGTACTAATAGTTAAAAGCGTAGCGAAGCACTGTATTACTACAAAGATGTTGATTTTACACTTATTCAAGACTTTCTCTACATACAAACCTTCCCTGGACTTCCACGAATAATTCAAGACCAAAATTAGCCAAATCGGTAAAGGCTTTCTAGAGTTATAACATTACAACGAAAAGTGGCATTGATTTTTATATATATAGATAGAAGATGTATGTATTTAAAAATATATAAGTATGTTTATCAGTTGCCTGGTTGCCATAGAACAGCCTCTGTCTAGTTTGGGTCCAGATGGCAGTGTGTTGGTTGTCCTAAGATACTTACTTATAAATGCAGTAGCTAAGCACATCAAGCCAAAGAAATGAACCTATAATATAAAATACGCAGGCTAGCTAGGGTAGGTTCCTCAGCGGCGAGGATCGCTTTGGCCCCTTAACGCGAGATCGGTGATCCCGTGCATGTGATCACACCCTCATTTAGAATTTCGTCTTTTGCTTTAGTCTTCAATTCTTTAATTTTAATATAGTAGAACTAAATTTTAAAATAATAGATTAGTAACTTGTTATTTATTTAAGGATTTCAGAAAATATATGAGATAAAACAAACCGCACGGACTGACAAATTAATTTTTTTTTTGTAACTTTTTACTATCCACTATGTTTATGTACTGCATTGTGACCTTGACAAGTACAAGTGTATGTTAATACCCAAGTGCTGAATAAAAAAAATCTAGAAATCTGAACAATATCTGGTGATGTGAGTGTCTATGGGCGGCGGTGATCATTTATCATCAGGTGACAAATCATGATATGACAGAGTGACAAAGGTCTTCCCGTAAGATTTCCACAATTTATTTTTCATTTATTTAAAAAAGATAACACCGGTACTAGGGAATCTAATCCCTGTTTCGCGGGGTACTTTAATAAATAAAATAAATAATAAATAAAAAAGGTTTTTATTCACGTAGACTTTAAAAAAGCGCTTGTAAATAGTCAGAACATGTTTGTACTAATACAGTTATTATTTCTAGTTACTTATTACAGATATTTAGGTACACGGAATGTTAAAACATTTATACAATTTATTTTATAACGGTAGTGACATTTAGCTAGCTTGTATTAAGTTATTGTCAAGGAGATTATGTTTAGTTGAAGTTTTTAATATTATGAATTGAAATTGAAATTTTACTACATATTGTCTGAATGGTTCTGTCTATATTAAGGTATGAATTCAGATATGACAGAGTGACAAAGGTCTTCCCGTAAGATTTCCACAATTTATTTTTCATTTATTTAAAAAAGAAAAACCCTAGAGGTGTCAATGGACACCCGGATGGAACGAAGTTATTTCTTATTATTTATTATGTACAAAAAACCTGTATACACTCAACAAAAATAATCGTCGCGACACCACACTGTTCAATGCGAAATAGAAATGAAAATATTTGGCTTGCTTTCTATAATATAGAGAGATGCAGACAGAGAAACATGCGCACGCCGCACGGCTGCAAAAAGTGTCGTGACAACTTTTCGTAAGATTTTTTTCCGTCTAGCCCCCTTTCACAACGCGCGATAAGGAACTTCGTTCCAATAACACACGCACTAGGGAATCTAATCCCTGTGTCGCGGGGTACTTTACAAACATAATAGACGGACACAAATTACATCCAGACTCAAAACAACTATGTACAGGTCACACAAATAGTTGTACGGCACGGAACTCAAACCCGCGACACGAAGCGGCGAGGCGACTGTATTAGCCGCTGCGCCACACGTGCAGTATTCGTAAGAAGGATTACAAAGTTTTTGCTTCACGTGTTAAAATTATGATAATACCTAATCGATCGAGAAATAAAACTGTTACATGATAAATATACTTCACGGATCGTTTCTTGTGATGAATTCCTGTGCATATGCCGTGAATTGTTACGCTGAGTTTATTGCTTCACACAGCTTTGTGTCTTAATGGGGCTGGCAGGTTACAGTAATAATGTACACCCTACCGCCAGCCACGGCGGCCAGTCTCAAGTGTATGCGCAAACACAGGGGCACTTTCTATTCCATCACTCTCATGTTCCGATGGGACGACTAGCGACACGTAAAAAATAAGTAAATTAGGTACCCCGTGACAGAAGGATTAGATTCCCTAGTGCGGGCGTAGTATTAAAAAAAAAGAAAATAAAGAAACAGCATTATATATCAATATTGATTATTAATATATAATGCTGTTTCTTCAAGATGGACCGATGATCTTGTGCGGGTCGCTGGAAACTGTTGGATGCGGATAGCGCAAGACCGGCAATTGTGGAGATCTTTGGGTGAGGCCTTTGTCCAGCAGTGGACGTCTTTCGGCTGATATGATGATGATGATGATGATTGAGTATTAATAATTGCGCAGTCGGAGGAGTACGAAATTTGGAACTGTTGAAGTTCATATGGAGAAGGGGTGGAAAAAGCTATTTTTTTTTTCATTCTTTTTATTTTTCTTTAAAGTCTAGTCTTTGACAATAGAACCTTAAATGTCGAATTTCGAACAAATACGATTTCAAGTTATTTTTTACTAACTGTGCACCGCGGTTTTACCCGCGTTATTTTTATAAATTATAGCCTATGTGTTAATCCAGGGTGTCAGCAAGCTCCATGCCAAACTTTATTACAATTATTATTTTTTTTTATTGTCTTTTAAGTCTAGACTTTGACAATAGAAACTTAAAGGTCGAATTTCGAACAAATGCGATTTCAAGTTATGTTTCACTAACTGTGCCCCGCGGTTTTACCCGCGTTAAACTTTATAAATTATAGCCTTTGTGTTAATCAAGGGCGTCAGCAAGCTCCATACCAAATTTTATTAAAATCGCTCCAGCCGTTAAAACGTGAAGAAGTAAAAAAAAAAGGTTTTTATTCACGTAGACTTTAAAAAAGCGCTTGTAAATAGTCAGAACATGTTTCTAGTAATACCTATAGTTGTATACATTATTATTTCCAGTAACATAGATATTTAGGTACACATTGTATTGATTGTATGAAAACATTTATAAAATTTATTTTATAATAGCAATGATATTTAGCTAGCTCGTATCATGTTATTGTCAAGCGATTATGTTTAATTATCTAGTTAAGTAACAAACATACACACTCACAAACTTTCGCCTTTATAATATTAAGTTCACAATGCTAAGCGTTAATCTACTATATAAAAATAAGTCGGGTTTTCCTTCCTGACGCTATAACTCCAGAACGCACGAACCGATTTCCACGGTTTTGCATTCGTTGGAACGGTCTCGGGCTCCGTGAGGTTTATAGCAAAGAAAATATAAAATTTAACGCGGGTAACACCGCGGGGCACAGCTAGTGTAATCTAAAAAAATTGGGGAATTTTTAATTTAATCGTCCGGCGGTTCCCTCTCTTTGGGTTAAGCTACGAACGATAGACACTGGCAGATCAAATTTAGGATTGGTAA
Source organism: Pseudoips prasinana (assembly GCA_951640165.1). Lineage (NCBI taxonomy): Eukaryota > Metazoa > Arthropoda > Insecta > Lepidoptera > Nolidae > Pseudoips > Pseudoips prasinana. The sequence continues at coordinate 3,276,313 of OX621264.1, forward strand.
AGGATGCTGCTTCGAGACCCACCGGACATTTTTGAGTTCCGAATATTCTCCTCATGGTCGAATTTCAGCTTCCTTTCCTTGTTTAACGGATTCAATGCGAATGGCGCCCAGGAGGCGCCATGGTAATCTATTACACGTGGCGTATGATTTACGTTCACTATACTTCGACTTCAACCATGAGGTCGAATTTCAGCTTCCTTTCCTTGTTTAACGGATTCAATGCGAATGGCGCCCAAGAGGCGCCATGGTAATCTATTACGCGTGGCGTATGATTTACGTTCACTATCAAGTCGCTACTAAACTTAAAAGACGTGACAAATGAAGAAAACGCAGCAAGTTGCTGGAAAGCGCTTTAAGGGCGCCATCACGTTCCCTGGCGCTTGGCTCCTCAAAGGCGCCACGAAATATTTGGCCTAGCCTACCGCATTCAAAGTCAAAGTCGAAATCATTTATTCCGTAAAAAATTTACATTTATGTGGAATCGTCATATTTTTTTACCCTACCGTGCAGTGCATGACGTGGCAGCTACTGAGAAACACTGACAGAAAACTCAGTAGGAAACCTTTTTTAAAATAAAATATACTTAAGATTAATTACAATCATGTGTGTTGACTCAGAACAACTCAATCCCAAGCACTTTTATCACTTAAATAATCAGAAACCGGTTAACCTTTTCACCGCCAGAGGAAATACGGGTATACCGTACAGAGCAGGTGTTCTATTCGCTGATGGATGAAACTTCTTTGATATTCCTCCACCCATGATCTCACGACTACGCTACCGCTAGACCAAAGTAGTCATATAATATCTAGGGACAATGTCACACAGATCATCCTAGACCAAAACTAAGCAAAGCTTGTACTATGGGTACCAGGCGACGATATACATACTTATATAGATAGATAAATACATATGAAACATCCATGACTCAGAAACAAATATTCGTGCTCATCACACAAATATTTGCACTTACCGGGATTCGAACTCAAGACCAGCAGCTTCGTAGGCAGGAGCACTACCAACTAGGCTACGGTGACCGATATAACGGTATGCATGCAAACACATAAAGATGTGCCAGTCGTATAACTGTTGCATAACAAGCTGGTAATTTGCGGCGACACTTGACCGCAGAAGCCACAGAAATGAAATGGTAGATTTGAGAATTTACTTTTATGTGTATGAAGTAATAGGAAATATTAGATAACATGGACTAGACAGAAGCTTTCACAGCTTCAAAACAAATACAATATCCTGGGACATTATTCACACATGGCCATCTGATCCCAAACTAAGCAGAGCTTACCATACCGCCTCCGCTCACATGCCTGCGAACAGTGTGGTCTTTTAACATAAAATATAAAAAAGTACAACTGGCACAGCAAATATTAAACAGTTAAATGACGTAATTTTACAAGTTTTACAATCAAAAATTCTTACTTACCTAGGTTTATGCATCGTGTAGCTACGAGGACTGTGGAAATCTCTTAGCAGAGGTAAATTTGGTTTTCATTCTACGGGCGTGACATTTTCTATAAGTTAGAGGTAAATTTCGTTTTCATTCTACGGGCGTGACATTTTCTATAAGTTAAGATTTACCGTTTCACACAATGAGTATGGCTATACAAGCAGCAGTGCTTCATCAGAAAGAAGGCTGAATCGATCGGCAAAAGAAAGAGGTTCGAGCATACATTTTCTTCTCTTTTTCTCTCAAAGCCAGTTACGTTTGAAGTTTTACTTCAATTTGATTTGTTTTCATGGTAAATATGGCCACAATTTCATTACACTTTGTGTATTTACGAAATAAAAAACAAGTTTTCTAATCCGTTGTCATATATCCATAGTACAGGCAGTACAGTCAGAGCTTATATAGTCAACGACAAAAATAGATGATCAAAATCGAAAATTCAATACTAATGATCGGAAATTGCGTAAATTAGAGTGACGGTGAAGGGTTTGTAGTACGTGAGTGTTAAGTGCCAAATATTAGTTGGTCTAGCGGTAGCGTGTTCAACTCCTGCTCAATGGCCTGATTACCAGTGACCTATGGTATGCCCAAAGGGCGGGACATGGCTGATCTTAAAATATTGTCCAACATCTGTATTTTGTACCTACCTATGATCCACAATAAAGTATCTGAATCTGAACCAGATACTGACATTTTTAGGGTTCCGTAGCCAAATAATTATAGATTCGTCATGTCTGTCTGTCTGTCTGTCCGTCCGTATGTCACAGCCACTTTTTTCCGAAACTATAAGAGCTGTACTACTGAAACTTGGTAAGTAGATGTATTCTGTGAACCGCATTAAGATTTTTAAATAGAAAAAGAACAATTATTTTGGGGGTTCGCCATACATAGAACTGAAACTTAAAAAAAAATTTTCATCGTACCCATACATGTGGGGTGTCTATGGATAGGTCTTCAAAAATCATATTGAGGTTTATAATATCATCTTCGTCTAAACTGAATAAATTGCGCGAGAGACGCTTCCAAAGTGGTAAAATGAGTGTAACCTGTAACTTCTAAAATAAGAGAATGATAAAACTAAAAAAAATATATGATGTACATTACCATGGAAACTAACAACGAAAATTGGTTTGAACGAGATCTAGCAAGTAGTTTTTTTTAATACGTTATAAACCGCAATTTGCTTTCATTTAATCAACTGAAATACTTGCTGCTGCGGAACCCTTCATGTGCGAGTCCGACTCTCACATGGCCGGTTTTTTTACTACATATTGTCTGAATGGTGCTGTCTATATTAAGGACTGTAATACGACTAAAACTGACTGAAAGTATATGCCTTTGATATTAAGTCCGCCATTGTCTTATCCAATCATAAAGTTTAAATAAATAAAACACTTTCCCAGTTCAAATAACTAAACGTAAATTATCTAGATTCTAGTTGTCTATGTATAGAGGTACTAGTTTTTCCAACGTTTCGTAACTTAGTATCTGGTAGAACTGGATAGTCCAGGCATTGGGTAACGCCTAGGTCTTATAGACGGCTTACTTATGTACGAAGGAAATGTTAGAATACATATATCAAATTAATAGGAAACAGATATAACTATGTATGAGTAGCCGTGTGGTTTTTGGCTCAGAAATAATGACAGGGCCACCAAATATACCTGGGACATTATCCCAAACTATAATATATAATATCTAGGGATAATGTCACACAGATCAACCTAGCCCCAAACTAAGCAAAGCTTGTACTATGGGTACCAGGCGACGATATACATATTTATATACATAGATAAATACTTATATACATAGAAAACATCCATGACTCAGAAACAAATATTCATGCTCATCACACAAATATTTGCACTTACCGGGATTCGAACCCAGGACCACCAGCTTTGTAGGCAGGAGCACTACCAACTAGACTACGGTGACCGTAACTAAGCAGATCTTGTACTATGGAAACCAGATAACTGATATACTACATATACTATTTTTTTCATTTGTAATTACATACTTATATCGATAACTAGCAGTGCCCCCGGACTTCGTTCCGCATTATAAATATTTTTGTCTCAGCCCGTTTGTCCCGCGTAATACTTCGGGTTAAAAATACGGGATAAATAAAAATTATGATATTATTTGATATTATTAATTATGTATGTATCTATGTATGTATTATTATGTTTGTGTAATTAAGTATGTATTATATTTAATGACATGGTAGTATTACTATTAAGTAAATGCCATTATTAATTTGTAAGTATTTAGATTCCTACTTAAATTATTTTATCTTGCACTACCCTTATCGTGTTGTCCTTCTATATTTCTGCTTCTTATCCATCCAAAGGTTGTCTGGAAGAGATCGCTGACTGCGATAAGACCGCCTATTGTACAATTTGCTTTCAATGTTTCCTATATTATTTATCTGTAATTGGTGTGCAAGAGAGAGTATTTATCTTATCTTATGATGATGAATCATAGCCTATGACACTCCACAATAACGTAGCTTTCTATTGGTGAAATAATTTTGAGAATCTGTTCAGTAGATCCAGAGATTACCCCTTACAACGTCACAAACTCACAAACGTTACCTCTTTATAATATTAGTATAGATTACATCCAGACTCAGGACAAAGAGACATGTTCATGCACACAAATATCTCTCCTGGGTAGGAATCGAACCCACGACCTCCGGCGTGAAAAGTCAATACATACATCATTGCGTTGATGTTATAAAAGGCGACTAAGGGATACACCAGGTAGTCGGGCAGCAGCGCCACCTGTGTACTAGCTACCCCCTAACTGCGGTCGCCAACTCGCATCCCAAGCGCGGTGACTACGGTAACCCCCTCAAATGGTAACATTTTAGAAAATTTTTTGGGAGGCCTATATCCAGACGTGGACGACATCTATTGTGAGGCTAAGCAAACATGTTTATCATTAGCACATAAGTTTATTTTAAGTAGAAATTATGTACATCAAAAAAAATTGTTAATGTAATGTTTCCTATATTGTGTAAATGAAATAAATTTAATTTATTTATTTATTATTATTATTATTATTTACAGGACCGCCGACAGCCCAGTACGAGAACGCGGTGCTCCAATTAGTACCCGTCGACAAAGCGAAGTGTCCTTACGTCAAAGGATTTGACATTGGATTCCATCTTTACACCAGGTATAATAGTAATGTCGTCCTAGCCGAATTTCGGACACAACAGCCAGTCTCAATAGAGATTAGCCATCTGCCCATGACATATTATAGTGCACAAGTGTATGCGCAAACACAGGAGCACTTTCTATTCCATCACTCCCATGATCCGTTGGGACGCCTAGCGACACGACCGGAAATAGTCAGGTACAGGACCGACGGCTTTACGTGCTCTACGAGGCACGGGGGTAAAACCGCGGGGCACAGCTAGTTATTCTTAAAAAAGCAGATGCGATTTCGTGTGCTTATCTTCAGCTCCCTAACTCCTAACTATGAATTCCTGGTCCGCAGGCACAACCCCACATCGTACCAAGAGCTGAGGCTTGGCGATGACGAGCGACTCTTCGCTTCTAACATAGACTTCCATGATCCTACGGTGATATACTTCCACGCGTTCATGGAGCAACCTGAAGACGGCAGTGGACTTATGATTAGAGAAGGTAATTCTTCAACTATATATTTTGATATTATTATATCTCGCCTTGTCTCGTCTCGCCTGGCTGCCTCTCAATCCTGAGTCAGTTTTTGTGTACGAGTCAAAGGGTCTCGTTATCTCTCGTGCGGAAAACGAGAGGAAGCATGTACACAATCGTTTTATGCAGTTGCCTGACCGTGGTAGGTTTAGTGAAGACCTGTTTATATTACGGTGCATGATTACACCATCTTCTTCTTCTTCTTGGCTTGAGAATTTTCTTTTAATGGGTAAATTGTAATGGCACACAGCACAAAGACGAACATCAGCAGCAATTTCGACGTCCATTATCTCGAGAGCGAATGCTAAAAGGACGAGTGTGTATAGATACGCACTCGTCGAGAGCCTTCTCGGCTGAGACTTGCACTACCGCTTCCGCCGAATCAATTTACTGGGGAGGTATTTCCGATCCGGTATGACATGGCAACATTCAAGAAGCGATACTATTTCATAAAGCCCGGAAACGCACTTGCGGCTCCTCTGGTGTTGCGAGTGTCCATGGGCGTCGGTGATCACTTATCATCGGGTGACACACTTGCTCGTTTACCATCCTACTTTATAAAAAAAAACAGGCCAAGTGCGAGTCGGACTCGCGCTCGAATGGTTCCGCACCATTATCTATAAAAACAAGCAAAAAATTCACGTTTTTTGTATGGGAGCCCCTTAAATATTTAGTATTTGTTTTTATAGCGGCAACAGAAATACATCATCTGTGAAAATGTCAACTGTCTAACACGGTTCATGAGATACAGCCTGGTGACAGACAGACAGGCAGACAGCTAAGTCTTAGTAATAGGGTCCCGTTTTACCATTCGGGTACGGAACCCTAAAAATGACTAAATCATTCGTCCAATCGGCTTCCTTGAGCACATGTAACGTCATAAATGGTCCGGAATCGATAGTCAACGTCGAACCGATTGAAAAAATGATTTAGGGCGGCTTGCACCATAGCACTAAATACTATTTAAATCCCATTTAAATTTAAATTCACGTTTAAGTCATTGCAATGCCTTGCACCATGCTAAATAAGTCGCTAAACGCGTTTAGAGAGCTGTCAAAGTTAAATACCCATGAGTAGCTATTTAGCGCAGCTAAATGCGTTTAGCAAAAATTGACATTTATTTTGAAAGGTTATTTTTTTTTTTTTTTTTTTTTTATCTTTATTTTTTTAGGGGTTTTTGTCCAATAAGGATATGCCAACCCCATCATACCTTATAGCATCGTAAATACATAATAATATAAATAACACACAAAAAAGCTTAAATTAGAGGTACTATAAGAACAAACGCTGCTCACTGCTGAACGAATACTAAGCTACATAACCTTTTTGCTGCCTGCGATTTAGGGTTTGCTAAAATGCTTTGTATCAGACCTACATCCAGCCTATTCAACTTAAATTCGTTCAGAAGCGAGTCCCGTTCATCTTTATTCTGATTTTATTATGAAAGGTTATGTTTCCATGACATGGAGGATTCAATTTACGCACACTTTCGCGCAGAAAAACGTAATTTTTGTTTAAAAAATAGTGTCATCTGTTACTTACTCATAACGAAATGTAGGGGAACTGCTATACCGACACGATAAACGCATTTAACGTGATGCAAGAGGTCATTAAACGTAATCATGTTAAACACATTTATCGATTTAAACGTATTTAGTTAAATTTGTTTAAGATATATTTCAACGAAATTTCGTGCAAGCCTTAGTTATTTATAATCTTCATCTATTTGAACGCCGATCACGATGATCAGCGAATTAGTCGCTAGGCAACCTTGTATGATAAGTATCTCGTCCTGCCTTTTCAAATGTAAAGCAACTTTGAGACGTCGTGATTAAGTCGCATTTACTTTGTGAATGTCAAGTCACAGGTAGAACGTATTGACGTGTAGACGCCAGCACATCAAACTACCCCAATCTGTTAAATTTCCCCAATCGAAAGTGAACCTTATGCGATAAAGTTGAAAATCTATAAAAGAAAATTGACAGATTTTAAAACACATAGAAACCAAAAGGGGTAAGATGATAGGACATAATCCGAACCAACCAGTTTATTACAAATACTAGCAGTGCCCCGCGGTTTTACCCGCGTTAAATTTTATAAATTATCACAGCTCCTCCCCCGTAGGTGATAGCGTGATAATATGTAGCCTATATGTTGACCCGACCTCTTAGTTATATTCATGCAAAAATTGAAGTAAATCCATGCAGTACTTTTTGAGTTTAGCCCGGATATACATACAGACAAACAGACACACAGAAAAAAATTTCTAAAAACTATATTTTTGGAATATCGAAAGTAGATCACGCCCCAAGTATCCTTTTAAAAAATATTCAATGTACAGTTTTGACTTTCCTACGATTTTGTTATATGTATAGATAATAGAAGGGAAGATAGACACAAGAAGAAACAAAGGGGGACCGATAAAAAAGTTTACTGATCAACTTAAATAAATATTACAAGTGGACAGTTATCAAGAAGTAAAAGAGATGGCTCTACAACGGGATAAATGGAGAATGCTACACAGACAACTGCCAAGCACTTAAATTTTGGATGGATGGATGGACAGATTGGGGTATCTGGATATGCTGGCGCCTGTACATCAGGAAAAGTGATGTGTATTATAGGCACTTTCTTTTCCAATCCCCTAACCCATCGCTTTCAACAATATTAATATTCTTAAACACGCTTAGGCCTGTTATATATTTAAGAATATTAAAATTAATAAATTCAATCGTTTAATATTTGGTATTATAAGTAATTATTCTAGATAGATATACAACACGTAACGTAATCAACGCACCCCCTCAAACACCCCAATTAGAATATTATGTTGTAATCATAATTCATACACTGAATTTTTTATTAAACATGTATATGCATTGTTATTTACTGAATTAGTTTCTTGCAATAAAGTTTATTTTTCTTTATTTTATATTGAATGATGGAATTGGTATGAATACAAATAAAACTGCGATTTAAAAGTCTTATTACTTTCACTTACGGCCCATTTCAATTTGTTTTGACTGTACAGGGTTAACATGTCAATAATTTCCATAGTATTAATTATTTTTGGAATAAAAAAATTACCTATATTAAAAATGAAATAAATCGATTCAATAAACGATTCTGAACAAACTATTTTCAGGCTGTGCGTTAATTAAGTAACAAGTTGTATACGTGTTCGTCAATGGCGAACCCTGCTATGATTTTTGTTGTGGGCGCGAATATTGTGTTACTGAAATAGGACTCACTGATATTAGATAAAACTCCAATATTAACGAATATTTATTAGGTAAGAGATGCCACTTGCATCAGTTCCTATTCTTTCTTTCAGCGTACATGCAACGCGGCGACACGAACGTGATCATGGTGGATGCCCATACTCTGGAGGCAGGCCCCTGGTACCTCACCGCTGCACAGAACACTTGGTACATAGGCCGCTATGCTGCTATATTCGTCGATTACCTGGTTTCGCGGTGAGTTCACAACACATACATACATAGACTTTACATAGATTTGACTGCACGTGTGGCGCAACGGCTAAGACAGTCGCCTCACCGGTTCGTGTCGCGGGTTTTTTTATTTATTTATTTGGCTCACCAACAATTAAGTACACTCAAACATTTATGGGTTACATTGAATCAGATCGGATCAAGTGTATCTATCAAGTGTATCTCTTACAGGTAAGCACAACATGCATTACATATTGATTAAATGTATAAAAGCTACATCAAATGACATGAAATTAATAAATTAATTTATGCACAAAATTAACACACACAAAACAATCAGGCTCCTCAGGCCAAGTTAAAACTAAAAAATTGTAACAAAACATTAAAATCACAGGCAAAAACAAAATTGAGGAAGAAATAAAATTATAATGGAAAACTATGGGTTCGAGTCCCACGCCGGACAACTATTTGTGTGACCCATAAATAGTTGTTCTAAGTCTGGATGTAATTTGTGTCCGTCTATTATATGTCCCCCTACACGGTGGACCGACGATCTTGCACGGGATGCGGGAATCCGTTGGATGCGGGCAGCGCAGGACCGGCTATTGTCGAGATCCTTAAGGGAGGCCTTTGTCCAGCAGTGGACGTCTTCCGGCTGATATGATGATGATTATGTTTGTAATGTACCCCGCGACACAGTGATTAGACTCCACAATGCGGGCGTTGTCTTTAAAAAAAAAGACGGGTTTCACGGTAAGTTCACAAATACATAGACTCACGCCTGTTTCCCAGAGGGGTAGGCAGAGACAACGGACCTCCATTTGTCACGATCCTTGCACACCCCTTTACCTCGTTTACTGTCATTATATTCTTCATACATACTCGCCGGTTTAGGGTACTTCTGAGCTGGGGGGCTACCACCTTATTCGCCGATTATCGTGATCGGCGGCGGTCCTAGCCGAATTTCGGCCACGGCGGCCAGTTTTAAAAGAGACTAGCCAACTGCGCGTGACATATTATAGTGCACAAGTGTGTGCGCTAACACAGGGACAATTTCTATTCCATCACTCTCATGATCCGATGGGACGACTAACGACACGGCCGGAAAGAGGTCAGGTACAGGACCGACGGCTTTACGCGCTCTCCAAGGGTGTAATACCGCCATATCCCGAACTTCGGACTGATACTGAGAATTTTTTATTTTTACAGAATCTCAAAATCACTTTAGGCCCGAACCGGGATTTGAAGCCAGGACCTCCTTATTTACCAAGTTATTGTTGTAATTTATGTAACATTGTATATATAACGGACAATATTATTTCAGAGGTCTGGACCTAAACAACACGCACTTCGTAGGTCACAGTTTGGGAGGCCAATCAGCTGGTGTTGCGGGCGGCGCGTTAAAATCTGGTAAGCATTCTTTTCAGACCCCTTAGCATTATACCAGACGACACATTCCGACACAGACTGCACCAGTTCTTTCCGGACGTACGCGAACGGTTAAATAAAACTTGGCTAATCATAGACCATTGTGTTGCACAATATCTTACCGGACACGGCAATTTTAAAAGTAAATTGTATAGTTTCAAATTAGTATCTTCACCAATCTGTCTGTGCTCAACTTCCAGTAACGAATATGAACAAACTGCTCACCACATCCTGTGGGAGTGTGATCTCTGGCAAAATCAGCGTGATATTATGTTAAACAGCTTGCAACCAATATCTGGAGTAGTTTATTATACGGATCTTGTAGCAATAAGGAACAACTTCCGTGCGTTTAAGCGCTTTTGCCATACCTACTATTGGAATCAAATATAACAGCTCACTTAGGACCCTTAAAATGATCCTCGGTGCTTTTGCAGCTGGCTTCTCTAGTTGCAAATCTCTCATTTTATGAGGCTATAGCCTCTTTACATCATTCTGTCTCCCGCTTTGCTCTGGAGGGAAGTGGACCTATTAATTTTCTAACTCCTCCTTTTTTTTGTTTCTGATTAAATTCGTTGCGGGATCCAAGACAGTTAAAGCGATTCCCCGGGACATGCCTGAGCTTCACCGCTCAGTGTCATTTCATTGTGTGCCACTGTTGATCCTGGCTTACAGGAGTTGCAGTGGTGGGTAAGAGGGAGGGACTAGTCCCGACTTTATAAAAAAAAATCCGACACAGAACCATTCCCCAGAGGTGGAAGTTTCATCCTTATCACCTGGATGAATGGTCATCTAGTACCGTGTGTTTCACAAGAAACTTTTTACCGCGCTCTACCACCCTAAGGAATCAATTAACTGCGGAAGTATTTCTTATATGGTATGACATGGCAAAGTCAAAGTCAAACATTTATTTGCAAGTAAATATGGTTTTAGAAGGTCATAACATATCTAATCATATAATAACGACAAGATAATTTGTGAAGACAATTATTTGCAGGAATTCCTTGACAGTATAGAAGGAATTCTCAATTAACCATTTGCGTATAGCTTTTTAGAATCGACCCATTGGAAGAACCTTAATTTGGTCAGTAATCCTGGTAAATATGGTTTTAAAAGGTCTTACATTGGTAGCACAATAGTAGCTTAACATATCTAATCATATAATTTCTGGCAATAAACGATTTTTCGTTTTTTTTTCGATAATAATGACAAGCAAATTTGTGAAGAGAATTATTTGGCCTGCAGGAATTCCTTTACAGTATAGAAGGAATTCTCAATTAACCATTTGCGTATAGCTTTTCAGAATCGACCAATCGGAAGAACCTTAATTTGGTCAGGAATCCTGTTATATATTCGAATACACATTGGATAACAGCTTTGTCTATATTTTAAATCCTCAAAAATGTGTTTTTTTAAAGCTTTTGTAAAGGTATATATGGACTTCTGGTCTTTTACATGTTTAGGCAATTTATTGTAAAGCTGTGCTCCTTCATACAGTATAGTACTTTTCCCGTAGTTTGTCCGAGGGGCCTGAAGGGCTATATTATTTGCTTGTCTAGTTCTGTACCTTTTTTGAGTGCACGATTTTTTGGAAAACGTGATTTGTGTATGTATGTTTTTATTTAATATTTTGTGTACAAGTAAACATGTATTATATCTATATATTTGTGGAATATTCATTATCTTTGTGTCTTTGTAAACTTTTAGTGTAGGCGTGCGATACTTATATTTAAAAAGGACTTTAATAATTTTATTTTGGGCTCTTTGCAAGTTGCATAGTATGGCAACCTTCAAGAAGCGAGCCTATTGCTTTCTCAAGGGCCGGAACAGTCCTTGCAGCACCTACGGTGATGCAGGGGACGATGGGCGGCGATGATTGCTTGCCAACGGCACGTTTGCTCTCGCCCGGCTTGTGCGTAGTATACTGGCAGTTCAAACCTAACCTATCCTACTATTCTCGTAGCGAACTACATTTTCAGTACTGTTGACATTATTATTTTTGAAGTTATACTTCTTTTGGCGCGATGGAGAAAAATGATGAGAGTGAATTTTTACGATGCGCGCGCACATCGACACCAAAAAATTTAACAGCATGAAGTTAGTTCTAGGTGGTATGAAAGTGAATTTTCTTAATAACAGCATGAAGTTAGTTCTAGGTGGTATGAAAATTGATAACTATGTTCAAGTTGTATATTAAGAAGTATAACTTCTAACGCGTGTACATAAGTACACACAAGCTTTTTTTATTATTTGTTTATTGTTTCCTTAATATTAAAACACAAGACCAGAAAAATACCCCACAAAACCGATCGATCAGTCGGTTTGACTGCGGGAGAAAAGTCTCAATAAACAAGAAAACAACAACAAGATATATACTAAAAATAACTAATAACTATTATTAATCACAGTTGATATTATGGCACTATTTTACGTATTAACAATATCTCTATTATCTATCTATATAGGACGGGCACCATAGCCTAGTTGGTAATGATCCTGCCTACAAAGCTGGTGGTCCTGGGTTCGAATCCCGGTAAGTGCAAATATTTGTGTGATGAGCACGAATATTTGTTTCTGAGTCATGGATGTTTTCTATGTATATAAGTATTTATCTATCTATATAAGTATGTATATCGTCTGGTATCCATAGTACAAGCTTTGCTTAGTTTGGGGCTAGGATGATCTGTGTGACATTGTCCCTAAATAAATATAATTACAAATATAAAAAAAAAATACTAATCTAATATACCTAGTATATTTGAAGTTAGTTTTTTTGCTATGCCATCATGAAAATTATTTAATTGTTGATAAAATTATGGGCGCTCAATGCTTTGGATGTTCATTTAAAAACATCCATTTCACATCTAATCAGGCCTGTTGGCGTGGTTGGCAAATGCTTGCTTTTCATGCCGGAGGTTGTGGGTTCGATTCCCACCCAGGACAGATATATATTTGTGTGCTTCATGCACATAAATATCTGTCTGTTTGTCCTGAGTCTGGATGTAATTATCTATATAAGTATGTATTTACAAAAGAAAAGTAGTATAATATGTAGTACTAGCTGTGCCCCGCGGTTTTACCCGCGTTAAACTTTATAAATTATCACAGCTCCTCCCCCGAAGGTGATAGCGTGATAATATGTAGCCTATATGTTGACCCGACCTCTTAGTAATATTAATTGCATAATTTGAAGTAAATCCATGCAGTACTTTTTGAGTTTAGCCCGGACATACATACAGACAAACAGACAAAAATTCTAAAAGCTATATTTTTGGCTTCGACGTCTATTGTAGATCACGCCCCAAGTATCCTTTTCAAAAAATATTCAATGTACAGTTTTGACTTTCCTACAATTTTATTATATGTATAGATATCAGTTATCTGTTTCCCATAGTACAAGCTCTGATTAGTTTGGGATCAGATGGTGTGTAAATAATGCCCTAGTATATAATAATAATATAATCTAACTCCGCGTACCATCATGGGTTTCACGCTCACATGAGACAGTATTCAACATCTCCAATCTGTTATTCCTGTCTGTTGCAGGTCGCGTCGCCAGAATCACGGCCCTGGACCCTGCGTTACCTCTCTTCTCTGGTCTTCCTGTGGACCAGCGACTGGACATCACTGATGCTAAGTTTGTCGATGTCATTCATACTGATGCCGGAATATTTGGTAAGACTAAGAGTTGTACTTATTGATGTGAAATTGATAGTAGTGTGTACGGTGTGGCGACGCGTCGCCATGCGCAATCGACTTTTTATTTTATCATTATGACATATTTAGTTCCTATCACAATATGTTCTTTGCTGCATATTACTTTTACAAAATAATGTCGATGTTTCACATCTGCCAGGTGTCCCGTGACGGCTCACATTTTTTTTAATTAATAGAATTATATGCTGAGTAATATGTTGGACTCGTGGTTAGTTAGCCAGAGGTAGTCAGTTCAATTCCCACCCGGGACAAATCTTTTTGTGATGAGCAGGATTATTTGTTCTGTGTCGGGGTGTAATTTATCTATAATATGTATGTATTTGGAAATATATAAGTACCAGCGGCCCGGTACGTGCTTCGCTACGCCTTGAAGTATTAGTACAAATTGTTTGTATACGGGAGTATAGAAAGATGTTGATTTTACACTTTTTCAAAACTTTTTTTTATATTTCTCTACGTACAAACCTTCTCTGGATTTCCACGAATAATTCAAGACCAAAATTAGCCAAATCGGTAAAGGCGTTGTTGAGTTATAATATAACATTACAACGAAAAGTGGCATTGATTTTTATATATATAGATGTGTTCCGTTTCTCACAGTAGCTTTTTTTTTATTAAGCACTTGGGTATTTACATACACTTGTACTTGTCAAACTCACAATGCAATACATAAACACAGTTTAACACAGTAATTAAAGCAACAAATTATTTTGAATTAGTCCGTCCGTGCGGTCTGTTTCGTCACATATATTTTTTAATATCCTTAAATTAATAATAAATAGCAAGTTGCTACGCTATTATTGTTACATTTAGCATTAGTATATTAAAATTAAAGAATTGAAAACATCGAGCAGCAGTTGGTTTAACGATTGATTAAGTCATTTTTAACCTTTATTTATTTGAACGCCATTCACGAAAACGATGTTCGGCGAAGTAGCCGGTAGAGCCCCTGGATGGGAATCGAGCGCACTACCTGCAGCGTGAAAGTGTTAATTAACACTGCGTATTAATTTTGATTTTTTTTAATGTTATGGAGTTCCGTAAAGAAACGACTGATTCCATGACGTAATAATACCTTAATATAGACAGAACCATTGTCAATATGTAGTAAAAATATTAGACTTAAACTAGATAATTAAACATAATCTCTTGACAATAACTTGATACGAGCTAGCTAAATATCATTGCTATAATAAAATAAATTTTATAAATGTTTTCATACAATGTGTACCTAACAACTATCTTACTAGAAATAATAATATATACAACTATATTACTACAAACATGTTCTGACTATTAACAAGCGCTTTTTTAAATTCTACGTGAATTAAAACCTTTTTTATTTATTTATTTTATCAGTTGTCTGGTTGCCATAGTACAGGCTCTGCCTAGTTTGGGATCAGATGACTATCTGATAGTAGTCAAAATCAATAAAAAGAAACATAACGGTCCATGGTTCACAAAAATAGTTGACATGCGCAGGAGTCGAACCATAACAGGATAACTCAACTGATACTTTTCCCTAACAGGCTACAAAGAACCACTAGGACACGTAGACTTCTTCCCCAACAGTGGCAAAAGTCCTCAGCCGGGATGTGAACTGGAAGCGGTCATACCTCAACAGTTGCTATTGAACAAATGTGAGTATATACACCAAAATATAGAGGTAATTCAAGAATAACCACGACTGAAGTAAAACTTAGATATGTTACCGGCCAAACCCGATTTCAGGACAAACTAGTTTGGCCTAGGATAAACTAGTTCTTCCTATAAGCGCTAGGTTTAACTAGTATGGTCTAGTCCAAACTAATTTGTCCTAAGCCCGATAGGATAAACCAGTTCAGCCTAGGCCAAACTAGTTGATCCTGATACAAATACGTACACTCTAGGATAAACTAGTACGGCCTGGTATAAATATTATAGTATATCTAGAAAGTCTACCTATCACCTCCCATTCGCCTCGCCCGTTCCCACTTTCCGCAACGCTCTCATCATGCATTTACCAGCGTATAACCCAAGTCAAGAAGTTTAACCCTTTATAAGGCAATAGGTATATTTTTTATTACTTGGTTTTGAATTTTATTACAAGTCCATAGAGTTCAAAATATGGTGGCAACTATATGAACACTGCCTGGGACAGGGTTAACTTGAAAAAGCTACAAAATAACTCAACAAGTGGACAAAGGCCTCCCCAAGTAACTCCATAATGGAGTTGTGTTCATTATGGGGGATATGCCATAATCGCCACGCTTGGCAGACGGGTTGGCGATCGCAGTATGATGGTCATAGTACTCAGAGAGACGCTGCTGCCTGTTCTCTGGGAGATACTCCATCAGGATGACTTCTATGTCCCCCACTCTATGTGGGATGCAATTGTGTGGTATTCGTGACTGTCACTACAGGGTAAAACTATAATAATAATATAACTTAATTTTTTCTCGCACACAGAATTTTGTACATTAAATATACTTAATCTAGGTGTACATTACTAGGTGTAGTTAGGATTAATCAATGTGAGAGACTGGTGTCTGTACTAGGAGACCTGTATGAAAGATCGCCAGTCTCTCCACACTCTGGATAGGTAGATTTCAATTTTGTACCTCTCGATCAAGCTGTAGTACATGTGAGTAAGTAAGTGTGTGTGTGTGTGTGTTGTTGACCAGGCTTTTGTACATAAATATATTGTGTTACTTATATTTTCATTAGATTAAGATGGAACATGCAATAAGTTTTCCGTTTCTTCATAATTTAGTGATTTGAGCCAGATAGTAAAAGTTTTTTTTAATAATAATGCCCTCCTGATCCATTTCAGAAACGGCAGCCAGTCTCAATGGCGACTGACCATCTGTGCGAGACATAATGCAGTGCACCAACGTGTGCGCAAACGCAGGAGCACTTTCTATCCATAATTCTCATGATACGATGGGACGCTAGCGACACGATCGATGTCAGATGCAGGACCGACTGCTTTACGTGCTCTCTGAGGCACGGAGGTGCAATACTGAGAAATTTTCATAACGGAAAAATCTCCAAAATCACTTTGTAGCCCAACCCGGGACCTAAAACGTTATCAGTCATCAGATCATAAGAGAAAGGGAAAGGAGACTGTTCCTGCGTTTGCATGCTATACTTTGGTCCTGCGCAGTTGGCCTCTATTACTAACACCCCTTTTCCCCTCCCAGTCTTCTGCAGCCATTGGCGTTCGTACATGTTCTTCACGGAATCGATCTTGCGCCCCAAAGGTTTTGTGGCAGTCTCCTGTCCATCGTGGAAGGAATACACTGCGGGTCGCTGTGCGGGGGGACTTACGACTCATATGGGGGAGGGGGTCGATCAGAAGTAAGGGAGGAAACCAAATTTGGGATGGGTGGTTGGTTGCAGACGCTAAGGTTAAGCTTTTGGAAGATTCACTTGTAGATTTTGCACAATTTTCCAAGCAAGCAAGTTTTTGCAGGTTATAAAATCCCGTTTTTGCTGATCAGATTTTGGTGAAAATCACCCCACTTCTAAGCACTAGCAACTACATTAATTATAATATCAATTAATTTCTTTCTATCACACTTATTATGAAATGGACAGGAAATCTTTAATGACGCCAATTTATTTTCTCTTTCTTTATGGTGTGGTCATTGTTCAAGCCATCCAGTAAGCCTTTGACATGGCTACTTGACTACGACTACTACCAGGACCGAAATCGTAACGTGCATTAGAAATATATAAGTATGTTTATCAGTGGTCTGGTTGCCATAGTACAGGATCTGCCTAGTTTGGGATCAGATGGCAGTCTGTTAGTTATCCCAAGATATTTATTATTTTATTAATTATTTGAGGATTTCCACTAATCCCTGGGTAAGGTCCATTCTAATATATACGATTGAGGTCTTCGACAATAGCTCTCTACTCTGATCATTTGTGATAATACTGTAGGTGTTTAGTAGACATTGAAGGTAAGTACATAGCATAGTACACTAGTACTTTGCTGCACAAACTGCAATAAAACACGCATCAAGCATCACGCAAATTTGATCCTTATTTTGTAGCACACACTTCGTAAATTATGATGAAGCACTTAAGCTTAAAGCACTTTGTATCATACACTTCACGCTTACAGATGACGGCAGTGAGAAAACAGGATGCTTCTACACATACCATTTAACAACCAACCAGGGCCAACCACGTCCAGAATACCAAGATACCAAAACAGAAAATAGTCATAAGAAAAATTACCTAGGAAAACATGAAAATCTCAAACACACAAATAATGACGACAGTAAAACGACAGAACCAGTAGAAAATACACATGTACCAATTCTTTTGATAAGCAAAAAAGTTAATAAACATACAATAGAGGCAAAATATGTGCTGGAAATCCCAAATGAAACAACACACAATTCGAATAGGAAGAAAAGAATGGAAAGAGACATTCATAATAAAGATACTGATAACAAAGACAATGGCATCACTAAACCTCCTAAACACGCTAAAGTCATTGACGTAAGACACGACTCTAGTTCAAATCTGCCTACAACCAACGTTCATACAATAGAAAATACAAGAGATTGTAACAATAGCAATACAGATAAAGAAGAATCAACTAAAAAAGCAACAGAAACAGCAGTTAAAGAACAACTTAAAAGAACAGACACCCATCAGAATCCTAAAGCTAATGATGTTAATAGTAAAATAAACACGCAAGCCAACACCATAGCATCACTACCACGCAATCCAAAACTTAACAACGAAAAACTCAACATCCCTAACATTAACATAAGACCTTTAGCTTTAATCAACACCTTACGAAGAATAACCAGCAAATTCCAAAGAATTCCCTCCACAAAACCAATGCAAAATGCAAAGCCACGTCAAAAGAGATTCCTACAATTCTTCCGATCTGAAAACAACGACGACAACTTTGTCTTTAAAGCCTTAAATTTCCTTGTCCAAAATCGTAAAAACATTGTCCCCGTAATAAGCGTTATGAGGGAAATCAACACCCTAGTGAAGAGTGGTAACGGGGAACTGAGTCACTTCACTAAAGAACAGAATAACTACTTGGGAAGCTCCCCACCTGACCTAGCCCCGATAACTTACAATTTGGAATTGGGGAAAGAGGGTGGAGTCATTGGTTTTATTAAGAGAATCTTAGGTTTCGGATCTAAAGGGGATAGTCTGACTATAGGAAACGGAAAATAAATCATAGAAGTAACTTAACAAGAATAAGTAATAGACAATCTAAAATTGCCTCGAATAAAATTAGATTCGTTCAAGAAAAACGCCTAAATAAATGGCTATTAAATTATATAATCATGTGCCAAGAGATATTAAGACATTGACATGCAAACAATTTAAAAACAGACTATTTGACTTCCTTCTGAATAGAAATTATTATAAAACTAGAGACTATTTAGAAGATAGGACATTTCAAATATAATTTAAAAAACACATATTGATGGACAAATTATTTATTGTTACTTAATTTACATGGTCTAAGCGGCAGAATGTGTTGGATTTTACCATCTGCCATTGTAACGTTATATATAATTTGTCTAGATTAAGAGGAAGAACCGCGAATCTATCTTCTGCCGCTTTGGCAAATAGATTTTATTCAGAAGTTATTTTCACAACATATGTTTTGTATAGTTAAATGTAGAATTTTGTTTATATATTTATTGTACAGCCGCCACATCAAGCTACCCCAATCTGTCAAATTTCCCCAACTGAAAGTGAACCTTAAGCTTTTGTGATAAAGTTGAAAATCTATAAAACAAATTTGACAGATGGGGCTAGCTGGATGTGCTGACGTCTGTACTCTAATACGCTACTTAGTACCAACGGACGGTCACCGTAGCCTAGTTGGTAGTGCTCCTGCCTACGAAGCTGGTGGTCCTGGGTTCGAATCCCGGTAAGTGTAAATATTTGTGTGATGAGCACGAATATTTGTTTCTGTGTCATGGATGTTTTCTATGTATATAAGTATTTATTTATATATATAAGTATGTAAATCGTCGCCTGGTACCCACAGTACAAGCTTTGCTTAGTTTGGAGCTAGGATGGTCTGTGTGCCATTGTCAAAAAAAAAAAAAAAAAATTACATAGTTATTTTTATACATATGTATATTAATTTACATTTTTACTATGTACATACCTCCATTATGGTTCAATTGACCTTCTGATCCAAAAATATTTGTGTTCATGATCATGTCTATTTGTCTAGGTCTGGCTGTTTTCTGTGTATTTTATGTACAAAAAAGTATTTAAGTATTTCAATCCATTGTCTAGTAAATATAGTACAAGCTTTGCTTAGTTTGAGATGGATGGCGCTGTATGATATTTGTCGAATATTTTATGTGAACATATTATATGTTTCTGTAAATATGTAGAGACGCCAGCTAATCAAGCTAGCCCAATCTACCAAAGTTCCACAGTTAAAAGTGAACCTTATGCTTAGGTGATAAAGTTAAAAAACTTATAAAATAAATTTGACAGATTGGGTTAGGTAGATGGCGTTTGTACAAGCTTCCGTTAGTTCGGGTTAGATGGCGCTGTATGATATTTCGCGGATTTTTTTTTATTTAATTGTAATAAATTTATTATTATAAGAATTAATTTGATTTTTACCCCCACTGTTCTAGGGCTCGGGGGAATTACTACTTGATAACACATCGGCAAGCACCTTTCTCTATAGAATGATGTTACTTATCGTTTATGTAATATAAGTTTTTTTTATACATTTGTACAAGTTGTTTTATTATTTTCTACCTCTCCTCTCGGTAGCTGAACGTTTTGGTGGTAGAGATTTTGGAAAAGGGACAGAAATGTGTTAGGGGAAACCGGGGAAACGCGCGCAATTTGATTTGACCTATGAGCGCGCGCGGTGGCGAAGATATGTGTCAAATTTCACATTCTTCCCCTGGCTTAACGTCTAAAAATAATTAATGGAACAATTGATTCTTTTATTTTTCTTTTTTTTTTGGCATCAAACAGTTATATACATTTACAATACTTATAAATATATGGCTTTTTACAATAAACCTACAGTGCCGAACAAAAAATTCAGTAATGATACAAATTTAAACACTTAATTTGGAAGGACGCGTATGACAAGATTAGTTTAACAAAGAAAAAAGAAATGATAAAAAGAAAGGATACATAAATTATATATAAGATGTCAAGTAATATTAAATCTACGTTTTAATTCTAATTTAAGACTATTGAGCGAATTATCGAAAAGATCTTTGTCTGTGAAGTCTCTGTTATAATTGTTAGTGGACCGGCATAAGAATGAGTTACGAGTGTAATTCTTACAAAGTCTTGGAGGTACAAATAGTGGCTTATTTCGTGAGGGGCGCACAGGTAGTCGAGCGTGAGCTTTAAATGATATATTTGTTAATAATGTTGGTGAATCCGTCAGCGAGTTTAAAAGATTCTCCCAAACTTCTAGCCAAATTAACATTTAATGTACCAAGGTCATCAGCAAGACATCACAATCTCATTCATCTACCTTTGGTTAACACAAATTATCGACAAAATGCATTTTTTCGGCGAGCGAGCAGTTATTTAAACAAGCATTATAAAACTCCTGACTTCGATACTTTTATACTACACCACAAGCAGTATGACGGGTGATTAGCAAAGAATTACTAATACCCGAGTATTGATGGTTTCACAATGTACATATATAATCGTTATATCGCTGTTCATGTATAAATTAATTTGCTATCTACAAGGAGGACCTGTAATTCGCTTTATGAGGCTTTGTAACGCCATTATTATTATTTTCTTTTTTTATCAGCTTTTGCTGACATTACTTTACATTTACGGGCAAGCGCTGAGTAAATGATAAGAAGTTACCTTGTATAAGTCCGTCAGTTCCATTGTTGTCGTCGCCTATACTATTTGCGTTATAGCATGGTGCGGGTGACAGTTTCAGTAACATTTCGTTTCACTCTTGAAAGGCGCAGCGATTTACAAATTATGTCTTAGTATCTCAGCATTTGGTAGGTATCAAATCATTAATAACTGTAGTAAATTTAATTAAATGCAACCAGAATGTTAATCTCTACAAATTAAATTAAATTGAATGAAAAAATAAGCAAAGCGTTATGCGTATAACGTAACTTCATAGACGTATTTAGTGATGGGATGGACTGCTACGATGGGTAGTCGATATTTTTGTATAATTAAAAACGTATTTTATGCACAGGTAAATTTTTATTGTTAAAATGCAATATTGCCTATAATTATACAACAGAACATTAGGGTAAGGTAAAAAATGCATTTAATTAGTCTGAACTCGTATCAGATCCTGACTCTGAATTGTCACTTAATTCATCATCAGAATCTGTGAGGATATTATTAATGATGACTCTATTATATTGTCAATATGGATTATATTGTCAATCTATTATATCGTCAATATCATAGAGAACTTATTAGATTAATGCTGCGAGTATCGTTAGCAATAAAAATGTATTACACATCCCTAGTAATGTGGTACTTATATTTGAATGTCAACGTCAAATAAGCAACTGTCACCCGCACCATGCTACAACGCAAAAGGTATAGTTCAGGGTATCCGGCAAGTATTTAGTATGGCCGCTTTTTGCAATTGAATGTAAACTTTAGGTTTTAAATCATTAAGCTTAATACTGTGGTGTATGTGTCTTGGGATTACTCCAGTACTTGATAAGACTATTGGGACGATGTATACTTTATTCGGTTTCCAGATTCTGGTGACTTATTATTGGAACGAAGTTCCTTATCGCGCGTTGTGAAAGGGGGCTAGACGGAAAAAAAAAATTCTTACGAAAAGTTGTCACGACACTTTTTGCAGCTGTGCGGCGTTCGCATGTTTCGCTGTCTGTCTCTCTCTCTCTTATAGAAAGCAAGCCAGATATTTTCATTTCTATTTCGCATTGAACAGTGTGGTGTCGCGAAGATTATTTTTGTTGAGTGTATACAGGTTTTTTGTACATAATAAATAATAAGAAATAACTTCGTTCCGTCCGGGTGTCCCTTGACACCTCTCAAATTTTTTATTTTTATTATTACTTGGCCGCGGGTAGTCAGGGCTTGTACTCATCTCGTTTAAAAACGAGCCCTTCTTTCAGTTTCTTCTCAAACTCGAACACCTTGGTGTGTCTAGTGAGACTCCACCGTAGTCGGTCCGCCGTGATACAGTTATATATCTATAGCCCAGCAGCATGACCCTGCAGGCTTAAGCTAGTCAGTACTTACCGGTACATGTGGTGGGGGTGCAGCAGGGAACCCAGCACCAGCGAGGCGAGGTACACCGGCCGTACCAGCCGCGACAGCAGCGCGCCCTGCAACCCCGCCACGCACCAGCGCGCCACCTTGTCGGAGCACGACATCGTCAGCAGCCGCTCGCCCTGCGGACCGGGACCACATGTAGGGCCGAATAATGGGGGCTAATTGTAAAACACCAACAACCTCGCAGGAGTAGATAGCTAACACCATAAGCAACAACTTTTGTTCTACGAGTTTGGACTATTAGATGGAGATAACTCAATACGTGAAAAAAAAGTCTTCTATATACAGGTCACTTGTAAAACACCAACAACCTCGCAGGAGTAGATAGCTAGCTTATTTGATAGATAGCTTTTTCATGTATTGAGTTATGTCCAAACATGTAGAACAAAAAGTTGTTGCTTATGGTATTTTACAAGTAACCCGTATATAGAAGACATATTTTTTTTCATGTATTAAGTTATGTCCAAACTCGTAGAACAAAAATTGTTGCTTATGGTGTTAGCTATCAACTCCTGCGAGGTTGTTGGTGTTTTAGAAATAACCCTGTGTATTAGCTAATCATGATTCTTATAGTAAGAGAGCTGGCACGCATTTTTGGGTAGGTATTTGAGGCAAGCTGAAAACTTGTCCTATAACTCTTCAGACACACCCCAACACGGAACTGCAGACCTGGCTGGCGGGTAGCGGGTCTAAACCAACCTCTAAATTTTTTAATTTTTTTAACTAAATAATGTATTTGCGGCAAGCTGAAATTTTGATATGTTGTAGTTTAATGTTTATACAATACAAAAGAAAAAGACAGGCGATTCTGTCGGGTCTTTAGCACTGCCAGGCGAGTGCAAAAATATTATGCAAAAATATCGAAAAAATGTATTTGAGGCAACTTGAATGTTATTTATGTATTGTATAAACATTAAACTACAATATATCAAAATTTCAGCTTGCCTCAAATACATTTTTTGGATAAATAAAAAATTCAAAAATGTAGGGGTTGGTTTAGACCCGCTACCCGCCAGCCAGGTCTGCAGTTCCGTGTTGGGGTGTGTCTGAAGAGCTATAGGACAAGTTTTCAGCTTGCCTCAAATACCTACCCAAAAATGCGTGCCAGCTCTTGGACTATTAAGGTGAACTCTATTCAAGAATTACGTAATCACTAAAAAGAAGCTCACAAATCTAGTAAATACTAAAATTAATTTAAAACAATACCTGCATAACTCCATCCCACGTCTGTACTACATTGTTGCAATTCTTCACCGGGATCGTGCCTTCGCCGGATTCGATCTTAGTTCTGAGCTGACCCCGTGCCAATCTACAAAGAAAACACTCATTTGAACTCCAAGGTCTAATGCCGATACATTACGCTGACAAATTACTGTCCTTAAAGGTAAGGCAAAGGCCCAAGGTCACCCAAAGAGCAATTTGCGCCGTGTCCCAGAAGGTTGGGATACGTACCCAGGGAGGGATCTGGATTGCCCTCCCCTATTGCCGACTTCTGCCAGTCCGGCATAGCAAACCCTCAACAGATCGCTATCTGGCCAGCGGCTTGTACGTGGCGGCAGTAGATGATACTTCTCATACTGCCACGCAGAAGATGAAGTAGGCATAGAATTGTCTTAACTAGGTTCTTATGTGTCGATACAATACGCTCCCAAATGACCAGCCTATAAGGCCTCATACGAAGGCTCAAGGTCACCCGATGATTAATGGAGAGGACTATGCTCGGATACCTCCGAGATCGAATCAGAAATGTCGAAATCCGCAGGTGGACCACAGTAGCCGATCCCGAAGAATTACCAAGATTAAGTACTCCTAGACCTGACTTAATTAGGTCCTTGAGTGGCGACAAGGCTCAATGTGAACCGACAAACTCACAAGGGTCTAAAACACTGGAGGCCTTCCATTATGGTGTTCCTTCGAAGAGGCGTTTATCCAGCAGTGGACGTCTTTCGATTCCCAAATCGGCGTTATCGACGTTGGTAAGTCAGACTAGCTAAAGTAGGATAAAGCGGGTCCTATGCTTAGGATGCACAGGAAATAAATCGCTGGACTGCGGCGGATTTTGATGAAGCCCATTTTGCTTGTCCAGGTTGGGCCCACTCCTCGTTCGCAAGGCTAGTGGACACAGTTTTAAACGAATCGTGGCGAAAAATCACTGGGTGTTTGAGGCAAATTGTTGGGTGTAAATTTGCACTTGGTGGCATAGCGCGTCGCAGAGCTATAGCAAGCTCCCAAGATAGGGCTAAAATGGATGGTGATCCCGGCACTTAAAAGCCGGAAAACATTGCAAGTTCTGGGCCACAAAAATTAAGTTCGAAGTCCCAACGCAGGGGAAAGCCCTCCTCTCACAAGGAGAGAGAATAGGCAATAGGCAGTCCACTACTGGCCTAGTGCGGGTTGGCGGACTTCAAATGCCATCAAGAACATTTTAGACATCTCTCACGCATGCAGGTTTCTTCACGAAGTTTTTCTTCACCGTTTTAAGTACGAGATAGTTAATTTCTAATACATCACGAATTCGAAAAGTTGCACATAAAAATACTTATACCCAAAATACTAGGTACCCAAATATAATAGGAAAAGTACTTAGTTAATAAAAATAACAGGTTACTGAAATGGTTACTTAAAATACCAGATAACGAATACAAATGAATTCCAAACAACTACTACCATAGCACAAATACTAGTTCCTATAAATACTTTTTCTCACCTGTTAGGATGTTTGTCCGGCTCAGTATTATGGTTCTCGTGCGGGCTAAATATCCTTCCGTCGCCACACGGAGCAGTGCTCACGTAAAGATGTACTTGTCGCGAAGGTTTTAGCTGGTAACCCCCTCCATAGACCGGTTCTAGGTCGTTATCGGGGAGGGGAAGGTGTGGATCTAGTAGACGAAAGAAATTATAAGTTAGTATCATACTAATATTATAAAGGTGAATGTTTGTGAGTATGTATGTTTGTTATTTCTTCACGTCTAAATTGCGATATTAATAAAATTTGGTATGGAGTTAACTGAAACCCTGGATTAACACATAGGTAGGCTATAATATATAAAATTAAACGCGGGTAAAACAGCGGGGCACAGCTAATAAATTATAAGTATAAGTTATTGACATAGAACCCACTTTAACTTGATATTTGACAATATATTTGAACAAAATGTATGGCTATATATATATATATATATATACCCTACTAGCGGCCCGGTACGTGCTTCGCTACGTATAAGGCATAGTAATAAAAAAATTATCATTTATTCAAACAAATATATATTTTAAATTGCTAAAAGATGTTGATTTTACACTTTTTCAAGACTTTTTTAAAATTTTCTCTACGTACAAACCTTACCTGGACGTCCACGAATAATTCAAGACCAAAATTAGCCAAATCGGTAAAGACGTTGTTGAGTTATAACATTACAACGAAAAGTGGCATTAATTTTTATATATATATATAGATAGATTAAAAACATTATTATCAAATTCGCTTCACAACGGGGTCCACCTTCTTAAAGTAAGGTAATTATGCAAGGAATATTAGTAATTTAGGATTCTATGAGCAATTTACCTGGTTGGTTGGCGTACATCAACAGTTGGGCATAGAGATGTCTTTGTAAACATCTTCGGGCTGCCACCTACAAATAAATAAAAAAAATATAGACGTAGACTTAAAAAAACCGGCCAGTGCGAGTCATACTCACGCATCTATAAAAACAAAACGGAAAAATCGACGGTCTCCGTAGCCTAGTTGGTAGTGCTCCTGCCTACGAAGCTGGTGGTCCTGGGTTCGAATCCCGGTAAGTGCTAATATTTGTGTGATGAGCACGAATATTTGTTTCTGAGTCATGGATGTTTTCTATGTATATAAGTATTTATCTATGTATATAAGTATTTATCTATCTATATAAGTATGTATATCGTCGCCTGGTACCCATAGTACAAGCTTTACTTAGTTTGGGGCTAGGGTGATCTGTGTGACATTGTCCCCAGATAGAGTAAATGCGGGGAACAGAGTGAATGGGGCACTACACGCCTTTATGAGTAGCCGGCAAGTATCAAAGAAGGCTCGACTGGCCGTGCACGGTGGAGAGTTAGTGCCAACTTTAATGTATGGAAGTGAAAGTTGGGTATGGCAGAAAAATAATGAAAGTAAAATAAATGCAGTGGAAATGAGAGCTCTGAGAAGTATGTGTGTGTGACTTAGAGAAACAGAATTCGAAATACTGATGTAAGAGAGCGTTGTGGTGTGAAAGAGGCTGTAGTCACAAAGATTGAAAAAGGAATGCTGAGATGGTTTGGCCATTTAGAAAGGATGAATGAAAGAAGATTGACAAAAGAAGTATACCTGGCCTGTGTGAATGGGACAACCGGAAGGGGAAGACCACGTCGAACATTCTCTGACCAAATTGGAGATGTTCTCAAGAAAGGGCAGGTCAGAAGTACCCTAAACCGGCGAGCATGTATGAAGAATATAATGACAGTAATCGAGGCAAAAGAAGTATGCAAAGATCGTGACAAATGGAAATCCGTCGTCTCTGCCTACCCCTCTGGGAAACAGGCGTGAGTCTATGTATGTATGTATGTATTAAATTCACGTTTGTTGTATGGGAGCCTCCTTAAATATTTTTTTTTAGCAGCAACAGAAATACATCATCTGTGAAAATGTCAACTGTGTAACTATCACGGTTCTGGAGATACAGCCTGGTGACAGACAGACAGCGAAGTCTTAGTAATAGGGTCCCCAGGGTTTTACCCTTTCTGTACGGAACACAAAAAAAGCGCTTCTAAATAGTCAGAACATAGGCTTAGAGAGCTAGAGTAACATGGATATATCCTCTTGTGAAATCATAAATTAATATAATAACAATAATAATATCCTGGGACATTATTCACACGCGGCCATCTGATCCCAAATTAAACAGAACTTGTACTATGGAAATCAGATAATATGCCTATTTATTTATATTGTATTTTTTTTGTTTCTATACATTTTTCTTCAGAAATACATAATATCAGCCAAGTCCACTGCTGGACAAAGGCCTCCCCCAAAGATCTGCACAATACCTTGGGACAACGAACACACGGCCATCTGATCCCAAACTAAGCAAAGCCTGTACTGTGGCAACCAGACAACTGATACACTTACTTATATATTTATAAATACATACATAGTATAGATAAATTACACCCAGACACATAACAAATAATCGTTCTCATCACACAAATATTGGTCCTGGATGGGAATCGAACTCACGACCCCACTAACCACCAGACCACTCAAGTCATACATTGTATATGTCGGCGTGGATCGTTCGTAGCTTAACGGTATAGCGTCTACCCCGGATTAAAACAGGGTGCTGTTTCGATTCCCATCGGAAGATCAAATTTACGTGTTCCCAGTTTACGTTTAAACGGTATGATCTCGGATTGGAACAAGGTGCGGTTTCGATTCCCACCGGAAGATCACATTTACGAGTTCCCAGTTTTAAGTTTAAACAGTATGTATGTTTTAAGCTCACCTCAGCGTGACAGTCGTTGACAGCACGTCCCGTGACGGACATATGTTCCCCTGACACGCACTTCGTCCCCGTGGTCACGGCTATCACCTACAAATACAAATATATATGATAAGAAATAATATTCATTCAACATATAAGAGTGAGAGTGACATTTATATTACTTACTAGCTGTGCCCCGCGGTGTTACCCGCGTTAAATTTTATAAATTTTCTTTGCTATAAACCTCACGGAGCCCGAGACCTTTCCAACGAATGCAAAACCGTGGAAATCGGTTCGTGCGTTCTGGAGTTATAGCGTCAGGAAGGAAAACCCGACTTATTTTTATATAGTAGACTAGCTGTGCCCCGCGGTGTTACCCGCGTTAAATTTTATAAATTTTCTTTGCTATAAACCTCACGGAGCCCGAGACCGTTCCAACGAATGCAAAACCGTGGAAATCGGTTCGTGCGTTCTGGAGTAATAGCGTCAGGAAGGAAAACCCGACTTATTTTTATATAGTAGATAATAAATAACAATATCCTGGGACTTTATTCCAACACGACCATCAGATTCCTTCTTTTTGTAAATACATAGTTGTATACAGGCTGGCCGAGGAGTTAAAATAAAAATAAAATAAAAAAGGTTTTTATTCACGTAGACTTAAAAAAAAGCGCTTGTAAATAGTCAGAACATGTTCGTAGTAATATATAATTAATTTATAATTATTTCTAGGTACATATAGATATTTAGGTACACGGATAGTAGGAAATAGTTTACAATAAGATTTATTTTATAACAGTAACGATATTTAGCTAACTTAAATTAAGTTATTGTCAAGGATCATGTGTAGGTTTAATTATCTAAATTTTAAAGTTATGCTATATTTTTCCTACATATTGTCTGAATGGTTCTGTCTATATTAAGGTACGAATTAAATGTTATTGTTGACGTTCAAACGCAAAATTTTGATACATTATGATGGGGAGTATCCGTATCACCCCCATGTATGTTCTACGATTTTGCATAGTTTCGATATAGACATTTTTCGTAAATTTCACCTAACATCAGTTTTCGGTTTTATTCTCGTTCTGTTGAACATTTCTGGTTCAGTTTTTTTGTGTAAATTAATTAGCATAGTTTAACCTAACACCCTAAAAAGTATGGTTTATCTAATCATTGTAGAACTGACTTAGAATTTATTCAAAAGTTCAAATTTAGGGTTTGACCTCAAAATTTTTGAAGTTATACTTCTTTTGGCGCGATGGATAAAAATGATGAGAGTGAATTTTTACGATGCGCGCGCACACCGACACCAAAAAATTTAACAGCATGAAGTTAGTTCTAGGTGGTATGAAAGTGATAACAGCATGAAGTTAGTTCTAGGTGGTATGACAGTGATAACAGCATGAAGTTAGTTCTAGGTGGTATGACAGTGATAACAGCATGAAGTTAGTTCTAGGTGGTATGAAAGTGATAACAGCATGAAGTTAGTTCTAGGTGGTATGACAGTGATAACAGCATGAAGTTAGTTCTAGGTGGTATGACAGTGATAACAGCATGAAGTTAGTTCTAGGTGGTATGACAGTGATAACAGCATGAAGTTAGTTCTAGGTGGTATGACAGTGATAACAGCATGAAGTTAGTTCTAGGTGGTATGACAGTGATAACAGCATGAAGTTAGTTCTAGGTGGTATGACAGTGATAACAGCATGAAGTTAGTTCTAGGTGGTATGACAGTGATAACAGCATGAAGTTAGTTCTAGGTGGTATGACAGTGATAACAGCATGAAGTTAGTTCTAGGTGGTATGACAGTGATAACAGCATGAAGTTAGTTCTAGGTGGTATGACAGTGATAACAGCATGAAGTTAGTTCTAGGTGGTATGACAGTGATAACAGCATGAAGTTAGTTCTAGGTGGTATGACAGTGATAACAGCATGAAGTTAGTTCTAGGTGGTATGACAGTGATAACAGCATGAAGTTAGTTCTAGGTGGTATGACAGTGATAACAGCATGAAGTTAGTTCTAGGTGGTATGACAGTGATAACAGCATGAAGTTAGTTCTAGGTGGTATGACAGTGATAACAGCATGAAGTTAGTTCTAGGTGGTATGACAGTGATAACAGCATGAAGTTAGTTCTAGGTGGTATGACAGTGATAACAGCATGAAGTTAGTTCTAGGTGGTATGACAGTGATAACAGCATGAAGTTAGTTCTAGGTGGTATGACAGTGATAACAGCAGGAAGTTAGTTCTAGGTGGTATGACAGTGATAACAGCATGAAGTTAGTTCTAGGTGGTATGACAGTGATAACAGCATGAAGTTAGTTCTAGGTGGTATGACAGTGATAACAGCATGAAGTTAGTTCTAGGTGGTATGACAGTGATAACAGCATGAAGTTAGTTCTAGGTGGTATGACAGTGATAACAGCATGAAGTTAGTTCTAGGTGGTATGACAGTGATAACAGCATGAAGTTAGTTCTAGGTGGTATGACAGTGATAACAGCATGAAGTTAGTTCTAGGTGGTATGACAGTGATAACAGCATGAAGTTAGTTCTAGGTGGTATGACAGTGATAACAGCATGAAGTTAGTTCTAGGTGGTATGACAGTGATAACAGCATGAAGTTAGTTCTAGGTGGTATGACAGTGATAACAGCATGAAGTTAGTTCTAGGTGGTATGACAGTGATAACAGCATGAAGTTAGTTCTAGGTGGTATGACAGTGATAACAGCATGAAGTTAGTTCTAGGTGGTATGACAGTGATAACAGCATGAAGTTAGTTCTAGGTGGTATGACAGTGATAACAGCATGAAGTTAGTTCTAGGTGGTATGACAGTGAACAGCATGAAGTTAGTTCTAGGTGGTATGAAAATGTATGAGAGTGAATTTTTACGATGCGCGCGCATCGTAAAAATAACAGCATGACGTTAGTTCTAGGTGGTATGAAAATTGATAACTATGTTCAAGTTGTATATTAAGAAGTATAACTTCTAACGCGTGTACATAAGTACACACAAGTTTTTTTTTATTACGGTTTACGATTCGGATACTCCTCATCATAAAGTATCTAAATTTTGCGTTTGAACGTCAACTCTTCGGCCACCCAGTAGATAAATACACCCAGACCCAAGACAAGCATACAAATATCTGTCCTAGGTGGGATCGGACCCACGACCGACGGCCCCTCATTAATAATAATATCTGGGGACAATGTCACACAGATCATCCTAGCACCAAACTAAGCAAAGCTTGTACTATGGGTACCAGGCGACGATATACATAGATAAATACTTATATACATAGAAAACATCCATGACTCAGAAACAAATATTCGTGCTCATCACACAAATATTTGCACTTACCGGGATTCGAACCCAGGACCACCAGCTTCGTAGGCAGGGGCACTACCAAATAGGCTATGGTGATCGTCAAATTGCCCATGTCTCCATTAAGACTGGCCGCCACGTCAGAAATTTGACCTGGAGGACAGTATTTTAAGTGAGACCTTGTACAACTCACCCTTGCGTCTTCAATTCTGTTATTGATAGTGATCACGATGCCGGCTAACACTTTCCTCTTGGAGTGGACCAAGTCATTTTTCATCAGTTCATTGAATTTCTCATTCACCAATCTGAAAACAAAACGATTTTTTTTTTATTTAGATACTAAATGTTCTCTTAAACGTAGAAAATCATTAATATTCTACAATAGTGTTGTCACATGACAGCAGCCAGAATACTCAATTCCCAATATGACAATAACCCTGAAGTAAAAAGTTCATAGGAAACTTGTGGAATGACATTTCTAATAAAGTGTTGTCACATGACAGCAGTCAGAATACTCACTCCCAATATGAAAATATTAACTCTAATGTAAGGATCATGCAGAAAGATTGTTGAATCATATTTCTACTGGTGTTGTCACATGACAGCAGTCAGAATACTCACGCCCAATAACATAATATAAAGTCTAATGTATGGAGCCCCGTAGAAAACTTGTTGAATCATATTTTTCCTAGTGTTGTCACATGAAAGCAGTCAGAATACCCAAATTTCCAATATGACAATAACCCTGAAGTAAAAATTTCACAGGAGACTTGTTGAATAACATTTCTAATACACTGTTGTCACATGACAGCAGTCGGAATACTCACTCCCAATAAGATAATGTGAACTCTAATATAAGTATCACGCAAAAAGATTGTTGAATCATATTTCTACTGGTGTTGTCACATGACAGCAGTCAGGATACTCAATTCCCAATATGATAATAACTCTGAAGTAAAAAGTTCACAGGAAACTTGTTGAATAACATTTCTACTGAACTGTTGTCACATGACAGCAGTCAGAATACTCACTTCCCAATATGGTCTGCAAGCGTCTGGTGGAGGAAGCCCGTAGGAGCTGTAGTGGGCAATGTTTCTGCCCGCCCCTCCTCAAGAACAGCTAGAGCGGAGCGCGCAGCCGCTAACTTCGCCAACTTTTTACTCGAACCTATAATAATAAATAATTATAAAATATATATATATATTTACACACGGTCATCTGATCCCAAACTAAGCAGAGCAACCAGATAAATGATATACTACACATACTACTTTATTCTGTAAATACATACTTATATACAATTACACCCAGACTGAGGACATGTTCATGCACACATATCTGTCCAGGATGGGAATCGAACCCAGGACCTGCAGCGTGAAAGGCAAGTCACCAACCACGCCAAATGTATGTATTTAGAAATATATAAGTATGTGTATAATTTTTCTGGTTGCCATAGTATAGGCTTTGCCTACTTTGGGATTAGATGGCCGTTTTAGATCTCCCAAGATATTATTTATTACTAGCTATGCCCCGCTGTTAATCCCATGTAAAACTTTATAAATTATAGCCTATGTTTTATTCGGATATATAAGCTATATCACAACAAAGTTGCACCGAAATCTGTTCGGTAGTTTTTGCGTGAAAGAGTAACAAACATACACATCCATATTCATAAACTTTCGCATTTATAAGATTAGTAGGATTTTAATAAGGCATCACTAGCAACACACTGGTCGCATACTTTCGACTTTACTTTCACCTAATATATACCTACTAAGTAACTAGCAGTGCGTTATAAACATTTTTGTCCCTGCCCGTTTGTCCCGCGTAATACTTCAGGTTAAAAGTTCGGGATAAATCAAAATTATAATGATGTTTAATTGCCTATGACACTCAACAATAACGTAGCTTTCTATTGGTGAAATAATTTTGAAAATCGGTTCAGTAGATCCAGATATTACTCCCCAAAACGTCACAAACTCACAAATGTTACCTCTTTATAATATTAGGTCTTTACCTATGAAATTGCCGTTCTGCAGTACTGGCCATTTCAAATCAAAATAATTTTTGTTTGGCTAAGAATTCTAATTTCAAATTAATTTTATTTTAAAAACATGGATTCTTTTTTCCAAAAGTAGTCATTTCTTTATTGATTAGTGTTACATTTTCATCGCATTTCAATCTTTTTCGTCATCATGGATACGTTAAAAATTCGAGTAATTATGGAATATGAGTACCGTCGTGGCAGCAACGCGGCACAAGCGGCACGCAACATCAACGACGTTTACGGAGCTAACACTACAAACCAACGCACCACCTGTTATTGGTTTGCTCGCTTCCGTTCTGGAAATTTCGACCTGAAAAATGAACCTCGCGGTCGTCCGAAGACTTTGGTCGACAATGACGAATTAAAGGCGGTTGTGGAAGCTGATGATACACAATCTACGGCTGAATTAGCAGCAGCTTTCGACGTTAGCGTCAAAACAATATTGGTCCATTTGCGTCAAATTGGCAAGGTAAAAAAGCTTGACAAATGGGTGCCCCACGAACTCAATGATCGCCAGCGCGAAGTACGCGTCGAGACGTGCCTTGCACTGCTCAACAGACACACAAATGAAGGAATTTTGAACCGCATTGTTACCTGCGATGAAACATGGATTCTGTTTGATAACCGCAAGCGCTCAGCAAGTTGGTTGGATCCTGGTTCAGCACCTAAACAATGCCCTAAACGAAAACTTACCCCTAGAAAAGTGATGGTCACTGTTTGGTGGTCTAGCGCCGGTGTGATTCATCACAGCTTCTTACCAAACGGGGTGAGCATTACTGCAGATGTGTACTGTGAAGAACTGAGCACAATGATGGAGAAGCTGGCGCATCTCCAACCAGCATTGGTCAATCGCTCGTCTCCGCTGCTCCTGCACGACAACGCGCGACCTCATACTGCACAGCAGACGGTCTCCAAGTTGCAAGAACTGGGGTTGGAAGCTCTCCGTCATCCGCCCTACTCACCAGACCTTGCGCCTACAGACTACTACTTTTTCCAGAATTTGGATAACTTCTTGGCGGGAAAAAAATTCAATACCCGAGAGGCAGTACAAAATGCCTTTGAAGAATTTGTTGCCTCCCGTCCAGCTGATTTCTTTAAGAAGGGCATCAATAAACTGCCACTGCGATGGCAAAGATGCATTGATTGCATGGGTGATTACTTCGATTAATACAAATAAAAAAATTCATGAAAAAAATTCGTTTAAATTTTTTCATACAAAACGGCAATTTCATAGGTAAAGACCTATTATTAGTATAGATACTCACCATAGCCTTCAAACTTCTTGTCTTTGATTTGACAAACGACTTTGAATCGCATGCTGTGGCTCAATTGCAGAGGTGCTGTCAACAAAAAATAGAATTAAAAAATATTTGGCGTTTATCGAACGTGCATACTCTACCAATTCGAAGTAGGCGCTCTGCCGTTAAGCTATGAAAGATACCCACGTGCAGAAGTTGCAAGTGCAGGTTATTTGAAAAAAAAAAACACCAACAACCTCGCAGGACTAGATAGCTAACACCATAAGCAACAATATATATATATATTGTTTTGTTGTGAGGAGGGGAGATTGGTGAGCTGCTGTCAAATCAAGCTTAGGAAACTTTGAGCTTACTCTAAAGTCTTGATGCCGAACGCCAGTTCCGGAAAACCCAGCCTAAGCTCTCCTACAATTACACATAGGATTCTAGTGAGTCTCTTTACTGTGCTTCCTGCAACAGGACTTTCAAAACCAAGTTTGGCTTTGCTAGTCATGCTCGGGCCCATGCAAGGGCCCAAGGGCCCATTGCAGGCTACTTAATACCCTCTTACCTGAATAGCCTACCAGAATATCTACAAACATTGTACAAAAATGGTTCCAAAAGCTTTAAGCACAAATCTAAAAAGTTCTTCTTAGAAAACGGTGTTAGTTAATTATTATTGTATTGTATACTAGCTGTGCCCCGCGGTTTTACCCGCGTTAAATTTTATAAATTATCACAGCTCCTCCCCCGTAGGTGATAGCATGATAATATGCAGCCTATATGTTGACCCGACCTCTTAGTAATATTCATGGAAAATTTGAAGTAAATCCATGCAGTTCTTTTTGAGTTTAGCCCGGACATACATACAGACAAACAGACACACAGACAAAAATTCTAAAAACTATATTTTTGGCTTCGATATCGATTGTAGATCACGCCACAAGTATCCATTTAAAAAAATAAGCAATGTACTGTTTTGACTTTCCTACGATTTTATTATATGTATAGATTTTATATTGTAATAACTGAATTTTGTATCTACCTATTATGTATCAATTATACCTTCCTATGTACTAACCGTGTAATACGGTATACATGAACGGCTCGCCGGTACCCAGATAAACCCTGTGAGGTTTTCGTGGTACGGCATGCATTACTGTAAATCTATACAAATAATCTATACATCTATACAAATAAATAAAATTGGAGTGTCTGTTTGTAATATTGAAATAACCGTTTTTTTCTACATAAATATGAATATATATACGGTACCCACACCAACATTTTTTTTTTACAATTTATGTCTGTCTGTCTGTCTGTTTGTTCCGGCTAATCTCTGAAACAGCTAGACCGATTTTGACGGGACTTTTATTGGCAGGTAGCTGATGTAATAAGGAGTAACTTAGGCTACTTTTATTTTAGAAAAAGTCATTTAATTTTATTATACTAAAAAACAAAAATAAAACAAAAAAAACTAATTAACACGCGAACGAAGTCGCGGGCACAGCTAGTAATCTATACAAATAATCTATACAAATAAATAAAATTGGAGTGTCTGTTTGTAATATTGAAATAACCGTTTTTTTCTACATAAATATGAATATATATACGGTACCTACACCAACATTTTTTTTTTACATTTTTTGTCTGTCTGTCTGTCTGTCTGTTTGTTCCGGCTAATCTCTGAAATGGCTGGACCGATTTTGACGGGATTTTTATTGGCAAGTAGCTGATGTAATAAGGAGTAACTTAGGCTACTTTTATTTTAGAAAAATACATTTATTTTATGAAAAAAAAACTAAATAAACTAATTAACACGCGAACGAAGTCGCGGGCACAGCTTGTATAATATAAGTTTATTGAAAATAAAAAAACATAAAAAAAAGGTCAACACAAGCTAAGAGTGTCGCCGTCGACGGATACCTCTGGGAGGACATCATCATCTCTATCTATCTACCTTACTACTACGTTACTAGTGTTCATCTTACGTTGTGCAGAATCCAAAGGTGATCCATCTCCGAATGTGCAGTTGAAGACGAGGCCTGAGTACGTCTCGTATAGGATGTTGATGGGACTCTTGTTAGCCGTGGGAGTGGTGGTGGTGCCAAACAGTGTGGTTCCAGGAGACGACGGAGTCGGTGGGGGTGGTGCTAGAACAAAAAGCAATTTTATAGAAAAACATCTTGGCCATCTGATACTTAACTAGGCAGAGCCTGACCTATGGCACCCAGACAACTGATACACATACTTATATATTTCTAACTAGCTGTACCCCGCGGTTTTACCCGCGTTAAATTTTATAAATTATCACAGCTCCTCCCCCGTAGGTGATAGTGTGATAATATGTAGCCTATATGTTGATCCGACCTCTTAGTAATATTCATGAAAAATTTGAAGTAAATCCATGCAGTACTTTTTGAGTTTAGCCCGGACATAAATACAGACAAACAGACACACAAACAAAAATTCTAAAAACTATATTTTTGGTTTCGATATCGTTAGTAGATCACGCCCCAAGTATCCTTTAAAAAAAATATTCAATGTACAGTTTTGACTTTCCTACGATTTTATTATATGTATAGATTCTTTATGAATCTGATATCGCCAACTGCTGGAGGGCTACCGGATAAATCACCGAACATCGGGATAGTGATCGGCGTTCAAATACATAAAGGTTAAAAATGACTTAATCAATCGTCAAATCGGCTTCCATGAGCACATGTGACGTCATAAATGGTCCGGATTCCATTGTCAACGTTGAAGCCGACTTAACGATTGATTATAATTTTTAACCTTTATTTATTTGAACGCCATTTAAGAAATCCATGTTCGGCGACTAAGCTGGTAGAGCCCCTGGACCATTTATAACGTCACATGTGCTCATGGAAGCCGATTTAACGATTGATTAAACGATTTAACCTTTATTTATTTGAACGCCTTTAATGTCCCGATGTTCGGCGACTTAGCCGGTAGCCCCCCTGGACATATGTCTCCGTTATAAGATTTGTCGTGGTTTGTAGAAGTGACTGTTTGAAGTGAGTGAATTGGTCATCTTCACCGCAAGCTTCCCATGAGCTATATGCATACTGATATTTATGTACATACATACATAGCTATACCTCTGTGTGTTATTAGTATACATTATATATAGTTAGCAGAGTCCAAGTTCAGGCAGGGGGCGGAGCTTGTGACGTCATCGAAAGTGGAGTGATCGAACGTGGAGGGGCACGCAGAGGCTCCGAGCGGCGCGCACGCCGGCCGACCGGCCTTCTTGTTCCGTCGCCAGAGATAGACGCACGTTATGCTGTGTTACTGCCACATTGCCATTTTACCTTGTAAATCATATTATTTAAATAATAAGTTTGTCATTCTAAGACTTATCTTTCTTTTTATTAAACACCTATCGAGTTTGCTAAATATATATATACACAAAGAGTATATCTCAATGTGAAGTATCAACTATTATATTGTAGATTATTTATATCAGAAGTGTAAAAATTAAAAAATTGTTCACACTTCTATCGGCATTCTCCAAAGAAGGTTAAGACAATCCTCCTCACTGCTTCTTATCCTGGGTTCGATTCCCACGATATTTATGGGACCCATAATTAGTCATAACATTTTGAAAGCCTCTTACATTTTTAAAGTCGAAAACGGTTCTATAAATTAATTCTACAACTTACCCTCTTTATTATTGTTGCTGACAATTTCCATTTTCTCCTCGACAGGAGGAGAGACTTTCATTTTGGATTCCAGACATTGGAAGTCGGAGACTGTGGATAAACGAAAATAAAATAGTTAAATTTGGAGAGGCAAATTTTTCACACAATAACATTCCGGGGATACGGGCGGCGCAAGACCGGCAGTAGTTGAGAATTCTTTGTCCAGCAGTGGACGTCTTTCCTAAGGGCCGGCGCACATATGGCGGAGCGCAGATCATGCCCGCGAAGTTTTCTAAACGCGCTGTCGCGTTTCGATGCGCGAGTATGCGCTAGACTGCGCATAATCGACACACGTTTTGCAATTTTTTGAGCGCCCAAATCCAAACGTGTACATTCTTGAATAAAATGATGGATTGGGACGTGCTGTTGATTTCATTACTTGCAGAAGAGCGCGCAGTCGCGATACTCGGCGCGATATTCTCGGCGAGCGAGGCGCATACGCGCATACGCGTTCCTGCGCACTACCTTTCGCATGTCACTTCAATGCTCTTCAGGAATTCATTGTCGTGTAATTGATTTTAGATATTATTTGAATGAGTACAATGGCGATAATAGTTTGACAGTAAAAAATGCTCTGCGCTGTAGCATGCGAGTTTTACACAAAAATTTACTGCAACTAAACGCAATAAGCAGTCACTAGACCATTGACATCATGAATGTCAGTGTAAGGTTGAATGTAAAAGTGTAAGGGTAATTGTCAAAGTGTAAAGGTAATTGTCAAAGTGTAAAGGTAAATGTCAAAATGTGAAGACGAATGTAAAATCAATGAATGAATGTCAGTGCGAAGTAGGCCGAAGTGTGCGGTTGAGTGTCCAGTGTGTGGATGAGAGTAAAAGTGTGAGAATGAATGTTTAAGTGACTGTTTAAATGTCAAATTGTGAGGTTGAATGGCAAAGTAAGTGGTTCAAGGCGAAAGTGAGAGGCTGAAAGTTAAAATGTGAGGATGAATGTCAAAGTGTGAGTTTGTATGTCAAAGTGTGAGTTTGTATATCAAAGTGCGAGGTTGAATGTCAAAGTGTGAGGTTGAATGATAGATGAGTGTATATATATATATATCAGAATATAATGTTTGTTAGAAAAAATATTCATAATTATAAAAAGAAAAGTGAACTGCATAATATAAATACTAGGAATAAAAACAAACTAGCCATGCCAGGCTTTAGAGTAAGCAAAACTAATAAATCATTTTTAGGAAATTGTATTAGGTTTTATAACAAGCTTCCTACTCAAATTACTGATCTGCCTGACACAAGTTTTAAAACACATATTAAACGTGTACTTATGGCTAGAGGTTATTACACCACTAAAGAGTACATCGATGACAAAGACGTCTGGCTCTCACTTCCTACCTGCACATTGCTCGCTGGAGATCTTGTAGCCATATAGACATGACTGATCTGCTGTGTTACGTGAACTATCTGTAAATGATTGCTATCATATACTTAATTTAAAATTATTGACTCTGTCTCAAAATGAATAATGTTATTGTTTCGAAGTTTTTCTTTTGTATACCTAAATATAATCTAAAATAATAAGCATTCAGACAACCGATCGAGCATATATTGTGTTTGCCTACTAAATAATTACTCTAATTGGACCAAATCCCGTGTTCATGCCCGCTTGAGTATGTTTCGCCGGACCGTCTCAACTGGGTCGTGTTGAAACCGGTAGTACATGAACCCACTGAGTTTGTTTCGCTGGGTCTTCTCAGTTGGGGCGCATTGGATCCGGTGGTAGCATTAAAGCGCGACCGTCGTTATTAACACAAGGTCCGTCATAATAATAATACCTTTAATATAGACAGAACCATTGACAATATGTAGTAAAAATATTAGACTTAAACTAGATAATTAAACATAATCTCTTGACAATAACTTGATACGAGCTAGCTAAATATCATTTCTGTAATAAAATAAATTTTATAAATGTTTTCATACAAGATGTACCTAAATATCTATGTTACTAGAAATAATATCTAATGTATACAACTATATTACTACAAACATGTTCTGACTATTTACAAGCGCTTTTTTAAAGTCTACGTGAATAAAAACCTTTTTTATTTATTTTATTTATTATTTATTTAATGTCAAAGTGTGAGTTTGTATGTCAAAGTGTGAGATTGAATGTCAAGAGAGAATGTATATAGTTGTACGTTGGCCATAGTGAAAAATCAGCGCTACATTCATCTGTGGTAGAATGCTGAACCGTGACTTAGGATTATAGAAAAATGTATCTATTATTATTTATAAGCATCCAAATATCTAAGTATATTTCTGTGTGTTGTACCCTAATTATGTCTTATAATTCCTTTAA
The DNA here is from genome assembly GCA_951640165.1 of Pseudoips prasinana. Lineage (NCBI taxonomy): Eukaryota > Metazoa > Arthropoda > Insecta > Lepidoptera > Nolidae > Pseudoips > Pseudoips prasinana. The sequence continues at coordinate 3,317,475 of OX621264.1, forward strand.
TTTAATTAATATTCTTTCTTTCTTCTTTCTTTCTTACTATGCCTGAACGTGAGATTGAATCTCTGGGTGTGACTGAATGTACATACATTCAGTCACACACACAGAAATTCAACGATTCAACGATGACACATGTCTATAAAAGACTGCGAGTCTGAAAATATAAATAAAGTGTATGTATAATCTGAAACTCTTTAGCACTCACCTGGGAACTTGGCGGGCTCGTCGCTGGTAAAGTCCTGGTGCGCGTGCGGCGCGGGCAGCACGCGGCCCGCGCGCGCCAGCAACGCGCCGAGGCACGCCCGCGCCGCCGACGCGCGCGCGTCCCGCTTGCTGTGGCCCCACCCCTCGAATGTCATGTCCGCCACCTACCACATTGATGCACAGCATCTATCAACGATTGGTATAACAATTGAAGAAATATAAAGATTTTTCCGGGAGCTACAATCTGAGTTAGATAGCCACAATTTGAACTATGGCGCCTGAAAATTTTGAATATTTTCCGGGTGCCACAGTCTGAGAAATACAGCCACTGACTATGGCGCCCGAAATACTAAAATATTTACCGGGAGCCTCACAATCTGAGATAGATAGCCACTTTGAACTATGGCGCTTGAAAATCTTGAATATTTTCCGGGTGCCACAATCTGAGAAATACAGCCAGTTTCGACTATGGCGCCTGAAATAGTAAAATATTTCCGAGAGCCTCACAATCTGAGATAGATAGCCACGGTGCCACAGTTTGAACTATGGCGCCTTAAAATCTTAAATATTTTCAGGGAGTCACAGTCTGAGAAATACAGCCAGTTTGACTATGGCGCCTGGAATACTAAAATACTTTTCGGGAGCCACAGTATGAGACAGATAACCACAGTTTGAACTATGGCGCCTGAAAATCTTGAATATTTACCGGGAGCCACAGTCTGAGATAGATAGCCACATTTTGAACTATGGCGCCTGAAAATCCTACTAATATCATAAATACGAAAATTTGTGAGTGTGTATGTTTGTTACTTCTTCACGTCTAAACAGCTGGAGCGATTTTCATAAAATTTGGTATGAAGTTAGCTGACACCCTGGATTAACACATAAGCTATAATTTATAAAGTTTAATGAGGGTAAAACCGCGGGGCTTAAATATTTTCCGGGAGCCACAGTCTGAGATTGACAGCCACAGTTTGAACTATGGCGTCTCAAAATCTTGAATATATTGCGGCAGAGCATTAAACAATTACACAGCCATAGAACAGGAGCTTTATCGAAATAGTGGGGCTGTGTTAGGCTTACAATTAAAAATAAGGCTATCTCATTCATTTCTTGTGTTTCTCGTCATCTTTATAAGATAATAATATCTAGGGACAATGTCACACAGATCATCCTATCCCCAAACTAAGCAAAGCTTGTACTATGGGTACCAGGCGACGATATACATACTTATATAGATAGATAAATACTTATATACATAGAACACATCCATGACTCAGAAACAAATATTCGTGCTCATCACACAAATATTTGCACTTACCGGGATTCGAACCCAGGACCACCAGCTTCGTAGGCAGGAGCACTACCAACTAGGCTACGGTGAGAATCTATTAAGACTGGCTATCAAGGTCAAAAAACCACAAGCTTTTAGAAAAATCAACAGATTTCCTTACATCACTCACCGTGACAGCGACCGAGAAGCTGGGGCAGTGGGCGGGTCCCCCTTGCCGGAGCACAGTGTAATTGACCCTCACGCCAAGCTCATTCAGCGCAGACACTGGGGATTTCCCACCGGATTCCACTGCGTCAGCTGCGTTGGCCAGGGTCTGGAACGAGAACATGACAATACAGATAATAATTAATAGAAATATTTTTATACTATGTCGGCTAATAGATTTGAAAGTGCCTCTAGCACGAGTTCCTGCAGTTTACTTACTCACACGTACAGTTTCTCCCATACATTGAGCACCAGCGCCTCTCGCGGAAACTATTAAGAACTAAAACTCTGGTGCTCAATGTATGGGACGAAACTGTGCCTCTAGCACGAGTTCCTGCAGTTTACTTACTCGATCACACGTACAGTTTCGTCCCATACATTGAGCACCAGAATTTTAGTTCTTAATAGTTTCCGCGAGAGGCGCTGGTGCTCAATGTATGGGACGAAACTGTACGTGTGATCGAGTAAGTAAACTGCAGGAACTCGTGCTAGAGGCACTGAATTGTGCCGTGACGAGTGATCTAGAAAATCGAGTTTAAATGTTGTATAGTATAAAGCCGACCGGACACATTGTGTTGCATTGACTGCCTCGTTGGTCTATCGTATTCAACCGGGATTTGAACACATACCGAGGTCCTGGGTTCAAATCCCGGGTCGACCCAAAAGTGATTATGGAATTTTTCAGCAAAAACAAAAATATCTCAGTATCAGCCCGAAGTCTAGGAGTTGGCGCTATTATACGCCCGATCCTCGGAGAGCACGTAAAGCCGTTGGTCGTACAGGACCTTCTTCTGGTCGTGTCGCTAGCCCATCGGATCATGAAAGTGATGGAATAGAAAGTGCCCCTATGTTTGCGCACACACGGCAGCGCAGATGGCATATCTCCATTGAGACTGGCCGCTGTGGCCGATATTCAGCTTGGAGGACATTCGTTGTTAGTGTCTAGTGTGCCAGATAGTCGCAGTTGTACTCGGCATATCAGCATAGGAGGCAGAAAGGTACTTACACCTACGTCCTTATCTTTACCTTCAAAGATCCCCTTGCTTACAAGAAAGGGCGCGCACTGCGTTCACAAATATCATAGAATCGAGGGAATTGTTCAGTAATAGGTAGAAGACGAATCTTGTAGCTAAAGTTTGGTGGATAAAGGCTTATTGTAGGAGCCTAAATTGCAGCATTTAATTGTTCCAAATTTATTAGTGAATATAAACTAATAAATTTGCCATGATTCCAATTAAAAGGCACAATTTAGATTTACCTATATTACATACATAGCTCTGAGATGTACGAGAGTCTTAGAGAAACAGAATATGAAACTGACATAAGAGAGCGTTGTGGTGTGAAAGAGGATGTAGTCACAAAGATTGAAAAGGTATGCTGGGATGGTTTGGCCATTTAGAAAGGTTGAATGAAAGATGGTTGACAAAAGTGCGAATTGTAGAACCGGAAGGGGAGACGTCGCCGTACATAGACCGCGGGCTTAAGTCTTCTCGGAAATAAGACTACATAGACCGCGGGCTAAAGTCTTCTCGCAAATAAGACTGCATAAACCCCCTTTGGAGTTCAGGGCTGTTACGTTATGGATATGCATCAGAAAAAAGGTTTTGGAGTAGATTTAGGTAACTGTCTTATTGGAAGGTCTTCATTTACAAAACCGCTTCATTTCCGAGACTATAATCTTTAATAACAATGACCCTTCAGATCGAATTTCAGCCTCAGCGGCCAGGCTCCACGGAGACTAACCATCTGCCCGGGACATATAATATCCAATGGGACGTCTAGCGACACGACCAGAAATAGGTCAGGTAAAGGACCGACTGCTATAACGTTGAGGATATGTACCTGTAAGTTCCACTTGAAGCCAGCTCCGAGGCGTATTGAGGGTGCGGGCCGTTTGGCCGGCGGTTCCCCATCTGCAAAATGATCAATATTCCCATCAACAAGTGAATTCTAGAACGTAACAAATAACATAACACAAAGGTCCTCCAATTCCAAAAAAAAAACAATTTAAATATCTTAGGACAAACTGCTCTCTGATCCCATACATCAGAGGCCTAGGTGATGCCTACGTCCCTACCTCTCACCAATTGTAGCGGGCCCCCGTTCCATTGGATACATAGAGGTGGGGATAAGAGTGCACCTGTGTTGGCGCGGACACTGTCGTGCTTAACGTTTCGTGCACTATAATATCTCCTGCGTAATTGACTTGGCTTTCTGATTCTGATCCCATACTAGGCAGAGCCATTTTTTTTACGTGGTGGACATGCTCTAGTCGCATGTCATGTAGGGCTCGACCCACTAAAACCATCACGGTAGCCAGCCTCACAGTGCTTGTGGCAGAGGCTCTGGATACTCGTGAACGATCACACCAGAGGGGTTACCGGCTAATAAATAAAGTCGGTTCAAATAAATAAAGGTTAAAAATCACTCAATCAAACGTTAAACCGGCTTCCATGAGCACATTTGACGTCATAAATGGGCCGGAATCGATTTTCAACGTCGAAGCCGATTTAGCGATTGATAAAGTCATTTTTAACCTTTATTTATTTGGACGCCGGTAACTATCCCGATGTTCGGCTACGGCTAAGCCCTGTACCCCCGCCGTACACTGCAGCCTCAGCGAGGCTCTCACCCGGGGAGGGGAGGGGGCATGAATGCCTCCCCCTCCCCAGCACGTACAAGCCTGTTTAGGCAACCGGAGCTACAGCATGTTACCTCTTCCCGGGACCGCTTATACAAGACGATTTGAGTTCCCCTCCTCCAAACGCCAGCTATCCCAGGGAGACTAGGCAGAGCCTGTCCTATGGCAACCAGACAACTGATAAACATACTTATTGCCGGTTTGTGTGGTAGGAAGATACTCGCCTTTTATCGTGAGTTCGATTCCCATCCGGGTCAAATCTCTGTGTGATAAACACAATTATTTGTTGTGTCTGGGTGATATTTATCTATTTATATATATAAAAATCAATGCCACTTTTCGTTGTAAATATAACTCAACAACGCCTTTACCGATTTGGCTAATTTTGATCTTGAATTATTCGTGAAAGTCCAGGGAAGGTTTGTACGTAGAGAAAATTAAAAAAAGTCTTAAAAAAGTGTAATATCAACATCTTTTAGCAATTTAAAATATATTTTTTGGTTGAATAAATGAACTTAATAATCATTTTTTTATTACTATGCTTTATACGTAGCGAAGCACGTACCGGGCCGCTAGTAATATATATATATATGTATGTATTTAGAGATATATAAGTATGTGTATCAGTTGTCTGGTTGCCATAGTACAGGCTCTGCCTAGTTTGGGATCAGATGGCAGTGTGTTAGTAAGTGGTGTAACATGGTATTTAATATTATTAATATTATAAATGTCAAACATTTATAATATTTTGTTGTTGTTGTTTGTGAGTACGGATGTTTTATTTATTAAATATCGGGACTAGTCCCTCCCTCTTACCCACCACTGCAACTCCTGTAAGCCAGGATCAACAGTGGCCCACAATAAAATGACACTGAGCGGTGAGGCTCAGGCATGTCCCGGGGAATCGCTTTAACTGTCTTAGATCCCGCTACGAATTTAATTAGAAATAAACAAGGAGGAGTTAGAAAATGAACAGTTCCACTTCCCTCCAGAGCAAAGCGGGAGACAGAATGATATAACGATGTATGGATGTTTGTTAATCTTTCATACAAAAGCTACGGATCGGGTTTTGATGAAACTTTGTAGTAATATAGCTTACTAGCTGTGCCCCGCGGTTTTACCCGCGTAAAATTTTATAAATTATCACAGCTCCACTCCCGTAGGTGATAGCGTGATAATATGTAGCCTATATGTTGACCCGACCTCTTAGTAATATTCATGCAAAATTTGAAGTAAATCCATGCAGTACTTTTTGAGTTTAGCCCGGACATACATACAGACAAACAGATAAACAGACAAACATTCTAAAAACTATATTTTTGGCTTCGATGTCGATTGTAGATCACGCCCCAAGTTAACATACATACATAGACTCACGCCTGTTTCCCAGAGGGGTAGGCAGAGACAACGGATTTCCATTTGTCACGATCTTTGCATACTTCTTTTGCCTCGATTACTGTCATTATATTCTTCATACATGCTCGCCGGTTTAGGGTACTTCTGACCTGCCCTTTCTTGAGAACATCTCCAATTTGGTCAGAGAATGTTCGACGTGGTCTACCCCTTCCGGTTGTCCCATTCACACAGGCCAGGTATACTTCTTTTGTCAATCTTCTTTCATTCATCCTTTCTAAATGGCCAAACCATCTCAGCATGCCTTTTTCAACCTTTGTGACTACATCCTTTTTCACACCACACGCGTTAAACTTTGTTAATTATAGCCTATGTGTTATTCGGATATATAAGCTTTATTACTACAAAGTTTCATTAAAATCCGTTCGGTACTTTATGCGTGAAAGAGTAACAAACATACATCCATGCATACTCACAGACTTTCGAATTTATGATATCAGTAGGATTATACCCAGAATCAGGACAAACAGACATGTTCATGCACACAAATATCGGTAAATATCTCAAATCAAGTCGCCTTCAAACGTAAGGGCATAAACTGCGTTAAGCGTGCCTCTCGCGTGTCCACACAAAACCGACCCGCGCGTGCCCATGCGCGTGCACACGCTCGTGAGCCCGTCGGGCGCCCGTCGCGTGATACTTCCGTGCAACGGGGCACGCATGCACGCGACGTGATCACGCATCACGTTGGACGGGTCCACGCGCGAAGCCCGCTAGCGGGTGCACGCGCGTGCTTGTTCAGTTGACAGCGCTATCTCGAACCGACCGCACGCGCGTGCCCGGCCCATAACAAAAAATGACAAATTTTGATACAGAAAGGGTAATTGTTGAAGTTCAGTGTCGTCCTGCCATATGGGACCAATCTAGCGAAATATTTAAAGACCGGGACGCTAAATCAAAAGCATGGCTAGACATTTGTACAGTACTGTTTCAAAATTTTGATGACTGGAGTGAAGCAGAAAAAAACATACAAGGTAAGTACCTACACTCTTTATTTATTTTATAATAACGTAGGTTAGGTAAACTATTCTTTGCGCCAAATTTTTATTTTTAATAATCTATGCAATTAGTTATATATAATTAGTTATTTCAATTGTATTTGTGTCAATTAAATGTTTTCAACAATTAATCCAACTATAAAATTAAAACTCGGAATATTTACAATAATTTACCTATGTAAATATAAAATCATGCTTATATTCAAAACTAGTGCAGAGATACTGCGTATTTCTGAACATTGTGAAATTCGTGTGAACAATGTCCCATAATATTGGTATGGTTTTATATTGCTCGATAAATTCCAAAGTTCTTTCTTTCGGCCACGCGGTCGCCGCCATTTTGCGCGTCACGAGACAACCAGTACCTAAGTTCACGACTGCGAGCTTCACACTACTTCACACTATCGGTGTATTTAGGGTTCAAAATCATTTTAGGGCAGAAACAGTGGATCGGTAGGTAAATAAATAAAACAATTATCAACTAAAATATTTATTATATTGGTTTTAGAATTGGGCTAGTAACTTTGTAAAATAAGCGTGCGTTTTGTAGTTTTGTAGGTTTTTCTTTGACATCTCTCAACTTTAGTTACAACAATCTAAGTTATTTGGTTACATCCGATGAATTTAACAAATAAAATCATTAGGTATATTATTAAAATATGCCTGCTATGTTAATAAAAAATGTGTGGTAACAAACCGTGAAAAATCAATTATTGAATGTACATAAATTATAAAAAAGCCAACTATCTTCAATAAATACTGCGATCTTGCCATGACAGCTGTCCGTCTGCAACGAAATAATCTGCGAAGTTATCGCGTAATGTATACGAATCTCTGTGGGTATTTCCAATTAACCCCCGAACTGAACGTATATGGTCTGGTATAATGACAATATCATGAAAGTCATTAATTTGACTTCTTGATCTTATAAAATTATGCAAAATACAAATTGTTTTAAGAAAACAAATTGCTTTGTCTTTTCCAACGTTCAATGGACGATGGAGTATGCGAAATTTATTAGCCATGATACCAAATGTACACTCAATATAACGTCGCGCCCTCGTTAACCTATAATTGAATATTTTTTTTTTGTAGTTTAAATCGAGAGCTCGAGCATATGGCCGCATGACATGGCTAGATAACCCGAATGCTTCATCTCCTACAATAATATAGGGCAAAGCTGCGGTTGCAGCAGTGTTGGTTGGTTTATCATTGTGTATTACGGGCAATGCTTTGGCAGGAGGAATATCTATTAAGTCATTGTTGATTAGTTCGTACAATCGGCTTTGTGTGAAAATTGCGGAGTCAGATTCTTTACCCTGCACTCCCACATTTATATAGGTAAACTCATAGTTGGCGTTACACATTGCAAGCAGTACAATAGAATAGTAATGCTTATAGTTGTAATAGAGGGAACCACTATGTGGAGGTCTTATAATGCGTATATGTTTTCCGTCTATTGCACCTATGCAGTTAGGAAACTGGGCTTGCGTTAAAAAACCTTTTTCAGTCTCTACCCATAGCGCACGGGAAAATTTTGGTATACATTCTTCCTTTAACCTTTTAATTATAATTTGACAAACTTCTGTTACTATTTTTCTGACCGTGGTTAGTCCTGTCTGATACGCCAGATGAATATCGACGAAGGTATGTCCACTAACTAAATATCTGTAATAAAATAAAATACCTGTGTTATTGTTTCAGTGAAAAAGCTGCAGCAAAGATGGAAAACTGCAAGAGACACTTATATAAGAGTGAGGTCTACTAAAAAAAAACTTAAATCAGGTTCCGGTTCCAGGGCAAATAAAACATACATTTACTATGACATGCTGTCATTTTTAGATTCAAACTCGAATACTCAAGGAGAAGAATCGGCAGACGATTTTAATCAGTCAGTAGAGCAAAACGCGTCACCGAGAACTTCACAAAATAATACGATTATTGAAGAAGATTTGATTAATGTACCTAGCACCAGCTCCAGCGTTACCAAAGAAACACGATCTTCCAAGAAACGTAAGTGCGAATCGCCAACTGATTTCGAATTAGAGTTGTTAAATTGCGTGAAGAATAACACTGCAGATAATATGGACGAAGACTTGAATTTTTTTAAGTCATTATTACCAACTGTGAGAAAATTGAGTTGCTTTAAAAAAATATTATTTCGTACAAAAGTATTAGAAGCTTTAATTGATATAGAAAAAGAAATTATTATTACCATTGATGACCTTTCATTAACGCAAAATACGGTAACGAATGATTTAGAATCCTTAAATATAAGATCAGACACGAACAATGAATAAATAGGTAACAAGAAAGACTGAAGATTTGATTAAGACTGTTTAATTATTAAGAACAAAAGAAAGAGAAGAACATGAAGAACTATTTAAGTTAGTAAAAAGCGCAATTTTATATTTATATTTTTCTGGTCTCATGTGCAATTATTATGATATACAAGGGCATTCGCCAAAAGTTTACAAGCCTTGAGTGTAATGTTCATAAGGAAAGAAACGGGGTCGATTCGGACACTTTTATCTTAAACCCTATTTAGGGTCAAATAAAAAAGTGTATCAATAGACCCCTTTTTTTACTTAATGGACCTTTTTTTTGAACCTACTCATAACATTGCTCCTTCATATATCCTCTTCTTAAATTTAATCTTTTATGTAGTAAACTGTGATTATGATTGTGATGATAAATAAGAATTTAAAATAATATTAGTACCCGATCTAGTAATAGAAGGGAATAATTAATAAGGGAAATATTCGTATGTAAAAACTTGCAATTAATATGCGTCATTATAATTAATACTTTGTAAGGTAGGTATATTATTATAATTAAGACATTTAGACTTATTGTACTGTTTTAACTGTTATTGTGTTTTTTTATTTTAAACTTGAACCTGTGATTTTATTAGTGTATTTCAAATGAATAATCAAAAACTAATTGTAACGTAACGTTTATGCAAGACACTGTGATGACTGTTGTGATTATATAAAAAAATAAGTAAATAAGTAGGTATAGATAAAAAAAACGAAAACGATAAAACTGTGTAATTTAGAAATAACAAAATATAATTAATAAATGTAAGAAACTGTGATTAATATGATGATTAATAAGTGTGCGGTTATGTGTTTCGGCCCTAAGAACAGAGTGCACCACATCAAGAAAAACATTTTAAGCCATATTCAGGTGTCACTGCCGAAACAATAAGAACTTCTTCTTCTTTCTGGCTTGATGTGGCTAAACAGTAGTGTGACTTACATAAATTGGCAAAAAAATATGAGTGTTCTAAACTTTTGTTAAATAATGACTGTTTTTTTTACATGAATAAAGATGATTTTTAATATCGAAATGTCTTTACTTACCGCAATGTCATTGCAAATCGTTCCATTGGTGATACGATTGACGTAGATTTCAATCGTAGATTGTTAGTCTTCAAATAGGGCTCCAGTTTTGAATATAATTCATCATAGACTTGTAATGAAACTTTAAAATATTTGAAAAAAAACCTTTCATTTTCTCTTAATATACCAAACTTCACCACGAATTCCCCGCACAGTAACCTAGATTCAACGTACGGGCTTACTGGCTGGCGTCTTTTTTTGGCAATTCGTCGTCGCCGTCGTCTTGATAAATAATACAACATTAATTTATCCATAATTACTCGACTGTACACCTCCAACGTTAATTTATCCATAATTACTCGACTGTACACCTCCAACGTCAAAATTGTACTGAGAAAACTGACGCGCCGATGCCCGCGCATAAGCACGCGAACGTGCTCACGTGCGTGCACCAGAAGCGTGGCCCGCGACGTGCTCACGTGCGTGCACCAGAAGCGTGGCCCGCGACGTGCTCACGTGCGTGCACACGCGTAACGCAGTTTATGCCCTAAGTGAATTGAGAGAGGAGGGGTGGAGGGGGGAGTGGGCTACCCTCCTGTACCATCCCCACCCCGCGGAACCCCATGGTTATGGAGATATTCATGGTTAATGTTTTTCTAGCGCTCGGCGGCCGCTGCCGCGGCGCGGTCGCTGCGCTCGCTCGCCTTCGCGCGCTAATTGGTCACCGTTCTAACATAACCTAACCCAATTTTTTTCATAAAAGTACATTTTTTCAAAAACATCATGATAGTGACAATGGACAATTCAGTTTTGGGTATTTTTCGGAAAATTATATAAAGGCGTTATAAAAAAATATATAACTTCTTAACACGAAAGCAATGTTTTTACGTTGTTTTACAACGCTGTAGGTATCGAAATCGCTACCAAATGTATCAAAATTGCGTTCTGTTTTATGCATTTGTATGAAGTCCTACGATAAAAAATTGGCGCGTCTCCGGCAGAAAAAAAATGCGGTTTATCACTTAGTACGAACCCCCTTAACCCCCCCATATACAAACTTAACTCAAATTCAGGTGACTCGATATGAGATCCGGTCTATAAATTATCAGCCAATCACTAAAAGTTCCATGGATTTTTACAAGCTGTGAGCAGAGTTATGAAAGATTTAGTACTTAATAGAGAGGTTATGTACCAACCTATACGAAACAGGAGGTTTTTTTAGAGCGATTGCTATTTAATAGTTATACGTGTCCAGTATGTTAGGAAAAGTCGTTCACGTTAACCAATATCTGAATTCCGCAGAGAGAATGCAGTTGTCGAGGGATATATAAACAAAACAATAAAAAATACTCAAATCACACACGCACTAAGCGATACGAGAAATGAGCCCAAACAGACATGTTCATGCACACAAATATCTGTCCTAGATGGGAATCGAACACACGACCTGCGGCGTGAAAGTCAAGGATTTACCAACCACGCTAACCGGCCCGTCTTATGTAAAACACGACAAATCGAACAGATAAGTTTCCTACCTTCGATAATTTCTTCAATATCATATATTAAATCGGACACTTCACTCATATTGCACTTATAAACACTTAATTACACAATATAACTATTAAATCAATCAATTTATAACTTAATTATAACTTGTTAAGCTCAATGTTAGAACTATTAAGTGATTATGTGATTACCGTCGTCACTAATTGTTAGGTGTCACTATTTAATAAATTTATCACATAAATGAGGGTAGTTCTTAAAATTTCTACGACGCTTTGAATAAACAACAAAGTGTTAGAAAGTATTTATGTCTAACGAACAAATTATGTAATGTATCTATAATATGATCGTATTTAGAAATATTATCAGTTATCTGGTTGCCATAGTACAGGCTCTGCTTAGTTTGGGATCAGATGGATGTGTGAATAATGATGTCCCAGGATATTATTATTTACAAATAGATATTTATGCGCATGAACATGTCTGTTTGTCCTGTGTCTGGGTGTAATTATCTGTACAAGTATGTATATACAAAAAAATGTAGTATATGTAGTATATCACTTATCCTTACCTTTCCATAGTACAAGCTCTGCTTAGTTTTGGTTAAGATGGCAGTGTGGGGATAATGTCTCACAATATTTTACTATGTATGCAGTTAGATATATATGTTGATCAGTTTGCTGGTTGCCATAATATAGACTCTGCCAGTTTGGAATCAGATGGCAGTGTGTTAATTATCCCAAAATATTCATTTATCTAAACTATCTACAACATGTAACTTAATTAACGCACATCCTCAAAAAAGTTTGTTTAGAATCGGTCACTGAATCGATTTGTATAATTTTTAATTTAGGTGATTTTTAAATCCAAAATAATTAAAGCTTCGGAAATTATTGTCATTTTAACCCTGTACAGTCAAAACAAATTGAAATGGACCGTAAGTCAAAGTACTAAGACTATTAAAATCGCAGTTTTATTTGTATTCATACAAATTATATCATTCAATACAAAATAAAGAAAATTTAACGATTAATTAAGTCATTTTTAACCTTTATTTATTTAAACGCCATTTAAGAAATCGATGTTCGGCGACTTAGCCGGTAGAGCCCCTGCGCCGGAAACCATATGGCTAAACGGCCACAGATACAGAATAATAAAAAAACATACTTCATAATAGTAATAATTTCCTCCCGAGCGAATTTCGGCCACGGCGACAAATCTCAATGGAGAAATAAAATAAAAATAAAAAGGGTTTTTATTCACGTAGACTTTAAAAAAGCGCTTGTAAATAGTCAGAACATGTTTGTAGTAATATAGTTGTATACATTAGATATTATTTCTAGTGACATAGATATTTAGGTACATCTTGTATGAAAACATTTATAAAATTTATTTTATTACAGAAATGATATTTAGCTAGCTCGTATCAAGTTATTGTCAAGAGATTATGTTTAATTATCAAGTTTAAGTCTAGTATTTTTACTACATATTGTAATTTTGACTAACCAATTGCGCAGGACATATTATAGTGCACAAGTGTGTGCGCAAACACAGGGGCACTTCCTATGCCATCACTGTCATGATCCGATGGGATGCCTAGCGACACGACCGGAAAGAGGTCAGGTACAGGACCGATGGCTTTACGTGCCCTCCCGAGACAGACTTCCAGACTTCGGGCTGACACTGAGAAGTTTTTTTTACCGAAAAATCCCAAAATCACTTTTTGGCCCGACCCGGGATTTGAACCCAAGACCTCATTGTCTGCGGTTGAACACGCTACCGCTAGACCAACTGGCCGTCTTTTTATACTTCATTATACGCCTATATATGTATGGCCTTTGCGTCTGTTACAGACGATTTACGGCGCATTGTCTGAAAGACATTTCTTATGGTGGCTAAACAAACCGATGCGAGAGCGACATAGCCTGCCGCAGGCCTGACAAGAGAAGTTTGCGGTGGTTGGTGCCGAGCCGGTTTCATGTCGCTTCTGTCTCTTATCAGCAGTCTTTAAAGCGAAGCAGAGGTCTACCGACATCGCGCTTCGCATTAGCTACCGCTCCCAACAGAACGCCTATAATTCACAAGAATATTAAACAACGAGATACTGAAAACTTTGTATGCGATGAAAGATGCTTTGTTTTAATTAGTTTGTATTATTAACGGGAAGCACTTAGAATAGATAAGGAGCTTTTGGGGCTTTGATAACAACAAGACATCCTTTTGAATAATACAATAAGAGTCTATATCACTTTGAGTCATCATTTCAAACGAACATATTACCACAGATAGACAGACTGGAAGATAAAAAAACGAATTCTACAACATGTACCTAACTTAATTAACGCACATCCTGAAAATAGTTTGTTCAGAATCGTTTACTGAATCGATTTGTATCATCTATACATATAATAAAATCGTAGTAAAGTGAAAACTGTACATTGAATATTTTTTAAACTTGGGGCGTGGTCTACAATAGATATCGAAGCCAAAAATATGGTTTCTAGAATTTTTGTCTGTTTGTCCAGGTATGTATGTCCGGGCTAAACTCAAAAAGTACTTCATGGATTTACGTCAAATTTGCATTTTGCATTGCATGAATATTACTCAGAGGTCGGGTCAACATATAGGCTATATATTATCATGCTATCACCTACGAGGGAGGAGCTGTGATAATTTATAAAGTTTAACGCGGGTAAAACCGCGGGGCACAGCTAGTTTTTAATATAGGTATTTTTTTATTACAAAATAATTCAAACTAAGAAAATTATTGTCATATTAACCCTGTACAGTCAAAACAAGTTAAAATGGACTGTAAGTCAAAGTAATAAGACTTTAAAAATCGCTAATAATTAAAAATAGTTTTATTTGTAACAAATTCCATCATTCAATACAAAATAAAGAAAATGAACTTTATTCCAAGAAACTAATTTAGTAAATAAGAATACATATACCTACCTGTTGAATAAAAAAATCAGTGTATGTATTATTATAATAATAATATCTAGGGACAATGTCACACATATCATCCTAGCCCCAAACTAAGCAAAGCTTGTACTATGGGTACCAGGCGAGGACATGACTCAGAAACAAATATTCGTGCTCATCACACAAATATTTGCACTTACCGGGATTCGAACCCAGGACCACCAGCTTCGTAGGCAGGATCACTACCAACTAGGCTACGGTGACCGTCAATTTAATTATGATTATAACAATATATTATAATTGGGGTGTTTGAGGGTGTGCGTTAACCCCTGGCTTAGCAGGCAGGGTCACTAACCGCTTGACCAACCGGCGAGTCAATATAAACTATATTACTACAAATTTCAATCAAAATCCATTCACTAGTTTTAGGGTGAAAGAGTAACAAACATCCATACTCAAAATCCTTCGCAATTATAATATTAGTATATTATTATTATTAGTGAACAGGCAAGCAGTTGATTCAACTGGTAAGTGCCTGTATCCAGCTCTTCTCCACGAGTTTCTATTGCAGCTTTCATATTTGTCGAGTCTATTTTTGAATTGTTTCACATTTTGGGCTGAGATTACGTTTTCTGGGAGTTTATTCCACGCTTTGACTATTCTATTGTTTAAAAAGTGTTTGTGAGGGTTGTTGTGAGATAAAGTGGTACACAATTTAAGATGATGTCCTCGTAAATGGGAATTATCACTGCGTAGGAATATATGCTATAGATATGTATATTCAGCATTGTTAATTCACACACAATGCTAATTATTCTATAAATAACTGAAATATATGTGTACTCACAGAAATTCTCATAATGTCTCTTGTTCGCCATGATTGTCTTGACTTTAGGCATCCCAGTGTCACCCATCGAACTTACACCATTACTACAAGTCTGTAAACAAAATGCTGTATCACTTAATGATTTTAAGACAACACAAAAACATAATCAAAATATTAATCAATGAAAAGTAATTAAAATACTCATCGCAATATGCACCCGTGTGTATACTATGCTATGAAAAATGAAATGAAAAGTCATTTATTCCGTTAAAACATTACATTTGTGTGGAATCGTCAATTTTTTTACCCTACAGTGCAGTGCATGACGTGGCAGCTACTGAGAAACACTGCCAGAAAACTCAGTAGGAATCCTTTTTTAAAATATTTATTTCTTACATAAAATAACATTGTATTTAAATGTGTTAATTTAGAGATAGAAATCGGAAACATACTTAAGAAAGGTCAGGTCAGAAGTACCCTAAACCAGCGAGCATGTATGAAGAATATAATGTCAGTAAACGAAGCGAAAGAGGTGTGCAAGGATCGTGACAAATGGAAGTCCGTTGTCTCTGCCTACCCCTCTGGGAGACAGGCCTGAGTCTATGTATGTATGTACAAAAACATAATTCTATTAATTGTACTTAAGAAAAGTCAGGTCAGAAGTACCCTAAACCAGCGAGCATGTATGAAGAATATAATGTCAGTAAACAAAGCGAAAGAGGTGTGCAAGGATCGTGACAAATGGAAGTCCGTTGTCTCTGCCTACCCCTCTGGGAGACAGGCATGAGTCTATGAATGTACGTACAAAAACATAATTCTATTAATTGTAGAGGGCTACCCTCCTGTACCATCCCCACCCCGCGGAACCCCATGGTTATGGAGATATCCATGGTTAATGTTTTTCTAGTGCTAAATGGTCACCGTTCTAACCTAACCTAACCCAAATTATTTCATAAAAGTACATTTTTGCAAAAATATCATGATAGTGACAATGAACAATTCAGTTTTGGGTATTTTTCTGATAATTATATAAAGGCATTATAAAATAAATATATATCTTCTAAACAGGAAAGCAATGTTTTTAATTTAATTTAATCAATGTTTTACAACACTGTAGGTGTCGAAATCGCTAGGAAAGGTATCAAAATTGCATTCTGTTTTATGCATTTGTATGAAGTGTTATGATTATCAAAAATAAAAAAATTTGGCGCATCTCTGGCAGAAAAAAATGTGATTTATCACTTAGTACGTACCCCCTTAACCTTAAAAAGCTGGTGGTCCTGGGTTCGAATCCCGGTAACTGCAAATATTTGTGTGATGAGCACGAATATTTGTTTCTGAGTCATGGATGTTTTCTATGTATATAAGTATTTATCTATCTATGTAAGTATGTATATCATCGGCTGGTACCTATAGTACAAGCTTTGCTTAGTTTGGGGCTAGGATGATCTGTGTGACATTGTCCCTAGATATATTATATATATTATTATATAAATACTTACATACTTTCTTTTTCTAAATATGTATACACATAATGTACACAAAAACACCCAGGCTGAGGCAAATAGCAAACAAGTTCATGAAAACAAATTTTAACTTGTGCCAGGATCGAACCTTTGAACCAGACGACAGGTCTACTACGAACTGAGATACGCGGTATATTTATTTACAACAACACTAATAACAAATACGCAATAATCTCAGAAAACTTCAACAAGAAAACATTAAATGGTTTATACTAGTCAATACATTATTTTCTTTCTAATATTTACCGAACACTACTGGAACTAGATAACTTATACGAGATTATTTCTTAAGTAACACTCAGGTTATGTTTTATTCAATTATATCTTTCTTGTAATCTTGTTATTTACTGACACAGAACAACATATTCAATTAGCTTACCGTTTTAAGTCAAATCCGCCGCTACTTTGCGGTTAAAACAACAGATTTTCACAAGTTTATTTGTAAATCTATACTTGTTGACATATCTTGAGCGATTTCTGTATGATATACACAGTTATGACACAAATGTAATATTTGAGCACAATACGTGCTTACTAGACCGAGTTATAGGTATTTCCCCAAAACTTTAAAAATCTATTTGCTTATTTCAAAAGCTAAAACGTACCTACTTAGGTATGTGCTAGATATAGTAATTTCTTGACATTTCGCGATAACCAAAAAACCAAAGCAAACAATCGATGCAAACCATGAACGTTCAGAAATCAGTGACAGTGTTGCCATATGCATATAGAAATTTCGTATTTGTTAGTGTTCCGAAAGTAATCGATTTCGACTTGGCGATTTCGAACATATTTACGAGGATAATTTTCAACAATTTAAGTACTTCTCCATTCTTTTCCATTTATAGGCATGCTAAATATAAGAGAGCGTATTGAACCGCCTATATTTGCCAGTAAGTTACTTATCTAATAACTTTAGGTTCACATTATATACAACACTGCGCACTGAAATGGAACAGGGGTGGAATCCCTTATATCTCGTAGAAATTTAAATAAAACACTTACAAGTACATCTACACATTTATATAATACATCACTCGCAAATTTACCAACCTATTAAATTCGTCTCTAAGCTAAAACATAAATTTAGCAACATTACGACCCACTGAGAAAATTCAAAAATTAGTTAACAATAGCATAATGGCTCTAATAACTCTATGAATAACTTGTTGTAGCTAACACTGAGGCTCTTCTTTTCTTTGGCTGATACACGGACGTAATTAGTTATGTCTTCACTAAACTTATATATATTTATTTTTAAATATTCCAAGATTAAAAGAAATCATTTCATAAAAAAAGGAAAAATGTACCTACTAATAAAACTATTTATTTCAAAATAAAAAAAATATTTTATTACTAAAAATGTCTTTGGTATAGTTTCTAATGTTGGTATGGCACAATGCTTATAGTTAAATATTACTATACAATAGTTACATAGGCCTACATGGCTGAGAGGGCTCATTCAAATTATGTGGAGCCCCATTTGTTATAATATGTAACAACCGCACGTATCAGACAATCAATAACAACAATGTTTATTTTTACTTACAATGATTGCAAATAGTCAAATGTATGCATATACATCAAGACACTATTAGTCCTGACGCACTAGGAAAAATGAAGTCAACAACCTTATCAGTCCATATTGCATCTTAAATAATGATATTTTTTATTTTTGAAGTTATACTTCTTTTGGCGCGATGGAGAAAAATGATGAGTGTGAATTTTTACGATGCGCGCGCACACCGACACCAAATAATTTAACAGCATGAAGTTAGTTCTAGGTGGTATGAGAGTGAATTTTTATCGTAAAAATAACAGCATGACGTTAGTTCTAGGTGGTATGAAAATTGATAACTATGTTCAAGTTGTATATTAAGAAGTATAACTTCTTACGCGTGTACATAAGTACACACAAGTTTTTTTTTTATGTATAAAACATTATCACATTTATTAATTATTCTTATTATGATTCAAAATATACATAATCTGGTGAAGTACTCTGTGGGAGGAGTAATTTGATATTATTTCTATTTAGTTGGTACTGAGGAAGGACACTGTCTTTTCATTCTCTTTGGTCTTTTATTGTACTATGAAACTTCTTACAGTATTTACTTAATCAACTATAGTCCATTTTGACATCTTGTCACATTTCCCTGTATCTGGGCACAGCCTGTTGAAGGTTGTACTACTATCGAAGCCCAAAATCTCCCGTTCTTCCTGTATCCGAAACGTAAAAGTACTTTCATGTGTCCCAATAAAGTATGCAGCATGTGCACAAATAATTTGGTCAATTATGGCGATACCACCATCACCATATTCATCAATTACAGCTTTACTAGGTAAAAAGAAATGTACGTCATAACCAATGATAGCCAATGCCTTTTCCAAGGTAGATAATTCAGATATTGATGCATCCGTAGCAATGAATATCTTATTTATGTGAGGTAGTTTCAGTTTTATTTCATTGATCTGTTTGGCAGTTCCCGTAATTGTTGGTACATCATTCCCTCTGCCACGGGCAAAATCTTGTCTCCTCCAATGTATAGCAAGGTAATTATCACATTTCTTCATTTCACATTTTAAGGCTTCAAATATGTATTTTTTTGCTACTTTGATCAGGTTTTTGTTGAACTTCATGCTTTTACGGCAATCCCAATATGTTTTGGTACCGTAGGTGTCATGTAACGGTATCTCCCCGTGAGCAAACATAACCGTTTTACTATGAGGGTGTAATGAAATAAGTTCCCATAGTTTGGAGATTTTTCCTTGGAACTTCACGCATAATACTTCCTTTGCAGTAATGTTTTTATATCCCCAAAAACTGTAGCTATCATGACATTGCTCTACAAGTTCCCATTTTTCTGTAAAAACACCATTTTCAAAAGCATCCTCGTAATTTTCTATTACATATAAAATATCAATTTCTAATGGATTTTCTCCTAATTTTGTGAAAACTTCATACATTTCTACGACTGGAGCGAACTTTTTTAATGACTTAACATTGAAATAGTTTCTCCAGGGCTTCGGTAGTCGTATGTCGGTCTTCCAGTGATAGAGCTTATGCCACGGAGGTAAGACCAGCTCCCAGTCCACTTTACCTCTTTTCCTCGCCTCACTCATCATTATAGCGAACCTCATATACACGTCTCTTCGCAAATTGAAGCCCTCGGGAGGATTGACATCGTAAAATAACAGCTTTTTGTTGTCATTCAAACTACAACTTTTGTTCTCCAAATCACAGTATTCTGAGGTGGGGTTTACCGCAGCGGCAATTATTATCACGTTAACGACGAATATAAACAGGGAAAACATGTTTATTCCCTAGTATTTGATAATTTTTCCTACTACCAATATTCTGAATCTGTCTGACATTTCTTTGTTTACGTACCTACGGTTTTTTTTGTTTTGTTTGAGGCCGCGGTTTTATCCATTTTTTGAGCCTTTCTCGTGAATCTAAATTTCTAGACGTGCGGAATTCTGTGCTAATAAAACTAAAATGTTATAAACCGAAAGTAAGTTGGTATTATATTCAAAAGACACGTTAAACACAATATCCAAAGAAGTTTAATTTGTGAGCGTGCATTGGAGTATACATAGAGCTGCTGGTCTCAGTTGTACTGGGCGGCTTAACCAACTCTGACACTAGGGGAACCACTGCCCATACGATAAGTAAGTAAGTACCTGGATAAAATATCAAATCCCAAATTTACCTATGGATATGCATAAAAATATCGATTCCTTCGGTAAAAGGAGCGATACACATAATGTGAATACTAGATATAAGAATAATTTCATATTGCATACTACCCGTCTCCACAAAATAAGTAACTCTTTTATGAGGCAATGTATAAGATTTTATAACAAACTTCCCAATGATATTAGATGTATACGAATAATTTTTATGTCTACGAATAAGTTTAAAAGAATTATTAAAGCCAAATTGTGTAGCAGGGCATATTACAAAATTTCTGATTATTTCAGTGATAAAAGTGCTTGGGATGGAGTTGTTCTGAGTCAACACACATGATTGTAATTAATCTTAAGTATATTTTATTTTAAAAAAGGATTCCTACTGAGTTTTCTGGCAGTGTTTCTCAGTAGCTGCCACATCATGCACTGCACACTAAACATGATCCCACATAAATGTAAATTTTTTACGGAATAAAGTTACTTTGAATTTGACTTTTGATTGCATTTTTAATATGAATGAAATTATTTGTGATCCGTCCAAAAACCTCGCACCATATAAATTACACTCTTTAAAATAGACAATCATGGGAAAATAAAATTTTACAAAGGATTCATAAAAATCATTCTTTTTGAGAGAGATCGATAACAATAATTGAATACTTTTTGCGCCTTTTGGATTCTCTACAGACCCCCAACTTGAGCCACATCGTGTTAGGACTGTTTATGGAACTATTTGAATTTGATACTTTTATAGATATTATTAATTTATTCATATTTTTTTGAAGTTATACTTCTTTTGGCGCGATGGAGAAAAATGATGAGAGTGAATTTTTACGATGCGCGCGCACACCGACACCAAAAAATTTAACAGCATGACGTTAGTTCTAGGTGGTATGAAAATTGATAACTATGTTCAAGTTGTATATTAAGAAGTTTATAATTATATCTTCTAACGCGTGTACATAAGTACACACAAGTTTTTTCTCTATCACTGTTAAATACAAAATGTCCCTTGTTTTTGTAAACAGCAACACAAAACACTGATGTCATTATGTAGTGTTTCAAGTCAGAATAAATACATTATATAGCGTGAAAATGAAAAAAAGTATAAAGAGATTTAGGAGTGTAACAGAGACGGCATTTCTTATGCTTAGAATATGAATATATTAGATGGAACGTGCTTAGTGAAAAACGTATCCGAATGTGGTGATCTCAATATTGAATTTTATCGAAAAATCATAAAGTAAACGAATTATTTGTTACCAAAATAAGTGAAAATGGAATTGAACGATGTTATAGTCAACCAACCCGTCGTCATTGATAACGTAATTACTGCAAATATTTCATTTTATTCCATTTTAGGTAGTTGTCGACAAGGCAATATTTTGCTCTAAAATATTGATTTTAATGATGATTTCCGTATAAAAAGCAATATTAAAACTTATTATCGACCGTTGGAAACAATATAGAACCTTATAAACACAAGCTATTATACAAATATCATTATAATTTCGTTATGATTCATGGACTTACTTTTTCATGTTGTAATAGTTTTATTGTGTCATGTATATATTAAGTGTTCATAAATAAATGCCGGTTGTTGACAGGGCTCCGGAGTGATCAAAGCCGGCTTTGCTGGTGACCAGATACCGAAATGCAGGTTTCCAAATTAGTGAGTATCATTTGTCTAATAAAAACTTCATATATCATATTAATTCATGAAATGTAGCTTTGCGTGTTGGTAGAATATTAAAGACGCCGAGTTTCATTTTGATTCATAGAATATTCCAGTCATAAAACTTCAGTTTATATCTATGTAAACTCTTTGCATATGAAGCACTGAGGCTGAACACATAAATTCTTGACGGTCACCGTAGCCTAGTTGGTAGTGCTCCTGCCTACGAAGCTGGTGGTCCTGGGTTCGAATCCCGGTAAGTGCAAATATTTGTGTGATGAGCACGAATATTTGTTTCTGAGTCATGGATGGTTTCTATGTATTTAAGTATTTATCTATCTATATAAGTATGTATATCGTCTCCTGGTACCCATAGTACAAGCTTTGCTTAGTTTGGGGCTAGGATGATCTGTGTGACATTGTCCCGAGATATTATATTATTATTATTAAATTCATAGTATATAGGCGATTTATACAATGTGTATTCGGATTTATAACAAGATACCTGACCAAATTAAGGTACTTCCACTGGTCCAATTAAAAAACACTACACAAATGGCTAATTGAGAATTCTTTCTACACTGTAAAGGAATTGCTGCAGTCCAAATCTGAATAAAATAATTGTCTACAAGAAATTTTCATGTCATTATTATATGATTAAATATGTTAAGCTACTATTGGCGTGTCATAGGGCCTGTTGGCATGGTTGGCAAATGCTTGCTTTTCATGCGGGGGTTTTTGGTTTCATTCCCACCCAGAACAGATATTTGTGTGCATGAACATTTCTGTTTGTCCTGGGTCTGATTATCTATATAAGTATGCAATTACAAAAGAAAAGTAGTATGTCAGTTATCTGGTTTCCAAAGTACAGGTCCTGCTTAGTTTTGGGATCAGATGGCCTGTCCTAGTGTTAATGTCCCAGGATATATTAATATTAGTAATATTAATATTGTGCTACCTATTTAAGAACTTCTAAAGCCATATTTATTTATAAAGAAATCTTTGACTTTATTAATGATTGCTTTCTGTATTGCTAATGTTACCTCTACACAAATGATATGAAGTTTAAGAGAGTTACAGTAAACACTGAATGACAATCAGTTACTACAGGATGACCGAAATTGACTGTTAGATTGGTGCCCCAAAAATAACATGACTGAAATAATGAAATGTTTTCAGCATTTGGGTATTAACATACATAAACATAGTCAAATACTGTAAAAAATAAAATTTGAATTAGTCTGTTGTGTGGTCTGTGTATTTTCATTGTCACATATATTTCTTTTAATCCTTAATTAAATAACAATTATTTTAATTAACAATGATCAGTGCAGAAGGCTCTCAACCATCAGCTTAAGGTAAGCAACTAATACCTGAGGGCACCCTATGGGGTTTGGGCCACAGCTGAGCAGGTTGTGGAAGTAAAAAAATGGAATTCTAAATGAGGGTGTGATCACTTGCACAGGATCACCAATCACTGTTAAGAGGCCTCTAAATGCTAACAAACATTAACTATTCTGATAGAACACAAGTCATAGGGACTGATTACATTATAGGGCAGCACAAACTACAAGAAGTTGATAACATAGGAGAATTGGGAGTTAAGTTTGATTAAAAGATAATTTTTATACCACTTGTAGATGAAATAATAAGAAAGGCTTCTAAAATATTAGGCTTTGTTATTAAAAACTGTTAGGGTTTTAAACTGAGTAGTATCAAAGGTTTTGTTTTATTAAATTATAAATTTATTAAGAGAATTTTGGACTATTGCAGTGTTTGCTATACAACCCATAGTCGATGCATAGAATGGGTTAAAAAAAAATTCTTGCGGCATCTGACAAAATGAAAAATAGAGCTGTAAACTGTAAAATTTAAATTTTCTATTTTTGATATTTGTTATTAGATATAATGTTCTAGTCTTAATTAATTCTAAGCTGTAACTAGTGCATGCGGTGTTAACCTATAATTAATTGTTGCACCTAATAATTTGCCTGTTTAACGTTATTTATTAATGTAACCTGTAAACAATTGTTGGTTGACCTTAAATAAATAAAGTGTACTCTACTGATCTGTATCTATCTAGAGATAGTGTTTTATTTTGAACCAAGAATCATCCTAATTCTTGAAAGGATTTTGCAAAATTGTTATATGTCCAAACCAACTGACTTCCTTAAAGGTTTATGAATTGAATAAAAATATTAATTTATAGCTGCGCCCCGCGGTTTTACCCGCGTCAAATTTTATAAATTATCACAACTCCTCCCCCGCAGGTCATAGCATGATAATATGTAGCCTATATGTTGACTCGACCTCTTAGTAATACTCATGCAAAATTTGAAGTAAATCCATGCAGTAATTTTTGAGTTAAGCCCGGACATACATACAGACAAACAGATAAACAAACAAAAATTCTAAAAACTGTATTTAGGCTTCTATTTCGTTTGGATACAATGCCCCAAGTATCCTTTTCAAAAAATATTCAATGTACAGTTTTGACTTCCTACGATTTTATTAATGTATAGATATTTAAGTTAATTGTTGTGTTATTTCCTAGTATTGGACGACCAAAACATGTCCGAGTGATGGCAGGAGCCCTGGAAGGCGAACTCTTCGTCGGACCTCGTGCGGAAGAGCATCGGGGCCTCCTCAGTATAAAGTATCCCATGGAGCATGGTATAGTCACCGACTGGAATGATATGGAGCGCGTGTGGAATTATATTTATAGCAAGGTCAGTATTAGGATAAGTTAATATTCATTCAGACAACCGATTGAGCAGATATTGTGTTTGCCTACTAAATAATTACTTTAAGTGGACCAAATCCCGTGTTCATGTCTGCTTGAGTATGTTTCGCCGGACCGTCTCAACTGGGCCGTGTTGAAACCGGTAGTAGATGAACCTGCTGAGTTTGTTTCGCTGGGTCTTCTCAGTTGGGGCGCATTGGATCCGATGGTAGCATTAAAGCGCGACCGTCGTTTTAAATACAAGGTCCGTTATAATAATAATACTGAATTCATTACTTAATATAGACAGAAACATTCAGACAATATGTAGTAAAATATAAATTTCAATCATTAAACCTAAACATAATCTCCTTGACAATAACTTAATACAAGCTAGGTAATTATCACTACTATTATAAAATAAATTGTATAAATGTTTTAACATTCCGTGTACCTAAATATCTGTAATATGCATCTAGAAATAATAACTGTATTACTACAAACATGTTCTGACTATTTACAAGCGCTTTTTTAAAACATTTTTTATTTTATTTTTATTTACTGATTATTTCTCATAAAGACATCTGGGTTATCTATTGGAGTCCATTTTGACTTCCTAGTTTTGCCTTTTGGACTTACTATTTCACACCGGTCAAGTTCTGGTTGGTGTTAAGGTCCATATTCACATTGTTCTTCTATTCTTAAATCAAGGTGGCTCCTCATGAAGATACTTGCGATAAGCCACATGTCTTGGTCTTTATTTTCGCTAATTTAAAAAAAATTAAGAAATTTGCTTATTTTGGATTTGACAATTGCCCTAACATAATAGTGAACCTGCCTTCAGATTAAAAAATTATGGGTATCCTTGCAAAAGACAAATTTTGTGCTCATGGACATTTCTAGTTGTCTTGGTTGGATATTTTCTGTGTAATCTATGCATTCATTAACTTATGTATTTAATTATTTGCCCTCAGGACCAACTTTCAACATTCTCAGAGGAGCATCCTGTTCTTTTAACAGAAGCTCCCCTCAATCCACGACGTAACAGAGAGAAGGCAGCTGAAGTATTCTTCGAAACATTTAATGTACCTGCGCTGTTTTTATCTATGCAGGCTGTTTTGAGTTTGTGAGTATGCCTTTTGGTCTAAGATTTTGAACTCATGGCAAGCCATTTCATTCATATTAAAACTTCAGTGTACAGTAAAATTTGCTATTGCAAACTTTATTTTATCTACTTACTTATCTATTGTATGGTTATCTGGAAGAGATGGCTGACTGCGATAGGTCTTATCGCAGTCAGCGATCATTTATTGAAGTTATACTTCTTTTGGCGCGATGGAGAAAAATGATGAGAGTGAATTTTTACGATGCGCGCGCACACCGACACCAAAAAATTTAACAGCATGAAGTTAGTTCTAGGTGGTATGAGAGTGAATAACAGCATGAAGTTAGTTCTAGGTGGTATGAGAGTGAATAACAGCATGAAGTTAGTTCTAGGTGGTATGAGAGTGAATAACAGCATGAAGTTAGTTCTAGGTGGTATGAGAGTGAATAACAGCATGAAGTTAGTTCTAGGTGGTATGAGAGTGAATAACAGCATGAAGTTAGTTCTAGGTGGTATGAGAGTGAATAACAGCATGAAGTTAGTTCTAGGTGGTATGAGAGTGAATAACAGCATGAAGTTAGTTCTAGGTGGTATGAGAGTGAATAACAGCATGAAGTTAGTTCTAGGTGGTATGAGAGTGAATAACAGCATGAAGTTAGTTCTAGGTGGTATGAGAGTGAATAACAGCATGAAGTTAGTTCTAGGTGGTATGAGAGTGAATAACAGCATGAAGTTAGTTCTAGGTGGTATGAGAGTGAATAACAGCATGAAGTTAGTTCTAGGTGGTATGAGAGTGAATAACAGCATGAAGTTAGTTCTAGGTGGTATGAGAGTGAATAACAGCATGAAGTTAGTTCTAGGTGGTATGAGAGTGAATAACAGCATGAAGTTAGTTCTAGGTGGTATGAGAGTGAATAACAGCATGAAGTTAGTTCTAGGTGGTATGAGAGTGAATAACAGCATGAAGTTAGTTCTAGGTGGTATGAGAGTGAATAACAGCGTGAAGTTAGTTCTAGGTGGTATGAAAATTGATAACTAT
Organism: Pseudoips prasinana; assembly: GCA_951640165.1. Lineage (NCBI taxonomy): Eukaryota > Metazoa > Arthropoda > Insecta > Lepidoptera > Nolidae > Pseudoips > Pseudoips prasinana. The sequence continues at coordinate 3,344,584 of OX621264.1, forward strand.
GTTCAAGTTGTATATTAAGAAGTATAACTTCTAACGCGTGTACATAAGTACACACAAGTTTTTATTTCATTTCATTTATTCATAGTTCACAGTAAATAGAGTAAACAATGTATGTAGGTCTTATTATAGGGTGGTCCTTATAATCTATTTAGCCTCTTCAAGGCATGCGAACATAGTACATAGTTTATAATAATTCATTGTCACAACACAGTAAATAATATGTCACAGCTTTTAGCATTTATTACAATTAAAATAGGAGTATATAAATAGGCATAATATTTAATTTATGTCACATTTTATAATTTTATACGTAGCCATTGGTCAACGGAATAAATCATTTTGTCCATCAATATATTCTTTAAAACTCTTTTAAATTTTACTAGCGGTAGTTGTTGGACATCTGATGGAAGTTGGTTGTAGATTTTTATACACATTGGGTAACAATTTTTTTGGAATAAAGTAGGTATAGGTGCAATATCCATGACAAGTCTAGCCCCTCGTCTAGTATTTCGAGGGTAAATATCCTTTGCTTTTTTAAATAGAGCTGGGTTAGTCTAGTAGATCTTTTCCTTCCTATTGTACAATTTGCTTTCGATGTTTCCTATATTTCATCTGTAATTGGTGTGCAATAAAGAGTATTTATCTTATGGGCAGTGGTTACCATAGTGTCAGAGTGGTTCAAGCTGTCTAGTAGGCCACTGAAATGGCTCAGCGACTGTTATCAAGTGAATTCATTTTTGTCGGACACCCATCTATGGCTTGACCGCGTGCCTATATACTAACCTCGCCGAATGCTTACGGGACCGCTGAAAAAAAATGTCTTAAGAGTTTTTTAAGATATTTGTATTACAATATTAACATTACACAGACTTCATTGAAACAGTTTTCAACAAAATGTATATTGTATCATTCTGAAAGCATTACCTATAGATTAAAAGATGAACACTTGAAGACTTTGATAGACAGAATTCGAAATACTGATGTAAGAGAATGTTGTGGTGTGAAAGAGGATGTAGTCACAAAGATTGAAAAAGGCATGCTGAGATGGTTTGGCCATTTAGAAAGGATGAATGAAAGAAGATTGACCAAAGCAGTATACTTGGCCTGTGTGAATGGAACAACCGGAAGGGGAAGAACTCGTCGAACATTCTCTGACCAAATCGGAGACGTTCTCAAGAAAGGGCAGGTCAGAAGTACCCTAAACCGGCGAGCATGTATGAAGAATATAATGACAGTAATCGAGGCAAAAGACATGTGCAAAGATCGTGAAAAATGGTAAACCGTTGTCTCTGCCTACCCCTCTGGGAAACAGGCGTGAGTCTATGTATGTATGTAAAAGAAGAATTACGCAAATCAGTTCATAAACAATAAAGTAATCGCGTTAGATACTTAAGAAAACTGAAACGTCAGACTTATTATTGATGACCACCGAAAATACACGTGAACTCTGATGTTTATCTGTTACAGATACGCAACAGGGCGAACTACAGGCGTGGTCCTTGATTCTGGTGATGGCGTGACACACTCGGTGCCGATATACGAAGGTTTTGCGATGCCACACAGTATCATGCGAGTGGACGTAGCGGGGAGAGATGTTACCAGATATCTGAGGTATGATAGCTAATTTGTTTAATTTAAATAATCTACTATATAAAAATAAGTCGGGTTTTCCTTCCTGACGCTATAACTCCAGAACGCACGAACCGATTTCCACGGTTTTGCATGTCTCGGGCTCCGTGAGGTTTATAGCAAAGAAAATTTATAAATTGTAACGCGGGTAACACCGCGGGGCACAGCTAGTAATAATATAATCATCATCATCATGTCAGTTGAATGACGTCCACTGCTGGAAAAGAATGGGGGGGAAATGAAAGGGGGAATATGCCATAATCGCCACGATTGGCAGACGGGTCGGCGATCGTAGTTGGATAGTCATAGTTCACAGAAAAACGCTGCTGCCCGTTCTCTGGTAGGTATTCGCTCGGTCGATTGCTATGACCACCACGGGATGAGATGGGGTGATGATATGCTATGCTGTCACCACACAGCAAGTGTGTATATAATGAAATGAAATGAAATTTATTCAGCACTTGGGTATTAACATACACTTGTACTTGTCAAGGTCACAATGCAGTACATAAACATAGTGGATAGTATAAAAGTTACAGAAAAAATTAATTATTCCGTCCGTGCGGTTTGTTTTATCGCATATATTTTCTGAAATCCTTAAATAAATAACAAGTTACTAATCTATTCTTTGAAATTTAGTTCTACTATATTAAAATTAAAGAATGGAAGACTAAAGCAAAAGGCGAAATTCTAAATGAGGGTGTGATCACATGCACGGGATCACCGATCACGCGTTAAGGGGCCAAAGAGGGCCGCTGAGGAGCCTACCCTAGCTAACCTGCGGCTTTCTCTAGCTACCTAGGTGGACGAGAAGAAAGCCACAAAGAAACTCCGGGCTTACTTTTTTCATCTTGTTTTGCTTTCAGTTCACGATTTTTTTTTTAATGTCATGTATTTTACTTACATTGTGATTTGTTGTTATGTAGGCTAATGCACGCACAGAACCGTTGTCATCCAGTGAATCATAATAAAATAAATAAGCAATAGCATTCAATTTCACTCAAGCACTTAGAGTATCCTCTTGCTAGACGAAAAAAAGGTGGGTGCATCCGCGTACATTTAGTATACATACATTTAGTATTGTAGAGGCGAAAAATAATATGAGTACCCCAACAGCAGTTCGACCAGTTACCGCAAGCAGCACCCGTTGACGAGTATGACGTGAGGGCCAGCCATCGCCTCCCAATAATGTTAATTTATTTATCTTGCAGATTACTCCTTCGCAAAGAGGGTGTCAATCTCCGGACATCAGCGGAATTGGAAATAGTGAAGGCTATCAAAGAGAGGGCTTGTTATCTATCCCCCAACCCACTGAAGGAGGAGACTTTGGATACTGAAAGGGCTCAGTATTCCCTGCCTGATGGCACCCAATTAGAGGTAAGATTGTTATTGTGAAATAAATAAAATTGTCCTCCTAGCCGAATTTCGATTACAGTGGCCAGTCTCAGTGGAGATTAGCAATTTGCATAATTATTGGCAGGGCACATAGCTCGTAGAGCCAACGGCCGCTGGGGGAGGGAGGGGCTCGAGTGGCAACCAAGAACCGGAAGAAGCAGCGTGGGCAGGCCCCCTACAAGATGGACCGATGATCTTGTGAGGTGATGATGATGAAGAGAGTGATTTAAGTGACATATGTATTGTTCTCCACAGATCGGTCCGGCGCGTTTCCGTGCCCCAGAAGTGTTGTTCAGACCCGACCTCATCGGCGAGGAGTGTGAAGGTAAATAAATAATAATTGTAACCACGGAATCCATTTACAATGGAGACTTGTAGTAATAAATTTTGATTGCACGTGTGGCGCAGCGGCTAAGACAGTCGCCTCGCCGCTTCGTGTCGCGGGTTCGAGTCCCGCGCCGGACAACTATTTGTGTGACCCATAAATAATTGTTCTGAGTCTAGATGTAATTTGTGTCCGTCTACCTATTGAGGGCGTTGTTAATAAAAAAAAATCCACTACGCTGGTTACGTCAATTTGTTGGCAACATTCATGTTTCTAATGCAAAGTATCCCGTAGGTTTTGGCTACCCCATGAATATCAAATTATGCGGCAAAAATGTCGAATTAGATTTTTGATTGTTTTTCACAACTTCAAGGGATTGCCTTGAGTATGTGATAATAATTCGAACTTGATACGTCCACACAACAAATTCGCTTATTATCAAATTACATGAATCTAGCTAGGACAATGCAAAGTATGCTGTGGGGTTTGACTCCCTTGTGAGTGCTAAATTATGCGACAAAAACGGCTGTATGTTTTGATTGTGTTGACTAACGCCCGAAATTAATAAACGATCCGCAATCTGTCAGTCAGTCCTATCTCTAGATTAGCTCTATCGCTATCTTGATCTTTACCTGCGTGCCAATAACAAAACATATCAATCCATCCATTTTTTGCCCAGAGATTGGGGTGCGATCCTTTCCCTCTGCAGTGTTCCGTTTTATGCAGAACTCTGTAACTCAGGACACAATTATACCATTTAATTTAAGAAGAAAATTTATTTTTAAATATATTAACGATATGTCATCAATACTGACTTATTTATAGCTAGGTTAAGATGTTTTACTAGACGACTAGGGTATATAATAATAAAATGAAACTTAATTGGTCAAACATTATGTTTTGGTGGAACGGAACGTATCAAAATTTGACAAGCAAAACGAATTGGATCAAAAACAAAAAAAGCAGTAAGTTGGTTGCTTGTTTTTGTTGCAAAGCATTTATAACTAATATACAAATAATTACTTATTAATAAATATAATACCTATAATGGATTGTGATTATGATAAGCAATAATTTTATTATTGATTTCTGTGTTTGTTTTACAAATAATTTAAACAGTGACGTGAAGTGGTTGCCGCCTATTTTGTAAACAAAAAAATATTCTTATTATTAATTATTGATATGCAAAGCCATTTTGGAATATAATGAACTATTTCACCAATTTTATCTGTAGAATTCTGTGGATTGACGATTGGCATCAATCCACCGAATTTCTAGGATTGCAACTTTAGATTGTTTTGGCTATCTAAGCTTATGTCAAAATTAATGGATTGGTTATTGGCACGTGCAACCTGTCATTTTAGTACAGAGGCCTATCTTTTTCTATGATCCATCCTCCCAAAGATCGCTCGTTCGGAAAGATTGCTTTTTCAATCTGTGGATGCTTTATTGGCACGGTTTAATAGACAAATGGATCGAAATTGCTATCGTAGATAGCATAAAATGGATTAGGATCGTTTATTAATTTCGGGCGTTACTTCACAGGTTCAAGGGATTGCCTTGAGTGTGTGAAAATAATTCGAACTGATAAATCCTGAATACTCTGTGGATCCTGAAAAAAAATTGTGTGGCTTGTGGCGTGGTTGGTAAATGCTTGCTTTGCACGCCGCAGGTGGTGGGTTCGATACCCACCGGGACAGATATTTGTGTGCATGAACATCTGTTTCTCGTGAGCCTCGGTGTAATTATCTATACAACATGTAACGTAATTAACGCACACCCTCAAACACCCCAATTAGAATATTATGTTATAATCGTTATACATACACTGAATTTTTAATTTAATTTTATACAAATACAAGTACAAATCCGTTTATTTGCAAGAATGTAGTTTACAGGGTATGGTCTTAAACTTAAATTAAAATGGTCCGTTTACATTCTACCTTTCTGTCTTGAAGTGCAAATGTTTGGCTTTTAAACAGTAAGTAAGTATTCTAATATTTTGCAAGCAAGCAACTCATTACTAATTCTTGAATATAATGTCATAATTAATTATTTGATGTCACGGTCCCATTAATAATACTATGTCAAATTCAGTGATATTATTAATAATGAAATAATAAAAAATGTCAATTGATTTTATTTTAATAACATCGTAAATAATTAATCATTTTGTAAGGTTTATACCAATATTTATAATGTCAAAATACACCGCGATGCGTTAAATATTCTTCCAGATCGTAAAAACATTTCTCTTTTAACCATTGTGTAATTTTTAATTTAAACCTGGGTGAAGGAAGATCTTTAATACTGTTAATTTACCATGTAAATGCATTGTTGTTTACTAAATTAGTTTCTTAGAATTAAGTTTATTTTTCTTTATTTTGTATTGAATGACGGAATTTGTATGAATAGAAATAAAACTTCGATTATAAGTCTTATTACTTTGACGTACAGTCCATTTCAATTTGTTTTGACTGTACAGGCTTAATATGACAATAATTGCCGTAGGTTTATTTGTTTTGGAATAAAAATTACCTATAGAATATATTTTTGCATTAAGATATTACAGGTCTTAAAATTAAAATATCTTCAACATGTTTAACCAGGGACTGGTATACAAATTAATTAAAACATAAAATAACAATTCATTACATTATATTAAGATGATACAAATCGATTCAGTAAACGATTCTGAATAAAGTATTTTCAGGATGTGCGTTAATTAAGTTACATATCTATATAAGTATATATTTACAAAAAAAGTAGTATATGTAGTATATCAGTTATCTGCTTTCCATAGTACAAGCATTGCTTAGATTGGGAGCAGATGGCCGTGTGTGAATAATGTCCTCAGATAAGATATCATTATGTGTTTGTTAAGGGGCCTTTTACAGTCCACTAGCGCCGCCAATCGAAAAAATGTCATAACTCGTAAATAGAATCAAAAATACAAAATGTGGTCTATTATTACTGTAGAAAAGGCAATAACTTAATTTTATAACACATTGTCAACACTTTAAATATAGCTGTTCAGCTAAATCGTGCATTTGTAACAAAAACGGCCGTTTATGTTTTGAATGCACGATTTAGCTAAACAGCTATATTTCAAGTGTTGATAAGGTGTTATACAATTACGTTATTGCCTTTTCCACAGTAATAATAGAACATATTTTGTATTTTTGATTCTATTTACGAGTTATGACATTTTTTCGATTGGCGGCGCTAGTGGACTGTAATAGGCCTCTTAACACCCTTTTTTAGTTGCCATTTTTAGAAAATTGAAAACGGTGTTGACAAACAGACAGATGGACTATGAAGTAGTCCTATAAAGGTTCCTATGTTCGCCCCTTTATAAAATTTATTTACTTCTTAATTCCAGGTCTCCACGAAGTCCTAATGTTCGCTATCCAGAAGTCGGATATGGATTTACGCAAAGTGCTTTACCAGAACATAGTGCTGAGTGGGGGTTCGACGCTGTTCCGAGGCTTTGGCGACCGACTGTTGGCCGAGATTAGGAGATTAGCCCCGAAGGATATGAAGATCAGGGTACGTACTTCTGTTGTCATATCACAGCATTACGGTTGTCATGTGACACCTGTTAACATGTGACAACTGTTGTCATATTGAACATGTTGTTATGTTTCACCTTTTGTTACATAAAGGTCCAACCACACCAAACGGCCCGCATCGGCCCGCATCGAAACGAATTTTACAATCTTTAAACGAAATTAAATCTTGTATACAGTGTTTAAAGTTTATATTACCAAGTCAAGGGTAAACACAGCCGGTGACATGCCGCGACACGCGATCGGCTCCGTCCGCCTGCGTTCGGATACCGGCGCATACGTTCGAATACCGCCGAATGCGCTCGGAGCCGTCCGCCTGCGTTCGGATACCGGCGCATACGTTCGAATACCGCCGAATGCGCTCGGAGCCGTCCGCCTGCGTTCGGATACCGGCGCATACGTTCGAATACCGCCGAATGCGCTCGGAGCCGTCCGCCTGCGTTCGGATACCGGCGCATACGTTCGAATACCGCCGAATGCGCTCGGAGCCGTCCGCCTGCGTTCGGATACCGGCGCATACGTTCGAATACCGCCGAATGCGCTCGGAGCCGTCCGCCTGCGTTCGGATACCGGCGCATACGTTCGAATACCGCCGAATGCGCTCGGAGCCGTCCGCCTGCGTTCGGATACCGGCGCATACGTTCGAATACCGCCGAATGCGCTCGGAGCCGTCCGCCTGCGTTCGGATACCGGCGCATACGTTCGAATACCGCCGAATGCGCTCGGAGCCGTCCGCCTGCGTTCGGATTCCGCCGGGTGCGCTGGGGCTTAAAACTATGAAACTAAAAAAGAAGCGAAGGTGGTAGTATGTGACGACGCGACGTCCGGCCGGACTCGGTCGGATGCCGTCGCATTCGACCGTATCCGACCGCATCCGGTCGGATGCGGCGGCATCCGACCGCGTCCGTGCGGTGCGATACTGGCCGATGCGGGCCGTTTGGTGTGGTTGGACCTTAACACCACTGTTGTCATGTCACCTGTTGTTATATAACACCGTGGCGCAGCTAATACAGTCGCCTCGCCGTTTCGTGTCGCGGGTTCGAGTCCCGCGCCGGACAACGATTTGTGTGGCCCATAAATAGTTGTTCTGAGTCTAGATGTCATTTGTGTACGTCTATTATATGTTTGTAAAGTACCCCGCGACACAGGGATTAGATACCCTAATGCGGGCGTTGTCTTAATATAATAATATATAATAATAAAAATAAGTTTTTAGTCGTGGTTGGGGGAGGGGGAGAGTTGTCACCTGACAGCAGTGCTGGAATAACAACAGTTTTATAAACAACTAGGGTTTTATAACAACAGGTTTTTGTTGTTATAAAACCCTAGTTGTCATAACACGTATTATCTTGTGAAAACTGTTGTTATTCCAGCACTGCTGTCAGGTGACAACTCTCCCCCTCCCCCATCCACGACTAAAAACTTATTTTCACTTGCGGTATCTTATCTTAACCAGCACCCTCCTTCTCCCTGAATGTGGTATATACCATGCCTCGTTGGTCTAGCGGTAGCGTGTTCACCCGCAGAGAACGAGGTCCTGAGTTCAAACCTATGGTCGGGCCAAAAAGAGATTTTGGGACTTTTCGGTAAAAATAAAGATTTCTCAGCATCAGCCCGAAGTCTGGGAGTTGGCGGTATTATACCCCCGTGCCTCGGAGAGCACGTAAAGCCGTCGGTCCTGTACCTGACCTCTTTCCGGTCGTGTCCTAGGCGTCCCATAGGATCATGAGAGTGATGGAATAGAAAGTGCTCCTGTGTTTGCGCAAACACTTGTGCATTATATTATGTCCCGCGCAGATGGCTAATCTCAGTAATCTCTATTGAGATTGGCCGCCGAAATTCGGCTAGTAGGACATTATATACCAGTGCAAGTTTGGTATTAAAATAATTTCTTCTCCACAGATATCAGCGCCACAAGAGCGTCTTTACTCCACATGGATCGGAGGTTCGATTCTCGCGTCACTCGACACGTTCCGCAAGATGTGGGTGTCCAAACGGGAGTACGACGAGGAGGGCCATAGGGCGGTACATCGGAAGACTTTCTAAGGGCTCTCTGAGGGCACTGTATGATTATCGGGGATAGGTGTGCCGTGACCATCTATTTCTACAAATAAATTTATCACGGCATACTTATGGATTCAGTTATGTATGATTATCGGGGATAGGTGTGCCGTGTTAAACCTATTTTAATGAACTAATTTATCAAGGCCCACCACTGGTTTCGCTTTCATATGATTATCGGGGATAGGTGTGCCGTGGCACATCTATTTCAATAAATAAATTATCACGGCATACCTATGGATTAAGTTATGTATGATTATCGGGCATAGGTGTGCCGTGTTGCATCTATTTCAGAATATAAATTCATCACGGTATACCAGTGATTTCGCTTTCATATGATTATCGGGGATAGGTGTGCCGTGGCACATCTATTGCAATAAATAAATTATCACGGCATACCTATGGATTCAGTTATGTATGATTATCGGGCATAGATGTGCCGTGATGAACTTATTTTATGAATTAATTTATCATGGCACACCATTGGTTTCGCTTTCATATGATTATCGGGGATAGGTGTGCCGTGGCACATCTATTTCAATAAATAAATTATCACGGCATACCTATGGATTAAGTTATGTATGATTATCGGGCATAGGTGTGCCGTGTTGCATCTATTTCAGAATATAAATTCATCACGGTATACCAGTGATTTCGCTTTCATATGATTATCGGGGATAGGTGTGCCGTGGCACATCTATTGCAATAAATAAATTATCACGGCATACCTATGGATTCAGTTATGTATGATTATCGGGCATAGATGTGCCGTGATGAACTTATTTTATGAATTAATTTATCATGGCACACCATTGGTTTCGCTTTCATATGATTATCGGGGATAGGTGTGCCGTGGCACATCTATTTCAATAAATAAATTATCACGGCATACCTATGGATCAAATTATGTATGATTATCGGGGATAGGTGTGCCGTGTTAAACCTATTTTAATGAACTAATTTATCAAGGCCCACCACTAGTGTCGCTTTCATATGATTATCGGGGATAGGTGTGCCGTGGCACATCTATTTCAATAAATTATCACGGCATACCTATAGATTCAGTTATGTATGATTATCGGGCATAGATGTGCCGTGATGAACTTATTTTATGAATTAATTTATCATGGCACACCACTAGTGTCGCTTTCATGATTATCGGGCATAGGTGTGCCGTGTTGCATCTATTTCAAAATATAAATTCATCACGGTATACCAGTGATTTCACTTTCGTATGATTATCGGGCATTGGTGTGCCGTGTTGCATCTATTTCAAAATATAAATTCATCACGGTATACCAGTGATTTCACTTTCGTATGATTATCGGGCATTGGTGTGTCGTGTTGCATCTATTTCAAAATATAAATTCATAACGGTATGCCAGTGATTTCGCTTTCATATGATTATCGGGGATAGGTGTGCCGTGTTGAACCTATTTCTACTAATAAATTTATCACGGCATACTTATGGATTCAGTTATGTATGATTATCGGGCATAGGTGTGCCGTGATGAACCTATTTCAATATAAATACAACATAAATATGTATTTTTAATTTCTCTAATTGCAATCAAGCCGTTTATTTTATCAAGCCGGGATGCAATTTGCAAAATTATGTACGTGCAAGATTCAGTCGCATTCGAGCACTTGACGAGTTAGCATTCCTTGAGAATGGTCCGTGAGGGGATGAAACACGTGTTGGATATTAAACTTTTGTGTGTGTAATTTGCTGTGCAAATTGCATCATTAACTTAACAATTAGCCGTCTACATATTTATTTTGTGTTATCTTTATTATGGGTTTTCAAGTAATGCCGGATTCCATTTTTATCGATAAGTTCATAACGGCACGCCACTAGTTTCGGTTTTTAAGATTTTCTGACAGTGGCCTGGATATGCCGAACTAATTTTAATTGGTCCGTTTGTCACGTCACGATAAGTTCGGTTTTGTATAATTTCGTTCAGTGGCGTGCGGTGGGTTACCTAATTAAATTGATATGTTCATCACGGCACACCTATGGTCCGTCTTTTACTTACTGATGTCTTGCTTACAGCACCATAGCATATAACCACGAAATAAAGACAACACAGCCGAGAATGTGCGTTCATAGCTAAATGCTCTCACCGGTCCGTCAGCGATCGGCGAGGTTAAGTAACTAGGCTGGCGGTCAGTCCATAGATGGGTGACCGCCAAAGTGGTTTAATTTCCAAGCGTCTCCGAAGCTATCGGTTCCGGTTGTAGTCATTAGACAACAGTCGTCAAGCCATGTCAGAGGTCTACTGAGCGGCTTGAACATTTCTGACACTAGGATAACCACTGCCCATACGATAAGTAAGCAAACAATGAGAGTGTGTCCACCGACAGGACGTCGTACGAACTAATATATACTAAATCATTACGCTCAAGAGTTTATCGCAAATCATTGTCTCTATCTTGCATACTAAAGTATTTTATTTCTGGTGCCGATGTATTTGTAGAGTCGCATTGTAAGTGCTGAGTGCGTTAGTCTCGATAATGCATGCAATATACAGGGGCTGTATTTTATAGAAAATGCTAAAAATCCTGAAATCTCATGACATTTCCAAAATCTAGCAGCAATCATGAGAAGAGGGTTAAAAAATCCTGTAATCTTGGGACAAATCCTGAGCCCAAGTTATTCTGTTAAAAACAATTACTTGATCCCCTGTATGTATGTAATGTTATGTATTATGAGTTTGTGAAAAATATTGAGATTATAAGTTGTTATTTATTAAAATGCATTTCTAAATAATAATATATCATGGGCCCCATACCATTAAGGCACTGACCGCAATGAAATAGATGATTTTCCTTAAGTTTTATCTAATACTACGAAACATGTACTCTAGCTGAAATTCCTACACAAACCTAATAATGGTCCATGAAAAATTTAAACACGTGTCGGGTGTGATCTAGTGAGGTAACACGACAGAGATATGTCTCTCTACTGCGTTCACAGACGCGACAGACTTACGACAGAATATAAGTACTTCATTCAGAAAAGTCTCTTCATTAAGACACTTAATAGCTACTCTTGTGGAGCAATAAGGACTAGTTTTGTCTACTGCAGACGTTCTTTTATTGTATACAACTAATTTATGTGTATATTTTAGGACTCATCTGGCACGAGAGCTTTCTTTGCACTCTCTATTGCAAGATTTCTGTCATACTTTTGTCCGGTCATAATTATTATAATGCTTGCTTTGCTCTGACTACCGAAGTACAACCGACGCCATATCTGTGAATACACTTAAATCTTGACAGTGTATTTATTATGTAAACAATAAGAACAGTATTCGTAATGCCACTATTTAAACTAATATGGCAGCGACTGCACTTGTAGTGTCGTATTGTAAGTGCCGCGTGCGTCAGGTCTGTTTTTGTTGTAAAGGACAAGGATTTAATCTTGAGTATTTGTTACGTAGGCAATAAGAACACGATTCGTAATAGCAGTATTTCGACTAATGTGGCATCGGCTGTACTTGTATTGTCGCATTTAAAGTGCCGCGTGCGTCAGGTATGTTATGATGCGTTAATAAAAGACAAGGAAGATATGCTTTGTATAGCAATGTATAGAAATATCGCTATAGCAGGAGTGATAATGTTGTGTAAAAAAATACTTAAAATATATTGTGTTATTAGAACTTTCCCAGTTTAAAAGACATTTTGTCTTAAATATGTCATTCTGTAAGTAGAGTGAATGAGGTCGAACATGTCTCTTGCTTATCTTGCGTCTCATTTTCTCTATAAGTAATTAACTTTATTTCATTATTACGTAGTTTTAACTCCGCTGATTATCAATTGAGCCAAGCTGGTATGCAATTTGTATCGCACTCTAAGGACAAAATAAATAAGCAAATTACGTGCACCAGAGTGATGTCCAACACGTGTTTCATTCTTCCACGGACCATTTTCAAGCGAAACTCTTAATTAGCGGAATTAACACTGTATATCAATTTTGTATTTCGAATGTCATGGATTTTCACAAAGTAACTCCTGTTTCTGTTACTTATTTATTAATAAAACTGCTATAATATAATGTTTACCGCTATATTGAAAACGATTTTGGACGGACAACACTATTTACCTAACACAATGTATTGTAACACTGTATAAGAAAATTTTTATAAAAAAAAAAACACCAACAACCTCGCAGCACTAGATAGGTAACACCATAAGCAACAACTTTTGTTTTACGAGTTTGGACATAACTCAATACATTAAAAAAGAAATGATTTTATACGGACGACTGGCGACTAGAGATATGGGTCAAGTTCAAAGGCGTTAGCGCTGCATCCCTTTCGCGCGCCCTCGCTGGAGTATATTTACGTGCCTAATCTTTGTGATACGCGTAGAGTTATAAACATTCAAGCGGGGAATTAAATTAATACTTATTTCTCCAAGAACAAAATCCTAACAAATTATCAAAAGTTGTAGAACAAAAGTTGTTGGTTATGGTGGTGGCTATCTAGTCCTGCGAGGTTGTTGGTGTTTTACAAATAACCCTATGATATATGAGAAAAATAATACAAAAATCCTAAATTGCTGATTTCTATGCAGAAATGTAATTTTCTTTAAGGCCTTGACACTCATAACGAGACACCCTGTATACCTAATAAAAACGGTAGATTCAACTTACATATGACTACCTATTTTTGTTTGCCGTTCCCTACATATGAGCTACAGAATCCACTAATATTCTACATGAATTTATAAGAACCTCACATTCAAATAAATCTGCTTTTATTAAATATTGTATTTTAAAGTCAGTGGCGTAGCTATACCTATAAAAGGGGGCAGCCAAATTCAATAAGAAATTGTATTAGGTGGATTGCAGTAAAGGTAAAGATGAGTACAGGTAGTAGAAAAGGAACATACATTATTATAAAGGAAGCGCTCATAAAATGCTCTCACTGGTCCGTAAGTGATCGGCGAGGTTAAGCAACTAGGCGTGGTCAGTCCGTAGATGGGTGTCCATCAAAGTTTCTGAGCATCTTTGTGCTTCGGAGGGCTTGCTAAGCTGTCTGTCCCGGTTGTAATCATTAGACAACAGTCGTTAAGTAACGTCAGCGGCCTAATGGGCGGCTTGAACAAGTCTCAGTGAGTATTTGATAAAAAATCCTAGCTGGATACCTCCACGCGTTGCTGACAGACAACAAAGTGTTCCTATAAGGGTTCCTTTCGAGGTACGGAGCCCTAAAAATGGCAATAAGTATTAATGTATTGTAACTTTGACATCTGTCATTAATATTGACGTGACTGGGAATATGTGGCGCCCTGTAGTGGATTATAATGGCAGTTTGAGACGCTACAAGTTAAGCTACGCCGCTGATTATAATATACGAGGATAGATTAACTTAATCGGTTGCTAATATTATGTTAAGCAAGAGTTTAGTCTTAAGACAATTCTTTTATATTTAAAAAAAAATATTTTTTTTCGATTATGCTGTCTTTTATTTATTATAACTTAATTAAAAGAGAAAACGATCATGATCTATACATATAATAAAATCGTAGGAAAGTCAAAACTGTACATTGAATATTTTTTAAAAAGGATACTTGGGGCATGATCTACTATCGATATTAAAGTCAAAAATATAGTTTTTAGAATTTTTGTCTGTTTATCTGTTTGTCTGTATGTATGTCCGGGCTTAACTCAGAAAGTACTGCATGGATTTACTTCAAATTTTGCATGAATATTACTAAGAGGTCGGGTCAACATATAGGCTATATATTATCACGCAATCACCTGCGGGGGAGGAGCTGTGATAATTTATAAAGTTTAACGCGGGTAAAACCGCGGGGCACAGCTAGTTATTATTATATCAGCTGAAAGACGTCCACTGCTGGACAAGGCCGTCCCCCAATTGCCGGTCTTTGACGTCTTAAGCAAGACTGAACAGGAAGGCATATCATATCGGCGTAAACAGTTCGCTGTCTTCCCGAAACATCCTGTACCTGGCACCAGTAGAGGACACTTCTTAGTGCTACCGTAGACCGAGGGGGAAATGGGCTACCGCCGCCGCCCCGACATCTTCTCCGTCTGTGAGTGGGATCGGCTCGCTCCCGACCCCGCTTGGCTTCTGGAGCATGACTGCCTCACAGAAGGAGACCACGGCGTACCATTTGGTGGACGACCAGGGACCGAGACTCGCCAATTCAATTCAAATAATTTATTTCGGAAAAAGATCCATATAATGTTAGTATCATCATCATCATATCAGCCGAAAGACGTCCACTGCTGGACAAAGGCCTCCCCCAAGGATCTCCACAATTGCCGATCCTGCGCTGCCCGCATCCAGCGGCTTCCCGCGACCCGCACAAGATCGTAGTAAATCAATGTTAGTATAACTTAGCTTAATGTTAGTATCAATTACAGTAATTG
This sequence comes from Pseudoips prasinana, assembly GCA_951640165.1. Lineage (NCBI taxonomy): Eukaryota > Metazoa > Arthropoda > Insecta > Lepidoptera > Nolidae > Pseudoips > Pseudoips prasinana. The sequence goes on from OX621264.1 coordinate 3,359,966, forward strand.
TATTAAGGGTGTCTGGACTCTTACCCATCTGTGTAATAGGGGACAGTCCCACCGATCAGAAAAAACATTCAGGATTCTATTGGAAGAGAAGCGCAAGCGCTCTATCATGGAAGCGCAGCGCCTCCGCATGATCGCGGCAAACCGGTCGACGCACGCCTCCGTGAACATCCCCGACGCGCTATACCGCCACGGCGGCCCCAAGAGCACCCTGAATGCGTTATTGTACAGGTCGCTGTATGCCCGCTGACTATAGGCCTCCCAGTACTCGGTGAGTGTGTGCTTGACAGAGTTCAGGCCGCTCATCGTGAGTAAACCTGCATGCCTGAGAGAGAGAGCATTTGTAAATAAATAAAAGCGACCGGTGCGAGTTGGACTCGCCCGTGAAGGGTTCCGTAGCAGAAAGTATTTGAGTTGATTGCATGAAAGTTAAATAATTGTGATTTACGATTTAAAACTTATTAAAAAAAACCACCTATTAGATCTCGTTCAAACCAATTTTCGGTGAAAGTTTGCATAGTAATATACATCTATATTTTTTTTAGTATCATTCTTTATTTTAGACGTTCCAGCGCAAACTATTTTAGTTTGGAAACATAGATATTAGAAACCATAATATCATTTTTGAAGACCTATCCATAGATACCACACATGTATTGGTTTAATGAAAATAAATACCTATTTTGAGTTTCAGTTCTATGTAACTATGGGAGACCCCCAAAATTTCTTTGTTTTTTTTTCTATTTTTGTGTGAAAATCTTAAAGCGGTTCACAGAATACATCTACTTCCCAAGTTTCAACAGTAAAAGTTTGGGAAAAAAGTGGCTGTGACATATGGACGGACTGACATACTACTCTGTCAAGAAAGTACCGGGAAAAGATCAATAATATACAAAATGTTTGTTATTCATCCAAATTTATTTTATCACATTCAAAGTATGCTCCTTCAGAAACGATACACTTACGCCAACGAATAATCCATTCATCAAAACATTTTTTAAACGCTGCTTTCGGAATTGAGTTCAGTTCTCGCCGCGAGTTCTCCTTTATGTCTTCTACCGATTGAAAACGGGTACCACGAAGTGGTAGTATGAGTTTAGGAAAAAGAAAGAAGTCAGCTGTTGGGTTGGAAGTCGGAAGTTGGAAGGTGCCACTCCGAAGCTTGTTGACTAGTTTGCATGTCAAACTCGTAAACCCACGTCTCGTCACCAGTAACAATGCGTTTCATGAATGTTGGGTCCGAATTGACTCGTTCTACCATGTCCTCATTGAGTTTTTGGAGAAAATTCAGAACTTTTGGGACTAGCCGAGCGGCAACATGTTTCATACCCAAATGATTAGTTAAAATGGTACGAATCGACTCGTGAGATACAGAAAGTTCGGCGGCTATCTCTCTCAGAGTTGAATGAGGATTTTCAGTCACTATTTCCTTCACTTTTGCGATGTTAACTTCAGTTGCAGACGTTGATGGCCTACCAGTGCGAGGCAAATCTCGACCACTTTTGAACGCTTTGAAGCACTCATAAGCACGAGTTTTTGATAAAGTCGATTCACCGTAAGCCTTCTGTAACATTTTCAGTGACTCCGAACACGAAATTCCATTAGCGATGCAAAATTTAAGACAAACTCTTTGTTCGATATTTTTGTCCATTATGGAATTAGCAATACACACTAAATAAAATAAAAAAGGTGTTATTGAATGTAATATTTATTTATAAAATAAAAACTAGCATTTTAATTAATCTAAATAACAGATGCAACTCAAACTCCGCGCCTAAATGGAAAACAGCTGTGCCAATCTAAGAACAACAAAAAAAAAACAAATATTTGAATTTGGAACCATAAACAAATCATCCATTCCCGATACTTTTTTGACTGAATGTACATGACGAATAAGGGTTCCGTTTTTTGCCATTTGTATTACGGAACACTAAAAAACGGTGCTCAACCTTCCTATATCTACATTTTCAATACCTATATCTTCATTTCTTTCTTATCGTGTGGGCAGTGGTTACCCTTTTTTGTTTTTTTTACGTGGTGGAATGCTCTAGTCGCACGTGGTGTGGAGCTCGATCCACTAAAACCACCACGGTATGTATGTCTGTCTGACCGTCCGTATGTCACAACCACTTTTATCCGAAACTATAAGAGCAGTACTGTTGAAACTTGGTATGTTGATGTACCTATTCGGTGAACCGCATTACCCATACATGTGGCGTGTCAATGGATAGGTCTTCAAAAATGGTATATTATTGTATATATATTTTTTTTCTAAACTGAATAGTTTGCGCGAGAGACACTTTCAAAGTGGTAAAATGAGTGTCCCCCCCCCTGTAACTTCTAAAATAAGATGAATGATAAAACTAAATAAAATATATGATGTACATTACCATGCAAACTAACAACGAAAATTGGTTTGAGCGAGATCTAGCAAGTAGTTTTTTTTTTAATAAGTCATAAATCGTAAACCGCAATTTGCTTTCATTTAATCAACTGAAATACTTGCTGCTACGGAACCCTTCATGGGCGAGTCTGACTCGCACGTCGCCTATTTTTTTCTGTTTTGGCGTTTTACGGCGATGTCCTATAATCGCCGCTCCTGTGCCTCTCACCAGCGACTCTCGCGGAAACTATTCAGAACTAAAACTCTGGTGCTCAATGTATGGGACGAAACTGTACGTGTGATCTAGTAAGTAAAATGCAGGGACTCGTGCTAGAGGCACTGAAGTCGCCATAGTCCTTTGAAAGGAGTTTTAAAGCTCAAGTTCGAACCTGCTTGGAATAATGTTCTCGCCTGTGGGACTATGCTAAGTATCAACGTGCCACTTTGGACTAGTTATACAGACAAGCTCGTAGGATGATTGACAATAGCGGTCCAACACGCAGTCATCTTTGTCGGTCTTCTAAAGATTGTTTCAAGGAGTAGGTATGCGTCGTGAACACAAGGTCCGCCATAATAATAATACCTTAATATAGGCGGAACCATTGACAATATGTAGTAAAAATATTAGACTTAAACTAGATACTTAAACACAATCTTTTGACAACAACTTGATACGAGCTAGCTAAATATCATTGCTATAATTAAATAAATTTTATAAACGTTTTCATACAATCAATACAATGTGTACCTAAATATCTATGTTACTAGAAATAATAATGTATACAACTATATTGCTACAAACATGTTCTGACTATTTACAAGCGCTTTTCTAAAGTCTACGTGAATAAAAACCTTTTTTATTTTATTTAAACTCCATAATTTTATTATTAAGCGTTTCGCTTTTCTCCTACGCACTGCCAAGCTAAAGCTCAAGCAAAATGAACTTGATTTAATAATGTCTAATAATCCAAAAAATATAACAAACATAGAGGTTCTAAACAACGTAGATTTCCCGTCAGATCATCGAATAGTAAGAGCTACACTTTTCATGAAAAACCATAAAAAGCCAAGAAGGCACTTTCAGAACGCGGTGTCAACGCTGAAAACAGACGAAGAAATAAAAACGTACCTTTGTAAACTGGAAAGTAACTTAACTGACCCTAATTACTTTAACGAAGACAACATACAAGAAACCTATAATAAATTTGAACTCTACCTAAAAAATAGCTTAAAATCGGAGACCACTAACAAGATCAATGAATATACGAGTTACTTCTTCAGCGAATCAACCAAACTTTTGATTCAACGCCGTAGTGAACTCATAAAAACCAAAAACAAATCACAAGAAATGAAAAAAGAGTTATCAGTTCTATTCAAACGAGCTAGCAAATCAATAAGATACGACTACAAGCGGCACAGACAAAAAGTCTTTGAAAATAGTATAACGCAATACAGAAGTGCCAAAAGAGCTCACAAACAATTAATCAATCACACAGACTGGATTAAGAGCTTAAAAAAAGGACAACACGAAACAAAATCAAGAAAAGACTTAATATCCTGCGCCACAAACTTCTATAAAGACCTATATGCTAATAAGACTAAAGACACTACTCTGTTCATTGAAAATAATGGGCTACAGACAGACATCAGTGAAACAACCATTATAAACGTACGCGAAGTCCTAGAGAACATAAAAAAATTGAAGCGTGAGAAGAGTCCTGGGCCCGATGGTCTAAACAACGAGGCATTGATAGAAGGAGCAAAACTACTCACCGGACCTCTGACACGCATATTTAATCTGGTTCTAAGAACAGGTGTAATACCAGAGCAGTGGAAAAAATCAGACATAATATTGCTATATAAAAAAGGAAACCCACTGGACATCGCTAACTACCGCCCGATTAGCCTGATATCAAGCGTGTACAAGTTATTTAGCTCAATAATTCATAACAAAATTTGCCCAAAAATAGACAGTGAACAACCGGTATAACAAGCAGGTTTTCGTCGAGGATTTTCGACGATGGACCACATCCATACACTAGAACAAGTTATAGAAAAATACTCTGAATTCAACAACAACATATATATAGGTTTCATCGACTACACAAAAGCATTTGACAGTCTCTATCACAACTCTATCTGGCAAGCTTTACACAACTGCAACATAGATCCAATAATAATTAGAACTCTAATAAACATATATAAAAACAGTGTGAGCAGAGTCAAGCTAGAATGTCGAGGTGACGAAATCAAAATAGCCCGAGGCGTTAGACAGGGAGACCCACTATCTCCAAAACTGTTTATAGCTGTCTTGCAGTGCATATTTTCCAAACTGAATTGGATTTCGGAAGGCATCCCCATCAACAACGAACGTCTCACCCATCTAAGATTTGCTGACGATATCGTAATTTTCGCTGAAACTCATAAGAAGCTACAAAATATGATATCCCAACTAAATACAGAAAGCAAACATGTAGGACTACATATGAACTTTAGCAAAACAAAAATAATGACAAATGGCAAAAAGGAAAAATTATGCTAGAGGGAGACGAACTTGAGTATGTAGAGCAGTACATATACTTAGGAAAGCAAGTATCGTTTTTTAAAACAAATACCGAAGACGAGGTCAATAGAAGAGTTACGTGCAGCTGGAACAAATACTGGGCCCACAAAGAAATACTAAAGGGCAACTATGACCTAAACATGAAAAAGATCATCATGGACACTTGTATACTGCCCTGCCTGACCTATGGCTCCCAGACGTGGACGTTTACAAACAGGGCAATTAACAAAATAAGAACTTGTCAGCGGGCAATGGAAAGAAACATGCTACGCCTAAGGAAAATCCAAAAAACAAGAAGTCAAGAAATAAGAAAAAAGACAAAACTGACAGACGCGCTACACCAAGCACTAACACTTAAATGGAGCTGGGCCGGCCATGTAGCGAGATGCATAGACCAGCGATGGACTCTCAAGGGCACGCAATGGACCGGCCCACTAGGAAAAAGAAGCGTGGGCCGACCACAAAGAAGATGGGCGGACGACATAGTATCGGTGGTGGGGAAAAAATGGACAAAAATAGCACAGGACAGAAAAAAATGGAAGAATTTGGAGGAGGCCTATACCCTATCTAGGGGTTCCTATAATATAAATTTCTAATTAAAACACTAACACTAGAATCATTTAGACTTAAGAGTTACTAACATAGAATTAGGAAAACATAAAAATATTTTGTAATTACTTTTTAAGGTTTATAGGAAATAAAAAGGCTTTATTATTATTATTATTATTACTGCCAAGCTGTGGAATTATTTCGCGGCTACGTGTTTCCAGACACATAATTACATGGGTTTATTTAAGTCCATACAAACATTTTATGTCCACGGGTCCGTGTGGTCCACCCTCACATCTCCGCTTACTTAGATGGGATTGTGGTCTAACACAAACCCCATATCAATTAAAAAATAGTTAAGTTTGTCTCTGCTGCATCACTCGAGATATTTCTTGCATCAACATGAGACTTCAGCGCTTCTATGCATCACTGCCAAATACCGCAGTGTCTCAAGTCGAAAGTCTTCGACCAGTGTGTGTTGCCAGTGATGACTTACGGAACGGAGACGTGGTCGCTCACTATGGGCCTTATCAGGCTGCTCAAGGTCACCCAAAGTGCAATGGAAAGGGCTATGTTTGGAGTTTCCCTGCGAGATCGAATCAGAAATGTTGAGATCCGCAGGCGAGTAAACTGACATAGCCGACGGCCGCTGGGGCAGAAAGGTTCTCGAGTGGCGACCATGAACCGGAAGACGCAGCGTGGGCAGGCCCCCTACAAGATGGACCGATGATCTTGTGCGGGTCGCTGGAAATCGCTGGATGCGGATAGCGCAAGACCGGCAATTGTGGAGATCTTTGGGGGAGGCCTTTGTCCAGCTGTGGACGTCTTTCGGCTGATATGATGATGCATCACTGTTACGCAGGAACTGGCCTCTCGGCTACGCATTTCCATCGACTGGCCTATGTTGATTAGTGAACGTGACTGCTGAGCCAGAAGTTGTGGGTTCAATCTCTACTAAGGATAGATATTACCGGTCACCGTAGCGTAGCACCGTAATGCGTAATGCTGCCTACGAAGCTGGTGGTCCTGGGTTCGAATCCCGGTAAGTGCAAATATTTGTGTGATGAGCACGAATATTTGTTTCTGAGTCATGGATGTTTTCTATGTATATAAGTATTTATCTATCTATTTAGGTATGTATATCGTCGCCTGGTATCCTAGGCCCAAACTAAGCAAAGCTTGTACTATGACAAGCTTTGCTTAGTTTGGGCCTAGGATGATCTGTGTGTGTGACATTGTCCCTAGATATTATTAATATATAAAAGAAAAAAAAATGTGATATGATTTCCGCACCATATCATCATCATGTTAGCCGAATTACGTCCACTGCTGGGCAAAGGCCTCCCCAAAAGATTTGCACAATAGTGTTATGTTCATAATTTGGATGGACTTAACATAATTTCTACACTTGGCAGGTGGTTTGGCGATCGCAATATCATCGTCAGAATACACAGAGTAACGCTGCTGCACATTTTATTTTAATTAAAAAACAATGATATTACATTATACAACATGTAACTTAATTAACGCACATCCTGAAATTAGTTTGTTCAGAATCATTTACTGAATCGATTTATATCATTTTTAATATAGGTAATTTTTTTATTTAAAAATAATTAAAACTACGGAAATTATTGTCATATTAACCCTGTACAGTCAAAACAAATTGAAATGGACCGTAAGTCAAAGTAATAAGAATTTTAAAATCGCACATTTATTGTATTCATACAAATTCCATCAATCAATACAAAATAAAGAAAAATAAACTATATTCCAAGAAACTAATTTAGTAAATAACAATGCATGTACATGTTAAATTAAAAATTTTGTGTATGTATTATGATTACAACTTATTATTCTAATTGGGGGGTTTGAGGGTGTGCGTTATGTTACATGTTGTATGTAACACTTATTAGTAAAGTAGGTATAAAAGAAAAAATCAATGAAATAACTACAATTTTTTCCACGCATTAATTAAAGACGAAAAAAGCAAGCCCGGAGTTTCTTTGTGGCTTTCTTCTCCGGGTCGTCCACCTAGGTAGCTAGAGAAAGCCGCAGGCTAGCTAGGGTAGGTTCCTCAGCGGCGAGGATCGCTTTGGCCCTTTAACGCGTGATCGGTGATCCCGTGCATGTGATCACACCCTCATTTAGAATTTCGTCTTTTTGCTTTAGTCTGCCATTCTTTAATTTTAATATAGTAGAACTAAATTTTAAAATAATAGATTAGTAACTTGTTATTTATTTAAGGGTTTCAAAAAACATATGCGATAAAACAAACCGCATGGACGAACTAATTATTTTTTTTTTGTAACTTTTATACTGTCCACTATGTTTATGTAATGCATTGTGAGCTTGACAAGTACAAGTGTATGTTAATACCCAAGTGCTGAATATTTTTTTTTTATTGCCTTAGGTAGCAGACGAGCTAGCGGCCCACCTGATGGTAAGTGGTAACCGCTGCTCATGGATATTCGCAGTGCCAGGGGGCACATCAAACCGCTGCCTACCGTGATATTAATACTCTTTTTAAACCTCGTTTGAATAAGGACAAGTCGTAGCGCTGGGGAAACACCGCAGCAGGTAATTTATTCCAGAGCTGGCACGTACGTGGGATGTATGAGCGCTGAAAGCGAACCGTGCTTGACGAGATCGCTTCCAGGTGATACGGATGAACCTTACTGCGAGTGCGCGTGGTCCGATGTTAAAAAGGGGACGGTGGCACCAGCTGAAACAGTTCCTCAGAGCATTCCCCGTGAAAGAAACGGTAGAACACGCAGAGAGATCCAAAGTCTCTCCGCTGCTCTAGCGACTCCAATCTGTCCGTAAGATTGGAATCCCATACGATTCTAATAATCATTTCATTTTATTTCAAACTATATAGTTAGTTACCACTAGATACATTCAAGTTGTTTTACTTTAATAACTTGAGCAAGAAAAGAATTTATTTAGCATGAATATATCTACATACTTATGAAGGTAACTGTAAAACAGCTTTGTTTAAAAAAAGTGTTATGGGAATGGCTCCTGTTATTTTTAATAAAATACCTAATTGTATTAAGGTTCAACCTTTAGAAGTTTTTAAAAAGAGACTCACAACCTTATTGCAACATAATTGTTATTACTCTGTTCAAGAATTCTTGAATGATTCTTCTATAAATTATTTTTTTATGTTACTGACGTTGTATTAGTTTTAAGGTTATTGTAGCTCATAAATGTTTGTATGCCTAAATAGGCAGAATGTACAAGGATTCGTTATATATCTGAAACACCAATTGTAAACACCTACATTTTTTGCAAATAAATGATTACTTACTTACATGTATGAACTGTTCATTATATATTTGCATTAGACGCTGAATGAAATGAAAGATATTCCCTCGGTTCTAAGTACTTCTACGCTCCCAAAGGCATAAAAGGGGATGGTAATGTTTTTAACTGCACAGCATAAGTATTAACAGTTATATCATCATCATTATTATCATTATATCATCTGCCTCGTTGGTCTACCGATAGCGTGTTCACCCGCAGAGAACGAGGTCCTGGGTTCAAATCCCGGGTCGAGCAATAAGTGATTTTGGGACTTTTCTGTAAAAAGAAAATATTCTCAGCATCAGCCCGAAGTCTGGGAGTTGGCGGTATTATAACCCCGTGCCTCGGAGAGCACGTAAAGCCGTCGGTCCTGTACCTGACCTCTTTCCGGTCGTGTCGCTAGGCGTGCCATCGGATCATGAGAGTGATGGAATAGAAAGTACTCCTGTGTTTGCGCACACACTTGAGCACTATAATATGTCCCGCGCAGATGGGTAATCCTGTTGAGACTGGCCGCCGTGGCCGAAATTCGGCTAGGAGGACATTATTTATTATATCATCAAGAATACTTCATTAACGACATTAGTGTAAAAGTGTGAACGGAATTATTAAATAGGTAAAGTATGGCGTAATTTGTCTCAAGTTATCAGTTATTTAATTGTAATGTCAAATGTACAAGGCGAACAATAAATTACGAGCTGATAATTATTTATTACGTTAATAACATGATTTTCGATTAGCAAATACGGAAGAATACTGAAGTGAAACTTTTTTACAACGCCTCAATTTTTTCGTCTATCTGTCGCATGTCGCAATATATCGGGGCCCAGGTGCTGCACGGTATTTGTGTTTAGATCAGTGTATGGATATAAATTTTCTCATTCACTTGATCGTAATGGACAACGATACAACTAGTGAGTCAGATAAATCAGTCAATTTTTTATACCTAACGTTGGATAAACATTTCTTTTACTTTTTCATTAGTTCTGTTAGTTCAGATAGGCGTACCTACTGAGCAAAGAGAATATAACAAACTTTATGGGATATGCTTATGGTCATTTCAGCATTTTTGCTCTTGGTCTGAACTGACCCTTATAAAACAAGTTCACAACTTTGTAACGGAATTGAAAATACAATAGATAATTTATTATTTGTTATACCGCGCCGCACCTCCTTACATAATACTCGAGTGCCTAAGTCAAGTAATTCATACTTATAAAAATAATTGATAACAGCGATAACCCCAATAGGCCGACTGAATCGGCCTTACATTTAGCGTGTCTGTGTCTCGCTGCGCGGTTGTCAAGATGGCGCCAGTTCCCACCAAAACTTTTTCAAATGGACAAACTATTCCGCAACTCGGATTGGGAACTTGGAAGGTGAGTTTTTTTTTAATTAGCGTGGTCACTGCTCGTATAAGACTTAACCTATCACAGACATTTTTTTTAATTATATAAATAATAGTGATTTATTTTGTAATGTGCATATTTTTGTGTGTGCTAAACTACCATGGTAAAATGTTCTTCTAAGACTACTATTTTATAATAATAGTCACAATTATGGTAAAATTCACTGTTTTGTTTACCTGTACTTAAGCAATGAATATTTTTATTGATAATTCATTCGATTTTTATTATACCCTACCGAATAGTAATAAATTCGATTACCATGCGACTTTTAAATTGGCGTTAAATACATCTTTACTCCTTAAAAATTTAATATTAATAAAGTTAACACTAAATGATATAAAGAATCTCAATCCGGTCAATGGTGGCAGTATAGTTATTACCACGTGGCAGGTTTTATTCCATTCTGGTTGGATGAGGGACTGACAAAAAGTACAGGAGGTAGTCCGACGTTAGATCAGCTAACCACTCCATCTAATAATCACACTGAGGGAATAAAAGTGCACTCGTGCATTATAATGTGTCCAGTGGTGGATTATCCATAAGGTAAACTAGGCACATGCCTAGGGGCGCGGGGATGGAAAAGGCCGCGCGTGTAAATTTTTAAATGGAGACCAAATAAAACTAAACTCCATCCAGAGAGAAAGTCGCCGTCAACTTTCGCCGTCGAAACTTTCACGCTTATAATATTCGTAAGACGTCCGTATTTGTATTGCCAATTAGAGGGGCGCTGATTAGGTGCTAGCCTAGGGTGCTGTAGACATAATCCATCTCAGAATGTGTTCCGCATAGATCACAAAAAATATTTTTTTTTACAACGGCAGTCGAAGTCATGTTTTTTAACTGCCTCATTAGTCTAACGGTAGCGTGATTAACCGCAGATAACGGAGGTCCTGAGTTCAAATACCGGGTCGCGCCAGAAAACTGAGTTTAGAATTTTTCTGTTATAAGAAAAAATATATAGCAGCGCGAAGAAATGGAGCCCGTGCCTTGGAGAGCACGTAGAGCCGTCGGTCCTGTACCTGATCTCTTTCCGGTCGTCTCGCTAGTTGTCTCATCGGATCATGAGAGTGATTAGAAAGTGCTCCTGTATTTGCGCACACATATAATATGTCCCGCGCAAATGGATAGTCTCTATTGAGACTGGCCGCCGTGGCTGGAATTCGGCTAGGAGGACATTATTATTATTAGATACACTGTTTATGAGTTTGACAGCTTCTCTATAATACAGTCTTAAGGGTGGTCATTACACAGGGATACTGTACAGTGCAGTATAAATTACTCTTACGAGGAGAACTGTAAGTGTAGTTAGTTGCTAACACAGAGTGGTTGTAATGGATCACGTAAAGAATTATTTTTATTATTGTAAAATTCAAGGTTAGTTTTCTATTGTGTGCTTGGGAACGAATTAAGAATTCTTTTTGGCATAGATAGAATTTTAATCTTCGTTAAATATGCACATCTTAACCTACTTTTAGTTTTGGTAGCGAACAATGGCAAAACTTGGTAATAGAATTACTGGTCGTGACTTATTGGTTATGGCTGATTAGATGAATTATTCATGTAGAATATTGTTAATAAGTACTCCGAACCAGGCTTCATCACAGATCTTACGTCCCTCCACTACACGTTTGCGCCATTCAACTCTATTTGCAGCGAGCTTTTCCCAGCTACAGTGGTCAATTTTAAAAGCGGCCATATCCCGCTTGGTGCAGTCACCCAACAGAACACATCGTGGTATTCGAGTGGGTTCCATTCTGTGCACATGCCCCAACCAACGTAAACGCTTCTGTTTAAGAAACGCTGTCAGGCTAGGTAGCTGTGCTATTTCTAGAACTCTCTCGTTAGTGACCTTATCTTGCCATGTAGGTAATGCCCAAGATCTTACGGAGACAACGCATGTAAAAGGAACCTATTCGGCGCTACTGTTTCGCATACGACGTACACGTCTCTGCTCCGTACAAGAGTATGCTTAAGATGGAGGCCTGAAAGACTATCATCTTGATCTTAATTGTACGCTCCCTGGAGCTTGTAGCCAAAATAAAATAGCGAAGTGGTTATCTTTTTTTTTCAATAAGATTCCAACATACTTGCTCTTTGGTATTAGTCGTTATAATTAATATTTATCAACTTAAATTAACTGCCTTAATTTAAATTCATAATTAAAAAAATTTTGCCAACTGGTATGTGGTAACTCTATCATTTACATTTTTGTCATAATCTTTTGACAGCTCCGGCCCCGGAAGTATAAATTATTCACTGATATTTAACGCCTGTATTCACATTGGTTAATGATTAGTGCAGGTGCTTAATTTAGGAGTGTTAGGAGTAAACGTGAGGACAGCGATTGATTAGTAACTTGCGTAGTAACGTGATTGGAAGCGTAATCAACTATTATATTATATAACTACTATTCGGGTCTCACAAATAGTTATCCTGCACGGGAATCGAACCCGAGACACGAAGAAGCGACTGTCTTAACTGCGAGTAGAGAATTTGTGTGAACTGCGAGTAGCCACGTCCCGCGGTCTCCCTTCCCCTTCACATCGTGCCAGCCACTAGACACGCCTGGACAGCACTGCAGGTAGCTCCTGTTTAGCGTTAAGAGTCGTAAACTCCCTTGAGGTGGTTGAAAAAAAAATGGTCAAGTGGTTACCTATTATCTCGGTCTTGCAAAATTTATTCGCTTTCAAAAACCACCGCGTTTAATATTTCTTTCAGTAACTAAATATTATAAGGACTTTTCATGAGCCTTGTACTTGCTTGGACACTAGTCTCACTAATACATCTGTACTAATCACTCGAAATTACTAATCAGCTGCACTCACACTAATCAAAATGAACACAGGCCTTTAAGCGTAAAAGTTTGTTATATCCTCTTTGCACTTTCTGACAGCCGGTTGATTCCTGATTGCAAACATTATTTTAAAGCAATTGAGCCGGGTTATAAACTCGTTTATTTTCAATAAAATGGCTTCTAAAGTGCCCATGGTGAAGTTCCACAACGGAATCGAGTGTCCTATCCTTGGAATTGGGACATGGAAGGTAATTACCTAATTAAAATACATTTCTAATTTTGATAATACATTCTACTTCAAATAGGTTATCGAACAAATTAAAAGAACTACAAGTTTTCGCGTGTCGATAACAACAAAAATTTGCTGAGAAATACACGTAGGTAAACAGACCCAGGAGTTGTTCTTCGTGACATTGAATAATACACTACCTACCTCCTTTTTAAACTTTATTTCTTTCTAATTAAATTCGTTGCGGGATCCAAGACAGTTAAAACGTTTCTCCGGGACATGCCTGAGCCTCACCGCTCAGTGCCAATGTGTGCCACTGTTGACCATAGGTAAAGGAGTTGCAGTGACTGGTAAGAAGGTACTAGTCCCGAATAAAAGAAAAATACACTACCTCCCTTCCATCAAAACTTCTATAGTTCATGTGTAAATAGGTATTAACATAAAGGGAGATCTTTTTCGGTCGTTTTTGTTTATGTCATCAAGGAATACTGTTTATATAATATCTTAGTATCACTTTTTTTTGGTTAAGTATTTTTAGTTTAAGTATCTTTAGGTGCAAGCTCTGATAATACTCATATTTAAAACACTTAACTCATGGATCATTTGAAAGCAACGGTATACAGAGACAACGGTCTCTGTATACCCCTCTGGGAAACAGATGTGAGTCTATGTATACAACATGTAACGTAATTAATGCACACCCTCAAACACCCCAATTAGAATATTATGTTGTAATCATAATACATACACTGAATTTTTTATTTAACATGTATATGCATTGTTATTTACTAAATTAGTTTCTTGGAATGAACTTTATTTTTCTTTATTTTGTATTGAATGATGGAATTTGTATGAATACAAATAAAACTGCCATTTAAAAGTCTTATTACTTTGACTTACGGTCAATTTCAATTTGTTTTGACTGTACAGTTACTGTACTACAGTACTGTTAATATGACAATAATTTACGTAGTTTTAATTATTTTGGATACCAAAATTATCTACATTAAAAATGATATAAATCGATTCAGTAAACGATTCTGAACAAACTATTTTCAGGGTGTGCATTAATTAAGTTACATGTTGTATATGTCATGGAATATTAGTCACAGAAACAGAACAACAGTGTTTGACCTTCTGATACTGAACACTGAATTCTACATAACAAAGGCTGTTAAAAATAGATTGTTATTAAACATATCTAATTACCTACATATGTTGCCAAGCCAAATGTTGTTCACTACTCCACAAACCTTGGAGGCTTCATTTAAGGGGGGTATGCTATAATTGCCATGCTTGGGAGACAGGTTGGCAGTCACAGTCTGCCAGTCTTAGTACTCAGGGAGATGCTGCTGCCTGTTCTGGGAGATATATCCTAGGATGACTTCTATCAGGCCCTGTTGGAATGGTCGGTAGATGCTTGCCTTTCAAGCTGCACCCAGGACAGATATATGTGTGCATGAACAGGTCTGTTTGTCCTATGCATTTCCTAACTCCCTCTTTTTTTCTTTCTGATTAAATTCGTTGTGGGATCTAAGACAGTTAAAGCGATTCCCTGGGACATGCCTGAGCCTCACTGCTCAGTGTCATTTCATTGTGTGCCACTGTTGATCCTGACTTACAGGAGTTGCAGTGGTGGGTAAGAGGGAGGGACTAGTCCCGAAAAAAAAAGGTCTGTTTGTCCTGAGTTTGGGTGTAATTATCTATATAAGTACATATGTATTTGCAAAAGAAAAGTAAGAAGTATATCAGTTATCTGGTTTCCATAGTACAAGCTCTGCTTAGTTTGGGATCAGATGGGCATGTGTGAATAATGTCCCAGGATATTATATTCTCACATGTTTATTACCAATATTATTTACAAGATATTATACAAGGGTATTTTAATACAAATACAACTCATACAATATATGGGTTACATGAAGAGATATTTCCGCACAATCCTGGCATTCACCAGCAAAACCTCCTTCTGCATGTTACTCTCCAGCCAGATATCAAGCCCTAAACTTGCAAGGATATTATTATTAATGTCCCAGGATTATGTTAGATATCACACTCAGAAAGACAGTTAAAAGAATCAGTTTGATTGTAAGATTGAAACGATTTGTTATTTTGTTTGTGAACTGTGACGAAATTTTTATCCATAAAGCCTCAAGTAGATCTTTTGATCCCCCATCACAGGGTGATTGACAGGTGATAACTGTTTAGATAAGATATTGGCTGGTACCTTCCTGGGTTCACATCAAATGACTCCTACTAATATTATAAGGGTCAGTGTTACTTCCATACTCACAAGTATGGAAGTTTATTACTTTTAACACAAAAACTACGGATTGGATATTGATTAAACTTTGTAGTAATAAATAAGTATAGCTTATAATAATATGTCCGAATAACATATAGGCTATGTATGATTTATGAAGTCTGTCTAAGTTGCCGATCATCGTAATCATGATCGGCGCTCTAATAGATGAAGGTGAAAAATTATAGTATACGAACTACTGGGCGCCCGTGACACGTCACATAAACCAATTTTAAAGCATTTGTGAGTGGATATAGTAACTAAATCCGCCTGTAGGTATTATGGAAAACAGAAAACTGATATACTGAATATATACTTCTTTTCTTTTGTAAATACAAACAGACATGTTCATGCACACAAATATCTGACCTGGGGCTCTACAGGCTAAGTCGCCGAACATCGTTTTGGTGAATGGCGTTCAAATAAATAAAGGTTAAAAATTGCCAAATCATTCATTCAAGCGGCTTCAACATTGAAAATCGATTCCAGACCATTTATGATGTCACATGGGCTCACGGAAGCTTATTATCTTTAGCTGATAGTATACTTCTTTTGTCTATCTTCTGTCATTCATCCTTTCTTAATACCCAAACCATCTCAGCATACCTTTTTTATCTTTGTGACTACATCCTCTTTCTCAGCACAACACTCTCTTACATCAGTATTTAGTATTCTGTCCCTCAAAGTCACACCACACCACACTCAGAGCTCGCTTTTCCACTGCATTTATTCTACTTTCATTATTTTCTGCCATAATTATTAGATATCATTATATTCCTGGACTGAATAGTAGTATTTGTTTCTAAGACATTTATGTAGTTCCTTTATAATAAAGGCACTTTACGCTTAGCTCTTGCAAAATATACTCAAGTGGGTATATCAATGGAAAAATTTATTTGAGTAGTTATTAACACTTCAAATGATAAGGAGGTACTAAGTACTTCGTGTGATATGTATTTTTTTTTCATTTTTATCAAAGTAACCTGCAATAAAACTCAAAATCCACTTGAAATGTTATCTGAGTCTTACCAACATTATATTAAAAGTTTTATTAATATATGTTTTCTACGTATATAAGTATTTATCTATCTATATAAGTATGTATATCGTCGCCTGGTACCCATAGTACAAGCTTAGCTTAGTTTGGGGCTAGGATGGTCTGTGTGACATTTTTCCCGCATTTTATCTTAATGGCAGGTGATTGGAAATTGGCGTGAAGATTTTTATAGTAAAGGAACTACTGGGCGCCCGTGGCATTACACATAAACCAATTTTAAAGCGTTTGTTAGTCGATATAGTAGCCAAGTACGCGTATAGGTAATATGGAATACAGATAACTGATATACTACATGTACTACTCTTATTTTGTAAATGCATACTTATATAGATAATAACATCCAGACTCACGACAGTCAGATCAGTTCATACACACAAATATCTGACTTGGGGTTGTACCGGCTAAGTCGCCGAATATCGTTTTCGTGAATAAAGTAAATAAAGGTTAAAAATGACTTAATCAATCGTTAAATCGGCTTCAACGTTGACAATAGATTCCGGACCATTTATGACGTCACATGTGCTCATGGAAGCCGATTTAACGATTGATTAAGTCATTTTTAACCATTATTTATTTGAGCGCTAAACCTGGGTGGGAATCGAACCCACGAACTGCGGCATGAAAGGCAAGTATCTATCAACCACGCCGACCGGTCCGTCAGCAATGAGTGTTTTATGCGCGCTTAGTTCTGTAATAATAATAATATAATATCTAGGGACAATGTCACACAGACCATCCTAGCCCCAAACTAAGTAAAGCTTGTACTATGGGTACCAGGTGACGATCTACATACTTATATAGATAGATAAATACTTATATACATAGAAAACATCCATGACTCAGAAACAAATATTCGTGCTCATCACACACATATTTGCACTTACCGGGATTCGA
This sequence comes from Pseudoips prasinana, assembly GCA_951640165.1. Taxonomy (NCBI): domain Eukaryota; kingdom Metazoa; phylum Arthropoda; class Insecta; order Lepidoptera; family Nolidae; genus Pseudoips; species Pseudoips prasinana. Next base: position 3,377,452 of record OX621264.1, read on the forward strand.
ACCCAGGACCACCAGCTTCGTAGGCAGGAGCACTACCAACTAGGCTACGGTGATTGTCAAATTTTGTTATAGGCCATGTAGGCCACTATTTCTCGTAGAGCGTGCGGTCAGGAAGTATTGACAGTTGGATATCTCAATGACCGTATTAAGGCCACGGTAGATAGCAAACTCGTCAGTTGTAGTTTTATTATCAATGTCAAGAATACTATTATTATATACATTATCTACTCGCCGGCAATACATAAGTTACGATAACGGTTGACAATTGACAACAGTTAAAATTTTAAGTATTAAGATAAATTTTAATCTATCCTAATATTATAACGAGGTAACTTTTGTGAGTTGTGACGTTGTAAGGGGTAATCTCTGGATCTACTGAACCGATGTTCAAAATTATTTCACATTTAGAAAGCTAAGTTATTGTGGAGTGTCATAGGCTATGAAAAAACGGAGAGGGACAAAAATATTTATAACGGGGAATGAAGTCCGCGGGCACAACTAGTAATATATATCCGGTGACATTATTCACACACGCCATCTGATCCCAAATTAAGCATAGCTTGTACTTATTACATATCGCATGGGATGTGGTTACCCTAGTGCCAAAGTTGTTCAAGCCACTCATTAGGCCTCTGACATGGCTTAACGACTGTTGTCTGTTGACTACAACCGGGACCGACAGCTTAACGTGCCTCAGGACAAACGGACATGTTCCTGCACACAAATATCTGACCTAGGAGGGAATCGAACCCACGACCTGCGGCGTGAAAAGCAAGCAGTGTCCTGAATCTGGCTGTAATTATCTATATAAGTATGTATTTACAAAAGAAAAGTAGTATATGTAGTATATCAGTTATCTGGTTTCCATAGTACAAGCTCTGCTTAGTTTGGGATCAGAAGGCCGTGTGTGAATAATGTCGCAGTATATTATTATTATAAATGGACAGTATGTTTATCTGAAGTTGTTTTTGTTTGTAGTCGAAGCCTGGTGAAGTCACCCAGGCGGTGAAAGACGCCATCGACATCGGCTACCGGCACATCGACTGCGCTTTTGTCTATGGCAACGAGAAAGAAGTCGGAGAGGCAATCACAGCTAAAATCAACGACGGTACTGTGAAACGGTGAGTTTCTACTTCTTCTGTGGTATTTTTAACGTTTAAATTAAATAAATAAATAATAATAATTTATTTCAGATAAAATTCTTAACAACTTAAACATAAAATAAAACTACAAATACAATTCGGAAATCCGTTGTCTCTGCCTACCCCTCTGGGAAATAGGCGTGAGTCTATGTATGTATGTATGTACAATTTACATCCAGACTCAGCACAACTATTTATGGGTTTAAGAGAGGCAGAGCATAGCGTTTATTGGCTCAAAGAGCAGCCCGACTGGGGAAGTACCTCCACCTTACAGAAGACATTCCATAATAATAACATTAATAATTGAATGTTGTGTTTCTGCGTGTGAGTAAGGTCGCCTGAGCTCATCGGGGAGGGTGGAAGGGTTAGCAACACTTGTTTGCCGACTCTTAAAGGCCGGCAACGCACCCGCGACTCCTCTGGTGTTGCGAGTGTCCATGGGCGGCGGTGATCTATTACTATCAGGTGACCCACTTGCTCGTTTGTCGCCCTCTGATATAAAAAGAAACACAAATAGTTGTCTGGCGCGGGACTCGAACCCGCGACACGAAGTGGCGAGGCGATTGTTATAAGAAGCTTCTATTGTTCCCAGTGAAGACCTCTTCATCACGTCCAAGCTGTGGAACACCTTCCACCGGCCGGACTTGGTGCGTGGCGCCCTTCTTCAGTCCCTCGAGAACTTGCAGCTCAAGTATTTGGACCTCTACCTGATCCATTGGCCACAGGCTTATAAGGTAAAATAAATTGAATATACCTCGTTGGTCTAGCGACACAACCTTAATAATTAAAACTACTAATAATGATAACTTTGAAACATAAATTAATAGCGCTCTAAAAAACGCTGTCACCTGGCTAGAGCAAAACAAATTAAGAATAAATTTGTCGAAGACGAATATACTACAGTTTAAATCATTTAAATCACATAACGTAAATCTGGACATTCACTTTAATCGGCTAGGAGGACATCATTTTATTATTGAGGGTACTCGAAAGCTTCTTAAGATGATCACCACCTCAACAAAACCTCTGTAACTGTGGATTCCAAAAGCAAGAAAATCAATACTTTCTATTTACAGGAAGATGGACCAACTTTCCCCACCGATGAGGCTGGTAAAATCCAGTACTCCGATGTGGATTACGTGGACACTTGGAAGGCGCTGGAGCCACTCGTTGCCGAAGGTCTGGTCAAGAGTCTTGGAGTATCCAACTTCAATTCCAAGCAGCTGACTCGGTTACTGGAGGTTGCCACTATCAAGCCAGTTACGAATCAGGTAAGGTGCCTCGTTAGTGAACTGTAGATATAGGTCCTGGGTTCAAATCCCGGGTCGAGTCAAATAGTGATTTTCCGTAAAAAGTAATTTCCCAGTATCAGCCCGAAGTCGGGGAGTAGATAGATAGATAGATAGAGTACACTTTATTGCACCAAAAGAAACAATACGTGTCTTACAAATAAGCAAATACAGGTACAATCGGCGGTCTTATTGCTTTGTAGCAATGTCTTCTTCTTCTTCTCTTTCTCTTCTTCTCAGACAACCGTTGGGTGGACAAGGAAAACAGTAAGTTAGAAAAGGCAGTAGCTGTAAGTGTACAGTCAAATATTCAAAGTTATGTACTTGTATACAATTTACATAAACATACTTATATTTTAAATACTAATAATACTATACTATAATAATATACTATACATACAAGGTGTGTGGTGACGGCGACAAATATCGGAATCAGAATATCATCACCCCATCTCATCCCGTGGGGGGCGTACAAGTCGACCCGAGGGAATACCTACCAGAGGATGGGCAGCAGCTTCCTTCTGAGTACTATGACCATCTTACTGCGATCGCCAACCCGCCTGCCAAGCGTGGCGATTATGGCATATCCCCCCAATACGATTCTTGAGGGAGGCTTGTCCAGCAGTGGACTTATTTAGCTGTAATGATGATACATACAAGGAGTTGGCGGTATTACGCCCCCGTGCCTCGTAGAGCACGTAAAGCCGTCGTTACCTGACCTCTTTCCGGTCGTGACGCTAGTCGTCCCATCGGAACATGAGAGTGATGGAATAGAAAGTGCCCCTGTGTTTGTGCGCACACTTGTGCACTATAATATGTCTTGGGCAGTTGGCAAGTCTCCATTGAGACTGGCCGCCGTGTTCGTAATTCGGTCTGGAGGACGTTGTTATTATTATTATTAAGGTTTTGACCATAAGGGCCAGCGCAGACAGAGAGGAGCGCAGCGGATAGGATTTTATTAAAACACTAGGAAATCAACTTTAAGATTATAGAAATAAAGTGCATATATGCATGAACCTAACATAAAATGCTCGCGCGGTTCCGGGCGTATAATGATAAGCATATATGAACTTTATGTTAATAATTTTAAAATTGATTTTCTAGTGGCTTAATAAAATCCTCTCCGCTGCGCTCCTCTCTGTCTGCGCTGACCCTAAGACAACCTCCTGAAATTAACGTATACGCCTTTTTCTGGAACCTTCAAGTAGCGCGTAGTAGTAAGCTTTTCAACTACGTTAAGTGTACAGGCAGCTCGCCTTTGGAATGCCTTGCCTATTGTAATTAAACGTGCTCAGACAATATCAGCTTTCGAAAAGCTAGTCACAGAACACTATCTACTATATAAAAATAAGTCGGGTTTTCCTTCCTGACGCTATAACTCCAGAACGCACGAACCGATTTCCACGGTTTTGCATTCGTTGGAAAGGTCTCGGCTCCGTGAGGTTTATATCAAAGAAAATTTATAAAATTTAACGCGAGTAACACCGCGGGGCACAGCTAGTTTGTGTACATAATTGTTGGTTCCTTAAGTAAAGTAGCTGTGCGGTGACGGCGTAGAATATCATCACCCCATCTCATCCCATGGGGGTCGTAGATATCGTCCGAGGGAATTCCTACCAGAGAAACGGGGTTTTTCTGAAATCAACATTTTTACCAGATAGACCGTCATGATAATAAAAATATAACTCTTGCAGGTGGAATGCCATCCCTATTTGAACCAGAGCCGGCTGAAGGCTTTCTGCGAGGCTCGGAATATTGTTATCACCGCTTACTCGCCGCTAGGCTCCCCCGACAGACCCTGGGCTAAGCCTGACGACCCTCAGCTGATGGAAGACCCCAAACTGAAGGCCATCGCTAACAGACTCGGCAAGACTGTCGCTCAGATACTGATCAGGTAAGGAGACCTTTAAGTCATCATCATCATCATATCAGCTGAAATACGTTGGACAAAGGCCTCCCCCGAAGATCTCCACAATTGCCGGTCTTGCGCTATCCGCATCCAGCGATTTCCAGCGACCCGCACTAGATCATCGGTGCACCTTGTAGGGGGCCTGCCCACGCTGCGTCTTCCGGTTCGTGGTCGCCACTCGACAACCTTTCTGCCCCAGCGGCCGTCGGCTCTACGAGCTATGTGCCGCCCACTGCCACTTCAGTTGGCAATTCTTACGGCTATGTCGGTGACTTTGGTTCGCCTGCGGATTTCGACATTTCTTATTCGACTCCATTAGTGTTACTAAAATATATTTTGTGCGCTCAAATGGCTAGCAACTCAGCATGATGATACAACCACAATGTGAATGGTTGAATGTGGTGGGAATCGAACCCACGACCCATCATAATTTTTATATATATAATACGATGATCTTGTGCAGGTCGCTTGAAACCGCTGAATGCGAATAGCGCAAGACCGGCTATTGTGGAAATCTTCGGGGGAGGCCTTTGTCCAGCAGTGGACGCCTTTCGGCTGATATGATGATGATGAATGGAGTATTTTGTACGTTATTTATTTATATTTTATGTCGCCATTGTTACTCTGATTGTGTCTTTTTGTATGTTTTTTATGTGTGCTCAGTAAATATTTTCTTTTTTTTCTTTGTTTCTTTCTCCAGATACCAAATTGAGCGCGGGAACATCGTGATCCCGAAGTCGGTGACCAAGTCCCGCATCGCGTGCAACTTCGACGTGCTGGACTTCAAGCTGTCCCAAGAAGACGTGCAGCTCATCGACAGCTTCGACTGCAACGGCCGCCTGGTGCCGATGACTGCGTAAGTACATCGTCACCAACGTTAAGCAACTTTAGACGGTCACTGTAGCTTAGTGGGTAGTGCTGCTGCCTACGAAGCTGGTGGTCCTGGGTTCGAATCCCGGTAAGTGCAAATATTTGTGTGATGAGCACGAATATTTGTTTCTGAGTCATGGATGTTTTCTATGTATTTAAATATTTATCTATCTATATAAGTATGTATATCGTCGCCTGGTACCCATAGTACAAGCTTTGCTTAGTTTGGGGCTAGGATGATCTGTGTGACATTGTCCCTAGATATTTATTATTATTATTATTATTTATTAACTAGGCTCGCGGTCAATCCATAGATGGGTGACCGCCAAAGTGGATTAATTTCTGAGCATCTCCGTGCTTCGGAGGGCACGTTAAGTTGTCGGTCCCGGTTGTAGTCATTAGGCAACAGTCGTTAAACCATGTCACCAACGTTAAGCAACTAGGCTCGCGGTCAGACCATGGATGGGTGACCGTCAAATTTTTAAGCTCTCATCCACGTTAAGCAACTAGGCTCGCGGTCAATCCATAGATGGATGACCGTCAAAGTTGATAGTGATATTTAGTTAGCTTAAATTAAGTTATTGCCAAAGAGATCATGTATAGGTTTAATTATCGAAATTAAAATTTTAGCTATATTTTTATTACAAATTAATTAATTGCTTAATTTTATAATACCTAATATTATATTCTGTTTTCCAGTTCTTTGGGCCACAAATACCATCCCTTCGAGAATGATGACTTCTAAGGAGATTTTTTAAGTCTTATTAATACAGAATATATTTAAAATATGTATATTTTTAAACAATAAAGCTGTTCTAACTGTTTTTTGTTGTTTTGATAACATCGGAAATAAAAATAAACGTGAAAGTTTGTAAGTATGGATGGATGTTTGTTACTCTTTCACGTAAAAACTACTTAATGTATTTTAATGAAAATTTGCAATAATATAGCTTATATGTTCAACAGGCACAGACAGACGTTGTAAGGGGTAATTTCTGGGTCTACTGAACCGATTTTCAAAATTATTTCACCAATAGAAAGCTACCTTATAGTGAAATGTCATATGCTATGATTAATCATCATATTTTTTATTTATCCCGTACTTTTTATCCCGAAGTATTACGCGGGACAAACGGGCAGGGGCAAAAATATATATAACGCGGCACGAAGTCCGCGGGCACTACTAGTTTAGATATTTATAGCCCCCATATAGTCCCCATCGACCCTAATGTTTCTACTCCAAAAGGCAAGTCCTTTATTGAGAAGATTATTACATATTCTATACACATTCACACTCGAATTCCTAAGTACACACTCATAGACATACACACACACACTGTAATAATAATTTTATAACATTCTTAAACTAATGTAAAATGTCTGAAAAATTGCTTTCAGTTTAGGATGTTTAAAATAATAAATGAAATCATAATTAATAATAAAAACTAGTAAGTATTCGAAAATGGATAATTAAAAAAGCGCCATCTATTGGAATTGTCCGATCTAAGTATTGGCATTCCAGCCGTTGTTAGTCGTGTAGGTTTCGGTAAGATGGCGTTAAAAGCGTTCAGAAATATCGAATGGATTGTATAGTATCGAGTCACAGAACCACGGTGCGGTGGCGGAGCGGTTAACGCAACTGGGGCCGGATACGTCGTGGGTTACATTCCCACCCGCACTTAAAGTTATACAATTCATTTTAAAAAATGTCTAAATAATGTAATTAATAAATAACTGACTAACTTGGGACAAGTAACAAAATGCCATCTGATCCCGAACTAGGCAGAGCCTGCACTATGGCAACCAGAAAACTGATAAGATGTTGGCGTGGTTAGCAAAAGCTTTCGATTCCCACCCTGTCTGTTTTGTCCTGAGTCTGGCGAAAGAGGTGTGCAAGGATCGTGGCAAATGGAAGTCAGTTGTCTCTGCCTACCCCTCTGGGAAACAGGCGTGAGTCTATGTATGTATGTACAAAAGAAAAGTGGCATATGTAGTACATCAGTTATCTGGTTTCCATAGTACGAGCTCTGCTGAGCGGTCAGATGACCGTGTGTAAATAATGTCACAGGATATTTATACTTAGATATTTTAATGAACATATATGATAGTAGTAGTATGTCACTGTATATAACAACAAACATTAAAAAAAGATTGAAGGAAACGTCAAATGATAATCTTGTACAGAACCCTTCTCCATGATTCCGATTCGCACTCGGCCGGCTTCTTAACACATTAGAAAAATAAATAAACGCACGGTATTTTTGTATATGAGTGTATTTTTTGTGTTCCGTGGATGAACCACATAAATCTAGATGTTCGAAGACATAAATTGATAGTTGGATCTGGAAATACTGATTCTGTATTATAATTACTGCACAAACTAAATTGCGCAATTTAGCATTTGTCTAAATGCTCGAAGAAGACTGCGCGCAAATAATCACACCCAAGTACTAACTGAAAAAGTAAATTGGGTAAGTATAATTTATCATTTTTATAATGGCTTAAAAGGCCGATTGCGCCGAGGCCTGTGAACAAAAAAATACTAATCACTGAGGATCAATATAGACATAATTAAACCACTATCTATATTCTATAGTTTAATTATTTGTTTATGCTCGCTCGCTCACAAGCCGCATAATGGATACATCACAGGATATTACAAGTTAGTATATCTAAGTATGATTAGATGTAGGTATTTAGGTATCTACTTTCTTAGTAATAAACCTCAGATGAACAGAAAAATGTTTGTACACTTGTTGAGCCTAATCGCGGCATCGATCTGAGTAAAGTGTTTATCTGAGTTTAATTTTTAAATACAACTAGACGTAAAATCATATTTTAAGGCGCCCCAGGTTCTAATAGTGACCTAAAAGTTGGTATATTTATAAATTAAAGCATCTAATGTTATTTCGACAACAACGCCGACGATGACGTCAACATGAAAATATCTTGAGACAATAATTTTGAAGGTCATGGCCGTACGGAGTTGTTAGGGGTCATCCATAAGTTATTTCACACGATAAGGGGGAGGTGGTAAATTGAGTGTGTATGAGAATGGCAGTTTTTTAAGAAATAAGTAGATAAAAAATAATATTAATATTACTCACATGTTTTCACATCCACTTTTAACTTCGTATTCGCCTCCGTTAAACTCCGCCTCCGCTAAGAAGGCCTCCGTTACAATCACACTTTGTCTCCAAATTCCATAAACATCATTAAATATTTTTTTGGTTTAATAAGTATGTTTTAGAAGTAATTCAGTAATCACGACACTTTTATACGGTTACAACAAAATTAAATACAATAACAAATAAAGATTATAACTAAAATAAAAAAATTGACATTAAAAAGTAGCTTCTAAATAATCAGAATATGTTAGTATTAATACTTACTCGTATAGTTAAGTATACTGAATGGTTTTTAGGTATTTAGGTACACAATTTTTGATTAAGCTTAGTACTAAATTTATATATGAGCCCCAAGATTTACAAATTGAAATGTTCATTAAATATAAACATATTTCTTTCAGCAACAACGATGCAGTTATGGGACTTGCCAGACGAACTTATAATCATCATCTTAAAAGATTTCAATTTCACGACACTTCATATGATGTACAATACCTGTAGAGGATTCAGACAGATGTTCCGTAATAGAGGACTGATCACGAAGCTCAGCTTGTCAATGAACGTGTGGTCCACGGTCAAAACTCTACACTTAAACACTTTTAGAGGTTTATCACACCATTTGATACAGCTCAATATGCGTGGGGTTCCTGATTTATGTGCGACCGAACTGATACCAGCTCTGGACCAGTTGAAAAGCTTAAAAAGACTTGATGTTTCTTACACGGATATAGTTATAGAAGACCTTCTAGTAATACCCGACATTTGCCCCACTCTAATAGATATTGCGGTGAATTTTATATTTTTGCATCATAACACAGAGTCTACTCATTGTCTATCATCTGATGCCTTGTTGAAGTACCAAAAACTATTTCAACAATTCGAAAATATACATTTTGTAGGAGACAAGTGTAATCTGTTACGATCTACGTTACCACTTATCGTAATAAAGAATGCTAAATTAAACAATTTGACTTACAGTATACCACGATATTATATACATAAGTGTCTACCGTTTTATAGCTTTGAAAGAGAACTATCTTCAAGCAATATGGTCTTACCAGAAGTCCGATTTAATAACCTCGCTATATATCTAGCAGATTTTTATTATACAGATAATTCTGACATTAAACTGAATTCGTTTCAAGATAATAGTGTTATTAGGGAAATGGTTCTTTCAAATTTTAATAAATATACAATGTTAATCATTAGTAAGGTGAAGACGGAAATACGCCGGAAAATTTACTTGACGGTACATGTGTATCCTTTAACACAATTATACAATGATTTCTTTAAGCAAGAGTTTAATGTGATTCCTCAATGTCTCTCAACATGCACAGCGTTCTCAAATAGTTCCGTTATTTTATTAATTAACAAAGAAACTATTATAGATTACGATTATTTATCATACTTTGTAAAGGAATTCCTGTCTTACAACTTTGAAACACCGTGTCATAGCCCAGCACCGGATGCTTATGACAGTTTCCACTCATATATCGAAAATCCGAAGGATATTGAACATTTTAATCAAAATGGAAGATTGCAAAATGTAGAAACAGAAATAGTGTTAGATTACGATGATATGTTTAAAGATAAATCACGAATTAGATTGAGTCTAGATTTTCAAATATTCTATAAAAACTCATTAGTACTGTCAGCGAACAGCGACTATTTAAAGAAACTAACTTATCTCAGTTTATCTGCTGAGTACGGTTGCAAATCAGAATATAATCCAGACTTTTTCCCAATCCTCTTTGAGTGTTGTACCAATCTGGTAACATTGAATGCAGAACTTGTTTGCACTCCAAAAACAAGGCCATATATTGCTACTTCCCTACCATTAAGTACATCCTTAAAGAATATACGAATAACAGACTGTAGACATGATTTCGAAGCTTTATTTTCAGCATTCAGTCGGTGTAAGACTTTAGAAAATATTTGTTTATTGGATACATATTCGTTTACAACGGACAGTAATAGATTACCAACACCCTTAAACTATGAACTAGCTGATCCTAGTCAAATACTAGAACATTGTACGAATGTATATAATATTCATATATTAATACCTATGTCCGAAGAAACTATACAGAGACATTTACAGATGTTTAATGATGCAAAAGAAAAGTATGGGAGGAATACCAAGGTTGTTTTAGGGACATATCGGTACCCTAACCATTTAATTTATCATCCATTTTTGGATGTATTTAACCTGTGCCTATTAAAATTTTGAAAAAAAAATCACATGTAAATTATTTATCGCCTTATAATGGTATTGCTACTGGTCACGAAGGCCTAGGCAAGTAAGCCATTCGGTTGAACAAACAAACGAAATATTTTAGACAAATACAATTACATATTATAAATATCTTGGGACAACTAACACACTGCCATCTGGTCCCAAACAATGCAGAGCCTTTTTTTTTTTTTTTTTTTTTACATGGTGGAAATGCATTAAACTTACGCATACCCGCCGCTTGGGGAGGCGAAGGGTTATGTGGGACTCACTCGGGCTAGTCCCGGGATACGCACTAAAACCACCATGGTAGCCAGCCTCACAATGCCTGTAGCGGGGGGCCTGGGTACTCGTGAACGATCTCGCCAGTACCCCCGCTATACACTGAGCGTCTGAGACTCTCCTCCGGGGACGGAAGGGGGCTAGATGCCTCCTCCCCTCCCCTTCACGCACAAGCGCGTTTAGGCAACCTGAGCTACAGCAGGTTACCTCTTCCCGGGACCGCTTATGTAAGACGAGTGGAGTTCCCCTCCTCCAAACGCCAGCGGTCCCAGGGGCGACGTCAAGCCGGGGAGAAGCCAGCCGGACGCCGCATACTCTCACGCGCTGAGATTAGATCCCAGCGCCGGCGCCGATGAAGCGGTTATTGGTGTCAATATCCAGTTCATCGGCGCCGTCTCGTTCTCCTACGGGAGGGATCGTTGCGCTCCCTCTCGTGCTCGGCGGCCTCCTTCTTGAGCATAACAGCTTCACAGAAGGAGGCCACCGCGTTCCATCCGGTGGTCGCCGCCAGCATAGCCGAAACCACTGCTGGCAGCGAGAGGTCCAATCCTATTTCAGTGACCAGGACTCGCCTCTCGGGGGCCCAAACTGGGCACTCCTCGAGTGTATGTTGGGCCGAGTCCGGGCCGCCGCCACAATGGTGACACGACGGTGTCGCCTCTCTACCTATTCGACACAGGTACTCACCGAAGCACCCGTGTCCGGTGAGTATCTTTTTTTTTTTTTTTTTTTTTAATTTCGGGGTGGAAAATCCTGCATGGATGTCCTCCGCCTTGGGGGAGGCGGAGGGGTCTGTCAGACTCCTACTGACTAAAAACCACCCCGGTGTTCCATCTCACACCTGCGCCGGGGGTCGCGGGAACAAACGATACTTCCGCAACCCCCGGCTGGTGCTGGCCCATGTTTGCGGGCCTCCTCGCATTAGCGGGGGGGAGTGAGGTGTTAAACTCCCCCCGCAACGTCTAAGAGGGGCGCGCGTGGAACACGTCGCGCCGCCGCCTCGGGTCCAGATGTGTAGTGGGCGACGGACGCCCCCCGAGTCCGTCGCCCCTGGACCCATTTAGGGGGGCTGGAAGAGGGCGTTATCCGCCCTCCGCCGACGCCCGGTGCGTCTGCTGCGGGCTGGGTGAGAGGATGTGATCTCCCTCTCCCTTTCCGCAGCTTCCTTCCGCGAGATGACTGTCTCGCAGAAGGAAACCACCGCGTCCCAGGACTCTTCGCCGCCAACCATCGAATTCACGACGGCCGGCAGCGACAGGTCACTGCCTACTCCAGAAATGAGGGCACGGCGCTGCTCCTCCCAAGCGGCACACACTGCCAGCGTATGCAGCGCCGTGTCCTCCCGACAGTCGACGCAGTGGTGACACCGGGCGTCCGGCTCCCTATTTATGCGACACAGGTACTTCCCGAAGCAGCCATGCCCCGAGAGTACCTGCGTCACCCGAAACGACAGGGAGCCGTGCCTCCTCCCGAGCCAACGCTCGAGTACCGGCCGGACCGCCTCGATAGTGACGAGGCCGGCGGTTGGGCGCGATAGCCTGTCCCGCCATTCCGCCACCAGGGCCTCGCGAAGCTGCGACCGACGCAGCCCCATGTGTTGCTGCATCGGCCTCTCGCCTTGTGCCAGCATCTCCTCGCGCCACCGGTACAGTGACGCGAGTACTTTCGCCTCGAGGTCCCAGGGCGGGGATCCGGCCAGTACACAAGCCGCCTCGTAGGAGACCGTGCGATACCCCCTGATAACTCTGACGGCCATAGCTCTCTGCGGTCTCCGCAGAACAGCTATGCTACCGGCCGTCAGGTCAGCCGCCCAGATCGGGGCCCCGTACAGGGCCATCGATCGCACGATCCCCACGTACAGCCGCCTACAGGCTGCGCTCGGGCCCCCCAGATTGGGAAGCAGCGTTGACAGCGCCCCAGCCGCGCCCATCAGCTTGGGCACCAGCCGCCGGAAGTGAGGTGTCCGGTGAGTATCTGTGTCAACCTAAAGGTTAGGCTGCCCCGTTTCCGGAGCAGCCATGCGTCAAACCACGGCAGGACCGCACCGACAGAGCGTTGACGCAAGCCTCTCGGCAATTCAAGCCGCTCGCGCCAAATCTCTAAGGCCTGTCGGTGCGCGTCCCGCCGCACGTTTGTCCAGTCCGGTTGTTGGCCCCCAGCATCCGAGCGGGCACGGACGAGATCGTAAACTCTCGCGTCCATGTCCGCCAGGATGTCTAGTAGCGGGAATCGTCCTAGTAAAGTCGCCGCCTCGAAGGAGATCGTCCGGTATCCACGGACCACTGTGATGGCAACCACCCGCTGCACGCTATTCAAAAGAGCTTTGCAGCGGGGAGCTCTCGCCAGTCCAGAAGACCAGACGGGAGCACCGTAGAGGGCCATAGACCGGATAACCCCACAGTAGAGGCGGCGGACTTCTTCCCGGGGTCCCCCGAGGTTGGGCAGCAGACGCTGGAGTGCGCCCGCCGCTCCGCGAAGTCGGGGGACCAGCTGGACAAAGTGGGCGTCAAAAGCCCACCTACTGTCCAGCGTCAGCCCAAGGTATTTGAGGGTTTGCCCAACTGGGACCGCCTCACCACACACCTGAATCCGCGTGCTGGGAGGTTCCCTGCCCCGACGGAGGCTGTGGAACCAAAGCGCCTCAGTTTTATGAGGCGCTACCTGAAGGCCCAGCCCGCGGACACTGCCGACGACGCAGGCCACTCCCTGTTCGGCAAGCCGTGCCACATCCGTGAAATTGCTCCCCCTGGCCAACACGAGAGTGTCATCTGCATAGCAAACGACATCTACGCCGAGGGGGAGCCTCGTCCTAAGGACCGCGTCAAAAGCGAGGTTCCACAAGAGGGGTCCTAAAACAGATCCCTGTGGAACCCCGCGATCGACCTCCCTTGACATTCCCTCTCCGCCCCGAGCCGTGTATACGATGAGCCTATCGCTCAGATACGAGCTAACAATCCCCTGTAGGTAAGGGGGCACGTTGTGGTAACGCAGTGCCTCCCTTATTGCCCACCACGGGAGGGAGTTGAAGGCGTTGACAATGTCAAGACTGACAGCCATCGCCACTCCCCCCTCCCGAACGACGTCCTGTGACAGGGATTGGACCCGCCGGATTGCGTCCACCGTCGAACGACCGCGACGGAAGCCGAACTGGCAGTCCGACAGGTCAGGCCCATCTCGTGACAGGTGCCCGCTGAGACGGGCGGACACTACTCGCTCAAAGAGTTTGCCCACCTCGTCCAGAAGGCAAATGGGTCGGAACGAAGAGGGAGAGTCCGCATTTCTCCCTCTCTTTTGGATGAGGACGAGCTTGGCCTCCTTCCACTCAGACGGGAAAACCCCAAGGTGGAGGCAGCGAGAGAAGAGGCGACGCAGCTTACCGCCTAGCACCGACAGGGCCAGCACCCAGGCCCGACCTGGGATACCGTCGGGCCCAGGGGCGGTGTTTCGCGCCGCGAGTCGCCTTACTGCGCTCTCAAGCTCGTCCTCCGTCACATCCATGTCGGATGTCCAATCCGGTATAGATGGCGGCGGAGCGACCGAGTCACCGGGCTCGGCCCTTGGGAAGAGGGTGTCTACCACTCTTCCCACGAACTCGGGGTCGAGCGTTTCGGTGAGTGGAGGGACCCATGGTCTGAGCTTGCCCATAACCATCTTGTACGGGCGCCTCCATGGATCCCTGTTGATCCCCTCGATCAGCTCCTCCCACGCCCTGGTCTTTGCCTCCTTGATGGCGAACTGGAACGCCATGGTGGCCAAGCGGTACGCTCGGTAAGCCTCTGCAATCTCGTCGGCCGAGGCACGCCGTCTCCTTCTAGTCCTAGAATAACGGCGGCGCGCAGAGACGCAGGACCCCCGCAGCCGCGCTAAGTCCGCTGACCACCAGTAGACGGAGGACCTAGTTGTCGGCCTGGCCCGGGGCATGGCGACGTTACAAATAGTGGTCATCTTTTCCCCGAACCAGGCCGCCACCACCTCCGGAGAGGCTTCGTCCTCCAAGTCTTCCGCGATCCGCGACGAGGGCAGAAGCAAGAAGCAGATCTCTGTCTAATCGCTTCAAGGCCCATCGTCGCGGGGCGGTATTTTGATGGCGTCCCAGCTCGCCACCTGCGCTTCTGCCTGACATCTCAATGAGGATGTGCCGGTGGTCTGACAGAGTTGCGAGCTCTTCAGCCACTCTCCAGCCCAACACTCGGTGAGCAGCAGGGGGAGTCGCCCACGTTAGGTCGACAACCGACTCCCCCTGCCACCGCACGCAAGTACTCGTCGAACCTTGGTTCAGCAGCTGTAGATTAAGCGTAGCCGCCCACTCTATCAGCGCTTCCCCTCTCAGGTCATCACGGGCGTCCCCCCACACCCTAGAGTGTGCGTTGAAGTCACCCATGACGAACAGTGGACGAGAGAGGAGTCCCCGGATGCAGGTGCCCAGTCTGTCGATTGTTTCCTCGAAGTGGGCAAGGCCGCAGTTCGGAGAGATGTAACATCCCACCACTACGGCGTCGCCCCATTCGATGACAACAAAATCTGTCCCACCATGGATGAGGTGGCAATGGAGGCCACCCGATGATTCCGCCCAGTAAATAGCGACGGAACCCCCGTCCACCCCGAACCACCGTGGGTGACCCGGGATGGAATAGGGCTCCGATATCACCGCAAGGGCAACTGACCACTCCGCGAGCGTCTGTAGCAGGAGGTCCTGCGCTGCACGGCAGTGGTTTAAGTTACCCTGCAATATCCTGGATGGGGGCGTGAATTTTAGGCCTCCATAGACTCCCGACCAGCCAGCAGCGCGAACGAATTCGCTACCGGTGTAGTCGGAGGACCCTGCGGCCGCTGTACTGTCCGATTTTTGGGAGGGAAGCACTTACTTCCTCCCATCCTGTGTTTGCCAGCGACGCCAAGGTCCGTACAGATCGGACACTTGGGTTCGCTGGCTTTGCAATTTTCGGCCTTATGGCCAAGGTCGCCACAGACATAGCAGCATTTGCTGCGATCTGTGGGACTGTTGCATTTGGCCTTAACGTGGCCAAACCCGAGGCATTTGTAGCACTGCAAGGGTCTAGCCTTGAGTGCCTCGACCCTTGCTGCTGACCAACCAACGCACACGCGATTGCCTGCGAGCTTATTGGCCGCCTCTAGCGGGCATCTGACCCACGCAGTGTTGATCCCAGACGCATGGACTCGGACAGGCCCTACTTTGATGTCATTCGCGGAGCAACCGACGGTGCCCGCTAAGGCCACCGCGATCGCTTTGGGGGTGACAGTCTCGTCCAGGTCAAAGACGCGCATTTCTGCGGTCTTGACAGGACGCGAAATCCGAGCGTCCGTATCCGCCAGGACTTCCTTTAGTTTGGCCGCGAGGGCATCGGCTCTTGTGGTATTGTCGGGCCCGGAGACTCTCAAGACCAAGCCACCGTTTAAGGCTCTCTTCTGGAAGATACCACCTTCCAGTCCAAAGTCCTTAAGGCAGACCTTGTCCTTCGCCGTCCTTATAAGGTCAGCAAGAGGAGTCTCTGACCCTTCTGCCCGCGTTATTAGCACCGCTGCCGTTTTCGGTGGACGAGGGAGTTTCCTCGATGCACCTCCGGGAGCGGTGTTTGGTGTGGCCACTGCCTTTTTGGCCTTGGCCGCAGATTTGCGACCAACGACTTTCGCCCATGTGGTCTCTCCCGCATTCGCATGCCCTGCACTAGACTGCTGCTGGCTCTGCGAAGCGCCAGCAACCTGCGCAGGCGCAACATGCACACCTGCTCTCTTACGCTGCCTCTCCCTTTCCCGCTTCTTTTTCCTCTTGTCCTTATTGGACGAGGAAGAAGGGGTCGGGAGTGGCGGCGGCGCTGGAGCTTTCGGCTTTTTCGCCTCGGCACCACGAGGAGGGATGGCCGCAGCCTTCTTCCCAAGTGGGGGCCTGATAGCCCTTCTTGGGAAGAGCTCCGCCATGAGGGCTGCACGGAAGGAGACGAGTTTCTCCTCCATAATGGCAGCCACCTGCTCGGCGTTGGAGCCGCTCTCTCGTCCAGTGGCCTTTGGCTTAGCTGCATCCGGCTTAGAAGCCTTCCGTGGCACACTGGACGTCGTAGCAGCATTCGCCTGGGTCCCTGTGGGAGGCCCCTGACAAGAGCGCAGGATCTCAACCTCCGCCGACAGTTTGGCGAGACGTCCCTCAAGGGAGGAGAGCTTCGAACGAAGCTCCCGGTTCTCCACCTCCAATCGCTCAGCCTCGCCCCCTTACGTCCGAACGTGCAGTTCGGGGGTGGCGGCCTGTGCCTCGCGCAGACTTCGTCTAATGGCGTGCTTTAGCGGCCCTTGGATGTTCGAGGACCTATCCGTGGCCTTCTCCACCACGGACAGAGCCTCGAGCAGTCTAGCCCCAACATCAGCCGTAGGCTGATGTCGGAGTTCCTCCGCTACGTCTTCAACGCGGGGCAAAGATTTCTTCGCCCGCGTATTTGAAGGAGGGAGGAGTGGGTTGAGGATATCTGAAATATCCCCATCCAAGTCCCCCCGTCATTTGGTATCTTAGCTCGCACAATGTTTGTGCGAGCACCTGGAGTCACCAATCTCCTCTTTCCTGGCTTCGGCCTTTCAGCCGGCATGGACACGCAGGAAGCGGCTGACTTGTCGCTTCCCACGGAATCGCGCGACCGTGACCGCGATGGCGAACGCAGCAGCAACCGCGAAGATGAACGCGGTCGCAGCCGTCGCCGCGGCTCAGCCGCCAGTCTGGCTGTGTCAGCCAGACTCCTCTCCTCTTTAGAGACTCTCACCAGCAGCTCGCTAGCTGCAGGTGAGGGTCCCTCGACACTCAAAACTGGGCACACAATACTGGGCGTGTGCGCCCTGTCCGCGACCTCCGCGGAAACAACATGTCTGTTAGTGTCCCCCCCAGATACGGTGGGACAGCCGGGCCCTGAAGGACCCGGGAGGGATTCTCCGGCAGAGCCGGTACCCTCCTGGGGTATTGTTTTGCTAGAAGACATCCTGACTTACTACCCTGTAGACCGGTTTACCCCCCGGTACCCCCCGCGCCGGGTAATACTCAGAGGCTAAGGGTTTGCCGTATGCTAGTGACCGGATTGACGCACCGGCCATTCAGCCCATCACCGTCCGGCGAGGCTTAGGCCTGCGCGCCACTGCTGCTCCTCCCCTCCAGAATATGGAAGGAACAGCAGAGGCGTGAGATGTCGGAATATTGGCCACGGACGGTGGTTTCTCCCCATGCAAGCATAGGAAAAAACCAGCGCCCACGCCCGGGGCACACCGTTCCGAAAACTTCTGTTCCCACCGAATACCTATAAATATTGGAATGGGACCAGTAGTCTCGGACACACGAGGAGGTTTTCCGACCACGTGCCCCAAACAATGCAGAGCCTGTACTATGGCAACCAGACAACTGATAAACATACTTATACATGTTATAGATAAATTACACCCAGATTCAATAGAAATAATCGTGTTGATCACACAGAGATTTGTCCTGGGTGGGAATCGCACCCACGACCTGCAGCGTGAAAGCAAGCATTTACCAATCACGCCAACCTGCACTTCAATACAAATTAAATCTATAAACATCTGTTCAACATCTCGACTTCTATAATAAGTGCATGCTCCGTTAATTAATACTCCATTTGAGATGGCCATTAAAATATTGAAGAAATTAACTGCTTGTATTCATCTTTATATATAAAAATCAATGCCACTTTTCGTTGTAATGTTATAACTCAACAACGCCTTTACCGATTTGGCTAATTTTGGTCTTGAATTATTCGTGGAAGTCCAGGGAAGGTGTGAACGTAGAGAAAATTAAAAATAAATCTTGACAAACTTTTATTACTATGCCTTATACGTAGCGAAGTACGTACGTACCGGGCCGCTAGTTACTTTATATAAAATGTGATGTTTGGCTAGGAAGAGGGCGGAACACTGAGAGATAGAGAAGGTGAGCGTTGATGTATTACAGGCCCTCTTTAACCTACGTCTGAGTCGCAAACCTCAGACTGTCGAGTGTTCCCTCCTCTATCACAATTAAGCTCTGATTTTGGGATAAACAAAAAAATATTAAAAAAAACAAACGATGTATACGTTATTGAATTTATTTACCATTTCTAAAGTTAGAATTAAGGTACATCAATGTAAAAATATAATTTTAAATACAAATGAGTCGCTTTGTTTAATTTTAACATTCCCAAATAAATTCAAAATTCTACTAAATAAAAGTTATTCTAGTATTAGAGCGTGTCTCACTGACAAATCATTACGTCACCTGAAGGCAGATTCATAATGGTAACGCTAAAAATATTACTTTCACCGATTCAAAATGAATGACTTGGTTCGCCTTTAAGTGCACCCTATAAAATTAGTATACCTTAATTAATCGTATAGTGAAATGTTCTTTTCTTTAACATTTTTAACATTTTATTTGATATGCACAATGATATTGTAATTAGGAAGAGTCGCAAAATTCATAAATTATGTGTACCGTCACAGAGAATTTCACTTTTCTCTAATAATGTTTTTTTTGTATGGCAATTCGTGTTTATAATAAATTACCTGATGTATTCAAAACACAAAATCCCTGGACATTTAAAAACAAACTATTTAATTTTCTATTATATAAATGTTATTATTCAGTTGACGACTTTTGAAGGAAAAATTCGATGCTACATTTAAATTAGACCATAATGCAATGTAAAACTCAAAAACTGTGCCCTTTTTTCAGTACTTGGGAATTGTTTCCGAATTAATAATTATGTAAATTGAATTTGTATTAATTATAAGAATATATTTGACCTGTAAAGATTTGTGCGCCGGAAACGGCAGAATATTTTGGACATTTTAAACTGTAACAACCTGTGACAACAATATTCTTACAAATCAATAATTCTATTCTATTCATTTCCTCAATCAATTAATTTGTAATCAACTTTATTATCTTGGCTCTCTGTCCGCCTGTCTGACTATATATAACAACAAATAATAAAAATAAAATTAAAGGAAACTATATTCAACAATTTTAATGACAATCGCGTACATTGGCTTGATACATTAGGTACAGTACGTTGAACACATGTACGTTGTACTTTGCATAGAGATTTAAAAAAATAAACGTTCGGTCTATTTGCGAAAGAGTGTTTTTTTGTGTTCCGAGGATGAACCAGAATTGATAGTTCGATCTGGAAATACTGATTGTGTATAATAACTGCGTAAATAATCACACCCATGTTTATAACTGAAAAAGCAATTCTTTTTAATGTATATTTTTATAATGGCTTAAAAGGCCGATTACGCCGAGGCCTGCAAATATAATCACTGAGGATTAATAAAGACATAGATAAACCACAACCTCTAGTTGAATTATTTGTTTATGCTCGCTCTCAAGCCGCATAATGGATACATCACAGGATATTACAAGTTAGTACCTATATCTAAGTATGATTATATTTAGGTATCTACTTTCTTAGTAATAAACGTCAGATGAACAGAAAAATGTTTGTACACTTGTTGAGCCTAATGACGGCATCGATCTGAGTTTGTTTGTTTATCTGAGTTTAATTTTTAAATACAACTAGACGTAAAATCATATTTTAAGGCGCCCTAAATGTTGGTATATTTATAAATTAAAGTATCTAATGCTATTTCGACAACAACGATGACGTCAACGTGAAAATATCTTGGAACAATAATTTTGAAGGTCATGGCCGTACGAAGTTGTTAGGGGTCATCCATAAGTTATTTCACACGTAAGGGGGAGGTGGTAAATTGAATGTGTATGAGAATGGCAGTTTTTTTAGAAATAGATATAAAGTAATATTAATATTACTCATAGATTACTAGATTTTCACATCCACTTTTACCTTCGTATCCGCCTCCGTTAACCTCCGCCTCCGCTAAGAAAGCCTCCGTTACAATCCTACTTTGTCTCCAAATTCCATAAACAACATTAAATATTTCTTGGGTTCAATAAGTATGTTTTAGATGTAATTAAGTAATCACGACACTTTTATACGGTTACAACAAAATTAAATACAATAACAAATAAGGATTATAACTAAAATAAAAAAGTAGATATTAAAAAGTTGCTTGTAAATAATCAGAAAATGTTAGTATTAATACCTTCTCGTATAGTTAAGTATACTGAATGGTTTTAGGTATTTAGGTACACAATTTTTGATTAAGCTTAGTACTAAATTTATATATGAGCCCCAAGATTTACAAATTGAAATGTTCATTAAATGTAAACATATTTCTTTCAGAAACACCGACGCAGTTATGGGACTTGCCAGACGAACTTATAATCATGATTTTAAAAGATTTCAATTTGACGACACTACATATCGTCCCCGTAGAGCGAAAATTAAATAACTCTGATTTTGTAGTTCTGAGATAAACGCGATTTAGTGTTTTTTTTTTAGTTAATGTACATTTGTAAGAAAATGTGAGACAATTTTACAGCCGGTGTTTTTATATTTTGTGGACCTGATAACCTTTTACATTATGCTTTAACAAACTGAACACTATCTTTAACTATAACTAAATAACAAATAAAAATTCAAGTTGTTTAATTTTGCCACAACTGTTTTTATAACGTAACAACAATTAGCTACTTATTTCGGCTATTTATTTAGTTTTCCTACAACTAAATACATTTGGTAGAGTAAATTTTGGTGAAATAAATGGAGTTATTGAATTTATCAAGCACGAAATATTTTTAAACGGAAAACTTAGTGGTTTTGTACGTTATTATTACTTTGATATTTATTGGTCTCATATGAAATAAAAGCTGTATTATGATATTAATAAAGTTATATTAAGGAATAAATAGAAAAGTAAACTAAAATTTAGAAAAAAGTACTTATCTTGCCACAAACTTAAAAAATAAACATCATCATATCAGCCAAAAGGTCCACAGCTGGACAAAGGCCCAAAATTGCTGGTCTTGCGCTATTCGCATCCAACAGTTTCCAGCGATCCGCACAAGATCATGGGTCCATCTTGTAGGGACCTGCCCACGCTGCGTCTTCCAGTTCGTGGTTACCACTCGAGAACCTTTCTGCTCTAACGGCCGTGGGTTTTACGTTCTATGTGCCCGCCCACTGCCACTTCAGTTTTACAATTCTTTGGGCTATGTCGGTGACTTTGGTTCGCCTGCAGATTCCGACATTTCTGATTCGATATCGCAAGAAAACTCCGAGCATAGCCCTCTCCATTGCTCTTTGGGTGTCCTTGAGCCTTCTAATAAGGCTCATAGTGAGCGACCACGTCTCTGGTCTGTCATCAAGTCATCACTGGAAACACACACTGGGTGAAGACTTTCAACTTGAGACACTGCGGTATTTTGGACGACAAGATGTTACGTAGTTTCCCGAACGCTGCCCAGCCGAGTTGGATTCTACGATGGACCACCTTCTAGAAGTTAGAACGACCTAGTTGGATGGTCTGTACTAGGTAAATATAGTTTTCTACAACTTCGCGTGCAGAGTCTCCAACCTTCAATTGAGTGGGTTTGGAGGTTTGGCATGATTTTCGTCTTATCCATGTTCCTTTTCAGGGCCACTTATTAAGAAACTCTACTGAGGTCATAGAGCATTGTACCGAAATCTTCCATGGTCTCAGCCATGACTACTATATCATCGGCAAATCGTAAGTGAGTGATATACTCGCCATTGACCAGAAGCTTGAAGACATCTTCCAATGCAGCGACGAACACTTTCGGAGATGTAACATCTTCCTGCCTCACACCTCGCTGCAAGTGGATAGGTTTCGAGTTTTGGTCCTGGAGTCGCACTAACATTGTGGCGTTTTCATACAAATACTTTAACACCTCGATTTACCGGTAGTAGATTTGGCACCTTAGGAGAGACCACAGCCCAGGTTTCGATAATCTAAGGCTTTCTCATAGTCCACAAACGCTAAGCACAGTGGCTTGTTATACTTTTTGACTTCTTATGTATAACTTGCCGTAGCGTATGTATATGGTCTATGGTGCTAAAGACTTTTTGGATACCGGCTTGTTCGGGAGGCTGGAAATCATCAAATGGCTCAGCAGTGTGATGGGTCAATAATTCTTCAATAGGGTTTTGTCGCTCTCTTTGAAGGAGAGCACACACTTCTGTCACACTTCTGTGCCATGCTTGTGGTGTTTGAATGTCAGTATGACGGAGTTAAATAACTTCTGAAAGGCCCGTAGGATTGGTGTACCATCCGCCTTCAGAAGCTCTGCTGAAACTCCATCATCACCAAGAGCCTTGTTGTTCTTAAGTTGTCTGAGAGCCATTTTAATCTCGTACAGGCTGACGTCCGGGTGTCTTCAGTGTAATGTCGGGTTGGTCATGCTCCATCCAAGACATGACTTTTGGCAGGTGACTGCGTTGTCGTATATAACTGTCCATAGAATTCTCAATCTCTCACAGCAACTCCGGTTTAGACGTGACGATTGTCGTGCATCCTCAGTCTTCAGCTACGTCAGTTGGGTTTGTCCAACAGACAGATCTCTTACGAACACTTTAGAGCCTTTGTTCCGCTCGATGGCTTCTTTAATACTACTTGTATTAAATTGACGCGTGTCGTGAGTCAAAGACTTTGAGATCTGTCTGTTGAGCAGCCGGTATATAGTAGCATCATCTGAGGATGTCAGAACCATTTTCCGTATTACTTCCATAAGTTGCAGGGCAAAGTCTGTTTGTACGCTGGGCCTTGAAGACCTTCAACTCAGCTGTTTGGACAGCTTCTACGAGCCTGTCGTAGTATGAGTCCACTTCCTCGCAGTCTGCTAGGCATTCGAAACAGTTTCGCAGTTCGAGCTGAAATGGTGGGTTTTGGACGTGGATTGGTAAAGGTCGGCGCGTAGACTTTATCAGTCTGGACCTCTGGAGCTAGACATTAGATTCAATGAGCCTCTCACCAGTCTGTGATCGCTCCCGGTTTTAACCGCATTGATCACAGAGACGTCATTAAACGTCTGTCGTCTCGTCGACAAGATAAAGTCTATCTCATTTTTGTTTTTGCCATCGGGGCTCACCCAGGTCCATTTGCGGCGATCCAGCTTCCTGAAAAAGGAATTCATCATAAAGAGTCCCTCCTTCTCCATGTCGGCCAACATTTGGCCCCGAGGGTTCCGGTCTCCAGTTCCAAATTGCCCCACTCTCAGCTCATTCCCGAATCGTTTACCCAGCTTCGCGTTAAAGTCCCCCATGACCACAGTGAAATAAGTGTTAGAGGTATGTATGGCTCTAGAAATATCCTCATACATGACCTCAAACTCATCGTCGGAGTGCGTTGAAGTCGGCGCGTAAACCTGTATGACCTTCAACGAATACGTTATAAGTTACGTTATAAGGTATGCCGCCCTAGTCGACACACTCTCGAGTTTCACTACGTTCCTTGTGGACGAGGGACTTTTGAACTATGAACCCAACATCACCTTGGAACAGTTGGTCGCCCTCGCATCGAAATGTAGCAGGTTCCCGGATTTTAGGATTATCGTGGGGAGGACACGATATTCCTAATAACTCTCTTTGGACTTCAGACAAACCTATGATATCCCAATGTAACCTGCTCAGTTCCTTCTCCAGTTCAATGATATTCTGTGAGTGTTACATGTTGCCAGGGCCAGACGTTGTCGGTTTTGGTAACACGGCATCTGCCGGGGATTTTTAGCACCCCGGTTTCTTTTTCCTTATTTCCTGTTTCTATTCCTGAATCTGTTATCCCAGCGATTGTGATATTGTGTTCCATAATTCTTCTATCAGGGTGGGAGTAATTGGTCAATAGGGATTTCAATAAAAGCTCAAGTTGTTTTAATATTACTTGTGTCATCTTTAGAATCTCTCGACAAAATCGGGTTTATTCGTTCAAATCTCTTAACTCTTTTTTTCTTCTTAGCCAGTGAAATATTGATGTCTATTAAAGAACTAAGTTTCGTTTTTATATTATTTTCTTCTTTTGTGTCCGGATTCCATGTAGATCCAGAATCAGAAAGAGGTTCTTCATGAAATGAGACTTGACCCTCTGATTACCTTTGATGACAACTTAATTTATTTAATTTTATTTGCCTATCATCTTATAATTAATCATTATCTAGTTGTAGAAGAAATAAATAACATCAAGTATTAATAAATTAGGTACGTTATATCAGAATCCTGAATCGCAGAATTAAATAAATAGAGTTATTTAGTTTTCCTAGAACTAAGTTAGTTTTGTGAAAGAATTTATAAGTTGAGGAAAAATTCAACAACTCAAATTATTTAATTTATTTGACATTCATCTTGTCATTGACCACAGTTATTGATTTATTTACTGAGTTATTTAGTTTTCCTTTAAAAAAATTGTGTTTGTCTGAAGATATTTATTATTCCATCTGTCATGACCTGTCTGACAAAAATGGCTATATCTTTGGAACGGAATAAGATACGAAAACGCCTGTAAGGCTCAAATATGCGGCAGGTTTTAGGTGTTTTGAAAATAGGATAAAGTCAATTTCGCCAAAATCGGAGTTATTTAATTTTCCAACTACGGGGACGATATGATGTACAATACCTGTAGAGGATTCAGACAGATGTTCCGTAATAGAGGACTGATCACGAAGCTCATCTTGTCAATGAACGTGTGGTCTACGGTCAAAACTCTACACTTAAACACTTTTAGAGGTTTATCACACCATTTGATACAGCTCAATATGCGTGGGGTTCCTGATTTATGTGCGACCGAACTGATACCAGCTCTGGACCAGTTGAAAAGCTTAAAAAGACTTGATGTTTCTTACATGGATATAGTTATGGAAGACCTTCTAGTAATACCCGACATTTGCTCCACTCTAATAGATATTGCGGTGAATTTTATATTTTTGTATCATAACACAGAGTCTACTCATTGTCTATCATCTGATGCCTTGTTGAAGTACCAAAAACTATTTCAACAATTCGAAAATATACATTTTGTAGGAGACAAGTATAATCTGTTACGATCTACGTTACCACTTATCGTAATAAAGAATGCTAAATTAAACAATTTGACTTACAGTATACCACGATATTATATACATAAGTGTCTACCGTTTTATACCTTTGAAGGAGAACTACCTTCAAGCAATATGGTCTTACCAGAAGTCCGATTTAATAACCTCGCTATATATCTAGCAGATTTTTATTATACAGATAATTCTGACATTAAACTGAATTCGTTTCAAGATAATAGTGTTGTTAGGGAAATGGTTCTTTCAAATTTTAATAAATATACAATGTTAATCATTAGTAAGGTGAAGACGGAAATACGCCGGAAAATTTACTTGACGGTACATGTGTATCCTTTAACACAATTATACAATGATTTCTTTAAGCAAGAGTTTAATGTGATTCCTCAATGTCTCTCAACATGCACAGCGTTCTCAAATAGTTCCGTTATTTTATAAATTAACAAAGAAACTATTATAGATTACGATTATTTATCATACTTTGTAAAGGAATTCCTGTCCTACAACTTTGAAACACCGTGTCATAGACCAGCACCGGATGCTTATGACAGTTTCCACTCATATATCGAAAATCCGAAGGATATTGAACATTTCATCAAAATGGAAGATTGCAAAATGTAGAAACAGAAATAGTGTTAGATTACGATGATATGTTCAAAGATAAATCACGAATTAGATTGAGTCTAGATTTTCAAATATTCTATAATAACTCATTAGTACTGTCAGCGAACAGCGACTATTTAAAGAAACTAACTTATCTAAGTTTATCTGCTGAGTACGGTTGCAAATCAGAATATAATCCAGACTTTTTCCCAATCCTCTTTGAGTGTTGTACCAATCTAGTAACATTGAATGCAGAACTTGTTTGCACTCCAAAAACAAGGCCATATATTGCTACTTCCCTACCATTAAGTACATCCTTTAAGAATATACGAATAACAGACTGTAGACATGATTTCGAAGCTTTATTTTCAGCATTCAGTCGGTGTAAGACTTTAGAAAATATTTGTTTATTGGATACATATTCGTTTACAACGGACAGTAATAGATTACCAACACCCTTAAACTATGAACTAGCTGATCCTAGTCAAACACTAGAACATTGTACTAATGTGTATAATATTCATATATTAATACCTATGTCCGAAGAAACTATACAGAGACGTTTACAGATGTTTAATGATGCAAAAGAAAAGTATGGGAGGAATACCAAGGTTGTTTTAGGGACATATCGGAACCCTAACCATTTAATTTATCATCCATTTTTGGATGTATTCAACCTGTGCCTATTAAAATTTTGAAAAATATTCACATGTAAATTATTTATCGCCTTATAATGGTATTGCTACTGGTCACGAAGGCCTAGGCAAGTAAGCCATTCGGTTGAACAAACAAACGAAATATTTTTGACTAACATAATTACATATAATAAATATTTTGGGACAACTAACACACTGCCATCTGGTCCTAAACAATGCAGAGCCTGTACTATGGCAATCAGACAACTGATTAAGATACTTATACATGTTATAGATAAATTACACCCAGATTCAATAGAAATAATCGTGTTGATCACACAAAGATTTGTCCTGGGTGGGAATCGCACCCACGACCTGCAGCGTGAAAGCTAGCATTTACCAACCACGTCAACCTTACCAAATTCAATCTACCATCATTCTTTAATTGTACATGCTTCGTTAATTAATACTCCATTTGAGA
Organism: Pseudoips prasinana; assembly: GCA_951640165.1. Lineage (NCBI taxonomy): Eukaryota > Metazoa > Arthropoda > Insecta > Lepidoptera > Nolidae > Pseudoips > Pseudoips prasinana. Next base: position 3,404,989 of record OX621264.1, read on the forward strand.
TAGCCATTAAAAATTCTAATAAATTAACTAAATACTTTAATGACTTTATTTACAACATGTAACGTAATTAACGCACACCCTCAAACACCCCAATTAGAATATAATGTTGGAATCATAATACATACACCGAATTTTTTATTTAACATGTATATGCATTGTTATTTATTAAATTAGTTTCTTTATTTTATATTGAATTATGGAATTTGTATGAATACAAATAAAACTGCTATTTCAAAATTCTTATTACTTTGACTTACGATCCATTTCAATTTGTTTTGACAGTACAGGGTTAATATGACAATAATTTCCGCAATTTTAATTATATTTGGAATAAAAAATTACCTTTATTAAAAATGATATAAATCGATTCAGTAAACGATTCTGAACAAACTATTTTCAGGATGTGCGTTAATTAAGTTACATGCTGTATGTAATGTTTGGCTAGGAAGAGGGGGGACCTCTGAGAGATAGAGAAGGTGCGTTGATGCATCGCAGGCCGTCTTAAACCTCCGTATGAGTCGCAAATCTCAGACTCTGTCGAGTGATCCCCCCTCTATCACAATTATTAATTAGGTCTTGTATTGTAATAAACAAGGAATTATTAAAAATATATATAATATATATAAGAAATGATGTATATGAAATTTAATTAATTTACCATTTATAAACTTAGAATAACGGTAGGTACACAAATGTAAAAATATAATTTTAAATACAGATATAAATGAACCACTTCATTTAATTTTAATATTCCAGAATCAATTCAAAATACTACTAAATAAAAATTATATATGATCATTGTTAACAGGTATTAACGCGACTAACCTTATTGTTATTTTCCCGACGTTTCCACCAAGTTGCATTGATCGTGGTCACGCTGCGACATGTTCTCTGACCCTGTCTGCGATGGTCCGCTTAGTACTAAGCGGACCATCGCGGACAGGGTCAGAGAACATGTCGCAGCGGTAAACAAGCGCCAGACTAGCAAGTCAGCAGTTGCCGAACATTTATTACAACCCGGCACTAATCACTGGATTGATTTTGATCAGCCACAAGGCCTTTCCACCGAGCGTCACTACTACCTACTCGCGACTTGTGCGTGAAGCCCTTGAAATTAAGAAATACAACAATTTCAATCGGGAGGATGGTTTCAAATTCAATTGATGGTTTAACACCGATCGTAACTACTAAATTGATGAACTGATTATAATATTAGCAAGAATTGGAACACTTATTTCATTGAGAAGATGGAAATAAGTATTGTTAATGTTCCCAGAATACTGGCAGAATTACCACACTGTATGGCATTACTCATTTGTTGGACAAAATATAAGCCAGCATTCCGGGAACGTGTCGCCTCAACAAGGGGTGTAGTTATTAATATGTCTTCTATACTAATATTATAAAGAGGTAACGTTTGTGAGTTTGTGACGTTGTAAGGGGTAATCTCTGGATCTGCTGAAGCAATTTTCAAAATTATTTCATTAATAGAAAGCTACGTTATTGTGAAGTGTCGTAGGCTATGATTCGTCATCATAATTTTTATTTATCCCGTACAAGTATAACCCGAAGTATTACACGGGACAAACGGGCAGGGACAAAAATATTTATAACGCGGCAGGAAGCCCGCGGGGACTGCTAGTTATAGATAATTTTAGCCGTTGGGCCCGTCGGCCATAATGTTTCTACCCCAACAGGCAAGTCTTTATTGAGAAGATTAGTAGATATTCTATACACATTCACACTCAAATCCCCAAGAACACACTCATAGACATACACACACTCACACACTTGTAATAATACTTTTATAACATTCTTAAACTTAAGTAAAATGTCTGAAAAATTGTTTTCAGTTTAAGATGTTAAAAATGTTAATATAATAAATAAAATCATACTTAATAATAAATACAATTATTAAAAATATTTTCGAAAATGAATGATTAAAACAGCGCCATCTATTGGGATTGTCCGATCTCAGTATTGGGATTCCAGCCGTTGTTAGCCGTGTAGGTTTCGGTAAGATGGCGTTAAAAGCGTCTTAAGTGCGTTCAGAAATATCGAATGGATTGTATAATTTCGAGTCACAGAACCACGGTGGCGGAGCGGTTAACGCACATCGTCCCAACTGACAAAGTAAATTATAATATTAACATTTTTATAATGGCTTAAAAGGCCGATTACGCCGAGGCCTGTAAGCAAAAAAATATAATCACTGAGGTTCGTAGACAGAGAAACTAACTGGTTTCTCTGTCTACGCTGAGGATCAATAAAGACATAAACAAACCACTAAGTACCTCTAGTTTAATTATTTGTTTATGCCCGCTCACAAGCCGCATAATGGATACATCACAGGATATTACAAGTTAGTATATCTAAGTACAATTATATGTAGGTATTTAGGTATCTACTTTCTTAGTAATAAACCTCAGATGAACAGAAAAATATTTGTACACTTGTTGAGCCTAATCACGGCATCGATCTGAGTAAAGTGTTTATCTGAGTTTAATTTTTAAATACAACTAGACGTAAAATCCTATTTTAAGGCGCCCCAGGCTCTAATAGTGACCTAAAAGTTAGTATATTTATTGATTAAAGCATCTAATGTTATTTCGACAACAACGCCGACGATGACGTCAACATGAAAATACGGACGTACGGAGTTGTTAGGGGTCATCCATAAGTTATTTCACACGATAAGGGGGAGGTGATAAGTAAAAATAATATTAATATTACTCATATATTACAAATTTTTCGCAACCACTTTTACCTTCGTATCCGCCTCCGTTAACCTCCGTCTCCGCCTCCGCTAAGAAGGCCTCCATTACAATCCTACTTTGTCTTCAAATTCCATTAATAACATTAAATATTTCTTGGGTTTAATAGGTATGTTTTAGAAGTAATTAAGTAATCACGACACTTTTATACGGTTACAACAAAATTAAATACAATAACAAATAAAGATTATAACTAAAATAAAAAGTAGACTTTAAAAAGGTGCTTGTAAATAATTAGAATATGTTAGTATTAATACCTACTCGTATAGTTAAGTATACTGAATGATTTCTAGATATTTAGGTACACAATTTTTGATTAAGCTTCGTAAGCACTAAATTTATTTATGAGCCCCAAGATTTACAAATTGAAATGTTCATTAAATGTAAACATATTTCTTTCAGCAACAACGATGCAGTTATGGGACTTGCCAGACGAAATGAATGAATCATGATATTAAAAGATTTCAATTTGATGACACTACATTATGATGTACAATACCTGTAGAGGATTCAGACAGATGTTCCGTAATAGAGGACTGATCACGAAGCTCAGCTTGTCAATGAATGTGTGGTCCACGGTCAAAACTCTACATTTAAACACTTTTAGAGGTTTATCACACCATTTGATACAGCTCAATATGCGTGGGGTTCCTGATTTATGTGCGACCGAACTGATACCAGCTCTGGACCAGTTGAAAAGCTTAAAAAGACTAGATGTTTCTTACACGGATATAGTTATAGAAGACCTTCTAGTAATACCCGACATTTGCCCCACTCTAATAGATATTGCGGTGAATTTTATGTTTTTGCAACAAAATACAGAGTCTACTCATTATCTATCATCTGATGCTTTTTTGAACTACCAAAAACTATTTCAAAAATTCGAAAGTATACATTTTGTAGGAGACAAGTGTAATCTGTTACGATCTACGTTACCACTTATCGTAATAAAGAATGCTAAATTAAACAATTTAACTTACAGTATACCACGATATTATATAGGTACATAAAAGTCTACCGTTTTATACCTTTGAAGGAGAACTACCTTCAAGCAATATGGTCTTACCAGAAGTCAGTTTTAATAACCTGGCTATATATCTATCAGATTTTTATTATACAGATAATTCTGACACTGAACTGAATTCATTTTAAGATAATAGTGTTATTAGGGAAATGGTTCGTTCAAATTTTAACAAATTTACAATGTTAATCATTAGTAAGGTGAAGACTCCTAGACGCCGGAAAATTTCTTTGACGGTACATGTGTATCCTTTGACACAATTATACAATGATTTCTTTAAGCAAGAGTTTAATGTGATTCCTCAATGTCTCTCAACATGCACAGCATTCTCAAATAGTTCCGTTATTTTATTCATTAACAAAGAAACTATTATAGATTACGATTATTTATCATACTTTGTAAAGGAATTCCTGTCTTACAACTTTGAAACACCGTGTCATAGCCCAGCACCGGATGCTTATGACAGTTTCCACTCATATATCGAAGATCCGAAGGATATTGAACATTTTAATCAAAATGGAAGATTGCAAAATATAGAAACAGAAATAGTGCTAGATTACGATGATATGTTCAAAGATAAATCACGAATTAGATTGAGTCTAGATTTCCAAATATTCTATAAAAACTCAATAGTTCTGTCAGCAAACAGCGACTATTTAAAGAAACTAACTTATCTAAGTTTATCTGCCAAGTACGGTTGCAAATCAGAATACAGTCCAGACTTTTTCCAAATCCTCTTTCAGTATTGTACCAATCTGGTTACGTTGAATGTAGAACTTGATCACACTCCAAAACCAAGGCCATATATTTCTACTTCTCTACCATTAAGTACATCCTTAAAAAATATACGAATAAAAGACTGTAGACATGATTTCGAAGCTTTATTTTCCGCATTCAGTCGGTGTAAGACTTTAGAAAATATTTGTTTATTGGATACATATTCGTTTACAACGGACAGTAATAGATTACCAACACCCTTAAACTATGAACTAGCTGATCCTAGTCAAATACTAGAACATTGTACTAATGTGTATAATATTCATATATTAATACCTATGTCCGAAGAAACTATACAGAGACATTTACAGATGTTTAATGATGCAAAAGAAAAGTATGGGAGGAATACCAAGGTTGTTTTAGGGACATATCGGAACCCTAACCATTTAATTTATCATCCATTTTTGGATGTATTCAACCTGTGCCTATTAAAATTTTGAAAAAAAAATCACATGTAAATTATTTATCGCCTTATAATGGTATTGCTACTGGTCTAGAAGGCCTAGGCAAGTAAGCCATTCGGTTGAACAAACAAACGAAATATTTTTGACTAACATAATTACATATAATAAATATCTTGGGACAACTAACACACTGCCATCTGGTCCCAAACAATGCAGAGCCTGTACTATGCCAACCAGACAACTGATAAACATACTTATACATGTTATAGATAAATTACACCCAGATACAATAGAAAGTATCTGTTGATCACACAAAGATTTGTCCTGGGTGGGAATCGCACCCACGACCTGCAGCGTGAAAGCAAGCATTTACCAATCACGCCAACCTGCACTTCAATACAAATTAAATCTATAAACATCTGTTCAACATCTCGACTTCTATAATAAGTGCATGCTCCGTTAATTAATACTCCATTTGAGATGGCCATTAAAATATTGAAGAAATTAACTGCTTGTATTCATCTTTATATATAAAAATCAATGCCACTTTTCGTTGTTATGTTATAACTCAACAACACCTTTACCGATTTGGCTAATTTTGGTCTTGAATTATTCGTGGAAGTCCAGGGAAGGTGTGAACGTAGAGAAAATTAAAAATAAATCTTGACAAACTTTTATTACTATGCCTTATACGTAGCGAAGTACGTACGTACCGGGCCGCTAGTTACTTTATATATGTAATGTTTGGCTAGGAAGAGGGCGGAACACTGAGAGATAGAGAAGGTGAGCGTTGTGTATTACAGGCCCTCTTTAACCTACGTCTGAGTCGCAAACCTCAGACTGTCGAGTGTTCCCTCCTCTATCACAATTAAGCTCTGATTTTGGGATAAACAAAAAATTATTAAAAAAAACAAACGATGTATACGTTATTGAATTTATTTACTATTTCTGAAGTTAGAATTAAGGTACACCAATGTAAAAATATAATTTTAAAAACAAATATAAATGAGTCGCTTTGTTTAATTTTAACATTCCCAAATCAATTCCAAATACTACTAAATAAAAGTTATTCTAGTATTAGAGCGTATCTCAATGACAAATCATTACGTCATCTGAAGGCAGATTCATAATGGTAACGCTAAGAATATTATTTTCACCGATTCGAAAATAATGACTTGGTTCGCCTTTAAGTGCACCCTATAAAATTAGTATACCTTACTTATTCGTATATTGAAATGTTCTTTTCTTTAACATTCATTTCCTCAATGAATTAATTTGTAATCAACTCTATTATCTTGGCTCTCTGTCCGTCTGTCTTACTATATATAACGACAAATAATAAAAATAAAATTAAAGGAAACTATAATCAACAATTTTAATGACAATCGCGTACATTGGCTTGATACATTAGGTACAGAACGTTGAACACATTAAGTACAGACGCCAGCACATCAAGCTACCCCAATCTGTCAAATTTCTCCAATTGAAAGTGAACCTTATACTTTCGTGATAAAGTTGAAAATCTATTAAATAAATTTGATAGATTGGGGTTGCTGGATGTGCTGGCGACTGTACGTTGTACGTTGCATAGAGATATAAAAAAATAAACGTTCGGTCTATCTGCGAAAGAGTGTTTTTTTTGTGTTCCGGGGATGAACCACATGAATTGATAGTTCGATCTGGAAATACTGATTGTGTATAATAACTGCGTAAATAATCACACCCATGTTTATAACTGAAAGAACAATTATTTTTAATATATATTTTTATAATGGCTTAAAAGGCCGATTACGCCGAGGCCTGTAAATATAATCACTGAGGATTAATAAAGACATAGATAAACCACTACTTCTAGTTTAATTATTTGTTTATGCTCGCTCACAAGCCGCATAATGGATACATCACAGGATATTACAAGTTAGTATATCTGTGTCTGATTATATGTAGGTATTTAGGTATCTACTTTCTTAATAATAAACCTCAGATGAACAGAAAAATGTTTGTACACTTGTTGAGCCTAATCACGGCATCGATCTGAGTAAAGTGTTTATCTGAGTTTAATTTTTAAATACAACTAAAAGTTGGTATATTTATAAATTAAAGCATCTAATGTTATTTAGACAACTACGCAGACGATGACGTCAACATGAATATATCTTGAGACAATAATTTTGAAGGTCATGGCCGTACGGAGTTGTTAGGGGTCATCCATAAGCTATTTCACACGATAAGGGGGAGATGATAAGAGGAATGTGTGTGAGAATGGCAGTTTTTTTAGAAATGGATAAAAATAATATTAATATTACTCATAGATTACTATTTTGTCACATCCACCTTCACCTTCGTATCCGCCTCCGCTAAAAAGGTCTCCGTTACAACCTTAGTTGGTCTCCAAATTCCATAAACAACATTAAATACTTCTTGGGTTTAATAAGTATGTTTTTGAAGTAGTTAAGTAATCACGACACTTTTATACGGTTACAACAAAATTAAATACAATAACAAATAAAGATTATAACTAAAATAAAAAGTAGACTTTAATAAGTTGCTTGTAAATAATCAGAATATGTTAGTATTAATACCTACTCGTATAGTTAAGTATACTGAATGATTTCTAGATATTTAGGTATACAATTTTTGATTAAGCTTAGTAAGTACTAAATTTATTTATGAGCCCCAAGATTTATAAATTGAAATGTTCATTAAATGTAAACATATTTCTTTCAGCAACTACGTTGCAGTTATGGGACTTTCCAGACGAACTTATAATCATGGTCTTAAAAGATTTCAATTTCACGACACTTCATATGATGTACAATACCTGTAGAGGATTCAGACAGATGTTCCGTAATAGAGGACTGATCACGAAGCTCAGCTTGTCAATGAACGTGTGGTCCACGGTCAAATCTCTACACTTAAACACTTTTAGAGGTTTATCACACCATTTGATACAGCTCAATATGCGTGGGATTCCTGATTTATGTGCGACCGAACTGATACCAGCTCTTGACCAGTTGAAAAGCTTAAAAAGACTAGATGTTTCTTACACGGATATAGTTATAGAAGACCTTCTAGTAATACCCGACATTTGCCCCACTCTAATAGATATTGCGGTGAATTTTATATTTTTGCAACAAAACACAGAGTCTACTCATTATCTATCATCTGATGCTTTGTTGAAGTACCAAAAACTATTTCAAAAATTTGAAAATTTACATTTTGTAGGAGACAAGTGTAATCTGTTACAATCTACGTTACCACTTATCGTAATAAAAAATGCTAAATTAAACAATTTGACTTACAGTATACCACGATATTATAAACATAAGTGTCTACCGTTTTATACCTTTGAAGGAGAACTAACTTCAAGCAATATGGTCTTACCAGAAGTCAGTTTTAATAACCTCGCTATATATCTATTAGATTTTTATTATACAGATAATTCTGACATTGAACTGAATTCGTTTCAAGATAATAGTGTTATTAGGGAAATGGTTCATTCAAATTTTAATAAATATACAATGTTAATTATTAGTAAGGTGAAAGAGACTCTTAGTCGCCGGAAAATTTCTTTGACGGTACATGTGTATCCTTTGACACAATTATACAATGATTTCTTTAAGCAAGAGTTTAATGTGATTCCTCAATGTCTCTCAACATGCACAGCATTCTCAAATAGTTCCGTTATTTTATTCATTAACAAAGAAACTATTATAGATTACGATTATTTATCATACTTTGTAAAGGAATTCCTGTCTTACAACTTTGAAACACCGTGTCATAGCCCAGCACCGGATGCTTATGACAGTTTCCACTCATATATCGAAGTTCCGAAGGATATTGAACATTTTAATCAAAATGGAAGATTGCAAAATGTAGAAACAGAAATAGTGCTAGATTACGATGCTATGTTCAAAGATAAATCACGAATTAGATTGAGTCTAGATTTCCAAATATTCTATAAAAACTCAATAACTCTGTCAGCAAACAGCGACTATTTAAAGAAACTAACTTATCTAAGTTTATCTGCCAAGTACGGTTGCAAATCAGAATACAGTCCAGACTTTTTCCAAATCCTCTTTCAGTGTTGTACCAATTTGGTTACATTGAATTTAGAACTTGATCACACTCCAAAAACAAGGCCATATATTTCTACTTCTCTACCATTAAGTACATCCTTAAAAAATATACGAATAAAAGACTGTAGACACGATTTCAAAGCTTTATTTTCCGCATTCAGTCGGTGTAAGACTTTAGAAAATATTTGTTTATTGGATCAATATTCTTCGTTCGCAACGGGCGATTATGGATTACCAACACCCTTAAACTACGAACTAGCTGATCCTAGTCATATACTAGAACATTGTACTAATGTGTATAATATTCATATATTAATACCTATGTCCGAAGAAACTATACAGAGACGTTTACAGATGTTTAATGATGCAAAAGAAAAGTATGGGAGGAATACCAAGGTTGTTTTAGGGACATATCGGAACCCTAACCATTTAATTTATCATCCATTTTTGGATGTATTCAACCTGTGCCTATTAAAATTTTGAAAAATATTCACATGTAAATTATTTATCGCCTTATAATGGTATTGCTACTGGTCACGAAGGCCTAGGCAAGTAAGCCATTCGGTTGAACAAACAAACGAAATATTTTTGACTAACATAATTACATATAATAAATATTTTGGGACAACTAACACACTGCCATCTGGTCCTAAACAATGCAGAGCCTGTACTATGGCAATCAGACAACTGATTAAGATACTTATACATGTTATAGATAAATTACACCCAGATTCAATAGAAATAATCGTGTTGATCACACAAAGATTTGTCCTGGGTGGGAATCGCACCCACGACCTGCAGCGTGAAAGCTAGCATTTACCAACCACGTCAACCTTACCAAATTCAATCTACCATCATTCTTTAATTGTACATGCTTCGTTAATTAATACTCCATTTGAGATAGCCATTAAAAATTCTAATAAATTAACTAAATACTTTAATGACTTTATTTACAACATGTAACGTAATTAACGCACACCCTCAAACACCCCAATTAGAATATAATGTTGGAATCATAATACATACACCGAATTTTTTATTTAACATGTATATGCATTGTTATTTATTAAATTAGTTTCTTTATTTTATATTGAATTATGGAATTTGTATGAATACAAATAAAACTGCTATTTCAAAATTCTTATTACTTTGACTTACGATCCATTTCAATTTGTTTTGACAGTACAGGGTTAATATGACAATAATTTCCGCAATTTTAATTATATTTGGAATAAAAAATTACCTTTATTAAAAATGATATAAATCGATTCAGTAAACGATTCTGAACAAACTATTTTCAGGATGTGCGTTAATTAAGTTACATGCTGTATGTAATGTTTGGCTAGGAAGAGGGGGGACCTCTGAGAGATAGAGAAGGTGCGTTGATGCATCGCAGGCCGTCTTAAACCTCCGTATGAGTCGCAAATCTCAGACTCTGTCGAGTGATCCCCCCTCTATCACAATTATTAATTAGGTCTTGTATTGTAATAAACAAGGAATTATTAAAAATATATATAATATATATAAGAAATGATGTATATGAAATTTAATTAATTTACCATTTATAAACTTAGAATAACGGTAGGTACACAAATGTAAAAATATAATTTTAAATACAGATATAAATGAACCACTTCATTTAATTTTAATATTCCAGAATCAATTCAAAATACTACTAAATAAAAATTATATATGATCATTGTTAACAGGTATTAACGCGACTAACCTTATTGTTATTTTCCCGACGTTTCCACCAAGTTGCATTGATCGTGGTCACGCTGCGACATGTTCTCTGACCCTGTCTGCGATGGTCCGCTTAGTACTAAGCGGACCATCGCGGACAGGGTCAGAGAACATGTCGCAGCGGTAAACAAGCGCCAGACTAGCAAGTCAGCAGTTGCCGAACATTTATTACAACCCGGCACTAATCACTGGATTGATTTTGATCAGCCACAAGGCCTTTCCACCGAGCGTCACTACTACCTACTCGCGACTTGTGCGTGAAGCCCTTGAAATTAAGAAATACAACAATTTCAATCGGGAGGATGGTTTCAAATTCAATTGATGGTTTAACACCGATCGTAACTACTAAATTGATGAACTGATTATAATATTAGCAAGAATTGGAACACTTATTTCATTGAGAAGATGGAAATAAGTATTGTTAATGTTCCCAGAATACTGGCAGAATTACCACACTGTATGGCATTACTCATTTGTTGGACAAAATATAAGCCAGCATTCCGGGAACGTGTCGCCTCAACAAGGGGTGTAGTTATTAATATGTCTTCTATACTAATATTATAAAGAGGTAACGTTTGTGAGTTTGTGACGTTGTAAGGGGTAATCTCTGGATCTGCTGAAGCAATTTTCAAAATTATTTCATTAATAGAAAGCTACGTTATTGTGAAGTGTCGTAGGCTATGATTCGTCATCATAATTTTTATTTATCCCGTACAAGTATAACCCGAAGTATTACACGGGACAAACGGGCAGGGACAAAAATATTTATAACGCGGCAGGAAGCCCGCGGGGACTGCTAGTTATAGATAATTTTAGCCGTTGGGCCCGTCGGCCATAATGTTTCTACCCCAACAGGCAAGTCTTTATTGAGAAGATTAGTAGATATTCTATACACATTCACACTCAAATCCCCAAGAACACACTCATAGACATACACACACTCACACACTTGTAATAATACTTTTATAACATTCTTAAACTTAAGTAAAATGTCTGAAAAATTGTTTTCAGTTTAAGATGTTAAAAATGTTAATATAATAAATAAAATCATACTTAATAATAAATACAATTATTAAAAATATTTTCGAAAATGAATGATTAAAACAGCGCCATCTATTGGGATTGTCCGATCTCAGTATTGGGATTCCAGCCGTTGTTAGCCGTGTAGGTTTCGGTAAGATGGCGTTAAAAGCGTCTTAAGTGCGTTCAGAAATATCGAATGGATTGTATAATTTCGAGTCACAGAACCACGGTGGCGGAGCGGTTAACGCACATCGTCCCAACTGACAAAGTAAATTATAATATTAACATTTTTATAATGGCTTAAAAGGCCGATTACGCCGAGGCCTGTAAGCAAAAAAATATAATCACTGAGGTTCGTAGACAGAGAAACTAACTGGTTTCTCTGTCTACGCTGAGGATCAATAAAGACATAAACAAACCACTAAGTACCTCTAGTTTAATTATTTGTTTATGCCCGCTCACAAGCCGCATAATGGATACATCACAGGATATTACAAGTTAGTATATCTAAGTACAATTATATGTAGGTATTTAGGTATCTACTTTCTTAGTAATAAACCTCAGATGAACAGAAAAATATTTGTACACTTGTTGAGCCTAATCACGGCATCGATCTGAGTAAAGTGTTTATCTGAGTTTAATTTTTAAATACAACTAGACGTAAAATCCTATTTTAAGGCGCCCCAGGCTCTAATAGTGACCTAAAAGTGTTCTGCTAATGCCTTTTCTCACCACGATCTTCTCTTCCTTTCATATAAAATTCGCCCTCCTAAGCTTAAACCTAAAATTATTCTACAACGCAGTTTTGGTGGTATGGACTTGGATCGTCTCCGAGCCGATGCAGTTCGCATAGATTGGTCTCCCCTATTAACAGCAGAATCTATTGAAGAACAGGTTAGCATATTCAATGCAAAATTAATAAATCTTTATGATGTACATGCTCCTATTCGTGCAATTAAAGTCAAACACTTACCTGCGCCGTGGCTTAGCAGCGAGATAAAGGATCTTCTCGTCAAAAAAGCGTTAGCTAAATCTCGATTCACAAGCCGACCTAGTGAATACAATCGAGAAAAATATGTTGCTTTAAGAAATCATTCCAATAAGGTGTGTAGGAGTGCACAACGCCGACATATTCACAACTCCGTCGAAAATGGAGATCCTAGCAAAGTTTGGAAATTTCTAAGATCATTGGGAGTTGGAAAATCTCGAAATGACGCTACTCTGAATAAACAAGATATTGACTCCTTAAATAAACATTTCTCTTCCTCGCCCAATTTTGACAGGGCAACTAAAGCCAGTACTTTAAAATATCTTTCATCTATTCCTCCTCCCAACTATTCTCCTTTTACTTTTTGTCCATTTACTGATTGTGACGTAAAGAAGAGTATTGTATCCATTACGTCTAATGCCGTTGGAGATGACGGCATCACCCGTAATATGGTCCTGCCTATCCTTGATGAAATCCTACCTGCCATATGTCACATCCTCAATTCCTCCATAACACGCGGTGCTTTCCCATCTGTTTGGAAAAATGCCAAAATTATTCCTCTCCCCAAGAAGTCCAACCCCGCTTCCTTTGGTGACTATCGCCCAATTTCAATTTTGCCTTTCCTCTCTAAAGTGCTTGAACGCCTTGTTCATAACCAGATCAGTGCTTTCCTTACCAGAAATAATCTCCTCAATCCTTTCCAATCTGGTTTCCGTCCTGGACATAGTACAACCACCGCCCTGGTCCATATTACGGAGGACATTCGATCTGGCATGGAACGTGGAGATCTTACAGTGCTAGTACTACTGGATTTCAGTAACGCATTTAATGCCGTGGATTTTGACGTATTGCTTGCAATCATACGCTCTCTTAACGTATCTCCAACAGTAATTGAGTGGTTCGACAGTTACCTGTCTGGCCGCCGGCAGTATATTTGTATTGATGACACTCGTTCTTCTTGGTGCAATACTACAGCAGGCGTGCCTCAGGGCGGCGTTTTATCTCCTCTACTTTTCGCAATTTTCATAAATTCAATCTCCAATCAACTTCTCTCCTCCTACCACCTTTATGCGGATGACCTTCAAATTTATTGCCAAGCTTCCAATGACAAATTATCAGAAGCAGTCGACGTAATAAATGCAGATCTGGCTAAAATAAGCAACTGGAGCCGTGCACACGGACTACAAGTCAACCCACTCAAGACACAGGTCATGGTGGTTGGTAGTTCTAGGATGATATCTAGGGTTTCCTGGTCACAACTACCACAGCTTAATTTCGATGGCAATATAATTCCCTTAACCGATAACGTTAAGAATCTTGGTCTCTTTTTCGACCGCTGCCTATCCTGGGATATCCAAATGAAGAATGTTAGTCGTAGATTGTATGCTTCCTTTGGATCTCTACGTAGATTAATAAATTTTTTACCTATTACCACCAAAACTGCCCTTGCACAATCGCTTCTTCTCCCAATACTAGATTATGCAGATGTCAGCTATCTTGATCTCACTGAGGCCCAGCTTGATAAACTTGAGCGTCTCCAGAACGTCTGTATAAGATTCATATTTGGGCTCCGTAAATATGATCATGTTTCCGAATTTCGTACTAAGCTCAAGTGGCTCCCTATACGCCTTCGCCGGAATGCTCATACTCTTACACTTCTCTACAACATTATTTTTAGTCCATCCGCTCCCTTTTATCTCAAAAATCGGTTTTCTTTCCTGCATGAGTCACATTCAAGATTGCTGAGATCGTCGGAAAATCTCAAGTTAAAAATGCCAGCGCATTCTACTAATTTTCTTGACAAATCTTTTTCCGTACAAAGTGTTCGATTGTGGAATGCACTGCCTTTAATAGTGAGACGTGCACAAAGTCTGCAAGAATTCCAAAGACTTGTCAAGAATCACTATCTGTCACTACAAGACTCACAACACAATTAGGAACATAATACATTATTTGTATATATTATATGTATTTATTAGTTGTAATATGTTTATATTTTTCTTTTTCTTTTTTCATTATGTGTACCCATAGGTACTATTTGTAATGTATCTGTACACCGACAACTGCCCCTCTCAATAACTCCATTCTCCGATCTTTACTTTGGTTGTCTGGAAGAGATCACATTTTGTGATAAGACCGCCCATTGTATACTTTTAAGGTTTAAACAGTTTTTTTTATTTTGTAATACTTTGGTGTACAATAAAGAGTTTATCTATCTATCTATCTATCTAAAAGTTAGTATATTTATTGATTAAAGCATCTAATGTTATTTCGACAACAACGCCGACGATGACGTCAACATGAAAATACGGACGTACGGAGTTGTTAGGGGTCATCCATAAGTTATTTCACACGATAAGGGGGAGGTGATAAGTAAAAATAATATTAATATTACTCATATATTACAAATTTTTCGCAACCACTTTTACCTTCGTATCCGCCTCCGTTAACCTCCGTCTCCGCCTCCGCTAAGAAGGCCTCCATTACAATCCTACTTTGTCTTCAAATTCCATTAATAACATTAAATATTTCTTGGGTTTAATAGGTATGTTTTAGAAGTAATTAAGTAATCACGACACTTTTATACGGTTACAACAAAATTAAATACAATAACAAATAAAGATTATAACTAAAATAAAAAGTAGACTTTAAAAAGGTGCTTGTAAATAATTAGAATATGTTAGTATTAATACCTACTCGTATAGTTAAGTATACTGAATGATTTCTAGATATTTAGGTACACAATTTTTGATTAAGCTTCGTAAGCACTAAATTTATTTATGAGCCCCAAGATTTACAAATTGAAATGTTCATTAAATGTAAACATATTTCTTTCAGCAACAACGATGCAGTTATGGGACTTGCCAGACGAAATGAATGAATCATGATATTAAAAGATTTCAATTTGATGACACTACATTATGATGTACAATACCTGTAGAGGATTCAGACAGATGTTCCGTAATAGAGGACTGATCACGAAGCTCAGCTTGTCAATGAATGTGTGGTCCACGGTCAAAACTCTACATTTAAACACTTTTAGAGGTTTATCACACCATTTGATACAGCTCAATATGCGTGGGGTTCCTGATTTATGTGCGACCGAACTGATACCAGCTCTGGACCAGTTGAAAAGCTTAAAAAGACTAGATGTTTCTTACACGGATATAGTTATAGAAGACCTTCTAGTAATACCCGACATTTGCCCCACTCTAATAGATATTGCGGTGAATTTTATGTTTTTGCAACAAAATACAGAGTCTACTCATTATCTATCATCTGATGCTTTTTTGAACTACCAAAAACTATTTCAAAAATTCGAAAGTATACATTTTGTAGGAGACAAGTGTAATCTGTTACGATCTACGTTACCACTTATCGTAATAAAGAATGCTAAATTAAACAATTTAACTTACAGTATACCACGATATTATATAGGTACATAAAAGTCTACCGTTTTATACCTTTGAAGGAGAACTACCTTCAAGCAATATGGTCTTACCAGAAGTCAGTTTTAATAACCTGGCTATATATCTATCAGATTTTTATTATACAGATAATTCTGACACTGAACTGAATTCATTTTAAGATAATAGTGTTATTAGGGAAATGGTTCGTTCAAATTTTAACAAATTTACAATGTTAATCATTAGTAAGGTGAAGACTCCTAGACGCCGGAAAATTTCTTTGACGGTACATGTGTATCCTTTGACACAATTATACAATGATTTCTTTAAGCAAGAGTTTAATGTGATTCCTCAATGTCTCTCAACATGCACAGCATTCTCAAATAGTTCCGTTATTTTATTCATTAACAAAGAAACTATTATAGATTACGATTATTTATCATACTTTGTAAAGGAATTCCTGTCTTACAACTTTGAAACACCGTGTCATAGCCCAGCACCGGATGCTTATGACAGTTTCCACTCATATATCGAAGATCCGAAGGATATTGAACATTTTAATCAAAATGGAAGATTGCAAAATATAGAAACAGAAATAGTGCTAGATTACGATGATATGTTCAAAGATAAATCACGAATTAGATTGAGTCTAGATTTCCAAATATTCTATAAAAACTCAATAGTTCTGTCAGCAAACAGCGACTATTTAAAGAAACTAACTTATCTAAGTTTATCTGCCAAGTACGGTTGCAAATCAGAATACAGTCCAGACTTTTTCCAAATCCTCTTTCAGTATTGTACCAATCTGGTTACGTTGAATGTAGAACTTGATCACACTCCAAAACCAAGGCCATATATTTCTACTTCTCTACCATTAAGTACATCCTTAAAAAATATACGAATAAAAGACTGTAGACATGATTTCGAAGCTTTATTTTCCGCATTCAGTCGGTGTAAGACTTTAGAAAATATTTGTTTATTGGATACATATTCGTTTACAACGGACAGTAATAGATTACCAACACCCTTAAACTATGAACTAGCTGATCCTAGTCAAATACTAGAACATTGTACTAATGTGTATAATATTCATATATTAATACCTATGTCCGAAGAAACTATACAGAGACATTTACAGATGTTTAATGATGCAAAAGAAAAGTATGGGAGGAATACCAAGGTTGTTTTAGGGACATATCGGAACCCTAACCATTTAATTTATCATCCATTTTTGGATGTATTCAACCTGTGCCTATTAAAATTTTGAAAAAAAAATCACATGTAAATTATTTATCGCCTTATAATGGTATTGCTACTGGTCTAGAAGGCCTAGGCAAGTAAGCCATTCGGTTGAACAAACAAACGAAATATTTTTGACTAACATAATTACATATAATAAATATCTTGGGACAACTAACACACTGCCATCTGGTCCCAAACAATGCAGAGCCTGTACTATGCCAACCAGACAACTGATAAACATACTTATACATGTTATAGATAAATTACACCCAGATACAATAGAAAGTATCTGTTGATCACACAAAGATTTGTCCTGGGTGGGAATCGCACCCACGACCTGCAGCGTGAAAGCAAGCATTTACCAATCACGCCAACCTGCACTTCAATACAAATTAAATCTATAAACATCTGTTCAACATCTCGACTTCTATAATAAGTGCATGCTCCGTTAATTAATACTCCATTTGAGATGGCCATTAAAATATTGAAGAAATTAACTGCTTGTATTCATCTTTATATATAAAAATCAATGCCACTTTTCGTTGTTATGTTATAACTCAACAACACCTTTACCGATTTGGCTAATTTTGGTCTTGAATTATTCGTGGAAGTCCAGGGAAGGTGTGAACGTAGAGAAAATTAAAAATAAATCTTGACAAACTTTTATTACTATGCCTTATACGTAGCGAAGTACGTACGTACCGGGCCGCTAGTTACTTTATATATGTAATGTTTGGCTAGGAAGAGGGCGGAACACTGAGAGATAGAGAAGGTGAGCGTTGTGTATTACAGGCCCTCTTTAACCTACGTCTGAGTCGCAAACCTCAGACTGTCGAGTGTTCCCTCCTCTATCACAATTAAGCTCTGATTTTGGGATAAACAAAAAATTATTAAAAAAAACAAACGATGTATACGTTATTGAATTTATTTACTATTTCTGAAGTTAGAATTAAGGTACACCAATGTAAAAATATAATTTTAAAAACAAATATAAATGAGTCGCTTTGTTTAATTTTAACATTCCCAAATCAATTCCAAATACTACTAAATAAAAGTTATTCTAGTATTAGAGCGTATCTCAATGACAAATCATTACGTCATCTGAAGGCAGATTCATAATGGTAACGCTAAGAATATTATTTTCACCGATTCGAAAATAATGACTTGGTTCGCCTTTAAGTGCACCCTATAAAATTAGTATACCTTACTTATTCGTATATTGAAATGTTCTTTTCTTTAACATTCATTTCCTCAATGAATTAATTTGTAATCAACTCTATTATCTTGGCTCTCTGTCCGTCTGTCTTACTATATATAACGACAAATAATAAAAATAAAATTAAAGGAAACTATAATCAACAATTTTAATGACAATCGCGTACATTGGCTTGATACATTAGGTACAGAACGTTGAACACATTAAATACAGACGCCAGCACATCAAGCTACCCCAATCTGTCAAATTTCTCCAATTGAAAGTGAACCTTATACTTTCGTGATAAAGTTGAAAATCTATTAAATAAATTTGATAGATTGGGGTTGCTGGATGTGCTGGCGACTGTACGTTGTACGTTGCATAGAGATATAAAAAAATAAACGTTCGGTCTATCTGCGAAAGAGTGTTCTTTTTGTGTTCCGGGGATGAACCACATGAATTGATAGTTCGATCTGGAAATACTGATTGTGTATAATAACTGCGTAAATAATCACACCCATGTTTATAACTGAAAGAACAATTATTTTTAATATATATTTTTATAATGGCTTAAAAGGCCGATTACGCCGAGGCCTGTAAATATAATCACTGAGGATTAATAAAGACATAGATAAACCACTACTTCTAGTTTAATTATTTGTTTATGCTCGCTCACAAGCCGCATAATGGATACATCACAGGATATTACAAGTTAGTATATCTGTGTCTGATTATATGTAGGTATTTAGGTATCTACTTTCTTAATAATAAACCTCAGATGAACAGAAAAATGTTTGTACACTTGTTGAGCCTAATCACGGCATCGATCTGAGTAAAGTGTTTATCTGAGTTTAATTTTTAAATACAACTAGACGTAAAATCAAATTTTAAGGCGCCCCAGGCTCTAATAGTGACCTAAAAGTTGGTATATTTATAAATTAAAGCATCTAATGTTATTTAGACAACTACGCAGACGATGACGTCAACATGAATATATCTTGAGACAATAATTTTGAAGGTCATGGCCGTACGGAGTTGTTAGGGGTCATCCATAAGCTATTTCACACGATAAGGGGGAGATGATAAGAGGAATGTGTGTGAGAATGGCAGTTTTTTTAGAAATGGATAAAAATAATATTAATATTACTCATAGATTACTATTTTGTCACATCCACCTTCACCTTCGTATCCGCCTCCGCTAAAAAGGTCTCCGTTACAACCTTAGTTGGTCTCCAAATTCCATAAACAACATTAAATACTTCTTGGGTTTAATAAGTATGTTTTTGAAGTAGTTAAGTAATCACGACACTTTTATACGGTTACAACAAAATTAAATACAATAACAAATAAAGATTATAACTAAAATAAAAAGTAGACTTTAATAAGTTGCTTGTAAATAATCAGAATATGTTAGTATTAATACCTACTCGTATAGTTAAGTATACTGAATGATTTCTAGATATTTAGGTATACAATTTTTGATTAAGCTTAGTAAGTACTAAATTTATTTATGAGCCCCAAGATTTATAAATTGAAATGTTCATTAAATGTAAACATATTTCTTTCAGCAACTACGTTGCAGTTATGGGACTTTCCAGACGAACTTATAATCATGGTCTTAAAAGATTTCAATTTCACGACACTTCATATGATGTACAATACCTGTAGAGGATTCAGACAGATGTTCCGTAATAGAGGACTGATCACGAAGCTCAGCTTGTCAATGAACGTGTGGTCCACGGTCAAATCTCTACACTTAAACACTTTTAGAGGTTTATCACACCATTTGATACAGCTCAATATGCGTGGGATTCCTGATTTATGTGCGACCGAACTGATACCAGCTCTTGACCAGTTGAAAAGCTTAAAAAGACTAGATGTTTCTTACACGGATATAGTTATAGAAGACCTTCTAGTAATACCCGACATTTGCCCCACTCTAATAGATATTGCGGTGAATTTTATATTTTTGCAACAAAACACAGAGTCTACTCATTATCTATCATCTGATGCTTTGTTGAAGTACCAAAAACTATTTCAAAAATTTGAAAATTTACATTTTGTAGGAGACAAGTGTAATCTGTTACAATCTACGTTACCACTTATCGTAATAAAAAATGCTAAATTAAACAATTTGACTTACAGTATACCACGATATTATAAACATAAGTGTCTACCGTTTTATACCTTTGAAGGAGAACTAACTTCAAGCAATATGGTCTTACCAGAAGTCAGTTTTAATAACCTCGCTATATATCTATTAGATTTTTATTATACAGATAATTCTGACATTGAACTGAATTCGTTTCAAGATAATAGTGTTATTAGGGAAATGGTTCATTCAAATTTTAATAAATATACAATGTTAATTATTAGTAAGGTGAAAGAGACTCTTAGTCGCCGGAAAATTTCTTTGACGGTACATGTGTATCCTTTGACACAATTATACAATGATTTCTTTAAGCAAGAGTTTAATGTGATTCCTCAATGTCTCTCAACATGCACAGCATTCTCAAATAGTTCCGTTATTTTATTCATTAACAAAGAAACTATTATAGATTACGATTATTTATCATACTTTGTAAAGGAATTCCTGTCTTACAACTTTGAAACACCGTGTCATAGCCCAGCACCGGATGCTTATGACAGTTTCCACTCATATATCGAAGTTCCGAAGGATATTGAACATTTTAATCAAAATGGAAGATTGCAAAATGTAGAAACAGAAATAGTGCTAGATTACGATGCTATGTTCAAAGATAAATCACGAATTAGATTGAGTCTAGATTTCCAAATATTCTATAAAAACTCAATAACTCTGTCAGCAAACAGCGACTATTTAAAGAAACTAACTTATCTAAGTTTATCTGCCAAGTACGGTTGCAAATCAGAATACAGTCCAGACTTTTTCCAAATCCTCTTTCAGTGTTGTACCAATTTGGTTACATTGAATTTAGAACTTGATCACACTCCAAAAACAAGGCCATATATTTCTACTTCTCTACCATTAAGTACATCCTTAAAAAATATACGAATAAAAGACTGTAGACACGATTTCAAAGCTTTATTTTCCGCATTCAGTCGGTGTAAGACTTTAGAAAATATTTGTTTATTGGATCAATATTCTTCGTTCGCAACGGGCGATTATGGATTACCAACACCCTTAAACTACGAACTAGCTGATCCTAGTCATATACTAGAACATTGTACTAATGTGTATAATATTCATATATTAATACCTATGTCCGAAGAAACTATACAGAGACGTTTACAGATGTTTAATGATGCAAAAGAAAAGTATGGGAGGAATACCAAGGTTGTTTTAGGGACATATCGGAACCCTAACCATTTAATTTATCATCCATTTTTGGATGTATTCAACCTGTGCCTATTAAAATTTTGAAAAATATTCACATGTAAATTATTTATCGCCTTATAATGGTATTGCTACTGGTCACGAAGGCCTAGGCAAGTAAGCCATTCGGTTGAACAAACAAACGAAATATTTTTGACTAACATAATTACATATAATAAATATTTTGGGACAACTAACACACTGCCATCTGGTCCTAAACAATGCAGAGCCTGTACTATGGCAATCAGACAACTGATTAAGATACTTATACATGTTATAGATAAATTACACCCAGATTCAATAGAAATAATCGTGTTGATCACACAAAGATTTGTCCTGGGTGGGAATCGCACCCACGACCTGCAGCGTGAAAGCTAGCATTTACCAACCACGTCAACCTTACCAAATTCAATCTACCATCATTCTTTAATTGTACATGCTTCGTTAATTAATACTCCATTTGAGATAGCCATTAAAAATTCGAATAAATTAACTAAATACTTTAATGACTTTATTTACAACATGTAACGTAATTAACGCACACCCTCAAACACCCCAATTAGAATATAATGTTGGAATCATAATACATACACCGAATTTTTTATTTAACATGTATATGCATTGTTATTTATTAAAATAGTTTCTTTATTTTATATTGAATTATGGAATTTGTATGAATACAAATAAAACTGCTATTTCAAAATTCTTATTACTTTGACTTACGATCCATTTCAATTTGTTTTGACAGTACAGGGTTAATATGACAATAATTTCCGCAATTTTAATTATTTTTGGAATAAAAAATTACCTTTATTAAAAATGATATAAATCGATTCAGTAAACGATTCTGAACAAACTATTTTCAGGATGTGCGTTAATTAAGTTACATGTTGTATGCAATGTTTGGCTAGGAAGAGGGGGGACCTCTGAGAGATAGAGAAGGTGAGCGTTGATGCATCACAGGCCGTCTTAAACCTACGTATGGGTCGCAAATCTCAGACTCTGTCGAGTGATTCCCCCTCTATCTCAATTATTAATTAGGTCTTGTATTGTAATAAACAAGGAATTATTAAAAATATATATAATATATATAAGATATGATGTATATGAAATTGAATTAATTTACCATTTATAAACTTAGAATTACGGTAGGTACACAAATGTA
Source organism: Pseudoips prasinana (assembly GCA_951640165.1). Lineage (NCBI taxonomy): Eukaryota > Metazoa > Arthropoda > Insecta > Lepidoptera > Nolidae > Pseudoips > Pseudoips prasinana. The sequence goes on from OX621264.1 coordinate 3,428,162, forward strand.
AAAATATAATTTTAAATACAGATATAAATGAACCACTTCGTCTAATTTTAATATTCCTGAATCAATTCAAAATACTACTAGATAAAAATTATTTCAATGACAAAAAACCATTACGTCATTTGAAGGCAGTTACATAATGGTAACGCTAAGAATAATTTTTTCATCTATTCGAAAAAAAATACCGCACTGTCTCAAGTCGAAAGTCTTCGACCATTGTGTGTTGCCAGTGATGACATACGGAACAGAGACGTGCTCGCTCACTATGGGCCTTTTCAGGCGGCTCAAGGTCACCCAAAGGGCAATGGAAAAGGCTATGCTTGGAGTTTCCCTGCGAGATTGAATCAGAAATGCTGAGATCCGCAGGCGAACCAAAGTAGCCGACATAACCCAAAGAATTGCCAAAATGAAGTGGCAGTGGGCAGGGCACATAGCTCGTAGAACTGACGGCCGATGGGGCAGAAAGGTTCTCGAGTGGTGACCACGAACCGGAAGACGCAGCATGGGCAGGTCTCCTACATGGTGGACCGACGATCTTGTGCGGGTAGCGGGAAGCCGCTGGATGCGGGCAGCGCTAGACTGGCTATTGTGGAGATCCTTGAAAGATGGCCCAGCAGTGGACGTCTTTCGGCTGATATGACGATGATGATGATTTGAAAATTTTATCAGTCTCTGAAATATGGCCTTTGCGTCTGTTACTGACGATATACATCGATACACGTTATAAATCTTATGATCTCAGACGAAGCGCTGGAATGGTTTTTCTCATATCTTCTAGAACGTCAACAGTCAGTACGTGTCGGAGAGACTTCATCAAACTGGACAAACCTCGACACAGGCGTTCCACAAGGCGGTATTCTTTCTCCTCTTTTATTTTCTGTCTTTATAAACCTTTTAACTTATGATCTTCAGAGTGCGTATCATCTTTATGCCGATGACCTTCAACTTTATGCTCAGGCGGGTACAGATAGTTTGCCTGAAGTCATTGGGAAGCTCAATAGGGACTTAGACTTAATCAAAAGCTGGTCTGATAGGTTTGGCCTCACAGTCAACCCTGACAAATGCCAACCCATCATTGTAGGAAGCTCGCGTTTGATGAGCAGAATAGATTTAGATCAAATGCCACGCATCATGTTTGATCAATCCGCCATTCCATTCGGCCAATGTGTAAAGAATCTTGGGTTACAGATTGATACGACTCTTAGCTGGATGAACCAGATTGCTGCTGTCAGCCAGAGTGTCACATACATTCTGCGGAGTCTCTATCGTCTCAAAAACTTCCTTCCATCTAAAACTAAAGTAATGCTCGTGCAGTCCTTAATCCTTCCTAAAATTGACTATGGTGATGTGTGCTACTTTGACCTGAATGCAGATCACCTCAATAAGCTCGACCGACTTCTAAATAACTGCATTCGGTTCATCTTCAATCTACGCAAATACGATCATGTGTCATCTTACCGCGCGCAATTAAAATGGTTACCAATTCGCCAGCGCAGAAACTTACGTGCTCTGACTACTCTATACACTTTACTAGATTCCGTTTCTTCTCCTTCATATCTAACTTTTCAATTTCAATACCTTCATTTAAAACACAATAAAAATCTGCGTTCTTCTCATAACCGCATCCTTCACTGTCCTTCACACCGCTCTGATTTCATCCACTCTTCTTTTCTTATACAATCCATTCTCCTCTGGAATGCTCTTCCACCAGAAATCAGAATGGCTAAAAGTCGTTATTCTTTCAAAAAAAAAAACTCGGGAGCATATAACCAAAAAGTTATTGGCAGAATCATCACATTAGTATAATATATATGGATATATATTAGTATATTATAATATAGGTATTGTGTATTTTATGTAATTGTATGAAGTATCTTGTTACGCACTCGTAGGTTCTGCACATTAAAACTCCGAGATATTTTCCACACACAATATTTAATCGAACAGAGTAACGTTCTTATCTACCGTCGTACTAAGAATGCCTCCTTAATAATTCTCCTACCCTATTTATACTTTTATCAGTGACAACCATTTGAAAGTATAATATCGATTATTAATATTTTAAGATGTAAAATTATTATAGAATTATTACAGTAATTAATAAAATGATAATCACTAATAAAATAAATAATCATAGTGTGTGATATTATTATAACATAGCAGCTACGTCATAACCGTTGCGCGGCTATTGAGTACTTGATAACACTCGGCCATCCTGTGAAGTATGTGTCCCACGGCCCGCGTTCTGCTGCGCTTCGAAGCTGAACCCAGAGTCCTGGAATAGAAATATGCTTCCGCAGTAACTTGTTGTTTATATACATTTTAAGTATTACTATAGAATGTTTATTATACTAAAGAGTTATACATCTAATGAAACTGAATTTTGTAGTATATTTATTTTTTTTGAAAAACGCTCGCTATATGGAATTTAATCCCTGTGTTACGAGGTACCTTACATACATATCATTGACGAACACCACCACATGGAGATCCAGAATCAGAACAACTAATTATGGGTCACACATATAGATTTACTGCGCGAGAATCAAACCTGAGACACGAAGCGGCGAGGAGACTGTATTAACCGCTGCGCCACACCTGGAGTAATGGTCATACTTATTTGATCAGCTGTATTTCTGTTTAGTCACAAAGTTTTCATTTCTTTTCTTATGAACACGGAATACAGTACATAGAACTAACAAAAATTATCAGCATCATTGTCAAATAGTGACTACTTTCAGTTAACATACAACTACCCCGGTTATAAAAGTCAATCATAAAGGACCGCATGTCCATGAAACGAATACAACCAAAATTTTAAGGATTATACTGTTGATAGCAAAATGACGTGGAAGTCACACAGCTTCCATGTATCCCAACCACACAGATTTAATACATCCCGTACCACACAGCTTTTATGTATCCCAAATTACACAGCTTTAATGTATCCCATACCCCACAGCTTCTATGTATCCCAAATCACACAGCTTTTATGTATCCCAAATCACACAGCTTTTATGTATCCCAAATCACACAGCTTTTATGTATCCCAAATCACACAGCTATTATGTATCCCAAATCACACAGTTTTTATGTGTCCACAATCACGCTGTCAATATCTGGGGACAATGTCACACAAATAATCCTAGCCCCAAACTAAGCAAAGCTTGTACTATGGGTACCAGGCGACGATATACATACTTATATAAATACTTATATACATAGAAAACATCCATGACAATTACACAAGTATTTAAATAAGGTTAATCATTTTCCATTCTACATATCTGTTTTGGCTTTTTATTAACTATATCTAATCGCTATTCATATCAATCTTATAGGATTTATAGGTAATTAAATATTTATTTAACTTTCTAACAGGTCTATTATAGATATGATATTGATTTATGTAATCAATATCATCGTTTACGTAAAGTTCACGGATCCTTTGTTGGATTAGGACCGCAAGCTTCTAAATAAACTTGAGCGTCTACAAAATCTATGCATTCGGTTTGTATTTGGACTGAAAAAGTTCGACCATGTTTCCAAGTTCCGTAAATACCACAAGTGGCTTCCTATTCGATTAATCCTCCGTCGCGTCGCCGTTCTATCTGCGTGAGCGGTATTCTTATAAATCTCCAATCGATGCTCTTTGTAGATCTCACCTGAAATCCGTCCTAAAACTCCCCATCCATAAAACAGATTTTTATTCCTACTCCTTTACTGTTCATGTAGGCAGATTGTGGAACTCTCTTCCGCCAAATATAAGAAACAGTAAAACCATTATCCCTTTCAAAAGACAAGCATTGAAGCACTATCTTTCAATTTCATCCTCATAGAATGTATTAGTATTTAGTATAATGTTAACTTTAAATTGGATTTAATTGTTATATATATGTATTCGAGTATTTATGTAATTATTAGTATGTACGTGTATTATAGACCTACACACATTATTATGGTTTACAAAATTTTCTCCTGTCGCGGGTCTGCTGGAAGAAATTTCTTGTGATATAATAGTACCTTTGTACTCATCATTTCTTCGTACTTGTATTAATTTATTGTCTGTTCCCTAGATTGAGTAACAACCTGATTAGACTCTGATTCTTCATTAGCGACATGTGTAGCCCATGAATAACGTTTTGGCTTGTTTTGTATTAAATTATCAGCATGCTGGGTGGTGCTTAAATTTTGGTCATTAGTGGTCACCTTGTATGTAACTGAACCCGTTCGTTTTGTTACCGTCTTTTCTTTCCATTTAGGACCGTGTTTAGAAAAATTCCTTACCAGAACCGATTCACCCGGTGTGAAATCGCGTTTAGTACCACCGGCATGCGATACTTGCGCGTACTGCGGCGCCGCCATACACTCGGCGGAACTGGGCGCGCGCAGTTGGTCAGGCCGCGTGCGCAACCTGCGGCCAAACATTGCCACCTAAGGTTCCTTTTGGGTGCTGGTATGACAACTATTGCGATATTGTAATAAAAATGTGGTCAAAGCCGTATTTATACTTACACCGTCGGATGTTGCCTTTTAATGACCTTTCTTATAGTTTTAACACCATTTTCAGCCGCCCCATTGCTGGAGGGGTGATAGGGCGCTGTAAGAATATGGCGAATGTTCGTTCGTCTTCAAATATGACGCCAATTCCGCCGATGTAAACGGTGGACCTCCATCAGTTACAAAAACCCGAGGAACGCCAAATCTAGCGAATAGCTCCCTCAACTTACTTATAACCTCCATTGCTGATGTCCCCGATGTCATCAAGAACACCTCAATCCATTTAGAATGAGCATCTATAACCAGAAAATAATATTTTCCTTTGTAGTATAAAAAATCTCCATATAGCCTCGCCCATGGCTCCTGTGGCCATAAAAAAGGTGAGGGTGGTGCATGCGGTGGCGCGTCACGCGCTTCTCGACAAGCCATACATGATCGCGCACATGTTTCTAAATCAGAATCAATTAAAGGCCACCACACATAATTACGCGCAATCTGCTTCCTGCGAACCATCCCGACATGACCATCATGAATCTCATCGACTATACGTTTGCGTAAAACTTTGGGAATTACAATTCGATACCCCCAAACTATACAACCATGATCAATTTGTAAAGTTTCTTTGCGATGAAAGTACGGTTTTTCATTTTCCAATTCCGTTTGATCTGGCCAACCGCTTAGGATATACTCATAAATTTTACACAAAATCACGTCCTTTTTTGTTTCCTTTGCGACATCTTTGTGATTTAAAGGAAATGTATCCTCAACGTAATGTATAAAAGCCGCCTCCCCTTTGTTATCTTTTATTTTATTATTGGATACGACTAGAGGTAAGCGCGATAGGCCATCCGCATTCCCGTTCTTATCGGATGATACAAATACTATATCAAACTCATACACGGTGAGCCGGACTGCATACCTTTGCAGACGACTAGCAGCTGTTTGCGGTATGCCATGTTTAGGGCCAAATATATAAGTTAGAGCTTTATGATCACTACGTAAAGTGAATTTACGCCCAAACAAATACTGATGGTGTCTAGACACGCCGTATACAATGGCCAGCGCTTCTTTATCAATCTGACTGTATCGGCGCTCCGCCTCATTCAGCGTGCGCGAGGCACAGCACGAATGCGCTCGCTACTGTCAGGGTAAATGTGCGAAAGCACCGCACCGAGCCCGTACGAAGAGCTGTCTACTGCTAACACCAGCGGCAACTGCGGGTCGTAGTGCGCGAGCGCCGGTCCACTCACCAGCTGTTCGTTAATGTCCCTAAAAGCCCGCTCACATGCTTGCGACCATTGCCACCTGACATTTTTACCTAACAAGGCATACAATGGATGCAAAGTTGTACTTACACTAGGCAAAAAACGTGAATTATAATTAATTAAACCCATTGCAGCCCTTAATTGCGACACATTTTGAGGTGCCGATAAATTACTTATAGCTGCCACCTTTTCATTGTCTGTAAATGACCCGTGTTTATTTATTCGGTATCCTAATTAGCAAACTTCATCTTTAAAGAATTCGCACTTTTCAAATTTTATTCGCAACCCAGCCTCTGCTAATCTAGTTAGCACAGCCTTTAAATTTTCCATATGTACTATCTTATTACACCCAGTGATACATATATCATCTATAAAACAGACTACATTATCAATGCTACTTAAAGTTTCTTCAATTAATTTCTGAAATATCTCTGGCAAGCACTTTAATCCAAAGGGTGCCCTTCTATTAACATAAATACCTACGTGCGTGGTAATAGCAGTCAGTGGTTGAGAGTCCGTATGTAACTTAAGTTGTAAGTACGCGTTTTTTAAGTCTAACTTTGAATATTGCTCCCCTCCACTGAGTGCCGCGAATAATTGCTCTATAGGTGGCAATTGATAATGAAAATATTTAAGTTGTTTGTTCACCGTTATCTTATAGTCACCACAGATACGTATCGAACCATCTCTTTTTATAATCGGTACGATAGGTGTCCCGTAATCGGACCTTTCCACCTTAAAACCGATTCCTTTTCTAAGCGTTTTAATTCGCGTTCAACAGGTATTCGCAACGCCAAAGGAATGGGACTAGCTTTGCAAAATATAGGTTCAGTGTCATTTAAATTCAACTTAATATCAGTTTTAAACAATCCTATTCCGTCCTGAAATACTCCAGAAAATTCGAGCTTTAACCCAGAAATGATTGTGTCATAATTCTCGGTTATGTTTAAAATATTCACTGATTTTATTTTTAATTTTCGTAACCATAAGCGACCCATTAAAGGCGGTCCGCCATTATCAATGACAAATAACGGTAATAGTGCGTTCTCGCTTCCGCACGTCCGCGTCACCTGAACTACGACACGACCGAGAGGCACAATGAACTGAACGTAGCCTCATCTTTGATAATAGCTAAATGAGACAAATTTTTATCATAAAATTGTTTAGACACTGCCGATATTTTGCTACCCGTATCTACATCAAATGCAACACACTTATTCTCTATAACTAACTCTAAATAATATGGGTCGTCCTTACGTTTTCTTTCCGTTGTGAAATGATATAATCCGTCCGATGAATCACTATCCGAACCACCATGCATAATATAATTTTGCAATTAAGACCGGTTACTGTCACCGCTTTTCGTACCTTTAGAACACATTACGGCCAAATGACCCTTTACATTACACGAATATAACCTGAATCGCCACTTATTTGGCACGTGATTACTTTTACCGAACCGCCAGCAAGTAGAACTACGCCCTCGTGCGTGGCCCGCGCTCCCGGCAGCCACCCGATGCAGTCCGTTCTCCCCCGATCCGAGTCCTGAGTTCTCTGAGCCCGGCGCTCCTTGTGCGACGGTGCCGCTCGCAGGCGCGGTCTCCGCGTGCCGCTCGGCTGCCTCCAACGCTAACGCCAGCTCCACCGCCTTTTTATAAGTCAACGTAGATTCAGTGAACAGGCGAGACCTCATTTCTTCGCTACGCAACCCTGATACAAACTGGTCTCTGATATTCTTTTCCAATAGTGTACCGAAGTTGCAATGCGTAGCCAAGTGTTTCAAACGTTGTAGGAATACGCCTACATTTTCACCTTCCGCCTGCCGCCGTTGTCGAAAAATATGCCACTCGGCGATATCTGAACGTTTTGGTTCTAAATGATCGCGGACTAAATTCACAAGCACCTAGAACGTTTTATTCTCCGGAAAATCTGGCGCACTCAGATCGCACATCAACTCGTACGAGGCGGAGCCGACATGCGTAACCAACGTGGCCACCTTCCTCTCCGCGCCGATCTCATTCAATAGAATAAACTGTTCGACAAGCCGCACATACGCGTTCCAATCCGCCGTACCATGAATATCAAATTCATATAGTTTTCCATACGGCATATTGAATATTTTCCGATATTAAACTCCAAAACTGCGCCACTTGTAATGATAGCAATAAAACACAATGGCGTTCAACTCAAGGCTGTTTATTTTCTAATAGCCGGGGTAGCTTGACAATTACTCACTTAGAACTATAATCAGAACTACCTACATATCGATGGGTCCTACGTATAAGGGCCAAAATGCAAAATGACAACTTTACAGGAGAGGCTTTCAAAGTTTAAACTTGCTGTAACTTAAGATTGATAAAACCGAAATTTATGAAACTTTGCTTGTTTACTAAGACAATTGTCCTACTTATATATACTACACCATTATATATATATATATATATACAGGCTTACAGGTTAAGTCGACCTAGATCCTTTAAGAGGTTGTAGTTTCTATAATTTCTGACTGATTTGTCTATAAAACACCATACCCCAAACTTAACTGTTTTCAAAATACTGGACTTTGAAGGTTTTTTGAGATAAAATCGGTTTTATGACTATTGGCCTATATTTTTTTGAGGGTTTTGCCTCTAACTGCGTGTGTTTGCAATTTTTGTGTAGTAGATAAGTTGTTTTATTATTCTCAACACTAAAATAGCAGTTCACTGAACTGACTGGGTCGTAGTAGACGATTGATAGTTATAAATTGAAATAAATTCGTCAAAAAATATTTTTTCTTTCTGAAATAATAAAAGAAAAGTCTATGACAGTTATGCTGCAGATGTGCTTAAAAATATCTACATTTCATCAGCTATCCAACAAGGTATAACAAGCTAGGTTATTATCAGAATTCTTAGTAAAAAACTTCGATGAAAGGCTCTCGGGTAGTAGTAAAGATAACAGTACTAATTTATCACGGGTCAGAAAACAAAATAAAACAATCCAAAAAGGTACAAAATGACATCTATTACTGCTATTTTTACAGAAAGTCATGATTCATGTTCCACATGGCCGCCTCTGTTTCGCACACATATTCTCATTCTGTGTCTTAATCCACTCTTTACTACACCAGTTGTTAAACCCCTTCTTATTTCATTTGCCGCATCGATTATTCTCTGTCTCAAAACATCAACAGATGTGATTGGATTAGGTTCGTTGTACACCAAACTCTTCATGTGTCCCCACACATAAAAATCCATGGGGGTCAGGTCTGGACTTCTAGCTGGCCACGGTATGGGTCCACCTCTTCCGATCCACTTATTAGGATAATTAGTGTCTAGCCATTCTCTGACACTTCTCCTGTAGTGTGCAGGACAACCGTCATGTTGAAACCACATATCACGAATGAGATAGAGTGGTACGTCGTCTAGTAAGTCGGATAAATCTTCTCTTAAAAAGTTTTCATAATGTTCTCCATTTAAATTGTCGGGAAGAAAGTAAGGCCCAATCAAATGGTTTGATATGATTCCCATCCATACATTCAAACTGAATCGTCTTTGTGATGCCTTTGGCCACTTCTTATTGGGATTTCTTTGAACTTTTGGGGCCCAATAATGAACATTGTGGTAATTGGTTATGCCGTCTTTATCAAATTTGGACTCGTCTGTCCACAAGATCTTTTTAAAAAATGATGGATCTTCTAAATCTGCATTGAGCATGAATCTGCAGAAATCCAACCTCCTCACAGGATCTCCTTCTTCGATGGTGTGTACCGGCGTGTAATGATAAGGATAGAGGCCGGCAGTATTCACCGTAAACCATACTTTCCACTGCGAGAGTCCAAGTTCTCGGGCAACAATATTGGTCGAAGTAGTTGGATCCAATCTAAACCGTCGAACTATTTCATTGTCTTGCTCTTCATCATCATCATTGACACGTGGTCTACCCAAGTCTGTTCGTCGCCTCGAAACAGAGCCAGTCTCTCGAAGTCGTCGGTAAACTCCGTCAAAGACACTAACATCCGGTACTCGGCGGCCTGGGTAACGTGATATGTATTCATCACGAGCTCGTGCGGATACACAATTGCAGTACCCATAACAAATCAAAATATCAGCATATTCCTCGTTCGTGTAGGTCGTCATCTTCAACAGTTCCAAATCAGAAGCACAAATCAATAGTCCAGTTTGCAAGCACAGTCACGATTTGAAAGAAACAGTCCAGAAATCCAAGCCAAGTCGAATGAAAAACCAAGAGCACTAAGAATCGCATCTACTACAGACGAATCGCGTAAGCAGACTAACCAAACAATAACAACAAAATGGCTGTGGTTTTTTTTTCTCGCTCACACCTAATTATTACATTGTATGATATCTCGCTTGCACGCACCGCAGTCCCATGAAGAACAATAGGCGCAACAAGTAACGCAAGGAAACACGTTATCTTTACTACTACTACTACCCGAGAGCCTTTCATCGAAGTTTTTTTCTAAGAATTATAATAATACCCTAGCTTGTTATACCTTGTTGGATAGCTGATGAAATGTAGATATTTTTAAGCACATCTGCAGCATAACTGTCATAGACTTTTTTTTTATTATTACAGAAAGAAAAATTATTTTTTACGAATTTATTTCAATTTATAACTATCAATCGTCTACTACGACCCAGTCAGTTCAGTGAACTGCTATTTTAGTGTTGAGAATAATAAAGCAACTTATCTACTACACAAAATCGGAAACACAAATAAATTAGAGGCAAAAAACCCAAAAAAATATAGGCCAATAGATGTAAAACCGTTTTTTTTTCAAAAAAGCTTCAAAGTCCAATATCTTGAAAACGGTTAAGTTTGGGGTACGGTGTTTCATAGACAAATCAGTCGGGAATTATGGAAACTATCACCTCTTAAAGGATCTAGGTCGACTTAACCTGTAACCCTGTATATATATATATATATATATATATATATATCTAATATATAAAATTCTCGTGTCACAGTTTTCGTTGCCATACTCCTCCGAAACGGCTTAACCGATTTTGATGAAATTTTTTGTGCTTATCCGGTATCTATGAGAATCGGCCAACATCTATTTTTCATCCCCCTAAATGTTAGGGGTAGTCCACCCCTTATTTTTTTTTTATTTTTTAGACAAAATTTCTAATTTCTATTTTTTTATGATACAACATACAAAAATACATACAATTCCCAATTTTCACCCTTCTACGATCAACCCTTATTTTTTAATAGCCATTTTAGTAATTTAATCAGTTTTCCTCTCCGGTCGAAAAATGATAAATCGTCATTTAATTATCATTATATATATTTAATAGTTTTTTTTTACTGCATATTGGCCCTTTTACGTTAGTTTTTGTTAAAATTATTTGTATTTTAAAACACCATAAAAGGGCCAATGTGTCAAATTGGCCAATATACGTGTATTATGCCAAGATGCATAATATAAGTATTTTTAAATATTTTTGCTCATGAAATCAATTAAGGACTGAAACAGTTGATAATTAATTAATTATAATAAAAGCCATTTGGATATTTAGATAATTAAATCACATTGACACTTATACGTTTTAGAATCTGCTAACCAACTAACTGTGTTTTCAGTTAGGTAATATAAAACATATAGTTATAAATCATTTATTGAAACAAAAATTTTAGTTTCTTTAAACTACAATTATGGACCCGTATTTAATGGTTTTTTGGCATTATCTACCTAAGAATAATTAACAAAAAAACCACTTAATATCTTAGTTTGATTAACAAAATCACGTAATAAGCTTATGAAAATAAATGTAAGTATTTCACATTATTATTTTCTCAATAAAATCACAAAAAAAAATAACAAAAATAAAATCCTTACTGGCGTAAACAAAAATAAAAATCTCAATAGTACAATCAAGTAGTAAAATGTCTAAAATCAGCCTTAATCATTAATAAGTAAAAATTAATGATTGTCTTCATTTTCGCTATCATTCGTAGTCACAATGTCATTAGATGTTACTAAATTCTCATAATAACTGTGGTATACAGGTGGGATGATATTTTTACGACATAAATCTAGCAAGTCTTTCTTCTTAGAAGGTTGTATCGGTAACAGTTGATTGTAACATAGTTGCAGAGGAATATCTGTTGGTATATCGGCAATTCGTCTTCTTGTTCGCACACTGACTGACTGATCTAAGATTTTAATATAATTTTTAATACCATCTTCACCCATTCATCATATTTATAGTACAAAACGTATGATTCATCTCGGCTGACACGAATTTGTTTTATTTTAGACTAAAGGATTGTTTGTCCTTCCGAGTTTTTAGTCCAATTAAACTGCGTATTTGTCTGCATCTTTTTGCTTGCTTGGCACACGGGTTGGCGATGGCAGTAAGATAAGCATGGTACTCAGGAGAACGCTGCTCCCCATTCTCTGGTATATATGTTCTCTCGGTACCCTTCCCTCCCCTCACGGGACGACAGGGCGTGGCGATATTCTTTGTGACCATCAGCCACACAGCCAATACGATTATAAGGCGATAAATAATTTCGATGTTAAATTTTTCAAAATTTTAATATACTCAGATTAAATACATCCAAAAATGGATCATAAACTAAATGGTGAGGGTTCCGATATATCCCCAAAACTACCTTAGTATTCCTTCTATACTTTTCTTTTGCGTCATTAATCATCTGTAAACGTCTCTGTAAAGTTTCTTCGGTCATAGGTATTAATATATGAATATTATACACATTAGTACAATGTTCTAGTATTTTATTAGGATCAGCTAGTTCATAGTTTATAGCATCTGGTGATCTAGTATGGTCCGTTGTATACGAATATGTGTCCAATAAACAAATATTTTCTAAAGTCTTACACCGACTGAAAGCTGTAAATAAAGCTTCGAAATCATGTCTACAGTCTTTTATTCGTATATTTTTTAAGGATGTACTTAATGGTACAGTACATATAAATATATGGCCTTGTTTTGCGGGTGTGAACAAGTTCTAAATTCAATGTAACCAGATTGGTACAACACTCAAAGAGGATTGGGAAAAATTCTGAATTGTATTCTGATTTGCAACCGTACTCGGCAGATAAACTTAGATAAGTTAGTTTTTTTAAATAGTCGCTGTTTGCTGACAGTACTATTGAGTTTTTATAGAATATTTGGAAATCTAGACTCAATCTAATTCGTGACTTATCTTTGAACATATCATCGTAATCTAGCACTATTTCAGTTACTATATTTTGCAATCTTCTATTGTCATTTAAATGTTCAATATCCTTCGGATCTTCGATATATGAGTGGAAACTGTCATAAGCATCCGGTGCTGGGCTATGACACGGTGTTTCAAAGTTGTAAGACAGGAATTTCTTTACAAAGTAAGATAAATAATCGTAGTCTATAATAGTTTCTTTGTTAATGAATAAAATAACGGAACTATTTGAGAACGCTGTGCATGTTGAGAGACATTGAGGAATCACATTAAACTCTTGCTTAAAGAAATCATTGTATAATTGTGTTAAAGGATACACATGTACCGTCAGGAAAATTTTGCGTCTAAGAGTCTTCACCTTAGTAATAATAAAGATTATATATTTCTTAATATTTAAAAGAACCATGTTACTAAGAACGCTATTATCATGAAACAAATTCATTTTAATGTCAGGATGATCTGTATAATAAAAATCTGATAGAAATATAGCGAGGTTATCAAAACTGACTTCTGGTAAGACCATATTGCTTAAAGGTAGTTCTCCTTCAAAGATATAAAATGGTGGTCGCTTGCGGACATGTCGTGGTATACTGTAAGTCAAATTGTTCAATTTAGCATTCTTTATTACTATAAGCGGTAACGTAGATCGTAACAGATTACACTTGTTTCCAACAAAATGTATATTTTCGAATTGTTGAAATAGTTCTTGGTACTTCAACAAAGCATCAGATGACAGATAATGAGTAGTCTCTGTGTTATGTTGCGAAAATATAAAATTCACCGCAATATCTATTAGAGTGGGGCAAATGTCAGGTATTACTAGAAGATCTTCTATAACTATATCCGTGTAAGAAACATCAAGTCTTTTCAAGCTTTTTAACTGGTCTAGAGCTGGTATCAGGTCGGTCGCACATAAATCAGGAACACCACGCATATTGAGCTGTTGCAAATGGTTTGATAAGCCCCTAAAAATCATTAAGTGTAGAGTTTTGACCGTGGACCACACGTTCATTGACAAGCTGAGCTTCGTAATCAGTCCTCTATTACGGAACATCTGTCTGAATCCTCTACAGGTATTGTAGATAATCTGAAGTGTCCTCAAATTGAAATCTTTTAATATCATGATTATAATTTCGTCTGGCAAGTCCCATAACTGCATCGTTGTTGCTGAAAGAAAAATGTTTACATTTAATGAATATTCTAATTTGTAAATCTTGGGGCTCATAAATAAATTTAGTACTAAGCTTAAGCCTGTTCTAGACGGATAAAATCCAACGTCCCAACAGAGGTAGCCTTGCTGGGAACTTAGTTGTCATCCGCAGATTGTGTTTCGGCTACACGGATGGCATCCACGCGTCATCAAGTTAGCGAATCAGTTGCGAGTCGTCTTCTGGCGGGAAATCACGTACTCGTATCGTGAACCGACCGTATCGTGCTGTAGAAATGGCTCCCAATTTGTTACATTATATGTATCTCTATTACTATTTACCCAACAACGATTTCGCGCTGATGACGTCAACACGAATATATCTTGAGTGAATTTAGAAGGCCATTGCCGGTCGGTGCCGTCATCCGTAAGTTATATCACGAGATAAGGGGAGGCGGTAAATGAAATGTGAATACCACGCATTCGTTTAAAAGTATGTTTGCTCAATTAGTGTCGGGATACCAGAACAAGCACTATTTTTCTCTTCTATCTTTTTAGTAAAAGTACTATGTAGGACGTTACTTCACACTCATAATCCCACTGGGACAGCTGTGCTCCTCGCCGGGGAGAGCTCAGGCGCAGGCCCAACATATATTCCATTCATCACCTCCCCCTTATCGTGTGAAATAACTTATGGATGACCCCTAACGAAACCGTAAAGCAATGACCTTCAAAATTATTGTCCCAAGATGTTTTCATGTTGACGTCATCCACGGCGTTGTTATCTTAAAGAATTAGATGCTTTAATTTATAAATATACTAACTTTTTAAGTCACTATTAGAGCCTGGGGTGCCTAAAAATATGATTTTACGTCGAGGCGTATTTAAAAATGAAACTCAGATAAACACTTTACTCAGATCAATGCCATGATTAGGCGCAAGTATTTGAGCAAGTGTAAACATATTTCTGTTTATCTGAGGGTGATTACTAAGAAAGTTGATACCTATATACATATACATATATTGGTACTAACTTGTAATATCCTGTGATGTATTCATTATGCGGCTTGTATATATATACCAATATATAGCGAGCATAAACAAATAACTAAACTATACAATATAAGAACTGGTTTATGTTTTTATTGATCCTCAGTGATTATATTTACAGGCCTCTGCGTAATCGGCCGTTTAAGCCATTATAAAATTAATAATAAAGTAAAAAGAATTGCTTTTTTTTTCATTTATAAACATGGGTGTGATTATTTACGCAGTTATTATAGGGTGGTATTTAAACGCAAATCAAACAAAATACTTTATTTATGAAATAATAATCCAAATTTCCATCAAAATTACTGATTGCACAGCAGAATACTCAACTCAAAGTATTAGAAAACACATTACAATTTATTTTCGTAACGTACGGCTGTTTAACTTAATGCAAAGCAATTTTATTAATGCACTGCTTATAATGACTAATGCACATTATACCTGGTAACTCTTTTATTTTGTAATATAGCTCCTATTTATATATTACTTACAGCAGTTTTTCTAAATGAAACAATCATCTTATTATTTATTAAGTACAACATAATGAGATCAGCAAAAAATTATAAAATCGGCAGCATGCAAGCAGGAATGCAGCAAGCAAGCAGGTATGCAACATGGAAGCAGGCATGCAACATGCAGCAAGCATTGTTTCTGTCACGGCTCCGGCACTGCGGGGTTTGGGCGGCCCCACGCGAGCTCATCGTCGCAGATGGTTTTAACGCTCACCACCGCAGCTTCGGCTTGCTGGCCGGCTTGCCCGGCCAGCCTCATCCGCGGCGGCGAGCCTTCAAAGCACCTGCTCCTCAGCTCGCGGGCCGCCCCACCCCTCCGCGCCTACGCGGGCTTAGATTACACTCTAGCGTTTGGCAAACAAGACTACGTGAAGTTGGTTTTGCAGCGATTCGTTTCTGTCACAAAATTTTGTAGCACTATTTTGTTAAATTTTAGTTTATTCGAAGTATTGAAATTCGGAATATCGTATTTCGGACCGAGAACCCTTCGAGCATTTGGCTCTTAGAACGTATGAAAATCGGAAAACTAACAAATCGCATTCACGACTTTCGGTAAGATAAATATCGTGATATTTAATAATAGACATTACAATTCTTAGGTTTTATCAAATTCGGACTTTTGAAAATCGGAACATCAAAATTCGGAATAAAATATTTCGGAGTATTTGGGTGTTCCCACGCAAGAGTCCATTATTTCAGTTCAATCGGGGGTAGAGTCGAAAATGTCTCTGGTTTATGGTTTTCAGGCCATTCCTTAACCATGTTTGTTGCGTATGACATATGTAAGCCCATTTTCAGTTAATTTGCTGTGCTTTTAGAAGGAAGAAGGTAGCCCATTTTCAGTTAATTTGCTGTGCTTTTAGAAATAATGCAATGAAAAAAGGAATTGTTGCTACAAAATTTGCCTTGCATGTCTTCTTCAAAATTAAGACAAATATGATGAGCAAGTTTTGTGGTGCCTATTAGTATACATGCTACTCGGATAGATATTTTGCTTTGACAATAAGTATCTTCAACATGCGCACTAGTTAATTTGCTGTGCAGTTAGTATTTTTGATAAATTTTGTACTTAAATAAATTTATTTGTATCGCATTATGAGGATAAACGTAATGTCATGCTGATGTATATTTTATTTTTTTCTGCCGTACTAGTTTTGTTAAACATTCAGTTTATTTGTAGTAAAGTAATTTATTTGATTTGAAAAGCATATAAATGATGATAATATATTGATATGTGATTATTTATTTGATGTGCAATTAATAATATCCCGTTATGATACAGAATCAGTATTTCCAGGTCGAACGAACGGAACACAAAAAATACACTCTTTTGCAAAAAGACCGTACGATTATTTTTTCATTCTATATTGGAAGCACGTACTTCGGTTCTGTACCTATTATATCAAGCCAATGTACACGATTGTCATTATAATTGATGATTATTTTTATTTTTAATAATTTCTTGTTTATTACCAGAGCTAATTAATAATTGTGATAGAGGAGGGAACACTCGACAGAGTCTGAGACTTGCGACTCAGACGTCGGTTTAAGAGGCCCCCCCTGTGATGAATCAACGCTCACCTTCTCATCGTCGCCTGGTATAGTACAAGCTTTGCTTAATTTGGGGCTAGGATGATCTGTATGACATTGTCCCTAGATAGGTATTATTATCATTAAAATAAAACAAAAATAACGTTTGGTTCCCTTTAATATTTAGTTCTTTCATATTATGTAACTAGCAATGTGTGGCGAAATAATATGGTAATATTATACGGGTGAATTTCAACAAGTCATTTTTATTTATCATTTCGGTGGAATTTTTTGATTTCAATGCTATTTACATATTTTTAGTGATAAATTAAACTTTAGCCTATTTTATAACATTGTGCGTGAGTGGACACCAAATATCATAAAAACTGACATAAATATTTAAGGATGAATTTTTAAGAGTCCACTGAAATGAAAAGTGTCTAGCGAAATGATAAAAATGACCACCGAAATGATAGACTGTGCACCGGAATGAAATAAATCCACCGAAATGATACAGCTAAGAACAACCGTGCCGGGCAGCTAGGGTTCCGTACTTTGTTAGTTTTGATATCCACAAATTTTAGATAAACACTGAGACAGGACAGTACACAGGAATTTTAATATCATTATGGATATACAGATATTACATTTAGTATTACCATATATCATTCTTTGAGGTTACAATATCCCCAAAATATGATATTAATGTAATGTTTATTATGATATGAATGAATTGTTTCTTCACTTATATAACCTTTGGTATTTTTTTTGGTTGTTGTTGGGTGAAAATGTTGGAAAACTATATCGTAACTGCTGATACCCATACATAAATATTTTTGTATGTTTAATGTGTTTTGAACTAATACTAATTTACTTGATATATTTTCAAAAGAGTTAACGAAGTGCGATTAGGAAGCTTAAAGTTTCTGATTAATATTATGGCTGCATTTGTAAGTTTTGTCATTAATAGTAATACATAATGTCTACCTATTGCACTTAGAGAAAAATGCTAGGTATAATTTAGTTAAATTGGTATCTAGACGGGAATAGTGTTTCTACAGGTATATAAGTAAAACTTATAAAATTAAATCAATTTCAAAACACAATAAATGAATAAGAAACATTATAAAAATATCTAAGTACTAATAGCTTAGTACTTTTAATCCTTTTACATAAACTTATGAAACATCTATAAAACATCATTAAATGTTATAAATTATCTCAGCTCCTCCCCTGTAGGTGATAGCGTGATAATATGTAACCTATATGTTGACCCGACCTCTAAGTAATATTCATGCAAAATTTTAAGTAAATCCATGCAGTACTTTTTGATTTTAGCCCGGACATACATACAGACAAACAGACAAAAATTCTAAATACTATATTTTTGGTTTCGATATCGATTGTAGATCACGCCCAAAGTATCGTTTTAAAAAATATTCAATGTACAGTTTTGACTTTCCTACTACGATTTTAATATATGTATAGATATTATTTACTCATAATAAATGACATAGAAATAAAGGTAAGTAGCTTACTAAAAATGAAGGTAAACCCTCGAAATTATTATTTTGTAGACAATTAGTAGGTATAAAAATCTACACTGTGGTAACTCACACACTCATCACATTATCGTTGAGCCGAACAAATGTGTATGTAAAGTAAGTATATACATGTACTTACTACATAAATATGTGTATACATTATATATACTAAACACAAATATTACACAACAAATACACCCGAATAATCAAATCTACACTCTAGGTAAAATTACATTACAAAACTATGACCTGTATTTGACACAAGGATCTCTAAAACTATGTGGTTTTATCATTTCGGAGATACATTTCATTCCGGTGGACTGTAATTGGTATAACAGTCCACCGAATCCACTGAAATGATAACACTGAGATGATAAAATACAGGTTAGTTCTATATTTAACTCCGAAATAAATTTATTAAAAATATATGAACACTACTCAAACAAAACAGTACTTACGGCGAATTTAATACATAATTTTGAAACAAATTAAACGAATCTAGCACGAGTTATAACAGCCACCGAAATGAAATAATTTTTCACCCCATATCACTGAGATGATAAACTTACTTTTTTGTTGGAAAACCGCAAGACATTGGGATCAGTGCGTTCATGCTGAGATCTTGAGCCGGACGGATCCGAAGTGAGGAAATTTGACACAAGCCTAACGTAACCAAATCTTGACGTGGCTATTCTACTAAAACTTACTGTCCTCTGAAATGATAACATTTTTCCGGACAAAAGTTGACTGACTGTCAAATCCATGAGAAATAAGATAAACAAACAAAGAAAGCTTTATTTGATCGAAAATATTATAATTTAATGATATCAAAATCGATTTAAATCCATATTACGAATGTATTTACAGGGGAAGGTATTTTATGAGAAGAATTGGGTTCAGGACAGGCCACCGTGATGATAAAATAACACTTAGTAAATTTTTTTTTCGGTCTATTAGTGGGTAGAAATGAATGATTTTTTTGCCAAGGTAGAGAAGTACATTCGCTATTTAGTAAAAATGTGTAAAATTAAAAATCGGCACATTGCACTACCGTTTTCAGGCATGCCGTTTATTTTTTTGGGTTGGGCAATTCACCCATACCTGCACTCATTTCTTAAATACTTTTCATGCAGTAGTAAAATCGGTGTTAAGTTTTTTAAACAGTTTTTTCGCTTTTATAAGACACGGTCTAAATACATCCATATATGGATAGTAATATGGGAAATCATCTTTATCTGGACTATGTAATACATCAAAAACAACATTCGTTTTCCTACCATATTTAGCCTTTGCTTCATTGCTCATCTCCAAACTTCTCTGTCTAGTTTCTTCAGACATTAAAGCTGATATACAAATACTATATACATTAGCACAGTGTTCCAATATAATACTAGGATCAGCTAAATCATTGTACACTAATTCAGGGTCTGATCGCCTACAGTAATATGAATCTAATACGTGAATATTTTCCAAAGTCCGACACCGACTGAACGCTAAAAACAAAGCTTTAAAATCGATCTTAAAGTCAGTTAGACGTATATTTCTTAATGAACAACTTAGTGGTAAGAAATTTGCTACAGATGGCGCACATGTCGTGCGTCTTCTATAATATTCCACATTAAGAGTATTCAAATTGCAGCAACACTGAAAGAGTAGTTTAAAAAACTCTGCACTATGTTCATTGCCGACACGTCTGTTCCCGGATAAACTTAAAAAGGTTATTTTCCGTAGGTAATCACTATTAGCTGTGAATGTAAACGTGTCATAGTGAGCCCGGAAATGTATGTGTAAGTTAATTTTGGCCGCATCTTTGAATACTTCATCATAGTCTAAGACTATCTCTCTTCCTTCAAAGTCATTATCATCATCAATATCTGCCAATGTTGTGCGGAAATCAGTGAAGCCAGCCGGGGCTATACGGTTGCATGGCGATTCAAAATCGTAAGGCAAATATTCCCTCAGAAGTTTTAATAAATCGACATTTGTCTGAGTCTCGTTATTTAAGAATATAAGAACAGAATTGTCTGAGAATCTTTCGCATGATAGAAGGCATTCTGGGGTGACATTAAAATTTTGTTCAAACACATCAATATACGATGACGTTAAGGGATAAGCATGCACATTTGCAATCGCCATTTTGGAAATGTTTATTATTAACATTGTATATTTCATAAAATTCACCATTCTCTTTGTAACGAAAAACTCTAGATCGACAAACCAATTAAAACTGGTAAGATGAAAGTCATTATAATAATCTGATAAATACACAATGTGACTGTTAAAGGTAACATCTGGTAAGATACTTATGTAAGACGACTCATCTTCAAAGTGATAGATTGCATATTTCATATTACGTTCTATACTATACGTCAAATTATTCAGCTTTGCATCCTGCAATAAATAAAATGGCAATGGCGAACATAACAGATTCAACTTAGCACCAAAGAAATGTATGTTTTCAAACGTTTTGAAAAACGTTTGACACTGCAACAGATTATCTGTTGACAAACGCACGTGGCTATTAATGCTATGATTTCCAAACTTAAAATCCACTGCAATATCTCTTAAATAAGGACAAATTTCTGGTAATATAAAAAGATCTAGAATATCAACGTTTGTGTAAGAAACATCAAGTGTATTCAAACTCTTCAACGTCCTCAAAACTGGTATCAGTTCTGTCGCAAACAGATCAGATACTCCACGCATATTCAACTCACGCAAATGGTTTGATAAATCTTGAAAAACATTAGAATGCAATATTTTGACTGTGGACCACATATTCTTCGGAGATATGTTGATCTTTGTAATTACGCCCCTCATACGGAAAATCTTCCTGAACCCTCTGCAAGTGTTATACATTCTGTTGAGGGTAAGTAAATCAAAATCCTGCAATATCATGATTATAAGTTCTTCTGGCAAGTCCCATAGTTGTAATGATGGTTCTGAAACAATTAACACTTTTTATTATATTACAGTTAAATCACCATCATCATTAAATCAGGGGAAATACGTCCACAGCTGGACAAAATCCTCCACTAAAGATCTCCATAGAAGGTCTTGCGCTATCCGCATCCATCCATTCCAGCGACCCATCTTTTACGGGGTCTGCCAACCCGTGTATCACCAGTTGAGAACCTTTCAGCCCAGCGCAGCGGCCGTTTGGGTTCTGAGGCTGTGCCCTGTCCACTGCCAGTTCAGTTTGGCAATTCTTCGGAATTCATGTTTAATTTTTTTTACTTATAAAAAGAACGCCCGCATTACGGAATCTAATCCCTGTGTCTAAGCCGCTGCGCCACACGTGCAGTCATCTAGATATCTTAACACGTATTTATGGCACCTAAACGACGCCAGCCATCAATGTCCTTCTTAATTCAAAATGATTGTTCTGAGTTGGTATTTTTTTTTTCTTCTCCCGTTCTCTTCGGGAGCACTCGCAAGTTTTGCGCATCCACCAGAGTCAAGTTTGAATTGTGTTGGAGTAAATTAGATTTTTTAAAAGAATTATTTTTTTTTATAAAATGCATCAGTAAAGTAATTATACAGAAGATAAATTAAAACAATAAAAACGAAAACAAATAAAAAGAAGAAAAACATGCAGTATGAATAATTGATATTCTTATGTACAAGAACAGCCTTTTATTTACAACCTAATATTATTACTATGTATATATTGGGAAAGTATGCGATATATAGAAGAGTTGAGGGAATGAAGAAGGGATTTAATAGATGTAGGAAAAGGGACATCGTGTGTCCAAGGCGAATTCTTATTAAAATTTTAGTGGCTATTTTGTCAAGTTTTATTGTAAAGAACCATGGTTTGTGTTGAATGTGTTGCTTGATACTAGAAAAGTGTCTTCCCTTTAGTTGGCTACTTTCTAACCAGACTTCATTCCAGGAATCCCAAAGACGAACTTTAGGAAGTGCAGCCAAATCCTGTCTATAATTTTTATAAGGAAATATGTCTCCACAGTGGGTAGCATCTTTTGCTAGTCTGTCAACTTTCTCATTACCCGTAATGCCACAATGACTAGGTATCCAGACAAATGTGACATGCAAACCTTTTTTAAAACAATCGTAAAGTTTGCTTCTAATATCTACTATGGGAGGAAACAGTGGTTTGAATTTAAATGGAAATCTCATTAGTGCCTGTAAAGCGCTCATGGAGTCACTGAAAATTATACTGCTATTAAGTTTTAGGAGTAGAATGTATTCTAAAGCTTTAATGATGCCAAGGCATTCACCGGTAAACACTGATGTTTCAGGGGCGCATTTTATTTTTTGAACAATATTATATTGGATATGATACACTCCTACCCCAACAAACTCACTTGATTTGTGCTTGGATGCATCGGTGTAAATGTGATGCCATCCTGGCCATATTTCTTGCACAATAGAATTAAAATATGCGTTGACATTATATCTTTCTAAATGTAAGGTGTATTTAACATTTGGTGTAGGTATATATTAACGCTTGATAATTACAGCTGAACAAATCAAGTTTCGGAGATCTATGTGTCGCAGCGTGAAGTGTTTTATATTATAAGTAAGTTTTGACTAAGCTAGGGTAAGGTTTATTGTTCCAGTAGCTTGATGACTCAATAATATTTGTAAGGTTGTGAAGTTTTACGATTAAAGGGCAATCTGTACATTGTAGAACACGAAAAAAAAGACGATCTGCTAAAAACTGACGCCGTAAATAAAGCGGTTCGTTACATTCAATTTGTAAAGCTTTAATAGGAGTCGATTTCATAGCTCCAGTGATAATCCTCATGGCTTTTGATTGAATGGAATCTAGTTTCCCAAGACCAGCTAAATTACATGGCTCCAGCAAGAAGGTCCCGTAATCGAGGACACTACGTACCAGAGCGTTGAATTGAAGCTTTAGGGAAAAAGGACGCGCACCCCACCAAACGCCAGAGAGAGACATCTCATTAAATTCAAAAGCTTTTCACACTTCGAGTCTGGAGTCTAAAATAACACCTAAAAATTTTACCTGATGTTTAACGGGAATTTGGACATTTTTAAAACGTACGCATATAGGAGGGTGTAACCGATGGCGTGTGAAGAGCACGACAGAGCTTTTGAGCGCTGAAATGCTCAAACCATTTCACCATCAAAGAATTATTTAATTGATTACTAATCGATTCTATTGTATTACCTATGGAGTATAAGAGCAAGTCATCAGCGTATTGTAGTATGTTAGTTGTATTGTGAAGTGAAGATGCCAAATCATAAGTATATATATTAAATAATATAGGGCTAAGGACTGAGCCCTGTGGAAGTCCTTTCTAAACAGATCTCTTCTGCTCACGTGACTGGTCTAATTTTATTATCCTTCCTGGGAGAAGGTTAATGACAAAGCAAGTAAGGACTTTTAGAATGCCAAGATTTCTTAATTTATGGAGCAGAATATAAAGATTAACGTTATCATATGCCGCTTCCAAATCTAAGAAAACAGCAATAACGGACTCATTTCTAGAAAATGCGAATCTTACATCTATAACAAATTCAGCCACACTATCTAACGTGCTCCTACCTTTTCGGAATCCAAACTGTGTATTCGGTAGTATGCTACGATTTCCAACTAACCATTCAAGACGGTTTTTAACCAAACTCTCTGCTATTTTTGCAAATACAGGTGATAAGGCTATTGGACGATACGAGGATGAGTTTGTTGATACTTTATAAGATTTAATAATAGGTATAATAATTAGTGATTTCCAAATTATCTGACAGCATCACTTTATTAATCAAATCCAACAAATACACAAGGGATGAGTAACTAAGATTGGCAAAAAAGGAATAAGGTATACCATCTTCACCTGGAGAAGAATCCTTAACTGAGGATAAAACTCCTTTAAGTTCTTCCAATGTGAAAGATGAATTGAGATCACAAAGATTATGGTGAGGGATTAAAGAAGGAACATATGTTCCTTCTTTAATCCCTCACCATAATCTTACACTGGCTAAGGTCTTGTTCAGGAACAAAAGGAGGTGCTAAATTATCCAGAAATGTTTCACTTATATTTGGAGATATGCCCGATATGCTGGAATTACTTACACTGTTTCTAAATCTTCTAACATTACGCCATACAATTTATGGGTTGATGTCAGGAGAGTTGGAAAGGCAGAAATTTTTGCATCCTTGCGATTTCTTGTCTTTAAGAAATTTACGTGCTTTTGCTAATGTATTACACAAAATTTGAAAATTGACGTCTGACATATCCCTATTATATTGTTCTTCTGCTTTTTTTCCTTTGTTCAACCATTTCTGTACATTCTTTATCCCACCAAGGTGGAAAAGGTATCAGCCCATCACCAGAGTTTTTAAGTGGGAAAGTTTCATCTACAGCTTCTATAAGAGCATTAGTAAAATTGTCACTTTGGTAGGTATTAGGTAAATTGGAGATCTTATTTTCGACGATTACTTTAAACTTATTCCATAGGTTTTGATTATTTAATTTATATTTTAGCCTCGGTTTGACACGAGAAATTCCAATACTGGGAGAAACGGTAGCGGGAAAAGAAACTATAATAGGAAAGTGGTCACTTCCATGTATTGAGGTTAGAATCTGCCATTATAGAGAAAAAGCTAAACTTGGGGAGCAAATAGAAAGATCTATTGCACTAACGTTCTCATTCGGACTTGTGCGTCTTGTAGGCAGGCCATAAGTTAGTATGCAGATGTTGCGTGTTTCCAGAATATCTAATAACATTTCTCCACAATATGTAGAAATAGAACCACCCCAGGAAATGTAGTGACAGTTGAAATCACCTAAAATTAAATAAGGACGAGGAAGGAGTGAAATAAGAGTATTAAATTGATGAAAAGCCACTAAACAGGGAGAAGGAATCTATATCGAAACAACACAAATATTATTTATTTGCGCTGCTACAACAGAAAAACAATTACATACAGGAAGAGATAGAGATAAGTAAGAGAGAGTATTTCTGATGAGTAGGGCAGCACCACCATACCCATCAGACCTATCATCTCTTACAATAGAAAATCCGTGGATTTTGAAAGTGGAGCCAGGCTTTAACCAGGTTTCCGAAAGAGCAAATAAACAAGTATTATACTTGTTTATTAGGTAAGTAATTTCACTTTTTTTTAAAACTGCACTTCTACAGTTCCATTGTAGGACGTCGTGAAGAACTGTCATTGTTAACGGCTTGTGGGTTTGTGAACAACTCAATTAAGGGGGCAACGTTGGACGGTATTTTTATATTAGATCGGATTAGTGTTTGGATAAGAATTTGAATTACGTCTGAAGTTGTCATCATTAACGGATTTTTTTACACACTGCTAACTTGTGGTGTGTGGGTGTTAAAATCTTTAATTATATTTGGATGAGCTTCTTGATCATATAATTTACCAATTTTGGGCGTAGGGCGACGATTCCTAAATATTGTTTTCCTATATGACTGTCTGATGACTAAGCGATGGTTGAGGTGATGAGTGAATTTGATTTATATTAAATGAAGGAGGTGTGTTTACTACATTAGCATATGATTTGCTGACAGGGGAAAACAGTTTTGCTGCTACCCCATACGAAATGCAATTTTGAGCCATAAATTTTTCTTTTTTTTGAGGCTCAAATTCTGGATAAGATTTATTAATGGCGAAATGACTTCCTGAGCAATAAAAGCAAGATAGGTTTTCTTCCTCTACCTCGCAGGTATCTCCGGAGTGTTCATAACCACATTTATAACATTTAGCTTTCGACCGGCATTGTATTTTTGTATGACCAAACCGGCAACAATTGAAATATTGTATAGTTGGGTATGTATATTGTTCAACTGGCAATGAATTATAGCAAATAAATACACGTTGAGGTAATACTTGACCATCGAATGTTATAATAACATTTTGAGTTGGGTTATAGATCCCTCAACAATGGTCTTATAATTTATTCGTCGCACTTTAAGAACCTTACCGCAACCACTAGGTACAGACACATTTTCAATGACTTACTCAACTGACCAGTCTGAGGGTACACCCCGTACAAAGCCCATTCGCATTATTTGGAAAGATGGTATGAATGCTTTTAAGTCCATAGCTTTTAAATTAGCATTGTCAATGAATGCATTGGCATCAGTAGAGTAAGAGAAAGCTAATGAAATTTTATTTCTTCCAATCCGTTTCACTGAACCATTTATAATATTTTCCCTAAGAATACCCACTGACCTATTTTTGATCGAATACCGAATCGAATCGTTTTTTAACAAACTTTCCGAATGAAACTGGGTGAAAAGTTGTTTAGTCATTAGGTGGTTTTGGAGCAATATCAGTGTGTTCGTACTTGTTTCTTTTTAAAGAAATTGGAACTTGGGGACCTGAACCACTAGAGAGTGTTGAGGTTATAACTGGAGTGTTTTCATCAGTATTTTGAGTTTCGTTAGTAATTTTACTCGCAGTACAACGACATCCCGTCTTACCATCAGCTGCCTGAACGTGTTTCCTTTTTTTCCTGTTACAAGTTTTACAGATCTTATGAATACTTCCTTTACGACATGTACGTTGAGTTAAAGAGCAATCCGTATCCATACCTGACTCATTAGATGCTACATTATGAGTGGAGACAGTAATAAAATTGGCCGCCGGGGGAATAATATCCCCCGGAGTCGACAAATCGGGCAGCTTGTTCATACCATTTAAAACATAAAGGACTTACCGATCTGGCTGCTAATTAATCACTTAAACTATTATACATACCCTAAATATTAATATTATTTACAATTAAATAGCCTACTGAACCTTATATGATACAAAACAGAAAATAAAAAATTGTGAGAGAAAATACGACCAATCTATTCGAAATTTCCCGCGCTTTTCAACTACTTGTTTATTTCATGTAATTATTTATAGGTATCCATAGAAGTCTAGATAACCTAGGCGGGGTTGGAGTATAGAATAACAAAGATTGGGTCGTTGTCAATGAACACAATACAAGAAACGGAATGCACAGGTACCATAACTAAAAACAGGTATATACATATTTTCTAACCTGTAATAGCTTGTATTTTATCCATTCTGCGGATTGTTGAGTATGCAAAACTTCTGCGCTTAGTAATAATAATAAAGAACAGATATACGTTTACAAATTATAAGCGTTATTAGCTTTTTTAAGCCAATATCACTAACAAAAACAGATTTAAAAGCGTTTAAGTAATTATATAGATAAGAACAAAGAGTATATAAACACATGTTCTGAACATGGCTGAGATTATTTTTCCGCAGAAGTAATTAGTCAGTGTTGCCAGACAGTACCATCAATTTTCGTATCGTAGCTTATAATAGGGGAACAATTTAAATGCTTACCAAAATATTAATTTTGCCTGCCAAAATGGATAAATGCTCACCAAATCTTGTTTCCCTGAAATAGTAACATAAAGAAACATTAATACCGACACCCTGACTAGGATAGGTTAGGTTAGAAAGCTCAGGCGCAATCGGAGCGGAGTGATCGTGGTCATTTTTTTTTCTAAAATAGGTACTTTACGCAACGTTATTTGACAATACTTTATAAACACTATTTGACAAATCTTTACTAAACACAATTTGGTGAACATTTGTCCAATTTGGTAGGCAAAAATAATATTTTGGTGATAAAATGGGCGATTTCTGGTAGGCGTTTAAACATAAGCCCTATAATAGTACGATTTTCTAGATTAAAATATAGTGCCTATATAAATTAAATTACTTATTAAAATTGTTACATGAACGCATCCAACAACATTCCAATCACAGAGTACCTACTATGTATATATATTCCAATTAGTTAAAACTCTTGTAGGTCCGATATATCGTAATCGCCGGCCAGTTTGCCTTCGAATTTATAAAATGTCTCCTCTGTTCTTCAACCAAGCCTATTCTTAAAGGTAATGCACTTGCGGTTCCTCTGATGTTGTGATTGTTCATGGGCGGCGTCGATCACTTACCATTAGGTGACCGAGGGCTCGTTCAATTATTTTTAACATAAATAAATAAATAAATAAAAATCTTTATTGACTTAAGTGATACGTTTACATTATTCTTAATCTAAGAGTATGTTTCTACACTTATTACATTATTCTATGTGAACACTAACGTCTAAACTAGGCCGAGCCTGTACCTCAGACGGTAGATTCTTTTATATCTATGTATTAGAACAGAAACAGACGTGTACAATAATATCTTTAAAACAAGCATAATTTCTAAATTTATTCTAAATATTAAATCTAAAACTTATATGTAAATATATAAAATAAGGTTGCGGGTATTTATATTTTAATAATCGAGTGAGGGGTCGCTTCGCTCGTCACAAATATGCATAGTTTGCTGTCAACAGCAAGCTTATTTGACCACTAAGTATGTGAACTTCTAACATTTCAATGTAGTTAGTATATTTTGTTTAAGTTGGCGTACATGTGATAATTTTAGTTTTAATTAGTTATATAATTATTTCACTGTTGTTTATGTGTTTAGAAAGCTCATATTGTAATTGGGATAGTAATATAGCTTGATTTTATTATTATATAGTATTTAATGTTTTACGGTAATTTTAATTATTTTTATTTTTTCATCATATAATATTTTATTGGTTAATTTTACGATAAGAACTATTTTATATTAAATAATAAATTTTCTATGTCTTTATAATTTTTTGACTTTAACCAAGTTACAAGTACACTTTTACATGTTTGTTTATTCATTGGATATATTTCAATAACTTTATTTACTTTATTATACAGCATTGGACCAAGATAACATTGGAATTTATTTATATAGTAGGTTTTATATGGCGTTGTTGGGCATACTCTATCCATGCGTCGTTTACTAATTATTTTTTTATCATATTTAACTTTTTCGTGTTGGTTAATTATAATTTCTTTAATGAATAATTTCCTTACTGACATAATATCACATTCTGCGTAAAGATTTATGGTAGGGTACTGAAATGGTTTGGATAACATAACTTTCAATAATGAACGCTGCGCGCGTTCTAACTGTATAAGGTGAGTTTTACGTACATGACGAATACAGTTAGTCTAGGAGGCTTTCGCTGCTTCACCGGACTATAGAGGCGAGCGAGGGCGCCAGCCGTCTCGCTAAACTACAAACTAAGTATCCGCGGCGGAGGGCACCCCCTGTGGGGTTCGAACCTCGACTCTGGGTGGTTACTGGCGGGGAGATGCAAGAGGGCGTATCATTTCTAGGGATGTTCTGTGCAAGTTTAGCTCTACATTAATACGCGACGCGGGCCTCCCTTCCGATTTAGGTTCGGAGGGGGCATTTTATCGATTCGATATGCAAACTAAGGGTCATGGAGGGTATTGGTGGTCGCGACGCGTTTGCGGTCGTACCTACTCTTGTCCGGCGACTACGAAGTATCGATTGATAGTAAGTCAAAGATTAAGTGGGTTACCTGATATCAAGGTTTGTGCAACTTCTTTTTGGCGGAACATTTTGCTCCCTCTTACCCACCACTGCAACTCGTCTAGTCCGGGTTCAACACACAATGAAATAACACTGAGCGGTGATTACTGAATTAAGCGTTAGGCAGTACACGCCATCCACACTCGAGCGTTTATTGATCTGACTTTGAAAAAGTGAGGTCAATAAGATTCGACAGTAGGGCAACAATAAGTAGGTGCAACTGTCACTGTACCTCAGTAGATGCATGACAGTTGCGCAAAACGTCTAATGAACCATGCGTCTCCACTTCAGTAACCGTCCTAAATCGAGGTTCAAACTCCAAAGAGATTTCTATTAAATTTTAAGTTATCCAAAGTCGTGCAAAATTATTGCACAATATTTCTAATTAGTGTTGCCAATTTTAGGGAAGAGAGAAAGAGGATAAAGTCACAAATATTGAAAAAGGTTTGCTGAGGTAGTTTGGGAATTTAGAAAGGATGAATGAATGAATATTAACAAAACAATTATACTTACCTACTTAGCATTTCTTTTTTGACTTGCTGGAAATGCTCAAGTCACACGTGGTGTGGGGCTCGACCCACTAAAACCACCACGGTAGCCAGCTTCACGGTGCTTGTAGCGGGGGCTCTGGGTACTCGTAAACTCCGCTGTACCCTGAGCGTCCGCGAGACTCACCCGGGAGGGGCTTGAATGCGTCCCCCTCTCCCCAGCACGCACAAGCGCGTTACCTGAGCTATAGAACGTTATACAGAGGAATAACGTTCTGTAGCTCAGGTAACGCGCTTGTGCATGCACCTCCTTTGCGCCAGTGCCCCTCAACCCACGCACAGCCGGACTGGGACAGAGATTTAATTCGAAACAGTGTGCCTAGTAGAATACATATAAGTCAATGCTTAAAACAAAATAATGTAGAAAAATTAAAACTCGACTTAAATTATTAATATTGCTGGTATTGTGCTGTTTCGACACTCGCCAAACAATTAAATTTATGATTTCCAATTTTTATGATTGGATTTATGCTTTGCAATGTGAATAATTATTAATACTTATTGACATTGATGCCAAAGCCTACAGAAACCTCCCGGGTAGACACCCGGGACCGCTTATACAAGACGAGAAGTTTTAAGTGGTTCAACCGAAAGGGGAAGACCTCGTAGAAAATACTTTCACCAAATCGGAGAGGTTCTCAAGAAAGGTCAGGTCAGAAGTACCCTAAACGACCGTGCATGTATGAGAAATATAATGACAATAAACAATGCAAAGATGGTATCCAAAGATCGTGACAACTGGAATCAACAGATTTCCTTCCATATCTCTGCCTACCCCTCTGGGAAACAGGCTTGAGTCTATGATTATATGTGTAGAAAGAAATAGGGTCTAACACTATATATGGTCAAGGATCGAAGTGCTACGTGAAGGTCTCTGAACCCGTACAAGAAATGATTAGGTTGGAAGAGGTCAATGAAAATAAAACCAACAATATTTTTATAATAATCACCTATATTTCATTAAATAGACATAATTTACTGATGGAATAATATTGCCTGTTCAAAAAGCCTGTGTATTTTTTAAACGGCAACACTTTTCATGATGGTTCACCAGAAAACTTAAAACTAAAGTATTAGTCCTTGCCAGTTCACTTTTTGGGGGCAACCATTTCTTCCAAGGCTTTGATTTCAGCTGAAAAGAAAAAAAACCATAGTATAATACAGGTAACAATAATTATTTTCAATAGGTAGGGGGGGGGGAGTATATATATTTACTTCGTTTTATTTTTTCGTTGTTTTGGTCCTTCAATATTGATCTATTCTCGTATAGTACAGACTCCAGCACATCAAGCTACCCCAATCTGTCAAATTTCCCCAATTGAAAGTGAATCTTATGCTTTTCTGGTGAAAATTTATAAAATAAATTTGACAGATTGGGGTAGCTCAATGTACGTAGCCTGTAAGCCTGACAAATAAAATTATTATTTCCCAATTTTGAGATTAGATTAACACTTTGCATTGCTTAAAACCTCACAATGCTTAAAACACAGTAATGTAGAAAAATTTAAACTCAATTTAAATTATTAATATTGCAGGTATTGTGCTTAGAGAATTATAGATCATGCTAGACAAGTCCTGCAAAATAAAATAATCAAACTAATATTTAAGACGGTCACCGTAGCCTAGTTGGTAGTGCTCCTGCCTACGAAGCTGGTGGTCCTGGGTTCGAATCCCAGTAAGTCCAAATATTTGTGTGATGAGCACGAATATTTGTTTCTGAGTCATGGATGTTTTCTATGTATTTAAGTATTTATCTATCTATATAAGTATGTATATCGTCACCTGGTACCCATAGTACAAGCTTTGCTTAGTTAGGGGCTAGACAATGTGTGTGACATTGTCCCAAGATATTATTATTATTATAACTTCCAAACATCTACCACAAAAATTTATAGCGAAACAGGACTAATTATATGATTTCCCATTTTTATGATTGTATTTATGGTTTGCAATGTGAATAATTAATTAAAAGACTTCCTTGACATCTATACCAATGCCTACAGAAACCTCCAGAAACTTAATAACATCTTCTAATGCAGTGGTATCCAGTTTTGTAGATATTACAACACATACCTGTTGGTGTGGTTGGCAAATGCTTGCTTTTCATGCAGGAGGTCATAATCTATATATATAAAAATCAATGCCACTTTTCTTTGAAATGTTATAACTCGACAACGCCTTCATCGATTTGGCAAATTTTAGTCTTGAAATATTTGTGGAAGTCCAGGGAAGGTTTGTACGTAGAGAAAATTTAAAAAAATACTATGCCTTATACGTAGCGAAGCACCTACCGGGCCGCTAGTTATGTATATAAGTATGTATTTACAAAGGAAAGTAGTATATGTAGTATATCAGTTATCTGATTTCCATAGTACAAGCTCTGCTTAGTTTGGGATCAGATGGCCGTGCGTGAATAATGTCCCAGGATATTATTATTAGAACTAACACCCTTTCGGAGGTGTTATCCATCGGGTTTGTTTCCTAGCAATATGGCCGACCGATTCATAGGTTTTTAAATAGGCTTTAGTGCCATGGACCACATACAGACACTGCAGCAGGTTATAAAGAAGACCTAGGAGTATAATCAGCCTTTATCCTAAGCTTAGCTTTGGTAGTATGAGAAAGCCTTTGATTCCATCGAACCCTGGTCCATGCTGATGTCTCTACAAATGTTCCAAGACTAGAACTAGAAACCTATCCAATTGTAGCGAGTTAATTTTTTTTTAAATAATCATAATATACTGGGACATTATTTACACACAGCCATCTGATCACAAACTAAGCAGAGCTTGTACTATGGAAATGAGATAACTGATATACTAAATATATATACTACTTTTACGTTTTAAATACATATTTATATAGATAACTAGCTGCGCCCCGCGGTTTTAGCCGCGTTAAGTTTTATAAATTATCACAGTTCCTTCCCCATACGTGAGAGCGTGATAATATGTAGCCTATATGTTGACCCGACCTCTTAGTAATATTCATGCAAAATTTGAAGTAAATCCATGCACTACTTTTGAGTTTAGCCCGGACATACATACAGACAAACAGACAAAAATTCCATATCCATTGTAGATCACGTTCCAAGTATCCTTTTTAAATAATATTCAATGTACAGTTTTGACTTTCCTATGATTTTATTATATGTATAGATTACACCCAGACTCAGGACAAACAGATATATTCATGCATACAAGTATCTGACCTGGATGGGAATCAAACCCATGACCTCCTGCATCAAAAGCAAGCATTTGCCAACCACACCAACAGGGCCGTCAAAGAGAGATGGCTCCATATGTACAAATGTATATTTTAAAGTAAAACTTTCGCATGTCACAATATGTTGCTGAACATGCTGTGTTGCATTTACATTCTCACACATTTGTACAGTTGCCAGGACATCCAAGTACCCTAATCTGTCAAATTTCTTTTATAGATTTTCAACTTTATCACAAAAGCATAAGGTTCAATTTCAATTGGGGAAATTTGACAGATTGGGGTAACTTGATATGCTAGTGTCTGAGCATGTGCTCTATGGTATTTGTGTTTTCATATGTATGTTGTATACATTCTAAAAAGAATTGTATATCTCACCAGCAGCAGCGATCGCCTTTTCCTTCTTTAGCTTTTCGTCACGGATAACCTTCTCCTTGGCCTCAACCTCACGGAGTGCGGTCTCCTTCTTTGAGAGCCTATTCTGGTGGAATGCTCCGTACAGGATGCCCGCAGTCAGGAATGACCAGCGACCGAACTGAAAATTGTAATGGATGCAATTAGTTAAATTATAAAGTCTTCTTACAATAGGGTACAAAACATCTAATTGGGCAATGGAGTTTTAATGAAACCAATCAAACTATACATAGGTAGCTATTTTAATAAAACCGTAATTAAAACTGTTGGGGTCGAAATTGTGCACATTATTTTAAAACTATTAAAAGACTCTGTATCTTTTTAGGACATGGCATACCCATAAGGACATTTTTACAAATATTATAATTTGGGGATAAATGTCTACAACTGAATTTACTCTATTGGACAAGAGATTGTTGATAGCTTTTATGACTTGGTGACAGCTTGGTGATGCTAATAATACATACATTTTTAAGAATTAAATGTTACAAGTGTTCAATGAAATTCGCTACAGTCGCTGAAATTCGGTGGCACTCACTACCTTATCTATAAAATCTCCAGTTATGATTACAGATTTTAGTCTTGCATTATGGGTAACAAAGAACTAAGATGGGCAAATGAAGGTAAACACAAAATCTCAGTACGTTGAAACGTTTAGAATAATATATAACCTTTCAAGACGTCCCATAGAGACCACTATAAGAACAGAGGTTATAATATACAAATCTGCGAACTATTAAAAGAAAAAAAATCCTTAATATGTTTAAAAATTTTCAATGTTAACCTTTTTATACATAAACACCGAATTAAAAAAAAAATAACTTTGAAATTAGAACTAAAGATCAAAAACACTGTGTTACATAATGAGATATTACATTGAACATAATTCTATATATTGGAATAATAATTACCCTGATAAGAGGAGATACTCGCACTGGAGGTCCAAAGGGAAGGTCAGACATGGTGATTTTATTTGTTTTGGGACTTGAAAATCCAAATAGGATTTATTGAAAAATCCCAAGATTCCTTTGACGGAGGTTAGAATAGTTGGGCGGGGTTGCTTATCTTAAAAATATGTCATTGAAAGCTGGCAACTAACGTATGTATTTTTTCATTTTTAATTATTTTACAATTGTTATAATAAAAACAATATCTGTAGTTAAACACTATTTTCGTAAATATGTATCAACATTTATAAAATAATTATTATTAATCTATTGATTCTATATTATGGAAGATTACTGAACGAATTGACAGTGCTTCCAATTGATATTAGTTACCCAATTACCGGTGAAGCGGGCTTACAAAATGAAATATATTATTTATGTACATATAATTTCATGCAAAATCAAAGAAATCTGTTTTTTTTTATATCTAAGCAGAAACTTACTTCTTACTTTGAAATGTCGGACTTCCCACAAGTATATTTCCAATTGCATTATTCTGTATTTCAAATTCACAATTAAAAAGATGATAAAGAGTCTATCATAAAATAAATAATTAACTCATAATATGGAAACGATAGGACTAAAGATTTATGGGGATTAGAAATTCTCCTTCTAACTACCCCCAAATAAATCTTTATAATTGAATAGTGACCCGATTCATTTCTAAGTACATTTAATGTGTTAATTCTTCCAATAGAAGTTCAAATAGAAAATAATGTAGTTAATAATATGTTACTAACATTCTTCTGTCCGATACGGCAAGTTGTAGCTAGATTTGACTAGAATCAACCGCGAAATTGGAAAAATGAATCTGATAACTCCCAAAAATCTCAAGTAAGCCTCATTCATCTCTCTAAGCGCATTGGGCGCTAGTTGTCGCTTAGCGTAAATAGACGCGTTTTACCTGAAATAAAACGCATATTAAACTACTTACCTTATTAGAAGCTTATTATATTGAGATAGGCGTATCCGTTTTCCGTTGTATTTTACCTCTCTTTCTACCTAATTCATCCATCTCTTTCGCACATCCCCTCCTTTCACCAGGTAGGGGGCCCTGTTGAGCTCAGAGCTCAACGCGCCTTGGTTCAACATTGCGTCGAAATCGAGAAAATATATGCCAGGCAGTAATAAAAACTAAGCTTCTAATAAGGTAAGTAGTTTAATATGCGTTTTATTTCAGGTAAAACGCGTCTATTAAACCGTTATTAGAAGCTTATTATATTGAGACGTGTTTGTTATCGCCTGGTGAAAGGAAAATTACGCCAATGTGACTAAGGAGGATGAATGTAATCAAATAAACAACTAAAACAGCAGATATGAGAAAAATAAGTATTCAGATACATTTATTCATAAGATGATGAGAGTAACATAATCATTTGCAATGTTAATTGCCTATGTACTTAATGATTTAACACAACAACAACTATAATCAGTCCACAGGGTTAAACAAAGTTGTAATCGATGAATTATTAGATGTAGTCACCATAACTTCACGCTTATAGAATTTTTGGAAGGTCTTCGCCGATTTCCAATTACCTCTAGCAAGAATGTCGTCAAGAGGAAAATTGTCAATCCAGTTCTTAGAGGCAACGGCGGAACGCACACTTCCTGGCGTTGCTACGATACCGGCAGCCTTCATGAGTGATTTGATCCACCCTGCAATGACTGTACGGGACGCAGGGGATGGTGATCCTCGTAGGTTAATAAATAAATTTGTTGAACTAGAATTATTGCGCCTTTCATTAAGGACTGTTATGGTTTTATGAATCCAATAAACAGGGTTCAGGTTTTGATTTTCTGAATTTGACAATAGTTTCCATCCTGACTGTCTATAAGCACTACAATCTGTTTTTGAACCAAAATGAGGCCATAAAATAATGAAATGATCATCAATGTACAGTGCTCATTGTCCACTTTGAGCAAAGTGAGGTCGTGAATTCTGCGACCTGAACATAATATTAATAGCGTTGCCGTATGGCGAACTGTTTGAAAAACATTATTATGGTCAACCGAATAGTTACGCAAATAATTAGTTAGCATGTCGATGTCCCAAACTGGTGGTTTTGGAGACTTAGGATTTTTTAACGATATAGATTTTAAAACATGCCTAACCAAAACGTCTTGACTTAATTTGCCCGATAAGTCTACGTTACTCAACGTAGAGATGACAGACTTGTGAAGTAGAATAGTATTATAAGAAAATTTAGAATGTAAATGTAAATCAGCTAAAAATTGGGCTAATTCAGATCCTTCGGGGCGCACTGGATTAATATTATGTTGATTGGCCCATAAAATCCAGCGATTCCAGGCTACTTTATATGTCTTCCATGTGGAAGGTCGCCAGGAGGACTTGAGTAGGGAGACCTGATCAGGGTTCCATGACTTGATTTCCTGAGACCACCCCCACATTTCCAGACCTCCAAAACCATGTCCTGTACTTTTGGAGGAGGCAGCCCCGTGGTTGTGTCGATTAGAGATCGTTTCAGGTTCGTTAGTGAAAATGGGGCTGCAATGGCTCGAGATTTGAGATCTGCTCTCCAGAACACTCTTTTCCAGCGAGGGACTACGATGAGATAAATTCCTGAAGCTACATTCATGCGCATTAACACTCGCGGTATAAGGAACGGTGGCGGGAAGACCCAAGCCAGCGGAAAATTCCACTGTATGCTGAAGGCGTCGTGAAACATGGCCTCGTGATTGTTCAGGTCCAGTGACGCGTAGTTTGCTACTACTTGAGCAGTTTTGGACGCAAATAGATCTATCACCGGTGTTCCCATCTTCGCAAAGATCATTACCGTGGCATTCGGGACTAGATGCCACTCGGGAAGTTGACGGTGCCTGGATAGACAGTCCGCATGATTGTTGTATCTCCCGGGAATATGATGGATTTTTAAATGAATCTGGTTTCGGTCCAGTTTGCATAAGATTCTGTGTGTCAGATCCATAAGTGCCTGCGATTTGGTCCCCCCCTCGTTGCGAAGATACGCTACCACAGACCGGTTGTCGGTTTGTATCAGAATTGAGCTTTGTCTCATGTTCAGGGCATGGACCTCTAATACTTTTAAGATGGTCAACAACTCTTTCATGTTGCAATGAAGAACCCGTTCCTCTCGGCTCCAAGTTCCAGATATCGTCTGGTTGTTGATTTGTGCACCCCATGCTGTATCGGAGGCATCGGTGGCCAGGAAAATTGTTGTAGGTGGTGCATGCATCAAAGTTGGGTGATGGTGATTCTGAAGCCACCATTCCATTTCTATTTAAACGTTGGGAGGTGAGGAGGACTGTATTTGGCAGAAATTGTCAGTTTCGGCAGAGAATTCAAATGACCGAGAGTCGCCCGGTGATTTAATCGGCCCCTTGGCACAACAAAGCTGGCGAAGCTTAATAGTCCCACGAGGCTCTGAAGTTCTTTCAATGTGGCCTTGCCTGATTGTAACATCTGAGAGACTTTTTGGATTATAGTAGTAGTTTTTTCTGATGGCAGATGCTTCTGGTTTTTCCACGGGTCCCAAACAACGCCCAGAAAGGTGATATGTTTTTGTGGGATGAGAACAGACTTGTCGTAATTTATTCGAAATCCTAGATATTCCAGGATGTTCAAAAGCACATTCACATGTTCGGTTAACACGCTCTGATCTTGATGAGCAAGAAGAAAATCGTCCAGATACACGATTATTCTTACACCTTTTTCGCGAAGAGTTTGGGCTATCCAATTCGTAAGGCACGCGAAAATCTTGGGTGCTGTGCTTAGACCGAATGGAAGACACGTCATTTCCAGTAATTCGTCGTTGTAAATAAGACGGAGAAATCGTCTGTGTGATTGGCGCATTGCAACATTGAAATAAGCCTGAGACAAGTCTGCCTTGCACATCCAGTCTCGGGGTTGAAGGAAATCCGGGATACGGTGCATATTGATTAATCGAAATCGGTCTGTGAGCACAAAGTGGTTCAGAGATTTCAAGTTGAAAATCGGGCGAAATGTCGAATCGTTCTTCCGTACGAGGAATAGAGAGGAGACAAAGCTTGGAGAGAGATCTGCTACCTTCAAAACACCCTGTTGCTTCATTTGACAAATGATTGCCGACATTGTGGTCGATTCTATCGTGCGATGACGATCGGTTTTTAAAACTGGTGTCCTTAACGGAGGTTTTTGTCGGAAGGGTATACGATAACCTGTTATTATTTTTAGAACGAAAGCTGGAGCTCCCATTCTCCTCCAACGATTGACATATTGTGCCAATTGCCCCGCTTGGAACTGTGAGTCATTGTCTGTATCTTTTATTGGTCGCATTGTTAGTGGGCGAAAAGGGCCGTTTTTGACCTCTTTGATTCGCTCGTTTCGTACTAGATCCTCGAGATCGAAAGGAAGTACCTCTATTGTTCGAAATGTAATTGTAATTACGATATTCATTTCCATGCCCTTTCGGAGGGTATTGGGACAAATGACCATAACCCTGCGAGGGTTGGTTTCGATGGTAATGCGTATTAGTGCTTGGAGCAGGCTCGCAGCAAGTATAGGTACCACGCGATGGTACATTATGATGGGCATGCCCCTGCGAGGGGTGCCTTGCAGTATCAGAGGGTTTTGCTCGCGAAGCATTGCCACTGTAAGACTGCTTGGAAGGCCAGAAAGCCTTTCTTACTCCGCCAGCTTTTTCTAAGGCAGCAGATAAAGCTTTATCGTTAAAAATATGAGTGTTAGAAGGAGGAATTTTGTTTAATGCACATTTTAAAAGAGGGTCCCGAATGCATTTGAGGATACCGTGCCTTCTCATTTCTATGGCTTCGGCTCTGTGACCGCAGGCCATTTGTAACAAATCAGAAGAAACTTTATGAAAATCACCCTTTAGAAATAATTCTTCGATTTTCTCATTAAGATTAGCAAGTGAAGCATTTGATGTCTTAGACCATGCTAATAAACTACGTAAACTATTGCGAAAAATTTCTTTTTGATTTAAAATACAATAAGTAAAAGCTGCATACGATTTATCAGAATTAACTAAATGGCGTGCACTGTCAAACGCTTTCACCTCATCATTTGTTTCTAACTCTATAAATCCTGGACTGTAATTATAAAGTTTCTGGGTGTCAGCGTAACGCACATCGGACCATGCACTACTGTCAAATCGTTGAACAGCATTCAACATTTCTAAATATTCCAAAGAAGTAGGGGGTACTGCAGGATCTTTAAGTTTGGTTTCAATTTCATAAGTAAGATCTGTCACTAACCCGGTATCTAAATTAGAAGGAGAAGGTAAATTTTGATCGGTCCTGGATGCATTTACGCAATAATCATCGTTCAGGTCATAACTGACGTCAGAAATATACGATTCATTATCGTTTCGAATGTATTGTCGGTTATCGTGGCAACCAATGTTCCTTCTTAATTCCCCTACTTCCTTCGATAATTTTTCTAAAAGACGACGTTCGTTCTTATGTTTCTTGTTATGACGACGGCGCGTCTTTCTTTTCTTTTTCTTGGAATCTTGCGCAGATTCTGAAGAACTAGACGTGCTCGACGAACTTAAACTACTACTAGTTAAACTTCGATTATTGTTTTACCGTTTAAGGCCGGAGGTATCGGCCAAAGGCATCTCATTAGAATTAACAATATCGTTATCCATTATTTTCTAAGGAAGAAAACAAAACTGAATAAGTGGTAGAAAGAAAAAAAAAGTTAAAACAAATATCGAACGAAAATTCGTTAAACAATAAATATTTGTGCAACTTACATGTGAATATACACTTAATTTATAATGGCACTGTACACTGTCACTATGCACTTAGGAGCACGTGTTGACACAACGGAAAACTTCAAGCCAATGTTGAACCAAGGCGCGTTGAGCTCTGAGCTCAACAGGGCCCCCTACCTGGTGAAAGGAGGGGATGTGCGAAAGAGATGGATGAATTAGGTAGAAAGAGAGGTAAAATACAACGGAAAACGGATACGCCTATCTCAATATAATAAGCTTCTAATAACGGTCAAGTGGTTTAATATGTGGTTATTTATATGAATAGAAGGAATTACGAACCGAAAGTTTTATATACCGTTTAATAATATATATTTTTACTGCCGTGTCTAATTAATTAAATTTATCCCTAACAAGTTTGTCATACAAGATCTGAACAAATGAAACATTATATTCATCGTTGCCTGCAACTCTCCGGTAAACCCGTAGAGAAATTTTCTTGATATCAATATGGTAACAAACAATTATTTTAAACATAAAATTATATGACTAGGCCCAAGTGCTATCGCTTCGATAGTGTGCATTTTGTAACTATCCACCAAAATTTGTACCGGTCTACTGAATGACTTACAGATTTTTTCAGTTATCATATCAACCGAAAGACGTCCAAAGCTGGGCTGTGCATGAAATTGCTTTGGGGTATATGCTATCATTGCTGACGTTGGCGGATGGGTTGCTGATCACAGTATGATGTTCATAGTACTCAAAGGGGCGGTGCTGCCCCTTCTCTGGTATAATATATTCTCTCGGAATTGAAAGATCGGATGGGATGATGATATTCTTCGGCGTTAACACATATCTGATTCCATTTACTAAAAAAGTTATTCAAAAAATGTGGCTTAAAAGACGGCTAGCCTAATTAAGATTTCATTAGATAGCGGTATATTTTAATTGTATATTATTAAATTACCCGCTCAATAAAAAATCCACTCAACAAAAAGCCACGTCTGAAATGAATTACCGTTATATGTATTTGAATAAATATAATATAAGTGTTCGCAAGGGAATCCTAAATTTGATCTGCCAGCGTGTATTGTTCGTAGCTTAACGCAGAGCGCCTACCCCGGATTGGTAGATGGTGCAGGTTCGAGACCCGCCGGACGATTAAATTAATGATTTCCCATTTTTGAGATAATATAATATATATTCATTCGATGGAAATTGCCGTTTGAATCACAAAGATAAAACATATATTTTGTCGATTTCGCATTCCTAAGTAAAGTGGCGTTATTGTTAAAAATGTTATGTTATGTATTGGAATGACATCTGTTTTATTTAGTATAATCTAGGGAATAAACAATTTTTGTTCGGTAATATCGCAAACTTATCTGGAAACCCTTAATCAATCAGTCAGTTTTCAAAATGGCGTTGATCATGCCGTTCGTGTCTGTTGCTATTTCTATATTGTACACGCCGTTGCTTCTTTTAATATTGTGTATCATATTCCTTGCGTCTATTGGAAAATCTCTGGGTGTCAGGAGACTCTATGTCAACATACTGCTGAAACTATTCGAGGTAAATACATTTTTATAGTTAACTTTTTAATAACACACATATCATGAAAACTTAGCCCTTGGCTGAATAAAAAACGTAACTTTAGGGCATACGATTGCTTAGAAAAATAAATACGAATGGTTTTTTGTTATTGTTCTAAATCTAAAGCAGTTTACTGTGTTGTGCGTAGGTTATTATTTAGGCTTATGACTCATCAGTAGCATCGGCATGTTATAATTTATATTAGATTAATAAAGATACGTTAATCGGGGTGTTAATTATCTATATTAACGGGATTTGTCTATAGATTTCTAAGCGGTTGTAATTCAATAATCTTTATTGATCACCAAACCATAGTGTTCTATTAAGAACTTAAGTGAAGTCAAATATCAGCTGTTTATGCACCATATGATTATTTTCCCGCGATTAATTAAGTTGGTAAGCGTTGAATTGTGGAAAATGTATTCAAAATGATTTTAATAATAAACATAAATGTTGACAGGACACCTATAATATTATGCATGAATATTAAATGTGAAAATTTATATAGTCTGTGTTACAATTGACCAAGGGAAGTGAAATTGTGGCAAATTCCTCAGATATCATAGACAGTTAAGTCAAGTTAGTGCATAAACATGAAAAATCAATTGCAATATTGCATTTTTATAGCATTGTTTGATGTTTATCTGGACATTCTGAAGCAATTATATTTACCAAATATGATGAAATTCCCGTCATTGTTTTAATTCAGGGGATAAAAAATTCATTTAAGTGTGGTCCATAGACAGGAAGAATTTCATACAGAAACCTATTACATAGCACTGTTTAAATAAATAGCATTATGGTCATCCAGATATGTTTCAACATTTAATTTTTATGTTGTATCACTAATAATATCTTGGGACATTATGCACACGGTCAACTGATCCTAAATTAAGCACAGCTTGTAGTATGGAGACCTGATAACTGATATACTACATTTCTTTTGTAAATTAAATATCATCACTATAAACTGATGGGCGGCATGGCATGTATTCATTGGTAAATACTTGCTACTTTTGATTCCCACCCAGGACAGAT
Source organism: Pseudoips prasinana (assembly GCA_951640165.1). NCBI lineage: Eukaryota > Metazoa > Arthropoda > Insecta > Lepidoptera > Nolidae > Pseudoips > Pseudoips prasinana. Next base: position 3,471,778 of record OX621264.1, read on the forward strand.
ATTTGTGAGCATGAACATATCAGTTTGTCCTGAGTCTGGGTGTAATTATCTATAAAAGTATATATTTACAAAAAAAAGCACGATATGTAGTATATCAGTTATCTGGTTTCCATAGTACAAGCTCTGCTTAGTTTGAGATTGAATGGCCATGTGTGAATAATGTCTCAGGATATACATATATGGTGGGAAGCAATGATGATGAACATAGCTAGCTCAATATGTAGGTTGTCGCTTGTTATTGACATTGCTTATCTACCTTTTTAGTATACTTTAACCTTTGGAAGGCCGGAGGAAAAGTCATCACTTTATTTAGCCACTTATTCCATGAAAATAGGTATAAAAATGTATGGGTTCTAACACTTTATTATTTCAATTATAATAAAAATAATAAGGTGTCCTCATTGACATTGTGCGGGTTGCATTCATCCCGAAGATGACTTCCTGAAGAAGTTGATATTGTTGGCCGAATCCAACACAAAATTAATTAAGCGAGTTACCCATTACTATGATCCATAAGGGTCTAACACTTCTCTAATGTATTTATCTTGTGTTATGGTGCATCATATCATCAGTCATATTAGTAGGCGAGCTGGCACGCATTTTTGGGTAGGTATTTGAGGCAAGCTGAAAACTTGTCCTATAACTCTTCAGACGCACCCCAACACGGAACTGCAGGCCTGGCAGGCGGGTAGCGGGTCTAAACCATTTTTGATTTTTTTTTTATTTTTTTAACCAAATAATGTAGTTGAGGCAAGCTGAAATTTTGATATGTTGTAGTTTAATGTTTATACAATACAATAAAAAAAGACAGGCGATTCTGTCCGGTCTTTAGCACTGCCAGGCGTGTACAAAAACATTTTGCAAAAAAATCGAAAAACTGTATTTGAGGCAACTTGAAATTTTGACAGAATGTTATTTATGTATTGTATAAACATTAAACTACAACATATCAACATTTCAGCTTGCCTCAAATACATTTTTTGGATAAAAAAAAATTAAAAATTTAGGGGTTGGTTTAGACCCGCTACCCGCTAGCCAGGTCTGCAGTTCCGTGTTGGGGTGTGTCTGAAGAGCTATAGGACAAGTTTTCAGCTTGCCTCAAATACCTACCCAAAAATGCGTGCCAGCTCTTGGATTATATATATTTGTTTGTTTTCCCTTGTCATGTCTTTGTGACAAGGGAACAAAATTAAAAAGGATGCCAGTGTCCCTATTATAGCTAATGTAGTACATAACATCTAGGTTATTGAATATATAACAAGCTAAAGATAAGGATGGGGTGTTTCATGTTGTCTTGCCTTGGTCGGAGTGTACTTGCATACAGTACTTCGACCCTCCAGGATCTTATGTACTACGTCCCATTACATTTTATTCTATCCTTGGGTGGTCCGTACTGTGTGTACTTTATACAACATGTAACTTAATTAACACACATCCCGAAAATAGTTTGTTCAGAATCATTTACTGAATCGATGTATATCATTTTTAATATAGGTAATTTTTTATTCCAAAATAATTAAAACTACGGAAATTATTGTCATATTAACCCTGTACAGTCAAAACAAATTGAAATATACCGTAAGTCAAAGTAATAAGACTTGAAATTGCAATTTTATTTGTATTCATACAAATTCCATCATTCAATACTAAATAAAGAAAAACTTTATTCCAAGACACTAATTTAGTAAATAACAATACATGTACAAGTAAAATTAAAATTTTCAGTGTATGTATTATGATTACAACATAATATTCTAATTGGGGTGTTTGAGGGTGTGCGTTAATTACGTTACATGTTGTATAGTAAAGCAAACGAGTATATGGGTGCTTTAATGCAGACACACACTTGTAGTTTCCATACATTTCCACTTACAGACAGACACATGACTAACCTGGGCCGTTACCGCCTAATTCGCCAGGTATCGTGTTCATGCGAGGCGTGCAAATAGATGAAGGTTGGAAATGACTAAACCATTCGTTCAATCGGCTTGTATTAGATTCCATGAGCGCATCATCATATCAGCCGAAAGACGTCCACTGTTGCACAAAGGCCTCCCCCAAGGATCTCCGCAATAGCTGGTCCAGCGCTGCCCGCATCCAACGGCTTCCCGCGACCCGCTGCGTCTTCCGGATCGTGGTCGCCACTCAAGAACCTTTCTGCCCAATCGGCCGTCGGTTCTACGAGCTATGTGCCCTGCCGACTGCCACTTGTCTTTGGCAATTCTTTGGGCTATGTCGGCTACTTTAGTTCGCCTGAGGATTGCGTTGTTTTTTATTCGCTCGCGCAGGGATACTCCGAGCCTCTCCCTTCATTGCTCTTTGGGTGACCTTGAGACTTCTGATGAGGCCCATAGTAAGCGACCACGTCTCACGTTCCATAAGTCATCACTGGCAACACACACTGGTCGAAGACTTTCGACTTAAGCCACTGCGGTATTTGGGAGGAAAAGATATTATGTAGCTTCCCGAACGCTGCCCAGCTGAATTCAACGAAGACCTCTTTCACGAAGTTGGAGTTACCTAGTTGAATGGTCTGTTCTAGGTAAATATAGTTACAACTTCGAGTACAGAGTCACCCACCTCCACTGGAGTGGGTGCAACATGGACGTTTGACATGATTTTTGTCTTGTCCATGTACATTTTTAGACCCACTTGTTGTGCGACTCTGCTAAGGTCATCGAGCACTGTGCTGAGGTCTCAGCCATGACTACGATGTCAACGGCATATCGAAGGTGAATGATGTACTCGCCATTGATATTGATGCCAAAGCCTTCCCAGTCCAGAAGCTTGAAGACATCTTCCAATGCAGCGGTGAACAGTTTCGGAGATATGACATCTCCCTGTCTCACGCCTCGCTGCATTTGAATAGGTTTCGAGTTCTGGTCCTGAAGTCCGACTGACATGGTGGCGTTTTCGTAGAAAAACTTGAACACCTGGACATACCGATAGTCAATTCGGCACCTTTGAAGAGACTCAGCACGGCCCATGTTTCGATCAAATCAAAGGCTTTCTCATAGTCCACAAACGCTAAGCATAATGGCTGGTTATACTCCTCGGCCTTCTGTATAACTTGCCGCAGCGTATGTATGTGGTCTATGGTACTGTAGCCTTTTCGGAAACCGGCTTGGTCGGGAGGCTGGAATTAGTCAAACCTGCGTGCGAGACGATTAGTAATGACTCTCGAAAACAACTTGTAAACATGGCTCAGCAGTGAGATGGGTCTATAATCGCCCTTTTTGAAGAAAAGCACCATCACGCTCCTGTGACATGCTTTTGGCGCTTGACCTTCGAGTATGACGGAGTTGAATAACTTCTGAAGGGCCCGCAAGATCGGTGTACCTCCCGTCTTCAGAAGTTGTGCTGTAACTCCATCTTCACCCGGCGCCTTGTTATTTTTCACTTGTTAGAGAGCTATTATAATCTCGTGCAGGATGACGTCCGGTCTCTCTTGCTCTTGGATCTGGAGACATGACTATTGACAGGAAGTCGTGTTGTCGTGTACAACTGTCCGTAGAACTTCTCAATCTCTTCTAGCAACTCAGGTTTTGACGTGACGATTGTACCATCCTCAGTCTTCAGCTTCGCCAGTTTGCTCTGATAAACAAATCTCTTGCGAACACTTTAGAGCCTCTATTCCGCTCGATGGCCTCCTTAATACTAATAGTATTAAATTGGTGTGTATCGCGAGCAGAAACTTTGAGATCTGTCTGTTGAGCTGCCTGTATCTGGCAGCATTACATGAGGACGTTAGAATCATTTTCCGTCTTTCTTCCATAAGCTGTAGGGTATAATCGGAGATCTTTTTGGTTCCATTTGTACGGCGGGTTTTGTAGAACTTAGATCCAGCCTTATGGACAGCTTCCACGAACCTGAGCCATGAGCACATGCGACGTCATAAATGGTCCAGAATCAATTTTCAACATTGAAGCTGATTAAACGAATAATTTAGTAATTTTTAAGCATCACCTATTTGAACACTGATCACAATCACGTGAACCGGCGAGTTAGACAGTAGCTCCTCTGACAGAGATGACAATTGTAAGTACACAAAAATCAAGGATATGATGGAAGGATATTTATTTATAGATATAAATATATTAGTTGCATGGCGCTATGATATGTTAATTAACATATCATTTTGTTGTACTCAGGTCACTAGTGCCTGCATGACATTTAGCTGTAAGGCGTTATCAAAGGTAATTTCAAATCTCTAGTTAGAGTTTCTTAACACTTATCAATGCTTCCTCTTGAATTAACATTTTGCCTGAATTTAACATTAATGTCAAAGCACATGAAATGCAAATTGACATACGAGTGATGCATTCAAAATTATCCATGCATGCAAATTGATTGTGGACAGTATTCTTAAGGATTTGGGACGTAAAAAAATGTGGATTATGACATATAATAAAAATAGAATAGCTGAAAACCATTTTATATAGCAATTTGATTTGCTCATTTAACAAATTATTACATCAAGGTCAACATAGGAATTTTATTTTACAATTCAATTGTGTTGCTTGATATGTAAATAGATTCTATTGTGAAGAGTTGTCATTGTCTACATATTTTTCTATTTATATTTCCTGTACATAATTTTACCCACTTTACATTGACAAATTTTAATGTTGCATGGATTATATGTGTTGCCATTAAATATATGCTTGATTTTTGAACTCCTTATATAATAAACCTATGAATACTTGTAATTTTTAATACCCAGTGTTGGAACAAAAATTAAACCTCATTCTAGGACTCCTGGTTATTCTGTTGATAACATATAATCAAATATATTAAAATATAAATGTAATTGTGATATAAAACTAGGGAAAATCTCTTGGTTTTAATTTTTATTTATTTAACGGCAATCCATATTTTTTTTTTTTTTTTTAGGTTTTTTATTTTCAATAAACTTATATTAGATTTATACAATATTGCATGCCGTACCACGAAAACCTCACCGGGTTTATCTGGGTACCGGCGAGCCGTTCACGTATGCCGTATTACAAGGTTAGTACGAGTACATAGGAAGGTATAATTGATACATAATAGGTAGATACAAAAATTCAATTATTACTTACAATATAAAATATACAACACAATAATAATTAAATAACACCGTTTTCTAAGAAGAACTTTTTAGATTTTTAGATTTGTCACACTATACGATATGAAGTGAAAACATGTTGTTGGTAATGGCAATATACATACAAGTATTAAGAAGGATTGAATGTCCATATCTCTCCAAATGAATATCAAATCTAACCTAACCTTCATTCCTTATAAGCTTTTATCTAACTAGCAATGTTTGGTTGTTTTGGTCTAATTTTGCAATTGTATTTAAAACAGTTCTTTAATGATTGAGCTGGAATTTTATGTGCACATGTAAATCAGATGAAAATGCGATATTTTTTCAACCTGAATCACTTTTAATTTGATGGGGCGCTTGGCATAGTTGCTTGTAGATGCTTGCCTTTCATGGCGCAGGTCGTGAATTCGATTCCTACCCGAAAGTGTAATTAATCCCTGTGTCGCGAGGTACTTTACAAACATATAATTGACGGACGCAAAGTACATCCAGACTCAGAACAACTATTTATACATACATACATACATAGACTGACGCCTGTTTCCCAGAGGGGTAGGCAGAGACAACGGATTTCCATTTGTCACGATCTTTGCATACTTCTTTTGCCTCGATTACTGTCATTATATTCTTCATACATGCTCGCCGGTTTAGGGTACTTCTGACCTGCCCTTTCTTGAGAACATCTCCAATTTGGTCAGAGAATGTTCGACGTGGTCTTCCCCTTCCGGTTGTCCCATTCACACAGGCCAGGTATACTTCTTTTGTCAATCTTCTTTCATTCATCCTTTCTAAATGGCCAAACCATCTCAGCATGCCTTTTTCAATCTTTGTGACTACATCCTCTTTCACACCACAACGCTCTCTTACATCAGTATTTCGAATTCTGTCTATCAAAGTCACACCACACATACTTCTCAGCGCTCTCATTTCCACTGCATTTATTTTACTTTCATTCTTTTTTGGCCATACCCAACTTTCACTTCCATAGATTAAAGTTGGCACTAACACTCCATCGTGCACGGCTAGTCGAGCCTTATTTTATGGGTCACAGAAAAGAGTTTTACCGCGCGGGAATCGAACCCCGGACACGAAGGCGCCGCTTAATCGCTGCGCCACACGTGCGTGTGATGTGCGTCTGATTTAACACTTACAGAGTCATTATACTATATTTGTAAGTCATGTATTGTTACTTTTGCTGCAAAAAAGTGTTCTCTATCCATCACTCTCATGATCCGATGGGACGACTAGCGACTCCGACTACCGGAAAGAGGTCAGGTAAAGTCCCGAGGGCTTTACTTGCTCTCCGCGGGGGTGAAATACCGCCAACTCCCAGACTTCGGGCTGATACTGAGAAATTTTCGACGGTCACCGTAGCTTAGTTAATAGTGCTCCTGCCCACGAAGCTGGTGGTCCTGGGTTCGAATCCCGGTAAGTGCAAATATTTGTGTGATGAGCACGAACATTTGTTTCTGAGTCATGGATGTTTTCTATGTATTTAAGTTTTTATCTATCTATATAAGTATGTATATCGTCGCCTGGTACCCATAGTACAAGCTTTGCTTAGTTTGGGGCTAGGATGATGTGTGTGACATTGTCCCTAGATATTATTATATAGAATTTTCCGACCCGGGATTTGAACCCTAGACCAACGAGGCGGCCAATAAATACACAGTATCAAAATCAAAATTCATTTATTCCGTAAACATTTATGTGGAATCGTAATTTTTTTTACCCTATCGAAGTCACGGGCACAGCTAGTATTGTTATATACTCAATTTTTATTATGTATCATTTAATTTTCTATTATGTACTATCGAACACGTGTGGTACAGCTGTTAAGACAATAGCCTCGCCACTACGTGTCTAGATAAATTTTATTTTTGTAAAGTAGGCCGAGACATGGATTAATTTACCTAGTGCGCACAGTGGTTCGTGTAGAACAAGCTAGCTGGACAATATTATTTGTTTCGATTTTTATTTATAAATGAGGTTATTAAGCAAAGATATAAGGGTCATAATACTATTTGAGGTCCATTGGTCGTTTGAGCAGGTATAGTGAAATAAAAACACAATATTTTTTTAAACAATTTTATAAATAAATTTAACTATAAATGTAACTATAAAATCTAATATCAGATACATAAAATACCTACTTAAAAACTAAATCGATCACTCATCATCACTATCATCAGATGAATCATCCATTGAATAGTCATGATCATGAGTGGCAGAACTATGAAAACTAGAAACTATATTAACATTTTGTTGCTTAAAGCTAGGTTGAACTAATAAATCTAGGACTTCGATAGGGAATGAACCTATTTTCTTCCGGGGAATTTCTCTTAAACCATTTATTACAGGGTCAGATGTTATCAATAACATATTAAGTAAATCTCTATTCGTAGCTATTCGCGATCGTTTTCGTGTGTTGTGTTCACGAAATCTTCTGCAGTCCTTATTCCGAGCTTCCTGTGCTTCCTCGGAAAGCTGGCCTATAGGCAGAAGTGACGATTTAATTACCTCGCCACTGTGCAGAAGTATTTTGTGAACAGTCGCGGGCATATAATACCATGGATAGAGATTTACGTAAAGTTGTCTGGTTTCTTGAGCTAAGGTTACAAATTTTTCAATATTTATGTCATATCCTGATGATAAAGTACGAAGTATTATGCTAAATTTTTGTATAAGTGAAACATCTAACCCTGTAATATCGGCACTTGCCTCGGGATTTTCAAAAAATCTTCGCGCGGTATTTCCGTCATTAGTGTTACCGAACCCTGGTTTTGGTTTGTCTACAATCAAGCCCATCTCGCTTTTAAAACGCTTTTTAATGTCATCTGAACGTTGCTTCACACTAGCTTTGTCTTCGGCTGATCTAAGTTGCCATTTTTTTACAATAAGTCGATAGCTAATGTGAAGCAAGCATTCAAAGCACCTAATCCAAGCGTGCAACGTAGACAAACCAAAACCAAGATTATCTTTATTCGCCGTAAACTCTTTTGACAAATCATTCATCATTGATGGAGTTGGATGGACTGCTCCGTAACACCATCAAAGTCATGTCTCAAAGATATAAACCGAAAGAGCTCCACGTTTCGCGTTTCCTTCGGGTGTTTTAGCCATTCTTCAAAAAAGTCCATTTTTGAGACGGTGAAAACTGTTTAAAGAAAAAAAAAGAAAAAAATTAGTTGTGCAAATAATTCGCAATATTTTTTTCTACTAATTACTACTAGATACTTGTGAGAATCATATAAAATAGATTTTACAGAGTGGACATGAGTGGACATGTAATATTTTGACTATTGAATTCAAAAATATGGGTGAAAAAGTCCACTTTTATCGAAACATTTAATTTAATAAAATTAAATAATGAAGATCCTGTGATAAAAGTTAACTAAAACAAAACTACTTACCCTTATGTACACAATCCATCACAAAAACACTATCACAAATTTCTTTTAGTGACTTAAAATAATGTTAACAATATGGTGTAAAAATGCAAATGAATGCACTTTGAATTATCAACACTTTATATACTTACCTTAATGACGGGCCTAATGAGGGTAATTACGAAAATTAATAGATGTATTCCTTAATGTATAGGGCTAATGAGTTCATCTTAATAATTAACTATTAGGAATTGAAGAGTTGTTTTTGTCCAGCTAGTTTGTTCTACGCGAATAACAGTGGTGCGGGCCAGCTACTACAGCTACAGCTTAATTTCCTACGATTTTAATATATGTATAGATTACGATACCTACTTAATTTTAATATATGTATAGATTACGATACCTACTTAATTTTATTGAATTTTTACTTATTCCAAATTAAGTTATATTTTTATTGAAAATAGCTGTGCCCGCGCTTACACCTTATATACTTATACCCAGACACAGGACAAACAGACATGTTCATGCACATTAATATATGTCCTGGGTGGGAATCGAACCCACGACCTGCGGCGTGAAAAGCAAGCATTTTTCCAACCACGCCAATTCATTGTATTGTACAACAGGCATTTTACATAACAATGCATATAATAAAAATTTTAATGCATTGTAATGTAAAGACGCCTGCACATCAAGCTTGCCCAATCAGTCAAATTTCCCCAATTGAAAGTGAACCTTATGCTTTTGTGATAAAGTTGAAAATCTATAAAAGAATTCTGACAGATTGTGGTAGATGGATGTGCTGGCGTTCGGTTTGCCTTCGTAGAAAAAAATAGTGCTTTATCGACTAAAACGTCCACGGGTACATTTGTCCCCGCGGCAGGTAAACCGTACTACGTCCCGGTTACTAAAGTCCCCGCGCATTCAATAGTTGAAATCAATGCCATCCTGTGGCAAATTGCGGCACTACTTGGAATGAATCGAAGCGCCATGGTCAAGAGGATAGAGTATAGAATTTAAAAAAAAAATAAGTGGGGCCGCCAAAATGGAATGTCATAGGGGGGTTTTGGCGCCAACGCGGAAAAGGACGCATCGTGGCTATGTTTTATTTTCAAAAACTGGTGTAAATTCGAGTTTTTATGTGTAAATATGGTGGATTTTTAGACATAACATCTTCGACAACGTACACAAGTGGAGGAAAGTGCAATATTGCCGTGAATTGTGATTTTCCGTGTTGTAACCAAAACTCCATAGAAGCCTCTAGTAAAGTCTCCACTGCTTTACTGGGGTAGGACTATGACTTGACTGTGACGGACGTGATGGACATGACTGTGACGGACGCGACGGACATGATCACATGACTGACTGACTTTGAAACAGAAAAATTACAACTGAAGACGAGGCGGTATGGTCACAGACCTTAGCCTGCCCAAAGAGGGCAAAAAATATATAAAAAAAAAAAAAAATGGAATGTCATAGAACAAAAACATTCGTAAAGTGGCGTCTACCAGTGACAGCTCTTTGAAATGGACATATTTCGCGCGAAGAGTTATAGATTTCTTTTGAATGTTTCTTTGTAATTATGTATGGGATTTATAGATATTAATATATCATTTAAAAGGGTATTTAATCTAGTATAAACTACCTTTCACAGTCTTCTGTCCAATTCTCACTCTCACTTTTCGGATATTTTTAAATCATCATCACATCAACCTAAGTACTCCCACTGCTGTACAAAAGCGTCCCCCAAAGATCTCCACAATTTCGGTCTTGCGCTATCCATCGGCTTCCAGCGACCTCACAAGATCATCTAAGGTCTCACAAAATAATCTAAAAATAATCTCCTGGACAATAACTTAATACAAGCTAGCTAAATATCTGGGGACATCTGGGGACAATGTCACACAGATCATCCTAGCCCCAAACTAAGCAAAGCTTGTACTATGGGTACCAGGCGACGATATACATACTTATATAGATAGATAAATACATATACAACGTGTAACAGAAAGAGTGAACGTAACTTAAGGGGCATATACGATCTCCTTAAGCCTACCTATACACAAAATCTCATACCGAAATACCATCATTACTGTACCATGTATACTTAGAAAACAAACATCCATGACTCAGAAACAAATATTTGTGCTCATCACACAAATATTTGCATACTACATAGCTTACCGGCATTCGAACCCAGGACCACCAGCTTCGTAGGCAGGAGCACTACCAACTAGGCTATGGTGACCGTCAATATATATCATTACTATTATAAAATAAATTCTATAAATGTTTTAACAATCCGTGTAAGTAAGGACCTAAATACCTATATGTAACTAGAAATAATAACTGTATACTTAACTATATTACTACAAACATGTTCTGACTATTTACAAGCGCTTTTTTTAAAGTCTACGTGAATAAAAACCTTTTTTATTTTATTTACTTTTATCATCGGTCCATCTTGTAAGGGGCCTGCCCACGCTGTGTCTTCTGGTTCGTATAAGTCTCATTCGCACACTCACTTTTCGGATATATTTAAATATTTCCTATTTTTTTTTATACAAACCTTCTCCTGACAATAACGAACACATAAAAGAAAGATTTATCTATTTTGGTGCAGTCGCTTAGAAGTTCGCTTATGGCGAACGAACATTTCGGCGATTCATTTTTATTTATTAACAATATATAAAATAACAATATTTCAGAGTTTAACAAAAAGTTAAATGTTGAAGTTTGCAACAAGACATAATTATTACAGACTAGCTGTGCCCCGCTGTTTTACCTGCGTTAAACTTTATGAATTATATAGCCTACATGTTAATCCAGAGCGTCATCTAACTCCATGCCAAATTTTGTTAAAATCCCGCCAGCCGTTTAGACGTGAAGAAGTAACAAACCTATGTACAGACGCCAGCACATCAAGCTACCCCAATCTGTCAAATTACACCAATTGAAAGTTAACCTTATGCTTTAGTGTTAAATTTGAAAATCTATAAAAGTAATTTGACACATTGGGGTAGCTGGATGTGCTGGCGTCTGTACATACTCACACACTCATAAATTCTTGCCTTTATAATATTAGTGTGACATTCTACATAATGTGTAAACGTCTTCCGGTTGATATGATGATGATGATAATGATGATTCTAATGTAACATTTACGGAGTCATGACAAAATGTGCAGACGAAGTCGCGGGCGCAGCTAGTATTATTATATACTCAATTAAACTAACTACTACAATTATTAATTCTTATTTAAACTAACTAATATATTTTACTAGTATATTTCCTTCCTAAAAAGGATACCTATATTATGTATGTGACGGTTACCTTTATTAAATTTGCCAAATGTATAGAACAGTTATATTCTCATGTAAGTGGCTCTGTCTTTTATGAGAATAAATGATTTAAATCTTTAACTAATCCACTAACGAATTGAGAACTTCGTCTTTTGAATTAGTTCAATAAACCTTAAATCCATAGTTACCTAATTCAATGGAGGGATAAAATCACATTTTTCCCTTCTTTAATTAATTTATGTTGGTGTTTGATGACGTAATATTGTAATTCAGTCCTAATTCCTCATAGGATTGCTATATATAGACGCATGATGGTTCCCCGGCGGGAATAGGCAGAAATGGGGTATTTTTTGTGTGCGCAAACACGGGGGAACTGTCTAGTCCATCACTCTCATGATCCGATGGGACGAATAGCGGCACGACGGGAAAGAGATCAGGTACAGGACCGACGGCGTTATGTGCTCTTCCTGATTTCGAGCTGATACTGAGAAATTTTCCGACCCGGGATTTGAACCCTAGACCAAAGAGGCGGCCAATAAATACACAGTATCAAAATCAAAATTCATTTATTCCGTAATATTTAACATTTATGTGGAATCGTCATTTTTTTACCTTACCGTGCAGTGCATGACGTGCCAGCGACTGAGAAAAACTGCCAGAAAACTCAGTAGGAATCTTTTTTTTTGAAATAAAATATCATCATCATCATATCAGACGAAAGACGTCCACAGCTGGACAAAGGCCTCCCCCACAGATCTCCACAATTGCCGGTCATGCGCTATTCGCATCCAGCAGTTTCCAGCGACCCGCACAAGATCATCGGTCCATCTTGTAGGGGACCTGCCCACGCTGCGTCTTCCGGTTCGTGGTCGCCGCTTGTATGAAAACGCCACTATGTCAGTGCGACTCCAGGACCAGAACTCGAAACCTATCCACTTGCAGCGAGGCGTGAGACAGGGAGATGTTATATCTCCGAAACTGTTCACCGCTGCATTGGAAGATGTCTTCAAGCTTCTGGACTGGAAAGGCTTTGGCATCAATGTCAATGGCGAGTACATCACTCACCTTCGATTTGCCGATGATACAGTAGTCATGGCTGAGACCATGAAAGACCTCGGTACAATGCTCGTATACCTTAGCAGAGTCTCTCAACAAGTGGGTCTGAAAATGAACATGGATAAGACGAAAATCATGTCAAACGTCCATGTTGCACCCACTCAATTGAAAGTTGGTGACTCTGCACTCGAAGTTGTAGAGAACTATATTTACCTAGGACAGACCATCCAACTAGGTAGGTCCAACTTCGAGAAGGAGTTCAATCGTAGAATCCAACTCGGCTGGGCAGCGTTCGGGAAGCTACGTAACATCTTCTCGTCTAAAATACCGCAGTGTCTCAAGTCGAAAGTCTTCGACCAGTGTGTGTTGCTAGTGATGACTTCCGGAACAAAGACGTGGTCGCTCACTATGGGCCTTATTAGAAGACTCAAGGTCACCCAAAGAGCAATGGAGCGGGCTATGCTCGGAGTTTCCCTGCGGGATCGAATCAGAAATGTCGAAATCCGCAGGCAAACCAAAGTCACCGACATAGCCCGAAGAATTGCAAAACTGAAGTGGCCGTGGGCGGGGCACATAGCTCGTAGAACCGATGGCCGTTGGGGCAGAAATAAAATATACTTAATTAAGATTAATTTCATTTTTTTTTATGTGTGTTGACTCGGAACAGCTCAATCCCAAGCACTTTTGTCACTTAAATAGTCAGAAATTTTGTAATACTGCTACACAATTTGGCTTTTATAATTCTTTTAAACTTATTCGTAGACAATTCTCTAATATGATTGGGAAGTTTGTTATAGAATCTTATATGTAATTTTAAATCTTATACGTTTAGATATAGCTCTTGGGCAGCGTGACGTGTAGATGACGCGAGTTCCATGATTTTTATCCCCTCAAAAAGTGCTCAACACGCCTAAAAACACCCTTTTCTTTTGAAAAATGTCAGTCAAAATGATAATTTCGTTCGTATTTGGGAAACTACCTCGCTGAATATTAATTGATTTAAATTATTTAACGATAAGTTTTATCTAAATGGGGCATGTTAATGATAGATTGAACAAATGTTCTCCAATCGTGACCTCATGTAACATTGCACTTTGCTCTGTCCAAAGTGTTATTAGTATTGACTAGCTGTTCTCTGCGGTTAAACTTTATAAATTATAGCCTACTAGCTGTGGCCCGCGGTTTTACCCGCGTTAAACTTTATAAATTATAGCCTATGTGTTAATCCAGGGTGTCAGATAACTCCATACCAAATTTTATTGAAATCGATCCAGCCGTTTAGACGTGAAGAAGTAACAAACATACACACTCACAAACTTTCGCCTTTATAATATTAGTGCGATAGCAATCTTTATAAGATTAAGCTATAAATAATACATAAGACAGTAACGAATGAAAATCGTCTGATAAAGTTATTGACGGTCACCGTAGCCTAGTTGGTAGTGCCTGCCTACGAAGCTGGTGGTCGTGGGTTCGAATCCTGGTAAGTGAAAATATTTGTGTGATGAGCACGAATATTTGTTTCAGAGTCATGGATGTTTTCTATGTATATAAGTATTTATCTATCTATATAAGTATGTATATCGTCGCCTTGTACCCATAGTACAAGCTTTGCTTAGTTTGGGCTAGGATGATCTGTGTGACACTGTCCCCAGATATTATTATTATTATTATTCTGCTCGCGACTTGGTCCGCGTTGACTTTCATATAAGATAAAAGATACTTTATATCTCCGAATAATGTTTCATATGACATCTATACCAAATTAAATCTAATCAGTTATCTGGTTTCCATTGTATCTCTGCTTAGTTTGGGATCAAATGGCCGTGTGCGAATAATGTCCCAGGATATTATTATCTTATATGTTCTCTCTTATACAACATGTAACTTAATTAACGCACATCCTGAAATTAGTTTGTTCAGAATCATTTACTGAATCGATTTATATCATTTTTAATATAGGTAATTTTTTATTTCAAAATAATTAAAACTACGGAAATTATTGTCATATTAACTCAGTACAGTCAAAACAAATTGAAATGGACCGTATGTCAAAGTAATAAGAATTTTAAAATCGCACATTTATTTTATTCATACAAATTCCATCATTCAATACAAAATAAAGAAAAATAAACTTTATTCCAAGAAACTAATTTAGTAAATAACAATGCATATACATGTTAAATAAAAAATTCAGTGTATGTTTTATGATTACAACATAATATTCTAATTGGGGTGTCTGAGGGTGTGCGTTAATTATGTTACATGTTGTATATAAAAAAGTACAATGTTTTTGATTCACGTATTAATATTATAAAAAACATATCTAAATACGAATTCATATTACATGGCACTTTGATCAGTCCTAAGTGTTATCTCAAGTAGGTATATTTATATACCTACCAGGTATGTTATTTGTAAATATTACTAACGATAAGATAAATATTTTTTATTGTACATCAATTACACACTGACTGCCGCGATTGTGTAGCGGTAGGGTGGCACAGAAAACGAGGTCCTGGATTCCTACCAATCACACTAATATTAACTTTATAAATGCGAAAGTTTGTGACTGCGTGAGTGTGTGAGTGTGTATATTTGTTACTTCTTCACGTCATAACGGCTGGAGCGATTTTAACAATATTTGGTGTGGAGTTATCTGACACCCTGGATTAACACATAGGCTATCTATACATATAATAAAATCGTAGGAAAGTCAAAACTGTACATTGAATATTTTTTTAAAACGATACTTGGGGCCGTGATCTACAATCGATATCGAAGCCAAAAATATCGTTTTTAGAATTTTTTTCTGTTTGTCTGTATGTATGTCCGGGCTAAACTCAAAAAGAACTGCATGGATTAACTTCAAATTTTGCATGAACATTACTAAGAGGTCGGGTCAACATATAGGCTACATGTATCATGCTATCACATACGGGGGAGGAGCTGTAATAATTTATAAAGTATAACGCGGGTAAAACCGCGGGGAACAGCTAGTAACATCATAATGCCATCGGTCCTGTACCGGACCTCTTTCCGGTCTTTACATCGGATTAATGCAGCGATGGAATAGGAAGTGCTCTCGTATTTGAGCACACACTTGTGCGCTATAATATGTCCCGCGCAAACGAAATTGATGGGAGGGTTGGCGTGTTTGGTACATACTTGCCTTTACTTCGTCGTGGGTTCGATTCCCACTCAGGGGCTCTACCGGCTAAGTCGCCAAACATCGATTTCTTAAATGGCGTTCAAATAAATAAAGGTAAAAAATGACTTAATCAATCGTTAAATCGGCTTCAACGTTGACAATCGACTCCGGACCATTTATGACGTCACATGTGCTCATGGAAGCAGATTTAACGATTGATTAAGTCATTTTTAACCTTCATTTATTTGAATGCCATTTAAGAAATCGATGTTCGGCGACTTAGCCGGTAGAGCCCCTGGACAGATATTTGTGTGCAAACATGTCTGTTTGTCCTGAGTCGGGTTGTAATTATCTATATAAGTATGTAATGTATTTACAAACGAAAAGTAGTAAATCAGTTATCTGGTTTCCATAGTACAAGCTCTGCTTAGTTTTGGGTCTGAGTGCCGTGTGTGAATAATATATATATAGTATTATTATTGACTAGCTGTGCCCCGCGGTTTTACCCGCGTAAAATTTTGATAATTATCACAGCTCCTACCCCGTAGGTGATAGCGTGATAATATGTAGCCTATATGTTAACGCGACCTCTTAGTAAATATTCATGCAAAATTTAAGGTAAATCCATGCAGTACTTTTTGAATTTAGCCCGGACATACATACAGACACACAGACAAAAATTCAAAAAACTATATTTTTGGCTTCGATATCGATTGTAGATCACGCCCCAAGTATCCTTTTAAAATAATATTAAATGTACAGTTTTGACTTTCCTACGATTTTATTATATGTATAGATTAAAATAAATTACTAATTAACTGTTATTAACTAAATGTTTTTGGGTTTGTCTATATTTTTAAGTTTTTAGGATCCCGCAGCCAAATGGCAAAAAACGGAACCCTTATAGATTCGTCATGTCTGTCTGTCTGTCCGTCCGTATGTCACAGCCACTTTTTTCCGAAACTATAAGAGCTGTACTGGTGAAACTTGGTAAGTAGATGTATTCTGTGAACCGCATTAAGATTTTCACACAAAAATAGAAAAGGAATAATAATTTTGGGGGTTCCCCATACAAGAACTGAAACTCAAAAAAAATTTTTCATCGTACTCAAACATGTGGGGTATCTATGGATAGGTCTTCAAAAATTATATTGAGGTTCCTAATATATTTTTTTTCTAAACTGAATAGTTTGCGCGAGAGACACTACCAAAGTGGAAAATGAGTGCCCCCCCCCCCCTGTAACTTCTAAAATAAGAGAATGATAAAACTAAAAAAATATATATGATGTACATTACCTACATGGTAATGTACATCGTATATATTTTTTTAGTTTTATCATTCTCACTAACAACGAAAATTGGTTTGGACGAGATCTTCTAGTGAGTAGTTTTTTTTATGCGTCATAAATCGTAAACCGCAATTTACCTTTCATTTAATCAACTGAAATACTTGCTGCTGCGGAACCCTTCATGGGCGAGTCCGACTCGCACTTGGCCGGTTTTTCTTTAGTGAGGCGATAGAACAATTAAATATAACAAATTCATTAAAATAAATAAATAAAATAAAATAATAAAAAGGTTTTTATTCACGTAGACTTTAAAAAAGCGCTTGTAAATAGTCAGAACATGTTTGTAGTAATATAGTTGTATACATTAGATATTATTTCTAGTAACATAGATATTTAGGTACATATTGTATGAAAACATTTATAAAATTTATTTTATTACAGCAATCATATTTAGCTAGCTCGTATCAAGTTATTGTCAAGAGATTATGTTTAATTATCTAGTTTAAATCTAATATTTTTACTACATATTGTCAATGGTTCTGTCTATATTAAAGGTATTATTATTATGACGGACCTTGTGTTAATAACGACGGTCGCGCTTTAATGCTACCACCGGATCCAATGCGCCCCAACTGAGAAGACCCAGCGAAACAAACTCAGTGGGTTCATCTACTACCGGTTTCAACACGACCCAGTTGAGACGGTCCGGCGAAACATACTCAAGCGGGCATGAACACGGGATTTGGTCCAATTAGAGTAATTATTTAGTAGGCAAACACAATATATGCTCGATCGGTTGTCTGAATGCTTATTATTTTAGATTATATTTAGGTATACAAAAGAAAAACTTCGAAACAATAACATTATTCATTTTGAGACAGAGTCAATAATTTTAAATTAAGTATATGATAGCAATCATTTACAGATAGTTCACGTAACACATTTATATAAAACAATTGAACAAAGGATATCTATTTCATATTTTTCATTAATAAGTTCTATGTCTAGAATTTTGCTAGAGAAGTGGTTTATATTTTGATGTGATAGAATTAGAAAGTTATCACACTTCTCTATTGTCATGCTTATTTTTATTATGCATATATTTTGTAGTGCACTACATATTATGATGATGGCTAATTACTCCAAGGCATCTCCTAAAGGTGCTTATTATTTGCATTTGCAGATCTTTGACATCATTTTGTATAATATAAATACATTATAATTATATTGTAACAAACAAAGAACTTGGCGTCGTATCAAAATGTTCCCTTGTTTAAAAGATAAATGTTAATCCGTTTTTATCCTTGTTTTATAATCTTTATCTACACATACACGACGGTCGCCGTAGCCTAGTTGGTAGTGCTCCTGCCTTCGAAGCTGGTGGTCCTGGGTTCGAATCCCGGTAAGTGCATATATTTGTGTGAGTAGCACGAATATTTGTTTCTGAGTCATGGATGTTATTTGTGTATATAAGTATTTATCTATCTATATAAGTATGTATATCGTCGCCAGGTACCCATAGTACAAGCTTTGCTTAGTTTGGGGCTAGGGTGACCTGTGTGACATTGTCGCTAGATATTATTATTATTATAGTTTTGTTTCGGTATGTTCATTTATTTTATGCATGCTGTGTCTGTATCTAGTAGGGTATATACTCTGGCGGTATCTGTTAATACCGTTTGTTTTATTTGTCCCTTGATATTATTATCATTATCATTATACATATATAAAGGTACAGACGCCAGCACATCAAGCTACCACAATCTGTCAAATTTCATTTAAAGATTTTCAACTTTATCACATAAGCATAAGGTTCACCTTCAATCGGGGAAATTTGACAGATTGGGGTAGGTTGATGTGCTGCCTTTACCGACCACATTAGAACATTAGAACGACTGCTGGCCGCCACAAGTTGCGGACGCACACCGATCTTTTGAGTGGCCGCGTACGAACCACAAGCTGCGAGAGTCGTAAGAATCTCTTAGTATTTCTGTTGTACAGACGCCAACACATAAAGCTACTCCAATCTGTCAAATTTCCCCAATAGAAAGTGAACCTTAATCTTATGTGATAAAGTTGAAAATCTATAAAAGAAATTTGACAGATTGGGGTAGCTGGATGTGCTGGCGTCTGTACGTTTTATCTATACATATAATAAAATAGTAGGGAAGTCAAAACTGTACATTGAATATTTTTTTAAAGTGATACTTGGGGCGTGGCGAAGCCTAAAATATGATTTTTGAAATTTTTGCCTGTTTATCTGTTTGTCTGTATGTATGTCCGGGCTAAACTCAAAAAGTAGGTACTGCATGGATTTACTTTATATTTTGCAAGATTGCTAAGAGGTCGGGTCAACATATAGGTTACATATTATCACCTAAGGGGGAGATGCTCTGTTAATTTATAAAGTTTAACGCTGGCAAAACCGCGAATCACAGCTAGTTCTTAATAAAACACACATATCTACCATTCTTTCACGTGAACAATTCTTAACAATCGCAATGTTATGAATTCCAATGGTTTTAATTGGTTATATGTATTGTATTATAGTCAGCGGGAATTTGCAGGAATTAAACGTAACAATATTGGAACGAAGTTCCTTATCGCGCGTTGTGAAAGGGGGCTTAACGGAAAAAAATCTTACGAAAAGTTGTCACGACACTTTTTGCAGCTGTGCGGCGTGCGCATGTTTCTCTTTCCCTCTTATAGAAAGCAAGCCAGATATTTTCATTTCTATTTCGCATTGAACAGTGTGGTGTCGCGACGATTATTTTTGTTGAGTGTATACAGGTTTTTTGTACATAATAAATAATAAGAAATAACTTCGTTCCATCCGAGTGTTCCTTGACACCTGTCAAGTTTTTTTTTTTTTAAGACAACGCCCACACTGGCGAATTTAATAACTATGTCGCGGGGTACTTTACAAACGTAATAAAAGTACATCCAGACTCAGAACAACTATTTATGGGTCACACAAATAGCTGTCCTGCGCAGGTATCGAATCCGGGACATGAAGTGCAGGGGACTGTCTTAACCCCTGCGCCACACATGCAGTCAATATATATTATAGTGTGAATGGTAGATGTAGAAACTTAATAATAACATCACCCCATCTCATCTCGTGGGATATGCAGAAGTCGTCCCGAGGAAAATACAGGGCTACCTACTTGTAAAACACCAACAACCTGGGACTAGATAGCTAACACCATCATTGTGTGGGTATGGTTTCCGCACTTAGTCCCGATGTGGACAATTGTACGTTAGCCTTCGCAGCCTTCACTCCATCCAGCTCACTTCCTTCCAGAAGCATATTAGATCTCCCAAACTTCTCAGGGCCTCCGTAAGAGTTCTTGGTGAACCCGAGGTTTCTCTCCGGATTTTCGCGGTGCCTGTGCACTCGAGGAGCACATGCGCAACGTCAGCGTCCATGCAAGCTCTGCACAGAAGGCTGTCAGTTATGCCAATAGTGTGGAAGTGTTTGTTGAGTGAGCAGTGTCCAGTTATGGTCCCCACCACAACGCACAGGCTTTTCTTGCTAAGTCGTAGTAGCCGCCTCGTCAGCTTACCATCCAGGCATGGCATTGCTTCTTTGGATTGTCTACAACCTGATGCTGAGGACCACCAGTTCTCGGACTGTGTGTGTGTGTGATTTTGTAACCATCTACGTATTTGAGTGAAAGGTATGGCCACAGTTGGTTCAGGGCCAATGGCTGCCGTATTCCAGCCCCTTCTGGCTAGCTCGTCAGCAGTGTCATTGACTTGCGACCCGCAGTGTCCTTTGATCCATTGTAGTGTTATTGTGGTATTCCGCAACATGTTACAGTGCATTTTGGCATTCCAGTATTAATCCTGAGGCAAAGTTTCCAAAGATTCCAATTCTTTCCAAGGATTGGAGTACTGATGCGCTGTCACACACACAGTATACAAGTGTTTGTGATTTTTCTCGCCTTTATTGCGTGTGCTGCAAGGATCGACGGCTTTACGTGCTTTCCGAGACATGGTGGTATAATACCGCCAACTCCCATACTTCGGGCTGATACTGAGGATATTTTTTATTGACAGAATACTATTTTTACTAAGTTTAATTATGCTTTGTCTACAGTGCACCTATCATATTATCTCTGAATCATGACTCATCAGTTGACTGGGGGAGAATGCCTTTGGCATTAAGTCCGCCTTTGTACAGTTTTGTGCAATAATATTAAATAAATAAAAATAAAACATTTCTAAAATCATAAGGTTGGGGGGAAGGGTCAGACACTGGTTTACTGACTTTTATAAAGGCCGGCAACGCACCCGCTACCCCTCTGGTGTTGCAAGTGTCCATGGGCGACGGTGATCACTTACCATCAGGTGACCCGCTGCATCGTTGATCGTAAAAAGTAAATGTAGGTATAAACCTGCTGGGATCATAAATCCACAAACCTTACTTATTCATTGTATTTACAAAATGTAAAGATTATAGGAATAGGTTGCAAAAGATCCCCCATTGGACAAAATGCGCTTATATCAAAACACTATGTAATTATTATTTTTTTAAGTGACATGAATAAACTTTTGGATGCGAATAGCGCAAGACCGGCAATTGTGGAGATCTTTGGGAGAGGTCTTTTTCCAGCTGTGGACGTCTTTCGGCTGATATGATGATGATGAAGTCACATGAAATATTCTTAACCAAGTAATAAACTATATTGTATTCTATTCTTGTTATTCGCACTCTGATATACATGATATATACCTATATAAAAAAAAAAAAACAATTTTGGTTCGACCCGGGATTTGAACCCACGACCTCGTTATCTGCGGTTCAATACGCTGCCGCTAGACCATATTTATTAACCATATAGTTTAAATAGTTGTACGTAATGTATTCAACAGATAGGGAACTGGTATTTAGAATGATATCTGATATCTAGGGACAATGTCACACAGATCATCCTAGCCCCAAACTAAGCAAAGCTTGTACTATGGGTACCAGGCGACGATATACATACTTATATAGATAGATAAATACTTATATACATAGAAAACATCCATGACTCAGAAACAAATATTCGTGCTCATCACACAAATATTTGCACTTACCGGGATTCGAACCCAGGACCACCAGCTTCGTAGGCAGGAGCACTACCAACTAGGCTACGGTGACCGTCTAGAATACAAAAAAGGTGCATAAGATCAATGTGTAATTTAAAGCCAACAGATAGCTGCGTTCCCTACTTCAAGAAATTTAAAATATTAACGTTACCAGCTATGTACATATTTGAAACAGCATTATTTATAAAATCCAACCCACATTTGTTCACAAAATTTTCAGAAGTTAAGAAGACTCCAATTCGAAGTCAATATGAAAATAACCTGTGTATGGTAAAATGTAATACTGCATTGATGAAAAAGAGCTTCTTTGGTGTTGCTCCCAAAATTTATAATAAAATACCTGCTATCATAAAGTGTATGCCATTAAAGATATTCAAAAAATCTATTCACAAAATATTGACTGAGAAATGTTATTATACCTTAGATGAATATATAAATGATAAATCACTTTAATTAATTTACTCATTATTGTTTATTATAATTTCTTACATATTAATTTGTTATGACATTTTTGTAGTAATTTTGTTTATTTAATTAATTTTGATGTATATTTTTTTTTAATGTATATTATTGTATGTCATCAATGACAAAACATAGTGTAACAAATAATTATTTAAGACCTTGACATGTATGATTAATGTATATGTTCTAAACCTATGTTTTACAAATAAACTATTCTGATTCTGATTCTGAACGAATTTACGCACAATTTAAGGTAATGACGCGAAGACAGATATAACTGAGAGATTACTATGTTGACATGTATTGTTCCACTACAAGTTGTAAACATACCTGACGCAATTGTCAATCCCAGTAAATAAACAAAATTTAATACCATGGGACTTAGCCGCTGCGCCACTCTTGCAGTTAAATAATAAATATACATAATATAAAGAATATTGCGCAGCCTCTTTGACTTTTAAGAATAGTCTAAATACGTCCTACTAAAAAAAAAACTAATTATTAAATATACTGTTACGTCTCACCTTTTGTCTGTTTTTTTTGGTCATATTTAACAAAAACTTATAGAATCGTCTATCGTTAAGTGTTTTTAAATATTGAGTTGATTATCGCAGTGCATAGGTTAAGTGTTTAAACATGTATAGCTTACTTCAAAAAGAAATAAATCTACCGTAACTAATTTTGGTGGAAGCACAATACAATCTTTTAGCGGTGCCGTGTTTGATATACTAACTGTATACCTTCCTCTATGGTGAAGTGATATCATGTTTAACTGCAGATAATTAAGTAAGTTCTGGGTTTAATTCCGGCGTCTGCCCACGGAAAACCTGTATTTGATATGAATTTCAATTTAATACTTCTACGCGTTTGTTAGCGAATACTATATAGATGTGTAGATAAGTATAGATATAGCCAGATATGCCAAGCTCCAAAATATAAATTGTTATAAATAAGATTACTTTACACCGTTAACCAACAACAAAACATCATACTTTATGTATCATAGAGGTCTTATATGTGTATAATGAAAACCAGGAAATCTATTATAAGGTATATTTATTAACCATATAGGGAAATAATAATTTAAACATAAGAAATACAAGGTGAACATATTATTTAATAAAACAAACCACATTGTGACATAAATATAATACAAAGTTTACTTAGCTTTGAATCACTGTGTCTGTTCAGTACGGCAGTTCCAATAGAATCGACATAAATAGTATAACTGTTAATTTAAATTTTTTCAAACGGAATCGTCCCTCCAACCACCGAGAGCTCCACTCCGGTCAACGTTTCGAACAAGAATGATGCTCAAACCGATCGGGACACACCTTTTATAATAGACGACAAACAGATGTGAAACATGTTTTGCGACAAACAAGTATGACGTACACCCGCCCGTCGCCAGGCTAAATGTTAGGCTACCGCTGTTTTGTTAATACCGTATTTAATTATAAATCTACTATTATTTTATCTACTAACTTGTAATAATTATAGTTATATACTTATTATATCGATTCCAAGCTAACACGGCCATACTGACAATACTTCGTCCACGAAGTATTATTTAATTTAATTTCATTATATTTTTTATTTTACTATTTATTTCATTTTACTATTTATTTTATTTTATTAGTAACACAAACAGGATTAACAACTTATGATAAGAAACAGGTTATAACTAATTTCACCAATGAATACAAAAAAAAAAGCTTGTTTGTCTAATATGAGATACAATAAGATTTGACCGATTACTCTATTACTAGAAAGCTGCTACTATTCAGTTACGGCTTTCTTAAATGGTTCATTCGAATTATAGTTTTGTAATTTAATTTAATTAGTTAGAAATGTAATTTAATAAGTTCAAAAGAATTATTTAAGTCAAATTTGTGCAGCAGCACATTACAAAAGTTATGACCATTTTTGTGACGAATGGGCCAGAGATCAAGTCGCTCCAAGTCAACACACATTACGATTACACACAAAGGCAACATTTTACGGAATTATTGATTTTTGAATTTTAATATTGATATACCATAAAAATAACATTGTTTCCATTTATATGTCATCAATTATAAGTCTCATAATTATAGGTCTCGTTTTTAATTATTTATATAGTTCAATAGACTCTTAACTGCCAACTACATAGACATGTCAGAAACATTCACCCGCTGCTGGTGAGATAACTGACACCAAATAGAAGGCCGACCAGCGTTTATTGAATCTAACTGCCAACTACATAGACATGTCAGAAACGTTCACCCGCTGCTGGTGAGATAACTGACACCAAATAAAAGGCCGACCAGCGTTTATTGAATCTAACTGCCAACTACATAGACATGTCAGAAACGTTCACCCGCTGCTGGTGAGATAACTGACACCAAATAGAAGACCGACCAGCGGTTAGAGTTTAATTCCAAAAGATGGTCTCTCAACTAACCAATACCAAACGTATAAGGTCTACAAATCTTTGTCAGACTTTGTCAATATTGACACCAAGTAATTGACCGACTAGCGGATTATAACAGAGACTGTAACATAGACATGCTGATCTCTTTCATCCGCTGTTGATGAGAGAAATCAGCACCAAGTCACGGCATAGAATTAAAAAGATTAAAATCTTTGTCATTTAAACGAATTTAACTTTGTAAAAGCAACGTAATGTTTTTAATATCAGGAATAGGCCACAATACTATATATGCATTTTAAAATATACTACACCCATGTTATTACCAACTAAAGTTTACTTTATCAATAATGACCGATCCCATAATGATACTACGTAATAGTACTTGTATGGAAAAACTATGTACTATATATTCCATCACAATAAATGTAAGCGATTTTTTTTTCTTTTTTTTTATGATTTGTAATTACCAGCAATCCAACTCAGTTTCAATTGCTGAATTTGCCACTCAAACGAGATCCAAGATCGTAAAACAGTAAAAGAGATGAAGCTATAGTGGATTCCATTCTTTTATTCTAATTATGTACACAATTAATTATTAAACTTCGGCCATTTTGACATGTACTTCGTCTCGAAGTACCTAGGCGGAATATAAAATGTTTTTGAGATATTTATATAAAAACACATCTCTGCAACACCCTAAAACTCTACTTGATACGCTAATTGACATCAATGAGAAATGCTTCTTCATTTCTTTAATTTTAATCAGGTTAGCCCCAAGGTTACGATAATAACCTTAAGATTAATCAAATTAACCAAACCAGTGAAACTACAAATCAAATTTGTGAATTAAGTTATTATTTAGATAGCTACAATGGGGCCCACAAATTTAAAAACCATGAAGCAAATTAAGTTATGAATCTGATCACTGATCCTGGCACAGCTAGAATGGCAAATTTCAGGTACTTTGTGAAATGTAATATCAAAGAATTTTATTTTAGAAATACTCATTAAGATTACTTTAATCTAATCAGAAATAATATCTTTTGCATGGTCAATATGATAATCTCAGAACAACCAGTATTCCGCAGTCTCCACTATTAATATTTTGTAGTCACTACTTGTTTAAATTTCAATAAAGAACCGATAAGATGACAGAATTTTCATTGGGATAATTAGATGGGAGGCTATTAGAATTCAAAAGCCAAATATTTCATTTTATAAGTTATTCAAAACCATTAATGTCCAACACCCATAGCTCAATGACTAAATATTATTTTCTATTCCGGTAATATCCATCTGACCACTCATATTATTGGCACCATCTTATTTACTGGTAGATGGTGACATTATTTTTATTGAACCTTGTACACCACATAAATAGATATTTGCAATGCCTACTGGTGCATGGAATAGACTAATTATTGATTTTAATAAACAGCAATACCCTTGTTCACATAATAAATTATTTTCGGTAACTATACTTCAGATCTTTCGCTCGGTCATACTGACAATCAAAATGCATAAGTTGGCAATGGCACCTTTGCAACTTTCTTCTAAATCTTATTCAACATTTGCAAATCTGACCACCATTTATTAAAGCTAATCAGACCCACAAATGCCAAACTCTCACATAGTAATGTAGCATATAATAAAGCATACAGTATAATAAAGCATCATTAGATATTTCTAATAATGCTTTTCACTGTCAAATACTATTGAACAGCTTTCATTAAGATTCAAACAAAAGGTAATTAACTATTCAAATAACAATTTTCAAATAAAAAATCTACAGCTGTTATTCTTTAAAAGGCTTTCTTTCACTACTCCACCGGACAATATATCACCATTATATTAATGGGGCACTGTTCACATAACATGACTCCTCTTTATGCTTTTTGTAAAACAAAGAATCACCACAACAGATTTACAACTGGAAACAGTTCATTGACTTCACTAAACATACACCATTTGATACATTTGTAACACTTTTTAACACTGCACTTCATCTTTTTTTTTCACCACACAACACTTTGGTCACAAACACTCCACTAACCTTTTTATTTATCTTGCTTGATGGATTAATGGACAAGCTTCACTGAACAAAGAATAGCTTGCCTTAAAGCTATTTGGCGATGCTGCCTCGGCTTATTGCAAACTCTGATCACGATCGAATCAGGCCAATCAGGAACACAGGAAATGTCAGGAATACACAGGTACTACTGCAAAAACACATATGGTTAAATTATGGGGCGAATTCTATCCCAAATTCTGATGTTAGCGAATACTATATAGATGTGTAGATAAGTATAGATATAGCCAGATATGCCAAGCTCCAAAATATAAATTGTTATAAATAAGATTACTTTACACCGTTAACCAACAACAAAACATCATACTTTATGTATCATAGAGGTCTTATATGTGTATAATGAAAACCAGGAACTCTATTATAAGGTATATTTATTAACCATATAGGGAAATAATAATTTAAACATAAGAAATACAAGGTGAACATATTATTTAATAAAACAAACCACATTGTGACATAAATATAATACAAAGTTTACTTAGCTTTGAATCACTCTGTCTGTTCAGTACGGCAGTTCCAATAGAATCGACATAAATAGTATAACTGTTAATTTAAATTTGTTCAAACGGAATCGTCCCTCCAACCACCGAGAGCTCCACTCCGGTCAACGTTTCGAACAAGAATGATGCTCAAACCGATCGGGACACACCTTTTATAATAGACGACAAACAGATGTGAAACATGTTTTGCGACAAACAAGTATGACGTACACCCGCCCGTCGCCAGGCTAAATGTTAGGCTACCGCTGTTTTGTTAATACCGTATTTAATTATAAATCTACTATTATTTTATCTACTAACTTGTAATAATTATAGTTATATACTTATTATATCGATTCCAAGCTAACACGTTCATGAGGAAAGGCGTACCTAGTAAGTTAAAAATTATCTATACAAATAAATAAAATTGAAGTGTCTGTTTGTAATATTGAAATAACCGATTTTTACTACATATATATGAATATATATACGGTTCATACTCCAAAATAACATTTTTTACAATTTTTGTCTGTCTGTCTGTTTGTTCCGGCTAATCTCTGAAATGGCTGGACCGTTTTTACGGGATTTTATTGGCAGGTAGCTGATGTAATAAGGAGTAACTTGGCTACTTTTATTTTAGAAAAATCTATTATTTATGAAAAGAACATAATAAAAAACAAAATAAACTAATTAACACGCGGACGAAGTCGCGGGCACAGCTAGTTTATAATATTTATATTACATCATGTTAAACATTGCGAAAACTAAAAGTTTTCAGTTTTCGCAATGTTTCCTTTAAATATGCTATACAAAGTTGCTTCGTACAAATTGCAAGATTCTAAGTTCACGGGAAGTACCCCAAAGGTTTTGACTCCATAGCGCGCGTCGAAAATTTGCGGAAATTTACGACATAAACGGCTGTATCTTTTGATTGCGTTGGCTTAGTTGAATGTTTGAATTTTTCACAGCTCCAGGGGACAGTAGGTTTAAAGAACTTTATTTCTCACTAGCTGTGCCCGCGACTTCGTCCGCGTGTTAATCAATTTATTTCGTTTTTTTTTGTTTTTTTGTAAACTAAAAGACTTTTTCTAATGTAAAAGTAGCCTAAGTTACTCCTTATTAAATCAGCTACCTGCCAATAAAAGTCCCGTCAAAATCGGTCCAGCCATTTCAGAGATTAGCCGGAACAAACAGACAGACAGACAGACAAAAATTGAAAAAAATGTTATTTTGGTGTATGTACCGTATATATATTCATATTAATTTAGTAAAAACCGGTTATTTCAATATTACAAACAGACACTTCAATTTTATTTATTTGTATAGATAAGAACTTTACAGCTCGCTTGAATGAGATACATAGTTATGGCATATTAAGTGACATAAACTGGTTACATCCAAATTTTCTTAAATATTTCATTTAAACGTGCACAGTTGACATTACTTTAAAATATGAATATGTAATAAATAACAAAAAATAATCATTTAACAAACTGCACGTCAGAATAAATATTAAAAATCTAAATTAATTAATTCTTAGCATTAAAACTTTAAAATTGCAATATAAAATAAATAATTTTTAAAATAATCTACCAATCAATTCATAACAATTTAACATAAATTTACAACAAACATTCAGATTATTATGGAAATTATAGTATTGTCTTGCCGGGAACAAGAACGAAAAACAACAGAGGCAAGTATAAAAAGTATATGGTTTTTGTTTTTTTTTTTTTTAATCTTTGTCTAGAGGCATATATGTGCATGTGTAAGTAAGTATATATTTATCACATAATTTTATACAGTAGACCTGAGTATCCTACTAATATTATAAAGACGAAAGTTTGTGAGTGTGTATGTTTGTTACTTCTTCACGTCTAAACGGCTAGAGCGATTTAAATAAAATTTGGTATGGAGTTAGCTGACACCCAGGATTGACACATAGGCTATAATTTAGAAAGTTTAACGCGGGTAAAACCGCGGGGCACAGTTAGTTTGATATAAATTTATACCTGCGTTCCTGAGAAAAACGGTCTTGACAGACAGACGGACGGACGACAAAGTAATGAAGAATAAGGGTTCCGTTTTTTTCCATTCGAGGTTTTCTTTTGAGGTGCGGAACCCTAAAAAAACACTTATTGGGTGGGAGCACATTGAGCTCATTTTGCGTTACTATTTGTGATACTATGATGATGAATGAATTTATATTAGGAAGACGGTATTTTCAATGTACAGACACCGCACATCCAGCTACCCCAATCTGTCAAATTTCTTTTATAGATTTTCAACTTTATCACATAAGCATAAGGTTCACTTTCAATTGGGGAAATTTGACAGATTGGGGTAGCTTGATGTGCTGGCGTCTGTACTGACTCCATTGTCATGTAACTATCGACGGATATTTTCGTTTACTATGAACAAAAAAGTAGAAGAATACTTCACTCGTATAGGCAATTAGACAAATCATAATTTACTTATCGCGGCGCAAAGGTTGAGTGGGAAGTCAAATGTGTGAGGTGTACCTCAGTTGAGGTCAACTGACGTACCTCACATAAATAGAATGACCTACAGGCCGAACTTCGGACGCGGCGGCCAGTCATAACGAAGACTAGCCTAGGTACTGCACAGGTCATATTATAGTGCACAAGTGTGTGCTCGAATATAGGGGTATTTTTGGAACGAAATTCCTTATCGCGCGTTGTGAAAGGGGGCTAGACGGACAAAAATCTTACGAAAAGTTGGCACGACACTTTTTGCAGCTGTGCGGCGTGCGCATGTTTCTCTGTCTGTCTCTCTCTCTCTCTCTCTTATAGAAAGCAAGCCAGATATTTTCATTTCTATTTCGCATTGAACAGTGTGGTGTCGCGACGATTATTTTTGTTGAGTGTATACCTACAGGTTTTTTGTACATAATAAATAATAAGAAATAACTTCGTTCCATCCGGGTGTCCCTTGACACCTCTCAAGTTTTTTATTCCATCACTCTCATGGTCCGATGGGACGACTAGCGACTTGATCGGAAAGAGATCAAGTACAGATCAATTACACCAGTAATAATATAATAATATCATGGGACATTCACACACGGCCATCTGATCCCAAACTAAGCAGAGCTTGTACTAGGGAAACTAATTAACTGATAAATTACATAATACTACTTTTCTTTTGTAAATACATACTTATATAGGTAACTAGCTATGCCCCGCGGTTTCACCCGCGTTAAAGTAGTTTTGGCGTAAAACAGTAACAAACATACATCCATACATCTATACTCACAAACTTTCGCATTTATAATATTAGTAGGATGTGTACCTCTAGTGGTTTTGGCAGTGCACGCCGGAATAGCTCTCAGATAGTAGATTTTTTCCTACTTACGTGACACTTATCGTCATATTTTGGACAATTCACACAATATCTTTATAATTTGTAGCCTATGTGTTATTCTCATGTATAAGCTATATTATTGTAAAATTTCATTAAAATCCATTCAGTAGTTTTTACGTGAAAGAGTAACAAACATCTATCCATATTGACAAACATTCACGTTTATAATATTAGTAGGATAACACCCAGACTCGGGAGAAACAGACATGTTCACGCACACAAATATCGGTCCTGGGTGGGAATCGAACCAACGACCTGCGGCGTGAAAGGCAAGCATTTACCAACCACATCAACCGGCCCGTCAAATACCTGTCTTGTGCGGCAATCGAACCTGGGAATCGAAGTGGTGAGGCGACTGTTTCAATTGCTGCGCCACACGTGCACTGATTAGTGATTAAACAAATAATGAGTAAGTTATCGCAGTGCAAAGGTTGAGTGTTCGGTCACGTGTGAGTGAGGCGTGCGTTAGTTGAGGTCACCTAATACCAGTACCGTAAACATGATTATGTAATGTGTCAGTATATTAAGGTCAATATGAATGCAAGGTGTCTGTGTGCTTAAGGCTGACAAAGGTAACGCCACCGTAGTGATGAGTTCTAGTGACTACGACAGCAAAATGCGGAGTCTACTTAAAGACACGGCTGTTTATAAACAAGTGTCGTTTAATCCTATCGCCAGAGTCACTAAACGTATACGTGCATTGATTAAGGAACACGAGGAGAACTTCACGGACGATGTTTTCGAACGCCTCTTCAGACCTAAGAGCGCTCAGCCACCAAAACTGTATGGTTTGCCAAAGGTTCATAAAGAAAATGTACCATTGCGCCCGATTGTAAGTCAGATCAATTCCCCCACTTATGATCTAGCGAAACACATCACTCAGGTACTGCAGCCATTAGTAGGTAAAACTGAATCGTTCGAGAAAGACTCTAGCCATTTTGTTGACATCATCAAGAGCATGAGAGTGGAACCTGACGAGGTGATGGTGAGTTTTGACGTTCAGTCACTTTTTACCAACGTTCCCATCAAAGACTGCCTTGAGGTCATCGGCAGGAAACTGGCAGCTAATAACATACCAAGTGAGTACATAGTTCTACTGAAGAACTGCCTAGAATGTAACTACTTTTTATACCAAGGACAATATTACCTCCAGATTGACGGAGTGGCTTATGGGCAGCCCTGTGGCGCCGGTACTGGCCAATATCTGGATGGAACATTTTGAAAATATTATTGCACAACATTTGGTCCACGTGAAGGTATGGAAACGATACGTTGACGATATCTTCTGTATCATGAAAGGTAGCACATCGGAAGTAGAACAATTAACCACTATCTTGAACTCCGCGCACCCTAAGGTTCACTTATGAAATGGAGGTAGAGAGATCGTTGCCTTTCCTCGATGTGAAATTGAGGGTGAGAGAAAATGGTTCCCTTGCACACACGGTATACAGAAAGCCCACACGCACAGACAGATATCTACACGACCACTCTCATCACCATCCGCGACACCTGTTATCCGTAGTTGCCTCGTTAACAAACAGAGCGTATGACATATGCGACCCTAAATGTTTAGAAAGTGAGCTCACACACTTTCAGGAGGTACTTAGGCAAAACGGCTACAGGGGGGGCATTCAACGGACGAAGAGGAGGGAGAAGCACCCGGAAGTAAGCAGAGCACCAGCGTTTTTACCTTACGTGAAAGGAGTAACGGATAAAGTTGGATTAGTACTAAAGAAATACTCCATCAAGACTGTATATTGTCGGATCTCCAAAGTCTCCAACCAGCTGCGTACACCGAAGGATGTTATTCCTCTTCAAACACCGGGCGTCTACAGGTTTGAGTGCAACTGCGGTATGTTTTATATCGGCCAAACTAAAAGATCTATTGCTGAAAGGGCCAAAGAACATATCGCAGCTGTCAGGAACCGACAGATTAATAAATCAGCTATAGCTGAACACGTAGTCGACACAGGATCTCAACACTGGATTACAAATTTACACAAGCCACAGGTCCTCTCCACCGATCGTCACTATTACTCCAGAATAGTACGTGAAGCGGTTGAAATAAAGAAACATATCAATTTCAACCGGGAAGACGGATACCGCCTCTCACCATCTTGGAATCCTGTAATAACGAAGTGCCATCGTCGCGTAACCAACGTAGTGCGCCCGGGCGCTGATGTCATTAGTGTCGTGTGTACCGACAGTTTCGTAAAGGAAAATGAAAAGTATCAAGACCATGCGAGGGTAGATACCGAAACCCGAGCTTCACGGAGACGACGCTGCCGAGCCACACCAGTCGACCCGTGACCACGGCTGGTGCAATCCATGCCGAAACGTCGGGTAACCAAGGTAATGATTTACCAAAATCTTTATCGCGATGAGACCCGTGTCCACAGTATATAAAAATATTATATGTTTGTAAAGTACCCCGCGACACAGGGATCAGATTCCTTAGTGCGAGTGTTGTCTTTTTAAAGAAAAGAAAAAATATTAGGCTTCTTTCACACAGGCTTCTGTCTATTTATTATGGCTGCAGCTGAAAATCAGTGCTGCGGTAACCTGTAGTGTAATGGTGACCTGGGGCTCTACCGGCTTAGTCACCGAACATCGATTTCTTAAATGGCGTTCAAATAAATAAAGGTTAAAAATTACTTAATCAATCATTAAATCGGGTGACCCACTTGCTCGCGTATACACGTACAGTTTCGTCCCATACATTGAGCACCAGACTTTTAGTTCTTAATACTTTCCGCGAGAGGCGCTCGTGCTCAATGTATGGGAGGAAACTGTAAGTGTGATCGAGTAAGTAAACTGCAGGAACTCGCGGGTACGTTGCCGGCCTTTAAGAGTTAGCAAACAAAGTGGTGTGTGCTGACCCTTCCCCCCAACCCGATGAGCTCTGGCGACCTTACTCACACTCGGAGACACAACATTAAAATTATTAATGTTATTATTAAGCAATGTCTTCTGTAAGGTGGAGGTACTTCCCTAGTTGGGCTGCTCTTTGAGCAAATGAACGCTATGCCCTACCTCTCTTAAACGTGGCCTAAATCGACGGGAGGACATTTTTTTATTTATATAACTAGCTGTGCCGCGCGGTTTTACCCGCGTTAAACTTTATAAACTATCACAGCTCCTCCCCGTAGGTGATAGCGTGATAAAAATAATATGTAGCCTATTATGTTGACCCAATCTTTTAGTAATATTCATGCAAAATTTAAAGTAAATCCGGCATGGATTTGACTTTTTGAGTTTAGCCCGGACATACATACATACAAACAGATAAACAGACAAAAATTCTAAAAACTATATTTTTCGTTTCGATATCGATTATAGATCACGCCCCAGGTATCATTTTAAAAAAATATTCAATGTACAGTTTTGACTTTCCTACGATTTTATTATATGTATAGATTGAGTGGCGTCTGCCTATTAATTAAATACCCTCGTCGCTGTAAGAAGATAGTGCATTTAATCCATAGATAACCCCTAGCAAGTTTCAAGAACGTGCTAGACCACGTTTTGTAGTTATGCGCGGTAAACATTGATATGTGGCGATAATCTCGTGACGATAGGTTAATCTGGCATTCTGATAGGGAAATCTAATTTATGATTTAATCAGTTTTCCTGTAAATAACATTGTGTAGCATGTTGTGGTAGATATCTATACATATAATAAAATCGTAGGAAAGTCGAAACTGTACATTAAATATTTTTTTAAAGGATACTTGGGGCGTGATCTACAGTCGATATTGAAGCCAAAAATATAGTTTTCACAATTTTTGTCTGTGTGTCTGTTTGTCTGTATGTATGTCCGGGCTAAACTCAAAAAGTACTGCATGGATATTACTAAGAGGTCCGGTCAACATATAGGCTACATATTATCACGCTATCACCTACGGGGGAGGAGCTGTGATGATTTATAAAATTTAACGCGGGTAAAACCGCGGGGCACAGCTAGTATATAATAACTAGCTATGCCCCGCGGTTTCACCCGCGTTAAAGTAGTTTTTGCGTAAAAGAGTAACAAACATACATCCATACTCACAAGCTTTCGCATTTATAATATTAGTAGGATGTGTACCTCTAGCGGTTTTGGCAGTGCACGCCGGAATAGCTCGCAGATGGTAGATTTTTTCCTAGTTACTTGACACTTATCGTCATATTTCGGACAATTCACACAATATCTTTATAAATTGTAGCCTATGTGTTATTCTGATGTATAAGCTATATTATTGTAAAGTTTCATTAAAATCCATTTAGTAGTTTTTACGTGAAAGAGTAACAAACATCCATCCATACTTACAAACTTTCGCGTTTATAATATTAGTAGGATATCCTGGAACATTATTTACACACGGCCATCTGATCCCGAACTAAGCAGAGCTTGTACTATGGAAACTAGATAACTGATATTCTACATATACTACTTTTCTTTTGTAAATACATACTTATATAGATAATTACACCCAGACTCGGGACGAACAGCTGATGAACTCCAGATGCACACAAATATCTGTCCTGGGTGGGAATCGAACCCACGACCTCCGGCGTGAAAAGCAAGCATTTGCCAACCACGCTATCAGGCCCGTCAAGGCATATGGTAATGGTCATTGCTAGCAGTTGTTAGTAGTACTTGAAGGAGTTTTTAATACCTATATGGCAATAGAGAAATGAATCCCTTTATCGTAGGATACTTTAAGCTCACAATTCATTACAGACGCCAGCACATCAAGCTACCCCAATCTGTCAAATTTCCCCACTTGAAAGTGAACCTTATGCTTATGCGATAACGTTGAAAATCTATAAAAGAAATTTGACAGATTGGGGTAACTGGATGTGCTGGCGTCTGAACATAAACATAGTCAAATACAATATTAAAGTAATTAAATAAATTGAATTAGTCCGTCCGTGTGGTCTGTGTTATCAGATATATATTTTAAATCCTTAAACAAATAACAAGTTACTAAGCTATTATTTTTATATTTAGTACTATTATATTATAGAAACTAGCTGTGCCCCGCGGTTTTACACGAGTTATTTTTTATAAATTATCACAGCTCCTCCCCCGTAGGTGATAGCGTGATAATATATAGCCTATATGTTGACCGGACCTCTTAGTAATATCCATGCAAAATTTGAAGTAAATCCATGCAGTACTTTTTGAGTTTAGCCCGGACATACAGACAAACAGACAAAAATTCTAAGAACTATGTTTTTGGCTTCGATATCGATAGAAGATCACGCCCCAAGTATCCTTTACAAAAAATATTCGATATACAGTTTTGACTTTCCTACGATTTTATTATATGTATAGATACATTGTAAATCTACAGCTTTTAAAGGTGTCACCAACATGACGTAGGCACAGTATATACATTGACAGTACGGAAACTAAGCCTAATTGATGAAATAATTACCTACGCTCTATGGAAGCAACTGGGTGGTGCTCTTAGCCAGATGCTCTCACCAGTCCGTAAGTGATTGGCGAGGTCAAGCAACTAGGCTCGCGGTCAGTCCATAGATGGGTGACCGCCAAAGTGGTTTAATTTGTGAGCGTCTCCGTGCTTCGGAGGGCACGTTAAGCCGTCGGTCCTGGTTGTAGCCATTATGCAACAGTCGTTAAGCCATGTCAGAGGCCTACTGGGCGGCTTGAACAACTCTGACACCAGGGTAACCACTGCCCATACGATAAGTAAGTAAGTAACTGGGTGGTAACTTTTAATTATTTTGGTAAAGTTTAAGAATACGAACGCACTAGTGAATCTTATTCCTGTGTCGCGGGGTACTTAACAACCATATAATAGACGGACACAAATGACATCCAGACTCAGAACAATTATTTGTGAGTCACACAAATACGGAACATAAAGTGGCGAGGAGACTGTCTTGGCTGCTGCGCCATACGTGCAGTTTTTTTTTATAAAAACATTTTTATTTTATAACTGGCTGTGCCCGCGACTTTGTCCGCGTGTTAATTAGTTTATTTTGTTTTTTTTTCTGGTTTTCAAAAATAAAAGACTTTTATATAATATAAAAGTAGCCTAAGTTACTCCTTATTACATCAGCTACCTGCCAATAAAAGTCCGGTCTAAATCGGTCCAGCCATTTCAGAGATTAGCCGGAACAAACAGACAGACAGACAGACAACAATTGTAAAAAATATTATTTTGGAGTATGTACCGTATATATATACATATACATGTAGTAAAAATCGGTTATTTCAATATTACAAACAGACACTTCAATTTTATTTATTTGTATAGATTTGTATAGATTCAGCAGGAAGTTTAGAATACGATACTTAGCTCCTGTTTTGGTAAAGCAGAGTTCAGACCAGGGACCGTCCGGATACTCGTTGAACGGGTTTTTGAACGGGTATTTTTAAGCGCTTAAAAAATAAACCCTATCATACGAGTTACACCTTCGAACGGGTGTAATGAACCGCTTCCGAACGGGTTACCCTTTCAATACCCTGTATCACTGTAACAGGGTAAGCCATTCCAACCAAGACATTGTAATATGCATTCTTTCGCATCGAAATTGGTTTGATAATTGCATAACCACCACCGCACTATACGCATCTAGTCGTAATAATTTTGTATGTATGATTTTAAAGTTCAATTTTGCTTGTCGCTAAACACTGTAATTTTTCGTGTCTGTTCTTGTTTATTGTCATCATTTCTTTTAATTTGGAACTCCGTAGGTACTACGGACTTAAGTAAAAACAATTTAGCAGTTATTTTTTTAAAGTATACTTATTTATATATACGTATATAGTATATTACACTTCTTTGGTCTAGTGGTTGCGTGTTCAAACGTAGATAACGAGGTCCTGGGTTCAAATCCCGGGTTGGGCAAAAAACGTCTATGAGATTTTTGTGTAAAAAAAAAATTCTTATGTTTGCCCGAAGTCTGGGAGTTGGCGGTATTATAGCTTCATGCCTCGGAGAACACGTAAACTGACCTTCCGGTATCGTTAGTCGTCCCATCGGATAATGAGAGTGATGGAATAGATAGTGCCCCTGTGTTTGCACACACACTTGTGGTATGTACCGCTCACGCATGTGTCCATCTAGCCGAATTTCGGCCCCAGCGGCCAGTCTCCATCGAGACTGGCCGCTGGGGCCCTAATTCGGCTAGGAGGACATAATAATATTATAACAAAGAATTTAATTATCATCCTGTTAAAGTTAAACCGCGGAGGCGTGGTGGTCATTGAATAGATGCATCATCATCATCACCATCACATTATCATCGTATCAGCCGAAAGTACTGCTGGGCAAAGCCCATCGCTTCCCAAAGATACCACACAACTGTAGATCCTGCGTTGCGCGCATCCAGCGGCTGTCATCTGCCCTCGCAAGATCATCGGTCCATCTTGTTGGGAGGCCCACGCTGAGTTTTCCGGTTCATGGTCGCCAATTGAGAAACTTTCTGCCCCAGCGGCCGTAGAATCTGCGAGCTGCAACCGTATGCCACCCGCAAAAAGTGTTTACGGATGGATGCGAAAGACTCGCACCGATTTAACCTACCTGCCGTGGGCTTCTCTTGGGGCCTGATGTGGGTAGCCTCGGGAACACGGATATGTTGCTCCGGTGCACCCCTTATGCGAAAAGTTCCAGACGGTATGATGGTCCCACACGTACCCTGAGAGGGCTCTGGATTGTTCTTGATTGTTTGGCACAGCGACTGCGCCATAAACAGATCGCTGTCTTCTTGGTGCTGGCAACATTGACTTCTCCTACTGCCGCCGTAGCTCCGAAGGGGAGTTGGGCTACCGGTTGCAGCCACCGCTCCGGCGCCTCCTCCGTCTGCGATCAGGATCTGCTCTCTCCCGTTTGCACTCGACGGCCTCCTTTTGGAGCATGACTCCTCATAAAAGGAGACCACGGCCATTTAGAAGAGTCACCCACCAGCATTGCCCCTAAGATTGCCGGCAGGGACAGATCCCGTACGCAGTGGTGACAGTGTGTTGTCGTTTCTCGGCCGATCTGGTTCAGCTACTCACCGAAACACCCGTGTCCGGTGAGTGTCTGAGTCAGTCTGAGGTCTGGGTGGGAGTAAGAGTGGTTGCGTCACCTACGTAACCACTCCTCCTTCCCACCCAGGCCTTGAGGTGAGGTAGGATGGCACCGACGGCACGCTGGCACGCGTTTAGGCGTAACTCTAGCCGTGCGCGCCAGTGCACTAATTCGTGCCGGTAGACATCCCGTCGGTACTCAATGAATGTCTGTTCTGGCGCCCTCCCGTTCTCCTGGCGGACGCAGATTTCGGTTTAAACCACCGCGTTAGACCGCTTCCCTAGTGGGGTGGTCTGTCCTAGGTATAGATATAGATCTCCACAACCTCGAGTGCAGTCTCTTACCTTAACTTGAATGGGTGCAACCTGAATGTTCGACATGATATTCGTCTTATCCATGTTCATTTTCAGACCCACTAGTAGAGAGACCCTGCTGAGGTCTTCGAGCATTGTACGAAGGTGAGGGATGTATTCGCCATAGACATTGATGCCAAAGCCCTTCAGTCCAGAAGCTTAAAGACATCTTCCAATGCAGCGATGAATAGTTCCGGAGATGGAGATGTTATATCTCCCTGTCTCACGCCTGGCTGCAATCGTATAGGTTGCGAGTTCTCATACAAACACTATAACACCTCGACGAGGTGTCAATTTAGTGTCAATTTACCGGTAGACAATTTGGAACCTTTGGAAAGATCAAAGTACATCCTGGTTTCGATTCAATCTAACGCTAAGCATAATGGCTGGATATATCCTCGGTCTTCTGTATAACTTGCCGCTGCGTTTGTATGTGGTAATGGTACTAAAGCATTTTCGGCGAGCGGCTTGTTCAGGAGGGTGGTTGATGTCAAACCTGCGCGTGAGACGATTCATAATGACTCTCGAAAACAACTTGTAAACATGGCTCAGCAACGTGATGGGTCTGTTATTTCTTCAAAGAGTTTTTATCGCCCTTATTGAAGAAAGCACTACCACACCAATATGTGCCATCCTTGTGACGTTTGACCTTTTAGTATGACGAAGTTAAATACCTTCGGAAAAGCTCGTAGGATTGGTATACCATCCGCCTTAAAAGGCTCTATTGTAACTCTGTTATCTGTTACCACGCCTTATTGTTCTTAAATTGTTTAAGAACCATGCTAATCTAATCTTAAAAGGTCTTAGGCATTAAGTTACAATATTTCAGACAAGGCCAAGTGAGTAAGTTAGAAATTTAGCTGTTTGGAAATTTTGAAAAACAAACAGGCGTTTTCCTAAAAGATAAAATTTGAGAGGTGTTGAATGATTTTATAATAGCGATGCCTCATATATTCAATCACTAGTGACAATGGCAGTTATTATAAAAAAATGACAAGATTTTTGGGATCTCATTGCTCTAGAAAAATAGAAGATATTGATTGAATTGGTATGATCGGTGACTAAAATGTTGGTGACTGAGAGATATGTAAATACTATAACTACTAATACAAACGTCCATATCTTTATTAATGCAATCAGAAATGAACACGCTGGTAAATCTAATAGCTTGCAATTTACGTGCAAGAGCGGCGGTAAACTTCTTTTTTTAAAAAACGTTATAACCACTCAATATTTAAAAAAACCGGCCAAGTGCGATTCGGACTCACCCATGAAGGGTTCCATAGCAGCAAGTATTTCAGTTGATTAAATGAAAGGTAAATTGCGGTTTGCGTTTTATGACGTCTTAAAAAAACTACTTACTAGATTTCGGTCAAACCAATTTTCGGTGGAAGTTTGCACGGTAATGTACATCATATATTTTTTTCAGTTTAATCATTCTCCTATATTAGAAGTTACAGGCAGTTGCCTTAAGCCAATTAATAAGGCCATAGAAGCCGTATTTTTATTTCAACTATATTTGCAAATGAATTAGTAACTAATATGAAATTAGGGTAAAGAACTTTATTAAATACAGAATTAGTCTTGGAAAACTTGTACCTAGGTGGTCGCCTAAATGTATTTTTATCAGACAAAGGTTGCCAGAAATTAATATATGAAATATATAGACAGTTACATAGCCTAAGATTGCTTGACTCTGAAAACTCTTAAAGTGATATGCACTTCATGATAATAAACATTTTAGTCACGTCTATGAATATACATAATATATCAGTTCATTTCATACAATAATTTAAATAATAATAATATCCAGGGACAATATTTTCACACGGCCATCTGATCCCAAACTAAACAGAGCTTGTAGTATGGAAATCAGATAACTGATATATTACATATACTACTTATCTTTTGTAAATACATACCTATATAGATAATTACACCCAGACTCAGCACAAACAGACATGTTCATGCACACCAATATCTGTCCTAGGTGAGAATCGAACCCGTGAGCTCCGGCGTTAAAAGCAAGCATTTGCCAACCACGCCAACAGGCCCATCAATTATTTCATCATCCTCATGTCAGCCAAAGTACGTCCACAGCTGGACAAAAGCCTCCCCAAAGAATGGGAGATATGCCATAGCTTGGCAGACGGGTTGGCGAAAGAAAGTTGGATTGTCATAGTGCATAGATAAACGCTGCTACCGGTTCTCTGGTAGGTATGCCCTCGGTCGATTTCTACGCCCCCTACGGGATGAAATGGGTTGATGATATTCTATGCCGTCACCACACAGCAAAATATTATTATAATTATTTAACAAAATATAATCACATCATACAGATTGTCACAATATTTAGATTAAAGTAAGTCAGTTCTATAAATAACACGTTAATTATTAGTTCGATTATTTGTAGTCACTAAACTTTCAAATTTAAAATATAAAAAGTCGTTCGTTCGTCAAATTTGTTGTACCTACCTAAAAGTAGTTAGGCAATGAGGCACCGCACGGGTGCGAGTATACCTACTCCCATCTACACGCTGCTAAGTTGATTGGGTAATTCAAGTTAACACGAATAAAACCTTTTCAAGAAGGTAAGCTATTCAAGGGCTTAAGTCATTGAAAGGGTTAACCTCTTCCCGTGGTTACCATAAAAAAGTGTTAACCCTTTCACTGGGTTTCGAGGCTGTAAGTCAATCAAAGGGTAACACTGCGATACGAGTTACCCAATGAACGGGTTACCCTATCAAACGGCTTAACTCAGAAGCGGGGTTGTCCGGTCCCTGGTTCAGACAGCGGTATACAATGCTATAGGCGTCTGGAATCTTTTAAAAAGATCGCGGAGATATACTTTCACGTGATTATCTTGACGCGCACTCACTATTGAAAGCACCGTGACAACCGTTTAGGGGTC
Source organism: Pseudoips prasinana (assembly GCA_951640165.1). Taxonomy (NCBI): domain Eukaryota; kingdom Metazoa; phylum Arthropoda; class Insecta; order Lepidoptera; family Nolidae; genus Pseudoips; species Pseudoips prasinana. Next base: position 3,514,269 of record OX621264.1, read on the forward strand.
TTGTTTATGCGCATGTTTATTTATTTATTTATTTATTTTTATCCGCGTTAAACTTTATAAATTATAGCCTATGTAATGCAGGGCGTCAACTCTATACCAAATTTCATTCAAATCGATTCATACCTATTTGCTGCAGTTGTCAGACACATGCACCCTCTTGTATATTAACTATTTTTTTTTAATATTGACAAGACGTATATGTATTTGTGTGTAAAGTGTGTCTTTCAATGTTAGCAATAAATTTTCTTTTCTTTCTTTTCTATTCAGCCGTTTAGACGCGAAGAAGTTACAAACATACACACTCAAACTTTCGCCTTTATAATATTAGTGTGACTAGCTGTGCCCCGCGGTTTCATACGCGTTACACTTTATAAACTATAGCCTATGTGTTGATACAGGGTAACAGATAACTCCATTCCTAATTTTATTTAAATCGCTCCAGCCTCTCCAGCTCCAGTTCAAACGTGAAGAAGTTCACGTCACAAACACTCTCATAAAATTTCGCCTTTATAATATTAGTGTGATTCTAAAGTCACGGTCGGATACATATATCAACTACAGACATATACAAAATTCCCATTATCACAACACAACGTGCAAACAGGAAGTCAACTTAATACAGTTAAACAAGATAATCAATTAAATATATGCATATTTGTGTGTAGCTGTGTGGTGACGGCGGTGATTATCAGTATATCAGTATATCGTGACCCCATCTCACCCAGTAGGGGGCGTACAAGTCGACCCGAGGGAATATCAGGGTAGCAGCGTCTCTCTGAGTAAGGTAAGGTCGCCTAAGATCGGACGCTTTTTCTGTAAGTTAGGAGCATGTTACAAAAAATATTTTTTCACTTTTTGTATCGTTATTTTCTTAATGGACTTGAGTGTGAATTATCAACAATAATACATTATATATTCACATGTTTTTTTTGTTTTCATAAACGCAATAGTCTATGTAAGACACGGCGTCAAAGTGACAGTTTATTTTTTCTAACTGTCCTTCAAAAAAGGTCAACGAAGCCGAAGTTCGGACTACTGTCTAATTTCAACTCTGTAGCTACGGCGTTAGAGTGCATAAAAAAGAAATATCCGGTCTTTAGTTAACCATAACATAATAAAAAATGGTTTTGAAATTCTGCATGGTGTACCCTGAACACATACTTATTTAATATTTTTATTTTTTTAGTCCGGTCTTCCCTCCTCCGGCTAATTTAAGCGTGACTGAGCTTGTCAAACTTTATTAACTCTGCATGAAGGATATTTTGGGTTAATTAGGTAAGATCGGATGTGTACTGAAGCCATAGGTATTACTGATAATATCTCTGAAATATTTAAGTAGTAAATATATATCTTCTCATTAAAGTGATAAGTAAATAAAAATACGTGTAGTAAACTAAATCAATTTTATATTACTCTTAACTTAATATAGTATCTTTAACTTGTTACAGTCTTTCATTAGTATTTTAAGTATAGTAAGGCATAGACAGTCATGGATAAAATCCTAATACTATCAACTTTTAAGTATCATTTAATACCCTAATTAAGAAGCACTTCAATCTATTGTTATTATTTTTTTTAATTTTTAGCCTTTGGGCTAGGACAAGAAAACTTAAAAAACATGAAAACATCTAAAAACAATTTTTATAAACTACTTACTACAAAGATCACAATTATCTTTTATCACAGCTGTTTAACATCTTTTAACAAAAATCTTAAATATCGTTTTTATACATAGTTATGAAATTAAAAGTATTAAAACCACAACAAAAAAGAAAAAACTTGAGAGGTGTCAAGGGACACCCGGATGGAACGAAGTTATTTCTTATTATTTATTATGTACAAAAAACCTGAATACACTCAACAAAAATAATCGTCGCGACACCACACTGTTCAATGCCAAATAGAAATGAAAATATCTGGCTTGCTTTCTATAAGAGAGAGAGAGAGAGACAGACAGAGAAACATGCGCACGCCGCACAGCTGCAAAAAGTGTCGTGACAACTTTTCGTGAGATTTTTTTCCGTCTAGCCCCCTTTCACAACGCGCGATAAGGAACTTCGTTCCAATTTATTTTTGACGCAGCATAATTAGATCATTCTTTATTTTTTACCGTTTCCACAGCTTCCTCTAAGTCCTTTTCGGTATAGGTGGTCGCTCGAAGCCAATGTCTTTGGTATTTTGTAGGCATGATTACTTAATCTGTAAGTAAAATATATAAAAAATTAAATAAAATAAAAATAAAAATAAATGCTTGAAATTATACCAAATCATAATTATACTTTTTACTCTAGTACTAACACACCTGTATTATTTTGTTACATGTAGATAAACAGACATTAGGCATTAGTGACATAAGGACATCCGGTCAGGCCTTTGACAAATAGCAATCAGGCAGTTTTTACTTTTGTAATATATTATTAGGGTTTGAGTATGAATATTTGAGAACCACTGTATTTTATTATGAAACCTAAGATCGTACGTTTTTAGTCCGATGTTAGGCAACGGGAGGAAAGTCCGGATCTAGACCTATATACGTCCTAGGCTTAAACAAAGTATACAGATCTCGAGAACATTTGCTAATTCCGCGAGAAATTCTACTTAAAAAGCAAAAAAATTATGAATACTTACCATAATTTCTCGACAAAATTTTGGAGGAAAGATCGGATCGCGAAAATTTCTCGAAAATTCACAAAATTATTTTGAATCACCAGCACACACGTCTTACTCATCGCAACGCCGACCGAGGTATGAAGGGAGGTGCAGAATAAAATGGCGGAGCTGACTATGTTGCCATCTGTGAAAAATGTCGCTTCATTTGCGGTAAATTCTTTGCTTCCGGTCTTAGGTCACATCCGATCTTAGGCGACCCTACCTAAAGCCAACCTTGGCGTTAATGGCATATACCCCAAGGTATTCGGGGAGACTTCAGCAGTGGACTTTTTACAGCTGTTATTATGATGTTTTAGGTATTAAGTGTGTATTATGTGTAATATTATTTTATCTCTATAATAACATTTAGCATGTAAGTTTTTATTCATAAGTTAAGTTGCGCTTGGCAGGTATCTATTAAGTTACATTATTTTAAATATTTTTTTTTCTCTTTAAGTGAATGTAATACGTTCTTTTGAGAAAATAAATTTCTTTAACTATATGTTCGCGTGAGTGTGCTGATTCGAGAGTTTGTAGGTAATTTCCGTACTGTGTATATTTTTATACTGTGACATAGGTGAGTATGATCGATTATATTATATGGTATTGTACGCAGCCACTTAGAGTATACTTCACAAGTCTGGTAACCACAATGTGAAGTGGAATGTGATGTGAATGGAAGTGCTTGACTATTCAAGGTCTTTAATTATAGTTAGGAACGTGTATGTGAGGTAAATATAAATTATATTTATAATTAGCTGTGACCCGCGGTTTTACCCGCGTTGAACTTTATAAATTACTAGCTGTGACCCGCGGATTTACCCGCGTTAAACTTTATAAATTATAGCCTATGTGTTATTCGGATATATAAGTTATACCATTTACTTTCAGGTTTCATATCAAAAGTTACATCGAAATCCGTTCAGTAGTTCATGCGTCAAAGAGTAACAAACATCCATCAAATTAAATCAAATCATTTTATTCGCCAAAATATGGGTCTTTCATTTCATTGTTCTTATTTCTAATTATAAATTCCGTTCCATATAAAAGCCTTTCGGCGTGCAAATGTCTTACATACAGGGTGGCCGAGAAGTTGGCGTTCAAACGCAAAATCTAGATACTTTATGAGGAGGAGTATCCGAATTTTTTTAGTGACTTTTTTCGTAAATTTCACCAAACATCAGTTTTCGATTGTTTTCTCGTTCTGTTGAACATTTCTGGTTCCGTTTTTTTGTGATAACTATTTAACATAGTTTAACCTAACACCCTAAAAAGTATGGTTTATCTAATCATTGCAGAACTGACTTTGAATTTATTCGAAAGTTTAAAATTAGGGTTTGAGCTCAGGTCTCATAAATTATCAAAGTATCAAAAACACGCAAAATCGTAGAACATACATGGGGATACCGTTCATCATAAAGTATCAAAATTTTGCGTTTGAACGTCAACTCCTCGGCCACTTTGTATAGTTAGTTAGTTAGTTAGTTGGGCGATTGGTTTCCGCACTTAGCCTCCTAATTGGGCCATTGTACGTGAACTTATTTATATTAGATGGCGTGGTGATATTCTTTGCCGTCAACCACACTTGTACTACCGACGATAAAGTACAGACGCCAGCACATCCAGCTACCCCAATCTGTCAAATTTCTTTGATAGATTTTTAACTTTATCACAAAAGCATAAGGTTCATTTTTATTATTTTCATCATCATCATCATATCAGCCGAAAGACGTCCACTGCTGGACAAAGGCCTCCCCCAATTATTTTATTATTTTATTATTCATTATTTTATTTCATTATAATTATTTAATTATAATAATAATACTGAATACCTTAATATAGACAGAACTATTCAGACAATATGTAGTAAAATATAAATAGCAATCATTAAACCTAAACATAATATCCTTGTCAATAACTTACTACAAGCTAGCTAAATATCACTACTATTATAAAATAAATTGTATAAATGTTTTAACATTCCGTGTACCTAAATATCTGTAATAAGCAACTAGAAATAATAACTGTATTACTACAAACATGTTCTGACTATTTACAAGCGCTTTTTTAAAGTCTGCGTAAAAATATGACAGATTGATGTAGCTTGATGTGCTGGCGTCTGTACCATATGTTACCTACTATTTACTATAAGAGTTGTACAATTCACCTTCGTGGAAGGTCAGTGTTTCTATGTGTTGCGGTCATGCTGTTAAATTTGTAGTCTTGTGCAGTAGCTGGAAATATTCATTCATTCATTCATGGCCAGTTGCACTTACCGGTCCGTAAGTGATCGGCGAGGTTAAGTACATGAGTCCATAGATGGGTGACCGTTAAAGTGGTGTAATTTTTGAGCGTCTCCGTGCTTCGGAGGGCACGTTAAACTCTCGGTCCCGGTTGTCCTAGTCCAGTAAAGCAGTGGAAGCATCTTAAGCTAACTGAAAAAATAAGAGAGAACATAGGTATCATAAACTAACAGCTAAGTCAACGTCAGGGGGTTACCGCTCACTCAATTCGCTGATCATCGTGATCATCGTTCAAATAGATGAAGTTTAAAAATGACCAAATCATTCGTTCAATCAATGTCATAAATAATAATATCTTAATATCTAGGGACAATGTCACACAGATCATCCTAGCCCCAAACTAAGCAAAGCTTGCACTATGGGTACCAGGCGACGCGACGATATACATACTTATATACATAGAAAACATCCATGACTCAGAAACAAATATTCGTGCTCATCACACAAATATTTGCACTTACCGGGATTCGACCCAGGACCACCAGCTTCGTAGGCAGGAGCACTACCAACTAGGCTACGGTGACCGTCAAACTATGGAAACAAGATAACTGGTATATTACATATACTATTTTTCTTTTGTAAATACATACTTATATAGATAATTTACACCCAGCCTTAGGACAAACAGACATGTTCATGCACACAAATATTTGTCCCGGGTGGGAATCGAACCCACGACCTGCTTGAAAGGCAGCGTATCTACCAAGCACGCCAACATGCCCGTCAAATTTATTAGATTATATTACAATAATTAATTATACATGTAGTTATTAAGTCTACATGTAAGAGCGCCTTCACACTAGCGTTTGTCTGGCGTAGGCGATCGATAAACGTATGCGCAGCGCAGACGCCTCGACTACGCGGCGCTTGCGCGGCGTCAGTCCAAGGGTAAATGAATACGAATGCGTTAGCGCCGCATGCGCCGCGTAACTACGGAGTACAATACAAATATAGTAAATACATACCTATATAAAAATACTGCGCTGCGTTAGCGCAGCGTTCAATCGACTCCAGAGGAAACGCCGCAACAACGCGATACCTGCGCTGCGTTGTCCTTTTATATTAGGTCTTTACCTATGAAATTGCCGTTCTGCAGTACTGGCCATTTCAAATCAAAATAATTTTTGTTTGGCTAAGAATTCTAATTTCAAATTAATTTTATTTTAAAAACATGGATTCTTTTTTCCAAAAGTAGTCATTTCTTTATTGATTAGTGTTACATTTTCATCGCATTTCAATCTTTTTCGTCATCATGGATACGTTAAAAATTCGAGTAATTATGGAATATGAGTACCGTCGTGGCAGCAACGCGGCACAAGCGGCACGCAACATCAACGACGTTTACGGAGCTAACACTACAAACCAACGCACCACCTGTTATTGGTTTGCTCGCTTCCGTTCTGGAAATTTCGACCTGAAAAATGAACCTCGCGGTCGTCCGAAGACTTTGGTCGACAATGACGAATTAAAGGCGGTTGTGGAAGCTGATGATACACAATCTACGGCTGAATTAGCAGCAGCTTTCGACGTTAGCGTCAAAACAATATTGGTCCATTTGCGTCAAATTGGCAAGGTAAAAAAGCTTGACAAATGGGTGCCCCACGAACTCAATGATCGCCAGCGCGAAGTACGCGTCGAGACGTGCCTTGCACTGCTCAACAGACACACAAATGAAGGAATTTTGAACCGCATTGTTACCTGCGATGAAAAATGGATTCTGTTTGATAACCGCAAGCGCTCAGCAAGTTGGTTGGATCCTGGTTCAGCACCTAAACAATGCCCTAAACGAAAACTTACCCCTAGAAAAGTGATGGTCACTGTTTGGTGGTCTAGCGCCGGTGTGATTCATCACAGCTTCTTACCAAACGGGGTGAGCATTACTGCAGATGTGTACTGTGAAGAACTGAGCACAATGATGGAGAAGCTGGCACATCTCCAACCAGCATTGGTCAATCGCTCGTCTCCGCTGCTCCTGCACGACAACGCGCGACCTCATACTGCACAGCAGACGGTCTCCAAGTTGCAAGAACTGGGGTTGGAAGCTCTCCGTCATCCGCCCTACTCACCAGACCTTGCGCCTACAGACTACTACTTTTTCCAGAATTTGGATAACTTCTTGGCGGGAAAAAAATTCAATACCCGAGAGGCAGTACAAAATGCCTTTGAAGAATTTGTTGCCTCCCGTCCAGCTGATTTCTTTAAGAAGGGCATCAATAAACTGCCACTGCGATGGCAAAGATGCATTGATTGCATGGGTGATTACTTCGATTAATACAAATAAAAAAATTCATGAAAAAAATTCGTTTAAATTTTTTCATACAAAACGGCAATTTCATAGGTAAAGACCTATTATAACCATCCTGTATCTTCATCTTGCACCTAGACATTTGATGAATATCCTGATTTCAAATAATGCTGTAGCTAAAATGATGCGACGGTCGCCCATGACATTGTTAATAATGTAAATGATGCCTGCATGTATTGAGCGAATTATGTGAAATTGTATGTCTTAGAAGAAATAGTATATATAATAAAATCGTAGGAAAGTGAAAACTGTACATAGAATATTTTTTAAAAAGGGTACTTGGGGCGTGATCTATAATCGATATCGAAGCCAAAAATGTAGTTTTTAGAATTTTTGTTTGTTTGTCTGTATGTATGTCCGGGCTAAACTCAAAAAGTATGGATTTAGTTCAAATTTTGCATGAATATTACTAAGAGGTCGGGTCAACATAACGGCTACATGTTATCACGCTATCACCTACGGGGGAGGAGCTGGATGATTTATAAAGTATAACGCGCGTAAAACCGCGGGGCACAGCTAGTATTATATACCTACACTGCGACATACATAACACTCAGATACCTTAACGGTATCATAATATTACTGGGCCTGTTGGCGTGGTTGACAAATGCTTGCTTTTCACATCGGAGGTCGTGGGCTCGATTCCCACCCAGGAGAGATATTTGTGTGCATGAACATGTCTGTGTGTCCTGACTTGATCTAGCGATGAGACTGCCGCGTTGGTCTAGCGGTAGCGTGTTCACCCACAGAGAACGAGGTCCTGGGTTCAAATCCCGGGTCGGGCCAAAAAGTGATTTTGAGACTTTTCTGTAAAAAGAAAAATTTCTCAGCATCAGCGCGAAGTCTGTGAGTCGGCGGTATTATACCCCCGTGCCTCGGAGAGCACGTAAAGCCGTCGGTCATGTGCCTGACCTCTATCCAGTCGTGTCGCTAGTCGACCCATCGGATCGTGAGAGTGATGGAATAGAAAGTGCACCTGTGTTTGCGCACACACTTGTGCACTTTAATATGTCCTGCGCACTTGGCTAGTCTCCATTGAGACTGGCCGCCGTGGTCAAAATTCGGCCTGGAGGAAACATATACTAGAGCTAAAATGAGTTATTATTGATTAGAAATGCCATGGTAACATAAGTGCAAACAATTGTCTATTAAATAATAATGAATGCAACATTCATCAAAGAGAAATATTGGAGTTTCCGATAAAGAAAGAAATAAACATTAATATGTTCTGATTACTTATGAAAAGAAAACAATCTAGTTAGCTTTAGACAACACGGCTGAAGTAAAATATGAATAATTATATAATATCATGGGGGTGCATTTCAAATAGTCAATACGCCATCTTGGATGTCCGCCATGTTGGATTTAAGTCACGTGACTATTTTTTTTAAGTTTTTCTGACAGCAAACACAGCATCATGATACAGCATCAGATATGCACATCATGGGGGTGGATTTCAAACAGCCAGTCCGCCATCTTGGGGAGGCCGCCATATTGGATTTGTATTGACGTTCCGTAGCTATTGTCATCAGAACTCAAAGCGTGTGCAAAATTTCATCGGTGACCGGGAAGTGGGTCAAATTAAGATCCCAAGATTGTCTTACATACATAATTAGTTACAAGTGAAGCTAATAAAAGCGTGTTAATGTATAATGTTACTTGTAAAAAACCTTGCTGTGTGGTGAGGGCATAGAATATCATCACCCCATCTCATCCCGTTGGGGCGCCGTAGACTGCGCAATGACCGGAAATTATCATGTTTACCCTGTTTTACTTTTACGATGTGACTTTGATAGGCAAGGCTATTTATTAACTCATAAGCTTTAAATAATATACCGATAATATACTTATGCATGAGAGAACGCCTTATTTAAATATAGTGATAACAATACTCTATTAAACAGATTTAAAAATAAAAAAATTGAGGTTGTTAAATTAATGAGACCTCTTCATGTATTAATGAATCCTTCTTCAAAATATAGCGTTTTTTTGTGAACTATGTCCATCAAACTGCGATCGCCAACCCAAAGCGTGCAAGCGTGGCGATTATGGCATATCCCTCCATTATTTGGGGACTCTTTTGTCCAGCAGTGGACGTACTTTGCTGGATTAGCTAGCTAGCACCATAACCAACAACTTTTGTTTTACAACTTTTGATAATTTGTTAGATTTTATTTTCATACAAACATAAGTAATAATTTAATTTGCACCCCAAACTGTTGAATAGTAATGACGTTCGATCGAAAGGACTGGCTGGTAATAAATGATCGGCAACTGCTGACTTATCGGGACTAGCCCCTCTCTCTTACCCACCACTGCAACTCTTGTACGCCAGGATCAACAGTGGCACACAATGAAATGACACTGAGCGGTGAGGCTCAGTTATGTCCCGGGGAATCGCGACAATTGTCTTGGATCCCGTAACGAATTTAATCAGAAAGAAAAAAAGGAGGAGTTAGAAAATGAATAGTTCTACTGCTGACTTTCTAGTCTGACGCTTGTTTTTGAAATGTGTGTATAAAAGTTCTATACTCTACCAAATATTACACAGGTGTTCATAGCCAGATGCTCTCACCGGTCCGTAAGTGATTGGAAAGGTCAAGCAACTAGGCTCGCGGTCAGTCAATAGATGGGTGATCTACAAACTGGTTTGATTTCGGAGGGCACGTTAGGGTGTTGGTCCCGGTTGTAGTCATTAGGCAACAGTCGTAAAGCCATATCAGAGGCCTACTGGGCGGCTTGAACAACTCTGACACTAGGGTAACCATTGCCCATACGATAAGTAAGTAGTATTGGAACGAAGTTCCTTATCGCGCGCTGCGAAAGGGAGCTAGACGGAAAAAAATAAGACGAAAAGTAGTAACGACACTTTGCTATAGTAAGCTATTGTAAGACGTGCGGCGTGCGCATGTTTCTCTCTCTCTCTCTCTCTCTCTCTCTCTCTCTTTCTCTCTCTCTCTCTCAATGAACAGTGTGGTGTCGCGACGATTATTTTTGTTGAGTGTATACAGGTTTTTGTAAATAATAAATAATAACTTCGAAACTTAACTTACGCTTAACTTGACACCTCTCAAGTTTTTATCATAATCTTACTTTTGTTTCCAGTATGGCAGACAACACATCGAGGTGGCGAAGGAGATTCGACGGAGCGACAGTTCAGATGAGGAGGAACCGCCCATACCTGACGACAAACCTCCATCAGCCATCATCAAAGAGAATGGAACTAATGGTAATTTATACAGTTTTCAATCAAAATAATTTTTCAGGGTAAGTAGTACCGCCCCTTGAATACGCAAAATTGTTGTATTTTGTCCCTTTTTTATGACGGGTACGCACAGGGATACAAAAGATACTACGAGCCTGCAAAAGGGTGAATGAAGAAGGTCCAGGATTGGCCCTACTCCAAGTCCCTACCTGTTTATTCATGCGCCCCGGAAAATACAACCACGGCGCGCCATCCTCCATGGACCTGTTTCTCGGGCGGCGTAACCGCCCCTTGTCTTGTCAGCCACACGCAGGTCATTTGACCGTACAAGCCCAGGTCCAGTTGGGGAGTTTATACAAGACCCAGAGTGTTCAAAGTTTATTTGCATCTAAGATTGTGTTTTAGGTATCGCAGCTAGTCCATATCATGATGATTTAGCGACGACCACACTCCTACAATGGAATGGTAGGAGTGTGCTCGCCGCTAAATGACTATGCCTTCTGCCGCCACATAGTGACACATGGAACAGCGCATTCCAAAGCTTAATGAGACTATCCTTTGGCAGAGTATTTGCCACGGAGTTTCTCCATATAACCATGCTCAGGGTGCGCCGGGCTCTACAGGTTAATATTAAGCACAGCCCCTCCCACGGCTAAAAGAGCCCGTTGCCATAATATTCGCCATGGAAGGTGGTTTCTCCCCAGGCTGTCAGCGGGAACACGTCCACTGCTGGACATATGAAGTCCTCCCCCAGAAATCTCCACAATTGCTGGTCCTCCGCTACCAGCATGCAGTGGTCTCCAAACACCATCATAAGATCATCGTTCCATCTTGTCGACTCCAGAACCTTTTTGTGGATCTACGAGCTCTCATAGCCATTTGCTATCACCGATCTGTAAATGATTGGCGAGGTTAAAGAACTAGGTTCGCGGTCACTAGATAGGTAAGTGGCCGCAAAAGTGGCTTAATTTCTGAGCGTCTCCGTGCTGCGGAGGGCACGTCAAGCTGTCGGTCCTGGTTGTAGTCATTAGGCAACAGTAAGCCATGTCAGAGGCCTAATGGCCGCCTTGAACAACTCTGACACTAGGGCAACCACTGCCCATACGATAAGTAAGAGCTATGTGCCATAAACGAACACGAACATTCTACGACTCACTGCACAATATAGCGGCCAAAGAATCTTTTGTTTATGGATGTTATTGTATGTTAAGTTTCTTCTTATGGTAGCAGTTTCTTTTGTTATGAAAACATATATAAGCGAGTATTTACTTTTGTACATTAACACATTTTTCTTGTATTCCATTTGCATAAATAACTTCTCTCTTGTTCGCTAATTGTTTGTATTAAAATTTATAATAATAAGAAAGAAAGAAAGAAAAATAAATTTATTCAACAAAGACACACAGGAATGAAAACATAAATACAACAGACTTGAACACAAAAGATAGTCAGATTAAACAAGAAGAACCTGCTACTTGTATTACTCCTGCATGCTCTGCCGAAAGGTCACCATCTCAGCATAAGCTAGGTGAGGGCACCTAGCGCTGGTTTTCAGTTGGCAACCTTGTGTGTAACACTCGGACGGATGTAAAGTCATTCTAGATCACGGACAGTCTTTAAAATAATTACTGGGAGTAGGCATTATGGATAAAGGATATTAAATAAGTCATATAAAATAAAATAAAAAAATATTGTCAATTTTTAAGTCATTTATTGTTTCTTTTGGTGCAATAAAGTGTACTCTATCTATCTATCTATTGTGGATAAATTTAATAAGAATTACTTAAGACAGCCATTTCAATTAAATAAGGATTATAGAATAGATATGTTTACATTTACGTTTTCAAATTTAATTTGATAAGATAGGAGGAATTTCTTTAGGTTATGTCTATATATAATATCCTGGGACATTATTTACACACGGCCTTCTGATTCCAAACTAAGCAAAGCTTGTACTATGGAAACCAGATATAACACAAACACATTTCCAGCCGAACGACGTCCACTTCTGAACGAAGGCCTCCCAAAAAGGGTTCCACAATGGGGTTGTGTCCATCATTTGGAGGGATATGCCATTATCGCCACGCTTGGCAGACGGGTTGGCGATCGCAGTATGATGGTCATAGTACTCAGAGACGCTGCTGCCCGTTCTCTGGTAGTTAATCCCTTGGGACTACTTCTACGCCCCTCACAGGATGAGATGGGGTGGTGATAATGTGTTAGTTGTCCCAAGATATTTATTTACTTACTAGCTGTGCCCCGCGGTTTTACTCGGGTTAAATTTTATAAATTATCACAGCCCCTCCCCCGTAGGTGATAGCGTGGTAATATGTGTATAAATAACTAAACCATTACTTTCATATAAATTATAATTCTATTTGGTTAAATATAAAACACCATCAAATAATCTATTTGTACTTATAATTAATAAATAGTTAATTTGTTATACTACAATTCATGTTCTGATTATTTACAAGAGCTTTTAAAAATCTATGTCACCTTAATATTTTATTTATAACTTACTTTGCCCCGCGGCATTACCCGCATAAAATTTTATACATTATCACAGATCCTCCCCCGTAAGTGATAGCGTGATAATATGTAGCCTATATGTTGACCCGACCCGTTTAGCCCGGACATACAGACAAACAGACAAAACTTCTAAAAACTATTTTTGGCTACGATATCGAATGTAGATCACGCCCTAATAGACCAGGGTAGAAGCGTTTAAAATAATAAAAAGTGAAAAAAAATAATAGTAGGATGAAACCCATTAGAAAAGGAAGGGAATATTATAAAAATGAAAGGAAAAATAATTTACGGGCGATCTGAGGTCGGGAAGGGGATGGGGATGAGTTTTTAAGGGTAAAAAACGGTTTGTCTCGATTTCCGGCAAAACTAAAAGTCCTATCGAAAAAACTCAAATGGCAAAGTTGTAGGTAATAAAAAGATCTAAAACTTTTGTATTTACACTTTTTTCACATAACCTAAAATTTATGAGAAAACTTCAAAATACCAAGTTTTTGGTTTTTTATTTTTATCTTTTACATACATTTTTCTTTTTTAACGAAATTTGGTGAAAACTTACCTTTTTATGTCCCAAATACGCTGTAATTTATTTGATTAAAAATATTAATTTTTTCACCTTACTTTGAATTAATATCGAAAAAAACACCCTAATTTTCAATCGAAAAGTCACCCGTCAAAATATCAGCTTTTTTCAAAAAGTTGGTATGTTTTCTGTTCGTTAAAATCTCTACTTTCCGATGGTGAAAAAAAATATATATGTTACTATAGTAAATTTTCTCAGAAAATGCAAAAAATCGAAAATAACTTGAATTCGATTTTTTTTTATTATTATGAAAAAAATCATCTAAAAATGTGATTGCTGCAATTTGTTTCCATTAAAAAGTTGATTTATTTAATGCTTATTACATTTATGTCATAGAAAAACTCATTATATATAAATATAAATGTAAATCGTACAATTAAATGTAGATACTTTATTCTGATTACGTTATTCATTACAATATTTTTAAACAACAAAATATTAAAGAAATAAATGTCAAAATGTATAAAAAATATGTTATAAATATATCAAAAATCTATTTAAAATGTATAAATATATAAAAAAATATGTATAGTAAATATATTTTTAATAACTAACTTTTGGCTGATTTTCATGTATATTTCATATATTTTGAATATATCTGAAATATATTTGAAATGTTTAAAATATATATGAAAATCGGCCAAACGTTTGTTATTAAAAATATATTTACGATATATATTTTATATATTTTTTATAGATTTTTAATATATTTTTATGTTTTTTGATTTTTTTTTATGGGATTATCTAAATTTGTTTGTGCAAAATTAAGGAGATTATTATTAGTATGTATGCAGTAAGACCCAGACCCGCCTAGCCCCTTCCCCACTTCTCCATGAAATACCTTTTGATGGGCTACTATTTTTCGTAGGTCACACAGGTATATAATTTATCTTAAAATATAAATAGACATCTACGCATATAATTTAAAGAAGATTCGACAACTTTCTCCAAATATTGTAGATGTCTTATTAAATATTAATTTTATTAACTTAATTGTTTGTTAATTATAGTAGTATATTTTTATTTGCAATTTTATCAATGTTACATGTAATCTAATGATTTTTGAGTAATTAAAGTGTTAATTTTAATAAATAGCTCAAAATTTATTATAGTAATTAAAAAAAGAATTTGATTTTTTTTTGCATTTTCTGAGAAAATTTACTATAGTAACATATATTTTTTTTTTCACCATCGGAAAGTAGAGATTTCAACGAACAGAAAACATACCAACTTTTTAAAAAAAGTTGATATTTTGACGGGTGACTTTTCGATTGAAAATTAGGGTGTTTTTTTCGATATTAATTCAAAGTAAGGTGAAAAAATAAAAATTTTAATCAAATAAATTACAGCGTATTTGGGACATAAAAAGGTAAGTTTTCACCAAATATCGTTAAAAAAGAAAAATTTAAGTTAAAGTAAAAAATAAAAAACAAAAAATCTTGGTTTTTTGAAGTTTTCTCATAAATTTTAGGTTATGTGAAAAAAGTGTAAATACAAAAGTTTTAGATCTTTTTATTACCTACAACTTTGCAATTTGAGTTTTTTCGATAGGACTTTTAGTTTTGCCGGAAATCGAGAAAAACCGTTATTTACCCTTAAAAACTTACCCCCATCCCCTTCCCGACCTCAGATCGCCCGTAAATTATTTTTCCTTTCATTTTTATAATATTCCCCTCCTTTTCTAATGGGTTTCATCCTACTACTATTTTTTTTTGTTTTAAAAATTATCGACCCTGGTCTATAAGTATCCTTTTAAAAAAATATTCAATGTACAGTTTTGACTTTCCTACGATTTTACATACATAGATTTATTTATTTCTCCTTCTTCCCCAGGCACAAAGATGACCGTGATAGAACGGCACGAAATCCTCGGTCCTTCTCCAGAACTGAATTACAAGCGAAGTACTAGTCAAGAACGAGTGCAGAATGGGCACAGAACTGACCAGGCGAAGGGAGAGGTAAGATATACCTTATTTAGTTGATACTTCTTCTTTCTCTTCCTCCTCTGGGCGGTAGTTACCCTGGAGTCAGAGTGTAGTGGAGACTAGGCATC
This sequence comes from Pseudoips prasinana, assembly GCA_951640165.1. NCBI lineage: Eukaryota > Metazoa > Arthropoda > Insecta > Lepidoptera > Nolidae > Pseudoips > Pseudoips prasinana. The sequence continues at coordinate 3,529,896 of OX621264.1, forward strand.
ATCATCAGCCTGATGTCGTACATTGCTGGAGATTGGAATCCCCTCAAAGGTTTTTATAACGTTTCCACCAACTCTCCAGAAGTCTCCAACTCCAACTCACCAACTTCCTTCAGAAGTCACCAAATCGCCAAAGACTAAGTCAGTTTCGTGACGTCCTGCGTGAGCGATCTAGACGCGAACGCGAAGCGGTGCGGCGCGGAAACAACAAACAGTCGAAGCCTATTGAAGTGTCCTACGTGACCAAACGCGGTGCGGAGCGATAGTAAAAGCTTTGCTTAGTTTGGGGCTAGGATGATCTGTGTGACATAGTCCCTATATATTATTATATGCTGTGGCGACGAATATCAGAATATCATAATAACAACCAGAGGCTGGGCAGCAGCTTCTTTCTGAGTACTATGACCATATAACTGTGATCGCCAACCCGTCTGCCATACATGGCAATTATGGCATATCCCCCCAAGATGATTCTTGGGGGAGGCTTTTGTCCAGTAGTGGACTTCTTACAGCTATTACGGTGATTATTACGTGTCCTTGTTTATTCAAAAGAGACGAGTTGAAGGTCCCTCCCGCTCGTTACATCAATTTATTGTGCAATAAGAATTATCAACAAATGATAAGCGATTAACTAGCGATATATAAAATGGCCGATAACAATGTGATCTAGTACAATCTATACAAATAAATAAAATTGGAGTGTCTGTTTGTAATATTGAAATAGCCGGTTTTTACTACATAAATATGAATATACATACATACACCAAAATAACATTTTTTACAATTTTTGTCTGTCTGTCTGTCTGTTTGTTCCGGCTAATGTCTGAAATGGCTGGACCGATTTTGACGGGACTTTTATTGGCAGGTAGCTGATGTAATAAGGAGTAACTTAGGCTACTTTTATTTTAGAAAAAGTCTTTTATTTTACAAAAAAAAAAACGAATTAATCTGATTAACACGCGGACGAAGTCGTGGGCACAGCTAGTCTCCAATATAATCCGATAAGTGCGGTAATACTGTGTCGCTATGTACATGTGGCATCTATGTGTCCAATCAATATGATTAATTTAGATATATTTTGTTGTTAGTTGCTAGTCGACGGGATAGTGTCATGTAGAGAAAATTAGACTTCCTCAAGATACTATGGATAAGCAGAAGGAGAGCCAAACCCTAGCCATCATAACATCATCATATCCGCCGTTAGACTTCCACTACTGGACACAGACCTCCCTTAATGGGGCAGCGACCTGGACCCTTCCCAGTTTAGCTGCCTTGATTATTCCGGGAAGATTAGAGTGAAACTAGAAGATACGGTATAATCTTGGAATATATTTCAGATATTTTGGCCTACTTAAGTATACAAATTATTAACTCTAAGGGTAACATACATCTGCTGTAAAACATTTTCATCAACCAATCAGCGAAGACCGATATTACAAAGAAACACTGCGCTCGGCCGCCCGTGATGTTTTCATATATAAACTGCGCGCGCCCTCGATAGATTGCATCGACGCCGGCACGTTGTCGTTCCTCGCTTCATAGGTCTTCCGAGCCCGAAGCGCCTACGCAGCGCGCCAGTGCCCGGCCGCGCTCCGTTGCGGTCGGACGTACGACGCTCCGTCCCACACAAGATAAGATCGATGTCCGCCATACCAGCATACGCTGGAGGAGTGCCCGGCCTGGGGGCCGAGAGGCGAGTCCTGGTCGCTGAGATTGGACGGGATTTTCTGCCGCCAGCAGTCGTGTATGCGATGCTAGCAGGTGACTCCACCAAATGGGACGCCGTGGTCACCTTCTGTGAGGCAGTCATGCTCCAGAAGGAGGCCGAATGAGCCGATCCCGCTCGTAGACGGAGGAGGCGTCGGGGCGGCCGCGGTACCCGATAGCCCAACTCCCCACGGGGCTGCGGGGGCAGTATGTTAGAGTCCTCTACCGCCACCACGTGCAAGCAGCTCCGAGAAGTCAGCGATTTGTTTGTGGCGCAGTCGCTGTGCCGGCCTGACAGGAAGAAGAAGAAGAAGTACACTTTTTTGCAAAAATAAGTAAAACAAAACAAACAAGGAAATAAACTTATGCAATTGGCGGCCTTATCGCTAAAAGCGATCTCTTCCAGGCAACCATTTTGCGTTGAATGGACCAGAATTGAAAATAACCTGATGAAGGTAGCGGAAGATGTAGTAATTGCAATTAGAAGTTATTAATCTAAATTAATCTAATATTGCGTACGAATACGTAACAAGAGTCATACGGCTATACATATACATAAATAGATACATACATATAAACAGATACATATATACATATGTATAAATATATTTACAAATATAAGTGTAAGGATATAATATCACAAGAGGAAAGCAGTAGATATATTGCCTAGTAGATATCGTCAAATAGTGCTGTATCACCATATTTTTAAATACATGCTGTGATTGAGCGCACCTGATCTGTATTGGCAGCGCATTCCATAAGCGCACAGCTTGTACACTGAAGGATTTGTCGTTGAAATTAGTGGAATGCGCTGGCATTTTGAGTCGTAAGTTTTCTGAAGACCGCAAGAGTCGCGAATGAGTTGAGTGAAGAAACTTGAAGCGTTCCTTGAGATAGAGAGGAGTAGCGGGATTGAACAGAATACTGTATAGAAGCGTGACAATGTGAGTATTCCGACGAAATTTTATGGGCAGCCACTTGAGTTTAGTGCGAAATTCAGAGACGTGATCATATTTACGCAAACCAAATATGAATCGTATACAAAAGTTTTTAAGTCGCTCAAGTTTATCAAGTTGGTCCTCTGTAAGATCAAGATAAGTGCAATTTTGGTAGCAGTAGGGAGAAAGTTTCGTACTGCGTCTTAGGGAACTAGCAGAAGCAAACATCTTTCTGCTAACTTCTTGTATTTGTGGACCCCAGGAAAGAGTCTTGTCTATATAAATACCTCAATTCTTCACCTTGTCAGTATAAGGTATAACAGTGCCGTTGAAAACGACATGGGGAATTGGGGACCAATCAACATTAGTAATTTTCAGAGACCTGCCAACAACAATGACTTGACACTTTTCTGGATTAACATTGATACCATATCTCATGCTCCACTTACTTATATGAGATAAGTCTTTGTTAATTACATTAATGGCTTCCGATAGCTTGTGAACAGGTGTTTGGGTGTATATTTGGCGATCATCCGCGTAAAGGTGGTAGGCGGAAGTAAGTTGGTCAGAAATAGCATTAATACGAGTAAATATAGCGAAAATCAAAGGAGATAAAACGCCACCCTGTGGTACACCAGCAGTAGTATCACACCAAGAAGAGAAAGAGTGAGGAAGTTTCGTTGAAAGCGAACCGTACGTGATCGAAAAGGTTCGAGGATGTGAGGATGAATACCCTGTCTGTGGCGAGAGGTGCGATGGTAGAAGGTGGCCGTAGGCATCAAATCAAGTTTAACACGGGACATGGCACTTGTTCAGTTTCCCACTGAGATTTACATACATACATACATAGACTCACGCCTGGTTCCCAGAGGGGTAGGCAGAGACAACGGATTTCCATTTGTCACGATCTTTGAACACGTCTTTTGCCTCGATTTCTAAGGCAAAAGACGACTTTGCCTTTTTTTTTCACTGAGATTTCTTCCTCCAAATTCGCCTTCGATTTCACTTCAATTAAAACTCACCGTTCTGCTTTAACATTCCGGATACGACTGCCTCGTTGGTCTAGCGGTAGCGTGTTCACCCGCAGTGAACGACTTCTTCCTCCAAATTCGCCTTCGATTTCACTTCAATTAAAACTCACCGTTCTGCTTTAACATTCCGGATACGACTGCCTCGTTGGTCTAGCGGTAGCGTGTTCACCCGCAGTGAACGACTTCTTCCTCCAAATTCGCCTTCGATTTCACTTCAATTAAAACTCACCGTTCTGCTTTAACATTCCGGATACGACTGCCTCGTTGGTCTAGCGGTAGCGTGTTCACCCGCAGTGAACGACTTCTTCCTCCAAATTCGCCTTCGATTTCACTTCAATTAAAACTCACCGTTCTGCTTTAACATTCCGGATACGACTGCCTCGTTGGTCTAGCGGTAGCGTGTTCACCCGCAGTGAACGACTTCTTCCTCCAAATTCGCCTTCGATTTCACTTCAATTAAAACTCACCGTTCTGCTTTAACATTCCGGATACGACTGCCTCGTTGGTCTAGCGGTAGCGTGTTCACCCGCAGTGAACGACTTCTTCCTCCAAATTCGCCTTCGATTTCACTTCAATTAAAACTCACCGTTCTGCTTTAACATTCCGGATACGACTGCCTCGTTGGTCTAGCGGTAGCGTGTTCACTCGCAGTGAACGACTTCTTCCTCCAAATTCGCCTTCGATTTCACTTCAATTAAAACTCACCGTTCTGCTTTAACATTCCGGATACGACTGCCTCGTTGGTCTAGCGGTAGCGTGTTCACCCGCAGTGAACGACTTCTTCCTCCAAATTCGCCTTCGATTTCACTTCAATTAAAACTCACCGTTCTGCTTTAACATTCCGGATACGACTGCCTCGTTGGTCTAGCGGTAGCGTGTTCACCCGCAGTGAACGACTTCTTCCTCCAAATTCGCCTTCGATTTCACTTCAATTAAAACTCACCGTTCTGCTTTAACATTCCGGATACGACTGCCTCGTTGGTCTAGCGGTAGCGTGTTCACCCGCAGTGAACGACTTCTTCCTCCAAATTCGCCTTCGATTTCACTTCAATTAAAACTCACCGTTCTGCTTTAACATTCCGGATACGACTGCCTCGTTGGTCTAGCGGTAGCGTGTTCACACGCAGTGAACGACGTCCTGGGTTCAAATCCCGGGTCGGGGCATAAGTGATTTTGGGATTTTCTGTAGAAAGAAAAAAATCTCAGCATCAGCCCCAAGTCTGGGAGTTGGCGGTATCATACCCCCGTGCCTCGGAGAGCACGTAAAGCCGTCGGTCCTGTAGCTGACCTCTTTCTGGTCGTGTCGCTAGACGTCCCATCGGATCATGAAAGTGATGGAATAGAAAGTGCTCCTGTATTTGCGCATACACTTCAGCACTTTAATATGTCCCGCGCAGATAGCTAATCTCTTTTGAGACTGGCCGCGGTAGCCGAAATTCGGCTAGGAGGGCATTAATTATATACCCCTAAATTGTTCCAGATTTTAAACATTTCCAAAGTCATATTTTTCTTTTGGAGAAACATCGCCTATATGACAGATTAATCGTAATGCTTCTTTCCTTGTCTTCACCTATCTCTTTCTTTTCATTCATCAAACTCGTATCATCTCTTTCTATTTAATTCTGGGACCATCTTATGTCAATTTTTTTATTAAGAATTTACAGGTACTAGGGCTCGAAGACGAACGTGAAACTTACAATAAATTAATTTAAAGCTAACACTAATTACAAACTAAATTTAAAAAAGAAAAGCCGGCCAAGTGCGAGTCGGACTCGCCCATGAAGGGTTCCGTAGCAGCAAGTATTTCAGTTGATTAAATGAAAGCAAATTGCAGTTTACGATTTATGACGTTTAAAAAAAACTATAATATAAGAATATAATGACAGTAATCGAGGCAAAAGACATGTGCAAAGATCGTGACAAATGGAAATCCGTTGTCTCTGCCTACCCCTCTGGGAAACAGGCGAGAGCCTTTGTATGTATGTATGCAAAAAAAACTACTTGCTAGATCTCGTTCAAGCCAATTTTCACACATTTTCTATGTCTCTTTCTCTCATAGCCAATTACGTTTCGTATTATCTAAGTTTTACTTCAGTCGTAAAGCAATCTCTTTTTTTATATTTTCAGAACAATATAGAGTTCCACCTCTCCAATTGTCTGGATTTGGTGAAGGCTGGTATGGAGTCCATCATTGAAGATCAGGTCACCTCGGTCTTTGAAGCTGAAGAATTGAGGAGTTGGAATCTTCTTACAAGGACTAACAGGTAATATATACAGCATGCCCTCAGGTATTGGTTGCTTACTTATCGTAGTGTCTAGAGTTGTTTAAGCCGCCCAGTAGGCCTCTGACATGGCTTAATGACTGTTCTCTAATGGCTCCCTGGCGTCAGAGTTGTTCAAGCCGCCCAGTAGGCCTCTAACATGGCTTAATGACTGTTCTCTAATGGCTCCCTGGCGTCAGAGTTGTTCAAGCCGCCCAGTAGGCCTCTAACATGGCTTAACAACTGTTTTCTAATGGCTACCCTAGCGTCAGAGTTGTTCAAGCCGCCCAGTAGGCCTCTGACATGGCTTAATGACTGTTCTCTAATGGCTCCCTGGCGTCAGAGTTGTTCAAGCCGCCCAGTAGGCCTCTGACATGGCTTAACGACTGTTTTCTAATGGCTCCCTAGCGTCAGAGTTGTTCAAGCCGCCCAGTAGGCCTCTGACATGGCTTAACGACTGTTGTCTAATGGCTAACCTAGCGTCAGAGTTGTTCAAGCCGCCCAGTAGGCCTCTGACATGGCTTAACGACTGTTGTCTAATGGCTAACCTAGCGTCAGAGTTATTCAAGCCGCCCAGTAGGCCTCTAGCATGACTGTTATCTAATGACTGCAACCGGGATCGACAGCTTAACGTGCCCTCCGAAGCACGGAATACGTTGGAAGTAATATCTGTAAAGAGCAATGGGAAGGGCTATGCTTGGAGTTTCCCTGCGAGATCGAATCAGAAATGCTGAGATCCACAGGCGAACCAAAGTAGCCGACATAGCCCAAAGAATTGCCAAACTGAAGTGGCAGTGGGTGGCACATAGCTCGTAGAACTGACGGCCGCTGGGGCACAGAGGTTCTCGAGTAGCGACCACGAACCGGAAGACGCAGCGTGGGCAGGCCCCTACAAGATGGACCAATGATCTTGTGCGGGTCGCGGGAAGCTGCTGGATGCGGGCAGCGCAGGACCGGCTATTGTGGAGATCCTTGGGGGAGGCCTTTGTCCAGCAGTGGACGTCTTTCGGCTGATATGATGATGATGATGAATATCTGTAAGTAATACTATTAATTTGGCTGTGTGGTGACGGCGGTATTATATGTAATATCAGAATATCATCACCCCATCTCACCCCGTGGGGGGTGTAAAAGTCGACCCGAGGGAATATCTACCAGAGGAGGGGCAGCAGCTTCTTTCTGACTACAATAACTACCTTACTGCGATCGCCAACCCGTCTGCGAACCTTGTTGATTATGGCATATCCCCTTAAGATGATTCTTGGGGGAAGCTTGTCCAGGGTCTCTACCGGCTATGTCGCCGAACATCGATTTCTTAAATGGCGTTCAAATATATAAAGGTTAAAAATGACTTAATCAATCGTTAAATCGGCTTCCATGAGCACATGTGACGTCATAAATGGTCCGGATTCGATTGCCAACGTTGAAGCCGATTTAACGATTGATTAAGTAATTTTTAACCTTAAGAAAGGTCAGGTCAGAAGTACCCTAAACCGGCGAGCATGTATGAAGAATATAATGACAGTAATCGAAGCGAAAGAGGTATGCAAGGGTCGTGACAAATGGAAGTCCGTTGTCTTTGCCTACCCCTCTGGGTAACAGGCGTGAGTCTATGTATGTATGTATGTATGTATTTATTTGAACGCCATTTAAGAAATCGATGTTCGACGACTTAGCCGGTAGAGCTCCAGGAGTGGATTTCTTACGGCTCTGATGATGAATACTATTGGCGTGGTTGTTTAATGCTTGGTTTCGCCGCAGATCTTGGGTTCGGTTTCCCACCCAGGACAGATATTTGTGTGCCTGAACATGTCTGTTTGTCCTGAGTCTGGGTATAATTATATAAGTATGTATTAGTAGTGTATGTAGTATATACCTATATATGGTATATTATGTATTGTTATCGACAAGTTATGACAAGAATGTCGACATTATAACAATTATTTTATATACTGTCTGTGTTATGCATTTCCAAATTTATTAATATTTTATTTTATAAGTTAGTTTTCCCATACATTTATTTTTTTAAATTAGCTATAAGTTACATTATTGGAGTCCAGGTACTCTAAAGTTGTAACTGCGAGCTGTACATCAATTCTCCGTGAGTTATTTTACGTGGTTCCATCATAAAACCAGCGCTGCAACTGTTAATGTTGCAGCTAGTGCTGAGATGGGACCAATTCGGACTCGCACAGATAAGAATTAAGGACTTCGGTTTGTGTACCTTTATATATATTATTATTATTATCTGTGTCAGTTTACTGAATAAATGTATTTTCTTTCTTTCTTTCTTTCTATATCAGTTATCTGGTTTCCATAGTACATGCTGTGATTAGTTTGGGATCAGATGGCCGTGGGTGAATAATGTCCCAGGATATTATTAATAATTGATATTTTATCTTTTTCAGGCAATATGAGTTCCTAACATGGCGGTTGACGATTATCTGGGCGATGGGCTTCGTGGTCAGATATTTATTCTTACTCCCTCTCAGGATAATGATCTTCATTATTGGGGTAAGTTTTATACAACGTGTGTCTTGACTGGCCCTTTACTTACTTATCGTATGGGCAGTGGTTACCCTAGTGTCAGAGTTGTTCAAGCCGCCCAGTAGGCCTCTGACATGGCTTTATTACTACAACCGGGACCGACAGCTTAACGTGCGCTCCGAAGCATGGAGACGCTCAGAATTTGGCGGTCACCCATTTATTGGACTGGCCGCGAGCCTCGTTGCTTAACCCCGCCGATCGATTACGGACTGGTGAGAGCATCTAGCTATGAGCTATATGGTCTATTGATCTAGTGGTTAGAGACTGACGGTTAAGCCAGGGGTAGTGGGTTTGATCCTCATCCAGGACAAATCTCTGTGTGATGAGGTTTTTTTTTTCTAATTTTAAGTTATTATTTACTTCACACTTCAAAATTAAAACCGAATCTAACCCCAACTTATTGAAAGTATAAAGTTATCTACCTTGCTTTCGTACTTTTTACGTGATGCCCGAACAAATAAACAGACAAACATATAAAAATTCTAAAAATGCTGGAATTGGGTTCTATTGGTTCTCCTTTTACACCTTGGCTATTTTATTTTTGTTTTTGATGAATATATTATGTGTCTGGGTGTAATCTTATATCTATATGTAAATGAATCACCGAAATGTATGTACGGTCAAGTCTAAAGTCTGAAATTAATACTTTAATGACACATGACCAAGCGCTGACTGCAAGTGTGGCGCAGCGGTTAAGAGAGTCGTCTCACCACTTCGTGTCCCGGTTTCAATTCCCGCACAGGAGAACTATTTATATGACCCATAATTGTGCTCATTATGGGTGTGCCATCTTTCTGATTCGAATCTAGGAGCTCATTATTTGATGTTGAACACGCTGCCGCTTGACAAACAAGTTATATCCGCTCCGTCTTAATGTGGGGCTGCTATATTGATCTAAATACTAGTAAATCTACCAAAAACACAAAAATTCTCCAAAATCTACCATAAATGTAGCGAAATCTACAATAAATATAGTGAAATCTACCATAAATGTAGTGAAATCTACCATAAATGTAGTGAAATCTACCATAAATGTAGTGAATTATACCATACATGAGTGAAATCTACCATAAACGCAGTGAAATCTACCATAAATGTAGTGAAATCCACCACTAAATTGTATATTATTGTGTCAGATTACGTGCATGTTGTTATCGACGTGGCTGGTAAGCCTGGTGCCGTTCGAAAGGGTCCGGCACCGGCTTGGCGGTATTGCTTACCAGATGGGCATCAGAACTGCTACCAGAAGCCTCTCGGTCCAAGTCAACTATCACGATGAGCACTTGAAGCCGAAGTCCAACGGCTTTTGTGTAGCGAACCATACCAGTCCTATAGACGTGGGCATTCTGAGCATGAACAATGTGTTCTCTTTGGTAATTCTTTAGTTTATGGATAATGGGGGTGTATGGGGTCAATTTTGGGTTGTGTGGGTTAAATGTTGGAATTTGATGTTGGCTCATGGCATTTATGGGACAATTTAACGCAAAAACATTTTTGGAGTCCAAAAATGACTAATTTTAGGAACCTACCTGAAATAATTTCCTCCTGGTTGAATTTCGGCAATGATGGAATGTCTTAATGACAATTAGCCATCTGTATGGACATACATGGAATCTCTAATCCTCTCACTCTCAGGAAATGACCGGAGACAGGTCAGATAGAGGACTGACGGCTTTATATGCTCTTCGAAGCATGGAGTTGTACCCCTAACAGTTTCCACACTCTCTGGACTAGGATCATCATCATTATATCAGCCGAAAGGTCTCCCCCAAGGATCTCCACAATTGCCGATCTTGCATTATCCGCATCCAGATACTTCTAGCTAGCCTCACAAGATCATCGGCCCACCTAGTTGGGGCCCTGCCCACGTTGAGTCGTCGGTTCGTAGTCGCCTCTTGAGAACTTTTCTGCCCCAGCGGCCGTCGGCTCTACGGGCATACTTGGCAGATAATCTTAATAACTGAGCTAGAATTATCAGGGAATCATACCATAGTGGCTCATTGGCGGAGTTAGGGACATATTTCATTCGGAAGAGAGTCCATCTTGTTGGGTTTGTGACTTTGGGTCATTAAATATCCATTTTTGTGTTTTATAAGTTATATCTAAGGAGGAAGCTTGCTTAGGATATCGCAACCCCATCTAAGCCCGTGGGGGCTTAGAAGTCGCCCCGAGGGAATACCTACCAGTGAACGGGCAACAGCGTCTCTGTATACTATGAGCCTCATACTGCGATCGCCAACCCGTCTGCCAAGCGTGGCGATTATGGCATATCCCTCCAAATGATGGACACATCTACATTGTGGAAACCTTTTGGTGAGGCCTTTGGCGACCACCAGCGTCCTCCACGACCGTATTCATATCGATCTAATGCCCCCTCCGATCCTCAATCGGAAGAGAGGTCCCCGTCTTCGCGTGTTAACGAAGAGCGAAAGTTGCTGAAAACGTCCCTAAAAATATAGACCCTCATGCATCTCCCCGTTAGCAATCGTCCATAGTTGAGATTTGCACCTTGAAGGGAGTGCCTCTAGGCGCGCGTATTTAGGTTGTAGTTTTATTTGCTGGACGGCTTTAGCCCACGTTCGTTGAAGCAGTGAAAGCCTCCAAGGCTTACTGTATACATCTTAAGCATTATTCGCAATGCAAAGCGTAAATCTACTAAAATTTAAGAATTTGGAAAGTGTTCTCAATGATCTTTCACATGCAACTGTGAACATATCAGTAGGAAACAAAGCCGATGGATGACACCTATATCCTTCCAAAGGGTGTTATCAAGGGAATCCCAAATTTGATCTGCCAGAGTGTATCGATCGCAGCTTAACGTAGAGCCTACCCCGGACTGGTAGAGCAGAGAGTTTGCTGGTTCGAGAACCGCCGGACGAAGAACAGCCGGACGATTCGACTTCATGATAAAAATTGTAAAGACAATATCTTGGTTCTTTTATAGGGCGTTAAATAATATATTTTTGTGGGTTTGTCATGTTAATATGTTACGTGTTTAATAGTTTAAAGGGCATATATCCCACGTACGTGCAGGCTCTGGAATTAATTATCTGCTGCGGTATTTTCTCAGCGCTAAGAGATGTTCTTATTTAAACGAGGTTTAAATCTCACGGTAGGCAGCGGTTTGCTGTGCCCCCTGGCATTTCGAATGTCCATGAGTAGCGGTTACCACCTTTATCGTGTGGGCCGCTAGCCCGACTGCATTTAAAAACAATAATAACAAAAAATAGCATCCAATATTTATGTACAGCTTGTCTATGTCGGTGTGTGTATGTCAATATCTTTGTGTATGTGATGTTTTTACAGGTACATATTTGCATCCGGGAATGCTGGGTCATTATTGATACCATGTACTTTGATTATGTAAATGGGTCCTCTGTACTGATTGTACTTTGGCCTAAATGTTAAAAGTATCAACATTAACACCTCATCACATGCATAAATAACCTACAGAATGAAAGTCGATTAAATAACGTTGATTATAAGTCTATGATGTAATTTGGCGTTGAAGTGTTCTAAAGTGCGTTGTGTCAAAAGTATTATCTTAATAGCTTATATTTTAAGCATAATGTGAATAGTGATTACTAGCTTGATACTGTTTGTTGTGTGGCTGACACACATATATAACTAAGTCAAACAGAAAAACAGAATACAAAACCAAGGTTTACACATAATATGGTCATAATAAATTAAAAGAAATTGAATCAAGTTATAATCTATAATCGCAAAAATACTATATCAAACGTAAAAACGCATGAAAACATCAACTTAATAGATATCGAGGCTGATAATAAAAAGAAAACGAGGTTATATAAAATTTATTAATTTATTGAATCGTATGGGCATCGGTTTCTTTTATCATTTATTATACTTAAATTTTAAGTGGCTCCAAAACAAAGGACCTATTTCTATTCGTCTGTATGCTCGTTTGTTTGAGAACTCGAATTTAATCATTCAATTTTCATTTATAGGATATAAATCGATTAGTTTCAAGAAAAGTTGAAATTAGTTATATTATTAATAATAATAAATAAATGGTTTATTAGCAGCCAGAAATACAAACTAAGGTTTTTTAACTTAATAATAACAAATAAGAAAAAATATACCAAATAAAGATTGTCGAAACTAGATTTAGGCTGTACATGTAGAGTTTTCCCTGACGCCCAAACTAGGAGGGATCCTGTGTTTTGAGTCATTCAAGGGTTCTTCGCTCTGACAACTAAAAATAAAGCGAGATCTCAAACAGATTTAAATTTATGTGTACATAAAGTTAAATTATTAACATAATTGTCATTATTTGTTAAATTCTTAATTAATAAAAAACACGTGTGAAGCATTTCAAGACCGCGTTCATACGTCTGTGTTCATATGTGTTTGGCTTTCATTCTGGAGGATTGTTACCATTGTGTTCCCATTTCATTCGGGGGTTATACCGATTCCATCGCATTGCTTTAGGTGTGGTGGCTCATAGCGTGTACTGCGTGTATCGGAAACTTGCCCGACGGAAAGACGAAGCAGAGAATAAACTACGCGGTGTCTGTCATGTGCTTCAACTTTCTGTCGCGGTGTATATCTGCGGTGATCACGTACCACGATACGCATAATAAGCCGAGGAGCGGCATGTGCGTGGCGAACCATACATCGCCGATTGATGCGCTGGTGCTCATGTGCGACAATTGCTACTCATTGGTAAGTGGGAACAGTGTTTTTAAGACCATTTAAGAGTTAGATCTTGGAATGTGAGATTGATCTTGGAATTGCAGTTGGATCTCTGAATTTGAGATCGATCTTGGATTCGGAGTTGACGTCAGATTTTGAGATGGATAGTGATATTTAATTTTTGAGATGGACCTTGAAATTTGAAACTCCTCATGGTATTAGAATCCGAAGTTGAGGTTCGTGGAGTTTGTAGTTAGAATAGGAGATGGATCTTGGAGTTTGAGATCAATTGTGAATTTTGAATTTGATCGTTACAAAAGCTGTATAGCCAAATGTTAGTAATTGGAGGTAAGACGTTAGGGTAAGATACACATACCAAGGTTAGTATAAAGATCAGCTCGTTAACTACGCGGGGCCTGTCATGTGATTCGTATAATGAGCCAAGGAGCGGTGGACCGCTGGTGCTCATGTGTGATAATTGCAACTCAATGGTAAGTATGGACTACCTATTAAGAATAGAAATTTGGGATCAATCCATTAATTTGAGATCGATCGTGGAATTTTAAATCGATCTTGTCTTTTGAGTTCGATCTTAGAATTTAAGTTTAGCCAGAATTAGTAACGGCCGGACGTAGCTTACAAAATGGATCTTAAAGTCGTAGCATTCCACTTTAATTTAGTCATAATTCCTGGACGACCTATTAGGATTCCGAAGTGGACATTACTTAAGGTAACCTGATCTTGTCTTTCTACCCGCAAAATCAATTTACTACCAAATACTTAAAGTCGTAGCATTCCACTTTGATTGAATAAGTAACTGAAAATTGTTATCTATTTATAATTCCTGGGTTACCTGTTAGGATTTTGCAGTGGACATTACTTAAGGTAACTAATCTTGCCTTCTACCCGCAAAACCAAAATACTGTCAAATACAGCGGTAGCATTCCTCTTTAACCGAATAAAGAAAGCAATATTAGTAATATTATTTACTAGCTGTGGCCCGCGGTTTTACCCGCGTTAAATTTTATAAATTTACACTCCAATCCACTTTGATTGAATAAATAACGCATAATATTTGTATGTCGATTTATAATTCCTTTGTTACCTATTAGGATTAGGGAGGTGGTCGCAACCAATGCTAAATACTTAGTCTACTTTGATTGAATAAATAACGCAACATTCACGTATACTAATAATTTGCAGATTGGTCAAAGGCACGGCGGTTTCCTAGGTTTGCTGCAGAGGGCGTTAGCGAGGGCCTCCCCCCACATTTGGTTCGAGAGGTCAGAAGCCAAAGACAGGAATGCGGTCGCCAGAAGGTCAGTTACAAGTTCAGGTTATACCTTTGACCAATTCATAATATCATGTCTTACAACTTCATTTCATGCCATACTACTGAGCGTGGTACGCCCTTGACACATTCAGGTGCGCTAGATCCGTGCGTAGGTGGTATGTAACGATCATCTGTCACTGGTATGTTTGTAGCGGAGTATTAGTTATTTTATCTTTTCTTTAAATACCCTACTTATTTATTATATTATATACTTTGTTTTATAATAGTTTTTAGTTTAACTTGTTTTAGTTTTTTGTTTTATATACATGTAAGTTGAATGTAGCTCAGAAACCGCCCGCGTTAGTATTTAAGCCTACTTTAAACTATATATATTATGTTTCTCATAAAAAGTGAATTGTAATTCTTTTGACGGGCTGTTGGCGTGGTTGGCAAAAACTTGCTTTTCACGCTGGAGGTCGTGGGTTCGATTCGACCCTGCACAAATATTTGTGTGCATGAACATGTCTGTTTTTCCTGAGTCTGCGTGTAATTTATCTATGTAAGTATGTATTTACAAAAGAAAGTAGTATATGTAGTATATCAGTTATCCGGTTTCCATAGTACAAGTTCTGCTTGGTGGTTGCGTTGGAGATGAATTAAATACTTTGGACTGTATATTAAAAGTATATTAACGACTCCAGAAAACGTTATATAAAAGAACTAATAAGATGTATGGTGACCGGGCGTGTCTACGATTGCCGGTGGAGCGGAACGAAGTGAAGTGAGGTCTCGTCCGTGCTCGGTAGCCGCCGACCGCGATGAATGTAGGCACCGAGCCGAGTAGGAGCCGATGTGGCCCGAACACTTAGTTTAGGATCTGATAGCCGTGTGTAAATAATGTCCCAGGATATTATTATTATTTTAAAGGGATCAAGATATGTGTCACATCATGAACCTGATATCGTCCTCCGTATGACATAGGCCTCCTTCCCCAAAGGTTTTAATAACGTTGTTATTTGGAGGGATTTGCCTTAGTCAACGCGCGAATACGGCGCCGGCACAACACTGCTGAGTAATAGTTTTCTTTGCATGGCATAAAAATATTCAATAAATTACCAGGGGGTCTACCGGCTAAGTCACCGAACATCGATTTCAGATAAAGATAAAAAAGATAAAAATCATTTATTTACATGAAACATGGTTTACAAATTATAGGTGTTGTAATCATAGTAAGGTTTCACATGCTTCGCCATATATATATGGCATGTAAATTTTTACAAATAAGTAGACAACTAAACTAAACAATAAACTAACGATCAAATATTCAATTACAAAATTAATGGATTTCTATTATAAAGACATTATATAACAATATTTGAATTGAAATGGTTTCTTAAATGGCGTTCAAATAAATAAAGGTTAAAAATGACTAAATCAATCGTTAGATCGGCTTCAACGTTGACAATCGAATCCGGACCATTTATGACGTCACATGTACTCATAGAAGCCGATTAACGATTGATTAAGTGATTTTTAACCATTATTTATTTGAACGCCATTTAAGAAATCGATGTTCGGCGACTTAGCCGGTAGAGCCCCATATGACATTAAAAATTTAACTATAACGCAATTTAAAAAAATGTGAGCCGTCACGGGACGCCTGGCAGATGTGAAACATGGACATTATTTTGTATAAGTAATATGCAGAAAAGAACATATTGTGATAGGAACTAAATATGTCATAATGATAAAATAAAAACCTTACGTAATTAACTGAAATGAAATCAAAATCATTATTCAAGTATTTGAGAATGCTAACAAACAAGTCTTATAGGTATTTATGATTATGACAGATACCATCATGATTTGATGAATCTGTCGAACGAATGAATGGCATAAATTATCGCGACGAACGACTCGCACGCATGAACACTACGCACAACGCATTTAAAGTACCTACTCATGCAACAGCTATATTATTTTCCCACAAACTGCTAGCACCGGATCCGGTCTTCAGATCCGGTATATTGGTACCGGATCCGGTAACCATTAAATGATGCCGGATCCGCCGGATTGCAATCCCTAGGGGTTGCCCTGTTATCCTTTCTGGGCCGCTAACCATACGGCTAAGATATATAAAAGTATGGATTTCTTATTACAGGTTAAAGGAACACATATCTGTCCCGGACAATCCTCCAATCTTGATATTTCCCGAAGGCACTTGCATCAACAATACTTCAGTGATGCAATTCAAGAAGGGCAGTTTTGAAGTCGGAGGCACCATCTACCCAGTCGCTATTAAGTGAGTATTATTATTATGTTTTAATAACTTTTATTTTCGGGGTGGGGAATCTACATGGATGTAGAGGTGAATGAAAGAACATTGACAAAAGAAGTATACCTGGCCTGTGTGAATGGTACAACCGGAAGGGGTACTCGTAGAACATTTTCTGACCAAATCGGAGACGTAGACAACAACTTTGGCCAAGTTGCACATATGAAAATTTGGCCAAGTTGCTAATACGCAAATGTGGCTTAATTGAATATATGCCAATTTGGCCAAGTAGTACATATGAAAATTTGGCCAAGTTGCTAATACGCAAATGTGGCTTAATTGAATATATGCAAATTTGGCCAAGTAGTATATATGAAAATTTTCAAAATACAAAATCAATATTTAGTGTTAATTCCGCTAATTGTCAGTTTAATCATGCTGGGATGCAATTTGCACCGCCCTCCCGCCCGCAAAAATGTGCACATGCAAAGAAGGACAATATAAAAAGCAAATTACATGCGCCAGTACGATACCCAACACGTGTTTCGGTCCTCCACGGACCATTCTCAAGGGCTGCTAACTCGTCGAGTGCTCGAAGGAGACTAAAAGTCAACGAGGCGAGCGCTCCTTTATATACTACCAACCGCATGGACAATTATTTCTAACTACCCCCAAAATATTCGTAGTAAAGGAGATGAAACTAAATTTGTTTGGTCATTCAACAATGCAAAACTATTACTGCTATGTTTTAATATTTCTAATTGTTCCAACACACATAACCGGAAACTTTTATCACAATTATGTAAAATATTATACGTATTATTGTCGCCCAAAGAATGGCCAGTTTCAATTAAATGTTTGGCGTAATGAGATTTATCAGGATGGCCATTCCTATAAGCAGCTACATGCTCTTTATACCGTATTTCAAAATTTCTGCCTGTCTGACCTATATATACCGCGTCACAATCATCGCAGACCAACCTATACACACCGGATTTCTTGCAATTTTCCAAATTATCTTTTCCATTACAAAGACGTCGTATAGTTTGGTCCGTCCGAAATGCAACATGAATATTATTTTTACGGAGTAAATTGGCAATTTTATCTGAAATTGGGCCCATATAGGTCAGACTACCAACATATTTGTTAATACGGTCAGGGGGGCATGCATACAGTAAAGAGCGAACCCTACATCTCTGATTATTTTTAATCAAATTATCAATAATAGATTTAGGATAACCGTTTGATAACGCGATTTCATAAAGAATATTAAGTTCTTTTATGTAATTCTCATTAGACAAGGGGACCGACATTAACCTATGAACATAGCTGCGGAAGGCAGCTAGTTTATGTTGATTGGGGTGACAGGATGAAGCTGGAATAGCTATATCGGTATGTGTTGGTTTCCGATATATTTGAAATTCTAATTTATTATGGACATTAGTGATGGTGAGGTCAAGAAAATTAAGGGATTTTGTCACCCCAATCAACATAAACTAGCTGCCTTCCGCAGCTATGTTCATAGGTTAATGTCGGTCCCCTTGTCTAATGAGAATTACATAAAAGAACTTAATATTCTTTATGAAATCGCGTTATCAAACGGTTATCCTAAATCTATTATTGATAATTTGATTAAAAATAATCAGAGATGTAGGGTTCGCTCTTTACTGTATGCATGCCCCCCTGACCGTATTAACAAATATGTTGGTAGTCTGACCTATATGGGCCCAATTTCAGATAAAATTGCCAATTTACTCCGTAAAAATAATATTCATGTTGCATTTCGGACGGACCAAACTATACGACGTCTTTGTAATGGAAAAGATAATTTGGAAAATTGCAAGAAATCCGGTGTGTATAGGTTGGTCTGCGATGATTGTGACGCGGTATATATAGGTCAGACAGGCAGAAATTTTGAAATACGGTATAAAGAGCATGTAGCTGCTTATAGGAATGGCCATCCTGATAAATCTCATTACGCCAAACATTTAATTGAAACTGGCCATTCTTTGGGCGACAATAATACGTATAATATTTTACATAATTGTGATAAAAGTTTCCGGTTATGTGTGTTGGAACAATTAGAAATATTAAAACATAGCAGTAATAGTTTTGCATTGTTGAATGACCAAACAAATTTAGTTTCATCTCCTTTACTACGAATATTTGGGGGTAGTTAGAAATAATTGTCCATGCGGTTGGTAGTATATAAAGGAGCGCTCGCCTCGTTGACTTTTAGTCTCCTTCGAGCACTCGACGAGTTAGCAGCCCTTGAGAATGGTCCGTGGAGGACCGAAACACGTGTTGGGTATCGTACTGGCGCATGTAATTTGCTTTTTATATTGTCCTTCTTTGCATGTGCACATTTTTGCGGGCGGGAGGGCGGTGCAAATTGCATCCCAGCATGATTAAACTGACAATTAGCGGAATTAACACTAAATATTGATTTTGTATTTTGATTGTTATGGATTTCCGCAAAGTAACGCCTGATTCCATTACTTATGAAAATTTTGCCTAGTTGCTAATACGCAAATGTGGCTTAATTGAATATATGCAAATTTTGCCAAGTAGTATATATGAAAATTTGGCCAAGTTGCATATACGCAAATGTGGCTTTTTTTTTATTGTAGAGTTGGACCTACCTAGTTGGAAGTAATTGAATATATGCAAATTTGGCCAAGTTGCATATATGCAGTATTGCCAATGTACATATTACTTGGCCATTTTATACATGCACAAAGGCGAAATAATGTATTCGTTCTGTTACAGATACGACCCACGTTTCGGCGACGCTTTCTGGAACAGCTCCCGTTACGGCATGTTGCACTATCTTCTCAACATGATGACCTCATGGGCAATTGTCTGCGACGTGTGGTGAGTCTACATGCTGTACTGACTGCCTTGTTGGCCGCAGATGATGGGGTCCTGGGTTCTAATCCTAAAAAGGTGTTTTTGGGAATTTACTGTTAAGAAAATTTTTCAAAATCAGCATGTAGACGGGAGTTGGTGTTATTATACCCCCGTGCCTCGGAGAGCACAGAAAGCCGTCAGTCCTGTACTTGACCTCTTTCCGGTCGTGTCACTAGTCGTCCCATCGGATCTTGAGAGTGATGGAATAGGAAGTGTCATGGTGTTTGCGCACACACTTGTGCACTATAATATATCTAGGGCAGATGGCTTGTCTCCTTTGAGACTGACCAGGGGCTCTACCGACTAAGTCGCCGAACATCGATTTCTTAAATGGCGTTCAAAAATGTATAAACGTCAAAAATGACTTAATCAATCGTTAAATCGGCCTCCATGTGACGTCATAAATTGTTCGGAATCGATTGTCAACGTTGAAGCCGATCTAACGATTGATTAAGTCATTTTTAACCTTTATTTATTTGAACGCCATTTACATCATTCTGTATCCCGCTTTGCTCTGGAGGGAAGTGGAACTATTCATTTTGTAACTCCTCCTTGTTTCTTGCTGATTAAATTCGTTGCGGGATCCAAGACAGTTGTCGCGATTTCCCGGGGACATGCCTGAGCCTCACCGCTCAGTACCATTTCATTCTGTTGATCCTGGCTTACAGGAGTTGCAGTGGTGGGTAAGAGGGAGGGACTAGTTCCGATAAAAAAAAGGCTCAGGCATGTGCCGGGGAATCGTGACAACTGTCTTGGATCCCGCAACGAATTTAATCAGCAAGAAACAAGGTAGACTTAGAAAATGAATAGTTCCTCTTCCCTCCAGAGCAAAGCGGGAGACAGAATGATGTAAAGAGGCTATAGCCTTATAAAACGAGAGAATTGCAACTAGAGTAGCCAGCTGCAAAAGTACCGAGGATCAATTTAAGGGTCCTAAGTGAGCTGTTATATTTGATTCCAATAGTAGGTGATGATGATGCCTGAGCCTCACCGCTCAGTGTCATTTCATTGTGTGCCACTGTTGATCCTGGCTTACAGGAGTTGCAGTGGCGGGTAAGAGTGAGGGACTAGTCCCGACAAAAAAAAACTGTGTATCAATCAGCTCATACATTATTACATAAGCTATTTGTCCCCAGGTATCTCCCGGCGATGACGCGTGCGGCGGACGAGTCCGCGGTGGACTTCGCGAACAGAGTCAAGGCGGTCATCGCGAGGCGAGGGGGACTCGTCGACTTGATGTGGTAAGTTGGTCATACACCTTATACTAGGACTGTGTCATTCGGCATTTTCGATGCGACCCTACGAGTACATGGAAGTGCCTACTTGGCGGGGGCTTCTGTATTATTTTAAAAAACGAAAAGGAAACAGAAAGATCTTGTGATGGTCAGATTAAAAGTTTAATAAAAAAGTTAACGACTTCAAAAGAAGGCTCCATTTGTGAGGCGAGGGGGTCTCGTCGAATTGATATGGTAAATTGGTCATAATCGCATACTAAAACTGAGTCACTCGGCATTTTCGATACGACCCTACGAGTACATGGAAGTGTCAAGTTGGCCGCAAAAGAAGGTGTTCAATTAGACTTAATTTGCGAGGGGAGAGGGTCTCGTCGACTTGATGTGGTAAGTTGGTTATAATGCCACACTAAAACTGGCTCACTCGGCATTTTCGATGCGACCCTACCAGTACATGGAAGTGCCAAGTTGGCCTGGGGGCTTTTGTATTACTTAAATGAGCGAAAGAGAAAAAGAATGACAACAAAAGAAAGTGTTCAATTAGACTTAAAGGGGAGGGGGTCTTGTCGACTTGATGTAGTAAGTTGGTTAAAAATAAAAAAAAAGGTTTTTATTCACGTAGACTTTAAAAAAGCGCTTGTAAATAGTCTGAACATATTCGTAGTAATATATAATTAATTTATAATTATTTCTAGGTACATATAGATATTTAGGTACACGGATTGTAGGAAATAATTTACAATAAGATTTATTTTATAACAGTAACGATATTTGTAATCCCATACTAAGACTGGCTCACTCGGCATTTTCGATGCGACCCTACGAATACATGGGTGTTAGGTTAGCCCGGGGTCTCCTGTATTACTTTAATGAGCGAAAGAGAAAAAGAATGATCTTGTGATGGCCAGATCAAGTTTAAATAAACGACTTTAAAAGGTTATGAAATCGACGCTATTGCGATTTATTTTTATTCAACTGTATATATTTTTCATGTGACTCATTTTGGCCATTCTTTCTTTATGTTAAACTTTATAAATTGTACTACAAAGTTTCATCAAAATCTGTTCGGTAGTTTTTGCGTGAAGAAGTAACAAACATACACACTCACACAATCTCAAACTTTCGCCTTTATAATACTAGCTGTTCCGCTCGGTTTTACCCGCTTTAAACTTTATAAATTATATCCTATGTGTTAATCCAGGGTGTCATCTAACTTCATACCAAATTTTAGTAAATAAATAGTAGTAAAAGTAAAAAAATTGTAACAAATATACACACTCACAAACTTTCGCCTTTATAATATTAGTATGATTAGTGTGATAGTCATAGTGTATTAATGTTAGTGTCATATAATTGACTGGCTCGTTGGTCTAGCGGTAGCGTGTTCAACCGCAGTTAATGAGGTCCTGGGTTCAAATCCCGGGCCGGGCCAAAAAGTGATTTCTCATTTTTCCGTAAAAAGAAATTTCTCAGTATCAGCCCGAAGTCTGGAAGTTGGCGGTATTACACCCCCGTGCCTCGGAAAGCCGTCGGTCTTGTACCTGAACTCTTTCCGGTCGTGTCGCTAGGCGTCCCATCGGATCATTAGAGTGATGGAATAGAAAGTGCACCTGTGTTTGCGCACACACTTGTGCACTATAATATGTCCTGCGCAATTGGCTAGTCTCCATAAAGACTGGCCGCCGTGGCCGAGATTCGGTCGGAAGGACATCATATAATTGAGGTAAAAAAAAACTTGTGTGTACTTATGTACACGCGTTAGAAGTTATACTTCTTAATATACAACTTGAACATAGTTATCAATTTTCATACCACCTAGAACTGACGTCATGCTGTTAAATTGTTTGGTGTCGGTGTGCGCGCGCATTGTAAAAATTCACTCTCATCATTTTTCTCCATCGCGCCAAAAGAAGTATAACTTCAAAAAAATCATGGGTCCGTTTGTTTTTAAACAGAAATTATATCTTTTGTTATAGGGATGGACAGTTAAAACGGATGAAGCCTAAGAAGGAGTGGAGGGAGTTACAGCAGGAAGAGATCAGCAGAAAATTGAAGGGAGAATAAAAGTGTTGACAGTGCTTATGGACACGACTGTACTTCGCGTAGAAGTGAAATGGGGTGGACCGCTAATGTATGAGTTGTTTTATCGTTTTGTATATTATATAATTTACTAGCTGTGCCCCGCGGTTTTACCCGCGTTACATTTTATAAATTATCATAGCTCCTCCCCCGTAGGTAATAGCGTGATAATATGTAGCCTATATGTTGACCCGACCTCTTAGTAATATTCATGCAAAATTTGAAGTGTATGCAGTACTTCTTGAGTTTTGCCCGGACAAAAATTCTAAAAACTATATTTTTGGCTTCGATATCGATTGTAGATCACGCCCCAAGTATCCTTTAAAAAAATATTCAATGTACAGTTTTGACTTTCCTACGATTTTATTATATGTATAGATATTGACGGGCCTGTTGGCGTGGTTGGCAAATGCTTTTCACACCGGAGGTCGTGGGTTCGATTCCCACCCGGGACAGATATTTATGTGCATTAACATGTCTGTTTGTCCTGAGTCTGGGTGTAATTATCTATATAAAGGGGCAGTGAGCTATTAAATATAATAATATCTAGGGACAATGTCACACAGATCATCCTAGCCCCAAACTAAGCAAAGCTTGTACTATGGGTACCAGGCGACGATATACATACTTATATAGATAGATAAATACTTAAATACATAGAAAACATCCATGGCTCAGAAACAAATATTCGTGCTCAAATATTTTTGTCCCCGCCCGTTTGTCCCTAATACTTCGGGTTAAAAGTTCAGGATAAATAAAAATTATGATGATGAACCCTATAGCCTATGACACTCCACAATAACGTAGCTTTCTATTGGTGAAATAATTTTGTAAATCGGTTCAGTAGATCCAGAGATTACACCTTACAACGTCACAAACTGACAAACGTTACCTCTTTATAATATTAGTATAGATGTGAACAGTCTGTGAAACAATTTGGTTTAATCCCAAACCAAGTATTGTTTGAATTTTGCATTTTTACCATCTCTTTCGCACAAATTGGTACTGTTTTTGGATATTTTGTTGCTAAATAAGTTTTTGTACTATTTTGGTTATTTTATATAAATATATAAGTCTATGTACAGACGCCAGCACATCCAGCTACCCCAATCTGTCAAATTTCTTTTATAGATTTTCAACTTTATCACAAAAGCATAAGGTTCACATTCATCATCATCATCATCATATCAGCCGAAAGACGTCCACTGTTGGACAAAGGCCTCCCTCAAAGATCTCCACAATTGCCGGTCTTGCGCTATCCGCATCCAGCGTTTTCCCGCGACCCGCACAAGATCATCGGTCCATCTTGTAGGGGGCCTGCCCACGCTGCGTCTTCCGGTTCGTGGTCGCCACTCGAGAACCTTTCTACCCCAGCGGCCGTCGGCTCTACGAGCTATGTGCCCTTAGGTTCACATTAAATTGGGGAAATTTTACAGATTGGGGTAGCTTGATGTGCTGGCGTCTATACAATTCTTAGTAATATGTCGATAAAAATGAATTTAATGAAAACAAAACGATTTGTAAAAACACTGATAGCGGCCCACCCTAATGTAAAAGTGAATAGTACTTTTGGACTCCAGTGTATGCCTCCTATAGGAAGCCGGCTGTACCGGATTTGATAAAACTGTATAATGTAGATAATATGTATTGTGTCTGGGATTAAAAACTTACAATAAGATAGCTCTTAACCCCAAAAAAAATTATTTTTTTTTGGTAATTTTTTTACTTACGTATGGGCAGTGGTTATTCTGGTGTCAGAGTTGTTCAAGCCTCTGATATGGCTTCACGACTTCAGCCGTGACCGACTACTTTAAAAGCGGAGACATTTTTACCACTTTGGCGCTCACCCATCTATATCCTGATCGCGTGCACAGGAGCTTAACCTCAGTTTCATCATACATACATCGTTATGTAATTTCACTGAAGTAATACCCTGTCTTTGACATTACAACATCCAGACTTAGAAAAACTATTTATGGGACATAAATTGTTGCCCCGCACGGGAATCGAACCTGTAATAGGAGTGTGCCGAAGTTATAGCGCGGATTACATTAACCACCGCACCATACGTACCGTCAAGCATTACTACTAGTGATTGTGTTGCATTGATTTGGGGACAGCCGTATAGTATTTATATAGTTAATTTATTGTTAGCAAAGTAAGTTTTTAAATTCCAGACTAATATAATAGTAGAATAATGTCAAATTCGGTACCTATTTATTTTTGTCGCAAAACGTCCCACTCACAAAATGTCATCCATTTTGTAAACTCGCGAAGCATGTCAGGAAAACACTGATTTTCATCATCATTATATCAGCCGAAAGACGTCCACTGCTGGACAAAGGCCTCCCCCAAAGATCCCCACAATAGCCGGTCTTGCGCTATTCGCATCCAGCAGTTTCCAGCCACCCGCATAAGATCATCGGTCCACCTTGTAGGGGGCCTGCCCACGCTGCGTCTTCCGGTTCGTGGTCGCCACTCGAGAACCTTTCTGCCCCATCGCGAGCTATGTGCCGCCCACTGCCACTTCAGTTTTGCAATTCTTCGGACTATATCGGCACTGATTTTATAACAGGATAATCATAAAATAAGAATATCGGAATATAATCAATAGAAGGGGGCGTAGAAATCGACCCGAGGGAATATCTACCAGAGGACGGACAGTAGCTTCTTTCTGAGTACTATGACTATCTTACTGCGATCGCCAACCCGTCTGCCAAGTGTGGCGATTATGGCATATCCCCCCAAGATGATTGTTTGCGAGGCTTTTGTCCAGCAGTGGACGTTTTGTAGCTGTTATGATGAATCATAAATTTGATCTTGCAAACCAGCACCATCTCACTATCATGAGTAGGCGCTCTGCCCAATAGCTGTCTGTTAATGTATATTTCACGTTGAACTTTGTATATTTGTGTTGAATGACAGCGATTTATATCATGGATAGATTTAATAAAATGTTCAATTGTCTTTTGTAGTTATGCGTAACTTGAGAATTGCAAGCATTTGCAAAAGTGCGACGTTTCGCAAAAGTGCGATGATTCGCAATCGTGCGATGGTTCGAAATCGTGCGATGGTTCGCAATTAAGCGATGATTCGCAAAAGTGCGATGATTCGCAATTGTGCGATGGTTCGCAATCGTGCGATAGTTCGCAAAAGTACGATGTTTCCTAAATGTGCGACGGTTTGCGAATGGGACGTCTTGCAACTAAAACACTTTTATATGTTATGCTATGAACTGAGTGAGATAAGGCAATATTTTTGAAATTGCTCAAATGTGATCTATTTGATGGAGTTTGTATTGAATCGAAATAAATGTTGTATTATATTCTTTTATATGTGTTTTATTCTGCGCAAGTGTACTTAATCGTATGGGCAGTCGTTACAGAGTTGTGTCAGAGTTGTTTGAGCCGCCTAGTAGGCCTCTGACGTGGCTTATTGACCATTGTCTAATGACAACCACTGGTACTGACAGCTAAAGGTACGCCCTCCAAAGCACGGAGACGCCATTAAACCACTTTAACAGTCACCCATCTATGGACTGACCGTGTGCCTAGGAGCTTTACCTCGCCGATCACTTACGGACCGGTGAGTGTAATTAGTCATGATAACAAAATTCTTAAAAAAAAACAACATGAAATGAATAATTACAAGTGATGATGGACAAGCTGTTTGCAGAACACCGATACTTGTCAATGGCTCCTAAGATCTCCACATGCGTCCGCTACGCCGCACTACACATAGCTGTTTACGTCACAAAATTAAGCTACATTCACACTATAGTCTTTTCGTCATAAGATGAGTTCCCTGGCAGTTATTTTTTCCGTAGCACGCATACTACTTTAGAAGAATAAAAAATAAACAGGCAACAAAAAAAAATGAAATGATAAAAATAAAATAGCCTTTCGTAAATTTAAGTAAATAAAATAAAAAAGTATAAATCTTAAAAATGTCTAATGCGTTGAACGGAACGTAGGCCAATAGAGATTGACACTACTCATAGATCGACACTGATTCGATTCCATTTTCTTTGCCAACTGAATCGATATTATAAAATCGTCAGACAAGAACTGTCAGGGAACTCATCTTATGGCGAAAAGACTATAGTTCTGTATTTTATTTATTTATATATAAATATACCAACGGCCGCTGGGCATAAAGGTTCTCTAGTGGCGGCCACGGACTGGAAGACGCAGCGTTAGCAGGGCCCTAAAAGATGGACCGATGATCTTGTGCGGGCCGCTGATTGCGGATAGCGTAAGACCGGAAATTGTGGAGATCTTGGGGTGAGGATTTTGTCCAACAGTGGGCGCCTTTCGGCTGATATGATATGAAATAGATATCTAACACTACAAGCAACAATTTTCGTTCTACAACTTTTGATAATTTGTCAAGCTAACCCAATCTGTCAAATTTCCCCAATTATATTAATAATATCTGGGCATAATGTCACACAGATCATCCTAGCCCCAAACTGAGCAAAGCTTGTACTATGGGTACCAGGCGATGATATACATACTTATATAGATAGATAAATACTTAAATACATAGAAAACATCCATGACTCAGAAACAAATATTGGTGCTCATAACACAAATATTTGTACTAACCGGGATTCGAACCCAGGACCACCAGCTTCGTAGGCAGGAGTACTACCAACTAGGCTATTCAATTGAAAGTGAACTTTACGCTTTTGTGATAAGTTTAAAATTGATAAAATAAATTTGACAGATTGGGGTAGCTGGATGTGCTGGCGTTTCTATATTCCCACTAGTTCTGTATTTTATGTATTTATATATAAATATACTTATCGGGTTACTTGTAAAACACCAACAACCTCGCAGCACTAGATAGCTACCACCATAAGCAACAACTTTTTATAATTTGTGAGATTTACTTACGTACAAAAATAAGTATTGACTTAATTTCCCGCTTGAATGTTTTTAACTTTACGCGCATCACAATGGTTACGTTAATATAGCCCTTGCGAGGGCGCGGGGTAGGAGTGCAGCGCTTGCGCCTTTGAACTTGACCCATTTCTCTAGTCGCCAGTCAACAATGTAATAGATACTTATAGTTTTTTTTCATGTGTAGAGTTATGTCCGAACTCGTAGAACAAAAGTTGTGCTTATGGTGTTAGCTATCTACTCCTGCGAGGTTGTTGGTGTTTTACAAGATACCCTATATAGTTCCTAAAAAGATCAATAAGTATTTATATCAGTTTTCTGGTTTCCATAGTACACCCGGCTATGGACAAGAACCGTGCGTAGGGACTCCTCCAAACTTAATAGGAGCATTCCTTAAAAACGAATCCACAATTAAACACAACCAAATGTGGACCAAAATCAAGGAACTAAAACACTCCAAACAACTCATGAAAGGAGTAGACAAGAGCTGGTCCAGAAAGCTTTGGAAATACAGCAGAAACCAGCTACGACTGATAGTAGCAGTATTCACGGGCCACTGCGGCACCAACTACCACCTACACAAACTGAGACTGTCGAATAGCCCGATCTGCAGAACCTGTGGGGAAGCAAATCAAACAACGCTGCATATAATATGCAAATGCGATGCATTGGCAAGACACAGAATGGCCATCCTGGGGCTGGCATATCCAGATCCAGGAGACTACAAGGATCTACCCCTAAGAAGCGTACTGGATTATGTGCAGACTTCATTCAGGGCTCTAGGGATAGAATAAAAACCAGTGGGGGAGAGTACAAAAGATCCTGAAGGGTCGAAGTGCTGTACGCAAGTACACCCCATCAAAGATAAGATAAGATAACCCTTAAAACTACTGTGACGGTCATCTTTAGTCTGATCGCGTGCCTAGGTGCTTAACCTCGTCGAAAAATACAGAATAGACGACGAACGTATCCTACAACATATTCTACTAATACGACTACAAGGATATACTTCTAAGAAGCGTACTGGATTATGTGCAGACTTCATTCAGGGCTCTAGGGATAGAATAAAACCAGTGGGAGATGGTACAAAAGGTCCTGAAGGGTCGAAGTGCTGTACACCCCAAAACAAGATAAGATAAGACACCCGGCTACATATCAAGCTATACATTTCCAGTATAAGCTGATCTCGTGTTGTATATGTTTTCCATGCAATGATAGGTCGGTTTATATTGGAAATGTATAGCTTGATAATATGTAGCCGTGTGAACAAGCTTTTGTTTGTTCGAACTAGATGGCGCTGCCTGAAATGTCCACTATACTTATTATTAATTGCTAGCTGTGCCCGTGACTTCATCCGAGTGGGGTAGTGTATTTGGGTAGCATTCAAATCAGTAATATCATGCGTGTGGCACAGACGTCTGCCCCCACATGTCTGCCCGTTCGGGTAAACACGCTTAGGCATATTTCCCCACCTAAACCGCGCTCTACCACGCCGCGCTGTTGTTTATCACCCTTGCCTTGAGGAGAAAACTTTTATAAACTTTCAATGTCATATTTGTTTATGAACATCAGCCTAGCAAGAAAGCTTCAAGCATCTCAAAGTTTAAAAATTGACGATGCTTCCGTACAACTTTTCATCATCCCCCCCTTTAACCTCTTACAACCCTATTTTCGAGACGAAAGTAGCCTTTTGATCTTAGGCTCAAGACTATCGGTGTACCATTTCATTTAAATCGGTTCAGTTGTTTTGGCGTGAGAGGACGACAGAGTTACTTTCGCATTTATAATATTAGTAAAGATTTTGACTGAAGAAACACCACGTCTTTCTATCAGACATGAAAAAAATCAACGTTCTATTTTCAAGGAAACTTGTTTCTGACTTTTTCTTTTTTTTAACAACCGAATGGTCGCTCTTGAAATGCTGGCATTCAGCCAAAGATACCAACGTGCGCGTCTTACGTTAATTTATTTACATTACATAGTAAATAAAAATCACGTTAAAATAGATTTTATTACTCGTTTGAATCCTTTTGAAATAACAATAAACACGAGTTTGTTTGTTGATTTTAGCGCCATCTATTTGATGAAATATATACTATAACAGTGAAAATAGTTAAAAAGTTTTAAGACGTCGCCGATTCAATGCAATGCCAACGTTACTAAATTTTAATATCTGCTGTGCCCCGCGGTATTATCCGCGTTAAATTTTATAAATTATCACAGCTCCTCCCCCGTAGGTGATAGCGTGAAATTATGTAGCCTATATTATTATGTTGACCCGACCTCTTAGTAATATTCATGCAAAATTTGAAGTAAATCCATGCGGTACCTACATTTTGAGTTTAGCCCGGAAACACATACCGACAAACAGACAAAAATTCTAAAAACTATATTTTTGGCTTTGATGTCGATTGTAGATCACGCCCCAAGTATCCTTTTAAAACAATATTCAATGTACAGTTTTGACTTTCCTACGATTTTATTATATGTATAGATTAGACCTATACTTTTACCATAGTTCTTTCGCTCGAAACGAGCTTAGCTTCATTCGCTCAAGGAGCAGCCCGACTGGGGAAGTACCTCCACCTTACAGAAGACATTCCTTAATAATAACATTGATAATTTAATGTTGTGTTTCTGAGTGTGAGTAAGTTCGTCAGAGCTCATTGGGTTGGAGGGAAGCGCCAGCAACACTTGTTTGCTGACTCTTAAAGGGCGGCAACGCACTCGCGACTCCTCTGGTGTTGCGAGTCTCCATGGACGGCAGTGATCACTTACCATCAGGTGACCCAGGTCGTCAACCTAAGACATAAAAATATATATATATATATATATATTTACAACTATTTAATTTAGTCCATTTAGTTATGGCGCGAATTTCTGAGGTAAAAATTAAATAATGTTTGCTAGCCAGGTATCCTAGCAAAGATAAGAATAAGAGACAATTCTATCTGTGAATGTGGACTTGTGGATAGAACTGTCGACCATATATTTTTTAATGGTTCAAATATTTATGTCCCAAATTTCTTTTATATATTTTCAACTTTATCACATAAGCATAAGGTTCACTTTCAATTGGGGAAATTTGACAGATTGGGGTAGCTTGATGTGCTGACGTCTATACTATATTCTCCCAAGTATCTTCCCTCGTCCTGTAAATGTTAATACTTTATTATTTCTTGATCAATTTTCTTATTATAAAGTCCTAGTAAATAACAAGTTACTTAGCTACTATTTTTAGAGCTATTATTAATTATCCTAATCCTAACTAATATTATAAATGCTAAAGTAACTCTGTCTGTCTGTCTGTTACTCTTTCACGCCAAAACTACTGAACGGATTTGAATGAAATTTGGTATACAGATGGTCTAGACCCTGAGAAAGAACATAGGCTAATTTTTATAGTTACGATAACAGATAGGCCATATTTTATAAAGTTTAACGCGGGTAAAACCGCGGGGCACAGCTAGTATTTAAAATAATAGGGCACATAGCTCGTAGAACCGACGGCCGCTGGGGCAGAAAGGTTCTCGAGTGGCGACCACGAACCGGAAGACGCAGCGTGGGCAGGCCCCTACAAGGTGGACCGATTATCTTGTAAGGGTTGTTGGAAGCCGCTGGATGTGGCTAGGTCTTTCGGCTGATATAATGATGATGATGATGAGTGAATTAGCAAATATAACATTGTATGAAATAAGTTTTAGAAAATAAGTTATTATTAGATTTACTAACTATCGCATTGGGTTTCTACCTGTAATAATAATTGTGATAGTTAAGTAAATAAATAAAATAAATAAATATCTTGGGAAAACTAGAACTTGACTCGATGATATTTGCAGTTTTTTCTGGTACAGTCAGCACCAAAAGTCGATGAACAGACAAAACACCTGTTCACAATAAAATGCCGTAAGTTATAGTCGCAACTAGGAAACAAAATAGCCTGTACACCAGAAATTTACAAAAGTCGTTAAACACGAGTATTTCAAAAGTATCTGTGCACTAGTATTCCGAAAGTCGCTCTACTTACACCATCAATCCAAATGTCGCTGAACATCATTGTGACAAAGTCAATAAACAGCTAATTTGACCGGACTAAACTAATTACTACTGAATATGGAAACTGTTCATATTAAATAAATAAATGGTTTATTAGCAGCCAATAGTACAACGGTTTGGTATTTTAACATTAAGTTTTAAATTAATTTTTAACTTAGAATATCAGACAAGATAAAAAGAAATACAAGGAAAAAAGTACCAAACAGATATTGTCGAAACTAAATTTCGGCGTGTCGTTTCTTAGAAGTCTAGGAAATGCTTCAGGTACGTAGGTAATAGGTTATAAACGGTCTAAAAATAAACGTAAGTACACCATTAATGTCTCTCACTACCATAAAAACTGTTTTCAAACATATATTTCTGTATGTTAACTGTTTTAGTGTTCCGTACAAACCTAATATTAAAAACGTGAAAGTTTGTAAGTACCTATGGATGGATTGATGGATATTTGTTACTCTTACACGTTAAAACTACTAAATGGATTTTAATGAAACTTTACAATAATATAGCTTATACATCAGAATAACACATAGGCTATTATTTATAAAGATATTCTGTGAATTGTCCAAAATATGAGTATACATTCAGTCAAAAGTATCGGGAATGGATGATTTGTTTATGGATCCAAATTCAAATTTTTGTTATTTTTTTTTGTTAGATTGGCAGAACTGTTTTCCATTTTGGCGCGGTGTTTGAGTTGCATCTGTTATTTATATTAAATACAGTGCTGGTTTTAGTAATATCATATATAGTGTGTATTGCGAATTTCATAATGGACAAAAATATCGAACAAAGATTTAGTCTTAAATTTTGCATCGCTAATGGAATTTCGTGTTCGGAGTCACTGAAAATGTTACAGAAGGCTTACGGTGAATCGACTTTATCAAAAACCCGTTCTTATGAGTGGTTCAAAGCGTTCAAAAGCGGTCGAGATGTGATGAAAGATTTGCCTCGCTCTGGTAGGCCATCAACGTCTGCAACTGAAGTTAACATTGCAAAAGTGAAGGAAATAGTGACTGAAAATCCTCATTCAACTCTGAGAGAGATAGCCGCCGAACTTTCTGTATCTCACGAGTCGATTCGTACCATTTTAACTAATCATTTGGGTATGAAACATGTTGCCGCTCGGCTAGTCCCAAAAGATCTGAATTTTCTCCAAAAACTCAATCGCATGAAAGTCGCTGAGGACATGGTAGTCAATGGTCACTTCCGACCCAACATTCATGAAACGCATTGTTACTGGTGACGAGACGTGGGTTTACGAGTTTGACATGCAAACTAGTCAACAAGCTTCGGAGTGGCGCCTTCCAACTGAACCGAAACCGAAAAAACCACGCCAAAGTCGATCAAAAGTCAAAGTCATGTTGACTGTTTTCTTTGACTATCGCGGTGTTGTGCGCTCTGAATTCTTACCGGAAGGTCGAACGGTAAATAAAGAATATTATTTGAACGTTATGCGGCGTTGAAGAGAGCAAATTCGACGTAAAAGGCCAGATTTGTGGAAAGAAAATTCTTGGATTTTGCACCACGATAATGCGCCTTCGCACAAGGCCATCATTGTGAACGAATTTTTGACCAAACACTCAACAAATACCATCCAGCAACCACCATATTATAGATATGGATATAGATATGGCTCCAGCTGACTTCTTTCTTTTTCCTAAACTCAAATTACCACTTCGTGGTACCCGTTTTCAATCGGTAGAAGACATAAAGGAGAATTCGCGGCGAGAACTGAACTCAATTCCGAAAGCAGCGTTTAAAAACTGTTTTGATGAATGGATTATTCGTTGGCGTAAGTGTATCGTTTCTGAAGGAGCATACTTTGAAGGTGATAAAATAAATTTGGATGAATAACAAACATTTTGTATATTATTGATCTTATCCCGGTACTTTCTTGACAGAGTAGTATATGATAAGTGAGTAGGAAAAAATCTACCATCTGCGAGCTATACCGGCGTGCACTGCCAAAACCGCTATAAGTGCACATCCTACTAATATTATAAATGTAAATGTATGTTTGTTAGTCTTTTATGCCAAAACTACTTTGACGCGGGTGAAACCGCGGGGCACAGCGAGTAAAATATAATTATACCCAAAAATTCAGAGAAAACGGATCTCCATATTCCATATCCTGAGAGGGCTCTGGATTGCCTTCCCCTATTGCCGACTCCTGCCAGTTCCGGACGATGACTGCGCCACAAACAGATCGCTGTCTTCCCGGAGCTGCTTGCACGTCGCGGTAGTAGAAGAGACTTCTCATACCGCTCGGCAGCCTCCTTCTGGAGCATGATTGCCTCACAGAAGAAGACTACGGCAATTCGCTCCGACAACCGTTTGACGGTCACCGTAGCCTAGTTGGTACTGCTCCTGCCTACGAAGCTGGTGGTCCTGGGTTTGAATCCCGGTAAGTGCATATATTTGTGCATGATGAGCACGAATATTTGTTTCTGAGTCATGGATGTTTTCTATATATTTAAGTATTTATCTATCTATATAAGTATGTATATCATCGCCTGGTACCCATAGTACAAGCTTTGCTTAGTTTGGGGCTAGGATGATCTGTGTGACATTGTCCCTAGATATTATTATTATATTACAACGTCGTCCTGACCGAATTTCTCCCACAGCTCAGTCTCAATGGAGACTAGCCAAATGCGTATATTATAGTGCACAAGTGTGTGCGCAAACACATGGGAACTTCTATTCCATCACTCTCATGATCGAATGGGACGACTAGCGACACGACTGGAAAGAGGTCAGGTACAGGACTGACGGCTTACGTGCTCTCCAAGGCACAGGGGTGAAATACCGCCATCTCCCAGACTTCGGGATGATATTGAGAAATTTCTTTTTACGGAAAAATTCCAAAATCGCTTTTTGGGCCGACCCGGGATTAGAACCCAGGACCATATTATCTGAGGTTGAACACGCTACCGCTAGACCAACGAGGCAGTCGTGCGCTCAGATATCTGTGTTTTGAAATACCCCCTACTGCCTGTGCCTCTTTTACAAATATAGACACCATACAGACAATATATATTAAAAATATAGCTATAACTATAAATTTCGATATTTCTTAAACATAATCTCTTCGACAATAACTTAATACAAGCTAGCTAAATATCATTGTTATTATTTATTTATTTATTTAATTAATTAAGGTTCACCAACAGTTGTTACAGATTTATATAGAGATAAAAAAATTACATGCATTGGGTCTTAAATCTAACTTCACAACCAATTTTAGGCAAACACTACTCGCAAAGTGTTTTTTGTATCACCAGTTTAATTTTAAAAATGAATACATACCTATTACTTACTTAAATTCTAAATACTAAAAACTAGAAACTAATCACTACTGATCACAGTTCATGCGTTTGACTTCATACATTTTATAATTTCATACAATCCGTGTACCTAAATATCTATATAATTAGAAATAATTATGTACCTACCATCATCATCACATCAGCCGAAAGACGTCCACTGCTGGACAAAGGCCTCCCCCAAAGATCTCCACAATTGCCGGTCTTGCGATGTATACTTACTTAATTATATTACTACACACAATACATGTTCTGACTATTTACACGCGCTTTATTAAAGTCTACGTGAATAAAATCCATTTTATTTTATTTGTTTACAAATAAAAATACATTGAACCCGCGTCGCTTAAATCCGTATCTCACTTAGCCGGTTTTTTCTCTTAAAATAGATGTAGTAGCATATGGCGCATATCGCGCTAGAATTAATTACGAAGTGCGCAGGTTGATTCACAGTGGGCTCATAGCGCCACACTGCAAATACCAAGGGGAGAGGGAGACCCATGACGAGAGCAACAAAACGGGAGCCCCACCAAAAAATCCTACCAATAACTTTGTAAGTATGGATGGATGGATGGATGTTTGTTACTCTTTCACGTAAAAACTACTGAATGTATTTTAATGAAACTTTACAATAATATAGCTTATACATCAGAATAACACATACCTAGGCTAGATTTTATAAAGATATTGTGTGAATTGTCCAAAATATGACGATAAATGTCAAATAAGTAGGAAAAAATCTACCATCTGCGAGCTTTTCCGGCATGCACTGCCAAAACCGCTAGAGGTACACATCCTACTAATATTATAAATGTGAAAGTTTGTGATGTATGTATGTTACTCTTTTACGCCAAAACTACTTTGACGCGGGTGAAACCGCGGGGCATTTCTAGAAGAGTAGCAAGCTCGGATGAAACTAAGTTTGACATCTATGAAGCTAATCCATAAACATTATTGGCAAGCAATCGTAGACAAAAATAAATAATACTTCATGGTTACCCGTTGTTCTTTTTTTCTCCTGAATTGATTTTCTTCACATATTTATTGAAATTTATTCATATGCTATTAAAAATGAATCTGTAAATGAATCTACAAATAACAGTACCTTCATTGTTATTTGCAGATTCATTTACAGATTCATTTTTATGGACGTTTATATGCCCTATATAGGCAGCCATCGCAACATGACTTGTGAACGGATGCATTGTCCTGTAAAAGGAGCACACATCGAGTCCATTTTCCCCTTTCTTTTGCTTTATTAGCATCTTTTAATTTTTCTAATAATGTGGCGTAATATTCTCCGGCAATATTGACACCTTTTGCTTTATAGTCGATTAATAAAATGATCTCTGCATCCTTAAACCTGTAGCCATAATCTTGCCAGCCGATTGTGACACTTTAAACTTTTTTGGAGGTGCTCCACCTTTTTTGTGCCACTGAATAGACTCCTGCTTTGACTCAGGTTCATAGTGATAAACCCAAGTTTCGTCTCCAGTAACAATTTGGTTCATAAATTCATCCCTGTTTTCACTACACAGGCTCAAAATCTCACGTGAACACTCGACGCCTTGCTGTTTCTGAAGTGGTGTGAACATCACTGACCTTAGACATGCTAAGATGATCATGGAGGATATTCAAAATGGTTGTAGATGAGACTGCAACCATTTCTGCGAATTGTTTTTTGTTTAAACGGGCATCATCCAGAACAAGTTTTTCAAGTTTTTTGACAATGTCTGAGGACTTCGCCTCAATCGGTCGGCCTGAGCGCTAATCGACTTCAATCGACTCTCTACCCTACTTGAAAAGGGTATGCCACTTTTAAATCATTGTTTCTCCAGGGCAAGAGTCCCCGCAAACAGATGACATCTCTTTCATAATCATTTGTGCTGGTTTTCCTTGCTTAGTGACGAACTTAATCACGCGCCGAAACTCAATTTTCTCCATAGTCGACGTTTTCTTCCAGATTGATGTGTGTATCCAGTAATATCTCAAAGGTTGATGAATCGATTGGACTGAAACTTGATATTTATTGACAATAACTTAATACAAGCTAGCTAAATATCACTACTATTATAAAATAAGTTTTATATATGTTTTAACAATCCGTGTACCTAAATATCTATAAAAAGTACCTAACTAGAAATAATAACTGTATTACTACAAACATGTTCTGACTATTTACAAGCGCTTTTTCAAAGTCTGCGTGAATAAAAACCTTTTTTATTTATTTATTTTATAGTTCCGCAAGTATTGCTAGGTAAAAATAAATTACCCCTACCCCAACCCCTCCAATCCGCGAACTTTTTGACCCGCCCTCGACAACTGCTCCTACTTACAAAATACGTCTTTTAAGCAAAAACCCGCTCTTACTAAGGTTTTAAGTTTCACTATAGTAGATTGCGTATTGCTTTTTCAGTTGTAAGGTTATATCTGGATATAATAGAGACCATCCCCACTGTATGGTACGTAACATAACAATCTTACCGGGGATGCTATGTACACAGGGGATGTTTTTTTGAAGTTATACTTCTTTTGGCGCGATGGAGAAAAATGATGAGAGTGAATTTTTACGATGCGCGCGCACACCGACACCAAAAAATTTAACAGCATGAAGTTAGTTCTAGGTGGTATGAAAGTGAATTTTTACGATGCGCGCGCAGATGCGCGCGCATCGTAAAAATAACAGCATGGCGTTAGTTCTAGGTGGTATGAAAATTGATAACTATGTTCAAGTTGTATATTAAGAAGTATAACTTCTAACGCGTGTACATAAGTACACACAAGTTTTTTTTTTTTTAATTTAAACAGACAACGCCCGCATTAGGGAATTTAATCCCTGTGTCGCGGGGTGCTTTACAAACATATAATAGACGGACACTAATTATATCCAAACTCAGAACAACTATTTATGGGTCATACAAATAGTGGTCCGGCGCAGACTCGAACCCGCGACACGAAGCGGCGACTGTCGTAGCCGCTGCGCCACACGTGCAGTCTTCTTGTACTTTATCTTAAAGTTATTTTTATATCATTAGCTACTTTTCTTGGGGTTAAAAGGCTGATTTCTAATATGTTTTATAAAACTACGGTAAACGACTTTGTAAAGTATGCCATTTTACCACCTTTTCCTCCATACGATGAACATTTTCTTGCAAAACATATCATCATCTTAGGCTCACATCATATAATCAACGGAGACGCTAGTGTGATAAAAGAATGTTAAATTATGATTCTGCTTTATGTACAGACGCCAGCACATCAAGCTTCACCAATCTTTCAAATTTCCCCAATTGCAAGTGACGGAAGACTTAATTCTTAGCCTTCCATGGATTCACCGTGAGGAAACCGGGTCCATTGCGTGGTAGAGGAGGGAACACTCAACTCGGCAGAGTGTGAGACTTGTTTTTTTATTTATGGCAGTGGTCGACAAACGAGCAAGTGGGTCACCTGATGGTAAGTGATCACCGCCGCCCATGGACACTCGCAACACCAGAGGAGTCGCGGGTGCGTTGCCGGCCTTTAAGAGTCAGAAAACAAATGTTTCTGACCCTCCCCCCCACCCCGATGAGCTCTGGCGACCTTACTCACACTCAGAAACACAACTTTAAATTATTAATGTTATTATTAAGGAATGTCTTCTGTAAGGTGGAGGTACTTCTCCAGTCGGGCTGCTCTTCGGGCGAATTAACGCTGCGCCCTACCTCTCTTAACTCTTAACTTGTGACTCAGATGTAGGTTTCAGGGGCCCCCCTGTGATGCATCAACGCCCACCTTCTCGGTATCTCAGTGTTCCACCCTCTTCCTAGCCAAATTTGGTAAGACCCTAACAATGCCGCTTTGGATGCTCGTTCTAATATTTTATTTTATTTATTTATTTGGCTCACCAACAATTCAGTACACTCAAACATTTATGGGTTACATTGAATCAGATCAAACTTAAGAATATAGAACTTAAGGAAGTTCTTGATAATCCTTGGTCGTTTAATAGGTTATGAAGGGATTTTGCTGGTATACCCCTCGCACCCACTTCCACGGCATATAAATACTTTTGTGATAAAGTTCAACTTCAACTTCAACTCTTATTTGTGGCACTTGTGGGTTCACCACCACAATTTCGCCAATGTCAAGTTATGATAGCCAACAAACGAAGGAAAATATTAATCGGTAATAAATGGCCAAGTAATATTTTGAGTTTAAGTAGATGAGTAGACCGACGTCAAATCAACAACAAACAAAATAGACACACATATTTATCAACCACCAACATAAATAAGTAAATAAAATTCATAAATGTAGGTACTTAGATAGACATTTACAGTTTTATTTTATTAATTCTTATATATTTACATAGTATATATATAAAAGGAGTATATACCAGGGACAGAAGGTATTTGAAGGAGATGGGACGAGGGATATGAGAGGGAATGACATCATATAAGGAGAACTTCTTATTCTTACAATTAAAAAATATATGGTCAACATGTCCTTCATCCAAACCACATTCACAAAGGGAGGAGTCCCTTATCCTTAGTTTAGCCAGGAAGACAGGGGTGCAAGAATGGTTCAAGCGCAGGCGACAGATAGTGGAAGTGGTGACTTTATCAAAATTTTGTAATTTGGAAAACCAAGGTTTATTAGGTATGGAAGGTTGAATGTCACCATAATATTTACCTTTAATCAATTTAGAGGATTGCCATGCTTTATTCCAAGAATTAAATAAATTTTGTTTCATAGATGAACATATATCATGGCTATAAATTTGATAGTGCTCAAGAGAGCCTGATTCACTAGCAACTCTGGCATAGGAGTCAGCTAATTCATTCCCCACTATACCTGAGTGACCAGGTATCCAAGCAAGAATCACTTGAATATCAACATTGTGGCACTGAAACAGCTCCTCTCTTATCTTAAGTATTATGGGAAACCTAGATTTTGAACGAAAAGTATTTGACAGGATGGCTTGCAAACAACTTTTAGAATCAGTGAAAATTATGGAGTTTTTTAAATTATGGGACTTAATGAAACGGATAGCCTCTAGAATGGCCAGAGATTCCCCTGTAAACACTGATGTTTCCGAGGGGCATTTATAGCTCAAGATGATAGAAGTGAAAGGAATCCACACTGCAACACCAACTAGACCATCGTTAGAAATTTTGGAAGCATCAGTGTAAAAAGGGAACCAGTTTTTATATTTAGACTGAACCAGCTCTGTAAATACCTTGTTTGCCTCCATTGAGTGTTATATAATAATAAATAAAAGAAATATCACCTATTAGATTGTGATGGGCAGCTCTGTCAAATGACTTGCCTAGTGTAGGCCTTGGGCGTGGTTGGCTGAAGGTAGTCTTTTTGTAACTCA
This sequence comes from Pseudoips prasinana, assembly GCA_951640165.1. Taxonomy (NCBI): domain Eukaryota; kingdom Metazoa; phylum Arthropoda; class Insecta; order Lepidoptera; family Nolidae; genus Pseudoips; species Pseudoips prasinana. Next base: position 3,570,453 of record OX621264.1, read on the forward strand.
TAGGAGAGGACCGTTGACTACTTTTATTGTATTGTGTAGTATTAGGTTGGCCAGGTTGATTATGAAATGCTTGGGAGAGGAAAGTTTTTTGGGCTATTTCCGAATAAGGCCTATTAACCTTTGGACATTGAGAGGAAGCCTCTTCATAAGAAATGTTATCTTGAGACATAAGGATTTTAATAGACTTCTGTCTCCCCTGCTCCGGGCAATCCTTGCTAGTAGCAAAGTGGCATCCAGAACAGTGAAAACAAGTAGCATTGCTAGCCAATACATCACACTCGGCTCCAGAGTGTTCCTTAGAACATTTAAAACAACGGGGATTAGACCGGCACTGTGTCTGGATATGGCCAAATCTGCAACACTTGTTGCATTGAATCGTAGGTCTCCACAGGCAATGAAGTGTGAAAGGAGAATACCCTATCTGGAAGTAATTGTCCTCGGAAAGTAAGTACAACTGTTTGAGTAGGGATCCATGTAATTTTCCCATCAATTGAGGATTTTCTATTAAGACGGCGGGCCTTCATAACCTCACCACAACCATTTGGTACAGTCAAATTTCCAATAAAATCATTCATTGACAAGTCAACCGGCACCTGACGGACAATACCCATTTTGGAAATATTGTAAGAAGGAATTGCTGCTACATATTTATTAGTTTGTAAAACTGGGTTCTCCAAGAATGAATTAGCATCAACACTGTTTTTGAATTCGACTGAAATTTTGTTTCTACCCACTTTTTTAATACCACCTGAACAAATATTTTGTATACTATACTGAGTAAGAAATTGACCGAATTTGATTGGGCGAATAGTTGTTCCTGCAGAAGGGTCGGGTTCAGATCTAGATACATGGACTAAAAATGGGCCTCTGTCCAAACCAGAATAAGCCTGAACTCCTACCACCAATGTAGGATGAATGTAAATTTCTTGAATGGAGGCATGAGGCAGCTCCGGGTCTGTGACCAATATTTTTGCGGCGTGACCAGTTAAATCGGCAACCGATGAACGCTTTTTTGCACCTGAAGCCGACGTTGTACAACGACTTTGTTCATCGACTGGGATATCGGGAGGTTTAGGAGGAGGGAGGTCGTCCATGATGGACACCTCCTCGGAATGGAAAATTTACGAGACAAACAAACTATCTACTATCTTACCAAAACACACGAAGAACAAGTTGTTAATACGGTTAATTACACATAGATCTGCTCAAAACACTTAACTAGTATAAAATTACACTAATTCGGACAATTTTTTTAGAAAATTTTCTCTAACACGTGTATCGGCTATCAATCTTACCTGACATTTTTTCGAATCCTGTTATAAAGTTGAAAATCTATAAAAGAAATTTGACAGATTGGGATAGCTGGATGTGCTGGCGTCTGTACATTATCTATGGTTTAGAGGTGTTCGCTTTGCTTTTATGTCATTTCCATTCCACGAACCACCTCGAGAGGCCGGAAGTTATCCGCTTTGATGTGAGATATGGCGGGATGGCGTCCCCTCCATAAACATTATAAACTAAATAAATAGACCACTCTTTTCCTTAAGATCTTACGCGAAGTTTTCCGTGGTATTCCGATTGTTAAACAAATCGTTTACTTAGTACAGATCAAAGATGTTTGTGATGATATTCTAGGTAAATTACATACAATATTGATGAGTTTTTCGTTTATTCTATTTTGCGGAATTCGCGTAGAACGCTAAAATGAAGTGTTGCCAGTCTCGTAAATATAGAGAATATTTGAATTTATAGACGTAAAGACGCCAGCACATCCAGCTACCACAATCTGTCAAATTTCTTTTCAATTGGAGAAATTTGACAGATTGGGGTAGCGTGATGTGCTGGCATCTGTACCTTAATCCTATTTTAAGGAGAAATACACATTGTATATAAGATATATAGAATGAGGCGCTTATATAAACCTTTGGGGAGGCCTGGATATGTGTAATGTGGTTCTAGTATATATATATAACTAGCAGTGCCCCGCGGTTTTACCCGCGTTAAACTTTATAAAATATGGCCTATGTGTTATCCTAATTAGCCTATGTTCTTTCCCAGGGTCTAGACCATCTGTATACCAAATTTCATTTAAATCCGTTCAGTAGTTTTGGCGTGAAAGAGTAACATACAGACAGACAGACAGAGTTACTTTCGCATTTATAATATTAATTTGGATATACGATAATATTCTAATTAATAAAATAGAAACTAATGCTACTCCTAGCTCAATAACCGGGTGATTGTTTTCGGTGATAGTGATACTGAATTATGTCATACCGTTACCCGTAAATGTTTATTTAAATATTATTGTATTCTCATGTTTTATGTAAAAATATAACTATTCATTATATTATAAGTTGTAAATGTTGTAACATTTGCTTAATATGTAACCTATAACTTATATGTTTGGTCTAGCCGTTAATGTAAGTTGGTTTATAAATAAATAAATAAATAATTATGTTGTAATGGAAATTTCAGATTTGTCTAGCTGGGTTAAATGGTGGACAAGATAAAATACTGGTTACTCATTCCGGTGACATGCACCTTGCACAGTAAATAATTTGCTGAAGAAGTTAGAATTGAAATGCCTTGTGTTAAGTACTAAACTCTGAAATAGGGTCATATTTGTGGAGACCAAATAATATGAAACTACTTAATACAGAAATTTTGGAGACGCTATGCGCTCAAGTTTGTCAAGTTGTCCCTGGGTTAAATCGAGATAGCTGGCGTCGACGAAATCGAGAATAGAAAGAAGAAGAGATTGTTTGTGCAAGCGCCATTTTTGTTTGTTAATAATTTTATGGAGCGGTCAACTCATATTACCGCGCAGTTTTCTTTCTTTTTTTGTGTTATTATTGTTATTTTTTTTATGTTTACCATTTGTTCTGTGTTCTACATAAATATGCGTAATGCAGTCTTAGGTTAGCTTACTATTTCATCTTTTTGTTAATTACCCATGTGGTGTTCACCTATAAGTGATTGTTACACTGCTACTTATATCATACTAGCTGTGCCCCGCGGTTTTACCCGCGTTAAACTTTATAAATTATCACTGCTCTTCCCCCGTAGGTGATAGCGTGATAATATGTAGCCTATATATTGACCCGACCTCTTAGTAATATTCATGCAAAATTTTAAGTAAATCCATGCAGTACTTTTTGAGTTTAGCCCGGACATACATACAGACAAACAGACACACAGACAAAAATTCAAAAAACTATATTTTTGGCTTCGATATTGATTGTAGATCACGCCCCAAGTATCCTTTAAAAAAAAAATCAATGTACAGTTTTGACTTTTCTACGATCTTATTATATGTATAGATATTTGTAATCTTGTGTACTGTTGGTGTAAACAATTGTTAGTGAACCATTAAATAAATAAATAAAATAAATAAACAATATTATATGGGGGTTTCGATCCTTAGCACTAGCACAGCTTGTTCGAACCGGTTTCCAATGCGCGGCATGACAACACTGGTACTAGTAACATTAGACTAGAGAGAAAACTAATACGAATGCCAAAACCATATTACAATGTCAGGACGTGTTAATTAATAATTAAGTTTAGTTAAAACATATTTATCGTAACAATAGAGCGTTGAATAAATATGCAACGTTATAACCCTTGGGTTGGGGGTTCATGCCCACTCACTTTTAAAAGTATGCAACTCAATTTAAAAAGGTCTCTGTAAGTTATTAAAACGTGATTCGACCTTGAAATGCTGCTGGGATACGTTGGATATATCTGTTGGTATATTCATAGCACTTGCTTTTGCATAATAAATTACCAATATAAAAAACCCATAACTACAGAATTGACTAAATTTTATATTTAATTAATGTTGTTTTATTTGCATTCGCTGTAGAATAAAATTAGGAATTGAGAAAAAAGAGGCTAGACAAATAAATCCTTATCGCATGGGCAGTGGTTACCCTAGTGTCAGAGTTGTTCAAGCCGCCCAGTAGGCCTCCGACATGGCTTAACGACTGTTGTCTAAGGGCTACAACCGGGACCAACAGCTTAACGTGCCCTCCGAACCACGGAGACGCTCAGAAATTAAACCACTTTGGTGGTGGTCACCCATCTATGGACCGGTCGCGAGCCTAATGGCTTAACCTTTTCGTTCGCTTAAAGCATCTAACTGAACTACTTACGAATTGATAATATCCATCTTTTAGAAGTAGGGCATCATCATGTCAGCCAAAGTACGTCCACTGCTGAACAAAAACCTCCCCAAAGAATACATATTTTTTTTCGGGCCTAGTCCCTCCCTCTTACCCACCACTGCAACTCCTGTAAGCCAGGATCAACAGTGGCACACAATGAAATGACACTGAGCGGTGAAGCTCAGGCATGTCCCGGGGAATCGCGACGACTGTCTTGGTTCCCGCAACGAATTTAATCAGAAATACAAAAAAGGAGGAGTTAGAAGATGAATAGTTCCACTTCCCTCCAGAGCAAAGCGGGACACAGAATGATGTAAAGAAGCTATAGCCTCATAAAATGAGAGATTTGCAACTAGAGAAGCCAGCTGCAAAAGCATCGCGGATCAAGTTAAGGGTCCTAAGTGAGCTGTTATATTTGATTCCAATAGTAGGTACGGCAATAGCGCTTAAACACACGGAAGTTGTTCCTTGTTGCTACAAGATCCGTATAATAAACTACTCCAGATATTGGTTGCAAGCTGTTTAACATAATATCACGCTGATTTTGCCAGAGATCACACTCGTGGGAGTGTGATCTCTGGCAAAATCAGCGTGATATCATTCTGTCTGAGGATGTCCCCAAAGAATAGGGGGATATGCCATAATCGCCACGCTTGGCAGACGGGTTGGCGACCGCAGTTTGATGGTCATAGTACTCAGAAAGACGCTGCTGCCCATTTTCTGGTAGGTATTCCCTCGGACGATTTCTACGCACACAAGGGTTGAGATGGGGTGATGATATTCTATGCCGTCACCACACAGCAAGTTAGAAGTAGTTAAAAATGGATTATGTTATGTCAGTTTAATTCACTCCACGTGTATTCATTTTAAAAATAAACACTCTTCATTTATTTAAAACATTCGTTTTCATATTCAAAACGATTTATAATTCTTAAAATCCAGCCAAATATCAAGGAAATGATAATTCGTTGAGATGTCGTGTTGGTTTTAAAAACTTATGAATTATGGGCGTGGCTCGTCATTTGACAGTTGACAGAACAGATTTATTACCCGCCAATTTTACCTCTATGGTTGACAGGCGTTTAGCGCGTAAAAAAAATAAAGATTTGCATTATGTTCTAGGTCCCAAATTACTGCTTAAATTCTTGTTGACTTAATATCTGTCTCTTCTTAGTTGAGGCGCATTGGATTGGATCAAGTATTAAACCAAGATCTTCGTTAATCATCATAATCATTATTGCGTCGGAAATGTTTGCGCAAGCTCGTACCGACGATTTTTATGCGATTATACGCAAAAAAACAGCATCTCTTGTGCGAAGAGTGAGAGACAGTCAGAATAGCATTCTGAAAATTATAGCCGAGAACCACAAGTCGCCAATTATTTGCCGTTTTGTAAGGTTAATTGTAAATACTAACACTAGAAAATAAGTTATTTTTATGTTACTAACACTCTATAGATTTATTTGTCCGCAATAAAAATTATACAATACAATACAATACAATTATCATGTCAACCGAAAGAAATTGGTATGTTTATCTGTTTTCTGGTTGCCATAGTTACAGGCTTCCCACCCAGGTGCTCTACCGGCTAAGTTGCCGAACATCGGTTTCTTAAATGGCATTCAAATAATTATAGGTTAAAAATGACTAAATCAATCGTTAAATCGGCTTCCATGAGCACATGTGACGTCATAAATGGTCCGGAATCGACTGTCAACGTTGAAGCCGATTTAACAATTGATTAAGTCATGTTTAACCTTTATTTATTTGAACACCATGACGGATATTTGTGTGCATGAACATGTCTGTTTGTCCTGAGTCTGGGTGGAATCCTACTAATATTATAAACGCGAAAGTTTGTAGGTAAGTATGGATGGGTTGGATGTTTGTAACTCTTTCACGTAAAAACTACTGAATGGATTTTAATGAAACTTTGCAATAATATAGCTTATATTATATACTTTATAAAATATAGCCTACTTATGTGTTATGATAACACATAAGTAGGCTATATTTTATAAAGTTTATCGCGGGTGAAACCGCGGGGCATAGCTAGTTACCTTAGTATATAAGAATATATTTACAAAAGAAAAGTAGTATATGTAGTATATCAGTTATCTGGTTTCCATAGTACAAGCTCTGCTTAATTTTAGATGGCCGTTTGTGAATAATGTCCTAGTATATTATTAATTTAATGAAAAACCTCAATTAACTCCTAAAAATGACTACCTATGTATGTCACACGTTATAGTGTCAGGTGTTTGGTGATTTACGGATATTTTTGGAACACGAAAGGAACCGCAGAGCCATTAAAATTTTATGTATTGCTAAACAGTCGATATTTACGTTTATAAATCTAGCCAAGGTACACATATGAGGTGGGGGACTGTGTAGGTATGGTACACAAGATCAGTCTTGCATAAAACCACAAATAAAAAGTACCAACATAGAAATAAAATATAAAAACGTAAAATAAATGTAATGTACCTATTAAAGTAAAATCTTTTTGTGAGGAGAAATAAACATTTTATTATTATTATTATTAATTCACATATGGCAAGAGTGAAACTTCAGTAAAGTAGAAGAACTACTATAGAAATATACGTAGGTAGGTAGAGTATAAGCAGTATAATATATAATTAATTTTCCCAATACTCCTGATACTCCTAACACTCCTGACTATCAGTAGTATTAGCAGTATAAGGATGATTAAAATATATTATTTCATAATAATATTACATTCCATATAATAACATATTTACTTATATAACATGTGGTGTGACTATGAGAGACAGAATACGAAATACTGATGTAAGAGAGCGTTGTACTGTGTAAGAGGATGTAGTCATAAAGATTGAAAAAGGTATGCTGAGATGGTTTGGGCACACATGATGAATGAAAGAAGATTGGCATAAGAAGCATACCTGGCCTGTGTGAATGGTACAACCGGATGGGGAAGACCTCCACCTATTTTCCGACCAAAACGGAGACGTTCTTAAGAAAGGCCAGGGGGCACCGGCTTAGTCGCGGAACATCGGGATAGTGATCGGCGTTCAAATAAATAAAGGTTAAAAATGACTAAATCAATCGTTAAATCGGCTTTCGTGAGCACATGTGACGTCATAAATGGTCCGGAATCGATTGTCAACGTTGAAGCCGATTTAACGATTGACTAAGTAATTTTTAACCTTTATTTATTTGAACGCCATTAGAGAAATCGATGTACGGTGACTTAGCTGGTAGGGCCCCAGGTCAGAAGTACCCTAAACCGGCGAGCATGTATGAAGAATATAATGACAGTAAACGAGGCGAAAGAGGTGTGCAACAAAGATCGTGACATATGGAAATCCTTTGTCTCTGCCTCTGTTTCTTGGAGGATCAGGCGTGAGTCTATGTATATTAAGATATTTTTAGGAATTAAAAGGATTTTATTATAAAAAAAGAGGTTTATTCACACTTCAGAATAAATAATTAGAAATCAACAACAATTTTCTTATGACATATCACTTATAACGACAATCACAGTAATCACTGCATTAAACTACACTTAGGTTTGAAATAAATCGTTACGTAATCCAGCAGAGCTTCCGCACGCGACGACGTCTGGGACCGGAAAGAGAGGTAGGCATCTTTTTTTTTTTTTTTTTTTTTTTTAACGTGACGCGTGCAGTTAGCCTCTCGGCTTTTACTGCTTCACCGGACAGTAGGGGTGAGCGTGGGCTCTAACCGGCCTAGCAAATATAAACTACAAACTAAGTACCCGCGCCGGAGGGCGCCCCCTGTGGGGCTCGAACCTCGGCTCTGGGCGGATACTGACGTGGAGAGGGCAAGATGTCGTGGTTTTAGGGGATTTTGTGCAACTGTCACTCTACGTTAATGCGCGACGCGGGCCTCGCTACCGGTTTAGGTCCGGAGCGGGCATTCATCGGATCGAATGCAAACTAAGGGTCATGGAGGACGCTGGTGGTCGCGACGCGTTCGCGGTCGTACTCGCGTCCGGCGAGTACGAAATATCGGTTGTGCAGTGTTGCGAGAGTCTCTAATCGATTTGATGTGCTCAAGGTAAACGGTGGTCTCGTCGTCCGGTTCGTTTAGGACGTGCTTCGGACGACGGTGCTTAATTGTGAGTCGGAGGGGAGTGTAATTGACCGCCTGTACCACCAATTTACTTGGATGGTGAGTGGCAGAGTCAAAATACCTTTTGGACGTTTGCTTCATCCAATGCCTGATGGTAGGCAATTGGAGATCGGCATGGAGGCTTTTGTTACGGACGAACCATGGTGCGCCCACGGCTCGTCGCATAAATTTGTTCTGGACTACCTGGAGGAGGTGGATGAGATGTTCCTTAGCGTGCGCGAAGACCGGGCTCGCATAGGTCATCATGGGTCGAATGCACGTCTTGTAAATTCTCACCTTGTTTTCAAGGGACATTTTACTGCGTGCATTCAGGAGGCTGTGTAATCGATAAAGGGCAAATGAGGCACGGTTGCGAGCGTATCTCAGATGGTCCTTGAAGTTTAACTTCTGATCGAGGATCACTCCCAAGTATTTGGTTTTCCTCTCCCAGGGGATCGGTTTACCAAATATTCGGACGGGATCTGTGGTGAGCGCGGGGTTTACCCTAGAGAAGAGCACGGCTGCGCTCTTGGTCGGGTTGACTTCGATCCTCCATTTCCTGAACCATTTGCCGAGGGCATCGGCTGAGGATTGGAGTTCTCGGTGAATGGCTGACGGGTCCCTACTGGAGTAGTAGAGAGCTGTGTCATCAGCGAAGAGGGCTAGATGAGCCTTCTTGGGTCTGGGGATGTCGCTGGTGTACAGCGAGAACAGGAGCGGGGCAAGGACTGAGCCTTGGGGAACTCCTGCACGTATCGGTCGGAGGGAGGAGTAATTTCCCTCGACGCGGTAGCGAAACGTTCGGTCCGTAAGGAAGTCTCGTAGGATATGCACGAGACGATCAGGCACTTTGAGTTTAATCAGCTTATATAATAAGCCGTTGTGCCAGACCTTGTCGAACGCTTTGGCCACGTCGAAGAAGATTGCTCCAGTATGACTACGGGTTCGGGCGGCTTTTACCAGGATGTTTCCAACGATGCGATGCACCTGATGGACACTGGAGTGTCTGGCTCGAAAGCCAAACTGCTCGTCTGGGAGAATATCGTTTGCGTGGATGTACGACGACAAACGGGCGTGAATGATGCGCTCATAGAGTTTCCCCATGGCGCAGAGAAGGCTAATGGGGCGGTAATTCGCCGGGTCGGATTTGGATTTAAACGGCTTCGGGATACCAATCACGTTCGCCTGTTTCCACTGGTGTGGAAAGATGTTGTTGGAAAAGGCCGCGTTGAAAATCGCGACCATCAGGCTAAGTAGAAGCAATGGGAGTTGCTTGAAAACGCGATTGGTGAGTCCGTCATAACCGGGGGCTTTACGAGGGTGGAGTTTCATGATCAGAGTTTTAACCTCTTCGATGGTCACTGGCCTCAGGGGATCGTCGTCGACGTCGACGTCTGCATCCTCCCGGGAGGGGGCAGTTGGGGTCGGAAGGAGAGGGATGGCGAGCCTACGTTCTACCTCAGAGTCAACCTCATTCAGGTGCTCCGGGTGTACTGGTAGGTTGCTGGGAGAACATTGGGACTCTAGATTGTCGGCCATGCATTCGGCTTTTTCGTCGTCATCGAACGCGGGGCGTTGATTCGCACGCGTCAGCGGGGGGATGGTCCAGTCGGTGTCTGTCTTGAGTCGCTTGCAGAGATTCCAAAAGGCCTTCCGCGAGGGTTGAATCTCGGCTAACGTCCTATCCCACCCAGATTCCCGCCTCTCGGTCATGCGTTCACGTACAGTACGCTGTAGTTCACGCATTCGAGTGATTTTCCAAGGTGTTATAGGAGTCGAAGGCTCTGATGGCCGCGTTCTTCTCAGTCACTAACTCACGCAAATCCTCCGGGAGCTTCCACCGTCTGAACGCGTCAGCCGCTGGGACCTCCCGGGAACATTCGTTCACTTGGATTTGGACTTGAGTCGTGAAAGAGCCGATAGCTGCGAGCGTTTGCTCGGGGGTCTCTATGAGGGACGGTATCGAATCTAAGTGCTCCGACGTGGCTGACTTGAGTTTACCCTCAAGTTTCTGCCAGTCGGTAACATATCTGGGTGGGAGGTTGCTATCCGCGCCAGAGTGGCTTGTGCGGGAGGCAAGACTAAGGATGACCGGTCTATGGTCAGAGTCTAACTCGTGTAGCACTTCTACAGAAGCCAAACGTAGGTTTGTATTCTTAAGGAGTGCTATGTCGAGTATGTCGGGTCGGTGACTGTCAATTCTGGGGAAGTGGGTCGGTTCGAGAGGGACTATAGGGTCGAACGGTATGATTGCCAAGTGATTAGCAAGTGCGCGGCCGTTCGAGTTACTCGTACGGCAGCTCCATTGCTCATGCTTGGAGTTTAGATCGCCTGCCACTATGACAGAGCCATCTAAGTCATACAGTGCTTGGAGATCGCTAAGTAGCATCTCCTTGTCTGGGGGGAGGTAGGCCGAGACTATCGTGATTGGCTGATGGCCTGTCATGCCTATTCGACAGACAGAGACCTCAATGTTCTTCAGCACGACAGGGTCCAAAGGTACGCAATGCAGTGATTTCTTAAAGTAAATCAGCGTGCCCCCTTTGACGGAGTGAGTCCTATCGTTGCGAACTATACGATAGTTGGCAACTGTAGGACTCCTCCGTTTGCTCGGTTTGAGGAATGTCTCTTGAACGAGGAAGAGATCAATTAGACGATCGCAGAGGAATTCTGCGACTTCATCGCGTTGTCTCGCTAATCCGTCTGCATTGTAAAACCCGATCTTTAGAGATCTGGTTTTAGCCTGCAAGTGAATTGGGGAGTCATTAGCCATTACGGTTGTATCGATTTAATAAAGCGGCGGTATACGTGTGCCGCGTCGATGGCCAACTGGATGTTGGTCGGATCAGCTTCGGCCCTCTGGGTGAGGTCCTCGAACTGATCGAGCAACTCCCAGCCCTGAGTCATGATGCGCTCGGCAAAACCTGGGGCGCGCCCTTTGCTATTCGCTTGGGGCGCCCGGGTTTTGGGCGCTGGGGCTGATGACTTTGGAGTCTGGGCTCCTTTGGCCGGGGCCTTTGGAACCTGTGACTTCTTAGTCAGCGGGTTGTAAGCCCAGCCTGATTGGACTGGGGCGGGAGGGGACGCGCTGGTTGAGGGTTTGGGGGACGCCTCTTTAGCTGGGACTGGCACAGCCTTAGGGGCGACCACCTCACCCGCAGCCTTGGGTGCGGTCGAGGGGACGTAATCTGGCAGAGGCCAGTGTGGTCTCGCTGGTCGCAGGGATGTCTTTTGGACATCCAAGGACATTAGCGGGGGAGGGCTTGCTTGGGGCTTGGCGGAGCTAGTCTGCGCCTGAGGCTTACGAGCGTTGCGCTTACTGCGAGGCCTCCTGGCGGGTCTCCTCGCCGGTGCCTTGGGACAGCCGCGATAGTTCGCGGGGTGTCCCAAGGACTGGCAGTTGACACAACCAGGTGGCTCGGAGCATTCGCTACGATCCTTAGGTCTGGGGCATTCGGAGGTGTGGTGACCTGGGGTCAGGCATTTAACACACCTCGGGGCGACGTGGCAGTTCTTTGACGAGTGCCCGTACAGTTGGCAGTTGTGGCACTGCCCCTGTACGGTCCCTCGCCGCGGCGGCTCGACGACAATGCCGCCGACGCCGCAAACTGTTTTTAGGACAGTAAGGATTCTCTGTCCTTCCTTCGAGTGATCTAGGTGGACCAGCACCATATCGAAGGGCTCGCCACAGTTCGATCGGCCCATCCGATGCACCTCTCTCACGGGGTACCCTTGGGTGATAAGGTCCTCCTTGATGGAGTCGATAGGAAGGTGACGGCAGACTCGGCGGATAACCACGCGGAGTGTTTTGTCCTCAGCGGTGCCGTAAGTGTAGTAGTCTACCTTACGTGCATCAAAGAGGGCCGTCGTTGTCCTGTACTCAGTGGGGGTCTGCAGCTGTATTTTATACATCTGCTCCTTGAGGATGTATGTAGTGCTAAGTGCGACTACACCTTTGGATTTTAGCGCGGTAGACAAGTCTTCCCACTTATCAATGCTGAGTAGCATGATAGGAGGGGGCTTGGTGATCTTGGCCGTGAGGCCGGAGGGTTTGGCCTTTGCCTGGGCGGCGGTGGCGTTTGTAGTGGGGGAAGAGGGGACAGAGTTTGTGACGGAGGGTCTCTCCGTGCGCAACTTCTTTGTCTTGGCGCTCTTCTTGCTCTTCTCCCGAGTTGAAGCCTCAGAATCAGAGCCCGAAGAGCTACCAGACGAACACGATGACGATGACTTGTCGGCGCGGGTCCGCTTGTCAGCTTTCCCGCGCTTGACAGTTGTCCACTCGTGTTGTGGGCATCGTCGTCGCTGTCTAATTTTACGACGTCCATCTCTTCCTCTATGGCTAGAGGCTGAGATGGAGAAGGGGTGCGGTTGCGGGGGAGTGGTGACTGCCTGTCCGTCTGGGTGAACGGGGCAGAAGAGGAGGGGACGGAGAGACTACGTTGTTCCTGCGCTGTTGCGCCGGAGCAAGGGAGGGATTGAGGTTCCTCTAACAGGATGCGGACCTTAACGGTCTCCATCAGGTTAGTCCAGGCAACTGGGTCGGACTTGAGGTACTTAAAGACCACCTCAATAAAGCGGGGGTCTTTTGTGACGTCAGCCACGGAGGCGGGTACGGGGGCGGCCATCTTGTGATGGATTTAAGTGGCCTAACAGCTACCGAAGTTTTACGTTAGTTCGCTCCCGGAGCGTTCCGAGAAGAAGAACTAACAAGAAACTTCTCGGCAGTCGCTCTAACAGTTGAATGTCCCTAACAACTATCACCTCGGGTTGGACGGGCCCGAGGGTGTGTTGGTGTGTGTATCACCCTCCTCGCCGGGTTAGACGAGGAGGTATGTGTACCTATGGTGAGCCCTAAGCTTGTATCCCTCTCGCCAGTCTTATTGTGCGAAAGGGTTCCTAGCAGCTCTAATGCAGAGGGCGATATGGGCCGAAGCCGTCAGCACCCAAACAACAAGAGAGAATGGGAAGGTAGGGTAAGGAGGTGGGATTCCGATTTGGAGTTGACCAGACCGCTTCCAATTAACTGGCGTTGCTCTGAAGGAGCAAGGCCTAGTGCTTGGGTCTACACTAACTTGGCTTAGTTGGGTTGGTTTGGCTTGTTAGTTGGTAGTTTCCACCAAGTACCACTAGAAAAGTGGATTTTCCCTGAAGGGGCACGAAAGTACTAAGAAACACACACTATATTGGGGTAGCGCTGTCTTGAAAAAGACGCCACTACACCAATTAACAGTGTGAAGGTTTGCCGAGATTCAACCAATCTAACGATCGATTTATCTCGACTGACGAACGTACACGAGCACGTATGGTCGGAAATAGTCGGGTAAAGCCAGGAGCGCACGAACGTGTCCGTGCGCGTCGACTGTCAAAACGAGACTGAGGGAGGCATCTTTTTCTTTTTTTTTTTTTTTTTTTTTTTAACGTGACGCGTGCAGTTAGCCTCTCGGCTTTTACTGCTTCACCGGACAGTAGGGGTGAGCGTGGGCTCTAACCGGCCTAGCAAATAAAAACTACAAAGTAAGTACCCGCGCCGGAGGGCGCCCCCTGTGGGGCTCGAACCTCGGCTCTGGGCGGATACTGACGGGGAGAGGGCGAGAGATCATGGTTTTTAGGGAGTTTAGTGCAACTTTCGCTCTACGTTAATGACATGACGCGGCCCCCCGTCCGCGTTGAGGGGGGCTTTTTATCGGTACGAGAGGGAGGCATCGGCCGACTGGGCCTTATATAGGCAAAGTCTGACGTCACTCATCACCCATCTTGAAAATTCCTCACAATATATTATAAACACATATTATTCAGATTCAATGTTTACACTTTGAACAAATGACACGGGTGATTTATGATAAATGAAATACGAAGCAAATGATCTAGTTTCAATTTGATTATTTATATTTCTTGACGCTATGTTCTAAAGACCTATTTATTCATTGGAACGCAGCGTCAATTACTGTGTTTGATCTGCTATTTGGTTGTGTGCGACTCGTACAATTTTAAATGAAATTTTGTGTCGAGGAACTGAATTAAAGAGAGCGAGATATAAGTTAGTGAAGATAGAAAGAGAGAGAGATTTGCGTTTAATATTTACGTTATATAAATCTATAGTACCGTAGACACGCTGTATTAACTTGGCGCCAAAGTGTAAAACAAAAAAAATATATTAAAGCCATAGAGCTTTTTTTTGTTTTCGCCGCTTTGGACAAGCTAAGATCATAGACCATACCGCCTCGTCTTCAGTTGAAATATTTTATGTTTTTCGTAACTTAGTCAAAGTCCAGTCAAGTCATAGTCCTACCCCTGTAAAGCAGTGGAGACTTTACTAGAGGATTCTATGGAGGTTTCAACACGGAAAATCACAATCCACGGCAATATCGCACTTTCCTCCAATTGTGTACGTTGTCGAAGATGTTATGTCTAAAAATCCACCATATTTGCACATAAAAACTCGAATTTACACGAGTTTTTAAAATGAAATAGAGCCTCGATGCGTCTTTTTCCACGTTGGCGCCAAAACTCATCTATTGCGACCTCTGATCAAGTCAAACTATTTTATTTGATCTGAGATTGTGACAAAGACACGCAATATTAATAATGGCGCCAAAATGGAAAAACAAGTAGTAGAGTTCCCTTTTCAAATGTGGTGGTTTTTTTTAATGTTGTGAATGAAAGTGGCCAGTAGGTATCGGAAGATTTCAGTGCTCCCTATAATGTACACGCATCCTAACGTTGTTGGGAAAACAATTAAAAAAAAACAACTAAACCATCAACAAAAATCGATTCCGTCACTATTTTAATGGCGGCGTGCTAAAAATACGCGACACCAAACAAAACTCGTAAACTCACGGATCTGGAGAGAATCATTAAGAGCGTGACGGAGCGTGAATAATGGTTCCGCAGTAATATAATGTAAAATGTTACAATAGCGTTATGAGTGTGACCACCAGTGACCGAAATACAAAATCTTAACCCTTCCTTACATTATTAACACACGGCCATCTGATCCCAAAATAAGCAGAGCTTGTACTATGGAAACCAGATGACTGATATACTATGACGGTCACCGTAGCCTAGTTGGTAGTGCTCCTGCCTACGAAGCTGGTGGTCCTGGGTTCGAATCCCGGTAAGTGCAAATATTTGTGTGATGAGCACGAATATTTGTTTCTGAGTCATGGATGTTTTCTATGTATTTAAGTATTTATCTATCTAGATAAGTATGTATATCGTCGCCTGGTACCCATAGTACAAGCTTTGCTTAGTTTGGGGCTAGGATGATCTGTGTGACATTGTCCCTATATATTATTATATACTACTTTTCTTTGTAAATACATACTTATATAGATAATTACACCCAGACTCAGGACAAACAGACATGTTCATGCACACAGATATCTGTTCTGGGTAGGAATCGAACCCACGACCTCCAGCGTGAAAAGCAAGCATTTGCCAACAACACCAACAGGCCGGACAATATTTTTGAAATTTGCAAATTTGTACAAAAGTATCAACATTTTTGCACAAAAACAATTTTGACGACAAACTTAGTTCATTTAATAAAATAATAATAATTGAGTTAATAAAAAATAAAATAATTAAACTTAAATAACAATGATATTGACCTAATGATGGAATAACGAGTACCTTTTATGAAACTTAAATTGTATACTGATAAAATTTAAATAAAAAATTTAAATGTTTTACGTCAATAAAGAATGTGAAACTATGAAATTATGATGTAGGTAACACCAAATGTACCATATTTGAGCAAATAAAATGATTTGATTCGTTCGCCATAAAACATCTAAGGTAAATATATATGCAAACAGTACTTTGGTAATATCTATAAGATATTATAACGTCAAGTTATATATCTATATAAGTATGTATTTACAAAAGAAAAGTAGTATATTAGTTATCTGGTTTCCATAGTACACTACAAGCTCTGCTTAGTTTGGGATTAGATGGCCGTGTGTAAATAATGTCACAGGATATTACATTATTATTATATGATAACGTAAAGTCGCCCGAAATAATAAAATAAAAATATTATTATTTAGGCGAACATAATTTTTTAAATAAAATATTTTTTGACAAATGGCAGTAAAACCATCTAGTCTTATTTAAAACTATTTGACCCGTGCCCACTTCGTTGGGCGCTAAACATTTTTACATACATACATACAAAGAGTCACGCCTGTTTCCCAGAGGGGTAGGCAGAGTCAACGGATTTCCATTTGACACGATCGTTGCACACCTCTTTCGCCTCGTTTACTGTCATTATATTCTTCATACAAGCTCGCCGGTTTAGGGTACTTCTGACCTGCCCTTTTTTGAGAACGTCTCCGATTCGGTCAGAGAACGTTCTACGAGGTCTTCTCCTTCCGGATGTCCCATTCACACAGGACAGGTATATTTCTTTTGTCAATCTTCTTTCATTCATCCTTTCTAAATGGTCGAACCATCTCTTCTCTCTCAACAATTTTGCTTGAGATAAAATTATGAGTGTGGTTTGGTTCATTTTTCAGATTAATATATAACCTATGACATTCGCAAATAACGTGCCTTTCTATTGGTGAAATAATTGGTAGAAGTAGGTTCAAGAGATTAGCCTCTACAACCTCACAAACTAGGTAAAGTTTTTTAGTAATCTGTTGAACATATCTTTGTATTTTTTTACTGCCTCGTTGGTCTAGCGGTAGCATCTTCACCCGCAGAGAACGAGGTCCTGGTTTCTAATCCCGGGTCGGACCAAAAGTGATTTTGGTACTTTTCTGTAATCTCAGTATCAACCTCAGAAGTTTGGGAGTTGGCGGTATTATACCCCCGTGCCTCGGAGAGCACGTAAAGCCGACGGTCCAGTTGGCGTGAAATGTTTGCTTTCCACGCCGGAGGTCATGGGTTTGATTCTAACCCAGGACAGTTATTTGTGTGCCTGAACATATCTGTTAGTCCTGAGTCTGGGTGTAATTATCGATATAAGTATATGTATTTACAAAAGAAACGTAGTAAATGTAGTATATCAGTTATCTGGTTTCCATTGTACAAGATCTGCTTAGTTTGGGATCAGATGGCCGGGATCAGGTGTGTAAATAATGTCCCAGGATATTAAAAAAAACCCTCGGTCCTGTACCTGACCTCTTTCCGCGTCCCATCGGATCATGAGAGAGATGGAATAGAAAGTGCTCCTGTGTTGCGCAGTTGGCTTTAATGAGACTGGCCGCCGTGGCCGAAATTCTATGCTAGGAGGACATTATTATTTTATTATTTAAATATAAATTGTTCTTATTCTTTATACATATAAGTTACAAAAAGAAAAGGCATCATAGGCGAGCTTAATACATTATTAAATTTTGTTCCAGCAAACCAACCTTGAGAATTTTGATTTTGTGGGTACAGGCAGTGTATTGGTCTTTATAAAAATGTCCTTTATCCACGTCGACCCTCGGGAGGTGTCCTAAGGTTAACGATAAAGTTATAAACGATGTTCACCTTCCGAGTCAGTTTATAATAATATATATCTCGTTAACCTCTGTGAAACATCGTAAAACATACATTATAATATTGTCTGCGATCATATTTTTAACTCGCACTGACGCATTTTGCGCCGTGCGGGCCCGACTTTCTCTTACGCGATCTGTTAAGGGGAATGCGATTTATATGAAACCACTAAAACATTTTTTGAAGTATAACTTTGTTTAGTAATAAGATTGATTACCCTGAGTTCTTACAAAGGATACGATTTAAAGTTCCGTTCCATATTCCATGGAAACCGATAACTCCCTTAGCTCCTCCACTACGTAGAACATTACTTGGCACAAACTCTTTGCCGAATGACAAAATTATATAACGAATGCAGTGACAAGGTTGATATCCACCACGTTTCATTAGGATCGTTTCGGAAAATTATCCATAGTTGTTAAGGTCTTAGTACAGTTACACATTAAAAAAATATAGTACTTATAATAATATAATATGTATGTATGTAAAAGTAGCTCAGTTTTAAATGTAGTGTTTCATCATCATCATATCTGCCGAAGGACGTCCCCCAAACAATGTAGTGTTTATCTATGAGTAACTTAACATCTAAATGTCTATTTATACAACATGTAACGTAATTAACGCACACCCTCAAACACCACAATTAGAATATTATGTTGTAATCATAATAAATACATGAATTTTTAATTTAACATGTATATGCATTGTTATTTACTAAATTAGTTTCTTGGAATGAAGTTTATTTTTCTCTATTTTGTATTGAATGATGGAATTTGTATGAATACAAATAAAACTGCGATTTAAAAGTCTTATTACTTTGACTTTCGATCCATTTCAATTTGTTTTTACTGTACAGGGTTAATATGACAATAATTTCCGTAGTTTAAATTATTTTGGAATATAAAATTACCTATCTTAAAAATTATATAAAACGATTCCGTTGTCGATTCTGAACAAACTATTTACAGGGTGTGCGTTAATTAAGTTACATGTAGTATAGATGCTTAAGACTGTGTTATTTTTAAAGATTATGTGAATGTTTAAGTTGGTGGTGAACCAAATTAATAAACTTCTTCACGCATGCTTGACTAGGGGAGTCAGCTTGAGAATGCGTGGCGAAAAGTGTGATCGAGCGAGGCGAGCGTAAGTAGAGAGGAAGATTTAAGTTAGTGAAAATAGAAAGTGAGATTGACTTTACGTTGTTATATAGTTGTTGTTTACGTTACGTAGAGAGAGAGGTGCGAGCACACATTTTCTTTCTCTCTTTCTCTCATAGCCGTTTGAAATATTACATTTTTAAATGATAACAAGGCAAATGAGCAAGTAGGTCGCCTGATGGTAAGTGATCACCGCTGCCCATGTACCTACACTCGCAACACCAGAGGTGCTAACTGCGATGTCGGCCTTTATAAAGGAATAGGGTCGCTTCTTGAAGTTATATATGTATTTTATACCCCCAATATATAACCCCAATTTAAAAGAATCATTCAGCCATAGTGAAGCCTAGCTGGCGAGACCTAGCTTAATAGCAAGCCAGTATAATATTTAATAAAATACCGACGTATTTTGGCTAACCTGATAAAATATTACATGTTTAAAATGTTTGATATGGCCATTTTTAGGTGTTTCCATAGCAAAAAACCTTAATAAACGCCCGACGACTCAGTGCGCGGGAAGCGTACATATTTTTTATATTCTTTAACAGGGACTAAAGCGCGTGCAAGAGCTCAGCCGTGTAAAAAAAAACTTCAAATGACGTAAGGTAGGTATTTTGGGATCCAAATAATATCCACTCAGGGTGGTTACCGTAGGGATCATAAGCGGTTGGTTTTTAGCATAAAGTTAGTCCGCTAGGTATACTAACTTTATGGTTATTAGGGACTTTTTTTTAACTAGGTATTGGGAATATGCGAAGGCGCTGAAACATTTAAAGTACATATGTAGAAGGAGTGCAGAAAGATAATATTTTTTATATAATAGGCATTGGAAGAAAATTATATTAATAAAAAGAAACATTACACACACTACCATGCTTTTGACAAACTAAGTGTCAAAACTGAGAACAGTTTCATATTCATCATCATATCAGCCGAAAGACGTCCACTGCTGGACAAAGGCCTCCCCCAAAGATCTCCACATTTGCCGGTCTTGTGCTACTCGCATCCAGCATTTTCCAGCGACCCGCACAAGATCATCGGTCCATCTTGTAGGGGGCCTGCCCACGCTGCGTCTTCCGGTTCGTGGTCGCCACTCGAGAACCTTTCTGCCCCAACGGCCGTCGGCTCTACGAGCTATGTGCCCTGCCCACTGCCACTTCAACTTGGCAATTCTTCGGGCTATGTCGGTGACTTTGGTTCGCGGTCACGTCTAAGCCTGAGTTGCTGGGAGAAATCGAGAAGTTCTACGGACAGTTATATACGACAACACAACCACCTGTCAAAAGTCATGCCTCAGATCCCAGAGCACGACTAACCCGACACTACACCGAAGATATCCCGGACGTCAGCCTGTACGAGATTAGAATGGCTCACAAACAACTCAAGAACAATAAGGCGCCTGGTGATGATGGAGTTACAGCAGAGCTTCTGAAGGCGGGTGGTACACCAATCCTACGGGCCCTTCAGAAGTTATTTAACTCCGTCATACTAGATGGTCAAACGCCACAAGCATGGCACAGAAGTGTGGTGGTGCTCTTCTTCAAAAAGGGCGACAAGACCCTATTGAAGAATTATAGACCCATCACAATGCTGAGCCATGTTTACAAGTTGTTTTCGAGGGTCGTTACGAACCGTCTCGCGCGCAGGTTTGACGACTTCCAGCCTCCCGAACAAGCCGGTTTCCGAAAAGGCTTTAGCACCATAGACCACATACATACGCTGCGGCAAGTTATACAGAAGACCGAAGAGTATAACAAGCCCCTGTGCTTAGCGTTTGTGGACTATGAGAAAGCCTTTGATTCTATCGAAACATGGGCCGTGCTGAGGTCTCTCATAAGGTGCCAAATTGACTACCGGTATATCGAGGTGATAAAGTGTTTGTATGAAAACGCCACTATGTCAGTGCGACTCCAGGACCAGATCTCGAAACCTATCCACTTGCACCGAGGCGTGAGACAGGGAGATGTTATATCTCCGAAACTGTTCACCGCTGCATTGGAAGACGTCTTCAAGCTTCTGGACTGGAAAGGCTTTGGCATCAACGTCAATGGCGAGTACATCACTCACCTTCGATTTGCCGATGATATCGTAGTCATGGCTGAGACCATGGAAGACCTCGGTACAATGCTCGATGACCTCAGCAGAGTCTCTCAACAAGTGGGTCTGAAAATGAACATGGATAAGACGAAAATCATGTCAAACGTCCATGTTGCACCCACTCAATTGAAAGTTGGTGACTCTGCACTCGAAGTTGTAGAGAACTATATTTACCTAGGACAGACCATCCAACTAGGTAGGTCCAACTTCGAGAAGGAGGTCAATCGCAGAATCCAACTCGGCTGGGCAGCGTTCGGGAAGCTACGTAACATCTTCTCGTCCAAAATACCGCAGTGTCTCAAGTCGAAAGTCTTCGACCAGTGTGTGTTGCCAGTGATGACATACGGAACAGAGACGTGGTCGCTCACTATGGGCCTTATTAGAAGGCTCAAGGTCACCCAAAGAGCAATGGAGTGGGCTATGCTCGGAGTTTCCCTGCGGGATCGCATCAGAAATGTCGAAATCCGCAGGCGAACCAAAGTTTCATATTATTTGTCTTTAATTTTTTATAGTCTTTGACAAAAGAACTTTTAGGCGGCGCGATCTCTATTTATAATAGATAATAAATAAACACACAAAAATTTCCACTATAATTTATACCACTATAACAATCATCATCATATCAGCCGAAAGACGTCCACTGCTGGACAAAGGCCTCCCCCAAAGATCTCCACAATTGCCGGTCTTGCGCTATCCGAATCCAGCGATTTCCAGCGACCCGCACAAGATCATCGGTCCATCTTGTAGGGGGCCTGCCCACGCTACGTCTTCCGGTTCGTGGTCGCCACTCGAGACCGTTCCTGCCCCAGCGGCCGTCGGCTCTACGAGTTATGTGCCGCCCACTGCCACTTCAGCTTGGCAATTCTTACGGCCACAAAACAATAGCCACTAAATATACTAAATTAAACACAATTAAATAAAATAATATCTTCCAACTATTTAGACGGGTCTGTTGGCGTGGTTGGCAAATGCTTGCTTTTCATGCCGAAGGTCGTGGGTTCGATTCCCACCCAGGACAGATATATGTGGGCATGAACTTGTCTGTTTGTCCTGAGTCTGGGTGTAATTATCAACATAAGTATGTATTTACAAAAGAAAAGTAGTACATGTAGTATATCAGTTATCTGGTTTCTATAGTACAAGCTCTGCTTAGTTTGGGTTCAGATGGCCGTTTGTGAATAAATTCCTAAGATATTATTATTATTAATACATTTAAACAGCTCTTCATGATGTGATACGATACAATTGGGTATTGTCAGTCTCTTAAGAGCAAATTATCTAGTTTAATAAAAAAACAGGGGTTCCTGTGCCAGAATTATGAGCGTTAAAAACAATTAACTAATACTGCGCAAGTACTATCTATGGTACGTCGGTAAATAAAATAGACTTTGATCTTCACTGTGTCTTATTATGTAAGAAGTAAAGGTGATTTTAGAAGTACACGTTATGTTGTGGTACTAATGCCTTACCGCTCTAGTACCTAGACAGTGATAGTGTGAGTGAATATATTTTTATTTATATAATCTATTAAATAGTTAGATCCAAATGTATCACACAAATAATAGGTCTTTACCTATGAAATTGCCGTTTTGTATGAAAAAATTTAAACGAATTTTTTTCATGAATTTTTTTATTTGTATTAATCGAAGTAATCACCCATGCAATCAATGCATCTTTGCCATCGCAGTGGCAGTTTATTGATGCCCTTCTTAAAGAAATCAGCTGGACGGGAGGCAACAAATTCTTCAAAGGCATTTTGTACTGCCTCTCGGGTATTGAATTTTTTTCCCGCCAAGAAGTTATCCAAATTCTGGAAAAAGTAGTAGTCTGTAGGCGCAAGGTCTGGTGAGTAGGGCGGATGACGGAGAGCTTCCAACCCCAGTTCTTGCAACTTGGAGACCGTCTGCTGTGCAGTATGAGGTCGCGCGTTGTCGTGCAGGAGCAGCGGAGACGAGCGATTGACCAATGCTGGTTGGAGATGCGCCAGCTTCTCCATCATTGTGCTCAGTTCTTCACAGTACACATCTGCAGTAATGCTCACCCCGTTTGGTAAGAAGCTGTGATGAATCACACCGGCGCTAGACCACCAAACAGTGACCATCACTTTTCTAGGGGTAAGTTTTCGTTTAGGGCATTGTTTAGGTGCTGAACCAGGATCCAACCAACTTGCTGAGCGCTTGCGGTTATCAAACAGAATCCATTTTTCATCGCAGGTAACAATGCGGTTCAAAATTCCTTCATTTGTGTGTCTGTTGAGCAGTGCAAGGCACGTCTCGACGCGTACTTCGCGCTGGCGATCATTGAGTTCGTGGGGCACCCATTTGTCAAGCTTTTTTACCTTGCCAATTTGACGCAAATGGACCAATATTGTTTTGACGCTAACGTCGAAAGCTGCTGCTAATTCAGCCGTAGATTGTGTATCATCAGCTTCCACAACCGCCTTTAATTCGTCATTGTCGACCAAAGTCTTCGGACGACCGCGAGGTTCATTTTTCAGGTCGAAATTTCCAGAACGGAAGCGAGCAAACCAATAACAGGTGGTGCGTTGGTTTGTAGTGTTAGCTCCGTAAACGTCGTTGATGTTGCGTGCCGCTTGTGCCGCGTTGCTGCCACGACGGTACTCATATTCCATAATTACTCGAATTTTTAACGTATCCATGATGACGAAAAAGATTGAAATGCGATGAAAATGTAACACTAATCAATAAAGAAATGACTACTTTTGGAAAAAAGAATCCATGTTTTTAAAATAAAATTAATTTGAAATTAGAATTCTTAGCCAAACAAAAATTATTTTGATTTGAAATGGCCAGTACTGCAGAACGGCAATTTCATAGGTAAAGACCTAATATAACTTGTTACTGTTAATAAGCAAAATTTCTTTCCTTATTGAATGACATGATACTTAAATAATAATATGCTGGTGTAATGTATAAATATATAAATGTAAAATAGTCATATGAAATAGAAAACTCAATTAGTTCCTTAATAATTTACGAATAATAATAATTTACCGATATATATATTAATAAATTAGCTGTGCCCGACAGGGTCCATAATGCTCCTAGCTATAAGCCTAATGTTTTCCACCTAAGTTCACATTGTGGAATGTAAATAAATGATATGAATATGAATTTTGTGAGTGTGTCAGTGTGTATGATTGTTACTTGTTCACAACTAAACGGCTGAACCGATTGTAATAAAATTTGGTATGGAGTTAGCTGACATTCTGGATTAATACATGGGCTATAATTTATAAAGTTTAACGCGGGTATAACCGCGGGGCACAGCTAGTTATGTATGATGTAACTAGGAATTCAAAAATGTTATATTCCGGCGGGGATCGCGTCAGTACTTACTCAAAAATGTATCTAAAACTATAAATATTGGCTGTTAGTATTTCAATAACCAGTTTGACAATAACTTCAAGAAATACATACATACATAGACTCACGCCTGTTTCCCACAGGGGTAGGCAGAGTCAACGGATTTCCATTTGTCACGATCTTTGCACACGTCTTTTGCCTCGATTACTGTCATTATATTCTTCATACATGCTCGCCGGTTTAGGGTACTTCTGACCTGCCCTTTCTTGAGAACGTCTCCGATTTGGTCAGAGAATGTTCGACGAGGTCTTCCCCTTCCGGTTGTTCCATTCACACAGGCCAGGTATACTTCTTTGGTCAATCTTGTTTCATTCATCCTTTCTAAATGGCCAAAACATTCAAGAAATAGCTAATAGCTATTTACCTAAACCATGACTATGCTTGGAGTGACCCTGCGAGACCGAATCTCAAACGTCGAGATCTGCAGGCGAACCAAACTAACTAACATAGCTCGAAGAATTGCCAAGCTGAAGTGGCAGAGGGCAGGGCACATAGCTCGTAGAACCGACGGCCGATGGGGCAGACAACGAACCGGAAGACGCAGCGTGGGGCCTGCCCAACAAACAACTGCCCCCTACAATGGACCGATGATCTTGTGAGGGTCGCTGGAATATGCTGGATGCGGGTAGGGCTAGACCGGCAATTGTGGATATATTTATGGTGGCCTTTATCCAGTAGTGGGCGTCTTTTGGCTCCCACAGCTTCAAGAGAGGTAGGGCACAGCGTTCTTTCGCTCGAAGAGCAGCCCGACTGGGGAAGTACCTCCACCTTACAGAAGACATTCCTTAATAATAACAACATTAATAATTTAATGTTGTGTTTCTGAGTGTGAGTAAGGTCGCCAGAGCTCATCGGGGTGGGGGGAAGTTTCAGCAACACTTGTTGCTGACTCTTAAAGGCCGGCAACGCACTCGCGACTCCTCTGGTGTTGCGAGTGTCCATGGGCGGCGGTGATCACTTACCATCAGGTGACCCACTTTCTCGTTTGTCGACTTCTGACATAAAAAAAAAAAAAAAAACATTAGTAACATTAATTTAATCATAGACCATTGTGTTGCACAAGTTCTTACCGGACACGGGAATTTTAAAAGTAATATATAAAAGTAAAAATTGATTAGTTTCAAATTAGTATCTTCACCAATCTGTCTGTGCTCAACTTCCAGTAACGAATATGAACAAACTGCTCACCATATCCTTTGGGAGTGTGATCTCTGGCAAAATCAGCGTAATATTATGTTAAACAGCTTGCAACCAATATCTGGAGTAGTTTATTATACGGATCTTGTAGCAACAAGGTACTACTTCCGTGCGTTTAAGCGCTTTTGCCATACCTACTATTGGAATCAAATATAACAGCTCACTTAGGACCCCTAAATTGATCCTCGGTGCTTTTGCAGCTGGCTTCTCTAGTTGCAATTCTCTCGTTTTATGAGGCTATAGCCTCTTTAGATCATTCTGTCTCCCGCTTTGCTCGAGAGGGAAGTGGAACAATTCATTTACTAACTCTTTTAATTCTTTCTGATTAAATTCGTTGCGGGATCGTGCGTGGTTGGTAAATTCTTGCCTTTCATGCCGCGGGTCGTGGGTTTGATTCCCACCCAGGATAGACATTTCTTTGCATGAACATGTCTGTTTGTCCTGAGTTTGGGTGTAATCACACTAATATTATAAAGGCGAAAGTTTGTGACTGTGTGAGTGTGTATGTTTGTTACTTCTTCACGTCTAAACGGCTGCAGCGATTTTAATAAAAAAAATGGTATGGAGTTAAATGACGTCCTGGATTAACACATAGGCTATTATTTATAAAATTTACTGGTAAAACCGCGGGGCACAGCTAGTTATGTATATAAGTACCGTAAAACCTTACAAGATTGCCCAACTAATCTAACTTTGCCCAGCAGGGTATCTACGTTTCACAAAATGTTTGAAATACCGGCGACATTTTTAGTTGCGTATATTATTCCATCTATGATGTAAATTTGATTGCATCTCTGGCATCACTGTGTAGCTGATTTTGCTCAGTGTCCCCTGAATTGGCTGTAAAACTGTGTCGAAGTTGGTGGTGTATTTTGCGGGCCAAAATTTGTATGAAAAACTTTTTTTTAAACTCGAACTGTAATAACAACAGGTAGGTATGTATTTACAAAAAAAAGTAGTATATGTACCTAGTATATCAGTTATCTGGTTTCCATAGTACAAACAAGCTCTACTTAGTTTTGGATCAGATGTCCGTATCTGAATAATATAACAGGATATTATTATCATTATAAAAAGCTATTTCACCAGTGATAAATATGGACTGTATTTTATATTTATTAAAATTAGAGATCCCTGCGAAATTTACAATAATGTAACCTAAGGTAGGTATCGAAAAAATCCCTACAAATATCATTATTTGTGACAGCATAAAGTAGATGCTCATTTATCTTTAATTAACTTTTTTTGATCTTAGTGCATTGTAATACCTAATCATCTGTTTTGAGATCGGCTAAAGATTCCAAAGTCAAGATGCAAAAAGCAACCGATCTCCTAAATCCTAACGCCCCATCGATAATTATCTAAATATAACCGCGTCTTGCAGTCTGCTCAATAATTTCCTTCCAGTCGCCTCCAGCCCGCCACACTCATTTGACATTTGGCGAAATTCCCGCCTTTTCACACGTCAAATTAAAATTTCGAACGCGCGCTCTAAATTGTGTTTTAAAATATAGGCTACGACGTCTAATTGATGTTCCTAGTTTTTTTTAGGAATATTTTGATAATTAATTAAAAAAGAAAATGGAAGCGTACTATAAGTTGACAGTGCTATTGTTTCTGATTTGTTTTTGTGTTGAGAGCGATGCTAAATTAAATGAAAATAAAACTAATGACAATTCCGGTGAAGTGAAAACACCCAGAAAGGTAAATAAATGATTATTATTAAATTATATTTATTTTATGTACATATATTTAGAATTATATTTTATCTGTTAATATTAGATTGTCATTATTTTGATGTTGATACTTGATAGATCATAGATATATTTTTTAATTTATAAATTGTAGCTTCGGAATTTCTCCGACTAAATCCCTCTTAAACGGCTGTACTAATTCTGATGAATTTAATTGCGTGTGTTTAAGTTGATTATTAAGATTAAGAATTGGATCCAGTAGACGCTGCGATTGGATTTCAGGAGATTTTACTCTCACCGCAGGTCTACTAATATTAATTAAATGAATATGTTATGATTTTTTTTTTCATCCGTTTTTGGTTCATATATTGGAATTTTCGCTAAGGGCGAAACACAGGTCCGCGCCACAACGCAAGACATTCTTGGGTGGTGTAAGTTCGCTAATTTAATTTAACTATGTTCTTAGAAAATGTGTAGCATAATAAGTATTTTTTTTCTGGGCCTAAACAACCCCGTGCCGTCGGATTATAAAAAAAACCGAGTACTTATTTGCTGCGCAAATGGCTAGTCTATGGCGTAAAGATTGTCCGCCATATTGCGTACGAAAATCATATTATTACTTTTTTTTTCATTACTGAAGTTTAGGTACTTCAGTAATGAAAAAAAAAGTACATTATTTTTTTAAATCTAAGCACGTAAACTCCTAGAGCTTATCTTATCTTTTGTATTTATCCGAAATCCATTTAAAATACATATTAGTTAAATAATACAATAGAAAATAATAAATTCAAATAATAACAAACAATAAATAATTCTCACATTAAATTTTAATATAAATCAACTACAAAATTTATTGAACGGTTCTCTGAAATAATTCACCGTAAGATTATTTTAGGATGTGTAACAAAAATATACCTATATATTAATTTAGGATGACATTATTATATCACTACTCAATTACATGACCCTTTTAAAATATTAAATAATCTTTTTAAGAGATATCAATCCCGTTGTAGGGACTTTTAAAACACGCAATTCACGATACGTGTGGATCACATTTAGTTGTCCTGCGCGGGAATCAAACCCGTAGCACGAAGGTGCCGAGGTAGTATAGAGGTATCTGCCTTTACTCCTGTTCCATGTACAGACAGATTAACACTCTGTATCATCATCAGGATCATCATATCAGCCGAAAGACGTCCATGACTGGACAAAGTCCTCCCTCAAAGATCTTTTATTAATGCTAGTTGGTTTTGCGCTTGCCCACAATCTCACCTGATGGTAAGTGAAGATGTGATCGAAGGTGGATCGCGTGTCTCATAAGATGCCAGTTCACTCTAACCTTGAATAAACCAATGTTATATGAGTCTGGAAACACGTCGTTCGGGAGGGT
Source organism: Pseudoips prasinana (assembly GCA_951640165.1). Lineage (NCBI taxonomy): Eukaryota > Metazoa > Arthropoda > Insecta > Lepidoptera > Nolidae > Pseudoips > Pseudoips prasinana. Next base: position 3,599,151 of record OX621264.1, read on the forward strand.
GTTCCACTGCTTAGCAGTGCGTATGATATAGGAGTAAGCAAAGCGCTTCCTAAGGCATAATGGGATGTCAACAACATAGCGGTGGAGACCCTCTCTATGCCTGGTAGCAAGTTAAAAATAGGCGGATGAAGGGATAAGTTCATGGAGGTCTTGAGCGCGTTCTCCATGATACAGCCTAAAGATCCCAACTATAGGAACACCCTGTAATGGAACTTATGTGTTATACATTTTAATTACCCTCAACCAGAGATTGATAATAGTGACATCTAGTTTATATCTTAGTAAAACATCATAAATTACAAAGCAATTTATAGGCCAATTAATGCGCCCACTTCTATATTTAATAACACCACAAAAATGATTTAAGATAATAAACATTCGCTACTGAAACAGTTTTCACGCATTTAAACGAACAAATGTCGAGAAAATTTTACTTCAAAAGAAATGTAGCGCAATAAAATAAATCTAAAGTCTAAAAGCTATTTTGGAGTTTAACTAATGACATGTCTTTAACATCGGTATGTAGCCATTGCAATATAAGTTCACCTTGATCAACAAAAATAATCGATACTCTAACACTTTTTCATCGATTTTTAAAACCTTATTTTATTAATAAAAAAATATTCAGGATATATCACACAGCGCTATCTAGCCGAAAGTAAGCAAAGCTTTGGATGTTAGACAATGGTTATAAATAAATAAATATGTATGACAACTAACAAACTGCCATCAGATCCTCAAAAATTATTAATTTATAAATAACCCTCTTAATTTATAAATAAGTACATATCTGTATAAATATGAATAAATATAAATAATAAATAAATAAAAAACAGAGGTGACAAGGGACACCCGGATGGAACGAAGTTATTTCTTATTATTTATTATGTACAAAAAACCTGTATACACTCAACAAAACTAATCGTCGCGACACCACACTGTTCAATGCGAAATAGAAATGAAAATATCTGGCTTGCTTTCTATAAGAGAGAGGCAGACAGAGAAACAGGCGCACGCCGCACAGTTGCAAAAAGTGTCGTGACAACTTTTCGTAAGATTTTTTTCCGTCTAGCCCCCTTTCACAAGGCGCGATAAGGAACTTCGTTCCAAAAATAATTACCGAAATGTTTGCACGGAGTCTCAACTCAGAGTCCTCCCAGGGTGCGTGTTCCGACCATCTGGGTCACGGCACAAAAGGGAGGCACCGGAGCAGCATACCCGCGTTCCCGGGGCTCCCCGTATCAGGCGCCAGAATTCCAAGGCAGGTTAGGTCCGAAATACCCACCCGTAGACACTTTTTGCGGGTGGTGGCATGCATAGGCATTCCTCCTGCCTTACAAAAAAAAGTTTCGGAATCGGAACTTGTTTGACGGTCACCATAGCCTAGTTGGTAGTGCTCCTGCCTACGAAGCTGGTGGTCCTGGGTTCGAATCCCGGTAAGTGCAAATATTTGTGTGATGAGCACGAATATTTGTTTCTGAGTCATGGATGTTCTATGTATATATGTATTTATCTATGTATATAAGTATGTATATCGTCGCCTGGTACCCATAGTACAAGCTTTGCTTCGTTTGGGGCTAGGATGATCTGTGTGACATTGTCCCCAGATATTATTATCAGCAGTCTTGGTAGTTTGACAGTTCTACGTACATATCTATGGCCTGTTCTTTTCATACGAACTATGTTAGGGTCTGGGAGTTGGCGGTATAGTACTCCCATGCGTCGGAGAGCACGTAAAGCCGTCGGTCCTATACCTGAACTTTTTCCGATCATGTCGCTTCGGGTCATGAGAGTGATGGCATAGAAAGTGCTCCTGTGTTAGCGCATATACTTGTTCTGCTTGTGCACTACAATATGTCACGCGCAGATGCTTAGACTGACCGCCGCGCGCCGCGCCGTCACCGTATTTCAGCTAGGAGGACATCATCAAGTTAGAGATATGTAGATGTAATGAAATGAAATTACTCAGGTACTCTAAAATTGAATACCCATATTGCATTTGATAATTTTATATATTAACAACATATGCCCTTTTCGAAATTGCACATTTAAGAAGTGCAAAAATATATAAACAAACTTTCAAGAAATGATTAAGAAGTGGGGTAGTAGTATATTAGTAAATAGTTTCACAAGTTTAAAAAAAATACAGTCATTTTATTTTGCCATAGCCTACGTCAATGCATAAATTAGACTTAAAAAAAGATGGCGGCGGTACTCTGTGGTTATTTTTGTTTTTTATTATCTGTGAAACGACAACACGCCACAGATTATTAATTCCCTCGTAAATTATACGTCCGTAGACTATTTTACGAGAAAAATTATTGGCAATTAGGAACTTTTTATATTCTTCCACCGTATTCAAAGATGGCTGGACTGTATATATGATTCACATGCAGATGCATTTTTTTTGCTTTATTCGGTTCATTTGATCCTTAATGTTCCTATATAAACACTGGATGAAGTTACTATACATACCTACGAGGTAAGTAATTTTTAATGTGCACATGAATTCGAAAAGACCCGTGGATCCACGTCGAACGGTGTAACCAGTAGAATGTAGTACTGTGTTTATCATCAGCTGCATTCAACAAAACCCTAATGCATTGAAACCTCGTAAAATTAAACGCTTGCACTTATCAACTGAGTAATAGCCACAGAAAATAGCAAAAAGCAGAGGTACAAGTCGGCTCCCATGACCCAGTTATTTACCTCTCACTGGTGTCGTTACTAGCTCTACTTTATCGTATGGGCAGTTGTGGAACCGGGTTAACCACTGCCCATACAATAAGATGAAGGTCAGGTGGAAAGAGTTCGCTTTTAGTGATAAGGCCGTCAATTGCAAATATTCTTCTGTGCGTATTGTTCTGTTTATAATCCTTATGCCATAAATAGTAGTTCTTCTTCTTCTAAACTCAGTGGATTTCCTGTCCGAAAAAATAGAGGTAGCTTATAGCACCCTAATAGATCGACAGATTTAATTTACCTTGCTATTATATTATCTTTACTGTTTAACTAGCGGCCCGGTACGTGCTTCGCTACGCTTTTAAGTATTAGTACAAATTATTTGTATATGGGAGTATAGAAAGATGTGGATTTTACACTTTTTCAAGACTTTTTAATTTTTTTCTACGTACAATCAACTTCCCTGGACTTCTACGAATAATTCAAGACCAAAATTAGCCAAATCGGTAAAGGCGTTGTTGAGTTATAACATTACAACGAAAAGTGGCATTGATTTTTATATATAGATTACAGTTGTATGGCATAGACAAAACATGTGACAGATTTTTGTATTTTATGCCACTCCCTGCCGCAGCAGGGTTGTTTTCTAGCTAACATATATTAATATAATCAATATAGTTATATATTGATTATATTAATATATTATATTGTATATAGTTATAGTTAGCATACATACTATAGCATAGTGCTCGTTTTGTGCTTCTTATTTCGAAGAATGGAATTTATAAATACTTTTTGTTTTGTTTTTTGTCACCTTCACAGCTTACTATACCTCTCGCATGTGACAGATTAATTTCTTAATAAAAAAGAACTTACAATCTCTTCGTCTTCAACTTTTCTTTCTGAATTTGAATAAAAAGTATGGGACCAGCAATATTAAAAAAGGAACGTATTACTAAGACTCCGCTGTTTGTCTGTGTGTCAGTCTGTCACCAGACTGTATCTCATGAACCGTTATAGTAGTTATTCTATATTATACCATACTAGTTAGACAGTCAAAAATTTCACAAATGATGTATTTCTGTTGCCGCTATAGTTAACTACGCAAACTTGAGAGGTGTCAAGGGACACCCGGATGGAACGAAGTTATTTCTTATTATTTATTATGTACAAAAAACCTGTATACACTCGACAAAAATAATCGTCGCGACACCACACTGTTCAATGCGAAATAGAAATGAAAATATCTGGCTTGCTTTCTATAAGAGAGAGAGAGAGAGAGAGAGAGACAGATAGAGAAACATGCGCACGCCGCACAGCTGCAAAAAGTGTCGTGACAACTTTTCGAAAGATTTTTTTCCGTCTAGCCCCCTTTCACAACGCGCAATAAGGAACTTCGTTCCAAAATACTAAAAAACAGACTTAAATAAATATATAATGGGGTTCCCACACAACAAACGTGACACGATCACCGTAGCCTAGTTGGTAGTGCTCCTGCCTACGAAGCTGGTGGTCCTGGGTTCGAATCCCGGTAAGTGCAAATATTTGTGTGATGAGCACGAACATTTGTTTCTGAGTCATGGATGTTTTCTATGTATATAAGTATTTATCTATCTATATAAGTATGTATATCGTCGCCTGGTACCCATAGTACAAGCTTTGCTTAGTTTGGGGCTAGGATGATCTGTGTGACATTGTCCCCAGATATTATTATATCATTATTGCTCGGTTTTGCTTGATAGTGATAACGGGAACAGGTAGACGCTTGAAATATTCACAGAATATTAAATTATATATTCATTTATAAATAAATAGTTATTATAATTTTATTTTTAAAAAGACAACGCCCGCACTAGGGAATCTAATCGCGGGGTACTTAACAAACATGTAATAGACGGACACAAATTACATACAGATTCAGAACAACCATTTATGGGTCACACAAATAGTGGTCCAGCGCGGGACACGATCCCGCGACACGAAGCGGCGAGGCGACGGTCTCAGTCGCTGCACCATACGTGCACTCATATGATACAATATTCAGTAAAATAAAAAAATATATTTAAAGGGTGGCTCCTCATTTTTATAGATAACGGTACGGAACATGCGAGTCTTGTGTGTCCGACATGCACTTGGCCGCTTTGTTAATGCGGTTAGGTTTTAGCGGTGTATCTCTCTGCAGTGTTACGATACTGTGTCCATAAGCTTTTAGCACAGTATCGATGACTGATATACGGCTATCAATAAGATTGCAGAACTGTGTGTATTGACTGCAATATTGATTGTAACTGAACGCTTCAATAGTACCGCATGGAAGGGATAGTATAACAAAAATGTTCCATAATCTTCCTTGACATTTTCCTATATCTATTTAATTTAATTAATATAAGAAATATATATTTATAATAATATCCTGGGTCGTAATTCATACGTGTCGAGATAGCTGTAGCAACTGGAATCTTTTCAGGGTCACTATTATAATAACTATAATATCCTGGGACATTATACACACGGGCATCTGATCCCCAACTAAGCAGAGCTTGTACTATGGTAACCTGATAACTTATATGCTACATATACTGCTTTTCTTTTGTTAACACATAATTAAATACAGTTCCGCAAACTTATCTGGCCCGCTGGCAGCGTCGCTGTTATCGCGTTTAGTGTTGCTAGTAACTATTTTTTACAATAAAGTGGGTAAAAATAATATGCACATTGTAACGTAAATATTACTTCACTAAAAAGCAAACTAATACTGTCATTACAAATCTTATTAGCATATTTTTATACAATAATTATGATCATTTACATAAAATGTATGCTGAGTGTCCTCTAACGGGGATACTCCAGGTATTATTATGACACCGGAATTGTTTAATGCAGAAGGCATTTCATCATCATCATTATCATAATCACTGCTTTCACTTTTACTATCACTACCTAATTGAATGATGAAAGGCTCGTCTAAGTATCCATCCCTTTTCGATACTCATTTTCAATATTTTTTACATGATTGCAATGCTTTTGCCATTCATTGACTGTTATTTTGTCAAAAGCTTCTGCAGTCAATGTAGGCATTTCAGAATTCGATCTACCAATATTCTGATCTTCTATAAATTTTTGCATCTGCTTGCTCTTTTTGTTTCACAAGTTTTATTACAAATCACTCCCCGACACCTACAATGGATTTGCAAAAATTTAATTAATAATGGATATTTTAAAATATGTAGGTATTTAAATTTAAAGTGCGAATGGAAGTTTCGTATTTTTTCAGAAGCTGACAACACTAACCTGTAGCAGCAGTACGCGTTCATACAACTTATTGAAGGGTATAATTGGTGCCTGAAGGTGTTTTTCTACATTCATATAATTCAATACTTGTAATATAACGTTCCTCGCATCACTTTTTAAAGGTTTCGGCATTTTTCACAATTAAAAACCACAAAAAGAAAAATAAATACGCGCAACAAACAATCAATGGCAGGAATTCCAGGGAATAACAGCCGATTGACATTTCGAACTGGCGTCGTTAGTTCTACTATTGGCCACCGGGCCAGATAAGTTTGTGGGACTATAGATAATTACACTCATACATATTGACATCCAACTAGGTAGGTCCAACTTGGAAAGGAGGTCAATCGTAGAATCCAACTCGGCTGGGCAGCGTTCGGGAAGCTACGTAACGTAATATCTTCTCGTCCCAAATACCGCAGTGTCTCAAGTCGAAAGTCTTCGACCAGTGTGTGTTGCCAGTGATGACTTATGGAACAGAGACGTGGTCGCTCACTATGGGCCTTATCAGGCGGCTCAAGGTCACCCAAAGAGCTATGGAAAGGGCTATGCTTGGAGTTTCCCTGCGAGATAGAATCAGAAATGCTGAGATCCGCAGGCGAACCAAAGTAACCGACATAGCCAAAAGAATTGCCAAACTCAAGTGGCAGTGGGCAGGGCACATAGCTCGTAGAACTGACGGCCGATGGGGCAGAAAGGTTCTCGAGTGGCGACCACGAACCGGAAGACGCAGCGTGGGCAGGCCTCCTACACGGTGGACCGACGATTTTGTGCGGGTCGCGGGAAGCCGCTAGATGCAGGCAGCGCAGGACGGGCTATTGTGGAGATCCTTGGGGGAGGCCTTTGTCCAGCAGTGGACGTCTTTCGGCTGATATGATGATGATGATGATGATATTGATACACTCAAATATCTGTGGGTGTGGTTGAGAATCGAACCCACCACCTGCGGCGTGAAAAGCAAGTATCTTCCAACCACGCCAACCCAAAGACCTTTGGCTTCCTAGACCAACAGGCCAGTCAACTGAACCAAGTGTAAGATTTATGAGTATACTAGCCTTGCCCCGCGGTTTTACCCGCGTTAATATTTATAAATTACTAAATGTGCCCCGCGATTTTACCCGCGCTAAACTTTATACGTAGCCTATGTGTTAATCTAACGTGTCAGCTAACTCCATACCAAATTTCATTAAAATCGCTCCAGCCGTTTAGACGTGAAGTAGTAACAAACAAACACGCTCACACAGTCACACACTCACAAACTTTATGATATTAATGTGAAGTGTGATTAGTGTGATGTGTTATTCGGATGTATAAGCTGTATTACTACAAAGTTTTATCAAAATCCGTTGGCTAGTTTTTGCGTGAAAGAGTAACAAACACCCATACACCTATCCATACTCACAAACTTTCGCATTTATAATATTATAAAAAAAACTTCGTTTAAAAAAACCGACTTCAAAAACTAAAAAGTATAAAAAAAATATCTTAATAAAGATTTAATTTAATACGTCTCTTATGCAAACGTAATACCTTTTATATTATTGAAATACTATAATTTGTACGTGCTACCTATTGATAGGTTTGAAGTCGGTGCCAAGCCAAATATAATAGTACACCACAGTCGCCGCGCGTTACTTTCAGCGGGATAGCTTCGAATTTCTACACAAACAACCTCATCGTCTCGAAATATAGTAACATGTTGATGCGTTAATCGTAATTAATAATTTATCTGTTTGTTTTTCAGGGCCACAAATATATTCATATAGACGCATAATATAGATTTATTGTAACTATGTATAGTAACTCATTCAGGTATTAATATTAAATTATTATATAATTATTTTTATGTAACAGTTTCATCTTTTTCGCATTAATTCATATTGTTCTTTAAGTTTATTTACGTACGCTAATCTTGAGTGTAGGAATTTCATCACGAAGTATGAAAGCTGTATGGAATATTATTTTTTATTTAGCTTAAGGCTTGACACCGACTTCAAACCTATCAATAGGTAGCACGTACAAATTATAGTATTTCAATAATATAAAAGGTATTACGTTTGCATAAGAGACGTATTAAATTAAATCTTTATTAAGATATTTTTTTTATACTTTTTAGTTTTTGAAGTCGGTTTTTTTAAACGAAGTTTTTTTATTTGTTACTTTTTAGTGTCTAGCTATGGGTATCATTTTTGAAGACCTATCCATAGATACTTCACATGTATGGTTTGAATTTTTTTTTTTAATTCATTCCTAAGTATGGGGAACACCCAAAATTTATTGTTTGATTTCTATTTTTGTATGAAAATCTTAATGCGGTTCACGGAATACATCTTTTTACCAAGTTTCGACAGTATAGTTCTTATAGTTTCGGAAAATAGTGGCTGTGACATACGGACGGACGGACAGACAGACATGACAAAACCATAAGGTTTCTGTTTTTTGCCATTTGGCTATAAAACTCTAAAAATGGCAGCTATTCCGCATCAAACTTAAGAAGAATCACGTAAATCGGTTCATAAATGGCAGCGTCATCGGTGAACGTACATAAAAAAATGCGCTTGTGCTAAAAGGTGCGCCTACAAGCGCTCCCAAAAACGAGCTTATACGCGCGTATTAAACGCTAGTCGTCTGAAACTGTTATTAATGTTCACCCGCAGTTAATGAGGCCCTGGGTTCAAATCCTGGGTCGGGCCAAAAGTGATTTTGGGACTTTTCTGTAAAAAGAAAAATTTCTCAGCATCAGCCCGAAGTCTGGGAGTTGGCGGTATTATACCCCCGTGCCTCGGAGAGCACGTAAAGCCGTCGGTCCTGTGCCTGACCTCTTTCCGGTCGTGTCGCTAAGGCGTCCCGTCGGATCATCAGAGTGATGGAATAGAAAGTGCTCCTGTGTTTGCGCACACACTTGAGCACTATAATATGTCTCGCGCAGATGGCCAATCTCTGTTGAGACCGGCCGCCGTGGCCGAATTCGGCTAGGAGGAAATTATAATTAATGTTAATGCCAAGAATCACTTGAACAGTATGAGTCTAGCTAGACTGGCTAAGATTTAAAAACGTCTGTGCCAAAGACAATTACATCTTCCACATAAACAAAAATTTTCATACAAAAATGTCCTAAAATGAAAACTACTGGGCCAAACTATATAAAATTTTTATGGGACCAAATGGCAACTATTTTGCATCAAACTAAAAAAGAATCACGTAAATCGGATCATAAATCACAGAGTAATCGGTGTATATACATAAAAAAAAAATACCGGTAAACTTGAGAACCTCCTCCTTTTGAAGTCGGTTAAAAAGCTAATCCGGTAATGGTTTTGCCCGCGTTGAACTTTATAAATTATGCCCCACGGTTTTACCCACGTTAATCTTTATAAATTATAGCCTTTGTGGTAATCCAGGGTATCAGCTAACTCCGTACCAAATTTTATCAAAATCGCTCCAGCTGTTTAAACGTGAAGAAGTAACAAACATACACACTCACAAACTTGCGCCTTTATAATTAGTGTGATAGCCTATGTGTTATTCGGATACTCATAAAGAATACATTCATTTATCTGAGAAATACAGGATACTTAATTTAAGCTTATCACTATACTAACAAGAATTCACAAAGCCGTATTGAGTGTATTAACAAAGAAAAGTGATTTTATACATTCGATAAAAAATAAAGACAATGTAGGTATTCCGAGAACAAAATATTAGCAATGCCACAACCTAACACTATTGACGCAGGCCTCTAAACTAATCAGGCTAAACTAAACCAATCAGATTTCGTTATTCCCACATTTCTTCTCCGCTTAGCTTCGGTGGAAATGCCCCTCTGCTTTAGTGGAAACCGTACCTTACCCACGAAGCAGTTGCAAATATCTTTATTAGAAAGAAAATTATTTAATAATATTATGTTATTCAAACAAGTGCTGATAAATTTATGTCTAAGTTATTATCATTTTAAATTTTATTTTTCTACGCCATTTTGTAACAACCGGTAATCGGGAAAGACATTACGGTCGCAATGACGTCAAAGCTAGAAATACTCGCTGAATCATAGACACTCAGCAGAATATCGGCCAAACCATTGACAAATATCATTATAGCGACATATTAATCCACGGCGCGTAAGTACGCATTACTGGTCCTGTCAATTTAATGACAGGTAGGTATTCAAATATTATGAAATAATGATTAATGATGATGAAATAAATTCAGCACTTGGGTATTAACATACACTTGTTCTTGTCAAGCTCACAATGCAGTACACAAACATAGTCAAATACAGTATCAAAAAAATTAAGTAGTCTGTCCGTGAGGTCTGTGTATTTTCATCATCACATATACATTTTTATTTTAATCGTTAAATTAATACTAAGAACAAGTTACTAAGATATTATTTTTGAATTTTGTACTTTTATTAACAACATTTATTAATATGAAAATTATAAATAATTGAAAAAAATGAGCAGATGGTTAGCGCTCTCTCAACCAGCAGCTTCATTTAAGCGACTAATACCTAATGGATTATGGACTTTGGGCCACAGCTCAGGAGGTCACTGAAGAAAAATGTAAATAGATGGCTATGCAATAACATACACCGAAACCGCAAAAAAATTGGGTGTAACCTTCGACTCTAATCTTTCTTGGAAGGCACATGTCTCTGAAGTCAGTAGGAAGATTCAGTTTACTCTTCACTCACTGAAACATCTCCACAACTTTCTGCCTTTGAAAACGAAAATCTCTCTTGCTCAAACTCTTCTACAACCCATTCTAGACTACGCTGATTGCTGCTATCTGGATGTCACCGAGGAGCTGTTGAATAAACTTGAGCGCTTGCAAAATCTCTGCATTCGTTTTATATTCGGTCTTAAGAAATATGATCATGTCTCCAATTTTCGCAAGGATCTCAAGTGGCTACCCGTTCGGCTTCGCAGGAATACTCGTATATTGTGTCTCCTCTTCTATATCCTTCACAATCCTTTATCCCCTTCCTACCTACGGGACCGTTTTTCCTATCTTCATTGCTCCGATGCTCCCTGCAGAACCCATCGTCGATCTTTACTCCTAATCCCTCAACATAAAACTGATTTTTACTCCTACTCCTATACGGTTCATGCGGTCAGGTTGTGGAATTCTCTTCCCCCTAACATTCGCCAATGTAAAACAGTTTCTATATTTAAAAATCGTGTCGAAGCACATTATCTCTCTTCCTCATCCTAGTTGTATCTATATGTATATGTATGTGTATATAGATATTTATCTTTGTATTTTATAATTATTTATGTATGCATGTAGTGTATGTATATATGTATTACTAGAAACTACACACGCTATCTTATATTTCTTTTAAATTCTCCTCTCGCGGGTCTGCTGGAAGAAATTTCATTGAAATAAGAAGGAAAGTACCTTTGTAGATATTATTTTCTTTTAAAATTTCTTTTCTGTATTCCATTTCCGTGTGTACATTAATGATTAAAAAGATGGAATTTTAAATGAGGGTGTTATCACCGATCACGGGTTAAGGGGCCAACGCGATCCTCGCCGCTCATACCCTAGCTAACCTGCGGCTTTCTCTAGCTACCTAGGTGGACGAACCGGAGAAGAAAACTACAAAGAAATTGAAAATTACAATTATAAATTAAATACCATGGTGGCGTCCTCGTAAAACACCGTGATAGGTATACCGAAATACAATTTGGCACCTTTGAAAGTCAATTTGGCACTCAGTCCTGTCTTCTCAGCACAGCCCACGTTTCGATCGAATCAAAGGCTTTATTATAGTCCACAAACGCTAAGCATAATGGCTGGTTATACTCATCGCTCTTCTGTGTAACTTGCCGCAGCGTATGTATGTGGTCTATGGTACTGTAGCCTTTTCGGAAACCAGCTTGTTCGGTAGGTTGGAAATCAACAGTAAAACCTGCCCGCGAGACGATTCGTAAAGACTCAAAAACAACATGTAAACATGGTTCAGCAGTGAGATGGGTCTATAATTCTTCAACAGGGTTTAATCACCTTTTTTAGAAAAGCACCATCACACTTTTTACAAGCGTTTGACCTTTGAGTATGACGGAGTTAAATAACTGCTGAAGGGCCCATAGGATCGGTATATTTCCCGCCTTCAGAAGCTGTAACTCCATCATCAACCGGCGCACGGCTCCTTGTTTAATTTAAGTTTTTTGTCAGCCATTCTAATCTCGTTCGGGATATTACGTGTATTTTTTTCCGCTGTAAATATATTTTATCTGTGGGTGACAAAAACAACTCTAAGTCTTTTATTTATGAATATTATATTTAATATTTCTTGAAACATAAGCAATTTTATAAAAAGCCATTGTTATATTTGTTCTGACTAATGCTTTTCAAACATACAATCCGCTCAAAAACGCTCTTTGTACTTTGAACAATTACGTGCAAAATATTGTTTACATTTAATTTTCTTCGTTTGAACTGTAAACACTAAATCGTTATTGTAAACACTTCAAGTTGTTTTCAATCTTCATTTGAACCAAAAACGCGGGAAAACAAATGAGGTCATTCTCGGCAGTCGGTCGCATGTGGATCTTAGTTAAAATCAACCTTATTCGATTGGAATAAATTCGAATTTTGCTTCATATGTGATTAGACATTTTAGGTCACGTTTCGTTCTAGGCGATGTTTTAGAAATGGTAGCCAAATTAGTTACAACTTTACAAATGATTGGTCGTATTTAACACGAGTAAAGTACATAGGTTGGCACGTATTTTAATTTAATTTAATTAGATAGTATATGAAAACTACAGCTATTCCTAGGTGCTGTTTTCCTATACAAACATATACATCAATATTCTGCCTCGGTTTTATGAGTGCACCTATATATTTATACCTACTATTTCCATCCTGCCCGAACCCCATAAGGGTGCCCTCGGGTATTAGTCGCTTAAATTAAGCTACTGGTTGAGAGCCTTTTGCGCTAGCCAATTCTTTAATTTGAATATACTATTGCTAAATTTAACAATAATAGCGTAGTTACTTGCTATTTATTATTTATTTAAGGATTTAATAAAAATTTATGTTACGAACTAAACAGACCCATTCAAAATATTTTGTTGCTTTAGATACTATATTAAACTTATGTTTATGTATTGCATTGTGAGCTTGACAAGTGCAAGTGTATGTAAATACCCAAGTAGTTCATTCATAAATTTCATTATTTCATCAAATTCTAGTGACCTGTAACACGGGTTTTTTATTAAACCTACCACGGGCACCAGCTCTCATAATGTAGATTCGACTTAGTTTATATCTCATTTTAGCAATGACTGACTGTCTGACACTGACAATGACATAATGAGGGTGACCAACACATGCGAATACTGCACTAAAAGCTACTTAACAATAAATATTAAATTACGTACTTTAGATTAGTGTTTATTTTACTAAATCAATGCAGTATTAAAGAAGTTATGACTGTGAGAAGATTGGAGCACTTTTAAATTTCCAAGATATCGCGCGCTTGATGCGTGACGTCAGCTATCGGCTCGGTGCCGGTCGCTCCGTGCGCTATATGAAATATTGAAGTGAAGACGCGCGCGCTGTACTTGTATCATAGCTTTATTTATTAATTTGTTATTATTGTATTACACCAACCTGTTAAATACCTTGTGAGTTACATATATCTGCACCCTGGAAGAGGGTTACATGGGAGGAAGATTTCCTTACACGACTGACAAACTTTGATTGACTTTAGCATGCGGCGTCAAGAATCCAAAGTTTCTTAATCTACAATACAAACATACATACATACATAGACTCACGCCTGTTTCCCAGAGGGGTAGGCAGAGACAACGGATTTCCATTTGTCACGATCTTTGCATACTTCTTTTGCCTCGATTACTGTCATTATATTCTTCATACATGTTCGCCGGTTTAGGGTACTTCTGACATGCCCTTTCTTGAGGGCGTCTCCGATTTGGTCAGAGAATGTTCGACGTGGTCTTCCCCTTCCGTTTGTCCCATTCACACAGGCCAGGTATACTTCTTTTGTCAATCTTCTTTCATTCATCCTTTCTAAATGGCCAAACCATCTCAGTATGCCTTTTTCAATCTTTGTGACTACATCCTCTTTCACACCACAACGCTCTCTTACATCAGTATTTCGAATTCTGTCTCTCTCATTTCCACTGCATTTATTTTACTTTCATTCTTTTTCTGCCATACCCAACTTTCACTTCCATACATTAAAGTTGGCACTAACACTCCATCGTGCACGGCTAGTCGAGCCTTCTTTGATACTTGCCGGCTACTCATAAAGGCGTGTAGTGCTCCATTCACTCTGTTCCCCGCATTTACTCTTCTAACAATATCTTTTTCATAATATTTCCCATCTCTCGTAAATAAAGTTCCCAAATATACAAACTCATTCACCTGTTCGACTTTCTCTCCTCCAATCACAATATCACACGCTGTCGTGTATTCATCCCTCTCAAATACCATTACTTTCGTCTTACCTACATTCATTTTCATCCCTTTCCTTTCAAAAGATTCATGCATACTTGTTACCACGCCACCTGCAACTCCTCCGCCGATGATGCAAGTAAAACTTGATCATCAGCGTAAAGCAGACATTTGATGAGTAACTCATTCATCCTTACACCGCATTCACTTTCTTTCAAATCTTTTAAACAGCTATACATGAATAGGTTAAACAACCACGGTGACGCTACACATCCCTGTCTAACACCCTTTTGGATGCTAAACCACTCGGTGTATGACCCGTTAATCCTCACGCAAGCTCTGGAATCCCTATAAAGAGATTTCAGTGCTTGAACAAGGTTGTCGTTCAACCCATATATGGACAGTACCGACCATAGTTCACTCCTCAACACTCTATCGTAGGCCTTTTCTAAGTCTACGAAGGCACAGTAAACCTTTTGGTTTTTGCCCAAAAACTTCTCTACTATGCTTCGCAGAGAAAAGACCTGATCCGTGCATCCCATTCCTTTCCGAAAACCCGCCTGTGCATCCCATATTTTCGCATCGGTTTCTTTCACAACTCTTTCAACCAATACTTTTGCATACAACTTACCAACGACGCTGAGCAGACTAATGCCCCTATAGTTTTTACAGTCTTGCCGTGAGCCTTTCCCTTTGTAAAGAGGTACGATGACAGCCTTGCACCAATCACTTGGCACTTGGCCGGTGGTATAGCATAAATTGAAAAGGCTGCACAGCTGACTCGCTATGACGCCATGTCCAGCCTTCAGCATCTCTGAAGTTATCCTGTCATACCCTGGTGACTTACCTGATTTCATACCCTTAATAGCTTTCACAATCTCATCCATACCAATGTCATCTTTACATTTGTTCTTGTCTATACTTAGTGAACTACGTTCACTCTCTGTTACACCTCTTTCATACAAACTTTCAAAATACTCCTTCCAACGTTTTAACACGCATTCTTCCCCTTTCACTATATTTCCATCTTGGTCTCGTATGGATTTCAGTTCTGAGGTTTGAGTTATGCCTCTTACTGATCTAACGGATTTCCAGAAAAACTTAATGTTCGTCTGAAAATCCTTAGACAACCTTCTATCAAAATTATCCTTTTGTTCATTTTTCTTTTCGTTCACCACATCCTTTACAATTCCTTTCACTTTCCTATAATCATTCCAGGCCCTTTCTATATCCTCATTCGTCGCCTTATGCATTCGTTCGTTTGCTCTGGTGGCTAGCCAGTCTAACCACGCTTTCTTCTTTTCACATACAACTTTTTGTACACTTTTATCACACCAAATATTCTTCATCTTTCTTCATCTTCTTCTCTTTATTACACCACATACTTCACCAGCTACACTCACCACACCTTTGACTACCTTCCATAGCTCTTCTACTTCTCTTATGTCTTCAGATCCCTCAAACTTCTCAACCAACTTACTTTTGTACTCATCTGCCACTTCTTCCTCTTGCAGTTCCTCTACTTTTATTCTCTCTAGTACACTTTTAGTCTCAGGGATTCGGTGGCGCCATCCTTTGAATAGACCACTTATTTGGCTCATTACCAGAAAGTGGTCTGTATGGATTGCGGTCCCACGATAGACTCTTGTGTCTAGAACATTCTTTCTCAGTCTTTCATCTACAATCACGAAGTCAGTCATACTCTTTCTCACATTTTTCCTCTCTCGTGTAAACGTATGGATTCTTTTATGTTCAAACATAGTATTTGTAACACAAAGACCCCATTCCAAACATATCTCAAGCAGACTGTACCCATTCTCATTCTCACTCTCGTCACCGAATTGACCTAGTACTCTTTCAAAACCATCACGTTTTACCCCAACCCATCCATTAAATTAAATTTACAATAATAATATTAATAATGCTCTCGACTTAGTTACTTACTTATTTTTTTGTTTTCAGTAGTTTTTTATTAAATCTAATAAAGAACTAAATAAACTAATATAAAATAAAAATATAAGTAGGTACATTTTTATATTTTTATATAATTCCAAATTTTAATGCCTTTATAGACGACCAAAATAAGACCAAACGGCAGAGGATAAACTTACTCAGTGTAAATCTTCAAAAGTGTTAACGATATGTCTAGTATTTAGGATTAAATGAGAAATAAATCTGTTATATTTCTAGAAAAGAATAAAACTATTATATTTCTAGCAAAATGTTTGTAAAATTTTGTACACCATCTCCAAGTATACTTACGTAGTTACGTACGTAGGTAAGTACTATACTCAGCGGCACGCTAGCAGCTGTAGATTAATACCACTGTCATTCTTAACGTTTTTTTTTTCAAAGACAATAATAATACTATAATACTTTACAAACATATAATAGACGGACACAAATAACATCCAGACTCTGAACAACTATTTACGGGTTACACAAATAGTTGTCCGGTGCGGGAATCAAACCTCGGACACACAGCGGCGATTGTCTTAGCCGCTGCGCCACACTTGCAGTCAATTTTACTTCACTTATATTCAACATACCTATTTTTGCTTATTAATTAGTATTAGTGGTTAAAGTCAAAGGTAGATAATAATAAGAAATATTGTAGTAGGTAAAATATTTCGTGGTTATTATATATTATATATTTTTTCCAAATATTCCATGTTTAGTTAATCTAGGTCAGTATTAGGTTAGGTAAAATTCACCTATTCTCATTAAAAAAATACGACATGGTTGGTTTATATATTTATTATAACATCCTTGATGTCAAGGTTCCTGATAGATAATAACAATATTAATGTCTCTTATTTAGAAGAATCAATAAACTATTTGTTATAAGATTAATTTGTAAAATCCTTAAATGACAAAGGTACTTAGGTAAACTTAAAAGTTTATCTACCTTTTGTCAGAAGTTGATTATAAAATGCACCAATAGATAACGTAGTGATTTATGAGAAAAGTATAAATTAATAGTTATTGACATCAAAATAATATTCACAACAAAATGCAATAGTTTTCAGTCCTATTGAATCCCGTCTGCGTATTGCGGTCATTCAGTTCTTCCTTATCATAGGATTTTTAGGTATACTAAAACACTTTTTGAGTGTGTTAACATTTGAATTAAAACTCTTGGGCACTGCACAGCATTTTCTAATAATTTTCTCGTAATAAAATCGCAAGTACGAGCCACCAGCAGCGGTGATTAAATGAATAGTACCTAGATTTGTACTCGCAAAGCGGCCGGCGCGCTGCGTGAGGGGCTACGTGACGTCACAGCGCGATCAAACGCCGCTTGCGTTTTGAAATAATATCGCTCGAAAATGCGTACTTTGATTGCTATTATCTCAGTTGTCTTTGGGAATATAAAAAAAGTAAAAATGCAGATGTTCTTGTATTTTCTTCTAGATTACTTTCGCATACCCAGAATAAAACATTGGCCAGGCTCATTGTCAATACTTTATGAAAGAAATTAATGTATTTTTTTTATTAAGTACCTATTATTTATTATCAGTGCCGTTGTTTTGTGAAGCCTATTTCAAACTGCCGAACTGAACTGAACAACCGTTTTGAACAACATTTACTTGGGACGTAATTAAGCATTCCCATCGACAAGAAATATGTTTTATAAATCGGTTTTCTAATAGCGTAGAAATCGCATAAAAAATAACAAAATAAGTTGTTAAAGTCCAAAAGGGTCAAGGGCATAAACAATTTACTTGACATGAAACTTTTTTTATCTTATCCGGGATATACTTACGAGTATAAGCGCCATCTAGCCGAAACTAAGCAAAGCTTGCACTATAGAGACGATAATTGTATCGTCTCCATAGTCCAAGCTTTGCTTAGTTTATATTTATATACTTTTGTGTTTTGTGAATAGAAATATTTATAGGTATACTTTTAATTTTGTAAATATATAAATACAATACACACAGAATTAACCCAGATCAAAATAAATAGAACACAAATATTTGCCTTGTGTGAGGATCAAACCCGCAACCTATGGATGTGATGTCAGGTTCACTACTGAGTCACCGCGGCGCGGCACAACCATGGAGCTATTACAAAGCTCCATGGGCACAACACACTGCCTCGCCGATGGACTATCGGCGAGGCGCGGTCCATTTCGGCGAGCCGGGGCTAGATTGGCCAAAAGTTCTCCTTCATTTAGGTAGGAGTGAATAATGCAGACCAACAATATTGGCGACGACTAACCTGAAGACGCAGCGGGCATACAAGATGATACCGATAATCTTGCTGGAAACTGCTGGATTCGGATAGCGCAAGGCAGTTTTGGACATCTTGGTGTGGGGGAGGCCTTTAAATTATTAAAGGCCTCCCCCACACCTCTGACGTTTACTCTATCTCTTTAAGCATCATTCTATGTAATTGTGGATTTATGTGTAGATGAGATGGAAAAATAGTACATGGCATTTTGATATCTAATAAAAATATTATTTATGGAAAAATAGTACTTGGCATTTTGATATCTAATAAAAAATGATATCAAAATGCCAAGTACTATTTTCCATCTCATCTACACATAAATTCACAATTACATAGAATGATGCTTAAAGAGATAGAGTGAACGTCAGAATATATGATACTATTAACTGTGTTACAGACACTGGCGCCTTTGTCCAGCAATGGACGTATTTCAGGTGATATGATAATGATGATGATGGCCTTTGTCTCGCAAAGAACGTCTTTCGGCTGATATGATGATTTAAATGAGCCTTTACATTGGTATATTCGTTTGCGAGTTAAGACGCCACAGATAGAGTATCATAATAAAGATATAGTAACATATTTTTTCTGTTTATTGACAACCATTGAACAGTCAATATTCCAGCCGCAAAACAAGAATATTTACGACGAGACTATTACAAAATTCTAATAGCGTAGTTTAGCGCGCCATTTTGGATTCGCGCCAAATCTTGTAACATTATCGAGTGCTGGGTTATCGTTTATTGGCTGTATGAGTTAATGCCTGTGCCTGTTGATGTCAAGGTTTATTTCAATATTAACGAAAAGCTGGGAAAAGGGGCATAGACTATCGAAAATTCTGTAGATCGTAAGGTTAAATTGCGGAATAGCACTAGTCATTTGACAGAGCTTTTTTACGGATCCAGACTTTATAAACAAATGTAGCCAAGAAATATAAATATCCGCCTATTCCAATCACCATATTTTTTAAGTTGGGATTAGGAATGGAATTATTATGTTTTGGATTTTAAGTACTATGTACAGAAATGTATAATTTTAAAATACATAAAGAGGAAATTATTTTACAGCATTTTGTTAATACTTAAGTATTTTCTTGTACTTACTAAAAATATAAAAAAACGTTTGAAATGTAAAAAAATTTGAGCCGTCACGGGACGCCTGGCAGATGTGAAACATCGACATTATTTTTTTAAATTAATATGCAGAAAAGAACCTATTTTGATATGAACTAAATATGTCATAATGATAAAATAAAATATTACGATTAATAATCGCACAGTCGATTGCTTTGTTTCAGTACAAAAATAAAAAAAAGAAACTTGTGTGTACTTATGTACACGCGTTAGAAGTTATACTTCTTAATATACAACTTGAACATAGTTATAAATTTTCATACCACCTAGAACTAACTTCATGCTGTTAAATTTTTTGGTGTCGGTGTGCGTGCGCATCGTAAAAATTCACTCTCATCATTTTTCTCCATCGCGCCAAAAGAAGTAGGTATAACTTCAAAAACGTGGCGACGCGTCGCTCCCCCAGAAATCTTTTTTACGTGCGGCTATAGATGTTTCACATCAAAAAAACAAAAATTTAATATTTTCCTTTGCCTCTATTTAAATTTGGAAGGTGACGAATGCGAGAAAAAATAGCTTCGTTTATCTATTGTAAAATTGACGTTATAAATCCTTTGCCACCATTTATTCTTTTATTATAATAAAACTATTGACGACATTGTCGTAATGTATGCTGAACGAGAATATTAACAGTATCATATATTATTTTTTTGGAAATTATTACATAATGGAATTAACTTGTTCGTTTAGTATATTTATATCTTTACGTTTTGACGCAAGGTTCTATAGTCATATTCTTCTCTGCATCACTTAACATTGACAGATAGAGAATGTTATTGGCATGAAGTCCGGCAACCTAGTACATTGATTTGTTAGAATTAAATAGAAATAATAATGCTTCAATTACCATAGGAGAAATTCCCTGCTTCACCAGACATCGAACGCTAGTCTTTAATTTATAGTAATAATATTCTGGGACATTATTAGAGACATAACAAACTTGAAATGTTATTAAATAAATTATCTCCAAAAGAAATAAAAAATAAATATTAGTTGGTGATTTAAATATTATTAATATAATACAACAAAGTGCAACAAATAGAAAATAAACCGCTATTTAAATACCACGTCGAATATATAGGGTTGCCAATATTTTCAAGATCTAATAAGGGACTTATTAGTGGCAAATAAATAAAATACTAATAATGAGGACAGTACGTGATACTTAAATACGGTGACAGTTCCGTATACCTACAGTAAAAGCTATACGTTGCGTAAATATGCCGCCAATACAGAGAATTTATATGGGATTATGGGATACGTCCCTATGTTCTTTAAAATGGTCGTAGAGAGCGTCTTTTCACCCATTTTAAAAATGTAAACGACCAAGCATTTCTACTTTAACTTTAAGCAGTAACTCAGATATTTTTCGCGTCTTAATTTGTTTTTTTTTGTCAGTATTATAAATTAAGAAGACAGTGGCATACATTTAGACATAATTGTAAAAAGGTCTATTTTAAAGTTTTGTTCGTCCATTTGGCACAAACTATTGGAACTTATTCTTTGTTTACAAATGATATTGGATTGGATACCTATTGGAGTCCTTTTTATTAATATGTATGTACAGATGTACCGATTAGATATGCGAACAAAGAAATTTTTAGCCGCGAATAAAGGAATTGGGTTGCAATTTTAGAGTCCGCGAATGGTACCGCGCGCAATTAAAATGGTTACCAATTCGCCAGCGCAGAAACTTACGTGTTCTGACTACTCTATACACTTTACTAGATTCCGTTTCTTCTCCTTCACATCTATCTTTTCAATTTCAATACCTTCATTTAAACACAACAAAAATCTGCGTTCTACACTGTCCTTCACACCGCTCTGATTTCATCCACTCTTCTTTTCTTATACAATCCATTCTCCTCTGCAATGATTTTCCACCAGAAATCAGAATGGCTAAAAGTCGTTATTCCTTCAAAAAGAAAACTCGGGAGCATATAACCCAAAAGATATTGGCAGAATCATCACATTAGTATTATTTTATTTATTTTTATGTATAATATATATGGATATATATTAGTATATTATAATATAGGTATTGTTTTTATGTAATTGTATGAAGTATCTACATTTTTACTCTCAGTCTTACTCTTTAAGCTCTTAGTGCACCTACCATGTAATCTCTGCATCACCCCAAGGTTGACTGGCAAAGAATAACTTCGGCATTAAGTCCACCTTTGTACATTGTTGTGCATAAAGTTTAAAATAAATAAAAGAAAAAATAAAATGGTGAAAACGCGAATGAAGGAAGCGCGAATACGGAGCTTTTACTGTATACGAGACGAATGGCAACCCTACGTATGCATGACGCCCACGAGTCAGCGGCATTATTATTTTTGGCTATACATCTCTTTATTCTATTTCTTATTATTGTTTGACCTTGGAATGTTACATTTCTAATTCTTATTTCCTTTCTCTTCTCTCTATATTCAAATCTATACGGAATACAGACTTTTTATTAATTTACTTAGACATCGATTCGATAATCGAAAGTTTTAAGTAAAATTTAAGGAGGATTCACGTTTAGGCATAGTTTAAAAATATAAACAAATATCTTGAGACAACTAACACACTGCCATCCGATCCCAAACTAGGCAGCTCTACTATGGCAACCACTGCTACACATACTTATATATTTCTAAATACATACATCACCAGCATCATCATAGCAGCCGAAAGACGAGCCCTGCGACCCTTGCAAAATCGTAGTCCACCTTGTAGGAGGCCTGCCCACGCTGCGTCTTCCGGTTCGTGGTCGCCACTCGAGAACCTTTCTGCCCCAACGGCCGTCAGTTCTACGATCTATGTGCCCCGCCCACTGCCTTTTCAATTTGGCAATTCTTTATCTACATGTTCTAAATAGATAAATTACACCTTAACATTATTTAACATTTTGATGTGCTGCACGTTGTTCAGTTTGAAAGGCAAATTAACATCCTCAATTTATTATAGTATTTCTTGAGAAAGTTTGTGAGTATGGATGTATGGATGTTTGTTACCCTGTTACGCAAAAATTACCGAACGGATTTTGATGAAACCATATAGTAATATAGCTTATTTGTCCGAATAATAGATAGGCTATAATTTATAAAGTTTAATGCGGGTAAAGCCGCGAGGCATAGCTAATCTTACATACAATCTTTCACCAAATATAAAAAAGGGGGGACTTAGACCACACTACTTATTTGCTTGAAGACTACGATAATCCAAAAAATTGTACAGCCGTTTAAGAGGAATTTGAAGACATTGATACGTATAAAATAATTATATACATAAAAATAATAGTAATAAATTACAATCATGCCACCTTCCAACATCGCACCTCTCGCCACAAACAGGAAGTTCATTCTCACATCCTTGAACCTATTCGATCACATACTGTTCGCTTTCAGCGAAACTTCCTCCTAAGTACGTTGAGGTTGTGGAATGAACTTCCCGTTACGGTTTTCTCAAGAGACTGCAGCATAGGACCCTACAAAAAAGAAGTTTTATGGTTTCTAAAAGGTCCACAATTACCGGTACTGCACTACCCGCAACCAGTAGATACTATAAAAGTCAAAGTCAAAGGTACTTTATTCCGTAAAAAATTTACATTTATGTGGAATCGTCATATTTTTTTACCCTACCGTACAATGCATGACGTGGCAGCTACTGAGAAACACTGCCAGAAAACTCAGTAGGAATCCTTTTTTAAAATAAAATATACTTAAGATTAATTACAATCATGTGTGTTGACTCAGAACAACTCAATCCCAAGCACTTTTATCACTTAAATAATCAGAAATTTTGTGATATGCCCTGCTACACAATTTGGCTTTAATCATTCTTTTAAACTAATTCGTAGACAATCTATACATCTATACAAATAAATAAAATTGGAGTGTCTGTTTGTAATATTGAAATAACCGGTTTTTACTACATAAATATGAATATATATACGGTACATACACCAAAATAACATTTTTTACAATTTTTGTCTGTCTGTCTGTCTGTTTGTTCCGGCTAATTTCTGAAACGGCTGGACCGATTTTGACGGGACTTTTATTGGCGGGTAGCTGATGTAATAAGGAGTAACTTAGGCTACTTTTATTTTTGTAAAAATATTTATTTTAGAAAAAAAAAACAAAATAAACTAATTAACACGCGGACGAAGTCGCGGGCACAGCTAGTTCTCTAATATCATTGGGAAGTTTGTTATAAAATCTTATTAATATATATCTATTTTATGCACCCACAACAGACAGACAGAAGTAAAACTTCTTTACGAACGTTTGACTTGGGGAGTAGGATGGTGAATATGTGACTATTACGTATTATATTTTGGCCTAGCTGTGCCCGCGACTTCATCCGCGTGTTAATTAATTTATTTTGTTTTTTTGAAGTTATACTTCTTTTGGCGCGATGGAGAAAAATGATGAGAGTGAATTGTTACGATGCGCGCGCACACCGACAACAAAAAATTTAACAGCATGAAGTTAGTTCTAGGTGGTATGAAAATTGATAACTATGTTCAAGTTGTATATTAAGAAGTATAACTTCTAACGCGTGTACATAAGTACACACAAGTTTTTTTTGTTTTATAGTAAAATAAATGACATTTTCTAAAATAAAAGTAGCCTAAGTTACTCCTTAGTACATCAGCTACCTGCCAATAAAAGTCCCGTCAAAATCGGTCCAGCCATTTCAGAAATTAGGCGGAACAGACAGACAGACAGACAGACAAAAATTGTAAAAACAATAATTTTGGTGTATGTACCGTATATATATTCATATTAATGTAGTAAAAACCGGTTATTTCAATATTACAAACAGACCCTCTAATTTTATTTATTTGTATAGATGTACTAGCTATGCCCCGCGATGTTACCCGCGTTAAATTATATAAATTTTCTTTGCTATAAACCTCACGGAGCCCGAGACCTTTCCAACGAATGCAAAACCGTGGAAATCGGTTCGTGCGTTCTCAAGTTATAGCGTCAGGATGGAAAACCCGACTTATTTTTATATAGTAGAAGATAGATTAGTACGATGTAACTTATCTGTGACTTTTCTGTGGCTCATCGTACATGGGGAATATCCACAGAAAAGTTCTGCAATACCTGTGGCGAAGAAATTGGTACGGCTAGGTATGCTAGGTTGTAGGGTGCTCCTAGATAGGGGTCATTACTCACGATGCCATGACAAGGTATTCTTACTTATATTAGGAAATCATACGTGAAGATGTGAGTCTCTCGGTCGCCAGGGCAAACAACGGATTGACAACAAATATAAGACACGTGGACTTTGTTAAGGAAGGCTTAGTAAAGAAATCCACACAAAAGCCTTATTCAATCGTAAGTAATAATATAATAATAATAATAAGTTGTCAAGACGAGGAACTATCGGAAGCACATTTCAAGGACGGTACCATCGATATTTGTCGGGCGTGTCACCGTCCCGGAGAGTCTATCAGACACATTGTTTCCGGTTGTTCCTATCTTGCCAACAGCGAGTACTTGCACAGGCATAATCAAGTTGCCAGGATAATCCACCAGCAGCTTGCTCTTCGGTATGGTCTTGTAGACTCCGAAGTGCCGTATTACAAGTACGTACCGGAACCAGTTCTAGAAAACGGCTGTGCCAAGCTCTACTGGGACCGCTCTATCATTACGGACAGGACTATTGTTGCCAATAAGCCTGATATCGTTTTGGTAGACCGGTTGGAGCACCGAGCATTTATTGTTGATATCACTGTCCCATTTGACGATAACCTCGTAAAAGCCGAGAATGACAAGTTGTCAAAGTATTTAGATTTGGCTTACGAGGTTACCGCCATGTGGGATGTGAACTCAACAATAATTGTCCCAATAGTCGTCTCCGTAAACGGTCTCATAACAAAGAGCCTCGACCAACATCTTAAGAGGCTCTCACTAGATCACTGGGTCAAGGGCCGGATACAGAAGGCGGCAATTATGGGAACGGCACGCATCGTTAGGAGGTTTCTCACTCTGTCGCCCTGACCATCGGCGGCCTAGGACGCATAACCACGCCGCCGGGGGAGCTCTGTTTTTTACGTATTTATTTGTGTATTATTGTTTTATATATCGATTTTATAAGAATAAATATGTATTAAATATGAAAATAAATAAATGAGTTGGAATAATAATAATATCTGGGGACAATGTCACACAGATCATTCTAGCCCCAAACTAAGCAAAGCTTGTACTATGGGTACCAGGCGACGATATACATAATTATATAGATAGTTAAATACTTATATACATAGAAAACATCCATGACTCAGAAACAAATATTCATGCTCATCACACAAATATTTGCACTTACCGGGATTCGAACCCAGGATCACCAGCTTCGTAGGCAGGATCACTACCAACTAAGCTACGGTGGCCGTCAAGTAATGCAAATGATTGGAGTATACCTATTGATGGACACGTATGAAACACACATTACAAACTCCCAGAGGATATTGGTGCTTCGCCATCTAGACCGGACATATTCCTTTACTCACGAAAACTAAAACGCGTCGTGCTCATAGAGCTTACCGTACCGAGGGAAACCAACATCTCTTAAGATCACGCGTTCAAGACAAACAAGTATTACGACTTGGAAGTGGGTGCAAGGGGTATACCAGCAAAATCCCTCTATAATCTATTAAAAGACCTAACTTCCGTAAGTTCTATATTAGAAAGAGTATCCAAAGCGGCATTGTTAGGATCATACCAAATTTGGCTGGGAAGAAAGACGGAAGAACACTGAGAGACAGAGAAGGTGAGCGTTGATGCATCACAGGGGCCTTAAACCAACATCTGAGTCGGCAGTCTCAGAGTCTGTTGAGTGTTCCGTCCTCTACCACGCGATGAACCCAGTTTCCGCAAGGTGAATCCATGGGATGCGAAGAATTAGGTCTTTTGGAATAAATTATTATTCTGTTAAAATATTGAAGGAAGTATTTATTCAATAGTAAATAATTAAAATAAATAAAACGAAATTATAAGCTAAAAATTAGATAAACTACAGATACACTATTTACCCTAAAAGGCGTCCAATAATCCCTCCGCATCGCTTATGGGAAAAGTGCCCAGAAGGCTGGCCGCATTGCCACGCTGGATGGCAATGCTGATCCTCTGACCCAAGAATAGACCAGCCCTCTGATCATGGGAAGCGTCGATCAAACGTTTAGCTATTTCTCGAAATATTAAATGTGCGCTTGGGCCCCATGGTCCTAAGGTTTCTACCCCAAACGGCTCAAAAACAAAATTTTGCAGCCAAATTTGTGTATTTGCGCCGTTTAAGGGTTTCCGCCAAAGCAGCAGCAGCGCCTGCAGAATCCGACGTATGGGGAAGATGGGAGGGCGCAAGTGAGTCGACGCATGTTGCGTCCCACACCAGGGGCCTACCCATCTTCCACGGAACCAAAGACATACCATCGGATCTCTTTCCATCATCACGTGCCAAGCCACTTGGTTCTAGAACCGCTGGGACGTCAACGTTATTGAAGTAAAATTAAGAGCGTTGCGAAAAGTGTGATCGACGAGGCGAACAGAAGTAGAAAGGGAGACATAAGTTAGTTAAGATAGAAAGAGAGATTATGAGTTACGTTTCGTATATTACTGTAGCCACATTTTCTTTCTCTCTTTTTCTCTGCAACGCTTTAATGATGCCCTTGGTGTTGCAAGCGTTCATAGGGTACGGTAAAAACGAAAAAGAAAGAGTATTGATAGTCACCGCCGTCATGAAACAGCAAAGATCTTGTAAACATAAATGTTGTTTATATACATTTAATATTAATAGCGAGAACAGGTGCCACCGTCCAAGATATTTATGCACACGACATGATATTTCTCACCTAAGCGATGACCATTAACAATTTGTTGAAAATCCCACATTTCATCCTCGTTTTTGAAGTAATGACAAATTGCGAACACACTCACACGTGAACTGTTACGTAAATCTATACAAATAAATAAAATTGGAGTGTCTGTTTGTAATATTGAAATAGCCGGATTTTATTACATAAATATGAATATATATACGGTACATACACCAAAATAACATTTTTTACAATTTTTGTCTGTCTGTTTGTTCCGGCTAATCTCTGAAATGGCTGGACCGATTTTGACGGGACTTTTATTGGCAGGTAGCTGATGTAATAAGGAGTAACTTAGGCTACTTATATTTTTGAAAAACAAAATAAACTAATTATCACGCGGACGAAGTCGCGGGCACAGCTAGTATACAATAAATTGCTACGGGAAAGTATTTCATATAGATTTTGTAACAGATAATACATGACAAGGAACTATAGTATATGTTAAACTAGCTATGCCCCGCGGTTTCACCCGCGTTAAAGTAGTTCTAGGAGCTATGTGCCCCGCCCACTGCCACTTCAGTTTTGCAATTCTTCGGGCTATGTCGGTGACTTTGGTTTGCCTGCGGATTTCGACGTATAAGATTCGATCCCGCAGGGAAACTCCGAACATAGCCCTCTCCATTGCTCTTGAGCCTTCTAATAAGGCCCATAGTGAGCGACTACGTGTCTGTCCCGTAAGTCATCCCTGGCAATACACACTGGTCGAAGACTTTCGACTTGAGACACTGCGGTATTTTGGACGAGGAGATGTTACGTAGCTTCCCGAACACTACCCAAATTATTATCTAAATGTGTATTATACAGATATAACTGTCTATTGAGATGATCGTTGGAATGATTTGCATTTAAATAAATCGGTATTGCCACCTGTTAGTCACAATTTCCCACTAATGTAGCAGTATTTGTAAACCTACTACCGATGCCCCGCGGTTTCACTCGCGTCTCAGTGAACTGTATACGAAATACAGCTTTTTTTATTAATTTAATTAGACAGCGATTCGATAATCGAAAGTTTTAAGTAAAATTTAAGGAGGATTCACGTTTAGGCATAGTTTAAAAATATAAACAAATATCTTGGGACAACTAACACACTGCCATCCGATCCCAAACTAGGCAGCTCTACTATGGCAACCAGACAACTGGTACACATACTTATATATTTCTAAATACATACATCACCAGCATCATCATATCAGCCGAAAGACGAGCCCTGTGACCCTTGCAAAATCGTAGTCCACCTTGTAGGAGGCCTGCCCACGCTGCGTCTTCCGGTTCGTGGTCGCCACTCGAGAACCTTTCTGCCCCATCGGCCGTCAGTTCTACGAGCTATGTGCCCCGCCCACTGCCTTTTCTACTTGGCAATTCTTTACCTACATGTTCTAAATAGATAAATTACACCTTAGCATTATTTAACATTTTGATGTGCTGCACGTTGTTCAGTTTGAAAGGCAAATTAACATCCTAAATTTACTATATTATTTCTTGAGAAAGTTTGTGAGTATGAATGTATGGATGTTTGTTACTCTGTCACGCAAAAATTACGGATTTTGATGAAACTATATAGTAATATAGCTTATATGTCCGAATAATAGATAGGCTATAATTTATAAAGTTTAATGCGGGTAAAGCCGCGAGGCATAGCTAATCTTGCATAAAATCTTTCACCAAATATACTTTAGACCATACTACTTATTTGCTTGAAGACTACTATAATCCAAAAAATTGTACAGCCGTTTAAGAGGAATTTGAAGACATTGATACGTATAAAATAATTATATACATAAAAATAATAGTAATAAATTACAATACTGCCACCTTCCA
This sequence comes from Pseudoips prasinana, assembly GCA_951640165.1. Lineage (NCBI taxonomy): Eukaryota > Metazoa > Arthropoda > Insecta > Lepidoptera > Nolidae > Pseudoips > Pseudoips prasinana. The sequence goes on from OX621264.1 coordinate 3,628,617, forward strand.
ACATCGCACCTCTCGCCACGAACACGAAGTTCATCCTCACATCCTCGAACCTTTTCGATCTCGTACTGTGTTCGCTTTCAGCGAAACTTCCTCCTAAGTACGTTGAGGTTGTGGAATGAACTTCCCGTTACGGTTTTCTCAAGACTACAGCATGGCGCCCTTCAAAAAAGGAGTTATACATACATACATACATAGACTCACGCCTGTTTCCCAGAGGGGTAGGCAGAGACAACGGATTTCCATTTGTCACGATCTTTGCACACGTCTTTTCCCTCGATTACTGTCATTATATTCTTCATACATGCTCGCCGGTTTGAGGTACTTCTGACCTGTCCTTTCTTAAGAACGTCTCCGACTTGGTCAGAGAAAGTTCGACGAGGTCTTCCCCTTCCGGTTGTTCCATTCACACAAGCCAGGTATACTTCTTTGGTCAATCTTCTTTCATTCATCCTTTCTAAATGGCCAATCCATCTCAGCATTCCTTTTTCAATCTTTGTGACTACATCCTCTTTCACAACACAACGCTCTCTTACATCAGTATTTCGAATTCTGTCTCTCAAAGTCACACCACACATACTTTTCAGAGCTCTCATTTCCACTGCATTTATTTTACTTTCATTCTTTTTCTGCCATACCCAACTTTCACTTCCATACATTGAAGTTGGCACTAACACTCCATCGTGCACGGCCAGTCGAGCCTAAAAGGAGTTATACGGTTTCTAAAAGGTCCACAATTGCCGGCACTGCACTACCCGCAACCAGTACTATCTATTTTATACACCCACAACAGACATACAGAAATAAAACTTCTTTACGAACGCTTGACTTGGGGAGTAGGATGGTGAATACGTGACTATTACGTATTATATTTTGGACTAGCTGTGCCCGCGACTTCATCCGCGTGTTAATTAGTTTATTTTGTTTTTTTGAAGTTATACTTCTTTTGGCGCGATGGAGAAAAATGATGAGAGTGAATTTTTACGATGCGCGCGCACACCGACACCTAAAAATTTAACAGCATGAAGTTAGTTCTAGGTGGTATGAAAATTGATAACTATGTTCAAGTTGTATATTAAGAAGTATAACTTCTAACGCGTGTACATAAGTACACACAAGTTTTTTTTTTGTTTTATAGTAAAATAAATGACATTCTAAAATAAAAGTAGCCTAAGTTACTCCTCATTACATCAGCTACCTGCCAATAAAAGTCCCGTCAAAATCGGTCCAGCCATTTCAGAGATTAGCCGGGACAAACAGACAGACAAAAATTGTAAAAAAATTAATTTTGGTGTATGTACCGTATATACATTCATATTTATGTAGTAAAAACCGGTTATTTCAATATTACAAACAGACACTCAAATTTTATTTATTTGTATAGATGTACTAGCTGTGCCCCGCGCTGTTACCCGCGTTAAATTATATAAATTTTCTTTGCTATAAACCTCACGGAGCCCGAGACCTTTCCAACGAATGCAAAACCGTGGAAATCGGTTCGTGCGTTCTGGAGTTATAGCGTCAGGAAGGAAAACCCGACTTATTTTTATATAGTAGAAGATAGATTAGTACGATGTAACTTATCTGTGACTTTTCTGTGGCTCATCGTACATGGGGAATATCCACAGAAAAGTCCTGCAATACCTGTGGCGAAAAAATTGGTACGGCTAGGTATTCTAGTAGGTTGTAGGGGGCTACTAGATAGGTGTCATTACTCACGACGCCATGACAGGGTATTCTTACTTATATTAGGAAATCATACGTGAAGATGTGAGTATCTCGGTCGCCAGCGCAAACAAGGGATTGACAACAAATATAAGACAGGCTTTGTTAAGGAAGGCTCAGTAAAGAAAACCACACAAAAGCCTTATTCAATCGTAAGTAATAATATAATAATAATAATAATATCTGGGGACAATGTCACACAGATCATTCTAGCCCCAAACTAAGCAAAGCTTGTACTATGGGTACCAGGCGACGATATACATACTTATATAGATAGATAAATACTTATATACATAGAAAACATCCATGACTCAGAAACAAATATTCATGCTCATCACACAAATATTTGCACTTACCGGGATTCGAACCCAGCTTCGTAGGCAGGATCACTACCAACTAAGCTACGGTGGCCGTCAAGTAATGCAAATGATTGGAGTATACCTATTGATGGACACGTATGAAACACACATTACAAAATCCCAGAGGATATTGGTGCTTCGCCATCTAGACCGGACATATTCCTTTACTCACGAAAACTAAAACGCGTCGTGCTCATAGAGCTTACCGTACCGAGGGAAACCAACATCTCTTAAGATCACGCGTTCAAGACAAACAAGTATTACGACTTGGAAGTGGGTGCAAGGGGTATACCAGCAAAATCCCTCTATAACCTATTAAAAGACCTAACTTCCGTATGTTCCATATTAGAAAGAGTATTCAAAGCGGCATTGTTAGGATCATACCAAATTTGGCTAGGAATAAAGAGGGGGGAACACTGGGACACAGAGAAGGTGAGCGTTGATGCATCACAGGGGCCTTAAACCTACATCTGAGTCGCAAGTCTCAGAGTCTGAAAATGAAAATGAAACAGTCATTTATTCCGTTAAAACATTACATTTGTGTGGAATCGTTAATTTTTTTACCCTACCGTGCAGTGCATGACGTGGCAGCTACTGAGAAACACTGCCAGAAAACTCCGTAGGGATCCTTTTTTAAAATATTTATTTCTTACATAAAATAACATTGTATTTAAATGTGTTAATTTAGAGCGATTCAATCTCAAGTTGTTTTGTCACTTAAATAATCAGAAGTTTTGTAGAAAGCCCTGCTACACAATTTGGCTTTTATAATTCTTTTAAACTTATTCATAGACATTTCTCGGATATACTTAATTGGGAAGTTTGTTATAGAATCTTATACATTGCCCCATAAAAGAGTTACTTACTTTGTGGAGACGGGTGGTATGTAACACAAAGTTATGCTTATATCTAGTATTAATATTATGATTATCACTCCTTTTACAGAAGGAGTCTTTATATTTATACATATAAATTAGATTGTCATATATATACTGACATGCTACAGTCAGAATGTTAATCTCTTTAAACTTCTCTCTCAAAGATTCTCGCGGACCAAGTTTATATATCGCTCTTACAGCTCTTTTTTGCAATACAAATATGGTGTTATTGTCTGCATCGCTACCCCAGAGAAGAATTCCATAGGACATTATAGTATGAAAATAACTGAAATAAACCATTCTAGCTGGATCCACATCAGTAATTGTCTGTTGAACGCGATGGCCCCGTTTTCCGCAAGGTGAATCCATGGGATGCAAAGAATTAGGTCTTTTGTAATAAATTATTATTCTGTTCTATTATTGAAGTAAAATTTATTTAGTCACGTTTGTAAGCTGGTGAGTGCGTGATGAGAGCGTTGCGAAAAGTGTGATCGGCGAGGCGAACAGAAGTAGAAAGGGAGACATAAGTTAGTTAAGATAGAAAGAGAGATTGTGAGTTACGTTTCGTATATTACTGTAGCCACATTTTCCTTCTCTCTTTTTCTCTGCAACGCTTTAATGATGCCCTTGGTGTTGCAAGCGTTCATAGGGTACGGTAAAAACGAAAAAGAAAGAGTAGTCATAGTCACCGCCGTCATCAATATCAAAGAACTTGTAAACATAAATGTTGTTTACATACATTTAATATTAATAGCGAGAACAGGTGCCACCGTCCAAGATATTTATGCACACGACATGATATTTCTCACCTAAGCGATGACCATTAACAATTTGTTGAAATTCCCACATTTCATCCTCGTTTTTGAAGTAATGATAAATTGCGAACACACTCACACGTGAACTGTTACGTAAATATACAGTAAATTGCTGTGGGAAAGTATTTCATATAGATTTTGCAACAGATAATACATGACAAGGAACTATAGTATATATTAAACTAGCTATGCCCCGCGGTTTCACCCGCGTTAAAGTAGTTCTAAGAGCTATGTGCCCCGCCCACTGCCACTTCAATTTTGCAATTCTTCGGGCTATATCGGTGACTTTGGTTCGCCTGCGGATTTCGACATTTAAGATTCGATCCCGCAGGGAAACTCGGAGCATAGCCCTCTCCATTGCTCTTGAGCCTTCTAATAAGGCCCATATCGACTATGCCGTCTCTGTTCCGTAAGTCATCACTGGCAATACACACTGGTCGAAGACTTTCGACTTGAGACACTGCGGTATTTTGGACGAGAATATGTTATGTAGCTTCCCGAACACTGCCCAAATTATTATCTAGATGTGTATACAGATATAACTGTCTATTGAGATGATCAAATAATTCAAAATACGTATGAATACAAATTTCTAGGGTTAATTGTAGACCAACATTGTAACTGGAAGGCTCACATTGACTATATATGCTCTAAGCTCAATAGATTTGTGTTTGCTCTTAAGCGTTTACGACGCACGGCTGGCGAAAAAATTGCTTTGACCGCTTATCATGGATATGTACTCTCAGTTCTTAGATATGGCCTACTTTTGTGGGGTCACTCCACTAATGTCAACAAGGCATTCATTGTGCAAAAGAAATGCCTTAGAGCTGTATTTGGTCTGAACCCGTTAGAGTCATGTAAACCGATATTTAATAAAATGAAGTTACATACATTGACGGGATTATATATCATGCAGGCAGGACTATTTGAGAAGGATCATCCCGAGTTATTCGAGCCAGTCGAAAGTATATCTGTACGCATCTGCAGAGATTCTACCCGATTAAAAATACCTCTACAGAGAAGCACACTTGCCGTCAGAAATAGCCATGGCGCGACATTTAGAATATTTAATAAGATCCCTAAAGACATAAGAATACTGCCACGAAAACAATTTAAAACAAAATTAGGTATATGGCTGCAAACTAAATGCTTCTACAATATGAAAGAAATGACATATATGATATAAGATTATAAATCAAATAGTAAATTATTAATTTATGTTGAATAAGTGAATTTATAATATTTTGAATTCTTGACATTTAATATTATAGTTATATGTTTAAACAATAGAGAATTATTATCCATGCTGTATTATGATTTAATTGTGATGTTTATTAGGATATAGCCTAAATATTTGCATGCCGTTAAATAGGCAAAACATGCTGAACTTTGTATTAAGATGTACCATCCTGTAACCATGTTTTATCGCAAATAAATGATCTTATCTTATCTTATCGTTGGAATGATTTGCATTTAAAAAAATCGGTATTGCCACCTGTTAGTCACAATTTCCCACTAATGTAGCAGTATTTGCATATTATATCTTCACTACCGATGCCCCGCGGTTTCACTCGCGTCTCAGTGAACTGTATACGAAATACAGCTTTTTTTTATTTTTACTTAGACAGCGATTCGATAATCGAAAGTTTTAAGTAAAATTTAAGGAGGATTCACGTTTAGGCATAGTTTAAAAATATAAACAAATATATTGGGACAACTAACACACTGCCATCCGATCCCAAACTAGGTAGCTCTACTATGGCAACCAGACAACTGCTACACATACTTATATATTTCTAAATACATACATCACCAGCATCATCATATCAGTCGGGGGAGTTTTGGCGCCAACGCGGAAAAAGACGCATCAGGGCATTGTTTCATTTTCAAAAACTGGTGTAAATTCAAGTTTTTATGTGTAAATAAGGTGGATTTTTAGACATAACATCATGGACAACGTACACAAGTGGAGGAAAGTGCTATATTGCCGTGAATTGCGATTTTCTGTGTTGAATCTAAAACTCCATATAAGCCTCTAGTAAAGTCTCCACTGCTTTACTGGGGTACGACAAGGACTACGTATGACTTGACTGTGACGGATTTAACTTGACATGACGAAAATAAATGAAATAAAAATATATTTTACGGAAGGCTCATTAGGCCGAAGAAGCCAGAGCCGTTAAACTGAAGAAACAAAAAAAAACATATCAGCCGAAAGACGACCCTTGCGACCCTTGCAAGATCGTAGTCCACCGTGTAGGGGGCCTGCCCACCCTGCGTCTTGCGGTTCGTGGTCGCCACTCGAGAACCTTTCTGCCCCAACGGCCGTCTGTTCTACGAGCTATGTGCCCCGCCCACTGCCTTTTCAACTTGGCAATTCTTTACCGACATGTTCTAAATAGATAAATTACACCTTAACATTATTAAACATTTTGATGTGCTGCACGTTGTTCAGTTTGAAAGGCAAATTATCATCCTCAATTTACTTTATTATTTCTTGAGAAAGTTTGTGAGTATGAATGTATGGATGTTCGTTACCATGTCACGCAAAAATTACGGACTTTGATGAAACCATATAGTAATATAGCTTATATGTCCGAATAATAGATAGGCTATAATTTATAACGTTTAATGCGGGTAAAGCCGCGAGGCACAGTTAATCGTGTATGAAAACTTTCACCAAATTTAAAAAGGGGAATTTAGACCACACTACTTATTTGCTTGAAGTCTACGATAATCCAAAAAATTAAAAGCCGTTTAAGAGAAGCTTCGAGACATTGATACTGTATAAAATAATTATATACATAAAAATAATAGTAATAAATTACAATCATGCCACCTTCCAACATCGCACCTCTCGCCACAAACAGGAAGTTCATTCTCACATCCTTGAACCTATTCGATCACATACTGTTCGCTTTCAGTGAAACTTCCTCCTAAGTACGTTGAGGTTGTGGAATGAACTTCCCGTTACGGTTTTCTCAAGAGACTGCAGCATAGGACCCTTCAAAAAAGAAGTTATAAGGTTTCTAAAAGGTCCACAATTACCGGTACTGCACTACCCGCAACCAGTAGATACTATAAAAGTCAAAGTCAAAGGTACTTTATTCCGTAAAAAATTTACATTTATGTGGAATCGTCATATTTTTTTACCCTACCGTGCAATGCATGACGTGGCAGCTACTGAGAAACACTGCCAGAAAACTCAGTAGGAATCCTTTTTTAAAATAAAATATACTTAAGATTAATTACAATCATGTGTGTTGACTCAGAACAACTCAATCCCAAGCACTTTTATCACTTAAATAATCAGAAATTTTGTGATATGCCCTGCTACACAATTTGGCTTTAATCATTCTTATAAACTAATTCGTAGACAATCTATACATCTATACAAATAAATAAAATTGGAGTGTCTGTTTGTAATATTGAAATAACCGGTTTTTACTACATAAATATGAATATATATACGGTACATACACCAAAATAACATTTTTTACAATTTTTGTCTGTCTGTCTGTCTGTTTGCTAATTTCTGAAACGGCTGGACCGATTTTGACGGGACTTTTATTGGCGGGTAGCTGATGTAATAAGGAGTAACTTAGGCTACTTTTATTTTTGTAAAAATATTTATTTTAGAAAAAAAAAAACAAAATAAACTAATTAACACGCGGACGAAGTCGCGGGCACAGCTAGTTCTCTAATATCATTGGGAAGTTTGTTATAAAATCTTATTAATATATATCTATTTTATGCACCCACAACAGACAGACAGAAGTAAAACTTCTTTACGAACGTTTGACTTGGGGAGTAGGATGGTGAATATGTGACTATTACGTATTATATTTTGGACTAGCTGTGCCCGCGACTTCATCCGCGTGTTAATTAATTTATTTTGTTTTTTTGAAGTTATACTTCTTTTGGCGCGATGGAGAAAAATGATGAGAGTGAATTGTTACGATGCGCGCGCACACCGACAACAAAAAATTTAACAGCATGAAGTTAGTTCTAGGTGGTATGAAAATTGATAACTATGTTCAAGTTGTATATTAAGAAGTATAACTTCTAACGCTTCTAACGCTAAGTTTTTTTTTGTTTTATAGTAAAATAAATGACATTTTCTAAAATAAAAGTAGCCTAAGTTACTCCTTAGTACATCAGCTACCTGCCAATAAAAGTCCCGTCAAAATCGGTCCAGCCATTTCAGAAATTAGGCGGAACAGACAGACAGACAGACAGACAAAAATTGTAAAAACAATAATTTTGGTGTATGTACCGTATATATATTCATATTAATGTAGTAAAAACCGGTTATTTCAATATTACAAACAGACCCTCTAATTTTATTTATTTGTATAGATGTACTAGCTATGCCCCGCGATGTTACCCGCGTTAAATTATATAAATTTTCTTTGCTATAAACCTCACGGAGCCCGAGACCTTTCCAACGAATGCAAAACCGTGGAAATCGGTTCGTGCGTTCTCAAGTTATAGCGTCAGGATGGAAAACCCGACTTATTTTTATATAGTAGAAGATAGATTAGTACGATGTAACTTATCTGTGACTTTTCTGTGGCTCATCGTACATGGGGAATATCCACAGAAAAGTCCTGCAATACCTGTGGCGAAAAAATTGGTACGGCTAGGTATTCTAGTAGGTTGTAGGGGGCTACTAGATAGGTGTCATTACTCACGACGCCATGACAGGGTATTCTTACTTATATTAGGAAATCATACGTGAAGATGTGAGTATCTCGGTCGCCAGCGCAAACAAGGGATTGACAACAAATATAAGACACGTGGACTTTGTTAAGGAAGGCTCAGTAAAGAAATCCACACAAAAGCCTTATTCAATCGTAAGTAATAATAATAATAATATCTGGGGACAATGTCACACAGATCATTCTAGCCCCAAACTAAGCAAAGCTTGTACTATGGGTACCAGGCGACGATATACATACTTATATAGATAGATAAATACTTATATACATGGAAACCATCCATGATTCAGAAACAAATATTCATGCTCATCACACAAATATTTGCACTTACCGGGATTTGAACCCAGGATCACCAGCTTCGTAGGCAGGATCACTACCAACTAAGCTACGGTGGCCGTCAAGTAATGCAAATGATTGGAGTATACCTATTGATGGACACGTATGAAACACACATTACAAAATCCCAGAGGATATTGGTGCTTCGCCATCTAGACCGGACATATTCCTTTACTCACGAAAACTAAAACGCGTCGTGCTCATAGAGCTTACCGTACCGAGGGAAACCAACATCTCTTAAGATCACGCGTTCAAGACAAACAAGTATTACGACTTGGAAGTGGGTGCAAGGGGTATACCAGCAAAATCCCTCTATAATCTATTAAAAGACCTAACTTCCGTAAGTTCTATATTAGAAAGAGTATCCAAAGCGGCATTGTTAGGATCATACCAAATTTGGCTGGGAAGAAAGAGGGAAGAACACTGAGAGACAGAGAAGGTGAGCGTTGATGCATCACAGGGGCCTTAAACCAACATCTGAGTCGGCAGTCTCAGAGTCTGTTGAGTGTTCCGTCCTCTACCACGCGATGAACCCAGTTTCCGCAAGGTGAATCCATGGGATGCGAAGAATTAGGTCTTTTGGAATAAATTATTATTCTGTTAAAATATTGAAGGAAGTATTTATTCAATAGTAAATAATTAAAATAAATAAAACGAAATTATAAGCTAAAAATTAGATAAACTACAGATACACTATTTACCCTAAAAGGCGTCCAATAATCCCTCCGCATCGCTTATGGGAAAAGTGCCCAGAAGGCTGGCCGCATTGCCACGCTGGATGGCAATGCTGATCCTCTGACCCAAGAATAGACCAGCCCTCTGATCATGGGAAGCGTCGATCAAACGTTTAGCTATTTCTCGAAATATTAAATGTGCGCTTGGGCCCCATGGTCCTAAGGTTTCTACCCCAAACGGCTCAAAAACAAAATTTTGCAGCCAAATTTGTGTATTTGCGCCGTTTAAGGGTTTCCGCCAAAGCAGCAGCAGCGCCTGCAGAATCCGACGTATGGGGAAGATGGGAGGGCGCAAGTGAGTCGACGCATGTTGCGTCCCACACCAGGGGCCTACCCATCTTCCACGGAACCAAAGACATACAATCGGGTCTCTTTCCATCATCACGTGCCAAGCCGCTTGGTTCTAGAACCGCTGGGACGTCAACGTTATTGAAGTAAAATTTATTTAATCACGTTTGTAAGCTGAGTGCGTGACGAGAGCGTTGCGAAAAGTGTGATTGACGAGGCGAACAGAAGTAGAAAGGGAGATATAAGTTAGTTAAGATAGAAAGAGAGATTGTGAGTTACGTTTCGTATATTACTGTAGCCACATTTTCTTTCTCTCTTTTTCTCTGCAACGCTTTAATGATGCCCTTGGTGATGCAAGCGTTCATAGGGTACGGTAAAAACGAAAAAAAAAGAGTATTGATAGTCACCGCCGTCATGAAACAGCAAAGATCTTGTAAACATAAATGTTGTTTACATACATGTAATATTAATAGCGAGAACAGGTGCCACCATCCAAGATATTTATGCACACGACATGATATTTCTCACCTAAGCGATGACCATTAACAATTTGTTGAAATTCCCACATTTCATGCTCGTTTTTGAAGTAATGATAAATTGCGAACACACTCACACGTGAACTGTTACGTAAATATACAATAAATTGCTGTGGGAAAGTATTTCATATAGTTTTTGTAACAGATAATACATGACAAGGAACTATAGTATATATTAAACTAGCTATGCCCCGCGGTTTCACCCGCGTTAAAGTAGTTCTAGGAGCTATGTGCCCCGCCCACTGCCACTTCAGTTTTGCAATTCTTCGGGCTATGTCGGTGACTTTGGTTTGCCTGCGGATTTCGACATTTAAGATTCGATCCCGCAGGGAAACTCCGAGCATAGCCTTCTCCATTGCTCGTGAGCCTTCTAATAAGGCCCATAGTGAGCGACTACGTGTCTGTTCCGTAAGTCATCACTGGCAATACACACTGGTCGAAGACTTTCGACTTGATACACTGCGGTATCTGTAACTGACCTCTTTCCGATCGTATCGCTAGTCGTCCCAATGGATAATGAGAGTGATAGAAAACAATAATTAGCAATTTGTCAATTTATTTCTAACTAGCTGTGCCCCGCGGTTTTAACCGCATTAAACTTTATAAATTATCACAGCTCCACCCCCGTAGGTGATAGTGTGATAATATGTACCCTATGTGTTGACCCGACCTCTTAGTAATATTCATGCAAAATTTGAAGTAAATCCATGCAGTACTTTTTGAGTTTAGCCCGGACATACATACAGACTAACAGACAAAAATTCTTAAAACTATATTTTTGGCTTCGATGTCGATTGTAGATCACACCCCAAGTATCCTTTTTAAAAAACATTAAATGTACAGTTTTGACTTTCCTACGATTTTATTATATGTATAGATATTTAGTTGTTTATTAGTCTGTAAGCCTTATGTAAAAAGAAATAAGAAGTGCCCCTGTGTTAGCACCATGGATAGCTCCATGGTTAGCACACACACTTGTGCACTATAATATGTACCTAGCAAGCTGCACCTTGCTAGTCTCCATTGAGACTGGTCACCGTGGCCTAAATTCGACCATGAGATCATAAGTATTATTAAAATCGCTAAGCGAATTCCATTGTTTCGTAATCTGACAGTTCCTCCAGCGATTGACATTTCAAATACTCTTTTATCTTGGCTATGGCATCTATACATATAATAAAATCGTAGGAAAGTCAAAACTGTACATTGAATATTTTTTTTAAAGGATACTTGGGACGTGATGTACCATCGATATCGAAGCCAAAAATATAGTTTTTAGAATTTTTGTCTGTTTGTCTGTATGTATGTCCGGGCTAAACTCAAAAAGTACTGCATGGATTTACTTCAAATTTTGCATGAATATTACTAAGAGGTCGGGTCAACATATAGGCTACATGTTATCACGCTATCACCTACAGGGGAGGAGCTGTGACAATTTATAAAATTTTACGCGGGTAAAACCGCGGGGCACAGCTAGTAAGTATTATTAAAATCGTTAAGCGAATTCCATTGTTTCGTAATCTGACAGTTCTTCTAAAGATTGACATTTCAAATACTCTTTTATCTTGGCTATGGAATAATAAACAAACATACTCTATTTTCAGATGATGCCAGAGGGGCCCGCACTGATCTTCGCAGACGAATTTAAGCAAGTTCTCGATAGATATCTCTTTGGGATCTGCCCACAGAGCTATAAGGTAAAGATATTTATTTGTTTTTTTTTTATAATATCCTGGGATATTATTCACACACGGCCATCTGATCCCAAACTAAGCAGAGCTTGTACTATGGAAACCAGATAACTGATATAGTACATATACCTACTACTTTTCTTTTGTAATTACTTATATAGTTAACTAGCATTGCCCCGCGGTTTTACCCGCGTTAAACTTTATAAATTTTTGTGTTATTCGGATATGGGTATAAGCTATATTACTACAAAGTTTCTTCAAAATCCTTTCGGTAATTTTTGCTTGAAAGAGTAACAAACATCCATACTCACTAACTTTTACATTTATAATATAAGTAGGATTATCTACAATTCCACAGACAAACCAAAAAAACATATACCAAACTATTTACACCATACTCTTTGCGTCGTAGGAAAAAAAGCAATGACTTACTAACCTTGTTTTCGACCTCAGTTTAAATCATTTGTTTAGACATGGATGTCATCGAAATTGACGTATTGACATGTCTTTGATGTACAGACGCCAGCACATCAAGCTACCCCAATCTGTCATATTTCCACAATTGAAAGTGAACCTTATGCTTTTGTGATAAAGTTGAAAATCTATAAAACAAATTTGACAGATTGGGGTAGCGTCTGTACTTTTTACATTTGTATGATATGAGCCCATTCTACAGCCAATTTTAACTTAAAATAGATGCCTAAAGGTACGATTCCGAGCTCCGCTAATCCGACAGCGTTACCAAAACATATTGCGTGCGCTCAAATGGCTAGCAGCTCGGCATGATGTTACAATTACAATGTGACCATAATGCTGATTTTCAGCTACCTACAACAGTGAGTCATAAAGGCAATCTGCTGCTTGCAAATATTGATCGGAGTGTAGTTAGACAGATGTCTATACTTTTATATCGATTTCAATGGGTCCTCCGTGGTCTGTCCGATTTTTAGGGTTCCGTAGTCAAATGGCAAAAAACGGAACCCTTATAGATTCGTCATGTCTGTCTGTCCGTCCGTATGTCACAGCCACTTTATTGCGAAACTATAAGAGCTGCACTGTTGAAATTGGTAAGTAGATGTATTCTGTGAACCGCATTGAGATTTTCACACAAAAATAGAAAAATAATAATAATTTTAGGGGGTCCCCATACATAGAACTGAACGCACTTGGCCGGTTTTTATGAATTCAGATATTTGCACTAACGAGTATGGTCACTATGACTGTGTCAAATTTGAAATATCTAGCTACACACGCTACACATGAGGCGCTACTACCTACCTGGTGTATCCTTTAGTCGCCTGTTACGGCTCCCACAGGTTGGTAGCCCTGTTATTCTTTCTGGGCTGGAAACCACACGGCATGTTGTTAAATTTCTTTTGGTATTTGTGATGTAAAGTGTGCTCCCACATAAAGGAATGATACGGCAGCCCTTCACACTCACTCCCACTGTACTCAATGAGCCACAGTGACTCAATCACCCATTTTACCGGAGTTATCCTAGCTTAATATTATAACATTAAGTCTCTATAATTAAACCTGATATAAGCTAGCTAAATAACTAAATCAAAACTATTACAAATTAAATCATATTTCTAAACGTTCCGTGTACCTCAATATCTATATATTGTATCTAGAAATAATCATGTCTACTACAAACAAGTTCTGACTAGTTACAAGCGCTTTTTTAAAGTCTATTTGATTACAATACTTTTTAATTAATTTATTTTTTACTGTCGCTGATTCTGCCTCCTGCGGTCGAGCTCGGAACAGTGCCTTTACGTAACTATAACTTATATGTCAATTCAAAAATGTTTAGGAATAGAGACATGTGTTTATTTATGTCTACAATTTGTTTGGTTTTAAGATAATTTCAACGATTTGTTTGTAAAAGCTTCATCATTGATCACGTAAAAGCATTTATTTTTTCTAAATCAACAAGTCCACATTAGTAGATAGGTAATTAAGAAAACGGGCTTGGGGGGTGGTTGATAAATGCTTGCTTTGCACGCCACAGGTTGTGGGTTTGATTCCCACCAAGGACAGATATTTGTGAGCATGAACATGTCTGTTGGTTCTGAGTCTGGGTGTAATTATCTATATAAGTATGTATTTACAAAAGAAAAGTAGTATATGCAGCACTTATATCAGTTATCTGGTTTCCTTAGTACAAGCTCTGCTTAGTTTGGGATAAGATGGCCGTGTATAACTATCCCAGGGTATTCAGACGCTCGTTAATTGTGGCTGACTTAGTAATATAGATGGCAATATAAATTTTTAGAGGCAAATAATGCTATTAAAAAGAAGTCTGTTTAATTAGAACCCCTAAATAAAGCTTGAAATTAATATTTATCTTGTCTTTCGATAAATAGTTTTCTATTCACTCTATTTTGACCTGAGCATCTAGCACGAGTTCCTGCAGTTTACTTACTCGATCACACGTACAGTTTCCTCCCATACATTGAGCACCAGCGCCTCTCGCGGAAACTATTAAGTACTAAAACTCTGATGCTCAATGTATGGGACGAAACTGTACGTGTGATCGAGTAAGTAAACTGCAGGAACTCGTGCTAGTGGCACTGTACTTGTTATCACATCGTCTAAACATGAGAAATCACAATATGATCAGACAGTTTCGTTGGCAGATCACGCTGAAGGGCAAGAACTTGACCAGCATCCCGTGTGACCTGGACCTGGAGCAACAGGACCTTGCAGGAAGGTTTGTGGAGCACTGTATTATTGCGGTAGCGTGTTCACCCGCAGAGAACGAGGTCCTGGGTTCAAATCTTGGGTCGAGCCAAAAAATAGAATTTGGTACTTTTCTGTAAAAAGAAAAAATCCTCAGTTGGCTGTATTATACCCCGTGCCTCGGAGAGCACGTAAAGCCGTCGGGCCTGTACCTGACCTCTTTCCGGTCGTGTCGCTAGGCGTCTCATCGGATCATGAGAGTGATGGAATAGCAAGTGCTCCTGTGTTTGCGCACATACTTGTGCACTATAATATGTCCCACGCAGATGAATAATCTCTATTTAGACTGGCCGCCGTGGCCGAAATTCAGCTAGGAGGACATTATTTATTATTCTATTATAACCTTTAAGAAGCGAACCTATTCTTTTCTCAAAGGCCGGCATCGCACTTGCGGCTCCTCTGGTGTTGCTAGTGTCCATGGGCGGCGGTGATCACTTACCATCAGGTGACCAATTTGATCGTTTGCCATCCTATTTTATAAAAAAAATGTATTATACTGTTAGAATTATATCTATTTACAAAACTTCCTGCAGACAGATGAACAAAGGCGGACTTAAAGCCAAGGGCATTCTCTACCACTCAATCTTAGGGTTATGCAGATAAAACTATAGTAGGTGCACTATAAATTTGGTTAGAGGATAAAACAAATTAAATAGCCTTGGTACTAACAAGAGAACAGTACAATATTACAATATATTCTTTACTAGCTGTGTTCTTTACTAGTCCCGCGATTTTACCCGCGTTATACTTTATAAATAATAGCCTATGTGTTAATCCAGGGTGTCAGCTTACTGCATACCAAATTTTATTATAATCGCTCCAGTCGTTTAGACGCGAAGAAGTAACAAACATACACGCTCACACAGTCACACACTTTCGCCTTTATAATATTAGTAGGATACGAGTTAAAGGAGACAGCATCGAATACGTAAGTCAAACTCCTACAATCGGCTTCCATTAATGATCCAAAATCAATTTTCAACGTTGAAGCCCATTAAATGAATGATTTAGTTGTTTTTAATCTTCATCTATTTCAACGCCGATCACGATCACGACGATAGGCGCGCTATAGGTGCCCAGGTCCCCGGATTATGTTATTTGCCACGAAGTACTTTGATCAAATAAGTAACAATGTTGTTTTTTAGGCTGGCAACACTAGCGCTCCGAGCTCACACCGCGGCGCGGTCGGACTGCGCGCGGCTCGGCACCGCACTCGCCAACACGCTCGGCGAGCTGGCTCGTACTGCCGCGAACAGACAAGTTCTTGCTGCAGGTATAAATTAAATCTATATATATAAAATCAATGCCACTTTTCGTTGTAATGTTATAACTCAACAACGCCTTTACCGATTTGGCTAATTTTGGTCTTGAATTATTCGTGGAAGTCTAGGGAAGGTTTGTACGTAGAGAAAATTTTAAAAAGTCTTGAAAAAGTGTTAAATCGTTTTTACTAGCTAGCAATTTTAAATATCTTTTGTTTGAATAGATGAACTTATTAATCATTTTTTTTATTACTATGCCTTATACGTAGCGAAGCACGTACCGGGCCGCTAGTACATAATAATATCCTGGGACATTATTCACAGACGGCCATCTGATCCCAAACTAAGCAGAGCTTGGAAACCAGATTACTGATAATTATACTTCATATATAGGGTTACCAACTATAGATACTCTTTTGAACAGTAATATACTGTTTTTTACTAAATTATCTTCTTACTGTTGAACAAAAATAAAGTATTCAAAATACTGTATACATTTATTTAGTCAGAGGGCGTTCACTGCTCAGTGCAGCGCAGCCACAATTTGTTATATCTAAGTTGTGCGAGAAGCTCTAAAAAATATGTATTTAAAAAATAAATAAATAAAATACTGTTTATAATTCTTCATAGACCTGAATATACTTTATTTCAAGTAAAAAAAAACTGTAAATACATACTTATATATATTACACCCAGACTCGGGAGAAACAGACATATTCATGCACACAAATATTTGTACTGGGTGGGAATCAAACCCGCGGCCTGAGGCGTGGAAGGCAAGCATCTAGCAACCACTTTACTTCAAAGAGAGGTTCTTTGCAGGTTCTCACCCAGTACAGATATTTGTGTGCATGAACATATCTGATTTTCCTGAGTCTGGGTGTAATATATATAAGTATGTATTTACAGCTTTTTTTTAAGTTAGATGTTTGATATCATCTTTCTCACAACTGAAATACTTATTCCGTATATTTTTTCTATTCCAGCAAACAACGAGCAGAAGAAACAGCGCAAGCTATCAAAAAGTCAGAAGATGAAGATTCAAGCGAAGCAGAGGACAGCGCTTGCTGTCAAGAAGAAGGCAGCTGCTGTGGCCGCAGCGGCTGCAGCTAAAGTGGCCTCTTAAATGCAGCAACATTGAGTAATTTCTAGTATAAGCATTGGAGTGACTGTATCAAAGGTGTAATAAAATGATTTCCATAATAATTGTTTTATTTAACTGATTACATTAAGAACCATATAATAAATAATAATAATAAAGCCTCTTTATTCCATAACCCATCATAAATTTTACATTTCTATAGTTTTTTGTATTTTTAGTATCTTATGCTATTAATGTAATGTTAGTGGTTTGTATTTCTGGGGTTATGGATCTCGTTAAGAGTAAAGGCCTCCTCCAGTTTCTTCCATAGCTTTCTGTCTTCACTGCTGCACATCCAGTCTTTTCCTGCGATCTCTATAAGGTCATCAGTCCACCGTTTGCTTGGTCTTCCCACTTTCCTTTTGCCTAGTATTGGTCCTTACCATCTTGTAGTAAATATTCTCCATCTGTTGTCTGTGCATCTTGAAATGTGCCCCAAGAACGATAGCTGCATAATAATGACATTCTAGTTTAATTTCGGTTACGCTGACCAGTCTCAATGGAGACTAGCCATTTGGGCGGGACGTATTTTAGTGCACAAATGTGTGCGCAAAGACAGGGGCACTTTCTATTTCATCACTCTCATGATCAGATGGGACGAATAGCAACACGACCGGCAAGAAATAGACAGGCTTTAGTACTCTGCAAGGCACAGGGGTGTGATACCGCCAAAAAGCCATCAAGGTCGTTGTCGATGGTGCTTGCTCAAACTCCAAGCCAGTGAATGCTGGTGATCCACAAGGTTGTCTGCTTTGCCCAACCCTGTTTTTTTCTGCATATCAATGATATGTAACAATGCCATGACATTAATTACTATGCAGATGACAGGACGGTGGATGCCTCTTACTTTGGCCACTGCAATATTTGTCGGGCCCACGTCGTTGAGAGTCGGAGCAACCTGGTGTCTAAAATTGAGACAACGATTGCTGAGTCTTAAACTGGGGACATATCAACCTGGTTAAATGCGACCCTCAAAGAAAAGCTTGCGCGTTTGCAGCCAAAAAAGCCATTGCCATACCTCCTCAATTTCAGGGCACTCCCCTTCATATCAGGCCGACTTATCACCTGGATGAATGGTCATCTAGCACCGTTTCACAAGAAACTTTTTGCCGCCCACTACCGCTCTGTGGAATCAATTAGCTGCGAAGGTATTTCCGATCCGGTATGACATGGCAACCTTCAAGAAGCGAGCCTTATTCTTTTATTAAAGGCCGGCAACGTACTTGCAACTCCTCTGGTGTTGCGAGTGTACATGAGCGGCGGTGATCACTTACCATCGGGTGACCCGCTTGCTCGTTTGCCATACTATTTTATAAAAAAAAACTCCAAAATTTCGGGCTGATATGATGATGTATAATAAATGTGACAGAATTTTTAGTCATTAGATTTTTTTGAAAATCGACATAATTACTTATAAGGCGTTGAAACTTTATAACTATTTATAAGTGTGATCTATGCCACAATAGTAACACTGACTCTGGCAACACTATACTTCAACCGATATATCGTACCTACTTGCCGGACGAGAGTAAGACCTCGAATGCGCCGTGACCACCAATGTCGTCGATGAACGAATCTAAGTAAATCTACATAAGCAAATCATCGCGTATTAACATCCTCAAAACGACACGTCACTCTCACGCCTCTTCCTGTCAGGAACCGCCAATAGTCGAGGTTTGAATGCCAAAGGAGGGGCTCTCCGGCGCAGGTACTTAGTTAATATATATATATATATAAAAAAAATTATATATTTATAATTTTATGAAGAACGACAGGGGTACAACAGCGGCCCAGACGGCGGAGTCTGCAAATAACTGAAATTACAAATTTAGGTACTTTTGTATTTGTAGAAGCACGGCTTAGAAGGTATTTCTGGTTGAATAGAGGTATACAAACGGCCCTTTTATAATGCAAAAAGTGTGTAAGAGCTATATTTGGCCTTAAACAGATAGATTCATGTCGTCCATACTTTAGAAAATATAATATAATGACCTTACCTTGTATATATATATATCGGAATGTTGTTTATTTGCATTTAAAAACAGGTAAATTTTCCCGCAAGCAACGCCTTACTATGCACCTCGGTCTGTTAATGCCAATAAGCTATACAGACCGAAAACGAATCTCACGTGTACAGCTAACAACAGCTACATTATGTGTATTAAATTATTTAATAAAGTGCCCAGTTTCATAAAAGCACTACCATTTTTTTAATTTAAACGTTATTTAAACAAATTTTTAACAGATTAATGTTTTTATAGTATACAAGAATACCTCGACTATAAGCTGACAGCGTTGTGTGTTTTTCTTGTGTGTATATATTTAAAAATATCTATATTGCTTTGTATTATTATTAATAATGAATTAAGTAAATGTCTATAAATTGTATGGTAATTTTTTAGTATTATAATGTATATTTGCATGCTGAAAAGTAGAGTAAGAGATACCTATTTGTATTATGTTAAGAACTTTTGTCACCTTATTCACGCAAATTAATGATTTTTATCTTTATCTTTATCTCCTTGTTCTTATCGTATATAGTGCAATATGCACATGTTGGTTTATACTGGTTAGAAGGTCCAGTATGAACTAATATGTGCATATTTAAACAAGACTTCGAAGTGTATTTAAATATTGGGGCATAGATCACACTTATAAGGTCTTCTTCTTATCGTGTCAATGGTAATCTGGATCTTCCTAAAATTGGGCAACGCTGACCGCTTTGGCTGAAGCTTCATACAAGTCCTGTAGGAAACTAGAGACTGGACAGGAGGAACAATCGGATAAATGTGTCATACTTTGGGGTGACACGCCGCACTCGCAGATGTTTTGTGATGTGGGAATGTAACCCCATTTGTACATGCTTTCTTTGGATCTACCAACCTTCAGTTATTTCAACGCCGTATGAGTATTTATGTGGATTTTCAAAGATTTCTTTTGACTGAACTTTTATAAAGATTTCATTCTCGAAATTTAAAGTCTGAATCTTGCCGTTTCTAGTAGCTCTATAAATGCAATAAATGTGCTTCCTATACGTTTGACCATTAATGTTCAACTGAGCGACAAGCGAAGCATTATATTTTTTTTATTTAACTACCCCATTTTGTTCAATATTTTTCTATAGACATAACTTGTGTATTACCAATTAAATTAAGTAACCGCCCGATTAGAATTTCAGAAACTTTTTGTTTAATTTGTTAAATATGTTTCTCATATAAGTGAATTGTATTCTTTTGAGGAATAAAGATAATAAACCAGAATCTTTATATCTATATAAAGGTACGAATTCAATATTATTATTATGGCGGACCTTGTGTTACTAGCGGGTTCATATACTACCTTCAACGCGGCCCAGTTAAGAGTTTCCGGCGAAACATACTCAAGCGGGCATGAACACGAGAGTTCTGTCAAAATAAATCTTTGAAAACCCACATAAATACTCATACGGCGTTGCAACCTCATAAGTGTGATCTATGCCCCAATATTTACATGCACTTCGAAGTCTTATTTAAATTTCAAAAAATCAAATTCTTGAATTTTATTTAAATATGCACATCTAATATGTTCACACTGGAGCTTCTCACTAGTTTGAACTAACATGTGCATATTTAAATGTGCAATGCATTAACGCATAACGCAATACAAATTTAATGCATGTTAGGGTGCTTCTTCGTGTGAGGCATTCTTTGGTGGTGACTTTCGTGGCAATTTTCAAAATCAATTATTTTTTTAAATTGACATCTGAATCTTAAAATATACGTAAAAGTATTATTTTTTGAAAAAAGGGCACCTCAGAGAGCGATATAATTACAGAGATAATCGAGGTTAAAAGATTGAGGCCACGCTAATCACAAAACACCCCCCCAAAATGAAATATTTTTTTTTTTCAAAGGTCTAACTTGTTTTACTTCATATACAGGGTTACAGGTTAAGTCGACCTAGATCCTTTAAGAGGTGATAGTTTCCATAATTCCCGACTGATTTGTCTATGAAACACCGTACCCCAAACTTAACCGTTTTCAAGATATTGGACTTTGAAGCTTTTTTGAAAAAAAAAACGGTTTTACATCTATTGGCCTATATTTTTTTGGGTTTTTTGCCTCTAATTTATTTGTGTTTCCGATTTTGTGTAGTAGATAAGTTGCTTTATTATTCTCAACACTAAAATAGCAGTTCACTGAACTGACTGGGTCGTAGTAGACGATTGATAGTTATAAATTGAAATAAATTCGTAAAAAATAATTTTTCTTTCTGTAATAATAAAAAAAAAGTCTATGACAGTTATGCTGCAGATGTGCTTAAAAATATCTACATTTCATCAGCTATCCAACAAGGTATAACAAGCTAGGGTATTATTATAATTCTTAGAAAAAAACTTCGATGAAAGGCTCTCGGGTAGTAGTAGTAGTAAAGATAACGTGTTTCCTTGCGTTACTTGTTGCGCCTATTGTTCTTCATGGGACTGCGGTGCGTGCAAGCGAGATATCATACAATGTAATTAGGTGTGAGCGAGAAAAAAAAACCACAGCCATTTTGTTGTTATTGTTTGGTTAGTCTGCTTACGCGATTCGTCTGTAGTAGATGCGATTCTTAGTGCTCTTGGTTTTTCATTCGACTTGGCTTGGATTTCTGGACTGTTTCTTTCAAATCGTGACTGTGCTTGCAAACTGGACTATTGATTTGTGCTTCTGATTTGGAACTGTTGAAGATGACGACCTACACGAACGAGGAATATGCTGATATTTTGATTTGTTATGGGTACTGCAATTGTGTATCCGCACGAGCTCGTGATGAATACATATCACGTTACCCAGGCCGCCGAGTACCGGATGTTAGTGTCTTTGACGGAGTTTACCGACGACTTCGAGAGACTGGCTCTGTTTCGAGGCGACGAACAGACTTGGGTAGACCACGTGTCAATGATGATGATGAAGAGCAAGACAATGAAATAGTTCGACGGTTTAGATTGGATCCAACTACTTCGACCAATATTGTTGCCCGAGAACTTGGACTCTCGCAGTGGAAAGTATGGTTTACGGTGAATACTGCCGGCCTCTATCCTTATCATTACACGCCGGTACACACCATCGAAGAAGGAGATCCTGTGAGGAGGTTGGATTTCTGCAGATTCATGCTCAATGCAGATTTAGAAGATCCATCATTTTTTAAAAAGATCTTGTGGACAGACGAGTCCAAATTTGATAAAGACGGCATAACCAATTACCACAATGTTCATTATTGGGCCCCAAAAGTTCAAAGAAATCCCAATAAGAAGTGGCCAAAGGCATCACAAAGACGATTCAGTTTGAATGTCTGGATGGGAATCATATCAAACCATTTGATTAGGCCTTACTTTCTTCCCGACAATTTAAATGGAGAACATTATGAAAACTTTTTAAGAGAAGATTTATCCGACTTACTAGACGACGTACCACTCTATCTCATTCGTGATATGTGGTTTCAACATGACGGTTGTCCTGCACACTACAGGAGAAGTGTCAGAGAATGGCTAGACACTAATTATCCTAATAAGTGGATCGGAAGAGGTGGACCCATACCGTGGCCAGCTAGAAGTCCAGACCTGACCCCCATGGATTTTTATGTGTGGGGACACATGAAGAGTTTGGTGTACAACGAACCTAATCCAATCACATCTGTTGATGTTTTGAGACAGAGAATAATCGATGCGGCAAATGAAATAAGAAGGGGTTTAACAACTGGTGTAGTAAAGAGTGGATTAAGACACAGAATGAGAATATGTGTGCGAAACAGAGGCGGCCATGTGGAACATGAATCATGACTTTCTGTAAAAATAGCAGTAATAGATGTCATTTTGTACCTATTTGGATTGTTTTATTTTGTTTTCTGACCCGTGATAAATTAGTACTGTTATCTTTACTACTACCCGAGAGCCTTTCATCGAAGTTTTTTACTAAGAATTCTGATAATAACCTAGCTTGTTATACCTTGTTGGATAGCTGATGAAATGTAGATATTTTTAAGCACATCTGCAGCATAACTGTCATAGACTTTTCTTTTATTATTTCAGAAAGAAAAAATATTTTTTGACGAATTTATTTCAATTTATAACTATCAATCGTCTACTACGACCCAGTCAGTTCAGTGAACTGCTATTTTAGTGTTGAGAATAATAAAACAACTTATCTACTACACAAAAATTGCAAACACACGCAGTTAGAGGCAAAACCCTCAAAAAAATATAGGCCAATAGTCATAAAACCGATTTTATCTCAAAATACCTTCAAAGTCCAGTATTTTGAAAACAGTTAAGTTTGGGGTATGGTGTTTTATAGACAAATCAGTCAGAAATTATAGAAACTACAACCTCTTAAAGGATCTAGGTCGACTTAACCTGTAAGCCTGTATAAGTAAAATAAAAAAGGGTTTTATTTACGTAGACTTTAAAAAAGCGCTTGTAAATATTCAGAACATGTTTGTAGTAATATAATTAAGTAAACATAATTATTTCTAGTTACATAAATATTTAGGTACACAGATTGTATGAAAACATTTATACAATTTATTTTATAATAGTAATGATATTTAGCTAGCTTGTATTAAATTATTGTCCAAAATTGATCTGCGTGGGTCAAAACTACCACGTAAACCACGCAAATCAAATAAAACCTTTATGGAAATAATACACAAAAACCTTTAAAGCCAATAAACCGTGTTTCGATTATAAGTTACGATACTTTATATTTGTTCGCTACAATATTTTAATAAGTAAATAAATTCACACACACCAGAGATAATTGTACCACGCCAATCAAAATTTTTGAGAAACGAAACCCACACAAAATTGTTCTTTCAATGTATTTTTTGAAAACTCGACGCATCATCAGACCAACACTCTTCCGGAGTCTTCCAGCTGCTTGGAGCGAGACTAATTATAACTTGAATTAGGATGACGCATCATTTGGCCGCGAATTTAGAGATCTAGTGAAATTACAATAATCCACGCAAATCAGCAATTACCTCGGGACATTTAATTTTTTTTTAGGATATGGAGTTCTTTTAGAATTATGGTCTAATTTTTCATAGCACTGTAAACTTTTTAGGACTAAGTGGTTTGTTTTGGTAAGCATGTAGCGTTTAGTTTAATATATATAATTTACTAAGTGACCAGATCGGGGCTTGGGACACTCCACGAAAATCAAAGATTGGGGATATTTTATTTTTTTATTATATTTAATAATAAAGATAATTGAATAATAATCACTCAACCAGATAAGTGAGGAATTAAGGTTTACGCGAAAAAGAAATATGGCTTACTGACTTTTCGATTTATATTATTTTTAAGTAAAGCCGCTTGAAAAACCAGTCCAAAAGAATGACCCGTTAAATTGTTTCGTTCTCAAGACATCTTTCAACACACACATGAACATATCTACATACTGGGTGTACTATTTCCAATTACTGTAACAAATTTTCCGCCATATGGTGTGCAATAAATTAATAAATGGGTTGATATTTTTTTAAACTGACGTGTGTAAAGCACCTTCCTTCCTGTTGGTTGCCATCCATCTAGACTGCACTTGTGCAGTCTAGATGGATGGCACCCACCAGGGTGACCTCTGTTGGGACGTTGGTTTGCAACCGTGTAGAAAATACTTTAAAGATGTTGCCGTCACGAAATATTCCTATGTACATGCGTCTTCATACAGGTTTAAAACTATATAATATGTGATCATAATTTTGCCATGAGGGCTTATGTAACAATCACATGAATGTACACACTAGTAAAAAGCCTCCTGAATTGACGTGTGTCAAAAAAGTACTTACGGTACGAATTAAATGCAACGTCTGTCCGAGTATGTCCTCACAAAAGTTAAATCTTAAGAAACACATGAGAGTACATTCAGGATTGAAGCAATTCAAATGCGGTGTATGTGAGAGATATTTTGTTCAAAAATACTTTGAATGCCCACATGAATCTAAATTCTGTGGTTCACCACGACAAAAGATTTGTTGAAGAAGCACATGAATACTCATACTGGGCTAAATTCTGATAAAATCACGTTCAAATAATAAAATCTACGTGCACATACCCCACAATTGAATCTGAATTCTAAGCAACAACGATCATTAACTACCTGGGTGGAACAGTAAGTAATATAAATGGTTATATTATAGTCATTCAAAATTAGTAGTTGAATCTGGCTACACTGACATGGTTATAGTTCAGTAGAAAAATAAACAGTACGGAAACTACCTACAAACGGTCGAAACGGCACACTCACACAAACATGCGCATCGACAAGTCCCCTAAGCGGTTGTCGCGGTGCTGTCAGTCCTGAATACCACCTCAAAACGGGTGGTCGCATATAAGTTTATCTCCGCAATCTTTTTAAAAAGCCACGTGCGTATTGCGTAGTATACCTACTGTTTGAATTCGGCTTCATCAAAACGAGAGCTTTGGGATTTTACCGTCCTGCCGATTTCTAAAACAACTTTAATAAAAAAAAAAAATCTGTGTGTACTTATGTACACGCGTTAGAAGTTATACTTCTTTGGCGTATGGAAAAAAATAATTAAAATGCAGTAGTGATTAACGATAAATATTAAAATTAATCAAAAAGATTTTATTTAAATAAAAATACTAGAATATACAACTTGAACACAGTTATCAATTTTCATACCACCTAGAACTAACTTCAGGCTGTTAAATTTAGGTGTCAGTGTGCGCGCGCATGGTAAAAATTCACTATCATCTAGAACTAACTTCATGCTGTTAAATTTAGGTGTCGGTGTGCGCGCGCATCGTAAAAATTCACTCTCATCATTTTTCTCCATCGCGCCAAAAGAAGTATAACTTCGATAATAATAGGTATTTAAAGCGTTAAAAGTTACAACCCTTCAGCTTCAATAGAGCGCAGGTAATTATTTAATCAACTAGGCTAAGTTACCTTACTGTCCATATTTATACTGTGGCTGCGTAAGAATCATCATTATTATACTCCTTGGTTCTTGCAGTTCTTGCTTTATCTGTTGGTAAAAGTAGTTTGTTATATTCTCTTTGTCTCTTCTTATCTGTGACTATTCGTATATTTACATAAAAATTTCATATACTTATCTGGCTAATTAATGTTATATTATTCTTAACTTTAATATTAAGGAATTAACAAATTATAGTTTACAATGGATAAATCGATGTGTAGGATATGTCTAGCACAAAATATTCGTATGCATTCAATTGTGAACACGGACCTTCAATATGTTTATGAAAGATTAACAGATCGTCTGGTAAGTCTGCTGATATTAGTTCTTAATGCCTTGCTGGTAGACTTAAGGACATGGAAGCTAGTCTTAAAGGAGTGCACAGGTTTGTGTGCTCACATATCTTCTAACAATAAGAGTCCGTTATATGACATCAATTTAACATAATTTATAAATGTATTCAATATAATTACATTAAGTTTAATATTCAGTAATTAACTAATATACTATACTACTAATATACTATACTTCTACTAACTAATATATAATAATAATATCTAGGGACAATGTCACACAGATCATACTAGCCCCAAACTAATCAAAGCTTGTACTATGGGTACCAGGCGACGATATACATACTTATATAGATAGATAAATACTTAAATACATAGAAAACATCCATGACTCAGAAACAAATATTCATGCTCATCACACAAATATTTGCACTTACTGGGATTCGAACCCAGGAGCACCACCAACTAGGCTATGGTGATCATCTACTATACTTTTATTTAATATTGCATACCAAATACTTGTATGACTTAACAAACTAAATTATGTTAATATAAGTACATATCATACACTAAATAACGGTCACCGTAGCCTAGTTGGTAGTGCTCCTGCCTATGAAGCTAGTGGTCCTGGGTTCGAATCCCGGTAAGTTCAAATATTTGTGTGATGAGCACGAATATTTGTTTCTGAGTCATGGATGTTTTCTATGTATATATGTATCTATATAAGTATGTATATCGTCGCCTGGTACCCATAGTACAAGCTTTGCTTTGTTTGGGGCTAGGATGATCTGTGTGACATTGTCCCCAGATATTATTATTAAATAAATATAAGTTATAATATCCTGGGATATTATTTACGTGTGTAAATAATATCTATCTGATCCCAAACTAAGCAGAGCTTGTACTATGGAAACCAGATAACTGATATACTACTTCTCTTTTGTAAATAGATACTTATATAGATAATGACACCCAGGCTCAGGACAAACAGACATGTTCATGCACACAAATATCTGTCCTGGGTGGCAATCGAACCCACAACCTCCGGCATGAAAAGCAAGCATTTGCCAAGCATACCAACACCCCTGTATCAATACATATAATAAAATCGTAGGAAAGTCAAAACTGTACATTGAATATTTTTTAAAAAGGATACCTGAGGGGTGATCTACAATTGATATTGAAGCCAAAAATATAGTTTTTAGAATTACTGTCTGTTTATGTGTTTGTCTGTATGTATGTCCGGGCTAAACTCAAAAAGTACTGCATGGATTTACTTCAAATTTTGCATGAATATTACTAAGAGGTCGGGTCAACATATAGGCTACATATTATCACGCTATCACCTACGGGGGAGGAGCTGTGATCATTTATAAAGTTTAATGCGGGTAAAACCGCGGGGTACAGCTAGTAATATATATATTTTTAATTAATTATTTACTTGAATTATATTACAATTTCAAATTTCAATTTTATTGTAAGTTTAGCTTAGTTAGCAAGTGTAAAAACCATGTTGTTATGTTTTATTGTTGAAAAATTGTGTTTGTTTTGTTCTTATTTTATCATTGTTTTGTCCGTGTCATACTTGAATGTTAAGTATTTATGTTAATGTTCCGTGACAATCACTTGGCACCATCAGAATGACCAGCGCTAGAACAATAAAATGTTCTAGCTAATGCTGAGATTGAGATGGTGCCATTTCAGGCTTGCACAGACAACTAGTGTCTGTTTTTTTATTTTTATTTGTCATTATGTTATTTTATATTTTTGTTGTCTGTGCATTATTCTGAATAAATGTTTTTCATTCTTTCAATTTAGTAAGTTAGCAATTTACTTACTTATCGTATGGGCAGTAGTTCCCTAGTGCCAGTTGTTCAAGCCGCCCAGTAGGCTTCCAACATGGCTTAACTACTGTTGCCTTCTGGCTAAAACCGGGACCTACAGTTTAACATGGCCTCTGAAGCATGGAGTCACTCAGAAATTAAACACTATGGTGGTCACCAATCTATGTACTGACCGCAAACCTAGTTGCTTAACCTTGCGAATCACTTACCGACTGGTGAGAGCATATGGCTATTATAATTTTATTTAACCATACCTAGTTGGTAGTGCTCCTGCCTACGAAGCTGGTGGTCCTGGGTTCGAATCCCGGTAAGTGCAAATATTTGTGTGATGAGCACGAATATTTGTTTCTGAGTCATGGATGTTTTCTATTTATATAAGTATTTATCTATCTATATAAGTATTTACATCATCGCCTGGTACCCATAGTACAAGCTTTGCTTAGTTTGGGGCTAGGATGATCTGTGTGACATTGTCCCCAGATATTATATTATATTATTATTATTTGCATTTTAATGTTTGTACATTAAAATGCAAAATTAAATAGGTACCTGAACATTAAAATTTAAAATATTGCCATTACCAATACTGCTGTGAAACAGAAATTTGGTATTTTGTGAGGCATTATGCACTGTGAACATTCGGCCATGTTGCTTAATATATAGCAAATGGATTGCCATAGGATTGACATATATCATATTCATGGGAATCATAAATTTGATCAGACAGTGTGTATGCCTGTCTTGTTTGTCTAGCAGTAGCATGATCACAAGGTCCTGGGTACAAATCCTGGGTTGGGCCAAAAGTGATTTTGGGACTTTTCTGTAAAAAGAAAAATTTCTCAGCATTGGCCGAAGTTTGAGAGCTGACGGAATTATACCCCTGTGCCTCGGAGAGCACGTAAAGCCGTCGGTCCTGCACCTGACATCTTTCGGGTCGTGTCATGAGATCTGCCATCGGATCATGAGAGTGATGGAATAGAAAGTGCTCCTGTGTTTGCGCACACACTTGTGCAATATAATATTTCTCGCGCAGATGGCTAATCTCTATTGAGACTGGCAGCTGTGGCCGAAATTCGGCTAGGAGGACATTATTATTCGCTAAGCAGATGAGTGCTTAGCCTGCATTGGTTGAGGGTGCTATATATTTAATTTTTTTATTTGTCACCAGTTCATATTAGAAGCTCGGCCATTGGTAGCATGTTACATCTGCTGCGCTCGTCTGAAGAAGTGCAGAATACTTATGGATAAATGTCTCCATTCAGAAGAAATACTCACAGCAATGTTGAATGGGAATCAGGTATGTAAGTGTTAGACTAAAAGCTATGGAACACATAGCAACTTTAGGGGGTTGGATCTCATATCGAGGTGCCTGAATTTGAGTTAGGTGTGTATACGGGGGTTAAGGGGGTTCGTACTAAGTGATAAAACGCATTTATTTCTGCCGAAGATGCGACAAAATTAAAAAAAAAATTAAATCATGAGACTTCATGCAAATGCATAAAACAGAACGTAATTTTGATACATTTCGTAGTGATATCGACACCTACTGCGTTGTAAACCAACGTGAAAACATTGCTTTCGTGTTTGGAAGGAATATTTTTTTATAACGCTTTTATATAAATATCCGAACAATATCCAAGACTGAATTGTTCGTAGTCACTAGTAGCCACTTTGTTTTTTTATTCTTAGTTCCATTTTAAAATAATATGAAGTTGAGAGCGCGTATCATGATATTTTTGCAAAAATGTACTTTTATGAAATAATTTGGGTTAGGTAGGTGCCGCGGCAGCGGCCGCCGAGCTCTAGAAAAACATTAACCATGGATATCTCCATAAGGATGGTGTTCCGCTGGGTGGGGATGGTAGGGGGGTTCACTTGCGTATGAAGGCGACTTAATTTGACATATTTACCACTTTCACCCGCAGAAAACGAGGTCCTGGGTTTAAATCCCGGGTCGGGCCAAAAGTGATTTTGGGAATTTTCTGTAAAAAGAAAAATTTTTCAGCATCAGCTCGAAGTCTGGGTGTTTGCGGTATAATACCCCCGTCCCTCGGCGAGCACGTAAAGCGGTCCTGTACCTGACCTTTTTCCGGTCGTGTCGCTAGGCGTCCCATCGGATCATGAGAGTGATGGGTAGAAAGTGCTCCTGTGTTTGCGCACACACTTGAGCACTGTAATATGTCCCGCGCAGATGGCTTATCTCTATTGAGACTGGCCGCCGTGGCTAAAATTCGGCTAGGAGGAAGTTATATTAATATTACTGTTTAATATATAAGATTAGATGTTTTAATTTTCTTCAGAAATAGGTCAGATTCAGGACCAACGGCTTTACGTGCTCTCGGAGGCACGGTGAAGGAATATCGCCAACTCCCAGTTTCAGTCTGATACTGAGAAATTTTCTTTCCCAAAAAACCCAAAATCACTTTTTGGCCCGACCCAGGATTTGAACCTAGGACATCATTATCATTAGTTTTATAATAGTATATAACACGAGCCGGAAGACACAGCGTGGGCAGGCCCCCTACAAGATGATCCGATGATCTTGTGCGGGTCGCTGGAAACTGCTGGATGCGGATAGCGCAAGACCAGCAATTGTGCAGATCTTTGGGGGAGGCCTTTGTCCAGCAGTGGACGTCTTTCGGCTGATATGATGATGATGATGATGACATATAGATATTTAGGTACACGGATTATATGCAAAAAAATTTAATAAGTTTTATTTTATGATAGTAATGATATTTAGCTAGTTTATATTAAGTTAATGTCAAACAGATCGCATATAGGTTTAAGTATAGAAATTTAAAATTTTAGTTATAGTTTACTTTATAGTTTACTACATATTGTGTGAATGGTTCTGTCTATATTAAGGTACGGATTAAATAGTATTATTATGACGGACCTTGGTTTTAATGAAATAATGAAATTTATTCAGCGCTTGGGTATTAACATACACTTGTACTTGTCAAGTTCACAATGCAGTACATAAACATAGTCGAATACAGTATAAGAATTACAAAAAAAAGTTAGTCCGTCTGTGCGGTCTGTTTTCTCAGATATATTTCTTAAATCCTAAAATAAATAACAAGTTACTAATCTATTATGTTGAAATTTAGTTGTACTATATGAAAATTAAAGAATTGAAGGCAATGAGCATTTGGCTAGCGCAGAAGGCTCTTAACCAGTAGCTTAAATTGAAAAAGACTAATACCTGAGGCTATCCTTTTGGGGTTCGGGCCACAGCTCAGGGGGCCGCTGAAGCAAAAGGACAGAATTCAAAGAGAAGGTGTGGTGTTTATAACGATGGTCGCGATTTAATAATATATATATATATATATATATATATATATATATATATATATATATATATATATATATATATATATATATATATATATGTTTATTTCGGGTAACTAATTGCGACCCATAGGCAGAAAATACAAACATAATAAAAAACAAAATTAATAATTAGAAATCTATACAAATAAATAAAATTGGAGTGTCTGTTTGTAATATTGAAATAGCCGGTTTTTACTACATAAATATGAATATATATACGGTACATACACCAAAATAACATTTTTTACAATTTTTGTCTGTCTGTCTGTCTGTTTGTTCCGGCTAATCTCTGAAATGGCTGGACCGATTTTGACGGGACTTTTATTGGCAGGTAGCTAATGTAATAAGGCGTAACTTAGGCTACTTTTATTTTAGAAAAAATATTTTATTTTACTAAAAAACGAAATGAACTAATTAACACGCGGACGAAGTCGCGGGCACAGCTAGTAACATAATAAAAATAATAATAACGCACACGATACTAATTGATTAAATTGATAAATAAATATTTATACATATAATTAAATTAAATAACGCTATATTTAGAAAGATTGAAACTACGCCTATATCCCACACTTATGACTTGCCTCTGAGAGCAGTGCTGGATATAGGGTCAATCCAATCTATCCGCGATCATCATCAGGACAGTGTTAGAGCTGGCCCGGACTCTGCGCACCAGGGAGGCGCACCTTTTACGCATGCTTCCACCGGATCCAATGTGCCCCAACTGAGAAGTTTTATAATAGCAGTGTGATTACAGCATGAAGATCAACAGAAGTTAGTTGCAAAGTTATCGAACTTTGGTGACCTATTAATCACTTCAGTGGAATGCATCAGTATTATTGATGAAGGAGAGGCCAGTGTGAAGAACGAAGCCTCTGAATATGGTGCATTTGATGATGTCCGGGAAACTATCAAAATTGAGGAACTTGAGGGTGAGTGCTTAAAATAATGATAATAATATCCTGGGACATTATTCACACACGGCCATCGGTCCCGAACTAAGCAGAGCTTGTAGGTACTATGGAAACTAGATAACTGATATCCTACTAATATTATAAAGGCGAAAGTTTGTGAGTGTCTGAGTGTGTATGTTTGTTACTTCATCACGTCTAAACGATTGGAGCGATTTTAATAAAATTTGGTATGGAGTTAGATGACACCCTGAATTAACACATAGGCTATTAACTCATTAAGTTTCACGCGGGCCACAGCATCACACACATCTATATAAGTAAGTATTTACAAAAGAAAAGTGGTATGTGCAGTACTAGCTGTGCCCCGCAGTTTTAAACACATTAAACTATAAATTCACACTCGCAAACTTTCACCTTTATAATTTACACCCAGGTTCAGGACAAAGTTCATGCACGCAAATATCGCTCCTGGGTGGGAATCGAACCTACGACCTCCAGCGTGACAAGCAAGCATTTGTGAGCCACGCCAACAGGCCCGTCATGATATGGGTAATTGAACTTCTGTCTCCCGCTTTGCTCTAGAGGGAAGGTGGAACTATTAATTTTCCAACTCCTCCTTGTTTCTTTCTGATTAAATTCGTTGCGGGATCAAAGACAATTGTCGCTATTCCCCGGGACATGCCTGAGCCTCACCGCTCAGTGTCGTCTCATTGTGTGCCACTGGTGATCCTGGCTTACAGGAATTGCAGTGGTGGGTAAGCGGGGACTAGTCCCTACATAAAAAAATTAATTCAACACATTCGTTTTACCTGGGGAGTGGGAATGACTTATTGGTCACTAGCTGTGTCCAGCGGTTTTACTCTTGTTAAACTTTATAAATTATAGCCTATGTGTTAATCCGGGGTGTCAGCTAACTCCATACCAAATTTTATTAAAATTGCTTCAGCCGTTTAGACGTGAAGAAGTAACAAACATATACACTCACAAACTTTCACCTTTATAATATTAGTGTGACTCTTTGTACCATAACTAAAATTTTTGCGTCTTCCGGTTTTTTTTTTTTACGGGACTAGTCCCTCTCTCTTACCCACCACTGCAACTCCTGTAAGCCAGGATCAACAATGGCACACAATGAAATGACACTGAGCAGTGAAGCTCAGGCATGTCCCGGGGAATCGCTTTAACTGTCTTGGATCCCGCAACGAATTTAATCCGAAACAGAAAAAAGGAGGAGTTAGAAAATTAATAGTTCCACTTCCCTCCAGAGCAAAGCGGGAGACTGAATGATGTAAAGAGGCTATAGCCTCATAAAATGAGAGATTTGCAACTAGAGAAGCCAGCTGCAAAAGCACCGAGGATCAATTTAAGGGTCCTAAGTGAGCTGTTATATTTGATTCCAATAGTAGGTATGGCGAAAACGCTTAAACGCACGGAAGTTGTTCCTTGTTGCTACAAGATCCGTATAATAAATTACTCCAGATATTGGTTGCAAGCTGTTTAACATAATATCACGCTGATTTTGCCAGAGATCACACTCCCACAGGATGTGGTGAGCAGTTTGTTCATATTCGTTACTGGAAGTTGAGCACAGACAGATTGGTGAAGATACTAATTTGAAACTATACAATTTACTTTTAAAATTGCCGTGTCCGGTAAGAAATTGTGCAACACAATGGTCTATGATTAGCCAAGTTTTATTTAACCGTTCGCGTACGTCCGGAAAGAACTGATGCAGATAGCGACCCTTGGTTTACGTATTCCATCTACATTGCCATTCATTTAGTAGTTCGTTATTTAAGTCAGCTATTGGCATAAATAGCCTGGTTATTTTCGCACGGTCGCGTAATGATAAGAAATCATTTTCTAAATTATCGCGCGTAGAATAATACATTGCTGCTTGTCTTTGAACTTCAAGATCAACCGGTAGTACACCCGCTAGGACAGGTAGGGCCTCTGTGCTCACTGTTCTATAGGCTTTACACAGAAATATCAACGCCAACCTCTGGCTTTGTAGTAATTTACGGCGAGCAGCTCCGATGGTAGCCCTATCAGCCCACACAGGCGAGCCGTA
Source organism: Pseudoips prasinana (assembly GCA_951640165.1). NCBI lineage: Eukaryota > Metazoa > Arthropoda > Insecta > Lepidoptera > Nolidae > Pseudoips > Pseudoips prasinana. Next base: position 3,663,267 of record OX621264.1, read on the forward strand.
GCATATACACCCATGATAGGTTGCCCCGTAAATGATTTTAAGAGTATTAAAATCATTTCTTCGTCTTCCGGATTGTGGAAATTTATTCATATTTACTTACTTATCGTACGGGCAGTGCTTACCCTAGTATCAGAGTTGTTCAAGTCGCCGAGTAGGCCTCTGACATGGCTTAACGACTGTGCCTAATGATTACAACCGGCACCAACAGCATAACGTGCCCTCCGAAGCACGGAGACAGTCAGAAATAAAACCACTTTGGTGGTCACCCATCTATGGACTGACCGCGAGCCTCGTTGCTTAACCTGGTCGATCGCTTACGGACCGGTGAGAGCATCTAACTATAAGCGCATCGTTATATATATATTTATTCATAGTACCCCTGGTCTACAGGATCATTATCCGGAACAGATCCTTTAGCAGATATGTCAGATCTGGAGCAGCAAACGGACCCTGAGGATGTTAAGCCGTTGCGAATAGATGTAAGGGAAAAATATGACGTCATAACTGTAGGGAAAGATCCTGGAGAAGATGCCGAGATCGAGGTGCCGATGAAAATTGAGGAAAGCAGAGGTAAGGATTTAATAATATAATAATAATGTTGACACAGCTAGAATGGTTTATTTCAGTTATTTTCATAGTGTAATGTCCTATGGAATTCTTCTCTGGGGTAGCTCTGCTGACACTAACACCATATTTATATTGCAAAAAAGAGCTGTAAGAGCTATCTATAATCTTGGCCCGAGATTGTCTCTAAGAGAAAAATTCAAAGAGGTCAACATTCTAACTGTACCATCTCAGTATATATATGAAAACTTACTATATGTGCATAAAAATATCGATTCCTTCTGTTAAAGGAGCGATACACATAATGTAAATACTAGATATAAGAATAATCTCATATTGCATACTACCGGCCTCCACAAAATAAGTAACTGTTTTATGGGGAAATGTATAAGATTTTATAACAAACTTCCCAATTATATTAGGTCTTTACCTATGAAATTGCCGTTCTGCAGTACTGGCCATTTCAAATCAAAATAATTTTTGTTTGGCTAAGAATTCTAATTTCAAATTAATTTTATTTTAAAAACATGGATTCTTTTTTCCAAAAGTAGTCATTTCTTTATTGATTAGTGTTACATTTTCATCGCATTTCAATCTTTTTCGTCATCATGGATACGTTAAAAATTCGAGTAATTATGGAATATGAGTACCGTCGTGGCAGCAACGCGGCACAAGCGGCACGCAACATCAACGACGTTTACGGAGCTAACACTACAAACCAACGCACCACCTGTTATTGGTTTGCTCGCTTCCGTTCTGGAAATTTCGACCTGAAAAATGAACCTCGCGGTCGTCCGAAGACTTTGGTCGACAATGACGAATTAAAGGCGGTTGTGGAAGCTGATGATACACAATCTACGGCTGAATTAGCAGCAGCTTTCGACGTTAGCGTCAAAACAATATTGGTCCATTTGCGTCAAATTGGCAAGGTAAAAAAGCTTGACAAATGGGTGCCCCACGAACTCAATGATCGCCAGCGCGAAGTACGCGTCGAGACGTGCCTTGCACTGCTCAACAGACACACAAATGAAGGAATTTTGAACCGCATTGTTACCTGCGATGAAAAATGGATTCTGTTTGATAACCGCAAGCGCTCAGCAAGTTGGTTGGATCCTGGTTCAGCACCTAAACAATGCCCTAAACGAAAACTTACCCCTAGAAAAGTGATGGTCACTGTTTGGTGGTCTAGCGCCGGTGTGATTCATCACAGCTTCTTACCAAACGGGGTGAGCATTACTGCAGATGTGTACTGTGAAGAACTGAGCACAATGATGGAGAAGCTGGCGCATCTCCAACCAGCATTGGTCAATCGCTCGTCTCCGCTGCTCCTGCACGACAACGCGTGACCTCATACTGCACAGCAGACGGTCTCCAAGTTGCAAGAACTGGGGTTGGAAGCTCTCCGTCATCCGCCCTACTCACCAGACCTTGCGCCTACAGACTACTACTTTTTCCAGAATTTGGATAACTTCTTGGCGGGAAAAAAATTCAATACCCGAGAGGCAGTACAAAATGCCTTTGAAGAATTTGTTGCCTCCCGTCCAGCTGATTTCTTTAAGAAGGGCATCAATAAACTGCCACTGCGATGGCAAAGATGCATTGATTGCATGGGTGATTACTTCGATTAATACAAATAAAAAAATTCATGAAAAAAATTCGTTTAAATTTTTTCATACAAAACGGCAATTTCATAGGTAAAGACCTATTATTAGAGAATTGTCTACGAATAAGTTTAAAAGAATTATTAAAGCCGAATTGTGTAGCAGGGCAAATTACAAAATTTCTGATTATTTAAGTGATAAAAGTGCTTGGGATGGAGTTGTTCTGAGTCAACACACATGATTGTAATTAATCTTAAGTATATTTTATTTTAAAAAAGGATTCCTACTGAGTTTTCTGGCAGTGTTTCTCAGTACCTGCCACGTCATGCACTGCACGGTAGGGTAAAAAAATATGACGATTCCACATAAATGTAAAATTTTTACGGAATAATGTTATTTTGACTTTGACTTTGAATATATTTAAGGTTTTCTTTATAGAATAACAAGGTAAAGTAGTAGGCGGGTCAAACACTCCAAACAACTCATATGAGGAGTTGACAAGAGCTGATCCAAAAAGCTTTGGATATACAGCAGAAACCAGCTACGACTAATAGTAGCAGTATTCACGGGCCACTTCGGCACCAACTACCACCTACACAAACTGGGACTGTCGCATACCCCGATCTGCAGGACCTGTAGGGAAGAAAATGAAACAATGCTGCATATAATATGCAATTGCGATGCATTGGCAAGACACAGAATGGCCACCCTGGGGCTGGCATATCCACTAAATAATAAATAAAATAAAAAAGGTTTTTATTCACGTAGACTTTAAAAAAGCGCTTGTAAATAGTCAGAACATATTCGTAGTAATATATAATTAATTTATAATTATTTCTAGGTACATATAGATATTTAGGTACACGGATTGTAGGAAATAATTTACAATAAGATTTATTTTATAACAGTAACGATATTTAACTAACTTAAATTAAGTTATTGTCAAGGATCATGTGTACGTTTAATTATCAAAATTTTAAATTTTAGCTATATTTTGACTACATAATGTCGAATGGTTCTGTCTATATTAAGGTACGAATTAAATGTTATTATTATGGCGGACCTTGTGTTAATAACGACGGTCGCGCTTTAATGCTACCACCGGATCCAATGGGCCCCAACTGAGAAGACCCAGCGAAACAAACTCAGCGGGTGTCTCTACTACCGGTTTCAACACGGCCCAGTTGAGACGCTCCGGCGAAACATACTCAATGGGGCATATACACGAGATTTGGACTACTACACTACTACAAGAGAGAGACTACGAGGATCTAACCCTAAGAAGAGTACTGGATTATGGTGACATGGCAACCTTCAAGAAGCGAGCCTATTCCTTAATAGGCTCACTTCTTGAAGGAGAGACAACCGGAAGGGGAAGATCTCGTCGAACATTCTCTGACCAAATCGGAGACGTTCTGAAGAAAGGGCAGGTCAGAAGTACCCTAAACCGGCGAGCATGTATAAAGAATATAATGACAGTAATCAAGGCAAAAGACGTGTGCAAAAATCGTGACAAATGGAAATCCGTTGTCTCTGCCTACCCCTTTGTGAAGGCGTGAGTCTATGTATGTATGTATTTTAAAACAATTACCTTCAAGTTCCTCAATTTTGATAGTTTCCCGGACATCATCAAATGCACCATATTCAGAGGCCTCATTCTTCCTATTAAGGAATAGGCTCGCTTCTTGAAAGTTGCCATGTCATACCGGATCGGAAATAATTTAAAACTACCTCCTTTTCTATCTTATTTGTTTCGTGTCCACCCAACGATTGTCTGAAAGAGATGGCTACAAAGCGATAAGACCGCTGCGCTGATCGTATCTGATTTTTCTTATTTAATAATAATATCCTGGGACATTATTCACGCATGGCCATCTGATCCCAAACTCAGCTGAGCTTGTACTATGGAAACCAGATATCTGATGTACTACATATACTACCTTTCTTTTGTAAATACATACTTATGTACATAAATAGCTGTGCCCCACGGTTTTACCCGCATTAATTTTTATAAATTATCACAGCTACCCCCCGCCGTCCCCGTAGGTGATAGCCTGAGAATATGTAACCTATATGTTGACCCTGACCTTAGTAATATTCATGCAAAATTTGAAGTAAATCCATGCAGTACTTTTTGAGTTTAGCCCGGACATATATACAGACAAACAGACACACAGACAAAAATTCTAAAAACTATATTTTTGGCTTCCATATCGATTGTAGATCACGCCCCAACTTTAAAAAAAATATTAAATGTACAGTTTTGACTTTCCTACGATTTTATTATATGTATAGATAATATCCTGGGACATTATTCACGTATGGCCATCTGATCCCAAACTAAACTGAGCTTGTACTACGGAAACCAGATATCTGATATACTACATTTCTTTTGTAAATAGTTACTTACTTAGACAATAACACCCAGACTCAGGACAAACAGACATGTTCATGCACACAAATATCTGTCCTGGGTGGGATTGGAACCCAGGACATGATGATATATGATATAAATTCTAAGTCAGTTCTGCAATGATTAGATAAACCATACTTTTAGGGTGCTAGGTAAACTATGCTAATTAGTTATCACAAAACAACTGAACCAGAAATGTTCAACAGAACGAGAAAAAAATCGAAAACTGATGTTTGGTGAAATTTACGGAAATAGCATTTAAAAAATTCTATCTCGTAAGCTACGCAAATTCGTAGAACATACATGGAGGTGATTCGGATACTCCTCATCATAACATATCTAAATTTTGCGTTTGAACGTCAATAGAATGGAATACTCTTTATTGTACACACTCTTACACGATAAATTCATAGGACACTAATAACACAATCATGTAGAAAGGGCGGTCTTATCGCATCAAGCGATTTCTTCCAGACAACCTTTGGATGGATAGGAGCTGTAATTACTGTAAAAATAGTAGGTGTGCAACAAATCAAATGAAAAAGTAGATAAGTCTAAAAACATGAATAAAATATAAACATATACATAAATATATATATATATATATATATATATATATATATATAGATACAATAATACATACATACATACATACATAGACTCACGCCTGTTTCCCAGAGGGGTAGGCAGAGACAACGGATTTCCATTTGTCACGATCTTTGCATACTTCTTTTGCCTCGATTACTGTCATTATATTCTTCATACATGCTCGCCGGTTTAGGGTACTTCGGACCTGGCCTTTCTTGAGAACGTCTCCGATTTGGTCAGAGAATGTTTCGACGAGGTCTTCCCCTTCCGGTTGTCTCAATCACACATGCCAGGTATACTTCTTTTGTCAATCTTCTTTCATTCATCCTTTCTAAATGCCCAAACCATCTCAGCATACCTTTTTCAATCTTTGTGACTTCATCCTCTTTCACAGCACAACGCTCTCTTACATCAGAATTTCTAATTCTGTCTCTCAAAGTCACACCACACATACAATAATACTATGTATAAATACAATACAGTGCATACTATACAACTCAAAAATACATAAATATTATATTATAAAATAGGTGACTTTACAAACGTAGGTAGTGCTCTTTAACTGCTTTATTGAACGTGGTAAGAGTTTGGGCACGTTTGATAGTAATTGGCAAGGAATTCCACAATTGTACTGCTTGTACTGAGAATGACAATCAATGTCAATCAACTCCTCGGCCACCCTGTATGTTAATAAAGTGTACTCTATCTATCTATAACTTTCAGAAGCTCTGTCTAAAGATGAAGTGCAACAAAGTGCAACTGTCAAGTCAAGTTCGAGCAAAGTGTCTGGCATGAGACCTTATAAGTGCGATATATGCCAGAAATGTTATAAGCAGAAGCGTATATTGAAAAACCATTTGAAAGCACACGGTGAGTATTGAATGACATACATATATAACTAGCTGTGCCCCGCGGTGTTACTCGCGTTAAATGTTATAAATTTTCTTTGCTATAAACCTCACGGAGCCCGAGACCTTTCCAACGAATGCAAAACCGTGGAAATCGGTTCGTGCGTTCTGGAGTTATAGCGTCAGGAAGGAAAACCCGACTTATTTTTAGTAGTAGATTAGCTAGCTGAGACCCGCGGATTCAAAATAAAATAAAAAATAAAAAAGGTTTTTATTCACATAGACTTTAAAAAAGCGCTTGTAAATAGTTAGAACATCTTTGTAGCAATATATAATTATTTTCTAGGTAAATATATATATTTAGGTACACGGATTGTATGAAAAAAATTACAATAAGATTTATTTTATAATAGTAATGATATTTAGCTAGCTTATATTAAGTTATTGTCAATATTAGTTATTCATCCGCGTTAATCTTTAAAACCGGCCAAGTGCGAGTCGAACTCACGCACGAAGGGTTCCGTACCATTACCTATCTATAAAAACGAGCAACCAATTCACCTTTGTTGTATGGGAGCCCCCTTAAATATTTATTTTATTTTGATTTTTAGTATTTGTTGTTATAGCGGCAACAGAAATACATCATCTGTGAAAATTTCAAGTGTCTAACTATCACGGTTCATGAGATACAGCCTGGTGACAGACAGACCGACAGACTGACAGCGAAGTCTTAGTAATAGGGTCCCGTTTTACCCTTTGGATACGGAACCCTAATAAATTATATATATTTGGATATAACGTCTCCGTGATTCGGAGGGCACGTTAAGCTGTCGGTCCCGGTTGTAGACTACAACCGGGACCGACAGCTTAACGTGCCCTCCGAATCACGGAGACGTTCAGAAATTAAACCACTTTAGCGGTCACCCATCTATAGATTGACTGCGAGCCTAGTTGCCTTACCTCGCCGATCGCTTACGGACCGGTGAGAAGATCTAGCTATGAGCGCCTCACGATGCCACTAGACAACAGTCGTTAAGCCATGTCAGAGGCCTGTTGGGCGGCTTGAGCAACTCTGACACCACTACCCATACGATAAGCAAGCAAGTCGTTCTTAGCTACGCTGGGCCAATGTCATAATTCATTTCTTCGTTATTAATATTTCCAGGACTGCTGACCAAAAAGGAAGAAGGAACTGTTAAGGCAAGTTCTAGCAAAGGAACTGACTCCGAAAAATCTTACAAGTGTCATATATGCCCGAAAAGTTACAAGCAAAAGTGTTTCTTAAGCCACCATCTCAAAGTTCATAGTGAGTTGAAAAACATCTCTATACCTACATATAATAATATCGTAGTAAAGTCAAAACTGTACATTGAATATTTTTTAAAAGGATACTTGGGGCGTGATTTACAAGCGATTTCGAAGCCAAAAATATAGTTTTTAGAATTTTTGTCTGTATGTATGTCCGGGCTAAACTCAAAAAGCACTGCATTGATTTACTTCAAATTTTGCATGAATATTACTAAGAGGTCGGGTCAACATATAGGCTACATATTATCACGCTATCACCGACGGGGGAGGAGCTGTGATAATTGTAGTATACCAGTTATCTGGTTTCCATAGTACAAGCTCTGCTTAATTTTGGAACAGATGGCCGTATGTGAATATAGTCCCGAGTATTATTATAATTCTAATTTTCAGAAACTCCATCCCCAAGCAAAAAAGATTCACAACATGAAGAAATTCCAGAGCCTAATTCCAGCAAAGATGTAATTGTTGAAAAAATTAACAAGTGCGAGATATGCCACAGATGCTACAAACACAAGAGTTTACTGAACAAGCACATGAGGGCGCACAGCGACTTGAAGCCGTACGAGTGCGATTTCTGTCACAAACGGTACAAGGGCAAAGACACGTTAAAGTGCCACTTGAAAGTTCATACTGGACCAAAAACTACAAAAAATCAGGTAAGGAACTGTAGCACACTCGCAGCAGCTAAAGGTAATCTGTAATGGAATCTAGGGAGACCTTCTTCTCCTTCAATGATAACACACGCATAAAACACCAATCACTTATTTTATTGAGATAAAATAATAAAACTAGATTCACAACATGTTACATTGAAACTGAACAACTATTGCACATTCAATCTTAAAAACATTAATTAAGTAAAAATCCTATAAATTATCACGTTTATACCTCAATATCTACTATAAAATATGATAATCTATGAATTATGCAATGAAATTAGATATATTCAATAAATACAACTAATTATCTCTGCGCACTGTAAAATAGACGATTTCGCATCCAGAAACACAAACATGCACGCACACACACACACACACACACACACACACACACACACACACACATGCACGCACGCACGCACATACACCACACACACAAAGACCCTCACGTTCCATTTCCACATTCTATACATCCAAAATTAACACACTTCATTAGTTTAGAATATTATTTATTATGTCCTAGTTAATTAAAATTTTCTCTTTTTGTTTAACGAGTAAGTATAATGTGAAGAGCGGGGCATCCTAACACAGGTATTTTATTACTTAAAAGGAATGCCCCAACCATTACTATGAACCACAATGTAAGAAACTGAAAATAAACTATTTTTATTTTTTTATTTATTTTATTTACAATGTATTCTTTAGCACTCCATTTTTATAACTATTGACAAACATCACTCAAATGTAAAATTATACTTTTTTATTTAATTACAATTCTATTCTCATTTTAAAAGCGATGTCCAGCTATTTTGATAATATGACCAGAGTTAGTTATCTTCTCAAAAGAGGTTTTATTCTATAGGAGGGTAGGTAATATCATTACAGAACCATGATTCTAGGTTTATTCAGCCCCATTAATGTGGGATTTATAGATCGGACATTATTTTATGGAGGCACAGTGACTGTATACGATATTGGTCACGTTTACGATTTAAAAAAAAATTACAAGGGCAAAGACACTTTAAAATGCCATTTAAAAGTCTATACTGGACCAAAAACTATAAAAATTCAGGTAACTCTAACGGCGGATGCATTAACACCTCCTAGCCAGAATTTCTTAATCTTTGCTGAGTTGCTAAAGATGTGCGAGGTCTAGCGTTATCATAATGAAAAACCACACCCCTTCTGTTGTTTAATTCCGGCCGTTTTCTCTCAACTTCTTGCTTTAATCTCACCAGTTGTTCGCAGTAGAGTTCATAATCTATGGTCTTGCCTGGTGGTACCAGCTCATGATGAATAATGCCCTTCCAATCCCACCACACACACAGCATCACCTTGTTGCGAGTTAACCCGGGATTCGCCACAGTCTGTGAAGCCTGACCAGCCTTTGACCACGATCTTTTTCGCACGTTCTTGTCGTACGTGATCCACTTTTCATCACCAGTTATCAGTTTCTTCAAAAATGGTTCGGTGTCATTACGTCGTAATAAAGAATCACAAATGAGTACACGGTTCATTAGATTTCTTTCAGTGAGCTCGTGAGGTACCCAAATATCGAGCTTTTTGTGTACCCAGTATTTTTCAAATGTGCCAAAACTGTTTTGAGGTCAATTCCCAGTTCTTCAGCAGCATTTTTCAAAAATCGCGACCATATTATCCGTAATAGAGCGACGTGCATCTTTGAAATTTAAATTACTGGATTGAAAACGCTTAAACCAATTTTGTGCTACTCTCACAGATACTGCACTAGGTCTATAAATATCGCAATTTTTTTTTCGCGGCATTCTTTCCATTTTTACCAATTTTATAGTAAAATTGTATAGATATTCTTCATTAGATTCACTCATCTTGACAGTACGAACAACAAATGAAAATCACACATTTTACTAATTTGAATTTGGAATTATGTTCTTTAAATTTTAACCTTTCAATGATACCAAAACCAGCCAGATACAAATTGTATAGCCAAAGAGATTTTATGACAAGTTCAGACATACTTTAATGCGAAAAGACTTTTCCCCCCAACTTTTCCCCAAATATATATTAGTATTCCAGACTCCTGCTGTTGAACTGTTGTTTTATTGTAACTGGACGTAATTAACATGTGTATTTTCAAAATGCAGGCAAATATAAATATCGAAGCGAAGGCGAAAATTATTGCGCTACGTACAAGTGGACGGAACATATCACAAATATCGAATGAAACTGGACTGAGTGTGAGTACTGCTTTGCTGTCATGATACGCACGGTTGTGGAACACCCTCCCGAACGACGTGTTTCCAGACTCATATTGTCACAGAGGTCTACCTTAAGGTCTTAATTTCTCATCGAAAGGGAGAGGAGAGCGATGGCGGTCCGCTGTAACATGTTGGCACGCAGATTCGTGAGGTGTAGCTTGGGGGTAAAGATCGCTCTTTTTAAAGCATTCTGCCAGTCTGTGGGTCAATTACACGCAGCGGGCCATCACCGCTCTCCGAGTACAACAACGCGGTCAGGGTGCTGGCGGGTCCCGCGTGCTGTAGCGCGGCTGCGACGCAGGCGGTGCTGCGCGTGCGCGCCGGATCGCTTCGCTGCTGTTTCGTGCGCGTGGGAGCCGCAACACCATCCTGAACGTCCTCAGTCTGAAGATAGACTGTCCCATTCTGGGGCACTGGGTTCAAGTACGAGTGCGTGTACCTGGAGCCCCAGAATGTGGCAGATACTTGAATTAATTACTTTATATTATTAACATAGTTTTTAAGATGTAATTTACTAACAATATTATGGGCCAAGTGTCTGAAATACAAAGATTGTTTTTTTTTAACTTATTTAATAAAAAAGGCAAATCTCCGAGCACACAAATTATTTAATAAATAAATGCCACAGCTAAAATCGCAGGTAGGGGCAATAAGGTAGGTTCGTAACCTGACGCCATTCTGCCTATTGTTCTCCGGTCATGCACTCCCCTGGCTGCGCGCCGCCGTCGATAATCTGACGCTCAAAATCCTGTCGATGTCAGGGTGTCGCTGTAGGTGGGCGCTGCGGTAGTCTGGATGCACAGGGTCCATCCTCGTAAGTCCTCAATAAAAGGATCGGCGAATGATGTAAAAGTCCAACGTGGACTTTGGACCCCAATTCTGGCGTGTCTGTCACACGTATAAACTAATAAAAACATTAATATTTAATCCCAACTGGTGGAACGTTTATTGACGCCACAGATTACGTATTATGAAAATACGATAAATAGAAAAAATTACGTGTGTTCGCTTCCAGAGAGCTCGGCCGACTGATCGACGCGTGCGCACGCCTAAAATGTCGCCTATACGTGTTGATGAATTAAAATGTGTTTTGAAGGCACATTATTAATATTTTTAAAATATATGTAACATAACGTTAAGAGCCATTTCACGCTTTCGCGCGAATTTCTAAGATTTTGGGCTCCTCTATTACCATCTTAAGTAATACCCAAAAATTATTTAATACATGTTAAATATGGAAAAATCGTTTTTGTTGACGTTTAATGTATTACATTTACCAACAAAAATTTGCTTGTTCTGTAGTGACTCATCTCCCACAACCATTTTAATGAAATATCGCCGTAGAGTGAATTTCAAAGTCCTGTAACTAGCAATAATACTTATAAACTAAGCTATAAAAATACATTCAGCATGAGATATTTTATTCGTCGTTTAATGTAACAGATTCTTGAATTTTGTTACCATTAATTAGTAAAAAAATAAATCCATACATCAATTTTAAGTTTTTTCTTGGAATTTCATAGTGATTTTTGGTTTCAATAAAGCGTAATTACCAAAATAAAATTATACCATAATAAACTATGTTCTTTGGAGAATCGAATTCTACAGTTTTTTTTTTAATATTGGCAATTAATTTGTCATAATATCGATTTGAACATCAGTTTAAATTACAATAAATTACGATACACGTGTGGGCACCGATTAGTACGGCACGAGCGCCCATCAAGGTAGGACCTGTGCCATTTTTCCCGCGTCCCGACTTTCGAGCGCTCGTATAGTGAGGTAATTCATATACTGCGACCACATAGTTTTGATTCGTTTTGTATTTTTTCATAAGATACGGTTGTATTTATTATGAAGTATCTAAGATTTTAGTTTTTTGTAGAATAATTATATATTTTTGTTTCATTACTAGCTATGGGGCGCGAGAAATGTGTATACCGTCGCGTAAAAAAAAGGAAACGTGATAATTCTGCAGCTTTAAAAAAAGCAACAGAAGTGAGGTAGATACCTATTTTTAGGGTTCCGTAGCCAAATGGCAAAAAACGCAACCCTTATAGATTCGTCATGTCTGTCTGTCTGTCTGTCTGTCCGTCCGTATGTCACAGCCCTTTTTTTCCGAAACTATAAGAGCTGTACTGTTGAAACTTGGTAAGTAGATGTATTCTGTGAACCGCATTAAGATTTTTACGCAAAGATAGAAAAAGAACAATTATTTTGGGGGGTCGCCATACATAGAACTGAAACTCAATTTTTTTTTTTCATCGTACCTATACATGTACGATGTACGATGACACTATGGATAGGTCTTCAAAAATGATATTGAGGTTCCTAATATCGTTTGCGCGAGAGACACTTCCAAAGTGGAAAAATGAGTGTCCCTCCCCCCCCCCCCCTGTAACTTCTAACTTCTCTGTAATAAGAGAATGATAAAACTAAAAAATATATATGATATACATTACCATATAAACTAACAACGAAATTTGGTTTGAACGAAATCTAGTAAGTAGTTTTTTTTTAATGCATCATAAATCGTAAACCACACTTTACCTTTCATTTAATCAACTGAAATACTTGCTGGTGCGGAACCCTTCATGTGCGAGTCCGACTTGCACTTGGCCGGTTTTTTTTATTTACAATATTCATATTTACTGTAACCGATTATTATTGATTTAATATGTAACTTATACGTAGATATTGAAAATTAACAGCTATTTTGTTTTTATTTTAGAATGAATAATCGTCTAAAACGTACAGAGGGGGGTAGCGCCTTTAGATCAGACGCGGTGTCAGGTACTAGAAATTCAAGTGATAATTCAGATTCGGCAACAGAAGTTGTACGTAACATTTTAACAATTATTTATTTGAATCAGAAGTTTATTTAGTGTTTGTCAATAATTATATAAAAATTTATAGGAGAAAGAACATGGTGCAGTAGACCCTGGAGACCTAGACGAATCAATTTCAGACTCAATCGTAAATCGGAAATCGTAAAAAAAACGTATGTGTATTTGCTGTATGGACAGGTCCTGATTTTCCATTGAAAGTAGTAAGAGTAGAGAAAGACGACGTTTTTTGGCAGGCGAAAATGCTACCCAAATTGGTTCGGTTTTACCAAGACTGCGTATTGCCGGAAATCATAGATCCGAGAAAGGCAAGATCAATGCCTTTACGGAAAATATGCATTTAGCATATTAAAAATACTATGTTCGTTTTTGTATCAACTTTTATTAAATATTTTACATAACATACCTATCCGTGTTTTCTTATTAATCTAGCTAGAAATCTTTGTTAGAGTAAATATAACTTTTTTTTATAAATCTCTTATCAATTCACATTACGATTACGGCTCAAGATAGCCTCGTCCGTCTTGACACGTGTATTACACAGTTTACATTGCGTTTGAGTGGGTAGACACGCACACATAAACAATGATGCAGTCTTATACCTAAACTCGAGCCGAATCATTTTGTGAAATGGCTCTTAAAATATAACATAGGTTTATTCAAAGCTAGAGTGAACAGGCATCTCATGGGTACGCGCGGTCCACCTTCGGCCTCATCTTCACTTACCATCAAGTGAGATCGTGGTCAAGCGAAAACCCATTTTGCAATAAAAAAGAACGTTAAACGAAAACGAACGTTAAAAAAACGAGTGAACTTTCCACGACTGAAGTAAAGCTTCAATTTGAGGCTCTGAGATAAAGAGAGCAAGAAAATGTGTGCTTTTTGATATATGAATAGTTATTTTCCCACATTTGTATAAGGGGTAAGAAGTACGACGCCAGCACACCCAGCTACCCCAATCTATCAAATGTCTTTTATAGATTTTCAACTTTATCACATAAGCATAAGGTTCACTTTCAATTGGGAAATGTGACAGATTGGGTTAGCTTGATGTGCTGGCGTCTGTACAAGCTACAGAATTAATTAAACGCCTGTCATTTAACCACTAAACCCATGGGACACTTACTTATCGTATGGGCAGTGGTTACCCTAGTGTCAGAGTTGTTCAAGCCGCCCAATAGGCCTCTGACATAGGTTAACCACTGTTGTCTAATGACTACAACCGGGACCGACAGCTTAACGTGTCCTCCGAAACTGAGACGCTCGGAATTGTGAATCTGCAGTTGCCTTAAAATATGTTTTTTTTTTGTTCTAGAGAAATACTGTGAGTCGTTGGGTGACGAGATATGAAAAAGAAGGTAGCCTAGCAACTCGGAAGCGATGTGGAGCTCCAAGGCTCATCCAAGAGGAACAGCGACGATACATAGTCAACGAATACAAAACAAACGGTTTCATTCCGACGAGACATTTCGCTGAATTATTCTACACATCGTTGCTCACAGTTCGCCGTGTACTTCACGAGGAAGGCTTACGCGAGAAGAAACCAGCAAACAAACCCATCCTGACGGAGAAACTCAAGCAGGAACGCCTCACTTTCGCAAGGGAATATTTAGACTTCAATTGGGATACAACCATCTTTTCCGACGAAAAAGCATTTAAATTCAGCAAAAAGGGAACACTTCTCAAAAAGCGCAGGGATAACACACGCTGGTGTGAGAAAAACAGACTCCCCAACACAGATTCAGGTCGTATCGCTGTTAATATGTGGGGTTGGATGAGTGCTGCAGGGCCAGGGGAAATCCAATTTGTCCCTCCTCTCGTCAACAGCTCAAATTATGCGGAACTACTAAACGAGGTTATGCTTCCTACAGTTCGCAACGTGTACCCAGCGGAAGAGTTCAGAGAGTTGTTTTTCGTCCAAGATAATTGTTCGATAGACTCAGGAAGCAATGTCCAGGAGTGGTTTGCTGAACACCCTGAGATAACTGTCATTCCATGGCCAGCGCAATCTTCTGACCTGAACCCGTTGGAGAATATTTGGGGCTTTATAGTGCAAAGTTGGAAACAGCGAGATGGTAGGAGTCCTGAGCAGTTAAAAAGTCATTGCATGGAGATATGGGAGAATTTGAGGGGAACAGAAATATGTTCGAATATTGTGGGAACAATGCGTCAACGTCTACTTGATTGTATTGAAAATAATGGAGATTATACCAAGTATTGACTTGATTAATATTAATCTTTTATAACATTGGATGAAATATCAATCTTGCACGAGTTTTAAGCTAAAGCTGTCCACGCAGACATGGGGAATAGCTTATTCTTCTAGTGGATCCAATCAAACGCTAACACCATCAACTCATTCCAAAAAGGCTTTGAACACTAAACTGCTCTAAGGCTTAGCTGGAAGAATTTATGCATCCATAACGTAGGTGCTAACAAGTCATTAATTGTCTCCAGAAGCACCAGAACATGGTGGGCTAGGAGACTAGTGAAATTCAAGGTTCTAGTCCCTCCCTCTTACCCACTACTGCAACTCCTGTAAGCCTGGATCAACAGTGGCACACAATGAAATGACACTGAGTGGTGAGGGCCAGGCATGTCGCGGGGAATCGCTGCGACTGTCTTGAATCACGAATTTAATCAGAGAGAAACTAGGAGGAGTTAGAAAAAGAATAGTTCCATTTCTTGCAGACTATGCACCACTCCACATGCTCAAGATTCGGTCCTTTCCAGCTCTTCTTCTCGCAATGCACTTGTGATATCATCCCAAAGAAATCCCATCTGCTTCTCTTCGCAAACGAAACCGCATTATATTACATAGGCACCAGTTCAAATGCCATCCACTTCCAGAATCTGGAATTACGATAGATGAACGTGCATCTGCGTATCGTGCGTAATCCTGCCGCATTTGTTCTTAGTTGACTTCTGGGCCTCCGGAATGCGTGCAGTAAAATATCTCTTGCCAATAAGAAGAAACGACTGACATTCGGCCGATTATGACCTGCGCGAGTGTGATGTTCGTACCCGCCTCTATTGGGTGTCTATATCCACTCCAAACGCTTCAAAATCGGTTCATGCCACGTGCCGTAGGTGTCGTAATAAAAAGCTTTTCGCCGCTTCCCAATTGACTACCATCAGTAAGTGCCATGCCATGGTGGCGGTAGACTAAAAGGAACCAGTCCCAGGAACTCAAGACGGTACGGACGATGAAATCAGTACATACTTTTCTAAAACTCTTAAGTTATAGAAACCTTCGTGACACTATACACAAACACATCATGACCACGACCGTCCTCCATGTTGGAGAAACTTTCAGAGAAGTCACAGCTTAGAAATAATTGACTAGAAACTCGATTAAAAAAAACTTTTATTTTGTATTCAATTAATATAAATATTTATGAAATAAACAATCATCTTTTTCTGAACTTTTCTTTTTATTTTATATCCTTTCGTAAAGTATATATATATTATGTACAAAATAAATTCGATTTCACATCTGTCAAGCGGCGAAGTAGTAAAAACCTAACCCAAAAAAATCTAAGCAAAAATACTGATTACATACCAAAATTGTTATTTGTCTCAAAATATTAAAAAAAATTGCAACAAAGGTCGTGACGCGTTGTTATTCCGTTAAAGAGTGGACGGTTTGCCTAAATAAAAACAAGGTCTTTACCTTTTTTTTTATACTTTAATATAGACAGAACCATTCAGACAATATGTAGTAAAATATTATTTTCAATAATTAAAGCTAAACATAATCTCCTTGACAATAACTTAATACAAGCTAGCTAAATATATTTATATAATATGCCATTATTAAATAAATTGTATAAATGTTTTAACATGCCGTGTACCTAAATATCTGTAATAAGTAACTAGAAATAATAACTGTATTACTACAAACATGTTCTGACTATTTACAAGCGCCTTTTAAAGTCTACGTGAATAAAAACATTTTTTATTTTATTTTAATAATATTTGAATCCGCGGTTCGCCCGGCTCGTGGCCGTAGTTTTAACCTAACCTACTTTTCTAGAAGCAAAATACATTTTTAGTTTATAAAAATTAAATTAAATATGCAAGCAGTATATTTGAGATGGTAATCATTTAATTGATGAATATAAATCTATATAAGTATGTATTTACAAAGTAGTATATATAGTAAGTCAGTTATCTGGTTTCTATAGTACACACGGCTACATATCAAGCTATACATTTGCAATATAAGCTGCTAATCCTCTCATTGTATGGAAATCCTATACAACGCGAGCTTATACTGGAACGGTATAGCTTGATATGAAGCCATGAGCTCTTCTTAGTTTGGGATAAGATGGCCGTGTGTGAATAATGGTAATGATATTATTATAAATTAAAGGGTGAAAAATTCTTACAAATGTATTTAAAAATAACTCTAAGATAAAAGGAAGTGTTCCCTGACAAATAAAACAATATTCCATTCTTTCAATATGTATGGTCATAAAAGTTAAATTTACATAATAATTATGATAAAAAATATTATATAATAATATATTGTACAATAATAATATAATTAATTACTAAACATTGTATATTTATACTAGAAATTACACTTATATGAGCGCTGAGTTTTTCAATAATTATCTAAATGTTTAACTTCCAACGTAGGCTTTATAATTCTCCCTTTTGTTAATTAGATTTTATAAGTTACTTATTTTTGATGTGAAACATCTATAGCCGCACGTAAAACACATTTCTGGCGTAGCGACGCATGCCGTGGTTATTTTTTTAGTTCCTGTCACAATATGTTCTTTTCGACTTCGACTTCTACTTGGACTTCGACTTGACTTCGACTTTGACTTCGACTGCGACTTATACTTCAACTTAGACTTCGACATGACTTCGACTGCGACTTATACTTCGACTTCGACATCAACTTCGACTTCGACTGCGACTGCGACTTATACTTCGACTTCGACTTCTGCATATTACTTTTACAAAATAATTTCGATGTTTCACATCTGCCAGGCGTGCCGTGACGGCTCACATTTTTTTTACTTTTTTTGGTTAAGTGTATTTATGTACTAACTGGTAATATTTTTCTTGTCCATATTTTTAACTAGCTGTTTAATAGTGAAGACCTGTAATTGGCTATGTGTTGCTTATAACATCTATTTATTTTGTATTTGTTGCGAAAAAATAAATAATAAGAAAAGGCGTTTGTCCAGCACTGCAAGTCTTTCGGCTGATAGGATGAAGCATGTGATTTGTGCAGCACAAAAGTTCATTTAATAGTTAAGTACTTGCCTCGTTAGTCTAGCGGTAGCGTGTTCAACCGCAGATAATGAGGTCCTGGGTTCAAATCCCGGGTTGGGCTATAAAGTGATTTTTCCATAACAAGAAATTTCTCAGTGTCAGCCCGAAGTCAGGGAGTTGGCGGTACTACACCCCCGTGCCTCGGAGAGATGGTAAAGCCGTCGGCCCTGTACCTGATCTCTTTCCGGTTGTGTCGCTAGTCGTCCCATCGGATCATGAGTGATAGAATTGAAGTGCCCCTGTGTTTGTGAACACACTTGTGCACTATAATATGTCCTGTCTCGATTGAGACTTGCCGCCGTGGCCAAAATTCGGTCGAGAGGACATTATTATTATTACAGCCCCTATTCACCTGCTTGTATCCGTTGTAATTAGCCACCGTAACTCTTGGTCAGTTCTGCTATTACTAAGGTATATCACATTTGAATTTTTCAAAATGAGCTGCTAAATAAGATTTCTTTGTAAAGGCAATATCACATTTATAACACTTATAGGGCTTAACGCCAGTATGAACAATATAGTGTCCCTCCAAAACTCTCTTCTCCCTGAATCTTTTGTTACAAAATTTACATTTATAAGGTTTGGTACCATTATGCTTACTTATGTGTCTGATCAAATGGGTTTTCGTGCTGAATTTACCCTTACAAACATCGCATTGAAAAAGTTTCAGACCAGTATGGATAAGTAAGTGTCTATTTAAATTTGTTTTATTCATAAACCCACCATGGCAAATACCACAGACAAAAGGCTTATCGCCAGTATGTTCACTTTCAAGCTTAACAGACGATAAAAGTTTCTCATCCGTGTGCAAATTCATATGTATGTTCAAGTTAAATTTACTGTTAAATATCTCCTGACAAACTTCACAAGTGTGATACCTTCCACTATTGTGTATAACTTGAACATGAGATTTTAAATCGCCCGATTGAGCAAATCCCCTATTACAAACGTCGCATTTATAAGGCGTATCTCCAGTGTGAACACGAATATGTACTTTCAAGTTATTCTTGTATCTGAAAGATTTCTGGCAAATATCACACTCGTAAGTCTTAAGCTGCTCGCTAGAATGCAGGCGCGCATGTGCCGTCAATTGGTACCGAAAACTGAAACACTTCCCACACTCAACACATTTATATGCTTTTATTCCTCTATGGAATTTATAAATGTGTTCCTCTAACTTTATTTTCGTTCTGAAACGACAACCGCAAGTGTCACAGTAATACAATTGTACTTCCCGTGGTATATGTGTGCGAATATGTGCGTTTAAATTGCTCTTGTTGCTGAAATTTGAATCACATATTTCACAAGTGTAAGTTTTGAGATCAGTATGTATTGTAAGGTGACTTTTTAAATATTTCTTATGTTTGTAAACTTTCTGACAGATGTGGCATGTATAGCCTATTTTTTCCATGTGAGTTTCGATATGCGTTCTCAAACCGTTCTTAGTCAAATATGTTTTATGACAAAGATCGCATTCATATATCTTACGCCCTTCTGCTACTATGCTTGGTCCTCTCTTATCGGCCTCGGAGAAAGCACCTGTAATTTTAATAAGAAACAACATTGATAAGCTGAGTATCGTACTTACATTAGGTGAAAAATATGGCTTTTATTAATATTTCAAAGTCAAACGAAGCTCAAACTAAAATTGTGAATGAAGCAATTAGTAAGCAATTATTGCTACAACAAACTTTTAGAAATTTTGCGTCTTTAACGCTGGAAACGGCGGGTACCATCCACCCTGACGTCAGAATGGCTGGTCAACAAAAATATTCATATTTCCCTGAATGTATCATATGTAGCAATTATTCAATAACATACATACATACATAGATTCACGGCTGTTAACCTGAGGGGTAGGCAGAGACAAATGGAAATCCGTTGTTTTCCATTTGTCACGATCCTTGCATACTTCTTTTGGCTCGATTACTGTCATTATATTCTTCATACATGCTCACCGGTTTAGGGTACTTCTGACCTGCCCTTTCTTGAGAACATCTCCAATTTGGTAAGAGAATGTTCGAATGTTTATTGAAGAAACGAAGCAAATATAAGCAATTGAATAGCAATTCTTCAATATACTTTCAGAGCCGTCTGCCATAGGCAACCAGCCATTCTAAATTCTTTTTTGACGGTCACCGTAGCCTAGTTGGTAGTGCTCCTGCCTACGAAGCTGGTGGTCCTGGGTTCGAATCCCGGTAAGTGCAAATATTTGTTTGATGAGCACGAATATTCGTTTCTGAGTCATGGATGTTTTCTATGTATATAAGTATTTATCTATCTATATAAGTATGTATATCGTCGCCTGGTACCCATAGTACAAGCTTTGCTTAGTTTGGGGCTGGGATGATCTGTGTGACATTTTCCCTACATATATTATATATTAATATTATTCTGACGCTCACACCGAACACTTACAGACGGGTAAAAGGAATAAGTAGAAAGATTCTCACCTGCATGTTTAAATGCATGTATGTCTAACTGTTTCTGTGAACAGAAACCACGCCGACATGTTACACATTGGAATGGTTTTACGCCCGAATGTGTCCTAATATGCTTTTGCAATGTGTCCTTTCGGCCAAACTTAGCCTTGCATATATCACACCCATAAGGTTTGCAATCACTTTCGTTATCACCAGTATGTATACGTTTGTGTTGCCTCAAAGTATAGAGTTGGGTGAAACTGGCGCCACAAATTTCACATTTAATAGGCTTCTGGCCCATGTGTTTTAGCATATGATGTTGTAATGAAAACTTCTTTCTAAATTTACCCCCACAAATGTCGCAGGTGTAAGGCCTGACACCAGGATGAATGCGGATATGCTTTTCGAATTGGCTGTGTGAGGCAAATCTGGTTTCGCATATTTCACAATATTCATAATGTTGGGTAGCAGCTATTTTCTTCATATTCAATTCATCTGGAAAGAAATAAATATACATATAGAACTCGGTATTATAAATATATATACCTGCCTGTCTCGTTGGTGTAGCGGTAGCGTGTTCACCCGCAGAGAACGAGGTTCTGGGTTCAAATCCCGGGTCGGGCTAAAATGATTTTGGGACTTTTCTATAAAAAGAAAAATTTCTCATCATCAGCCCGAAGTCTGGGAGTTATTATACTCCCGTGCCTCGGAGAGCACGTAAAGCCGTCGGTCCTGTACCTGACCTCTTTCCAGTCATGTCGCTAGGCGTCCCATCGAATCATAAGAGTGATGGAATAGTAAGTGCTCCTGTATTTGCGCACACACTTGTGCACTATAATATGTCCCGCCCAGATGGCTTATCTCTATTGAGACTGGCCGCCGTGGCCGAAATTCGGCTAGGAGGACATTATTATTATTATATATCATAAATCTACTATATAAAAATAAGTCGAGTTTTCCTTCCTGACGCTATAACTCCAGAACGCACGAACCGATTTCCACAGTTTTGCATTCGTTGGAAAGGTCTCGAGTACCGTGAGGTTTATAGCAAAAAAACATTTGTAAAATTTAACGCGGGTAACACCGCGGGGCACAGCTAGTATATATAATAATAATTATATTAGTATATACAGAGTAACTTGTAAAACACCAACAACCAAACAAAACCTCGCAGGGCTAGATATCTAACACCATAAACAACAAATTCCATTTGATCCCAAACAAGATACAGTCTGTGCAATGGCAACCAAACATACTGATAAACATACTTATATATCAAAATACAAAATCAATATATAGTGTTAATTCCGCTACTTACTTACTTATCGTATGGGCAGTGGTTACCCTGGTGTCAGAGTTGTTCAAGCCGCCCAGTAGGCCTCTGACATGGCTTAACGACTGTTGTCTAATGTACAACCGGGACCGACAGCTTAACGTGCCCTCCGAAGCACGGAGACGCTCACAAATTAAACCACTTTGGCGGTCACCCATCTATGGACTGACCGCGAGCCTAGTTGCTTAACCTCGCCAATCACTTACGAATCGGTGAGACCATCTGGCTATGAGCGCTATTGTTTTTCCGCTAATTGTCAGTTTAATCATGCCGGGATGCAATTTGCACCGCCCTCCCGCCCGCAAAAATGTGCACATGCAAGAAGGACAATATAAAAAAGCAAATTACATGCGCCAGTACGATACCCAACACGTGTTTCAGTCCTCCACGGACCATTCTCAAGGGCTGCTAACTCGTCGAGTGCTCGAAGGAGACATATTGATTTTGTATTTTGATTGTTATGGATTTCCGCAAAGTAATGCCTGATTCCATTACTTATATATTTCTAAATACATACATATTCTATAATATGTATGTATTGGAATCATTTCTAAATAATATTTTAGACCCAGATACTATACGATACAGATATTTGACGGGCCTGTTAGCGTGGTTGGTACATACGCTGCCTTTCACGCCGCAGGTCGTGGGTTCGATTCCCAGCCGGGACAGATCTGTTTGTCCTGAGACTGGGTGTAAATCTATATATATATAAATCAATGCCACTTTTCGTTGTAATGTTATAACTCAACAACGCCTTTACCGATTTGGCTAATTTTGGTCTTGAATTATTCGTGGAAGTCCAGGGAAGGTTTGGACGTAGAGAAAATTTAAAAAATACTTGTGTGTACTTATGTACACGCGTTAGAAGTTATACTTCTTAATATACAACTTGAACATAGTTATCAATTTTCATACCACCTAGAACTAACGTCATGCTGTTATTTTTACGATGCCCGCGCATCGTAAAAATTCACTCTCATACATTTTCATACCACCTAGAACTAACTACATGCTGTTATTTTTACGATGCGAGTGCATCGTAAAAATTCACTCTCATACATTTTCATACCACCTAGAACTAACTACATGCTGTTATTTTTACGATGCGAGTGCATCGTAAAAATTCACTCTCATACATTTTCATACCACCTAGAACTAACTTCATGCTGTTATTTTTAAGATGCGAGTGCATCGTAAAAATTCACTCTCATACATTTTCATACCACCTAGAACTAACTTCATGCTGTTATTTTTACGATGCGAGTGCATCGTAAAAATTCACTCTCATACATTTTCATACCACCTAGAACTAACTTCATGCTGTTATTTTTACGATGCGAGTGCATCGTAAAAATTCACTCTCATACATTTTCATACCACCTAGAACTAACTTCATGCTGTTATTTTTACGATACGAGTGCATCGTAAAAATTCACTCTCATACATTTTCATACCACCTAGAACTAACTTCATGCTGTTAAATTTTTTGGTGTCGGTGTGCGCGCGCATCGTAAAAATTCACTCTCATCATTTTTCTCCATCGCGCCAAAAGAAGTATAACTTCAAAAAGTCTTGATAAAGTGTAAAATCAACATCTTTCTATACTCCCGTATACAAACAATTTTTACTAATACTTAAAAGCGTAGCGAAGCACGTACCGGGCCGCTAGTTATCTATATAAGTATGTATTTACAAAAAAAAAGTAGTATATTTATTGTTAGCAACTTCAGAGTGAAGAATGGGACGAGTGTCGTTGCAGTCGATATAAGCCATCGGAAACCAGTGCGCCTCCTATTTGGATGACAGGCTCGATAACATCAACCTACGACACCGTGTATTATTTCTTGCCATATTGATCAAATAATTTTTGTGTAATAACAAGTTTATTCGTGCTCGTTTCTGGTTTTAGGGTTCCGTAGCCAAATGGCAAAAAACGGAACCCTTATAGATTCGTCATGTCTGCCTGTCTGTCTGTCCGTCCGTAACTCAAAGCCACTTTTTTCCGAAACTATAAGAGCTGTACTACTGAAACTTGGTAAGTAGATGTATTCTATGAACCGCATTAAGATTTTTACACAAAAATAGAAAAAGAACAATTATTTTGGGGGGTCGCCATACATAGAACTGAAACACAAAAATTTTTTTTCATCGTGCCCATACATGTGGGGTGTCTATGGATAGGTCTTCAAAAATGATATACATACATACATACATAGACTCACGCCTGTTTCCCAGAGGGGTAGGCAGAGACAACGGATTTCCATTTGTCACGATCTTTGCATACTTCTTTTGCCTCGATCACTGTCATTACATTCTTCATACATGCTCGCCGGTTTAGGGTACTTCTGACCTGCCCTTTCTTGAGAACATCTCCAATTTGGTCAGAGAATGTTCGACGTGGTCTTCCCCTTCCGGTTGTCCCATTCACACAGGCCAGGTATGCTTCTTTTGTCAATCTTCTTTCATTCATCCTTTCTAAATGGCCAAACCATCTCAGCATGCTTTTTTCAATCTTTGTGACTACATCCTCTTTCACACCACAACGCTCTCTTACATCAGTATTTCGAATTCTGTCTCTCAAAGTCACACCACACATACTTCTCAGAGCTCTCATTTCCACTGCATTTATTTTACTTCCATTCTTTTTCTGCCATACCCAACTTTCACTTCCATACATTAAAAATGATATAGAGGTTCCTAATATCATTTTTTTCTAAACTGAATAGTTTGCGCGGGAGACACTTCCAAAGTGGTAAAATGAGTGTCCCCGCCCCCACCCTCTAACTTCTAAAATAAGAGAATGATAAAACTAAAAAAAATATATGATGTACATTACCATGGAAAATAACAACGAAAATTGGTTTGAACGAGATCTAGAAAGAAGTTTTTTTTTTAATACATCATAAATAATATTTGCTTTCATTTAATCAACTGAAATACTTGCTGCTATGGAACCCTTCATGTGCGAGTCCGACTCGCACTTGGCCGGTTTTTTTTTATTATTTAAATTAAATTCCTAAAACTATTATATCAGTTATCTGGTTTCCATAGTACAAGCTCTGCTTAGTTTGGGATCAGATGGCCGTGTGTAAATAATGTCCCAGGATATTATAATAAAAATACCTAGAAAGAATACCACACCATACCATCCCGTGGGTGTTATAAAAGGCGACTAAGGAACACGGCAGGTAGTCGTCCCATTCTCTGGGAGATATTCCGTGGGGGCGAGTTCTACGCCGCCACCTGATGAGATACTATAATAATATATAATAATAATATCTAGCGACAATGTCACACAGATCATCCTAGCCCCAAACTAAGCAAAGCTTGTACTATGGGTACCAGGCGACGATATACATACTTATATAGATAGATAAATACTTATATACATGGAAAACATCCATGACTCAGAAACAAATATTCGTGCTCATCACACAAATAATTGCACTTACCGGGATTCGAACCCAGGACCACCAGCTTCGTAGGCAGGAGCACTACCAATTAGGCTACGGTGACCGTCTATAATAATAATAATATATTAATATCCTGGGACACAATTTACACGCGGCCATCTGAACCCAAACTAAGCAGAGCTATACTATGGAAACCAGATAACTGATATACTACATATAGTTACTACTTTTCTTTTGTAAATACATACTTATATAGATAATTACACCCAGACTCAAACAAACAGACATGTTCATGCACACAAATATTTGCCCTGGTTGTGGAATCGAACCCACGACCTCCGGCGTGGAAGGGTGATGATACTTCTCCGTCAACCACTCACCAGTGCCTCCAATAAAATACTTACGTTCCTCCATAATTGTGAGTAAATCACCGCCTCCTTCTTTCATCGCAGCGCGACGGTGTATAAGGATGTGCTTCTGCAGTTGAGAGCCTTTACGAAACCTCTTTGTACAAACATAACACTCGTGAGGTCTCTGGCCAGTGTGTACATATTTATGCACTTTCAGATTGTAGTTTGTGGTGAAGCTACGTTGGCAAACGTCGCATTTGTGCGGTTTATCACCAGTGTGAATTCGTTTATGCTCCTTCAGTATTCTATTTGTTGAATAAAATTTCTGACATATTTCGCATTGGAAACTTTTGCTTTTTTCAGTGGTTTCTTTGTTTAAACTTACTATTGTATCATGCCTTTGAGGAATCTCCTCTTTATTCTCGGTGAGCGAAGGCCCTGAAAGTTATGATAATGTGAACGAGTAATTATTTCCATGATAATTGTTTTATTTAACACATTCCACTAAGAAGCTGCTTGTAATCCTACTAATATTATAAAAACGAAAGTTTGTGAGTGTGTGCGTGAGTGTGTATGTTTGTTACTCTTTTACGTAAAAACTACTGAACGGATTTTGATGAAACTTTGTAGTAATCACACTAATATTATAAAGGCGAAAGCTTGTGAGTGTGTATGTTTGTTACTTCGTCACGTCTAAACGGCTGGAGCGATTTTAATAAAATTTGGTATGGAGCTGACACCCTGGATTAACACATAGGCTATTAGTTATAAAGTTTAATGCGGGTAAAACCGTGGGGCACAGATAGTTACTATTATATAGTACGAGTAGCTGTGCCCCGCGGTTTAACCCGCGTAGATTTTATAAATTTTAGCCTATGTGTTAATCCAGGGTGTCAGCTAACTCCATATACCAAATTTTATTAAAATCGCTCCATATACTTCTCATAGCTAAAATGTTAATAAAGAGGTAATCTACATACCTTTTCCAATATCAGACGCAACCTTCTGGATTTTAGAAGTACTGCACTTTTGTTCTGTTTTGTTCTTAGACTTAGTTGTGGGGATTTCCAGCCCATGTTTTGGTAGAGACTCCTTTTGAAGTTCCAAAGACGTGTCTGTGGACAAATATTAAGTTTGTCTACAACACCTTAAAACACTTCTAAAACAGAAATGTTCATGCACACAAATATCTGTCCTGGGTGGGAATCCAATGGCATCCTGAATGTGTTTTCTGATCGGTGGGACTCTCCCCTTTTACACAGGTGGGTAAGAGTCCAGACACCCTTAACATAATTAATTGAATTGATACTAACATTAGGCTAAGTTATACTAACATTATATGGATATTTTTCCGAAATAAATATATTTGAATTGAATTGAATCGAACAAATCTACATACCTTTTCTAATCTCAGGCGCCACCTTCTGTATTTTAGAACTGCTGCTCTTTCGCTCTGATTTGTTCTTAGACTCAGTTGTGGGGATGTCCACCTTGAGTTTTGGTACGGACTTATGCTTTTGAAGTTCCAACGACGAGTCTGTGGACAATATTTAGGTTGTCAACAAAATAATAAACAGTTCTAAAACTAAGTTAGTATTTGGATATTAATAGAATATTGACGGTCACCGTAGCCTAGTTGGTAGTGCTGGTACGAAGCTGGTGGTCCTGGGTTCGAATCCCGGTAAGTGCATATATTTGTGTGATGAGCACGATTATTTGTTTCTGAGTTATGGATGTTTTCTATGTATTTAAGTATTTATCTATCTACTAGCTGTGCCCCGCGGTTTTACCCGCGTTAAACTTTATAAATTACCACAGCTCCTCCCCCTTAGGTGATAGCGTGATAATATGTAGCCTATATGTTGACCCGACCTCTTAGTAATATTCATGCAAAATTTGAAGTAAATCCATGCAGTACTTTACGAGTTTAGCCCGGACTCTTTGTCTTTATGTATACAGACAAACAGACAAAAATTCTAAAAACTATATTTTTGGCTTCGATATCGATTATATATCACGCCCCACGTATCCTTTTTAAAAAATATTCAATGTACAGTTTTGACTTTCCTCCGATTTTATTATATCTATGTATATAAGTATGTATATCGTCGCCTGGTACCCATAGTACAAGCTTGGCTGACAAGCTTGTGTGACATTGTCCCTAGATATTATTATTATTATTATTATTATTAGATATTATAGTACTCTTGGCGGACCGGTTGGTAAATGCTTGCTTCTATTCCCGATTACTCTGGGATTACTCTACGGACACTTGAGAGGAAATTTTCTCACAACATCTTTGCTTATAATAAAATCGGAAAATCAAAACTGTACATTGTATATTTTTAAAAGGATACTTGGGGCGTGATCTACTATCGATATCGAAGCCAAAAATATAGTCTTTAGTCTTCAGAGTCTAGTGAAAGATCACTACCTGTCCCTGCAGAAAGGTACGAAATAATTTACTTTCGACTACTTTATGGAACTTCAGCAACGGTTCCTACTTTAGTTTTGTTTTATGATAAGAATTTTATGTATGTATTTATTTATTTATGAAATATAAGTATATATAATATAGAATGTAGGTTAATATATATGTAATTTATCTTATGCCTCGTTGGTCTTGCGGTAGCGTGTTCACCCGCAGTTAATGAGGTCCTGGGTTCAAATCCTGGGTCGGGCCATAAGTGATTTTGGGACTTTTCTGTAAAAAGAAAACTTTCTCAGCATCAGCCCGAAGTCTGGGAGTTGGCGGTATAATACCCCCGTGCCTCGGAGAGCACGTAAAGCCGTCGGTCCTGTGCCTGACCTCTTTCCGGTCGTGTCGCGAAGGCGTCCCATCGGATCATGAGAGTGATGGAATAGAAAGTGCTCCTGTGTTTGCGCACACACTTGAGCACTATAATATGTCCCGCGCAGATGGCCAATCTCTGCTGAGACTGGCCGCCGTGGCCGAATTCGGCTAGGAGGACATTATTATTTTTTATTTAATTTATCTTAAATTGTCATTTTTTGTAATGATACCAGTGCGTATCATTTCTATACTCATGTGCACTGACAACTACCCTATCTCGGTTACTCCATAGTCCAATCCCTGCCTAGGTTGCCTGGAAGAGATCACATTTAGTGATAAGGCCGCCAATTGTATAATTGCTATATTGCTAATTTTAAATGTATGCTATTGTATTCTTATATCCTGTAATGTTATGGTGTACAATAAAGAGATATCTTATCTTTAGGATTTTTGTCTATTTGCCTGTATGTCTGTTTGTCTGTAAGTATGTCCGGGCTAAACTCAAAAAGTACTGCATGTATTTACTTAAAATTTTGTGTGAATATTACTAAGAGGTTGGGTCAACATATTGGCTTCATATTATCAAGCTATCACATATGGGGGCGGAGCTGTGATAATTTATAAAATTTAACGCGGGTAAAACCGCGGGGCACAGCTAGTAACTAATAACAGAAAATTGACTTACCTTCCTTAATACCGGTTGCCACTTTCTGGATTTTAGAACTATTCCTCTTCCGCTCTGGTTTCTTCTTAGACTTAGTTGCGGGGATGTCCACCTCGAAGTTTGATACAGACTTGTCCTTTTCTGCTTCCGAGGTCATGTCTGAGGACAAATATTGACCTTTCGACATGAAAAAAAACTTGAGAGGTGTCAAGGGACACCCGGATGGAACGAAGTTATTTCTTATTATTTATTATGTACAAAAAACCTGTATTATACACTCAACAAAAATAATCGTCGCGACACCACACTGTTGAATGCGAAAAAGAAATGAAAATATCTGGCTTGCTTTCTATAAGAGAGAGAGAAAGAGACAGACAGAGAAACATGCGCACGCTGCACAGCTGCAAAAAGTGTCGTGACAACTTTTCGTAAGATTTTTTTCCGTCTAGCCCCCTTTCACAACGCGACTTTAAAGTCAGAGGTTACCTTGGTTGTAACTGTTCCGGTTGCTCTCCTGGTAACACGGGTATGCGACCCCGGCTTCTCGAGCCATCAATGCAGCATCCCCTTATTTCCGCAACATTGGTGTCCCCATCTTTTCCATACCTCTCCCGACTCATGGTAGAGTCCACTACTGGATTGGATTTTCGGAACACTAACGTAGCAGTCAAGGAATACCGACTAGTGATGGACTCGATCGGGTAGGTACCACGACTCTATCTATTTCGGTCGAATAGCAGCAATGTGTTCCGGCTGAAGGGTAGAGATAGCCGTTCCTGTCCTCCCATATTCCCTCGGCAAATCTCAAGTTAAAAATGCCAGCGCATTCTACTAATTTTCTTGACAAATCTTTTTCCGTTCAAAGTGTTCGATTGTGGAATGCACTGCCTTTAATAGTGAGACGTGCACAAAGTCTGCAAGAATTCCAAAGACTTGTCAAGAATCACTATCTGTCACTACAAGACTCACAACACAATTAGGAACATAATACATTATTTGTATATATTATATGTATTTATTAGTTGTAGTATGTTTATATTTTTCTTTTTCTTTTTTCATTATGTGTACCCATAGGTACTATTTGTAATGTAT
This sequence comes from Pseudoips prasinana, assembly GCA_951640165.1. NCBI lineage: Eukaryota > Metazoa > Arthropoda > Insecta > Lepidoptera > Nolidae > Pseudoips > Pseudoips prasinana. Next base: position 3,693,695 of record OX621264.1, read on the forward strand.
CTGTACACCGACAACTGCCCCTCTCAATAACTCCATTCTCCGATCTTTACTTTGGTTGTCTGGAAGAGATCACATTTTGTGATAAGACCGCCCATTGTATACTTTTAAGGTTTAAACAGTTTTTTATTTTGTAATACTTTGGTGTACAATAAAGAGTTTATCTATCTATCTATCTTTGTGAGGGGTGAGGTTCGGGCTGCTCTCGAGGCGAGCGGTGAGTCAGGGACCTGATAAGCTCATTGAACGTGGCAAGCTGACGCGGAGTTCAGGGAGACCCGGGGGAATGGTTCCGTCGGCCACCTGCCGGACAGTAGGGGACCCGAACCTGGGTATATCCCGTCCAGGAGGCTGTCCCGCCATCCGGCGAAAATCCCGTCATGTAGCCGTTGTGCCGGATTGGGAGAACGGAGTGGAACCCAGCGGCTGCATGCGGGGGGCATCGGGGGCCCTTCCGTGCTCCGTGTCAGTTTCTCACATAACAATTGGGCCCGCAGAGTTTTAAACCCCGCATACTTTCTTTAGGTGTCGCCTTAACCCTACCCCTCGGAGAACTCTTTCCCTAACACTCTTTTTATAAAAATGAACCGAAGGAAATTCCACATTTAATGTGGACTTTTGCAATGTCAGAGGACTTCACAGCAATCTCGACGCCGTCCATTACCACCTCGAGATGGCGCGGCCTGCCTTACTCTTTTTGACGGAGACTCAAATATCTGCCCCGGACGATATATCGTACCTAAGATACCCCGGATACGAAGTCGAACACGCGTTCATTCGGAAAGCCGGGGTGTGCGTTTTCATACGGGGCGATATTTGTTGTCGCCGACTTCGGGGTCTCGAACAGGGTGACCTGTCCATTTTATGGCTACGCGTAGACCATGGAGGGCTCACCCGAATCTATGCGTGTCTGTACAGGTCCCCTGGCAGTGATCCGGGGTCGATTCAACTCATCGAGAACGTCCAAAAGGGGATTGACCTAATATTGGAACAGTGTCCGTCCGCGGAGGTGGTGGTCCTTGGAGATTTCAACGTCCACCACAAAGAGTGGTTGGGATCCCGGACCACTGACCTCCCTGGTCGTACAGTTTTCAATATGGCCTCGGCCTACGGTCTCTCCCAACTGGTAATACAGCCCACCCGTATTCCAGACATAGAGAACCATGAGCCCTCCTTGTTGGATCTTCTGCTGACAACTCATCCGCACGGTTATAGGGTGGTGGTCAATGCTCCCTTAGGGTCATCTGACCACTGCCTTATCCGAAGCTCCGCCCCTGTTGCGCGCCCTGACCGCACTCCTGCCGTCGGGTCCCGCAGAGTCTGGCAATATGAGTTAGCAGATTGGGATGGACTGCGTGGGTTTTTTGCGTCCTATCTTTGGAAGCAGCTCTGCTTTTCCACCGAAGATCCTGACACATGTGCTGACTGCATCACGGAGACGGTGCTACAGGGGATGGAACTTTTCATCCCTTGTGGCAAAATTCCCGTTGGCGGCCGCAGTCGCCCCTGGCCAAAGCCAGTAGGGATGCCGCGCGCCGCAAGCAGTCTGCATATCTGGTGTGGGATAAGGCCCGGAAAAATCAAGATCCGGAAGTCAAGGTGGAGAAGCGGAAGTTGAATGCCGCTTCTAGGTCCTACAAGAGAGTTATTGCCGAGGCCAAGGCAGAACATGTTGCCAGAGTTGGCGAGTGACTAGGAAAGTATCCCTCCGGGAGTCGCGCTTTCTGGGCGCTCGCCAAAGCTGCTCAACGCAATAAAAATAAAAAAAATAAATAAAAAAGGTTTTAATTCACATAGACTTTAAAAAAGCGCTTGTAAATAGTCAGAACATGTTTGTGGTAATATAGTTGTATACATTAGATATTATTTCTAGTAACATAGATATTTAGGTACATCTTGTATGAAAACATTTATAAAATTTATTTTATTACAGAAATGATATTTAGCTAGCTCGTATCAAGTTATTGTCAAGAGATTATGTTTAATTATCTAGTTTAAGTCTAATATTTTTACTACATATTGTCAATGGTTCTGTCTATATTAAAGGTATTATTATTATGACGGACCTTGTGTTAATAACGACGGTCGCGCTTTAATGCTACCACCGGATCCAATGCGCCCCAACTGAGAAGACCCAGCGAAACAAACTCAGTGGGTTCATCTACTACCGGTTTCAACACGACCCAGTTGAGACGGTCCGGCGAAACATACTCAATCGGGCATGAACACGGGATTTGGTCCAATTAGAGTAATTATTTAGTAGGCAAACACAATATATGCTCGATCGGTTGTCTGAATGCTTATTATTTTAGATTATATTTAGGTATACAAAAGAAAAACTTCGAAACAATAACATTATTCATTTTGAGACAGAGTCAATATTTTTTTTATTTTTTTTTTTTTTTCAACCGATTGACTGCAACTTCTGCCAGTCCAATCTCCCACCACTGCACAAGCAAGATGGCAGTCTGGCCCATAGTGCTAAGGAGAAGGCAGATCTTCTTTGCCAAACTTTTGCCTCAAACTCGACTTTGGACGATGCGGGTGCCATAACTCCTTTCATCGCACGGTGTGATTGCTCTCTGCCCGAAATCCGCATAACGCAACGTGCGGTTAGGCGGGAGCTTAAGCTCCTAGACGTCCATAAGTCGGGCGGGCCGGACGGCATCCCTTCAGTGGTGCTAAAGACGTGCGCCCCTGAGTTGACCCCGGTTTTAACGCGCCTTTACCGTCTCTCTTACAGCGCTAAAAGGGTTCCATCTTCTTGGAAGGTAGCCAACGTCCACCCTATTCCCAAAAAGGGTGACCGGTCGGACCCTACGAACTACAGGCCTATAGCAGTAACATCCTTGCTATCCAAGGTCATGGAGAGAGTCATCAACTCTAAGCTCCTACAATACCTAGAGAAACACCAGCTGATAAGCGATCGTCAGTATGGCTTCCATCACGGTCGTTCAGCTGGTGATCTTCTAGTGTATTTTACACACCGTTGGGCACAAACCTTGGAAAACAAGGGTGAGGCTCTAGCCTGTAGTCTTGACATCGCCAAGGCATTCGATAGGGTCTGGCATAAGGCTCTTCTATCGAAGCTACCGTCATATGGAATCCCCGAGGGACTCTGCAGTTGGATCACCAGCTTTTTGGACGGTCGGAGCATTAAAGTCGTAGCAGACGGTTCTTGCTCCGACACCAAAACCATTAACGCTGGCGTACCACAAGGCTCGGTGCTCTCCCCTACGCTATTCATTCTGCATATCAATGACATATTATCTATAGAAAACATGCATTGCTATGCGGATGACAGCACGGGTGATGCGCAGTATAGCGGCCACCAGAATGTCTCTCGCAGCTCGGTACAAGAGAAACGGTTGCAACTTGTGTCTGAAGTCGAGGGTTCTCTCGGGCGGGCCTATGATTGGGGTGTAGAGAACCTAGTCCAGTTTAACCCCAATAAGACACAAGTGTGCGCGTTCACTGCCAAGAAGGACCCATTTGTCGTAGCGCCCCGATTCCAAGGGGTTGATCACCGTGTATCCGAGAGTATTGGGATCCTCGGAATCGAAATTTCGAGCACCTGCCAATTTAGGGGTCATTTGGAGGACAAAGCCAAACTGGCAAGTAAGAAGTTGGGCGTCCTGAATAGAGCTAGGCGGTACTTCACTCCAAGACAGCGGCTTGCGCTATATAAAGCACAAGTCCGCCCGCACATGGAGTATTGCTCACATATCTGGGCAGGAGCCCCTAAATACCAGCTTGACCCACTTGACTCCCTCCAAAGGCGTGCTATTAGAATCGTTGGGGATTCCAATCTTACGGACAGATTGGAGTCGCTAGAGCAGCGGAGATACTTCGGATCTCTCTGCGTGTTCTACCGTCTCTATCACGGGGAATGCTCTGAGGAACTGTTTGAGCTGGTGCCACCGTCCCCTTTTTGTCATCGGACCACGCGCACTCGCAGTAAGGTTCATCCGTATCACCTGGAAGCGATCTCGTCAAGCACGGTTCGCTTTCAGCGTTCATACATCCCACGTACGTGCCGGCTCTGGAATGAATTACCTGCTGCGGTGTTTCCCCAGCGCTACGACATGTCCTTCTTCAAACGAGGTTTAAAAAGAGTACTAATATCACGGTAGGCAGCGGTTTGCTGTGCCCCCTGGCACTGCGAATGTCCATGAACAGCGGTTACCACTTACCATCAGGTGGGCCGCTAGCTCGTCTGCTTACTAAGGCAATAAAAACAAAAAAAAAAACACATAAATGTTGTTAAATTTAACTATATACAAATTCTGCTTCTGCATCGGCGTTCTGCAATAGTACTACTAAGGCATTTACTCTACATCCAAAGGTATATTGAAGATAAAGATATATGGCACTCGGTGCCTACTGCAACAACCTGCTGGGGTCCCAATATTCATCAAAAGAAAGATTGGATGGGTGTTTTTATAATATTAACGATAATTTTAAACTTAACATAACTATTCATTATCATCATCATATCAGCCGAAAGACGTCCACTGCTTGACAAAGGCCTCCCCCAAAGATCTCCTCAATTGCCGGTCTTGCGCTATTCGCATCCAGCAGTTTCCAGCGACCCGCATTTATTAGTGCTTATTTTATAATACCAGAACATTTGAACTATTTAATTGAAAATTTTAATTTTGGATGTTTGAATATATTATTTATATACTTATTTTTACAATACACACTTATATAAATATTTACACAAGTCTTCTAAAATTTATATCAATAGATCCTCGGAAATAAATTACTGACCTTCATAATCATGGACGTCTTCAACTTCTTCCACATAACAGGGATCTTTAGGTTCCTCCTTGACAACATGGTTCAGTCCAGCTTTATCTGACGCCCTATCCGTTGTGAATACATCATCTACAGTCACATGAACCACGGGCGCCAGAGACAATGTGTTCATGTTGTTTAGTTCATGGTGTACGAGTTTATGGTTCTACAGGAATTGAGAAAAAATATATGTAAAGAAATACCTACAAAATTGTATTGTATTCTTATAGGATTTTTTTAAGATTAGGTACTGTTACTAACACTATGGATTCCGGTCCGAAATAAACGAATTTTATTTTAGTTTTATTTATTTATTTATGGGGTGAGTTCACTTTGCCAGCTATAGAAGAAAAAACAGCTTTATGATTTTTGACTTAATGGCTGTCATTTTGAGTCGTCAAAAATATAAGAAAAAATATTTTATTTGCTTATTATTTTATATTATTGCGACAAATAAAAATTAAATTTCGTTTCTGTCCTATAGAAAAATAAATCATGCTTACACAGATCAACACATCGTTTAATTTGTCATAATTAGAAAAAATAAATAAAAAACAGACATATTGCCTTATAGGTATATAATATTACATATCAAATTTTAGTTGCATGTAATAATATCCTGGGACATTATTTACACTCGGCCATCTGATCCCAAACTAAGCAGATCTTGTTCTATGGAAACCAGATAACTGATAAACTACATACACCACTTTTATTTTAATTATATATAATATTAATACATGCTTAAATAGATAATTAACACCAAGACCCAGGACAAACAGAAATGTTCATGCACACAAATATCGGTCCTGGGTGGGAATTGTACCCACGACCTCCGGCGTGAAAAGCAAGTATTTGCCACATAAACAGGCCCGTCAACGAAATTTATTTCTTTATATTCTTATTTTCTGTGCTGCTGTTAAGTAGTTACTTATCGTATGGGCAGTGGTTAACCTTGTGTCCTCCTGCCCAGTAGGCCTCTAAGGCTGAGATCTATAGAGCGTACTTAGACTTTGCTCAGACTTTACTTAGACAGAAGTTAATGCATGTAACGAAATTACAATTGGTGTTTTGACTTTGTCTGTCTTAGCTTATGCTAAGCATAATCTTAACTTCAAAAAGTCTATAAATACCAAATCAAAGTATAAGCTTAACATACATTTAGCAAAGTTTTACGTAAGTAAAGTTTGAGCAAAGTCTAAGTACGCTCTATAGATCTCAGCCTAAGTGCCTCTGACATGACTTAACGACTGCTACCTAATGGCTACAACCGGGACCGATAACTTAACGTGACTTCCGAAGCACGGAATAACTCAGAAATTAAACCACTTTGGCGTTCTCCCATCTATGGACTGACCGCGAGCCTGGTTCGAGCGCCTACGCTCTGCTGTTAAGTCACGGTCACACCGACAGATCCAATCTACGATTCTGTTGCTGAGGTTACACCCTGATCGAGATGTTATATCCATCTTGCTATGTTGAATGTTAGCCACATGGCCGACTGATATGTTCACAGTTGCATGTGAAAGATCATATCATATTGATAACACCTCCCAGACTATAAAATTTTTGTTTCTAGACAGCTGACTTGTCATTAAACAATATGAACAATTTATTTGGGAGTGACGCGCGAAAAGGCTACTCGCACGATTATTTGTTCTGTGTGTATATGTAATTTATCTTTAATAATATCCTGGTACCGACGCCAGCACATCAAGCTACCCCAATCTGTCAATATTCCCCAATTGGAAGGGAACCTTATGCTTATGAGATACAGTTGACAATCTATTAAAGAAATTTGACAGATTGGGGTAGCTGGACGTGCTAGCGTCTGTACATTATTCACACACAGCCATCTGTTCCCAATCTTAGCAGAGCTTGTACTATGGAAACCAGTTAACATACATACAACAATAACACTTTTCTTTTGTTAATACATACTTATATATAATTACACCCAGACCCAGGACAAACAGACATGTTCATTCACCCAAATATTTGTCCTGGGTGGGAATGGAACCCACAACCTGCGTGATAGGCAAGTACCTATATACCTACCATCTACGCCAACCGCCAACTGTCAAATAAGTAATATGTATGTATTTAAAATATGTATTTATTTATAGTTAAATAAAACGGTTAATAACCAATTACATTAATTAACATAGTAACAATTACATTATTTATTTTTAGGGTTACATATAAAATTCAATACAAAATACTGGACATCCTTGCATACTTTCTTTCGCAGAAAACCAAACATATTCGCCTAATGTCCATCTAACGGCAAACACATCGCATTCAGGATAGGCAATCAGGAGGGCGTTTAGCATATCTAGGGTTCGACATACTGGGGACTTGGCTCTAATATATACAAATATACACAAACGCGATGCTAACGTGCGTTTGTATCGCTACAAACGCGCGTCTATGGCGCGCTTAAAAACGTGGTGTGCATAAGCTCTAAGTATATTTATCAGTTGTGTGGATGCCATCTTTTTTTTTTTCAATATCATAAATCATTATAATGTCCTCCCAACCGAATTTCTGCCACGGCGGCCATTCTCAATGGAGACTAGCCAATTGCGTAGGACATACTATAGTGCACAAGTGTGTGCGCAAACACAGGGGCACTTTCTATTTCATCACTCTCATGATCCGATGGGACGACTAGCGACACGACCGGAAAGAGTTCAGGTACAGGACCGACAGCTTTACGTGCTCTCCGAGGCACGGGGGTGTAATACCGCCCCTTCCAAACTTCGGGCTGATACTGAGAAATATCTTTTTGTGGAATAATCCCATAATCACTTTCGTTGCCCGACCCGGGATTCGAACCCAGGACCTCCTTATCTGCGGTTGAATACGCTACCGCTAGACCAACAAGGCAGTCAATAATCTGGTAGTGACTATTGATTGAAAAAGAAAATGAGATATACCACTGCGGCACATGGACAGATGGTCAATCGGAACTGTAAACTAATGGATCCCAGAAGCACTCACCTGAAGATCACTTAGCATCTTGACAAGTATCTTCTCAGACTGCAAGGCCTTAATCATCAGTAAATTTGAGTTCTTCAGACGAGTGTAGCAGACATAACATGCTAACAGTGGACGAGCTTTTGTCACCAACTGTAAAACAAAACTTAATGACAAACAAAATACAAAAAAGTTAAATATTATTATTCTTTTCTAATCAGGCAGGCAGTTAAAACAAGTGATAATTGTCTGTATCTATTGCACTGAGTTAGCTTGTCTTTTTCGTTGTTATTATGTGCTTGTCTAGTCTGTTGATGTTTAGTGGTGACTACGTCTTGTGGTAGTTTGTTCCATTCTTTAACTACTCGGTTCGAAAAGAAATTCTTGTGGGGTATATTGTGTGAGAAGCGGGTCTGAAGTTAAATATGTAGTGGACTAAACAAGACAATATCAATTACAACCTGATCTTTTTGGAATAAGGTTCAGAAACAATGAAAAATATAATATGAGGCGCTCATAGCTAACTCTCTCCGGTCCGTAAGCGATCGGCGAGGTTAAGTAACTAGCTCGCGGTCAGTCTAATTTCTGAGCGTCTCCGTGCGTCGGAGGGCATGTTAAGCTGTCGGTCCCGGTTGTATGCAATAGATAACAGTTGATAAGCCATGTCAGAGGCCCACTGGGTGGCTGTAATGACACTAGGGTAACCACTGCCCATACGATAAGTTAGTTAGTAAATGAAAAATATTATTGCAAAGTAGTATAGCACGAAGGGTTCCATACCATCTATATATATAAAAATGAAACCCGTTTTCCGTTGTCACGACATCACGCGTGAACGGCTGGACCGATTTCACAATTTCTTTTTTTATTGTGTTTGTTATTGTCAGGAGAAGGTTCATATGTAAAAAAAAGAATTTAAAATTGCGCGGAAAATAAGAAAATTTAAGAATACTTCACAACCAAATATTATTTCTAATCTAACCTTAGTGCTTTGGAAAATATAACCTTTTTTAATGTAACTTTTTTTTTATTTGACATAGTATTGACAGATAGCGTGCGTTAATAGTCATCGTTAAGACAGGACAAGGTCTGTCGGGTCAGCTAGTTATCTATAAAAACTAGCAAAAAATTCAGGTTTGTTGTATGGAAGCCCCGTTTAATATTTATTTTATTTTGGTTCTCAGTATTTGTTGTTATAGCGGCAACAGAAATACATCATCTGTGAAAAATTTCATCCGTCTTACTACCACAGCTCATGAGATACAGCCTGATACAGAAGGACAGACAGACAGCATTTTACCCTTTTGTAAGGAACCCTAAAAATAATTTACTTCCTTTTACAAGAAATACCATTACATAGCACAGTATTAAATCAATTTAGTTAGTTTTTGATTTTTACTGTAGTTGTCTGAGCTGTATCAAGAGCTGTGCAACAGAAGTCCAGGCCCCATGGAATATTTGGAGGGTATATTCATGAACATATACTTGGATAGGATGAAGATATGCTAATATGTTTTTTCGTTTTTAAGTTTGATTATTATTGTTTTGTTAGGATATGTGATGAATCAATACTTTAGTGACATTAGCTAACTTGGCAGTATGTAGTGTAGTAAAGTAGGTATGTAGTGGGATAGTGTAGTGCTGCTTGTAAACATACACTAGACAGTTAATTTTACTGTGTATTTTCTTTTCTATAGTCTTACATTCATGATTGGTCCATAGCCATAAGCAAGTTTGTTTTGAGTATTTTCCTTTTCATTTCATTTATTTCAGTAACAATTTTTACATTTTATTGAATATTTACATTAAATTTTAAAATTAATAAAAACAAAGGTAGGCAATAGACAAAAAAAAAAGGCAAAGGTAAAACACTTTCACCAATACAATTAGTTTAAAAAGTATAATATAAAATCAAAACAAATACATATATATAGTAATATGATGTAAGTCAATTGAAGAATATTAAATAATTTATTTAATTTTTATTATGACTTTATGGTGGAGCAGCCATTGCTGCACTACTCTACTCAACCTTCTGATTCTGGTTGACAAAGAGTGGTTTCCGAAGAAGATATAGTGCACTAAGTGTCGTTCCTTTTATTGGCTGATTTTATTGATAAATTCATTCATATTTCAACCTCAGAAAATGCAACACCGTAATATCTATACATCTATACATATATATAATAAAATCGTAGGAAAGTCAAAACTGTACATTGAATATTTTTGTAAAAGGATACTTAGGGCGTGATGTACAATCAACATCAAAGCCAAAAATATAGTTTTTAGAATTTTTGTCTGTGTGTCTGTATGTATGTCCGGACTAAACTCAAAAAGTACAGCATGGATTTACTTCAAATTTTGCATGAATATTACTTAGAGGTCGGGTCGACATATAGGCTACATATTATCAAGCTATCACCTACGGGGGAGGAGCTGTGAAAATTTATAAAGTTTAATGCGGGTAAAACCACGGGGCACTGCTACTTTCACATAAGAATGTCTTAAAAATAATGTGTATGCCGGTTGATTCCTTCATATCGACCTATTCTTCCCTAGAGTTACAGGAAATAAAATAAAGATGGTTTCAATAGAAATAGTATTGTATTACACAATAATAATAATATCCTGGAACAATATTATATGGCTATCTGATCCCCAACTAAGCAGAGCTTGTACTATGGAAACCAGATAACTGATATACTACATTTCTTTTGTTAATACATACTTATATCGATAATTACACCCAGACTCAGGACAAACAAACATGTTCATGCACACAAATATCACTCCTGGGTGGAAACCAGCGGCGAACCAGCCCGTCAATGATTAATGGTATCTGTATAGTTACTATAATAAATACATTACCTACTTAACTACAACTTACCTTTAACTCCGTAAGTTTTTCGAAGACATGTTGCAAGTCGGTATTCACAATTGGCAGCAAACGGATGTTTTTGCCTAAACATATTCTACACATAACTTTCTCCATTGTTTTAGTAGATTTATAGAATTATAGACTTGAGTAACTCCGGAGCGATTCGTTCCGATGAACTGCTCAAACACAGGGAACGAACTGAACTCGTTCAGTACTGTGCGGAATTATCGTTCCACAGTTCACCGACTCATTATAATCCCGCGTCTCTAGTCTAAGCCCGCGTCAGTGTGTGTAGGTAGGAACGAGAGCCCTTTGTTGTATAGTGCTTCACCAACTCAACTCACCACAATGTTGTGAGTTGAGTTGGTGATGTATAACTAAATGCATGTGGTGACCACATGCACTTAGCAAGATCTGATTCGTTATCGCATTTACACACACTGACAATTATTGTTTAGCTTTCTTAGTATTCGATATTCTAGAGACGTTAACTATTTTGGTCTCTATTTCATAAAGCAATAAGTTTATTTTAGATTGACATTCTATTTTAGGTATGCAAATTTAACTTTACGTTATAAGATCGTATTTTTTTAATTTGTTAGAGAGTCGAATCGCGTTGAGTGAGTGACATCTTCCTATTGTGCCTACTTTTTGTTTTTTAAATATAAAATGACTTCTAAACGTAAACGTAGTGATATTTGGGGACATTTTAAGGAAATAGAACCAAAAAAAGCAACGTCTGGAAATACAAGTAATTTGTCGCGCCATATGACCAGGAAACATCCTACAATACCTATCGTTTTGGAACGGCAAGTTGAAATAAATACTTTAAGATCGAATACTGACCCATCAACTTCTACTGACCAACAACAAACATCGCAACAAAATATTACTGATTTTATCATCAGAAAAAGACCTATTTCCGTACAAAGATCGCAGGTTATAGATAAGCAATTGGTGAAGTGGATATCGAAAGGCCAACATTATCTACGTGTCGTTGACGAACCATTGTTATAGTTCACAGTTTATGAACAAATAGCTAAACAAGTTCCAACCAAATCCGGACTCTGTCGAAAACATGTTTATGCCACAGTTCATTTCGCTCTCTGAATCAGTAGTACTGTACTATATATACAACCTACCAAGTCAAGGAGCGAAATGAACTGTGGAACGAGTTAGCGGAACGAGTTCACTTCATGGAACGAGATTTGATGAACTAGATCCATTAAGTGAACGACAATGCCCAAGGCTATAGAATTAAAACTAAACTCAGATATTTAGAACTTTATTTGACAAATGACAATTAAGTAGGTACTTCGGTAAAGTTCATTATTTTTTTTTTGCCCTCTTTGGCAGGCTAAGGTCTGTGACCATACCGCCTCGTCTTCAGTTTTAATATTTCTGTTTCAAAGTTAGTCAGTCATGTCCGTCACGTCCGTCACAGTCATGTCCGTCACTTCCGTCACAGTCGAGTCATAGTCCTACCCCAGTAAAGCAGTGGAGACTTTACTAGAGGCTTCTATGAAGTTTTGGTTTCAACACGGAAAATCACAATTCACGGCAATATTGCACTTTCCTCCACTTGTGTACGTTGTTGAAGATGTTATGTCTAAAAATCCACCATATTGACACATATAAACTCGAATTTACACCAGTTTTTGAAAATAAAACATAGCCTCGATGCGTCCTTTTCCGCGTTGGCGCCAAAACTCATAGGTAGGTACTTCGGTAGAGTTCAATCCAAATAGTTTTTTTTTTTTTAAGATATACTTCTTTTGGCGCGATGGAGAAAAATGATGAGAGTGAATTTATACGATGCGCGCGCACACCGACACCAAAAAATTTAACAGCATGAAGTTAGTTCTAGGTGGTATGAGAGTGAATTTTTACGATGCGCGCGCACGATGCGCGCGCATCGTAAAAATAACAGCATGAAGTTAGTTCTAGGTGGTATGAAAATGTATGAGAGTGAATTTTTACGATGCGCGCGCATCGTGCGCGCATCGTAAAAATGTGACGGACGTAAAAATAACAGCATGACGTTAGTTCTAGGTGGTATGAAAATTGATAACTATGTTCAAGTTGTATATTAAGAAGTATAACTTCTAATTTTTTTTTGACGATGTTTAGATTTAGTTTATTTTATATCTATGTAGGTTTAATGTAGTTTTTAAATTTTACTTAAATACCTAATATATATTTAGGAACTATTAATGAGGGCTACCGCGTATCAATTTGCCGCTAGAGGCGCTAGCATCGCGGCAGGTCTACGAAACGTCAAAATACACTGTTTTTGTTCGGGTTACGCTGTTTATTAATAAAAACTGCGATTATAACTAAACATTTTGGTTTAAAACTAAATAAATTACAAAATGAGTAACAGCTCGATGACTGTAATAAATATTTTTCGTAAAAACATTCGTCGCGTCCACAATAACAATGATTTTGATCAGCTATAGTGGACCTTCCGCGACAGTGGCGCCGACTGGTGAGCACAAAAACGGTAGCCCTCATTAGTATAATGTTATTTATAAACTATATTGTATTTACTTAAAAGAACTATAATATAATTTACTGAAAATATAATTACTATCTATATATTGGGAAAGTATGCGGTATATAAAAGAGTTGAGGGAATGAAGAGGATCACGCCAAAGAGACTATAACCAATATACAATGTACTCTGTGTGTGAATATAAAAACTTTATACAGTAAAAGTTCATATTCGCGGGATATTATCAATAATAATAATAAATATAATTAAACTTCCATAAATATGCCGCGAATACAAAAACCGTGAATATGGAATGGTAATTTATATGGGGTTGGGATACGTTCCTAAATTCTTTAAAATGCGCGTAGAGACGCTTTTCATTCTCCACAAACGGGCACCTTTTCTTGGTTGCGATTATGACAACACCATGCGCCAGTTCCATTTATCCTATTGCTGGATCACGAACAATTTTCACTGACAGTGAAGTTTAAGCTACAGATGATTCTATATTCGGGATTTTGCCGTTGAATGGTATGATATGGTTCCAAACGAATCTCCAAGGCGTAAACGATCAAGCATTTCTATTTTCACTTTAAGCAGATCTTTTTCGCGGTGAAACTTGTCGAAGTTATACTTCTTTTGGCGCGATGGAGAAAAATGATGAGAGTGAATTTTTACGATGCGCGCGCACACCGACACCAAAAAATTTAACAGCATGAAGTTAGTTCTAGGTGGTATGAAAATTGATAACTATGTTCAAGTTGTATATTAAGAAGTATAACTTCTAACGCGTGTACATAAGTACACACATTTTTTTTTGTCGCTGTTAAAAATAAGGAAGCCAGCGCGGCAGTGGCATACATTTAGGCGTAGTTGTAATAAGATCAATTTTACTTTTTTATTAGTCACATAGACACAAACTATTGGAACTTCTTCTTTGTTTACAAAGGATATTGGATTGGATACCTATTGGAATCCTTTTTATTAATATGTATGTACAGGTGTACCGATTAGATTCACCAATGAAGAAATTTGTGCCGCGAATATGGGAAATTTCTGGTGGCTATCGTCTGCATGTCTTTGCAACAAGATCTTTGCTGTCAAAGTTTATTATATACCATCTGTTCACATGTCATTGTTATCATGGTTCGATTGTGAACATGGGTTGCTCTCAGCAGCTGACCATTCCATCTCCGATAAGATTTAATCTGCAATATTTTTATCGGTTTGAAGACGTTGAAACTTTAAATTCACGTTTTGTTCCATTTGTAGAACGGTATCCCTGTAATGTCTTTATACTTGAATAGACTAAGTAACATTCTTGAAACTTGCCCTTATAATGTTTTTCCCTCTCCATAATAGACTGTCTAAATTTACAAGTTAGTAATTGCCCTAACTTCTAAATTCAGACAGTCTATTTTCGAAGGAATATTAAATCTACAGTATTTTGAGTCTATGGCCCTCAGCATTGTGACTTAAACTTAACTCTCTGAATGTGCTTATATGCTCTCTTCTCTGTTTGACAGTCAAACTTTGACTTATTTGTTTTCCCGTAGTGATTACATACTCTATGTCACTTATTTTCAGTTTCGCATTGTCTTACAGTCGTTTTTCATTTCTACAAATATAAACATTGAGTGTTGATTACGAACACAATGGTTATTCCAACTTGTAGGATATGTCTAGCACAAAATATTCGTATGCATTCAATTGTTAACAGTGATCTTCAATATGTTTATGAACGATTAACTGAACATTCTGTAAGTATGCCGATAATGTTTATTTAAGTGTAGAAAACCATATGTTAGCTCGTGTAAAAACAACATTCATTACTTTGACACGCAGTACGAAAATAAATTCTAGTATCATGGTGCACTTAATAATTCATGGCAATGTAAAGAGCCTCTCTTTTAACTCAATCCACAGATTCAAAGCACACTCAGGCACTGAACAACAGACTATATATATATAGGTCGCATAGATACCAAGTTAACATGTGTGGGGACTAGATCCGTGGATATGGCTAGCAATCTATTCAGATACTCATCACAGAAAGATCTATCCAGGGTGGGTCCGAACAAACAACTTCCAACTTAGCTAATCTCAAAAATGGGAAATCATAAATTTAATCGTCCAGCGGGTCTTGAACCGGGTAGGATCTCAAATCGAGTCGCCTGAATTTGAGATAAGTGTGTATATGGGGGGTTAAGAGGGTTCCTACTAAGTGATAAAACACATTTTTTCTGCCGGAAACGCGCATTTTTTTAATGAATTTTTTAAAATCATAGGACTTCATACAAATACACAAAACAGAACGCAATTTTGAATATTTCGTAGCGATTTCGATACCTACAGTGTTGTAAAACAATGTAAAAACATTGCCTTAGTGTTTAGAAGTTATATTAATTTTTTATATAATTATCCGAAAAATACCCAAAACTGAATTGTTCATTGTCACTATCATGATATTTTTGCAAAAATGCACTTTTATGAAATAATTTGGGTTAGGTTTGGATAGAACGGTGACCATTTGGCGCGCGTAGCGTAGCGAGCGCAGCGAGCGTGCCGCGGGAGCGGCCGCCGAGCGCTAGAAAAACATTATGGTACAGGAGGGTAGCCCCTCCCCCCTCCACCCCTCCCCGCTCAATTTACTTACGTTTGAAGGCGACTTGATTTGAGATATTAACCCTTGAACCTGCGCCATCTATCAATCCAGGGTAGGCGCTCTGCGTTAAGCTACGAACGATACACGCCGTCTGATCAAATTTAGGATTCCCTTGCTAACACCCTTCGGGAGGATGTAGGTATTATCTATTGGTTTTGTTTTCTACAAACATGGCCGACTGATATGTTCACAGTTGCATGTGAAAGATCATATCATATTGATAATACCTTCCAAATTATTAAATTTTAATTTTATAGCATTATTGGCAATGCATTGTGTTTATCTAAGTTCAAAAATGGGAAATCAATAGACTTTAAAAAAGCGCTTGTAAATAGTCAGAACATGTTTGTAGTATTATAGTTATATACATTATTGCATTGCGAATAATGCTATAAAATTAAAATTCGGACTTAGCCATCATGGTTACTAGACCATAGTATCAATAATGGCTAAGTCTGAAGTTGTTGGTTCTGACCCACCCACAGCAAATCAAAGTTTAAATCTAAATATAACATAAAAAATATATCATACATTTAGTTGAGCCAGTGGGGATCAAACCAGCACCCTCTACTTATGTCACCCTCTACTTATGTCTACTTTGTTTTTAGAAACATGGCCGACTGATTTCCCCGTTGCAAGTAGCAGATCAAATCATATTGATAACTCAATTCAATTCAAAAGTAATTTATTCAGTTAAAATATTACATTTGTGTGGAATCATCAAATTTTTCTCTACATGATGTGGCAGCTCCTGAGAAACACTGCCAGAAAACTCAGTACTACTCAGTAGGAATCCTTTTTTTAATAAAATATTTCTTAATATAAAATTACATTGTATGTACTTAAATGTGTTAATCTAGAGCGACTCAATCCCATGCCATTTTGTCACTTAAATGATCAGAAGTAAGCCCTGCTACACAATTTGGCTTTTATAGTCCTTTTAAACTTATTTGTAGACTTTTCTCTGATATCAATGGGAAGTGAGGCGCTCATAGCTAGGTGCTCTCACCGTTCCGTGGGTGATCGGCGAGGTTAAGCAACTAGGCTCGCGGTCAGTTCATAGATGGGTGACCGCCAAAGTGGTTTAATTCCTAAGCGTCTCCGTGCTTCGGAGGGCACGTTAAGCTGTCGGTCCTGGTTGTAGTCAGTAGACAACAGTAGTTAAGCCATGTCAGAGGCCTACTGGGCGGCTTGAACAACTCTGACACTAGGGTAACCACTGCCCATACAATAAGTAAGTAAGTAATGGGAAGTTGTTTATAGAATCTAATAAATACATTGCCCCATAGGAGATTGCATTAACACCATCCAACCTATCAAAAAACATGGTTATGTATGTTTTAGTGTGTATTGGAGTCCGAACCATTGCTAACATGTTACATCTGCTGTGCTCGACTGAAGAATTGCCATCAACTTATGAATAAATGCCGCCAATCACAAGAAATACTCACGGCAAAGTTAAATAACAGTCTGGTAAGTGAAATAAGGAGCAGTTGGGTCAGTTACATAATATTTTTTTATTATATTAAGGAAACAATCTATTGGATGGATATATTTCTCCGATTGCTTAGAATCATGCCTATTTATTGGAGAAATTAATTATGGATACCTATCACCTTGGGTACTAAAATAAGTTGAGTTATTTTGGAGTCTAACTACCTACCTAAAATTACCTTCTGCGAGACATATAAAAGAGCATCGGTAACATCTTCATGGAATAAACAGATGTTACATTTCAAGAATAAGTTTAAAGTCCATCATCAGCCTGATATTGTCTACTGCTGGACTTAGGCTGATTTCAAAATCAAGCGCGCGGCGCGCGCCGTAGGCCAGCGCGTTTCAACAGCGCGCGCTTGACACGCGGACCATCTGAAACGAGTTTAAGTATCGCGCGTTTCTTTGTAATGTACAGTTATGTACAATCGTCATCATGGACACAAACCGACCAAGAGCCGATTTCACCGTTAAAATTAAACGCGATCAATTGACACTTAACTCGGTTCTGCTTCCTGTAACTGAGTTTAGCGTGCATTGGTCGCATTTCATTTTAACGGTGAAATTGGCTTGATCTTGATTGAGCTATTTATTTTTTATGGAAAAGAGTGCAACAGCGACGTCGTCGTAGAAGATTGCAAATTACTCCGTTCAATACCACATGGTTACTGAGAGGCGCCTTCGTGACATCGTTCTCCGATTTACGGGAAGATAGTTACATTTTTTACAAGGGCCAGTTTTAACCAAAAGAATTAAGTTTTATTTAATTATTTTTTTAGTATTCAAGCACCTACTTCTAAATTTATTTGATTGTTCTATTGTATAAATTAAGTAAACAATAGCTCTGTATGCTCATAATTTTAATGTTTAGTTATGTATATTTTCTCAGTAAGTGAATTTATTGTAATTCTTATGAGAAATAAAGTACTTCTTAATCTAAGTGTACGCGCGTGCGACCCGCGTCACTCTGAAACGCTAGCTGCCAGTAGAGGAGCCGAGCGACGGCGCGCGTTTTACCGGCGGCGCTTTTGAACTGCGTGACTATGAAACGCAACTACTATCTAGTGTAATTGTAAGCGCGCGCTTTTGGACGGTGCCGCTCGCCGGCGCGACTATGAAATCAGCCTTAGGCCTCCTCCAAAGGTTTTTATAATGTTGCCAGTTGGAGGGAGTTTTCCGCAGTCACCGCGCTTGGCATGCCAGTTGGCGACTGCAGTTAGGTGGTAGTTAGTACACAGGTGACACTGCTGCAGTGCTGCCCGACTACCTAGTGTCTAGTGTCCCTTAGTCGCCTTTTTCGACACCCACAGGATGGTATGGGGTGGCCATTTATTATTGACTAGCTGTGCCCGCGACTTCGTCCGCGTGTTAATTAGTTTATTTTGTTTTTTTTTGTAAAATAAATGACATTTTCTAAAATAAAAGTAGCCTAAGTTATTCCTTATTACATCAGCTACCTGCCAATAAAAGTCCCGTCAAAATCGGTCCAGCCGTTTCAGAGATTAGCCGGAACAAACAGACAGACAGACAGACAAAAATTGTAAAAAATGTTATTTTGGTGTATGTACCGTATATATATTCATATTTATGTAGTACAAACCGGTTATTTAAATATTACAAACAGACTCTCCAATTTTATTTATTTGTATAGATGTGAAACATCTATAGCCGCACGAAAAACAGATTTCTGGCGTGGCGACGCATGCCGTGGCGACGCGTCGCCACGCTATACAGTAGTAGTGTGGACGGTGTGGCGACGCGTCGCCATGCGCAATCGACTTTTTATTTTATCATTATGACATATTTAGGCTATCACAATATTATGTTCTTTTCTGCATATTACTTTTACAAAATAATGTCGATGTTTCTCATCTGCCAGGCGACCCGTGACGGCTCACATTTTTTATGCCATATAATCATAGCTAGATGCTCTCACCAGTCCGTAAGCGATGGGCGAGGTTAAGCAACTTGGCACGCAGTCAGTCCATAGATGGGTGACCGCCAAAGTGGTTCAATTTCTGAGCGTCTCCGTGCTTCGGAGGGCACGTTAAGTTGTCGGTCCCGGCTGTAGTCATTAGACAACAGTCGTCAAGCCATGTCAGAGGCCTACTGGGCGGCTTGAGCAAATCTGACACTAGGGTAACCCCTGCCCATACGATAAGCAAGCAAGCATTATGCCATATCCCCCCAAGATGATTCTCGGGGAGGCTTTTGTCCAGCAGTGGAGTGTTTACAGCTGTTATGATCAAATGTTTTCATACAATATGTGTACCTAAATATCTAAATCTGTGCTCGAACACATAATACAACCTTCAAAGGAATTGATATCTTTTCTTGTTTAAAAAAAAACTTATAAATCCCAAATTATAAGCACTATAAAAAATAAACGACTAAGATCTAATAATCCTATTTGAATTTGTATATTCAGTCTTACTTCAGAATGTATATTAAATAATTAAAATTAACTTTGTATACTTACAACATTATATTAGGTCTTTACCTATGAAATTGCCGTTCTGCAGTACTGGCCATTTCAAATCAAAATAATTTTTGTTTGGCTAAGAATTCTAATTTCAAATTAATTTTATTTTAAAAACATGGATTCTTTTTTCCAAAAGTAGTCATTTCTTTATTGATTAGTGTTACATTTTCATCGCATTTCAATCTTTTTCGTCATCATGGATACGTTAAAAATTCGAGTAATTATGGAATATGAGTACCGTCGTGGCAGCAACGCGGCACAAGCGGCACGCAACATCAACGACGTTTACGGAGCTAACACTACAAACCAACGCACCACCTGTTATTGGTTTGCTCGCTTCCGTTCTGGAAATTTCGACCTGAAAAATGAACCTCGCGGTCGTCCGAAGACTTTGGTCGACAATGACGAATTAAAGGCGGTTGTGGAAGCTGATGATACACAATCTACGGCTGAATTAGCAGCAGCTTTCGACGTTAGCGTCAAAACAATATTGGTCCATTTGCGTCAAATTGGCAAGGTAAAAAAGCTTGACAAATGGGTGCCCCACGAACTCAATGATCGCCAGCGCGAAGTACGCGTCGAGACGTGCCTTGCACTGCTCAACAGACACACAAATGAAGGAATTTTGAACCGCATTGTTACCTGCGATGAAAAATGGATTCTGTTTGATAACCGCAAGCGCTCAGCAAGTTGGTTGGATCCTGGTTCAGCACCTAAACAATGCCCTAAACGAAAACTTACCCCTAGAAAAGTGATGGTCACTGTTTGGTGGTCTAGCGCCGGTGTGATTCATCACAGCTTCTTACCAAACGGGGTGAGCATTACTGCAGATGTGTACTGTGAAGAACTGAGCACAATGATGGAGAAGCTGGCGCATCTCCAACCAGCATTGGTCAATCGCTCGTCTCCGCTGCTCCTGCACGACAACGCGCGACCTCATACTGCACAGCAGACGGTCTCCAAGTTGCAAGAACTGGGGTTGGAAGCTCTCCGTCATCCGCCCTACTCACCAGACCTTGCGCCTACAGACTACTACTTTTTCCAGAATTTGGATAACTTCTTGGCGGGAAAAAAATTCAATACCCGAGAGGCAGTACAAAATGCCTTTGAAGAATTTGTTGCCTCCCGTCCAGCTGATTTCTTTAAGAAGGGCATCAATAAACTGCCACTGCGATGGCAAAGATGCATTGATTGCATGGGTGATTACTTCGATTAATACAAATAAAAAAATTCATGAAAAAAATTCGTTTAAATTTTTTCATACAAAACGGCAATTTCATAGGTAAAGACCTATTATTTAGCTTTAGAATCATTGGATGGACATCGATGTATCACATCACTTCATTTCTCGCAATTAATACCTACTTAATCGAGACTACCTACTGCATACATTAGCGTGCAGTAGTCTCACCACATCAATGTCTGATAAATGATTGGTGTCAGAATTATATTTTATGTCCGTTTTTTAGCCAACTACACTTTTAATGTTATACTAAGGAAAACCTGTCATTGGCCTTCCCTTTATAGTGTATCATGTAAATTGTGTTATTATCTGTATCGCTGTTGGTTTTCTTAATAAATAAATAAATAAAATCTATGTAACTAGAAATAATTATGTATACGTAATTATATTACTATAAACATGATCTATATACAAGCGCTTTTTAGGATTCCGTAGCCAAATGCCAAAAAACGGAACCTTTAGATTCGTCATGTCTGTCTGTCCGTCCGTATGTCACAGCCACTTTTTTCCGAAACTATAAGAGCTGTACTGTTGAAACTTGGTAAGTAGATGTATTCGGTGAAGATTATTATTAAGGTATTCCCATTAAGATTTTTACACAAAAATAGAAAAAGAACAATAATTTTGGGGGGGTCCCCATACATAGAACAGAAACTCAAAAAATAAATAATTTCATCGTACCCATAAATGTGGGGTGTCTATGGATAGGTTTTCAAAAATGATAATGAAGTTTCTAATATAATTTTTTTCTAAACTGAATAGTTTGCGCTAGAGACACTTCCAAAGTGGTAAAATGAGTGTCCCCCCCCCCCCTGTAACTTCTGTATTCAGTATCAGAATGATAAAACTAAAAAAAAATATTATGTACATTACCATGTAAACTAACAACGAAAATTGGTTTGAACGAAATCTAGTAAGTAGTTTTTTTAATGCGTCGTAAATCGTAAACCGCAATTTACCTTTCATTTAATCAACTGAAATACTTGCTGCTACGGAACCCTTTATGGGCGAGTCCGACTCGCACTTGGCCGGCTTTTTTAAAGTCTACATTAATTAAAACCTATTTTATTTATTTATTTACATAAATATTTGATCTATACATATAATAAAATCGTAGGAAAGTCAAAACTGTACATTGAATATTTTTTAAAAAGGATACTTGGGGCGTGATCTACTATCGATATCGAAGCCAAAAATATAGTTTTTAGAATTTTTGTCTGTATGTCTGTTTGTCGGTATGTATGTCCGGGCTAAACTCAAAAAATACTGCATGGATTTACTTCAAATTTTGCATGAATATTACTAAGAGGTCGAGTCAACATATAGGCCACATATTATCACCCTATCACCTACGGGGGATGAGCTGTGATAATTTATAAAGTTTAACGCGGGTAAAACCGCGGGGCACAGCTAGTAAGAAATAAATAAGTATGTTTATCAGTTGTCTGGTTACGGAAGTACAGGTACCGCCTAGTTTGGGATCAGATAGCGGTGTGTTAGTTATCCAATTTTTTTTGATGTGAAATATCCATAGCCGCACGTAAATCAGATTTCTGGCGTGGCGACGCATGCCGTGGCGACGCGTCGCCACGCTATACGATAGTAGTGTGTACGGTGTGGCGACGCGTCGCCATGCCCAATAGACTTTTTTTTATCATTATGACATATTTAGTTCCTATCACAATATGTTCTTTTCTGCATATAACTATTACAAAATAATGTCGATGTTTCACACCTGCCAGGCGTCCCGTGACGGCTCACATTTTTGATGTGAAACATCTATAGCCGCAAGTAAAACAGATTTCTGGCGTGGCGACGCATGCCGTGAAGCGTCGCCACGCTATATGATAGTAGTGCGTTCGGTGTGGCGACGCGTCGCCATGCGCAATCGACTTTTTTTTATCATTATGACATATTTAGTTCCTATCACAATATGTTCTTTTCTGCATATTACTTTTACAAAATAATGTCGATGTTTCACATCTGCCAGGCGTCCCGTGACGGCTCACATTTTTTTTTATTTCATTGTATTATTTCTTTTCGTATACTTTCAGGAAGATAGTCGGCTCCTAGTAACTGAACTATCCAACTTCAAAGCGTTATTAACAAGATCGATAGAATGCTTTAGTATTAGCGATGAATTTGATGCTAATTTGAAGGAGGAGGTAGACCATAAAGAATTTGGTGATGTCGGGGTTACTATCAAAGTTGAGGCACATGAAGGTTGGTGTAACATTATTTATTTATTTTATTTTGTTGGAAAACCTACAGCTGTTGATATGTGATTAGCTATTTCAGTGTTTTTCAACCTTTTTCATCACGCGACCCCCCTACCCGTTCTTTACCCCCTTTTTCCATGTTTCTTCTATTTTGTGACACATATTGGATCCAACATTTTTATTCATTTTCATAGGGTTCTGATAATATATATATATATAATATACGTATAAGCAAACAATGATGAACACAACATTGCAAATATGGTGGATTTTTAGACATAACATCATGGACAACGTACACAAATGGAGGAAAGTGCCATATTGCCGTGAATTGCGATTTTCTGTGTTGAAACTAAAACTCCATATAAGCCTCTAGTAAAGTCTCCACTGCTTTACTGTGGTACGACAAGGACTACGTATGACTTGACTGTGACGGACTTTAGGTACTTGACATAACGAAAATAAATGAAATAAAATATATTTTACAGAATCTTTTTCATCACGCGACCCCCCTACCCGTTCTTTACCCCCTTTTTCCATGTTTCTTCTATTTTGTGACACATATTGGATCCAACATTTTTATTCATTTTCATAGGGTTCTGATAAATACATCATTAAATTTTTGTGAAGAATTGGAATAGAAAGCACTTCACCTTCTTGTATTTGCAGCTTCATTTGCAATCCTATGACTAGCTTTCCCAACTTTTTGCAACTTCCCTATAGGAGTTCCAGGATACCCCTATAGAGGCTTCGCGACCCCCCAGGGGGTCGCGACCCACAGGTTGAAAAACACTGAGCTATTTGTATATAATGTAGAAATCCAATTACAGGTTTTAACCAATAGCCATACATTATAAAACTGGTACATGTTTGCTTATACGTATATTATATATATGTATGACGGTCACCGTAGCCTAGTTGGTAGTGCTCCTGCCTACAAAGCTGGTGGTCCTGGATTCGAATCCCGGTAAGTGCAAATATTTGTGTGATGAGCATGAATATTTGTTTCTGAGTCATGGATGTTTTCTATATATATATATATATATATATATATATATATACATATTTAAACTCTAACATTATTACTACAAATAAAATTTGAAAATATATTATACATAGATGCAGTTTGGGGCTAGGATGATCTGTGTGACATTGTCCCCAGATATTGTTATTATATCTCGGAAACATGCAACTGAAAACATATCTTAAAAATATTAGTTTCCTTACAGTTACTTATTACTAAAGAAATCAAGGCATAGCAACCGCTTTACTGTTTTTATGGTGAACTAGCTGTGCCCGCGACTTCGTCCGCGTGTTAATTAGTTTATTGAATTTTTTAGTAAAAAAAAATACTTTTTTAAAATAAAAGCCTAAGTTACTCCTTATTACATCAGCTACATGCCAATAAAAGTCCCGTCAAAATCGGTCCAGCCATTACAGAGATTAGCCGACAAACAGACAGACAGACAGACAAAAATTGTAAATAAATATTTTGGTGTATATACCGTATATATATTCATTTTTATGTAGTAAAACACGGTTATTTCAATATTACAAACAGACACTCCAATTTTATTTATTTGTATAGATGAATAAGGGTCTAAGTTATGTTTCTTACATAACATGTTAAAGTTTTCGTCATCATCATCATAGGCGCTCATAGCTAGATGCTTTCACCGTTCGTAAGCGATCGGCGAGGTTAAGCAACTAGGCTCGCGGTCAGTCCATAGATGGGTGACCGCCAAAGTGGTTTAATTACGAGCGTCTCCGTTCTTTGGAGGGCACGTTAAGCTGTTGGTTCTGCTTGTAGTCATTAGAGACAACAGTCGTTAACCCATGTCAGAGGCCTACTGGGCGGCTTGAGCAACTCTGACACTAGAGTTACCACTACCCATACCATAAGCAAGCATCATCATATCAGCCGAAAGACGTCCACTGCTGGACAAAGGCCTCCCCCAAAGATCTACACAATTGCCGGTCTTGCGCTTTTCGCATCCAGCAGTTTCCAGCGACCCGCACAAGATCATCTGCCCACGCTGCGTCTTCCGGTTTGTGGTCGCCACTCGAGAACCTTTCTGCCCCAACGGCCATCGGTTCTACGAGCTATGTGTCCCGCCCAATGCCACTTTAGTTTTGCAATTCTTCGGGCTATGTCGGTGACTTTGGTTCGCCTGCGGATTTCGACGTTTCTGATTCGATCTGGCAGGGAAACTCCGAGCATAGCCCTCTCCATTGCTCTTTGGGTGACCTTGAGCCTTCTAATAAGGCCCATAGTGAGCGACCACGCAAGTACACCCCAATAAAGATAAGATAGTCATCCATTGAACCACATATCTCCCTGTCTTGGTCTGTTTCAAAATCCGAAGCTATTGGTCTACGTCGTCTAGCCATGATCTCATCTGTTTTCCATCTTGGAGAAAATTTTTCACTTAAATAAAACACTTCCTTCATATATCCACAGATTCATTATTTAGAAGAGACCCTTTAGCTGATATTGCAGATTTAGATCAGTGGCATGCAGACTCTGACAATGTTAAACTATTCCCAAGTGGCTTAAGGGAAAACTGTGACGTCACAACCACTGGGGACATACCTGAGGATACTGATTGTGTTGAGGTGCCGATGAAAGTAGAAGAGTCTGAAGGTTAGTATTTAAGGTTCAAAACTATGTCAGATAGATGAAAGTTGGGGTGAATGAAGATCTGTTCACTGTCTGCGTAAGCAGTGGAAGCCTGGACTGTAAGCGTCATGTAAAAATACACACACACACACGAACCACATACGCAATACACGCACCACATACAGAACAAAACACACAAGTTAGTTTTTAAGGATCTAAATGTCAGATAGATGAAAGTTGGGGTGAATGAAGATATTTTCACTATCTGCGAAAGCAGTGGAAGCCTGGACTGTAAGCGTCATGTAAAAATACACACACGCACACACACACACGAACCACATACGCAATACACGCACCACATACGCAATACACGCACCACATACAGAACAACACACACAAGTTAGTTTTTAAGGATCTAAATGTCAGATAGATGAAAGTTGGGATGAATGAAGATCTGTTCACTGTCTGCGTAAGCAGTGGAAGCCTGGACTGTAAGCGTCATGTAGAAATACACACACACACGAACCACATACGCAATACACGCACCACATACAGAACAACACACACAAGTTAGTTTTTAAGGATCTAAATGTCAGATAGATGAAAGTTGGGGTGAATGAAGATCTGTTCACTGTCTGCGAAAGCAGTGGAAGCCTAGACTGTAAGCGTCAATTAAAAATACACACACACACACGAACCACATACGCAATACACATACACACACACATACGCAACATACTCAATGCACGTACCACATACAGAACAACACACACAAGTTAGTTTTTAAGGATCTAAATGTCAGAAAGATGAAGGTTGGGGTGATTGAAGATTAGTTCACCGTCAGCGAAAGCAGTGGAAGCCTAGACTGTAAGCATTATGTTAAAACACACACACACACACACGAACCACATACGCAATACACGCACCACATACAGAACAACACACACAAGTTAGTTTTTAAGGATCTAAATGTCAGATAGATGAAAGTTGGGGTGAAAGAAGATCTGTTCACTGTCTGCGAAAGCAGTGGAAGCCTGGACTGTAAGCGTCATGTAAAAACACACACACGCACACACACACCACACACCACACACACACACCACACACACACACCACACACACACACACCACACACACACACACCACACACACACACCACACACACACACACACTCACACACTTACTCGTTTAAAAAGAAAACTCGCACATATCTTTTTAAATATATATCATATTACAGTTGCATCATTTATTGTATAATTCTTGCACTACTTATATATATATATATATATATATATATATGTATATTTATGTACCTTCTATATCTTCTTAACTATAATATCTTTATACTTTAGTGCACCTACCATGTTTTCTCTGGATCACCCCAAGGTTGACTGGTAAGGAATACCTTTGGCATTAAGTCCGCTTTTGTACAATTCTGTGCAAGAAGTTTTAAATAAAAAATAAAATAAAATGTACGCACCACACACATACATCACAAATCCACCTACACTACACATTACATAACACATACAAATACATGTATTTATTTTAAACTAATCTATCTATAATAATTTCCAGGAACTCCAACCACAAAAAATGTAGACTTACAAGAAACAAAAACAGATAAGGTAATTTCGGAGATAGCTGTTAGTGACAAACATACTAACAAGTGTGATGTGTGCCACAAATCTTACAGGAACAAGAGTGTATTGAAGATCCATATGAGGGCACACAGTGAATTGCGACCTTTCAAATGCGATGTTTGTGGGAAAACTTACAAAGATAAGCAAACATTAAAATGTCACTTGAAAATACATGGACCAGAGACAAATATAACACAGGTAAGGTGACAATTTTTTTTATGTTATATCACGGGCAATGCCTACAAATGCCACCTACAAAACACGCACGACAAATATTGGATATTTTAATTGGCTGTTAATATATACCCATGTGTAGTCAACACTTGACACTGGCACAAATTGTTGAATATTCAGCAGATTGCCATAATAAAAAAAAAAACGCACGTAGTTAAGCCATTCGGCTCGCTATTTCGTGTCCCGATTTCTATTCCCGTGCAACGTAACTATTTTGATGGGCCTGTTGGCGTGGTTGGCAAATACTTGCTTTTCACGCCAGAGGTACCACTACTTAGATTGGACAATTCCAACAGATGGCGCTTTAATATATTCATTTTTGAATACTTATTAAATCATAGTTTTTATTATTAACTATGAACATATCGTTCACCATGCTGATTCAACACCCGCCGGACGATAAAATTTATGACATTTTGCGAAAATATTAATTACTTGTCAAATAACATATAAATTAATGTGGAATCGTTTTTTTTTTACCCTACCGTGCAGTGCATGACGTGGCAGCTACTGAGAAACACTGCCAGAAAAGGCTTATGCGCAAAACGTCTCTTTCGCAAAATGTCCCTTGGTCGCAAAACGTCTCTTTTGCAGAATGTCTCTTTCGCAGAACGTCTCTTTCGCAGAATGTCTCTTTCGCAAAATGGGTTTTTTGCAGAATGTCCCTTTCGCAGAATGTCTCTTTC
Organism: Pseudoips prasinana; assembly: GCA_951640165.1. Lineage (NCBI taxonomy): Eukaryota > Metazoa > Arthropoda > Insecta > Lepidoptera > Nolidae > Pseudoips > Pseudoips prasinana. Next base: position 3,722,130 of record OX621264.1, read on the forward strand.
GCAAAATGTCGCGCCAGGGACTTAAGAATATTAAATTGCGATTTTCAAAACAAAATCATTCATTAAAATTATAGAATAAGTATGTCAAAATTTTGGTACTTACATTTACTTAAGTATGTATTCCAAATAAAAAAATATATTTTGATACAGTTAAAAATAATAAATTGGAACAATTTAAAGTTCGGTGATGGCAACACTTATAATATAAATAATATAATATGTGAGGGTAGTTAGAAAAAACTGGATGTATGTGTCATTCATTATTGCCGAGTTGTTTTGTCTACGTTTAATTGAAAACAGTTGTGAATTTAAGTTTAAACATGGATCAAGAAAGTATTGATTCTTTTGACCTAAATTTTGAATGTGTGTAAAATGTTTGATTTTTTTTATATTTTTTTTTATTGATATTTTTTTATCTGGAATACTTAAGTAAATTAAAATTATAGAATAATTATGTAGTCAAAACTTTGGTACCTACTTAGGTACCAAAGTTTTGACTACATAATTATTCTATAATTTTAATAAATGATATTGTTTTGAAAATCGCAATTTTATTCTTAAGTCCCTGGCGCGACATTTTGCGAAAGAGACATTCTGCGATAGGGACATTCTGCAAAAAAGCCATTTTGCGAAAGAGACATTCTGCAAAAGAGACGTTTTGCGACCAAGGGACATTTTGCGAAAGAGACGTTTTGCGCATAAGCCCCAGAAAACTCAGTAGGAATCCTTTTTTAAAATAAAATATACTTAAGATTAATTACAATCATGTGTGTTGACTAAGAACAACTCAATCCCAAGAACTTTTGTCACTTAAATAATCTGAAATTTTGTAATATGCCCTGCTACACAATTTGGCTTTAATAATTCTTTTAAACTTACTTATTCGTGGACAATTTTCTAATCTTATACATTGTATATTTTTTTATTGCAGGCAAATATGAATATCAAGGCGAGAGCTAAAATTATTGCGCTGAGTACCAGTGGCTGTAATATCTCACAAATATCCAAAGAAACCGGACTTGCTGTGAGTATTTATTTATAACTAGCTTTATCCCGCGACGTCGTTGAAGAGGTTAAAAACTTGAGAGGTGTCCCCGGATGGAACGAAGTTATTTCTATAATAAGAAATAACTTCGTTCCATCCGGGGACACCTCTCAAGTTTTTAACCTCTTCAACGACGTCGCGGGATAAAGCTAGTTATAAATAAATACTATTATGTTCAAAAAACCTGTATACATTCAACAAAAATAATAGTCGCGACACCACACTGTTCAATGCCAAATAGAAATGAAAATATCTGGCTTGCTTTCTATAAGAGAGAGAGAGAGAGAGACAGACAGAGATACATGCGCACGCCGCACAGCTGCAAAAAGTGTCGTGACAGCTATTCGTAAGATTTTTTTCCGTCTAGCCCCCTTTCACAACGCGCGATAAGGAACTTCGTCCCAAAACGTATCTATTCTGTGTTGTGTGAAACAAAAACAAGAAAGCACGTTGTTCCATACAAACTTTGCAATCCAATTTCACCCGCTTTGAGTTCTTTTCTTTTTGCTCAACTACGTCACTCAGAAATATGTGTGCAAAATCTAGACCCAGCGGATTTAGCTGTGCGTTGATCGATCAGTCAGTCAGTTTCTGCTTTTATATAATAATAGTTTATTTGCTAAAAGTAAGAAATACAGTGGATCTCGAACAATATTTTTGTTAGAATTTTTATACGTAATTATATTTTTATTTATTTATTTATTTGCATTAAATGTGGTACATATAGTTGGTAAAAAAATCTTTACAATCAGTACAAATACACATTTGCCATTATTAAAAAAGCATGCAAAGCTATGGTTGAGTCACAAAAGTATTTAAATTGATATAATATGTCAGCTTATACATTTTAAATTAATTTAACTAGAAATCATATTAAGTTGGGTTTATACCAACATTTACACACATAACACCACAAGTCAAGAAATAACGAAGAAAAAAAATACATAATATTATAAACTAGTCAATAAGAAATTGGAATGAATTGTACAGTAGATTAACCTGTCTAATATTTTACTAATTACATTAAAAACTTATTAATTACAACAATTGTTATTATATTACAGCGCATTTCTAAAGTGATAGGAGTTTTTAGAATAGGTTTTGAGAAATTCTTCTACTGAATAAAAACATTCATCTATCAACCATTTATGCAGACAATTACAAAACTTATTACAAGGTAAATCAGTTATTATCTTAGGCAATGCATTGTAAATGAGAGGTGCCATATAAATGCAACTGCGTCGGAACATCTCAAGACGTGGCACTGGCTTTTTCATACGCATATGAGTCACTTGACGTTTGTTGATATTGTCTTTAAATTCAAAGAGCGAAGGATTACTTTTTACAAATTTTGCTAGTTCATAAATATAGATACTAGGGACTGTCAAAAGAGCTTGTGATTTAAATACCGGTCTACACGAGTCAAACCACTTTACGTTGAACATTGCACGGAGACATTTTTTTTGTGCTACGAACACCCGCATTATTTCAGTTGAGTAGCCCCAGATTGGTATACCGTAACGTATGATGGAACAAACATACGCGTGGTAGGCCATCAGCGCGGCATTTACAGAGGTTGTTTCTTTGATCTTTTTCAGAGCGAATACAAACTTATTTATTTTCTTGCAAATTTTGTCAATGTGGTCTTTCCACGTAAGGTGTTCGTCAACTATTATACCTAAAAATGATGTGTATTGTGACTGTTCAACTCTAGCTTGATTATGAAAAATATTTAACGGAATATTCTTACTTTTGTACGTCCTAAAGTAAATTAATTTCGTTTTGTCAATATTAAGTTGTAATGAATTTGAATCGAGCCAATTTACTATATTTTGCAATGTATGACTAATTTCAATACTAAATTTTGTGTCATCATTACACTTTATAACAATTGTAGTGTCATCTGCAAACAGAACACACTCATGATCGCCAACTGCTTGTGGAAGGTCGTTAATGTAAATGAGAAACAGTAGAGGCCCCAAGATACTCCCTTGAGGCACTCCGTATTGTTATTTTTTGAACTGGATTCAAAGGTTTCTAGAGTATTGGAAATATGATTGAACTTCGTAATTCTAGTAAAGTGACTCCTGTTGCTCAAATAGGATTCGAACCATTTTAAAGGAGTACCCCTAATTCCATTCTTCTCAAGCTTATGTGATAAGTGAGAATATAATATAATATAATGTCCGATTTGATCTCGAAACTCCCCGCACTAGGCTAGGCCTGTCCTGCAGTGAGTTTCTTTGCCCTGTTATTAATTTTAATAATTGAACGTATAAACTTAAAAAAAAATAAACAAATGGTTTGAACTTTGAATCAGACAGTACCAGCAGTATAAGGAAATTCGCTAGGTTATTATTTCGGTATCTTCGCAGTTCCAAGTAATTAGTTCTTTATTTAAAGCAATTTTAGCATCACAGAAGCTCAAGGTTTGCAGTTTGATGGATTTATTAACTTTGTATATACGAGAATATATAGGTCCCTGATATAGTAACCTGCCACAGGTTAGGTTTTGTTAAACAATAGTTAATCCTACTTGATCGGATCGGGATCTGGGATCGAACCCACGACCTCATCTTAGTAGTCAGGGTTATTAACCAGTAAACCAACAGGCCAGTTAAGTGCTGTGTGGTGATGGTGTAGAATATCATCACTACATTTTACCTATACCATGGAGGGCATAAGACTTGCCTCGAGGGAATATCTACCATAGAACGGACTGCAGGGTCTCTCTCGAGTACTATGACCTTCTGTGCTCGCCAACCCGTTTGCCAAGCGTGGCGATTATGCCATAAAATATGGCCTTAAGATCCTTGGAGAGAGAAAGATCTGAATTGTTTTATTTTTTGCTGTTAAGTGTACTTCTTCTTCTCCGTGGAGATCTTTCAGCTCAACGCTGCCTTACAGTATTCATTTTTGTGTTTTAGAGAAGGACTGTGAGCCGATGGATTAAGAGATACCAGAAAGAGGGTAGTCTTGCTGACCGGGAGCGATGCGGAAGACCGACGCTCATACAAGAAGCGCAGCGCCGTTACATAGTCAACGAATGTAAAACAGGTGGTTACATTCCACCACGTCACTTTGCAGAATTGTTCTACACCTCATTGAGGACAGTTCGCCGTGTACTCGAAGCTGAAGGTATGGGGCAAAGACTACCAGCTCATAACAAACCCATATTGGCAGAAAACCTCAAAAAAGAACGTCTCAATTTCGCAAGGGAATATTTGGACTTCAATTGGGACACCACCATATTTATAGGCGAAAAGGCATTTAAATTCACCAAAAAGGGGACACTGCTTAAAAAGCGGAAGGATAACATACCCTTCTGTGAGAAGAAGAGACTTCCGAGCACGGAGTCTGGCCATATCGCTGCTAATATGTGGGGATGGATGAGTGCAGCAGGCCCAGGAGAGGTCCAACTTATTCCCCCCCTTGTTAACAGCTCAACTTATGTGGATCTACTAAACGATGTTATGCTTCCTACAGTCCGCATCGTTCATCCAGCGGAAGAGTTCAGAGAGTTGTTTTTAGTCCAGGATAATTGTTCGGTTAAGGAAAAGATTGTGGGGAAGTGGTTTGCTGATCATCCGGAGATAACTGTGATTCCATGGCCAGCAGAATCTACAGACCTTAATCCAATGGAGAATATTTGGGACTTTATATTGCATAGTTGGAAACACCGGAATGGCAGTGATCCTGACCTGTTGAAGACGCATTGCATGGAGATGTGGGAGAATTTACGGGGAACAGATATATGTTCCAATATTGTGGGATCAATTCGTCAACGTTTACTTGATTGCATCGAGAATAATGGAGATTATATCAAGTAGAAATCTGCTGGCTACTACTGCACGTTATAAATTCCAGAAGACCAGCGAAAGGTTTTTCCTGATGACCGTAGTACTTGAGTTATGAAGGAAGAGTCAATATGAAATGGGTCTTCGCCCATCAAAGACATTTGACCTTTTGAGCGTTATTTGATTTATCCAATGAGCGCGCGCGGTGGCGGAGATATGGCTGGCAGATGGGGTGTCCGCAAACACAGGGGCACTTTCTATTCCAATACTCTTATAACCCGATGGTCGACCCATATGCACTATATGTCTCACGCAGATAACTAGTCTCCATTGAGACTGGCTGCCGTGGCTTAAATTCGACCAGGACATTATTCATTACTATTACTACACATGACGTCGCGACTCTACCGGAAATAGGTCAGGTACAGGATCGACGGCTTTACGTGTACTTCGATGCACAGGGTACTGCCAACTCCCAGACTTCGGTTGATACTGAGAAAACTTAACAGAAAAATCCCAAAATCACTTTTTGAACCGATCCGAGATTTGAACTCAGGAGATTATGTGCGGTTGAATACGCTACCGCTAGACCAAGGAGACAGTCAAGAGAGGTAGTAATCGTAAGGCTACTAGCACTAATCAGCGTAGCACTAATCAGGCTTGAAGGTGAAATACAAACAAATATATGAACTTATCTTTTATTTTCCAGAACATTTTATATACATTTTAGACAACAAAAATAACTGTACTTTAGACCACACGACTGTAGTAAAACTAAGATAAACGAAACGTAATTCTATATCTCTTTCTATCTTCACTAACTTATATCTCCCTCTCAACTTCGCCTCGCCCGATCACACATTTCGTAACCCTCTCGTCCTGCGTGCGCAAGTAAGTTTTACTTCAAAAACCTAAAGCAAAACAAAGTATAATTTCTCTTTAAATAAATATATATTTATTAAGGATATATAAAACGGACGGATCGCTTTTTAATAGCATAAAATTTTGCGTCATAATTTATCGTCATTTACAGGCGTATTATTGCTAGCCTTAGATACACATAATATCAATTTGATATACATTTTCGACTATCAATTGAACAGTAAAGTCTAGTACAAGTTTCAACATCGGCGCCATGTCAGCCAAAACACCCACTTCTGAACATTGATTCAAAATAGCGGTCTTGTGCTACCCGCATTCCAGCGACTCTCACAAAATCTTATATGGGACCTGCCCACGTTGTCTTCCGGTCTAACCTTTCCGGTCAGAACCTTTCTGCCCCAGCGGCCGTCGGTTCTACGAGTTATGTGCCCCGTCCATTGTCACTTCAGCTTGGCAGTGCATTTGAGCCCAATTAGTGTCGACCGAATTTCCAGAGTAAAATGTAGTTAGTAGTAGTACTTCAACTGGTAGCTTGTGTCTTTTTGTGATATAATATCATTAAATCCATATTTTAAAGACTGCGAAAAAATAATTCCTACTTATTTTATTGTCAATGGTTCTCAGTAATAACCAATTCATACCCAAGTGCTGAATACATTTCATTATTTCATTTCATGCAGTGCACGGTACGACAAAAAAATATATGTAGATTGTAACAATATGAACATTTAACGGATTAAATGTTTTTCGAATTTGGAATCACATCAATTGGTCATATTTGCCACAATCTGCAGTTCCAAATAAATATAACATTTAACGGATTAATTTTTTCTTCGAATTTGGAATCACATCAATTGGTCTTATTTGACACAATCTGAAGACATCCACAAACGGATAATATTTAAAATTAAGACCGTTATTTATCTCTAACATCACTTTAACATAATCTTTTCCATAACGTCTTTTAATATCATTGTACATCTGCGCTGTTTTCTGTCGAGTTTCTTCGCTCATTGGAGCTAATATATAAACACTATATAAATTCGGGCATTTTTCTAACAACGCAGCAGGATCAGGTAAATTATTTACTTCACATATCAATATATTATCTTTGTCAACTGTATGGATGTTTTCTAAATACTTACACTGGCTAAATGACGAAAACAATGATACTAAATCGATATTCCTCGCTGCTATTCTTATATTTCTTAGAGATTTACTTAACGGTAAAGTGGTGGAGAGGTTTGGCATACAAATTGAGTATTTACGATCATGCTCCACGTTCAAAGTCGCAAGATTCACACAACATGAAAATAAAACATTAAAAAACGCTGCATCATATTGGGCCTTCTCAAAATTTCCTGATAAGTCCAAAAACGTAAGCTTCTTCAAGTATTCATTGTATGGAGAGAGCGTGATTAACTTTGTCTTATAAAATTGTAGTGATATCCTTAACTTAAGGTCCTCCTGTTCTTGAAACACTTCATCATAATCCAACACTACGTTTGGAAATTCACCACCTGCCATAGTTATATAGAAACAACTATGATCTTTCGGCGCAAGAGTTTCACATGGCAAATTTAGCCGTAAAGGCACATACTGCTTTATATGCTTCGTCAATTTATTAAAAAAGTCACTGTTGAAATCAGTTGTGTTTTTATTCCACATCATAAACGCAGCATTTTCTGAGAACTCGCCCACAGTTGTGATACAGTCAGCCGTAATATTAAAATGTTTACGAAAAAAATCAATAAAAATTGGTGACGCGTACACCTTTTCGGTGAATGCCCTCTTAATTATCACAATAATTTCATACTTCTTGTAGTCAAGACTGGATAACAAAATGGGATAGCACATTAAATTGATATGGGCACAAGCTGTACCGTAATAAGACATTAAATATATAAAGAATTTGTTGTAATGTGGAATCTTCACCTCTTCTATCTCAACATTTTCCACAACTATAGGATGGCGATTAAAATACACAGGTATACTGTAAGTTAAACCATTAAGTCTGGCATTTCTCAATAAATAAAATGCCAATTTAGATTCTAGCAAATCCCCAACAAAATGTATATTTTCAAATTGCTGAAATAAAACTTGACACTGCAATAAACGAGCAGGTGATAATTCATTGTTTTTCTTTCCAAAATTGAAATTTAACGAGATATCCTTTAAAGAGGGACAAATCTCAGGTATTTCAATAAGATCTAAAACATTAATTTTGGTATAAGACACGTCTAAGCCTTTCAAACTTCTTAACGACTTCAATGCTGGTATAACTACTGATGCACTCAAATCGGGTACTGCACACATATTGAGCACTTGCAAATGTTCTGATATATCTTTGAAAAAGTCAAGCTTTAATGTGTTAACAGTAGCCATAGTGTTCATGGACATGTTGCAATGTTTAATAATGTTTTTCATAATGACAATATTCCTGAGTTGACTACAAGTGTTATATAAGCTGTGCAGTGTGTGGAGATCGAAGGATTCAAATATTATTATGATCACATCTTCCGGCAAGTCCCACAACTGCATCGCTGTACCTGAAAAAAGAAAAGAAATATCTTACTGCGATCGCCAACCCGTATGCCAAGCGTAGCGATTCTGGCATATCCCTCCAAAGATAATGACGATGTATGTAGCAAACAAGTGTTCCACCAGTCATGTTCTCTCCCCTCCTCCAAAATGCATCTTATACGCATTCTTTGAAATTTTACCCCCACTTTGGCCATACTGTTTTGTACTCAATTTATTAATTATATTCAATAAAAAATTAATTATCAAAATGGGTTCATAAACAAATTAATTACATAAACACGTTTTACCACCACCTGCCATGCTCTCACCAACCGTGCGGTTATATGGAGCAAATCAATGCGATATTTTCCCGCACGCAATTTCTTGACTCCCTACAAGTTATTTTTAACGTGACCCTTCCCTTTCTCTCCATTCAGGGGCTGATTTTATCTTCGCGCCCCATCTTGGGTCATCACGCACACTCGACGTACCCGCCAGCTGCATAGCCGCGTCGACCTCCTCGGCTACGGCAGCTTATACCTCGGATTCGCGCTCCTGTGACCGCTCTTCCCTTTCTACTGTGCTCTTGGCTTTGCACCAGGAGTGTGCGAAGTCATGCCCGAAATTGTCGGTTCGTCGACTGAACAAACCGGGGCACGCCGCGGCCCAAGACTTTAAATTTTTTACCAGGACTGCAAATGACGGACGCGACGACGAACGGACGCTCCCCGGACGCCCTCTAAACTTGGACAGATCTAGCTAAAATTGTATTCAGTACTAACCTGTTGGTTCTTGAGAGTCACCAATTGATTCTTCCATTTTCTGACTTGAGATTCAACTTCCAACTTTCTGGGAAGCTAAGAAATTCACCTGTAGAGTTAAAGAGTATTATTACAAATGTATATTCTAATATCTAATAATAAGTGTGGATAAATGACAGAAAGATATATGTGCGCCAGGTTCAAGCATCACTATTTCAGCCAGAAGACGTACCCTGCTAGACAATGGCCTCCCCAAAAGATTTGCACATTGGAGTTGTCACCATAATTTGTCGATATGCCATAATCATTACGTTTGGCAGACGGGTTGACGATCGCGGTATGATGGTCATAGTACACAGAGAGACGCTGCTGCCCGTTCTCTGGGAGATATTCCCTAGGGTCGTTGTTATACGCTTCCCTAGGGATGAAATGGGATGGCGATATTTTTGCCGTCAGCCAAACAGGTCGAAGAAGCATGTTAGGTTGAAAATTATGGTGTAAGAAATTTATGCGTAATGCAACACATGTTCAATACAAATGCTTTTTGTGCACGCCGCGCCAGCATCAAATTACATGAATGCAGAACTTATATCTTTGTAGAAATTGTAAATATGCATGTTGTAAAACCAGTTTGACTAGGTCAGAAGGCGGCCCACAACCAGTAATGTGTTGCGGAAGGCGCCAAAATATAAGACAGAAAGAAAGACAAGAACAAAGCTTTTGTTTTGAGTATGTAGTAAAAGATGTAAAATTTATTATTGTCTGTATTTGTTATTGTACCAATTTGAAAATTATATTTGTGAAATAAATATAATTAATTGTAGTAGAGTAGCAGCAGTAGTAGAGTATAACAGAGATAATAATACCATATTTTAAGAAGTATAAAATATTGACTTTGTCGTCTCTGTACATCTTAGAGGTTGTAGTGTTTGTCAAGACAAATCCTAATTTATTTACGCGCCTAGCAGATGTCGCTATCCGCAATAGACGCAACAACAGCAGACTGTGTCTACACACGGCTAGGACTGCACTTATGCGGAAAAGTGTTTTTTGCATGGCTCCAGTGCTGTATAATAAAATACCAAATAGCTGGAAAAACCTTAACAATAATATGTTTAAAAAAAAGTTAAATCGCTTCTTGTTGAAAAAGCATACTACAATGTTACAGATTTCTTAAAGGACAAATTTTAATTAGTATTATTATTTATATTGGAATGTATGCTTTTCATCTATTGACATGTACCTAACCTTAATTTAGCTTTTTTATTAATGACATTGTTATTTTGACCTATTAGATTTCATTTGGAATATATGATTTAATTATTTTATCCAATTGACATACTAATATATATTATTGACTTTCGTAATTGTAATGCTCATATTTAATTATAGAAACCTACATGTCATAATTTTGAATGTAATAATTGTACCTAACATTTGCATGCCACTATATGAACGGCAAACATGTCTGAACATAAAAACTTATACCATCCTACATACAATGAACCACTGTTTGTAAACACATGTTTATGCAAATAAATGTTTTCTGTTTCTGTTCTGTTTATAAACTTGTAAACATTGTATAAAGTGACTTCTTAGCTTTTTTTTACAATGTTTTTGTCAAATAATTATTTCCTGTTCTTCTTATCGAAATGAGTAAACTGGAATAGGTATGTAAAGTCAAAGTTTAAAGACATTTATTCTCATTAAGCCATGCGTCACTCACATGAGAACTTAGATATAAACAAAATTATAATAATATATGTTCCTTGGCATAGGTACGTACATAGTAGAAAATAAAATTAAAATGAACATAAAACAAAAAGTTAAAACATAATGACAATTTATGCTTCGTGGTTCTAATCATAACAAACTTAAACAATGTTGTACTTATCTAGGTGTAAAACTAAAAGTTAAAATTAAATGACAGGCAATATAGTTAAAATAAGACAGAAATTTGAGGAGAATGAGTGTAGGTATCAAGATGCTGTATAAAGTTCATTTATCATTATAATCAGAGAGGTATTTTTGCTTTTATGTAATTTGCTAGCCTTTTCTTTAAAACATTAATTGAGTTAGCATTTTTTTTGTACATAAATAATACTTAAATACATAGATGTGAACACTCCAGCGGCGCTCGCAAAGCGTTCGCCCATTATTGTTACAGTAATGAAGCGGGGGTTGCACCCAGAAAAACATGGAAAAGAGTATGCCAAAGAAGTATGGAATGAAGCATATTAGGATATAGAAAGCTAGATAAAAAACGAGCTACAAATATTACAAAAATTACCAAATGGGTAGATGTTGAAACTAGTATAAGAATATTACAATGGATATGATGATAACAAATTGGACTCCTAGATACAACACAAAGAGAAAGAGGGGCAGACAATCTCAAAGATGGTCAGATGATCTCGAATAAATTGCTGGCCCTCTATGGCCAAGACTAGCAAGAGATAGGAAAAAGTGGAAAATGTTGGAGGAGGCCTTTGTGTCAAAGGACACTCTACACAAGGGACTGTATATGATAAAATAATAATCAAGCTTCGTAATTTAATTTAAATAATTTATCTGTAACATTTTGCTTATACATAATTAATAAGTCATGTAAATAACTATGCTAGTTCATTGTTAGCAAATAAAAGGCTTTGAAATTGAAGCGGGGGTTAAGGACCATGTAAAATGCCGCACACAGAGAGTGTGTTCATCAGGGGCTGTAACCACGGACCTCAGGTAAGGGTAAGGCAAAACTAAGGGCGGTGTCATTTTTACAGCAAACGCATGGCAGCTGAGCTGGGGGGAATGCAGTCCCAACACAGACTCTTCCACCTGTAAGGGAGTGGGAGACGACAGGACAAGCACCATAGATTCAAACGCTTCTGAGAGCTCAATATAGGAAGATACTATAACGAATATACAAAGAAACATTACTAAATAGTGAAGTACAGAATATGTTTATGTATTTCTAAATAAATACCATTAAGACAATATGTAGTAAAATATAAATTTCAATAATTAAACCTAAACATGATCTCCTTGACAATAACTTAATACAAGCTAGCTAAAAATCACTACTATTATAAAATAAATTGTATAAATGTTTTGACATTCCGTGTACCTAAATATCTGGAATATGCAACTAGAAATAATAACTGTACTACAAACATGTTCTGACTATTTACAAGAGCTTTTTTAAAGTCTATGTGAATAAAAACTTTTTTTATTTATTAATACAATATTTCTAAAAGCAAATCAGAACTTTAATTGTAGCATTACAAATTAACTATTTATGAATTCTAAGTTCAAATAGATTGTTTCATTGAGTTTCATATTTGAATCTAATAGAATTGTAATTTAATTTGTGAAAATAATGGTTTAGTTAAATAGCTAATTTATTGAAGTTATTATAGATTAATTATTCTCAGACACAGAACAAGGGTGAGTGGGTGTTTTAACTTACCCAAGATATTTATTAATTCATTTTATTTATTAAACTTTATTACTCAATCATGACCTTGACAAATTTAAGTGTTAGTTAATACCCAAGTGCTGTATAAATCTCCAAATTTTATTTCCATAATGAAAGATATAATATGGAAATAAATAAATAAAAGAAGACCCACACTAGTGTAATTTGTTTAAGACTATATATCAAAATTACTTAGTGGCAGTTAGCATAGGCATGACTCTTAGAACTTTCGCCGGGGAGGGGTTTCCCGCTTTCGAATGTCTGGGTATGGAAGATCAAAAGATTTTTAATCACAAACAGGGGCTCTACCTGCTAAGTCGCCGAACATCGTTTTAGTGAATGGCGTGCAAATAAATAAAGGTTAAAAATGACTTTATCAATCGTTAAATCGGCTTCCATGACCACATGTGACGTCATAAATGGTCCGGAATCGATTGTCAACGTTGAAACCGATTTAATGATTGATTAAGTAATTATTAACCTCCATTTATTTGAACGCCATTCACGAAAACGGATGTTCGGCGACTTAGCCGGTAGAGCCCCCGGAATCCGCCCCAAGGAATAGCCATTGGTAGAAAACCCAGTGATCGAAAGCCTTCTACAAGATGGACCGACGATTTATAAAGGTTCGCGGGAAGCCGCCAGACGCTGGTAGCACATGACCAATCATTGGGGAGATTTTTGGAGAAGTCATGGCCTTACAGCTGATATAACGATGATGATGATGAAATGAGTGATGAAGTTCCGTCATCTGATAAATCTACTTTCAATCTAATTTTAGTATATAAATCACATAAATATTTACCTTGTAGGTATGTAAGTCTTGCGTTGGAATCCTTAGTCCACACCCGTATATATTAATCTACTCTTTGGTCCAAACTGAATTAATTAAAAAGGAGTTGTTTACACATTATTAATCCATTCCATATCCAAACTGCGTAGTGACTGGCTGACGTCACGCGTCGCCTATGGCAACTATATAAAAGAGTTTTGTAATACGCCGCTTGTTCTCTTCATAATACAAACAATCAATCTCGTAAGGGCGATCATCAAATCGTCAATATGTTCTATTTTTCGCCACTTTTAATAATTGTTGTTCTTAATTATAATGCAAATTTATAATTAAATAGCCGGTGTAGGTAAATAACAATATTTTTATCAGTGATGTCAGTCATCAAGTGACTTTTTTGTTTAATTCACTTTTACGGCTCTGGCTTCTTCGGCCTTATGAGCCTTCCGTAAAATACCTATGTTTTTATTTAATTTATTTTCGTAATTGGTCAATGTCAAGTAAAGACCGTCACAGTCAAGTCATACATAGTCTTTGTCCTACCCTAGTAAAGCAGTGGAGACCATAGATTTACATTAACTTCGTTAAAGAAGTTCTGGACATCCAGATTTTGCCGGTAGCGAGGCCACCGTTGAGTATCTAAGGTACTTCGACAGAATTTTTGACGCATTAGATTCAAAAAGTCCTTCAGGGACTGGTTTTAAGTCTCCGTTACGCCCAAATAACAAAGAAATATGGTTGAATGTCTTTCAAGAAACCAGAGATTATTTGTCAAAATTAAAAGTCAACGGCCAAAATATTTTAACCCACAGAAGACAAACTCCTGCTCTTGGTCTGATAATTGATAAGTATAGTTTTACAAATTTTGGAACAGATCTTTTTGAAGAAAATGCTTTGAAATATCTTCTAACACATAAAGCTTCTCAAGATCACGTAAGAGTTATTTTTCTCATGTGTTATCATTCGTACGCCCACGAATGATAACCCAGATGCCCTTCAATTTATGTACTCAATGCGCAAATTACTTTTTCGCAACAGCATACGACCAAGTATCAATGCTAACTCTACTGATGACAATTATGAGTCTTCACCAATACTTGAGTTTAGGAGCGCAAAAAGAGCACAGTCAACTTTGCAAGTATCGAGTTCTGAACAAAATAAAGAAGACAGTATAGATTCTTTGGTGCATTTAATAGAGAGAACAATCGTTTCAGATTTTAAGAACAATATATTGTATTATATAGCGGGTTATATTGTTGGCAAAATTACAGCCAAAATATTATGTGAGTATATTGTAAAGCAGCTAACAAAAAGAGCTCAAAAAGACCATAATTACGACATTCTTGACATTTGTAATTTTTCATCGTTTACAACATTCATCGACAGAGGTGGTCTTAAGTATGCAAGAATAGTGTTCGATATTGTAAAGTTCACTGAAAAAATATTTGTTACCTTATCCCACCAATGTGAAGAACATTTTACGAAAAAATATATGATGAACGTCATCATACATCAATTTTATCCTCGCTTAAACGATATTTCTCATCCAGTACAATCTCTCACCACTGAATCAAGGCATGAATTAGAACTAATTAAATGTATCACGAACAGATATTTAAGCATAAGAATGAAAACGTACGCGAAAGAGGAGACCCTTAAAATAATGGGAAATCGCATTTCGATGCGACAACGGCTGCATAAAACAATTTAGCAATGTTTGAATTTCTAATAAATTTCTGTTATTAATTTCTTGTTTTATTTACATTACCAATCACATCACTTGCTTCGATTTGTCTCCAAATGACTAATAATTAAAGTAGGTATAATGAAATGAAATACTGAAATTTGTTCAGCACTTGGGTATTAACATACACTTGTACTTGTCAAGTTCACAATGCAGTACATAAACATAGTCGAATACAGTATAAAAATTACAAAAATATAATTAGTCTAAAAAAAATAATCTATTACTTTGAAATTTAGTTGTACAATATTAAAATTTATTTATTTATTTATTATTTATTTATTTATTGGACTCAACTTAATTCTACCATTACAGGGAACCTAATGCGATAGAAAAGTTACAATTACAACTCCTTTGCGAATTATGTTCTTTAAAGAATTGAAGGCAATGAGCATTTGGCTAGCGCAGAAGGCTCTTAACCAGTTGCTTAAATTAAACGATTAATACCCGAGGCCACCCTTTTGGGGTTCGGGCCACAGCTCAGGGGGCCGCTGAAGCAAAAGGACAGAATTCTAAGAGAGAGTGTGATCAGTTGCACGGGATCAACGATGACGTGTTAAGGGGCCAAAGCGATCCTCGCCGCTGAGGAGCCTACCCTAGCTAACCTGCGGCTTTCTCTAGCTACCTAGGTGGACGACCCGGAGAAGAAAGCCACAAAGAAACTCCGGGCTTGCTTTTTTCGTCTTCTTTTGCTTTTTGTTTTCGTTCTTTTTTTTTTAATCATGTATTTTCTTACATTTTGATGGGCCGTATGTAGGCTAATGCACGCACAGAACCGTTGTCATCTAATGAATCAAATAATTGTGAGATAATAAACAATAACATAAAATTTCACTCAAGCAATTAGAATAACCTCTTGCTAGATGAGAAAACGGTGGGTACATCCGCGTACATTTACAAAATTAACAAGTCACACGAAGTCAATCAGAGGCAACGACTGTATGGAAAAATAAAATATTATGAGTACCCCAACAGCAGTTCGACCAGTTACCGCAAGCAGCACCCGTTCACGAGTATGACGTGAGGGCCAGCCATCGCCTACCTCGCCATATTAGAGGGAAGGAAACGACCCGACCCACAACGCCACCGCAAGCATTAACACACAATGGGAGCATGACGAACATACAACGGGTAGTTCATATTGAAGTCGTTAACAGCCTTCGGCCGAACAGCGTTTGACATGTTCAAGATAATACACATTTGTTTAATAATAAGAATATGCATCTAAAATCTATGATATTACAGAATTATTTCTATAGTCAGTTGAGTAAAATATAAATGTATGTCCTTGATGTAACCTTAAGATGTTGCTCGTGTTCAACTAAGCGACCAAGCGTTTTTGTCGTTTAAATAATCATTGAGAGTGTAATATGCCTTTTTCATTAAAATATTCCTGACCTCTGATTTAAACTTAGCATAGGACAGTTCCTGAAGATTTTTCGGTATTTTGTTATATATTCGGATACTCAGTCCGACAAAAGAAGAATGAACCTTTTGTAAACGATGAGATTCGGCACACAATTTGTGTTTATTTCTAGTGTTTATTGTGTGCGTGTCACTTCTCTTTTGAAACAAATTCAAATTTTGCCGCACATAAATTATATTAGCATAAATATATTGCGAAGATACCGTTAATATATTTATCTCTTTAAAAAACTCTTTTAGGAGAATCTCGCGCCTAGCTGATAAATAGCTCGCACTGCACGTTTTTGTAGAATAAAGATACTGTGGATGTCAGCCGCCCTACCCCACAGTAGTATGCCGTAAGACATAATACTGTGGAAGTAGCTAAAATAAACCAGGCGCGCAGTATCTATGTTAGTAAGTTGTCTAACTTTTCTAACAGCATAAGCAGCAGAGCTTAATTTTCCAGCCAAGCCGGATATGTGAGTACCCCATTGAAGTTTACTGTCTAAAGTTATGCCCAGAAATGAAGTATATTGAACAGATTCCAACACTTCATTGTTCAATACCAGATCTGGACCAAAATTTCTCACATTAGGTGTGGTGAATTTAATGCACTTCGTTTTTTTTAGCATTGAGAACTAAGTTATTAACCGTGAACCATTCGGTAATCAGTGTGAGAGCACTATTTATTTCAGCAAGGTTATCTCTGTTTCGGTCTACTTTAAAGATAAGAGAAGTGTCATCTGCGAAAAGGACAACATCACAGAAGTTCTTTAAATAATGTGGTAAATCATTAATGTATACTAAGAACAAAAAGGGACCAAGAATTGAGCCTTGTGGCACGCCTAAAGTGACGGGTAAATTATTTGACTTAACTCCACCTACGTCGACACACTGAACTCTCTGATTAAGGTAAGAGGACAACATAGTCATTGGCAGTACCGGTACCGGAACTTTAATCTACCCAGTCGCACTAATTACCTACTCTAATTCACAGTAATAAAGAGCATACCCTAATTCAACAAAAAATAAAAGCATAAGCTAGCAGGTGAATAGATGTAGATTCTAATAATCCGTTTCAGATAGTTTAAAATCCAGTAAGTACATATCAATCCAGAAAGAACCTTACCCGAGAAAATAATATTTTATGGACACCCTATGACGGGCCTGTTGGCTTGGTTGGTAGGTACGCTGCCTTTCACGCCGCAGGTCGTGGGTTCGATTCCCACTCGGGACAAATATTTGTGTGCATGAACATGTCTGTTTGTCCTGAGTCTGGGTGTAAATTATCTATATAAGTATGTATTTACAAAAGAAAAATAGTATATGTAGTATATCAGTTATCTGGTATCCATAGTACAAGCTCTGCTTAGTTTGGGATCAGATGGCCGTGTGTGAATAATGTCCCAGGATATTATTATTATTTATTTATTAGAAAAGGAAGCATATCTACTTTAGAACCTCTCTTTCGGCTCGTTTTTCTTTAGATACTGCGAAGTCCAGTTTGAGTACAGGTTCGTGGTGGAGACTTTACAGAGTCTTAGGGTGATGGCACCAAATATGGACATTTTAACGAAGCTCATCTGGTATTTTTTTTATAACCGGAAACTTTTTGACTTATATAAACAATGTTTTTTTGTTCCGACAGTGAAATATATAAGTAACAGTAAGATATAAATAAAACATCTAAAAATTCTATGTACTTTGGATAATAAATAAAAAAATCCAGACTATCAAAAACACCAGTAATGTACAACAAAAATGTAGTAATGGACCACCAACTATGGACATTAGGTACCTATTATGGACACCCATTCATAGACATGTTCTCACCATTGATGGACAACCATTGTTGGACAGTGTGAATTGTCACAGGTAAACAAATATAAACAAATAATATCACAAATCAGCTTTTATTCATATAATTATTGTTCTCCATATTTTTTTTAACGTGTTATTATCTAAACATAGGTAATCAGTCTTTATTGTCATCATCAGACTTAACCGAACATTTGGTGAGTAGTACCTAAAGTAAATAAAAATAATATAACAAAAATGAATCAAATAATAAATCAAATAAAAAAACCGCTTATGTAAGCGAACCGTTATGTAAATGAAAGCTAAAAATTAAAAATTCAGACTCTTAATAATTTCTTAATATCACGTTTAGTCCTTAATCATCACCTTTATAAGAATAATGAGCTAATTTACTTTACTGAGATCTATCAAGATATATCTATTCATTCGTGTATATCTACAACTTGAACTTTTTGTGTTTACATATTTTCATACGACTTTTCACTATTATTTCTTAATATTAGGTACGTTTAAAATTATCTAAAATTAATCAACGATTTTACATTACTGACATCATAAGACGTAGGTAGGTATATATGTTGGAGAATTATTTAACCAATCTTATTAGATGTCGTATATGTTAAGTAAAAATTTATCCATTTCTTTAACTTTGAAAAATCCCCGATTGTTTAGAGGCAATGGTGGGTTGATTACTTGTATCACATCTTCAGCTTTATACCAAATTTAGTCCGGTTTTTCAGGCCATCTAAATGAGTTCCCAGTCGACAAAATCATAGTGCTTACTTCATACTGATTGGCATCTACATCTTCCGTTTTCCCAGGAAAGTATTCTCCTTCATATTTGACGATAAAAAATTGTCCTTTCGTGACCAGTGGAGTAGTTTTTAAAGAAACTCTCATCTTACATAAAGGTTCGTCATCAGAATCTGAACAGTTTTTGTCGATTTTCTGGTTTTTGTAAAGTCTCTTTGAACCAGAACGAACTCCATGCTTAACATTTTGATTCTCTTTGCTTTTCACAGAACTCTCATTTTGATCTAAATTTTTTATACTATCATCATTTTCGGTGCCTATTAAATCTATATCCGTATCTTCAGAAGTCGTGTCGTCATGATTAGTTTCAATTTTGGATTTCGAATTTAGTTTCTTCTTTTCCATGTTTTTCTCCTTTATTATTTTTTTTCCAGCCTCTCTTTTGCTCTTTTTTCCTTTTCTTCTTGTAGTTTTTGTTTCTCTATGTCCTTCTTTTTATGGTACTCCTGCCAAGCCTTACTAGTGATTGCAAAAGGGATCTTTTCTTTCTTCTTTCGTTTCTTTTCCTGCGTTTCTTCAGGCCAGAACAGACTCTTTTTAAAGGGCGATGGGACCACTACACCTAATGCAGTTTCTAAGGGATGTTTTTGAGGAGTTTCTATTTGAAGTGTAGAACTAGAATCGTTATTTTTAGTACTAGGATCTGGCATCTGTTTGGAGGTTGATGGTGTTGGGTTAAATATATCTATCCTATTATTTTCAGATGGAATATTTTCAGCAACTATATCGTTTGCGTAGTAATTGTAGATTTTTCTAAAGAATGAATGAATGAATGATTTCTTTAAGAGTCAGAGATGACTTGACTTATATTATAATTAAGCAACTTAGGTGGAGTAAGTTGATTGATTGACTCTGGGCCGCCTTCCTCTGATGCAATTAAACAAGTTTTTTGTTGAATTTGAAAATTTTCCATCGTAGAAATATTAATTGAATTTTCATCTCGTTGCACTTCACCGTCTGACTGATTTGGAGTGGCAGTGTGTTCCTCTGATTGAAAACCAACGTTTTCATTAAAATTTTCGGTTTCTTGAACTTGTGTATCGGATGCCTCACTATTTGTAATCCCAGAAGTTGAGGGCTGAACTTCAGACCCAAATGATTCTTGTTTATTTTTTGTCCAAATTACAAACAATGATTCATCTTCACTTGGTATCGTCTGCTCGACAGTGATTCTATCTTTAAGATAAAGAGAGTTAAACATTTCTAGTTTTCGTTTAGAATAAACTTTGACTATTTCGTCTTCCAAATATTTAACGAATTCGATTTGCTTTGGGTCTACTGCTTCGGCATTTTGGCCTTTGAGATTGGATATTGGATATTGAGCAAATTGCATTTTTAAGAACTGGAGCGAAATGTTCTTTTTTTAAAACTTGACCAAGATGGTCGAGTTGCCATTTACTAACTTCTTTTTCCAAGCCACTTTCAAAGGACGAAACACTGCTTAATCCATAGGCTGCAGGATATGGGTTCAGTTGGGGTATAGAGCAATGAGCTCTATTCCATTAGCGGAGCAAAATTTTGACAGATGCAAGGTTAAATGGGACTTATGGCCATCCAAAAAAATCAGAATAGGTTTTGGAATATTTTGTTGCTCTAGCCATGGATTAAATATATTTGTTATGAACTCGTAAAATGTGCTTCCACACATCCACCCTGATTCGGACTTTCCTATGCCCCAATGGTCTGGGACCGTGGCAGATATGTGAGCTGGAACTCTTTCATATTTAAAAACGATCATTGGAGGTGCCAATATGGACTTTTAGGTTCAACACAGAAAATCGTAATTCACGGCAATATGGCACTTTCCTCCACTTGTGTACGTTGTCCATGATGTTATGTCTAAAATTCCACTATATTTACAAATAAAAACTTGAATTTACACCAGTCTCAACAAGTGACACAAATACAGGGTCATGCCATTGGTAATGCCAACGTTATTATACAAAAATCTAAATAGAAATCGTGCCAAATACCTAAACATTAGTACCATATATGGTATGTATACACGGCTACACATCAAGCTATACATTTCCAGTATAAACTGATCTCGCATTGTATAGGATTTCCATACAATGACAGGTCAGCTTCTATTGGAAATGTGTAGCTTGATATGTAGCCGTGTGTACTAATATTTGGGTATTTGGCACAATTCTATAACGAACTAGAAATTTTCAGCCTAAATTTGAATCTGGTTTCTTTGTGTGTTACAAACCTTCTTTACTATTTTGATATATAATAATAATATCCTGGGACATTATTCTCTCTTCTGATCCCAAATTAAGCAGAGGTTGTACAGACGCCAGCACATCCAGCTACCCTAATCTGTCAAATTTCTTTTATAGGTTGTCAACTTTATCACAAAAGCATAAGGTTTACTTTCGATTGGGGAATTTTGACAGATTGGGCTAGCTTGATTGTACTATGGAAATCGGATAACTGATATACTACATGTTCTAGTTTCCTTTTGTAAATACATACTTACGTAGACACCCAAACACAGGAAAAACAAACATGCTCATGCACACAAATATTTGTGATACAAGTATCTACCAAACACGCCAAC
The DNA here is from genome assembly GCA_951640165.1 of Pseudoips prasinana. Lineage (NCBI taxonomy): Eukaryota > Metazoa > Arthropoda > Insecta > Lepidoptera > Nolidae > Pseudoips > Pseudoips prasinana. The sequence goes on from OX621264.1 coordinate 3,743,742, forward strand.
CGATGAACCGACCCGTCAACATATTTTCCGATTACATGTCTCCTCTCAGCTGCCCGGCCGCCTTGTATTAAGTAATAAGGGTTCAGTATGAGAGAAAGATTTGATAATTATTTAAATAGTTATTTTGCTGTCAATATTATTAAGTCTATTCTCGCTAGAAATTGGCAAACGTGAAATGTCATTATTTTTTGTCTGATCTGTCCGACGACAGTCTGAGCTTTTCCGGTCGTCTCGGTAGTCGCTAATCATCTCATTTGATAATGAAAGTGGTGGTCTAGAGAGTACAGTGTACTTAATATGTTCTGCGCATATGGGTAGTCTCCATTAGACTACCCATATGCGCCGCCGCCGTGCGTGGCCGAAATTCGATCAAGAGGACATTTTTTTATTATTATTAGACTTATTTTCAGTTTTTGTAGAACTGTTATTTATGTAGAACAGAAACAGTTGTGATTTTACAGGCTAAGATCAAATCTTACAGCCCTCAGCCAGCCAGCTATAGCATACTCTCTGACCCCTGCAAAACGTGACGCGTAAACGCAGTAACAACTTGCGTTTACATTCTCTTTGGCGACGCGAGCCGCGCGTCATATTATTATATACGTAGAAAGCGCTTATATGCTCATTGGCGACGCCTATTGTTTTATTTTTATTTTAGATTTTCAATAGTTTTTCATTACGTGGTGTTAATACTGCAACCCCTTTCAAAATCATTAATAAAGAGGCGTCCTATATTTTAATTTCGTCATATTTGTACTTAACACTCAATAAAATGGAGCAAGCTATGTGCAGGATTTGCTTAGCTCAAAATATTCGTATGCATTCAATTGTGAACTCGGATCTTCAATATGTTTATGAAAGATTAACTAACCATTTGGTAAGTACGCTGAAGTTGTGATTCCAGTAGGCCAGTAATATGATGGTAAACATTAATTAATTAAGTGCTGTCACCGAAGTATTCATTATATGGGTTTAGTTTTTTTTCGAGCATCTTTACTATAGAAGCTAAAATAACCTTTTTATAATCTATGGCTTCGATACTTTGCCCAAAACAAGTGTTCTTTTTTTGAACTGCCAAGTGGGCAAAAAGTATATAGACCTCTTTAGGGCCAGCAGTTACCTTCCATTGCGACTTAAATGGTATCTCTAAGCGTAAGCGTAGGCGACTCTTCCCTGGTGACTTCTGACAATATTATAATTTGAAAATGACTGAAATTTATACACTTGCTCACAATGCAGCACTAAATTTAAATTATACAACATTAGATTTAAGCTTTCCAGATCATAGAGTAATATTTTTTTTTAACATGATGATAAAACTGCCTGATTGTCTTCTTGTTGGTTTCTCACATACAACTGTAGATAATGAGGTCCTAGGTTCACAAATTCAACAAACCATTTGGTAAAAAAAAAACTAAAAAAGTTGGGCCAGAGTCAGGAAATCTGTAGTACATATGCCTCAGAGAACATGTAAAGCTGTTAGGCCTGAACCTGGTCTACCCGGTTATATTGGATAAGGTGAGGTTGTTGGTGTTTTAGAAGTAACCCAGTATAGGTCACTTATACAACGTGTATCGTAATTAACACACTTCCTGAAAATAGTTTATTCAGAATCATTTACTGAATCATTTTATATCATTTTTAATATAGGTAATTTTTAATCCAAAATAATTATAACTACGGAAATTATTGTCATATCAACCCTGTACAGTCAAAAACAATTGAAATGGATCATAAGTCAAAGTAATAAGACTTATAAATCGCAGTTTTGTTTGTATTCATACAAATTCCATCATTCAATACAAAATAAAGAAAAATAATCTTTATTCCATGAAACTAATTTAGTAAATAATAATGCATATATATGTTTAATTCAGTGTATTTATTATGACTACAACATACTTAATATTCTAATTGGGGTGTTTCAGGGTGTGCATTAATTACATTACATGTTGTATTGTGTTGTGTGGAGATTGAACCCAAACCACAGCTACTGTCACCACTGTACTACTGTTATCACCTTGGTGGTCTAGCGGTAGCGTGTTCAATCGCTGATAATGAGGTCCTGGGTTCAAATCCTGGGTCGAGCCAAAGAGTGATTTTGGGATTTTTCCGTATAAAGAAATTTCTCAGTAACAGCCCAAAGTCTGGGAGTTGGGGGTATTACACCCCCGTGTTTCAGAGAGCACGTTAAACTGTCGGTCCTGTACCTGACCTCTTTCTGGTCGTGTCGCTAGTCATCCCATCGGATCATTAGAGTGATGGAATAGAAAGTGCCCTTGTGTTTGCGCACACACTTGTGCACTATAATATGTGCTGCGCAATAGGCTAGTCTCCATTGGGACTGGCCGCCGTGGCCGAAATCAGTCAGGAGGACATTAATGTAATGTAATTTAAAGATTAATTTTTTATATGGTTTCCCTGCCTAAAATAAATTTGTTTTGATTTTTTATTTTCTATTGCATGCCATTATAGCTTACAGTTAAAATTAGGGTAGGTACTTATATGAGGTAGTATATGTCTTATAGCTACTGGTTCCAGAAAGTCAAGGGCTTTATATATATATATACTAGCTATGCCCCGCAGTGTTACACGCATTTAATTTTATAAATTTTCTTTGCTATAAACCTCACGGAGCCCGAGACCTTTCGAACGATTGCAAAACCGTGGAAATCGGTCCGTGCGTTCTGGAGTTATAGTGTCAGGAAGGAAAACCCGACTTATTTTTATATAGTAGATACTATAGGCTACTATATAATAGCAATGTTACAAGGGGTGTATAGACACCCCTTGTTACAACTGAGTAGATAGGTGTAACAGCAATCTATTGGTCCAGTCTATTGGTTACGGGCCTTGACTGCTAACCTAGAGGTCGTGGGTTTGATTCCCACCCAGGACATATCTTTGTGCGATGAACATGCTTTTTGTTCTTTCTGGGTGTAATTTAGAAATGTATAAGTATGTTTATCAGTTGTCTGACTTTGTCGGGACTAGTCCGTCGGTTAGTCTCCATTGGGGCTGGCCGCCGTGGCAGTAATTCGGTTATCACCGTGTCACTAATATATAGGGATAATAATATATAGGGACAATGTCACACAGATCATCCTAGCCCCAAACTAAGCAAAGCTTGTACTATGGGTACCAGGCGACGATATACATACTTATATAGATAGATAGATAAATACTTATATACATAGAAAACATCCATAACTCAGAAACAAATATTCGTGCTCATCACACAAATATTTGCACTTACCGGGACTCGAACCCCGGACCACCAGCTTCGTAGGCAGGAGCACTACCAACTAAGCTACGGTGACCTTATTACTATTTATTTTCAGTTGGTGTTGGAAGCTCGGCCACTGCTAGCATGTTATATATGCCATGCTCGACTCAAGAACTGCCACCAGCTCATGGTCAAATGCCTACAGTCCGAAACTATATTAACTTCAATGCTAAATGGGATGGTGGTGAGTAAAAAAAAATCTCCATTCTTACTAAATTTGTTCCAAATACACAGTGGACAGTGGACGAAAGGCTTTATAAGTCCCATCATTTTTAGGGTTCCGTAGCCAAATGGCAAAAATGGAACCTTATAGATTCGTCAAGTCTGTCTGTCTGTCCGTCCGTATGTCACAGCCACTTTTTTCCGAAACTATAAGAGCTGTACTGTTAAAACTTGGTCAGTAGATGTATTCTGTGAACTGCATTCAGATTTTCGCACAAAAATAGAAAAAAAAACATAAAAAATTTTGGGGTTCCCATACTTAGAACTGAAATTTAAAAAAAAAAATTTCAGCAAACCCATACGTTTGTTGTGTTTATGGCTAGGTCTTCAATATCATTTTATTCTAAACTGAATAGTTTGCGCGACAGACAAATCTAGTTTTGACAAATAAATTATCTTTATCTTGAAAAAAATATCCCCCCTTTAACTTCTAAAATAAGAGAATGTTAAACTAAAAAAAATATGTGACCTACACAAACTTCCACCAACTGAAATTTTCCTTTCATTCAATCAACTCAAATACTTGCTGCTACGGAACCCTTCATGGGCGAGTACGACTCGCACTTGTCCACTTTTTATCAGCTATTTTATGGTCTTCCAGTTTGTGGTCGCCAGTCAGTAGACCATAATAGTTATTATTTTACAGGTAGACCATCGCCTTACAGCTTTGCCACTATCTAACTTCAATAGACTGTACCCATCGCCAGTTCAATTCGCTAGTAATGTTGATGAATGGGCTGTCGTTGTGAAGGAAGAGATGCCTGAAGCTCCAGAATTTGAGGAACTTCAAGGTGAGCTTTTAAAATATTCTTTTAGCTGACTTTTTTTTTATTATTTATTTGAAACCACAAACAAGTTTACAATCATCATTAAATAAAGCTTGAATTATACAATATTACTTCAACATTGCTGGTCACTTAATACATAAAAGAATTACAAATGGTGAGCCTGTGTTACAATTTTAGATTCCTATGAAATTATCAAATGTAATATTCTTTGTACTGTATTTTCAAATATATGTAAGATTTAGTTATATAGATAGATAGATTAATATTTATGTGATGTGTGAGCGTGACCGTGGACAATTATATATATATATATTTGTGTGCGTGTGATAGTAGAAAAGAGTGTAGGATATTTGTAATTTACGATTGTTCCTCCAATAGTATTTTAATGAGCTGTCTCTTAAATGTATGTTTACTATTATCGAATATATCTAATGTATTTAATTTTTCCTTTGACCGCATACCTGCATTTGTACGAGACTGCATAATTGCAAAAAGTTGATTACGGCGGGATGTCCGCACGTGAGCTCGCGTTGGCACAGAATAAGTTATTTTGTTTATTATATTTATGCAATCATACTTGTTATTACAAATATCAAAAAGCAACATAGCTTCCAGTTGCTGTCGTCTAGAGTACAGGTCAAGCAATTTATAAGACTTAAGTAATGATTGGTAAGATAAGACAATTAATTACAGAAGACTGACTATATTTTGAAGAAAATCAAGTTAAAGACAAAAAACGGGTGATGCTTGCGGTGCCCGGTTGACTTGCTGTCGGGCATGTTCTAGGAAATCCAGCGTGGTAAGGCCTTACGTTCATTCGCGTAAAGAGCAGCCCAACTGGGGAAGTAACTCCACGTTACAGAAGACATCGCTTAATAATAGCATTAATAACTTCATGTTGTGTTTCTACATGTGAGTAAGGTCGACAGAGCTCATCGGAGTGTGGGGAAGAGTCGGCAATACTTGTATGCTGACTCTTTTAAAGGCCGGCAACGCAACCGTGTCTCCTCTGGTGTTGCGAGTGTCCATGGGCGGCGGTGATCACTTCCCATCAGGTGACCCGCTTGCTCGTTTGTCGCTCAATGACATAAAATTTTTTTTTGAAGAAAGTCAAGTCATAGTCAAAGATCGGGTGCTGCTTGCGGTGCCCGATCGACTTGCTGTCGGGCATGTTAGTGGAAATCCACTGTGCAGGAGGTACTACTAATTGCTTTAATTTACTTCCTTTATCGTATGGGCAGTGGTTACCCTAGTGACAGAGTTCTTTTAGCCTCCCAGTAGCCCTCTGACATGGGTTATCGACTGTTCACTATTGACTACAACCGGGACTGACTCCTCCAAAGCACGGAGATGCACAGAAATGAACTGACATGCTAGTATGTATGGTGTGACTTTAAGAGACATAAAACGACATTCTGATGCAACTCCTAGGACAACTCTGTTCAAAAAAACTTGTGTGTACTTATGTACACGCGTTAGAAGTTATACTTCTTTGGCGTATGGAAAAAAACACCAAAATAATATTTATTTATTCACACTGTTTAATTGTACCCTTACGAAACACGTGTATGATGTTAGTTCTAGGTGGTATGACAGTGAATTTTTACGATGCGTAATCATCGTAAAAATTCACTGTTATACCACCTAGAACTAACTTCATGCTGTCAAATTTATTGGTGTCGGTGTGCGCGCGCATCGTAAAAATTCATCTCATCATTTTTCTCCATCGCGCCAAAAGAAGTATAACTTCAAAAAATTGTTATGCAATGTGTGTCAAGGTTTATAATGCGATTCCAGGTAATTACTTGCTTTAAAAAAATTCAGTTATGAACTGCGATACTGGCTCATTAATATTTTTTTTTACTATATTGATGAACTATTATCAACTAAAAATAATTAATAAACGCCTCTGACAGAAAATTATATATTGTGACATTAAAAGATATTATCTGGGGACAATGTCACACAGATCATCCTAGCCCCAAACTAAGCAAAGCTTGTACTATGGGACCAGGCGACGATATACATACTTATATAGATAGATAAATACATATATACTTAGAAAACATCCATGACTCAGAAACAAATATTTGTGCTCATCACACAAATATTTGCACTTACCGGGATTCGAACCCAGGACCACCAGCTTCGTAGGCAGGAGCACTACCAACTAGGCTATGGTGACCGTCTATTGCTGTTGACATGTAAAAAATTGTTAAATATTTTATTTTGTAGTAGAATAATGTTGAATTTAAAAGTGATTATTGAATGTACCTTGACAATAACTTGATACGAGCTAGCTAAATATCATTTCTGTAATAAAATAAATTTTATAAATGTTTTCATACAAGATGTACCTAAATATCTATGTTACTAGAAATAATATCTAATGTATACAACTATATTACTACAAACATGTTCTGACTATTTACAAGCGCTTTTTTAAAGTCTACGTGAATAAAAACCTTTTTTATTTTTTTATTTATTTTACCTAATTTATAACTATGTAAACCAAGGTCACGTCATGACTATGACTAAGTGTTAAGGGTATTTGTATTGTGACTATAACATCTGTATGTACTTACCACACTTTCTGACAATAAATATATCAGTTCCAAAAAAAAAAACAGAGCTTTGTGTTGAGCATTTAGAAAGGATGAATGAAATAAGATTGACAAATGAAGTTACCTATCGTGTCTGAATGGCACACCGGAAGGGAAGACATCGTCGAACATCCTACCGGGGTGTTCGTGGTAAATCACTTGATTTGATTCTGCTGTTCGGAAACGTGCAAAACGACGTAGATAGTGTTGCTAGCTGTTGCGTATTGTTTTGCGCCGATAAATATTATACTTATATGTAACGTGATGTATCCCATGTTTGTGAATCGATTTTGTTATCTAAATCAATAGAAAGCACATTTATATTGTCGCAATCCGAAAGTATTTCGAATGAGACAATATAAATTTAGTTTTATTTCATCACTAGCTGTGCCCCGCGGTTTTACCCGCGTTAAACTTTATAAATTATCACAGCTCCTCCCCCGTAAGTGATAGTGTGATAATATGTAGCCTATATGTTGACCAGACCTCTCAGTAATATTCATGCAAAATTTGAAGTAAATCCATGCAGTACTTTTTTGAGTTTAGCCCGGACATACATACAGACAAACAGACAAAAATTTTTAAAAACTATATTTTTGGCTTCGATATCGACAGTATATCACGCCCCAAGCATCCTTTTAAAAAAATATTCAATGTACAGTTTTTAGTTTCCTATGATTTTATTATATGTATAGATCATCATATCAGCCGAAAGACGTCCACTGCTGGACAAAGGCCTCCCTCAAAGATCTCCACAATAGCCGGTCTTGCGCTATTCGCATCCGAGCGGTTGGCGTGGTTCGAGGGTTCGATTCCCACCTAGGGCAGATATTTGCGTGCAAGAACATGTCTGTTTGTCCTGAGTTTGGGTTTAATCTATACATATAATAAAACCGTAGGAAAGTCAAAACTGTACATTGAATATTTTTTAAAAAGGATATTTGGGGCGTCATCTACATTCGATATCGAAGCCAAAAATATAGTTTTTAGAATTTTTGTCTGTTTGTCTGTATGTATGTCCGGGCTAAACTCAAAAAGTACTGCATGGATTTACTTCAAATTTTGCATGAATATTACGAAGAGGTCGGGTCAACATATAGGCTACATATTATCACGCTATTACCTAAAGGGGAGGAGCTGTGATAATTTATAAAGTTTAACGCGGGTAAAACCGCGGGGCACAGCTAGTTATCTATATAAGTATGTATGTATTTACAAAAGAAATGTAGTACTTATATGTAGTATATCAGTTATCTGGTTTCCATAGTATAAGCTCTGCTTAGTTTGGGATCAGATGGCCATGTGTAAATAATGTCCCAGGATATTATTATTATTATATGCCTAATCTCATCCCGTGGTGGGCGTAGAAATCGACCGAGGGAATACCTACCAGGGAACGGGCAGCAGCGTTTTTCTGGGAACTATGAGCATCAAACTGCGATCGCCTACCCGTCTGCCAAGCGTGGCGATTATGGCATATCCCCACATTGTCCCGACGGTCACCGTAGCTTAGTTGGTAGTGCTCCTGCCTACGAAGCTGGTGGTCCTGGGTTAGAATCCCGGTAAGTGCAAATATTTGTTTCTGAGTCATGGATGTTTTCTATGTATATAAGTATTTATCTATCTATATAATGTATATCGTCGCCTGGTACCCATAGTACAAGCTTTGCTTAGTTTGGGGCTAGGAAGATCTGTGTGACATTGTTCCTAGATATTATTATTATTGTTTGGGGAGGCTTTTGTCCAGCAGTGGACGTACTTTGGCTGACATGATGATTATGACGATGAGGATGAAATAGTAAATATATTTTATAATGTTGATCTCTCTCCACAGAATCTTTGGACGCCGAGCCGTCGCAACATGGATCTGATTCGGCTAAAAATGTGCAATCACCGTCCGATTTGAAAGACCAAGTCCAGGGAGCAGGGTCCAGTGGAATATATCATGTGACAGTGAAACAAGAAGTCCCAGTACTTAACCATTGTGATGAGGAACCAGTTAAAATCAAAGTGGAGAAGGATTCAGGTTAGTTTGCAATGATATTTCTTCTTCTTCTTTAGTAGAGGTGGGGCACAGCGATCATTCGCTCAAAGAGCAGTTTTTTTTTTATATCAGAGTGCGACAAACGAGCAAGTGAGTGACCTGATGGTAAGTGATCACCGCCGCCCATGGACACTCGCAACACCAGAGGGATCGCGGGTGCATTGCCTTTAAAAGAGTCAGCAAACAAGTGCTGCTTCGAAAGTGTGTGTGTGTTCAACCGAAAGACGTCCCCTGCTGGACAAGGTCTTCTCCCAAGATCTCCACTTCTCGCAACCCTTTTTTTTATCGGGACTAGTCCCTCCCTCTCACCCACCACTGCAAATCCTGTAAGCTAGGATCAACAGTGGCACACAATGAAATGACACTGAGCGGTGAGGCTCAGGCATGTCCCTCCAGAGCAAAGCGGGAGACAGAATGATATGAAGAGGCTATAACTTCATAAAACGAGAATTTCGCAACTAAAGAAGCCAGCTGCAAAAGCACCGAGGATCAATTTAAGGGTCCTAAGTGAGCTGTTATATTTGATTCCAATAGTAGGTATGGCAAAAGCGCTTAAACGCACGGAAGTTGTTCCTTGTTGCTACAAGATCCTTATAATAAACTACTCCAGATATTGGTTCCAAGCTATTTAACATAATATCATGCTGATTTTGCCAGAGATCACACTCCCAAAATATGTGGTGAGCGGTTTGTTCATATTCGTCGAGCGTTGGCGAGCTGGTTAATCGTGATCATATCAGCTGAAAGACGTCCACTGCTGGACAAAGGCTTTCTCCCAAGGCGCTTTTGGAAGATATGTAACCACCTCGTTCTGTACCTCATAAGAAGGTTCAAGGTCACCCAAAGAGCAATGGAGAGAATCTCGTAGTATCCCTGAGAGATTGAATAAGAAATGTCGAAATCCATAGGCGAAGCAATGTAACCGACATCATCATCATATCAGCCGAAATACGTCCACTGCTGGACAAAGGCCTCCCCCAAGGATCTCCACAATAGCCGATCCTGCGCTGCCCGCATCCAGCTATTTCCAGCGACCCGCACAAGATCATCGTTCCATCTTGTAGGGGGCGTGCCCACGCTGCGTCTTCCGGTTCGTGGTCGCCACTCGAGAGCCTTTCTGCTCCAGCGGCCGTCGGTTCTACGAGCTATGTGCTCTGCCCACTGCCACTTCAGTTTGGCAATTCTTTGGGCTATGGCGGCTACTTTGGTTCGCCTGCGGATCTCAGCATTTCTGATTCGATCTCGCAGGGAAACTCCAAGCATAGCCCTTTCCATTGCTCTTTGGGTGACCTTGAGTCGCCTGATAAGGCCTATAGTGAGCGACCACGTCTCTGTTCCGTAAGTCATCACTGGCAACACTGGTCGAAGACTTTCGACTTGAGACACTGCGGTATTTGGGACGAGAAGATATTACGTAGCCGAACGCTGCCCAGCCGAGTTGGATTCTACGATTGACCTCCTTTTCGAAGTTGGACCTACCTAGTTGGATGGTCTGTCCTAGGTAAATATAGTTACAACTTCGAGTGCAGAGTCTCCAACCTTAACTAGAGTGGGTGCAACATGGATGTTCGACATGATTTTCGTCTTATCCATGTTCATTTTCGGACCGACTTGTTGAGAGTCATAACCGACATAGTCCAAGGAATTGCTTAATTAAAGTTGCAGTGGGCGGGGCACATAGCTCGTAGAACCGACGGTCGTAGAAGGTTCTCGAGTGGCGACCACGAACCGGAAGACGCAGCGTCGGCAGGCCCCTTACAAGATGGGCCGACCATCTTGCAAGGGTCGCGGGAAACCTCCTTACCGACCATATTGTATTATATTGTTGTCACCCGCAGAGAACAAGGTCCTGGGTTCAAATCCCGGGTCGGGCCAAAAGTGACTTTGAGACTTTTCTGTAAAAAGAAAAATTTCTCAGCATCAGTCCGAAGTCTGGGAGTTGGCGGTATTATACCCCCGTGCCTCGGAGAGCACGTAAAGCCGTCTGTCCTGTACTTGACCTCTTTGCGGTCGTGTCGCTAGGCGTCCCATCGGATCATTGAGTGTGATGGAATAGAAAGTGCTGTTGTGTTTGCGCACACACTTGAGCACTTTAATATGTCCCGCGCAGATGGCTCTGTTGAGACAGGCCGCCGTGGACGAAATTCGGCTAGGAGGACATTAATTATATTGTATAAGATATTGAATGGAGTGAGCGAGACAGATGCTTTTGATGTCTGGCCTTTAAAGGTACCTTACTATTCGTGCCTTGTAATCTTTATATCTATACATATATAAATCAATGCCACTTTTCGTTGTAATGTTATAACTCAACAACGCCTTTACTGATTTGGCTAATTTTGGTCTTGAATTATTCGTGGAAGTCCAGGGAAGGTTTGTACGTAGAGAAAATTTAAAAAAGTCTTGAAAAAATGTAAAATCAACATCTTTTAGCAATTTAAAATATTTTTTTGTTTGAATAAATGAACTTAATATTTTTTTTTTATTACTATGCCTTATACGTAGCGAAGCACGTACCGGGCCGCTAGTATTCTATAAGAAAAGTTGACTGCAAGTTATTTTTAATTCTTATGCTGCCACGTCGGAATATAAGCATGCGGCCCTCCTGATGGTAAGTGGTTGCTGTAGTGTAGTATGCATGCAGCATATATGGCATCGCTTATGATATTATTGATATTGACGGTCACCGTAGCCTAGTTGGTAGTGCTCCTGCCTACGAAGTCCTGGGTTCGAATCCCGGTAAGTGCAAATATTAGTGTGATGAGCACGAATATTTGTTTCGGAGTCATGGATGTTTTCTATGTATATAAGTATTTATCTTTCTATATAAGTATGTATATCGTCGCCTGGTACCCATAGTACAAGCTTTGCTTAGTTTGGGGCTAGGATGATCTGTGTGACATTGTCCCCAGATATTATTATTATTATTCTTATACTATCTGTGCCCCGCGCTTTTACCCGCGTTAAACTTTATAAATTATCACAGCTCCTCCCCCATAGGTGATAGCGTGATAATATGTAGCCTGTATGTTGACAACACCTCTTAGTAATATTCATACAAAATTTTGTGTGCGTCACGATTGTTCCGCCACGTTATCCGAACAGAAAAAGAAATCGCTAAATTTTTTGTCGTAATTAGACAAAATTGAAGGGAACGAACTAAACAAATGTCAAAGCAGAAATAAAGAAGTTATAGGGGCTTTAAGTTGGCCGCGCGAACGTAACGTGGAGGATTGCCCGGCCATGAAGATCTCAGCAACTACTTGGGATAGAGATCTAATTCTTTTTGTTAATTGAGCATTTCATTTGTCAACAATTGTCAAAAAAACCGGCCAAGTGCGAGTCGGACTCGCCTATGAAGGGTTACGCAGCAGCAAGTAATTCATTTGATTAAATGAAAGGTAAATTGCAGTTTACGATTTATGACGCATTAAAAAAAACTACTAACTATGGGTAAGACGAAAAAAACATTTTTGAGTTACATTTCTATGTATGGGGAACCCCCAAAATTATTATTATTTTTCTATTTTTCTGTGAAAATCTTAATGCGGTTCACATAATACATCGACTTACCAAGTTTCAACAGTACAGCTCTTATAGTTTCGGAAAAAAGTGGCTGTGACATACGGACGGAGAGACAGACAGACAGACATGACGAATCTATAAGGGTTCCGTTTTTTGCCATTTGGCTACGGAACCCTAAAAAGAAGTATAAGACTAAGATCAATATTTCACGAAATTTTCACCCTGGAAGTTATGGCCGCGCTATCGTGCACTTGATGTTTCTTTAATCTCAATTATTTCTTCAAAACTTATGATTTCGTGCAGTAAAACTGTTACTAGAAGAAAGGTCTAAATATGTCCAAAGTACCGAAAGCATTTAATTCCACGAAAGTTTATTTAAACAGACGAAATCAAGCCAAAACAAAAGTTATGTGGCCGCGTAGTCGTAACGTTACTTTGAACGCTAATATCTCATTATCTATAATTGTTAAGATTTCGGTGTGAACATTCATTTATTCTTAATATTAACCACATCAGATTAACATATCGTATTACCCTCAAAACAGTTTTCCACGCGTGTAATCTCAAAAATGATGTTATGTCTTACAATGTTCGAGTAGAGTGACCATAATTTTCGTTTAATATGGGAATATCTTTTGCTCTTTTGCCACATTACATTACAGGATACAAGAAAACAATAACATACATAAAAAAATATATGTATATATAGTCCTCCTTATCGATTTCGATAACGGCGACCCTTCGAAATCACTTTCTTTAGTGTGCCCTTAGATGGCTAGCTAGACCGAATTTAGTTGAATACTCGGACACCTCAAATCAAATCTAATATTTTATTTGCGAAAATGGGTGGTTTACATTAGGTATTACAAAGGTCGTAAGTATCACCATAAACAGCTTATAGGCATGCAAATATTTTGAAAAAAATGCTCGCAAAACAAACATTTACCTAAAATTACAAAATATAAATGTCATAATTAAATAGAATTACAGAGAAAATAACGAAGAAAATAACTAATACCTTACAAATATAAAAAATACATTAATACAACATGAATTATAAATATTTATCTGTCAAATAGTCGTTAACAGCATAGTAGCACTTTTCAATAAGCCATTTCTTAAGATTACGCTTGAACACGACAAACTCTAATGTTTCAAGCAGTTTGGTTGGTAAGTGGTTATAAATTCGAGGGGCCATGCAAAATATGCTCCTATTTAGTAATGCAGTTTTGTTTAATGGAAACCGTATTTTATTGTTATGTCTGCGATTACTTAATTTTTCAAACATATTTATATTACTTCGAGTAAATAATACTACTTCGAGGATATAGATGCTAGGTAGTGGGAGTAAATTAAGTTTTTGGAAATATTGTTTACAACTATCTATTGGTTTTAGTTTACAAATGACTCGTATACATCTCTTTTGTGCTTTGAATGCTGTGTCCTTATCTACAGAATCTCCTCTTGTGTACGTTTCTCAGTTATCGATTTGTGGCGCTTTTCTTCAAAACTTCTTATGCTTTTGTGAATAGTAGAGCGCCAAAGACGACCTGTGTAAAGCGAGCTTCCCAACCTGTAGGGTCAAAAACTCAAGTTAGTAATTAGTGCGCGAGAGCATTAATTACTCATTTTAGCACAGTGTACAGACGCCAGCACATCAAGCTACCCCAATCTGTCAAATTTCCCCAATAGAAAGTGAACCTTATGCTGATTTGATAAAGTAGAAAATCTATAAAAGAAATTTACAGATTGGGTTAGCTGGATGTGCTGGCGTCTGTACAAATATCGACGTCAAATTTATACCACCCGTCTTTTTGCGTTGGGGATTAACAATTACACACACAAAAACAATTTGACGGTCACCGTAGCCTAGTTGGTAGTGCTCCTGCCTAAGAAGCTGGTGGTCCTGGGTTCGAATCCCGGTAAGTGCAAATATTTGTGTGATGAACACGAATAGTTGTTTCTGAGTCATGGATGTTTTCTATGTATTTAAGTATTTATCTATCTATATAACTAAGTATGTATATCGTCGCCTGGTACCCATAGTACAAGCTTTGCTTAGTTTGGGGCTAGGAAGATATGTGTGACATTGTCCCCAGATATTATTATTATTAAAATAGTGCGAAAACTTGCTGCCTTATTGAAATTGTTATTTGAAGGGGAGTTTTTCTATGTTCAGGTATGGTGACTTTGTGTATAGAACCTTTGACTGGAGAGGACGCTGTCCGGATGAAGGCGCAGTCAGATCCTGATGTCAGTATGAAAGGAACCGTGCCCGTGACTATACAACAACCAGTGAGAATCGACAGCCAAGATGCACCTCCCAAAGGCAAGAATACGATTAACAAACGTAAGTTTACTAATTCACGTTAGTTCGCATATTGAACTTAGTTTAAATTTTTAATTTTATGGCATTATTCGCAATGCAAAGCGTTTATCTAATCTCAAAAATGGGAAATCATAAGTTTAATCGTCCGGTGGGTCTAGAACCTGCACCATCTACCAAGCCTGGGTAGGCGCTCTGCGTTAAGCTACGAACGATACACGCTGGCAGATCAAATTTAGGATTCCCTTGCTAACACCCTTCCGGAGGATGTAGGTATTATCTATCGGTTTTGTTTTCTAGAAACATGGCCGACTGAAATGTTCACAGTTGCATGTGAAAGATCATACCATATTGATAATACCTTCCAAATTATTTGATCGGTATTGGTAGATGGTGCAGGTTTGAGATATGTGTTCGAAATATTTGTACTTCGTCATCTATCGCATGTCGCAATATGGCGGCCCCCATGGCTCGCATCAGCTGACCGTGTCGCATTTCCATTGTCACTCATTTGTGCAAGTGCTCATAATGAGATTTTTATTTATTTATTTATTACTTTTGCACAAGATTGTGCAGAGGCGGAATTAATGCCGAAGGATTTCTCTTCCAGTCGACCTTTTTTTCTTAGCCGGAAAATCCAAATATCTCTTTTTTTTGGCCCGACCCGTATTTGCACCCAGGACCTCATTGTCTGCGGTCAAATATGCTACCGCTAGACCAATAAGGCAGGCAGTTATAACTAAATATAATGAATACATATTGTTGGGCGTAATACAAAACTAAGAACTAAATAAAAATGGGTAGACTACGATATTTCATTATTACAATGCTTATCTTCAACTGCGGTTAAAAACGCTACCGCTATACCTATGTGACATAAAATTATTATACTTTGAACATATTAAATTTTTTGAAGGATCAGATGTTAATGTTCAAACACCGAGACCTTGCCTGCATCCGAATTGCACTGTGATTGCTTGGCATCGCGATCGATAGATGTCGCTACAGACTAATGTTTTTTTTTTTTCAGAAACTACCGTGAAAAAGAAAGTGAAAGCAGGTGCCCAGCACGGAGGAACTAATGCGAAAAGTCCGAGCAAACCTAATAGTGACATTGTACCTACCACGTGTAAGATCTGTCAGAAGATATTTAAGCGGAAAAGCAGTTTACACTACCACTCTATTTTGCACACGGGGGAAAAGCCTTTCAAGTGTGAACTCTGTACGGCCAGTTTTAATCGTAAAGATCGTTTGAATGCACACAATCGTATTCACACTGGCGTCAAACCTTACAAATGTGATACTTGTCAAATAGGTTTTACAGATAAAAGCAATTTCAATAGCCACATTCGTAAACATTCCGTTGTAAAGCCTCATGCATGTGAGGTTTGTCAGGCTGGATTCATTAAATTGAGTAGTTTGAAGAACCATATGCATGTACACACTGGTGTCAAAAATTATATATGTGATGTATGCAAGGGCCACTTCACCAGTAGATACGGTTTGGTGAGACACATTCGTTCTCACACTGGCGATAAGCCTTATAAATGTCAAGTTTGCGAGCGTAGATTTAGGGATCAGAGCAATTATTCGCAACACATGCGCTTGCACACGGGCGAAAAACGTTACAAATGTGAAATTTGTCAAATAAGTTTCACTCATAGGACGTCTTTGATATTTCACAATCGTAAACATACTTGATTTGGTTGAGACACAGACAAAATTTGTTTTTTTTTCGTCTTGATGTTTATAGTTACTCTAGGAAGCTTTTACTGCTACACCGGAAATTTGCGGCATTTTTTTTGGGATCTTAATATACAGGGCTTGTCTGGCAAAGACGTAGAAGTAAGTTTTGTTGTGCATCAATATTACAATTAAAATATAAGTGAAGCAAAATCGGTTTAACATACAATTAACGAGGTTTCCACATATTTAACCGACTTTTAGAAAGAGGAGGTATTCAGTTCGACTATGTTTTTTTAATTTATTTTTTTCGCCATAAAATGCTATCAAGATAATATATGTTAAAGAAATCGTTTTATCAAATTGGGAATTTATAAAAAAAAAGTTGTTAACGTGTTTTACGTTCTACTAAATATTTGAGGAACCCGTAAATAAGTGGTTGGAGTCTGGTTGTGCATTCTATCTGTTACACTTACTTGGCAATGGTCACCCTAGTATTTGAGTTGTTCAAATCGCACAGTACGCCTCTGACATGACTAAACTGCTGTTTTCTAACAACTGCTACCGGGACCGACAGATCCACGTGCTCTCCAAAACATGGAGTCACTTATTAACTATAGCAATTTAGCGGTTACCCATCTATGGACTGAATGCGAGCCTTGTTGCTTAACTCGATCACTTACGGACTGGTGTGAGTAGATTGTCTATGATATCCGTTAATTGTATGTATGTAAGCCTCCCGCATAGCAAGGTTAAATCACAAGAGCGAACTTTGTATAAAAAAAATTACTTACAAAACACCAACAACCTCGCAGGACCAGATACCTAACACCATAAGCAACAACTTTTGTTCTACGACTTTTGATAATTTGTTAGACTTTTTTTTTTCATATAAATATAAGTTTTAATTTAATTACTCGCTTGAATGTTTATAACTCTATGAGCATCGCAAAGACGCGCCCGCGAGCTTAGTGTCGTCCTTTCGTTTATGAAACATAGACCTACAAAGGACACGACAGTACAATAAAAATTTAAAATCATGTTTTCTTTCCATGTATTGAGTTATGTCCGAACTCGTAGAACAAAAGTTGTTGCTTATGATGTTAGCTATCTAGTCTTGCGAGGTTGCTGGTGTTTTTTTTTTTTTTTTTTTTTTTAATAAATCTGTATATATCAAGAGCGTTATGTTTTCAAGCAAACCTTTATTTGCCAACAAAGCTACGGTGTATCCTATTAGTTAAATTTTATTTATAGTATTCAGAATTTTTTCAGAATCTGAAATAATATTATAGAAATACTAGCTGTGCCCCGCGGTATTACCCGCGTTAAATTTTATATCACAGCTCCTCCCACGTACTTGATAGCATAATAATATGTAGCCTATATGTTAGCCCGACCTCCTAGTAATATTCATGCAAAATTTTAAGTAAATCCATGCAGTACTTTCTGAGTTTAGCCCGAACATACGTACAGACAATCAGATAAACAGACAAAAATTCTAAAATTTATATTTTTAGCTTCCATATCGATTGCACATCACGCCCCAAGTATCCTTTTAAAAAAATATTCAATGTACAGTTTTGACTTTCCTACGATTTTATTATATGTATAGATTACCTATATCAGAATTATTTGTGAAACATGGGTATACAAAGAGGTCATACATACAAAATAGTGCGCTATGATTTGTCTGTAGACATATACAAATACATATGATTACATATTATCATTTGAATACGGCAGTGCATAGCGTAAATTTATTCTCAAAAATGTGAATCAAATCCTGTCGGCGCTCTAAATTTATTATTCCCAAAATAAAATTTAGAATATTGCCAATTAACAGATATTTATGGTAAGCTACATAGAAAAAGTATTTTATTATTAAAAATCATTATTTATTTATTTATTATTCAATCACAAAATTAAAGTATTAATCGTTTAATGTAAGAATCTCTAGTGGTTAATGTACAGACGCCAGCACATCAAGCTACCTCAATCTGTTAAATTTCTCCAATTGAAAGTGAACCTTATGCTTATGTGATAAAGTTGAAAATCTATAAAAGAAATTTGACAGATTGGGGTAGCTGAATGTGCTGGCGTATGTGTTTTTGTGGGAGACTGGTGTCTGGTATAAATTATCTGTATTACATATCACCAGCGCCCTCCCGCGGCTAAAGCATACAACTAGACTATGGTATTAGAACTTATAATAACATTTATTATAACAGTAAGAATAAGAAGTATATGTATAAGCTAATATTAGAAAAAATATAATAATTTATTAAAAAATCTATGAGAAATACTATTTTAATTGTTTGATTATGTTTGGATGTTATTGATTATCCCGCTTGTTACTGGAATAGTTTAAAAAAGGACCGCAGACTAGATGAAGCAGAGCTCGTGCTGTCTTTTATATATAGGTTATGTACAATATTAGTTGTCGCGCACTAAAGACACTTGGCGTAACCCGCTTGTTAATCAAGTAGTTTAAAAAGGGACAACAGACTAGATGAAGCAGAGATTTAAGTCAGCACGAAACCAATATCTGTGTTATGTATGAAACATAGAGCGAGCTAAAGATGACTATAAGTTGTCGCGACTATAGACACTTAGTTTAACCCGCTTGCTAATAGAGTAGATTAAAAAAGGACAGCAGACTAGATGAAGCAGAGCTCGTGCTAACTTTAATGTATGGGTTATGTAACATATTAGTTGTCGCGCACTATAGACACTTGGCGTAACCCGCTTGTTACTGGAGTAGATTAAAAAGGACAGGTGACTAGATGAAGGAGAGCTCGTGTTGGCTCTAATATCTGGGTTATGTTACATAGAGCGCGCTGAAGGTGAGTATGACTTGTCGTGACTATAGACACTTAACGTGACGCGGTTGTTACTAGATTAGTTTGAAAAAGACAGCAGACTAGATGAAGGAGAGCTCGTGCTGACTTTAATATCTAGCTTATGTAACAAAGAAGGAGCTCTAGATGAGAGATAGTCGCGCACTTGCTTGCTTATCGTATGGGCAGTGGTTACCCTGGTGTCAGAGTTCTTCAAGCCGCCCAGTAGGCCTCTGACATGGCTTAACGACTGTTTTTTTTTTTTTTTTTTTTTTTTTTGAAATACGGGTCTAGTCCCTCCCTCTTACCCACCACTGCAACTCCTGTAAGCCAGGATCAACAGTGGCACACAATGAAATGACACTGAGCGGTGAAGCTCAGGCATGTCCCGGGGAATCGCTTTAACTGTCTTGGATCCCGCAACGAATTTAATCAGAAACAGAAAAAAGGAGGAGTTAGAAAATGAATAGTTCCACTTCCCTCCAGAGCAAAGCGGGAGACAGAATGATGTAAAGAGGCTTAAGCCTCATAAAATGACTTAACGACTGTTGCCTAATGGCTACAACCGGGACCGACGGCTTAACGTGCCCTCCGAAGCACGGAGACGCTCACAAATTAAACCACTTTGGCGGTCACCCATCTATGGACTAACCGCGAGCCTAGTTGCTTAACCTCGCCAATCACTTACGGACCGGTGAGAGCATCTGGCTATGAACGCCTCAGTCGCGCACTATAGACAGCGTAAACCGCTTATTACTAGAGTAGTTTTAAAAGGCCAGCAGACAAGATGAAGGAGAGATTGAAGTCAGCACGAGACCAATATCTGTGTTATGAAACAAAGAGCGAGCTCAAGATGACTATATAGTCGCACACTTAGCGTAATCCGCTTGTGTTACTCAAGAAGTTAAAAAAGGACAAGACTAGATGATGCAGAGCTCGTGCTGACTTTAATATCTAGCTTATGTAACATAGAAGGAGCTCTAGATGATAGATAGTCGCGCACTATAGACAGCGTAAACCGCTTGTTACTAGAGTAGTTTTAAAAGGCCAGCAGACAAGATGAAGGAGAGATTGAAGTCAGCACGAGACCAATATCTGTGTTATGAAACAAAAGAGCGAGCTCAAGATGACTATATAGTCGCACACTTAGCGTAATCCGCTTGTTACTAGAGTAGTTTTAAAAGATGAAGCAGACAAGATGAAGGAGAGATTGAAGTCAGCACGAGACCAATATCTGTGTTGTGAAACAAAGAGCGAGCTCAAGATGACTATATAGTCGCACACTTAGCGTAATCCGCTTGTTATTCAAGAAGTTAAAAAAAAACAAGACTAGATGATGCAGAGCTCGTGCTGACTTTAATATCTAGCTTATGTAACATAGAAGGAGCTCTAGATGAGAGATAGTCGCGCACTGTAGACAGCGTAAACCGCTTGTTACTAGAGTAGTTTTAAAAGATGAAGCAGACAAGATGAAGGAGAGATTGAAGTCAGCACGAGACCAATATCTGTGTTATGAAACAAAGAGCGAGCTCAAGATGACTATATATTAGGTCTTTACCTATGAAATTGCCGTTCTGCAGTACTGGCCATTTCAAATCAAAATAATTTTTGTTTGTCTAAGAATTCTAATTTCAAATTAATTTTATTTTAAAAACATGGATTCTTTTTTCCAAAAGTAGTCATTTCTTTATTGATTAGTGTTACATTTTCATCGCATTTCAATCTTTTTCGTCATCATGGATACGTTAAAAATTCGAGTAATTATGGAATATGAGTACCGTCGTGGCAGCAACGCGGCACAAGCGGCACGCAACATCAACGACGTTTACGGAGCTAACACTACAAACCAACGCACCACCTGTTATTGGTTTGCTCGCTTCCGTTCTGGAAATTTCGACCTGAAAAATGAACCTCGCGGTCGTCCGAAGACTTTGGTCGACAATGACGAATTAAAGGCGGTTGTGGAAGCTGATGATACACAATCTACGGCTGAATTAGCAGCAGCTTTCGACGTTAGCGTCAAAACAATATTGGTCCATTTGCGTCAAATTGGCAAGGTAAAAAAGCTTGACAAATGGGTGCCCCACGAACTCAATGATCGCCAGCGCGAAGTACGCGTCGAGACGTGCCTTGCACTGCTCAACAGACACACAAATGAAGGAATTTTGAACCGCATTGTTACCTGCGATGAAAAATGGATTCTGTTTGATAACCGCAAGCGCTCAGCAAGTTGGTTGGATCCTGGTTCAGCGCCTAAACAATGCCCTAAACGAAAACTTACCCCTAGAAAAGTGATGGTCACTGTTTGGTGGTCTAGCGCCGGTGTGATTCATCACAGCTTCTTACCAAACGGGGTGAGCATTACTGCAGATGTGTACTGTGAAGAACTGAGCACAATGATGGAGAAGCTGGCGCATCTCCAACCAGCATTGGTCAATCGCTCGTCTCCGCTGCTCCTGCACGACAACGCGCGACCTCATACTGCACAGCAGACGGTCTCCAAGTTGCAAGAACTGGGGTTGGAAGCTCTCCGTCATCCGCCCTACTCACCAGACCTTGCGCCTACAGACTACTACTTTTTCCAGAATTTGGATAACTTCTTGGCGGGAAAAAAATTCAATACCCGAGAGGCAGTACAAAATGCCTTTGAAGAATTTGTTGCCTCCCGTCCAGCTGATTTCTTTAAGAAGGGCATCAATATAACTGCCACTGCGATGGCAAAGATGCATTGATTGCATGGGTGATTACTTCGATTAATACAAATAAAAAAATTCATGAAAAAAATTCGTTTAAATTTTTTCATACAAAACGGCAATTTCATAGGTAAAGACCTATTAGTCGCACACTTAGCGTTATCCGCTTGTTACTCAAGAAGTTAAAAAAGGACAAGACTAGATGATGCAGAGCTCGTGCTGACTTTAATATCTAGCTTATGTAACATAGAAGGAGCTCTAGATGAGAGATAGTCGCGCACTATAGACAGCGTATAACGCTTGTTACTAGAGTAGTTTTAAAAGATGAAGCAGACAAGATGAAGGAGAGATTGAAGTCAGCACGAGACCAATATCTGTGTTATGAAACAAAGAGCGAGCTGAAGATGACTATATAGTCGCACACTAAGCGTTATCCGCTTGTTACTCAAGAAGTTAAAAAAGGACAAGACTAGATGATGCAGAGCTCGTGCTGACTTTAATATCTAGCTTATGTAACATAGAAGGAGCTCTAGATGAGAGATAGTCGCGCACTATAGACAGCGTAAACCGCTTGTTACTAGAGTAGTTTTAAAAGATGAAGCAGACAAGATGAAGGAGAGATTGAAGTCAGCACGAGACCAATATCTGTGTTATGAAACAAAGAGCGAGCTCAAGATGACTATATAGTCGCACACTTAGCGTTATCCGCTTGTTATTCAAGAAGTTAAAAAAGGACAAGACTAGATGATGCAGAGCTCGTGCTGACTTTAATATCGCGGTTACATAACTAAGAGCGCTCTCAAGATGAGTAGATATTTCATTTCCTATTGCATAAATAATATGTATCTAAATTTTGTACGGCCTACTTACTATAGTTCTTTACTATTTAAGTCTCTGTAGTTATTTTTGTGATTCTTAAGCAGAATATTTGCTGCACTGGAAGTCTATAAAGACATTTTCAACAATGTTATGCATACCTGTTATCTGTATGATTACTAACACATAACATTAGTTAACTAAATAATTTATAAGTCTATGTAATTGTACTGTTGGTGTGCTTATTAATAAAAATAAAAAAATAAAAAATATTAGTTGTTGCCCACTGTACATGCTTAGCGTAACCCGCTTGTAACTGGAGTAGATTAAAAATCCGGCCACGTGCGAGTCGGACTCGCCCATGAAGGGTTCCGTAACAGTAAGTTGATTAAATGAAAGGTAAATTGCGGTTTACGATTTATGACGTATTAAAAAAAACTACTTAGGTACTAGATCTCGTTCAAACCAATTTTCGTAGTTTGTTTGTGTTGCATACCTACATACCTCCATGGTATTTAATACCTCTATGGTGAGATAGTAAAAGGTTTTCAATTGACACGTCTGTCATTCAATAATTGTTTTCCGTATTGTAAATAAATGTTTACATAATGAACAGTCTTTTTATAAAGATATAACAAATTGGCGACGATGGAAGAACTAACGCGACTCCAAAGAACACGTGCATCGATACGCGGCCAGCTGACGAAGCTGCAACACCAATTATCACAGATGAACGGAAGAATTACGGAGTACGAAGCAAACATAAGACTCGTCACATTGGAGAATTATGAAAATAAATTCGATCGAGTACAAACTCAAATCGAAGCCCAAAATGAAACAGACATGGAATTGGAAATAGAACAGAGGTACAGTACTCAAGAAAATATTTTACAAATAAAATTGAAACTCCACGAACTACACCCACCACCGGCAGCTGCTGAATGTCCGTCGACATTGGTCATGGCTCAAGGCTGCGATGGCACGCCCGACGTGAGTTTGACAAACTCAAACACACCAAAAATTTATTTACAACGTTTTCATGAAAAAGAATCCTTCAAAAATTTTGTGAAAAGACTAGAGATGTACCTTGAGTTAAACCATTATAACGACACACGGACCAGAATATACATATTATTATCCTCTCTACCACCGGAATTGCATCAAAAGGCGTACGATCTCTGCTCACCCAGCGACCCCCGTGAACAAGAGTTCGACGCACTGGTCAAACTTTTAGAAGAATATATAGACCCAAAACCGAGCATATGGGCTTGCCAGCATAGGTTCATATCAAGACTGCAGGGTGTTGACGAATCAATAATGACATACACATCAGAATTGAAACGATTAGCACAAGACTGCGAATTTACATGTAACGGTTGTAAAAAATCGATAAGTTACAACTTTTTAACATTACAATTCATTAGGGGATTGCATGACACCGACATAAAAACAAAACTATTAGAAAACAGAAGCGCAGTGGACTTTACAGACCTAGTACGTACAGCAACGGCGATGGAAATAGCAAAGGCAGATGGAAAGTTCTTAGTTCAACCACACTCTACAAAAAACAACTTTCAAGTTAATATACGACAAAAGAACGCAATTAAAAACAATAATAGAGCCTTAACGATTCGAGTCTTACGAGGCAAATGTATGCGCTGCGGAAGCGCAGATCATCGCGCAAACGTCTGTAAACATATAAACGACATGTGTAGCAAATGCCAGCGCATGGGACACATTGCACGAGTCTGCTTACAATCAGCTAAGACTAACAATCAAATTGAACAAGAAAATTTACCTTTACAACAAGAGCCACATTTTCCGGACATTATCGACGATGATACCCCCTGGAATACAAATATTATCAGAACCAACAGGAATGATAAGTATATGATAAATATATACATAGAGGGACAAAAATTGGAAATGGAAATCGACACGGGAGCAGCCCTATCGTCAATGTCAGTAAAAGATTTCAGGAATCTTAACACAGGACGTAAAATATTCAAAACTGATGTCACGATGCGGACTTACACTGGAGAAATTATCAAACCCCTAGGTGTTGTTTACGTCAATTGCAAATACAAAAATCAATCGTTCAATGGAAAACTATACATAATTAAACAAGATGTAGATCCAATATTCGGTCGAGCATGGATACGTTCAATAAAACTGAATCTGGCTGATATCAATACTATTAAGGAAAACACACATTCACAGCTGGACAACCTGTTAGAGGAATACGCTTGTGTGTTTGATGGTACGCTAGGCTGCATCCCTAACTATTTAGGACACATAGCCTTAAAAGAGAACACAACACCAATGTTTGTTAAGCCAAGACGGATACCCTACGCTCTGAAGGAAAAAGTAGACGAAGAAATAGATCGGTTATGTCAACAAGGAGTCATTACAAAAACAGATAATTCCGAGTGGGGAACACCGGTGGTGCCGATAGTAAAGCCGAACGGGAGCATCCGGCTATGCGCCGATTACAAGGTCACTCTGAACAAAGTTTGTATTGACAAACAATACCCGATTCCTATAATTGAAGACATCCTGGTAGAAATGAACGGAGGAAAAGTATTCTGTACTTTAGACATTAGCCAAGCTTACCTACATATGCTAATGGACGAACAGAGTGCCATAATGCAGACACTGAGCACGCATAAGGGGACTTATAGAGTCAACCGTCTCATGTTTGGCATCAAGGTGGCACCTAACTTGTGGCAGAAATTCATGGACAGAATACTACAGGGCATCACTGGAGTTAAATGTTTTTTCGATGACATTATCATACAGGGGTCATCTGAAGGACAATTGTTTAATCGCCTTCGATTAGTTTTACAAAAACTGAAAGAAAACAATTTGAAGCTGAACAAAGACAAATGCCACTTTATTCAACAAAGTATCCAATACCTGGGCCACACAATTGATAAAGACGGCCTTCACAAAACCAAAGATAAGGTGAAAGCGATACTGGAGGCGAATCGTCCAAATAATATTAACGAATTACGTACATTTTTGGGTATGGCCAATTATTACAATAAATTTATTCCAAATCTCGCATCTATCTCAAGTCCACTTAACAACTTACTAAAGAAAAACACAGAATTTTTCTGGTCATTGAATTGTGAAGAAGCTTTTAAAAAAGTCAAACAAGAAATTCTCAGTGAAAGGGTTCTGGTCCATTTTGACCCGAACAAGCCATTAGTGCTTGCCACAGACGCTTCATGCAATGGGCTCGGTGCCGTGCTCTCACACCGGCTTGCCGATGGCTCAGATAGACCCATCGCTTTTGCATCGCGCTCGCTCACGACCAGTGAAAGAAAATACAGCCAAATTGATAAGGAAGCGACGTCAATTTTCTGGGGTCTAAAAAAATTTTTCCATTACTGCTATGGTAGAAAGTTTATATTAATCACGGACCACAAACCTTTGACAACAATTTTCAACCCACATAAAACATTACCTGCGATGAGTACGATGAGACTATTCCACTACGCACACTTTTTATCTGGTTTTGATTATAGTATAGAGTACAGGACATCGGAAAATAACGCTAATGCAGACTATCTATCCAGATTTCCAGTAGACAAAATTGCCAAAAATATTATTGATGTTCATTGTGCATATCAGCTGCAGCAAATTAACACCATAGCAATTGACAGGCAAAAGATCGCTTTAGAAACTCAAAGAGACACTGAATTCGAAAACTTATTACAAGCTCTACAATCGGGAAAGAGTGTGATGCGACACGGGT
Source organism: Pseudoips prasinana (assembly GCA_951640165.1). Taxonomy (NCBI): domain Eukaryota; kingdom Metazoa; phylum Arthropoda; class Insecta; order Lepidoptera; family Nolidae; genus Pseudoips; species Pseudoips prasinana. Next base: position 3,770,325 of record OX621264.1, read on the forward strand.
ATAATGACAACGAGCTGACGTTACAGGATGGATGCTTCTTAAAAGGCACGAGAGTCATGATTCCAAACGCTTTGAGACAGAGAGTACTAGAAGACATACACACAGGACACCTAGGAATAGTAAAAATGAAACTCTTAGCAAGAGGTTTCGTTTACTGGAGAAACATCGACAAAGAAATCGAGGCATTAGTCAGAGGATGCCGTGAATGTAGACTGAAGCAGAATCAGCCGGCACAAGCACCACACCATCCCTGGGAAATGCCTGCGGCCCCTTGGCAGCGACTTCACATTGACTTCGCGGGCCCTGTGCAAGGTCAAATGATGTTCATCATTGTAGACGCGTTTTCGAAATGGGTAGACATCTTACCTACGAAGATAACAACAAGTTCATGGTGTATCGCGAGATTGAAAGAGTTATTCGTAATATTTGGATATCCTGAGATAATTGTTTCTGATAATGGGAGACAATTTGTATCGACAGAATTTGAAACATTTCTGAAAAATAACGGGATTGTACACAAAACCTCGGCACCTTATCATCCGGCTACAAATGGCCAAGCGGAACGCTCAGTCCAGACAGTAAAAAGAGCGTTGAAGACTGCGATTCCTGACTCTAGTTCAATACAAGATAAGCTACTGGGGATCAAGGAGCAGTTGAGACGGACGCCCAGCGCTAGCACAGGCAAGAGCCCATATGAGCTCATGTTTGGTAGAGACGTGAGGACTTCTTTACACGTGCAATTTAAGGGTACACTAACCAATAATAGGCGAAGTGCTCCTCAACATCCACAGACGAGAATATTCTCTCCGGGCCAAAGAGTACAGGTGCGAAGTTATAAGCCAATGAGGAAATGGGAATTCGGAACGGTATTGCGAGTGCTGGGGCAGGTTCACTATTTGGTAGAAACAGACGACGGGGAAACATACAAGCGGCACGTCGACCAGATGATGCGGACCACCATAGAAGCGGACTAAAAGACATTTTAGGGTGGAGACGGATGCCCAGCGCTAGCACAGGCAAGAGCCGTGAGGACATTTTTAGGGTGGAGACCTGTTGCGTACCTACATACCTCCATGGTATTTAATACCTCTATGGTGAGATAGTAAAAGGTTTTCAATTGACACGTCTGTCATTCAATAATTGTTTTCCGTATTGTAAATAAATGTTTACATAATGAACAGTCTTTTTATAAAGATATAACAGTTTGCATAGTGATGTACATCATATATTTTTATTAGTTTTATCATACTCTTATTTTAGAAGTTACAGGGGGGGTGGGGGGGGGGCACTCATTTTACCACTTTGGAAGTGTCTCTCGCCCAAACTATTTAGTTAAGGAAATATTTTTTATTAGAAACCTCAATATCATTTTTGAAGACCTATCCATAGATAACGCACATGTATGGGTACGATAAAAAATAAAATTTGAGTTTCAGTTCTATGTATGGGGAACCCCAAAATTGTTGTTCTTTTTTTATTTTTATGTAAATCTTAATGCGGTTCACAGAATACATCTACTTACCAAGTTTCAGTAGTACCTACAGCTTTTATAGTTTCGAAAAAAAGTGGCTGTGACATACGGACGGACAGACTGACAGACATGACGAATCTATAAGGGTTCAGTTTTTTGCCATTTGGCTACGGAACCCTAAAAAGGACAGCGATGAAGCAGAGCTCGTAATGACTCGTGGTTGGTAGATACGCTGCCTTTCACGCCGCAGGTCGTAGTTTCGATTCCCAACCGGGACATGAATATTCTAGATAATACCAGAACAAAAGAAAAAGGATAACTGATGAAAAAGACATACAAAATAATTAATGTAAAATAAAGCAATAATGGAAATCTACAGAAAAAAAACAACGTTTAAAACGAATTCGATATGTTTTTAATTACGAAATCAAAATTGTATTACATATGCATAGAAAACAATTAATAAATAAATAATATTAAAATTTACAATTTGTTTGAAGTTGCAATAATCTTACTTTAAAACTAACTTATAAAATAGACAATTGGTTTTTACCTACCTATAATTAGATCTGCAAAAATAATCAAGTTTACCTAATAAATATATTATAATAAATTGTTTGTTAATAGTATTTAGTAATTTTAATAATTTAATCAATCATAAATCTAATAATGTTTGAGATTTTACGTAAAAGTTCTGATCTGACAGGGGTCATAAAAGCATTCATCCAGCGGCCGACCATTACATATCATTAACCCTTAATCGGAAATATAATGATTCAAGTTAGTCTGATCATCTTTACCTTGTCATTCAAGTTAGTTTGATCATCTTTACCTAATCATTCAAGTTAGTCTGATCATGTTTACCTAATTATTAGAGTTAGTTTATTCATCTTTACCTTATCATTTAAGTTAGTTTGTTCATATTTACCTAATCGTTCAACTTCTTAAAAATATACTCAACATTGACTTATAGTTATTTTATCCCTTAACACGATGTGGAATATACGACATCACATAAATTTCAACTTTGGAATAATAACAACAAAAATTTGGAACAATAACAATCATTTAAGTTAGTTTGATCATCTTTACCTAATCATTCCAGTTAGTTCGATCATCTTTACTTAATCATTCAAATTTGTTTGATCATATTTACCTAATAATAATTCAAGGTCTTAAAAATATATTCAACATTGACATATAATTCTTGTAACCCTTAAACACGATGTGGTATATACGACATCACATATATTTCAACATTGGAATAATAACAACAATAATTTGGAACAATAACAATAATTAAAACAAAGGACACAAAAGCAATATTGGCTAAATACTTGTAAGTTTCAGACATCTTTAAAATGATTTGTATAAATTTAAGTGCGGGTGAGAATCGAACCCACGACCACGGGGTATCCGGCCCCATATGCTTAACCGCTCCGCCACCGCACCGTGGTTACCAGACTCAAAATACAATCCATTCGATATTTTCCTAACGCACTTAGGTACAGACGCCAGCACAACCAGCTATCCCAATATGTCAAATTTCTTTTATAGATTTTCAGCTTTATCACAAAAGTATAAGGTTCACTTTCAATTGGGGAAGTTTGACAGATTGATGTGCTGGCGTCTGTACCAAATTTAAATACTCTCAGTTTTGCTTTTACAAATATTAAAAAAAAATTGTGACAAGATCATTTAATTGCTAGTATTTGGCACGGATGAAAATATTTTTATACGGAGAATAATTTAAACGATCTCTCTCATTTATCTTGACTAGGACCCTAACAGAATCCCTTCCATATTTTGCTTTCGCATGACTGAATATTTGCAACGTAACTAGCCGAGTTGCATCCGTCATTGGAGCTATTATTTCAAAATTATATAAATTAGGACATTTTTCTAATACTTCACTTGGATCAGATAATTATTCAGTAGTTTAACTAAAGATAAAATTATATTGAACTACAGAAGATTACAGCCTGTCTTGTCATTTACATTTCACTGAGCATTTCTTTAAGCAATATAAGATTAGCAAACAGTGGAATTGATTTTGAAACATTATTTTGGGGTTTTGTGGGTGTAGGCTTTACAAAATATCTAAAGTTTTACACCAATAAAAACCCCAAATTAATATAAGAAAAATAAATATCAGATTAACAAACAGTGGACTTGATTTTGAAACGTTATTTGAGGTTTTTGTGGGTGTAAAACTTAAGAAAAGGTTTTTAAGTCTTACACCAACAAAAACCCCAAATTAATTAAAAAAAAAAGAAATATAAGATAAGCAAACAGTGGAATTGATTTAGGAACATTATTTTGAGGTTTTTGTGAGTGTACCTACGCTTTACAGAAGGTCTAAAGTTTTACACCAATAAAAACTCCAAATTAATATAAGAAAAAAAAGAAATATAAGATTAGCAAACAGTGGTATTGATTTTGAAACATTATTTTGGGGTTTTTGTGGGTGTAAAACTTTAGAAAAGATCTAAAGTTTTATACCCACAAAAACCCCAATTTAATGTAAGAAAAAAAAGATAAGAAATATAAAACTAACAAACAGTGGAATTGATTATGGAACGTTATTTTGGGGTTTTTGTAGGTTTAAAACTTAAGAAAAGATTTAAAGTTTTACACCCACAAAAGCACCAAAATAATGTATCAATATCAATTCAGTACTTTAAAAATTGTGCATTTGGATCCGTGTGATTGTACTTTTCATGTTAGTATTAAGAAAAATGTAACAATTATTGGCTGTCCTTAATAAATAAATAAATAAAATTCCACTGTTTGCTAACCTTTTATTTCTTAAAGAACTGCTCAGTGTAATATTGCTGCTCAGTTTAATGTTGCTGCTCAGTGTAATCATCTGTAGTTTCCTTTCATGTTCAATGTTCAGTGTAAAAAGATTAACGCAAGAATTAAAAAGCACCATAAAAAGCTGTTGATTGTTACCGGCGTCTCCTTTTAACAGACCCGATTAACTCTTTTTGCTTCACCACCTTTTACCTGGCACGCATTTACGCAAATTTCAACACACACAGGAACAAAATTATCATCCATAGTAAATGTTAATTTATTCAATTTGACATTTCTCAAAAAGTACATTGGTAATTTTAAGTTCAACATATCCTTCCTAGCACCAATAAAATGTATGTTTTCAAACTGTTGGAACAATGTTTGGCATTTACGTATCATATCGGCTGATAAAACAACTGCCCCATCACCAAACCGGAAGTTCAATGATATATCCTTTAAAGTAGGGCAAATCTCAGGTACTTCAATAAGATCTAGAATAGTAATATCAGTATAAGACACATCTAAGCTTTTCAAACTATTTAACATCTTCAATGCTGGTTTGAATACTGATGCAGTTAAATCGGGAACAGCAGACATATTCAGCCGTTCCAAATGCTCCGATATATCTTTGAAAAAGTCATGTTTTAACATGTCAACAGTAGCCACTGAGTTAGCAGGCCGATGGCACTTCCTAATAATGCTTCTCGTACAAACATATCTTCTTAGACCAATGCATGTGTTATATAAATTGTATAACGTCTTCAAATTGAAATAGCTCAATATTTGAATCATTATATCTTCTGGTAAGTCCAATAGCTCCATCTTAGTTCCTGTAATAAACAAGAATTATTTTTGAAGTGAAAAACAATTGAACTGGCGACACTGTTGCCGTTACCGACACCATTTTATAGAGCACTAGCTGTGCCCCGCGGATTTACCCGCGTTATATTTTATAAATTATCACAGCTCCTCCTCCGTAGGTGATAGCGTGATAATATGTAGCCTATATGTTGACCCGACCTCTTAGTAATATTCATACAAAAAAATTTTTGGCTTCGATATCGATTATAGATCACGCCCCAAGTATCCTTTTAAAAAAATATTTAATGTACAGTTTCGACTTTCCTACGATTTTATTATATGTATAGATTATTTATAAAACACCAACAACCTCGCAGGACTAGATACTTATCGCCATAAGCAACAACTTTTGTTCTACGAGTTCGGACATATCTCAATACATGAATAAATATTTTACTCGGACGCCTGGCGATTAGAGGAATGGGTCAAGTTCAAAGGCACTAGCGCTGCACGCCTACCCGCGCTCTCGCAAGGGTGTATATATTTACGTAGTCTTTTTTGCGCGTAGAGTTATATAAATTCAAGCGGGAAAATTAAATGAATACGTATATTTGTAGGAAAATACAATCTGTCAAATTAAACGTAACCTAAATGTAATGTAGGTACTTCAATCGTCATCATTTTTTTTAAATTCATTATTGAAAAAAGTACACATAAGTTTTAGATATTTTTGCCAACTGCACAGCAGTTTGTCGGCACCGTTCTCGCTCTGTTTACATTTTTATTACTCAATTGTTGTTCAGTTCATTATGCAATGTTAAAGTAAGGAAGTATACGAGATAGAATATAAGATAGAAAGATGTTACTAATAAGTTTATACAATACAAAGTAAAGGAAGAAACAATAAAAAACTTGTGTGTACTTATGTACACGCGTTAGAAGTTATACTTCTTAATATACAACTTGAACATAGTTATCAATTTTCATACCACCTAGAACTAACTAGAACTAACTGTTATTCACTCTCATACCACCTAGAACTAACTTCATGCTGTTAAATTTTAGGTGTCGGTGTGCGCGCGCATCGTAAAAATTCACTCTCATACCACCTAGAACTAACTTCATGCTGTTAAATTTTAGGTGTCGGTGTGCGCGCGCATCGTAAAAATTCACTCTCATACCACCTAGAACTAACTTCATGCTGTTAAATTTTAGGTGTCGGTGTGCGCGCGCATCGTAAAAATTCACTCTCATACCACCTAGAACTAACTTCATGCTGTTAAATTTTAGGTGTCGGTGTGCGCGCGCATCGTAAAAATTCACTCTCATCATTTTTCTCCATCGCGCCAAAAGAAGTATAACTTCAATAAGATTTATTTTAAAATACATACAGTTATGCCATATCGACTTAATCAAGAATTAATAATATTCATTCTTCATCATCAATCATATCAGCCGAAATACGTCCACTGCTGGACAAATACCTTCCACAAGGATCTCCACAATGGCCGGTCTAGCGCTGCCCGCATCCAGCGGCTTCCCGCGACCTTTGTACGATCGTCGGTCCATCTTGTAGGGGTAATGCGGTGCCTGGTCACCGCTCGAGGACCTTTCTGCCCCAGCGGCCATCGGTTCTACAAGCTATGTGCCCCGCCCACTGCCACTTCAGTCTTGCAATTATTTGGGCTATGTCGGCTACTTTGGTTCGCCTGCGGATTTCGACGCTCTATATTCGATCGCGCAGCGATACACCGAGCATGCCCCTCTCTATTGCTTTTTGGATGACTTAGAACCTTCTTATGAGGCCCATAATAAGCGACGACGTCAATCAAATGTGGACCAAAATCAAGGAATTAAAACACATAAAAGGAGTAGACAAAAGCTGGTCCAAAAAACTTTGGAAGTACAGCAGAAACCAGCTACGACTGATAGTAGCAGTATTCACGGGCCACTATGGCACCCACTATCACCTACACAAATTGGGACTGTCGAATAGCCCGATCTGCAGGACATGTAGGGAAGAAAATGAAACAATGCTGCATATAATATGCAAATGCGATGCTTTGGCAAGAGACAGAATGGCCATCCTGGGGCTGGCATATGCAGAACCAGGAGACTACAAGTATCTACCCCTAAGAAGCGTACTGGATTATGTGAAGACTTCATTCAGCGCTCTAGGGATAGAATAAAAACCAGTGGGGGATAGTACAAAAGATCCTGAAGGGTCGAAGTGCTGTACGCAACTCTTAAGGTGCACACGGCTACATATCAAGCTATACATTTCCAATATGCCTCTCATTGTATAGTAATCCAATACAATGCGGGATTAGCTAGAAATGTATAGCTTGATATTTAGCCGTGAGTACAGATGCCAGCACATCCAGCTACCCCAACCGGTCAAATTTCTTTTATAGATTTTCAACTGTATCACATAAGCGTAAGGTTCACTTTCGATTGGGGAAAGGTAATGGCCCATTTAGTATGAAAAATATACCTACGGCGTACAGAAATGAAATATGGGGGGAATCAAAGACAAATGATTATACTTTTCAATGGTACCTAAGTGGTGCATTACTGTGGCCGATGGGGATCATGAAATAAAATATAATACATTGTATTATTGCGCGACCGCAACAAAGCTCGGGTGAGACCGAGACAGCAATATACGTGTTATTTATTACCTGACCGAACGAGTTTGCTTATTAAGTGTCACGATGATATTTTTATTTAACAAAACAATGGCAAAGTAAGTCTGCTTGTTTCATTTTCAAGTCTAAACTACTGAACCGATTTTGGTTAAATTGCTTGCCCCGTAGTATACATGTAAAGAATGAGTATTTGTTTAATACCTTAGGTGCATAGCATAGATTAAGAAAATACATTATTTAATTATTTTTTATCTATCATGTCATGTCAAATTCCTATGAATAGACAAAAAATATATCGTATATACCTACATATTAGATTTGTAGACGGACATAGTAAACTTTTTATCCCAGTGACATTTTTCCATGGGATAAAATAATTTAGAGACGGGCGAAACCGCTGGTGCAGCTAATTATTATCCAATTTTGATCGGTCTACTGCAAGATCTCTCCATTGAATTATTTTTTTCTTTTTACATATAATGAACAGTGGGTTATGCCTGCATTATTTACCATTATTTTCGTTTTTGTACAAAAACATTTTTGAACCGGGTCGGATTATGGGCCATGACCTTTGTCAGATTGGGGTAGCTTGATGTGCTGGCGTCTGTACATCCATACTACAACTACTTATGGATCACACGAATAGTTGCCCTGTGCAAGATTCGAATCCAGGACATGAAGTGGCGAGGCGACTGTCTTTTTAATAAAATTTTGATTAGTTTTCAATTGTTTTTGTATCACACTAATATCACAAAGGCGAAATTTGCGAGTGTGTGAGTGTGTATGTATGTTTGTTACTCTTTCTCTCAAAAACTACCGGACGGTTTTTGATGAAACTTTGTAGTAGGTAATATAGCTTATATCCGAATAACACATCCTACTAATATTGTAAAAGCAAAAGTTTGTAAGTATGGTTACTCTTTCACGTAAAAACTACGAATGGATTTTAATGAAACTTTACAATAATATAGCTTATTATACATCAGAATAACACATAGGCTACAATTTATAAAGATATTGTGTGAATTGTTTAAAATATGACGATAAGTGGGTAGGAAAAAATCTACCACCTGCGAGGTATTCCGGCGTGCACTGTTAAAACCGCTAGAGGTACATAAACATGGTGGTCTCTCTATATATAAAAATTAATGCCACTTTTCGTTGTAATGTTATAACTGAACAACGCCTTTACCGATTTGGCTAATTTTGGTCTTGAATTATTCGTGGAAGTCCAGGGAAGGTTTGTACGTAGAGAAAATTTAAAAAAAGTCTTGAAATAAGTGTAAAATCATCATCTTTTAGCAATTTTAAACATTTTTTTGTTTGAATAAATGAACTTAATAATCATTTTTTTATTACTATGCCTTATACGTAGCGAAGCACGTACTGGGCCGCTAGTACATAATATATTATTAATGCTAAAGTTTTTGCGAGTAGATGTATGGATGTAAGTTTTTGAAGTTATACTTCTTTTGGCGCGATGGAGAAAAATGATGAGAGTGAATTTTTACGATGCGCGCGCACACCGACACCAAAAAATTTAACAGCATGAAGTTAGTTCTATGTGGCATGACAGTGAATTTTTACGATGCGCGCGCATCGTAAAAATAACAGCATGAAGTTAGTTCTAGGTGGTATGAAAATTGATAACTATGTTCAAGTTGTATATTAAGAAGTATAACTTCTAACGCGTGTACATAAGTACACACAAGTTTTTTTACTCGTTTACGCCAAAACTAACGTGGGTGAGACCGCGGGGCATAGCTAGTATTTTACGTTTTTATATACTTACATAGATACTGTATTCCTAAATATTGTACATAGAACAAATGTTTATATAAATACAATAATGCATGTGTATAATACAAATACATAACCATAATATGTCCTGTTAACTTGGCTAGTATTTGTGGAGATTGGCCGCAATAAAGTAACCGGTTACAAGGATGGAGAAAAGAAATTGTTTTATCTTATCCATTTAGACGGTCACCGTAGCCTAGTTGGTAATGCTCCTGCCTACGAAGCTGGTCCTGGGTTCGAATCCCGGTAAGTGCAAATATTTGTGTGATGAGCACGAATATTTGTTTCTGAGTCATGGATGTTTTCTATGTATTTAAGTATTTATCTATCTATATAAGTATGTATATCATCGCCTGGTACCCATAGTACAAGCTTTGCTTAGTTTGGGGCTAGGATGGTCTGTGTGACATTGTCCCCAGATATTATTATTATTATTTTCAAATAAAATTACTCTAAATGAGAACGACAAAACACTTCCTAAGTTAATACCATCACGCTAATATTATTAAGGCGAAAGTTTGTGAGTGTAGGAGTGTTTATGTTTGTTACTTATTCACGTCTAAACGGCTGGAGCGATTTTAATAAAATTTGGTATGGAATTACATGACTGACACCTTAGATTAACACATAGGCTATAATTTATAAAGTTTAACGTGGGTTAAACCGCGGGGCATAGCTAGTGTAATTAATAATAATAATAATAATAATAATATGTTGGGACAATGTCACACAGATCATCCTAGCCCGAAACTAAGCAAAGCTTGTACTATGGGTACCAGGCGACGATATACATACTTATATAGATAGATAAATACTTAAATACATAGAAAACATCCATGACTCGGAAACAAATATTCGTGCTCATCACACAAATATTTGTAGGTACTTACCGGGATTCGAACCCAGGACCACCAGCTTCGTAGGTAGGAGCACTACCAACTAGGCTACGGTGACCGAATTATAAGTAAGAGATACCTCATAGAATAATAAAAAACTAGAGAGGTGTCAAGGGACACCCGGATGGAACGAAGTTTATTTCTTAGTATTTATTATGTACAAAAAACCTGTATACACTCAACAAAAATAATCGTCGCGACACCACACTGTTCAATGCGAAATAGGAATGAAAATATCTGGCTTGCTTTCTATGAGAGAGAGAGAGACATACAGAGAAACATGCGCACGCCGCACAGCTGCAAAAAGTGTCGTGACAACTTTTCGTAAGATTTTTTTCCGTCTAGCCCCCTTTCACAACGCGCGATAAGGAACTTCGTTCCAATAACAGATATATCAGAATAAGTGCCTTAAGAGTAAACTGAAAATTATCACAATGTTAATAAATAGCAAAACAAGGTATTCATAAAATACCTCATCACGTCAGCCTAAATACTTCCACTGCTGGACAAAAGCCTCCCCAAAGAATGGGGGGATATGCCATTATCGCCACGCTTGGCAGACGGGTCGGCGATCGCAGTTTGATGGTCATAGTTCTCAGAAAAACCCCGGCTGCCCGTTCTTTGGTAGGTATTATAGTATTTTATTTACGTTTATGTATGTGTAATAATAATAATATCATATTATTATTACAAATACATAAACATATTTTTAGTTTTTATTATACCTTTTTAATTCTCTTTTCTTCTTTTTTATCTATGTACCACACTTTGTTGCACCGTCCCCGGCATTTTACACATTTAATTTCTATCCATCCAAAGGTTGTCTCGAAGAAATCGCTTTATGCGATAAGATCGCCCTTTGTACATTATAATTAATGTTTCATTGTTAAATGTTCTTTTTTTGTGTACAATAAAGTGTATTTTATTTTTATTATTTTATTATTTCCTCCGACGATTTTGAGACCCCCACGGGATGAGAGGGGCTGATGATATTCTATGTCAAAAAAATCCTACCATAATATAATTAAATAAATTCTCAACCAAACATGTTCCCAACATTTAGTATGTTCATAGACACATTACAAGCGAAGCTGGTGGTTCTGGGTTCGAATCCTGGTAAGTGCAAATATTTGTGTGATGAATACGAATATTTGTTTCTGAGTCATAGATGTTTTCTATGTATATAAGTATTTATCTACCTATATAAGTATGTATATCGTCGCCTGGTACCCATAGTACAGGCTTTGCTTAGTTTGGGGCTAGGATGATCTGTGTGACATTGTCCCTAGATATTATTATTATTACACACATTTTTGTATATAATTTTTTTTTCTGTTTAAGGCACTCTGCTATCTAAGAACATCCGAAGCATTTTTTTTTATTATTTATTCGTTTATACAAAAATCGTACCTACAATATTAAACAAAATGAAACGAAGAGTACATAGGATCTGCTTATTTCGTAAGAAATTTCTTCCAACAGACCCGCGAGGGGTAAAATAATTGAAGATAGGCAATAATTTGTATAGGCCAATAATAAACTTACCTACATACTAATAATTTACACAAATATATAAATACGAATATATACCACAATTAAATATAAATAAAATAAAAAAAAATTGATAGGTGTCAAAGGACACCCGGATGGAACGAAGTTATTTCTTATTATTTATTATATACAAAAAACCTGTATAAACTCAACAAAAATAATCGTCGCGACACCACACTGTTCAATGCGAAATAGAAATGAATATATCTGGCTTGCTTTCTATAAGAGAGAGAGAGAGAGAGAGACAGACAGAGAAACATGCGCACGCCGCACAGCTGCAAAAAGTGTCGTGACAACTTTTCGTAAGATTTTTTTCCGTCTAGCCCCCTTTCACAACGCGCGATAAGGAACTTCGTTCCAATAAAATCTTTTTAGTTCAGACACTTGGCCCATAATATTGTTAGTAAATTACAACTTAAAAGCAATTGCAGTTCCGAATACCTGTACATTGCTCGCTGGAGATCTTGTCGCCATATAGACATGACTGATCTGCTGAGTTACGTGAACTATCTGTAAATGATTACTATCATATACTTAATTTAAAATTATTGACTCTGTCTCAAAATGAATAATGCTATTGTTTCGAAGTTTTTCTTTTGTATATTTACCTAAATATAACCTAAAATAATAATCATTCAGACAACCGATCGAGCATATATTGTGTTTGCCTACTAAATAATTACTCTAATTGGACTAAATCCCGTGTTCATGCCCGCTTGAGTACGTTTCGCCGGACCGTCTCAACTGGGTCGTGTTGAAACCGGTAGTAGATGAACCCACTGAGTTTGTTTCGCTGGATCTTCTCAGTTGGGCGCATTGGATCCGGTGGTAGCATTAAAGTGCGACCGTCGTTATTAACACAAGGTCCGCCATTGACAATATGTAGTAAAAATATGAGACTTAAACTAGATAATTAAACATAATCTCTTGACAATAACTTGATACGAGCTAGCTAAATATCATTGCTATAATAAAATAAATTTTATAAATGTTTTCATACAATGTGTACCTATTTAGGTACACATTGTATGATACATTATTACTTCTAGTAACATAGATATTTATCTATGTTACTAGAAATAATAATGTATACAACTATATTACTACAAACATGTTCTGACCATTTACAAGCGCTTTTTTAAAGTCTACGTGAATAAAAACCTTTTTTATTTATTTATTTAAAATATTTGTTGATAAACGCTGTTGATCTTCAGAGTAAAATAATTATTAAAATAAAATAAGGGTGTAATTTCTCCGGACAATATCTCATATACCGTCACCTGGCGTTATACGCGGTCAAATTGCTACCTAAAATTCTAGTAGTCAGAGCGGACATATTTTCTGCTCGTTTATTAAACTAGCTAGTAATTTTAGAGGGGGGCTCAATCTATGTAGAATACCTACACACGTTAAACTATAAATTAAGTATTTCAATTTAATTTAAAGGTACGAACCTTGGCTCCGTCGGCGACGGATGTGGAAATATTTAGTCTTCGTAGTCTCAGGAGTGTTTAAAACAAAGAAAAAGATTCACATTAACAAGTAAATCAATCTTATGAAGCGAAGAATATATAATGTGGGTACCTAAAATTTAAAAAATCTGAGTACCTACTTACAGTAGATCATACAAAATAATAATAGACAATGAAGATGTCATAGACAATGATGTCTTTCTTCACTTTGAATGTTTCTAAATAGTACGATTTATACCTACTAAATCTAGCAAATATTTCTATTTGATACTTAGCGAATTACGTAACGATCATAATTTAATTATGCTGTTTTTTGTGAATACCCTACTAGAATACTATAAATTTTTATTAATTGAAAAAAGAATAAGTTGTTAAAAAATATAATAATTATATTTTCTAACCTCGATAAAACTAATAAAACAATTGTACCCTATACTAGCCGAGGGGTGATGATGAATGATGTAGGTACTGTTATCTAGTTAAACCTGAATAGAAATAAAAATTGCTTAGTATCCAATACCTACTCACTCAAATTAATAAGTACTTTTTAATCTTATTATATTTCTTTGGCAACACTGCCTTATGGCAGTGTCGCCGAAAGGTTGTTCTTTTTTCCAACTTAGTGTATAAAAAAATATATCTGATAATTATTTTTTATAATAATCCCGGATATAAATGATTAAATATAAATAAAGCAAATAATGAAAATCTCCATAAGAGTGAAATGTCAACTACAATGGTGCCTCAGAAATATTATATTTCTTCTAAATCTGATGTATAGTAAATAAAGGTTGAAATCAAATCGTTCATTTGCATAATAGAGGTTATAAATGGTGGTAATATTATAATAAATGTGCATAATAAATGTGTACCATAAGGTGATTACTTCTTGACTGAATAAAAAGTAATCAGCAACATATGTAGATTGTTCTTTAAAACGAACACTCAAGTAAAATGAGTGATAAAATTGTTCTTAAACATTTAGTGTGAAACCATAAACAAAAAATAATATGTTAAGAACATATCTGTCGTTTTCCAACCGTTGACGTTTTTTTTAAAACCTACCTGTAGGTTTAAAATATTCTTTGGTACCGTAAATACTATCTAATTCTAGCTCCTGTACTAACAGTTAAGCTATTATATAAGTCTTTGGATTCTAGTGGCAAAAAGCATAGTAGGATAGTTTTTTTTATTTCATAATAGTTTTATACTATTCTAGAGGTTTTCAATAGTCCGAGTACCTATGTTATAAGAGTTACGTTGTGGACTCAAAATAATTAGTAATCATTAATGTACGGCCACTTGAAAATGCTTTCTTGCGACCTCTGTCAGTTCACATTATTTTACGAAAACTTCGTGGAAATTAGAGCATTCTCACAACGGCTGCTAAATAGTACCTAGTATTAGGCCCGCGCGCCAGTATCGGTGCAGTTCGGTAGAGCTCGAGCGCCTTACGGCGGCTTCGGGCGCCTGAGAGCTGCCTCGGCAGTCGTAAGGACGCCGTAGCTGATTTTGGGTAGTCACAGAATAGTTCGGGCGGCAGAAAGATCCCAGAGCAGTCGTAACGTTACGTGTGACGTTGAAACGAAAACGGTTGTGCGTGTGTATTTATAACGGAGGATTGGGACTTAGTTCTCATTGTTCATCTTGCTGAAGAAGAAGAGAAACTTGGATCCTTAAGGCAAAGAAGAATATTTTGGGTGCTTACGGCTGCCAAGGCAGCCCGAAGTCGCCCGACACAGGTCTCACGCACCCGAAGCCGCCCGACGCAGCTCTCAGGCGACCGACGCCGACGCGCGCCGTAAAGCGCCTGAGCTCTACCGAGCCGCACCGATGCCGACCGATAGTGGGCGCCGGGCCTTATACACGTCATCCGTCATGTGTCATGCGTCAGTTCTCTTGCAGCTGTCACATTGATGACATCATTTGTCTATTTATATTTGTTTGACAGTTGATGCTCGTTCTACTGCGTTTGTGCCGGCCTTTCCAAAGGACTCTTTTGGAGCTTAAAGAGTAGAATAATGAACAGGAAAATGGTAGTCCTTTACGAATTGCTATGAGTGTGTCCGTTAGTAGGTAATATATTCTCTATTATTGTAAAACATTAGTTCTATTACTAATAACGAAAGGTATAAAACACGTTTGGAATAGATTTTAGCTATTGGAGATACGCTCCACGAAGACGGCAACAAACTGCGCTTTTAAGCTGCACTTCAAATTGCCACTGTCAATTACACCACGTCATTGAGGGACGAGTGTACTTCTACTACAATTACAATGGAACAATCTCAACATCTTGAGGAAAACACAGGTCAGTACTTAAACAATCTCAATTGAGTATTTATTAACTAGTGCATTTGGTTTACATTGTACAAAAAATCATCTTATAGCCTTTACTAAAAAATTAGAATATCTGTAAAACTAAATATAAAAATCATCTAATCAGCCAAAAGACGCCGACTGGACCAAAGGCCTCCCCTAAGATGTCTACAATTGCCAGTCTTGCGCTACCCGCCTGGGGCTGATGACCTTCACAAGGTCATCAGCCCCAGACTGTGTCTTCTGGTTCATGGTCGCAACTCAAGAACCTTTCTGCCCCAAAACCATTAGTTCTATGAACTATGTGTCACGCCCACTGCCACTTCAGCTTGGCAATTCTTATGTCTATGTTGATTACAAAAATGTTCTTGTCTACCTTGTCACATACAAGCATATGGCTCACAAGGTAGTAAGCCTATGATGTGTACAAAATACATATCACTAATATACTGTCAAACCAGCCTCCATCCCTAATCTGGCAACTTTACTCACACACAACATCCCATGATTTGTCTTTGAAATAATGAAATTTATTCAGCACTTGGGTATTTACATACACTTGTACTTGTCAAACTTACAATGCAATATATAAACATAGTTAAATATAGTAATTAAACCAACAAAATATTTTGAATTAGTCCATCAGTCTGTTTGTCACATATATTTTTGTTAAATCCTTAAATAAATCATAAATAGCAAGTTACTAAGCTATTATTGTTACGTTCACCAATAGTATATTAAAATTAAAGAATTGAAAACAACAAGCAGTTGGCTAGCACAAAAGGCTCTCTAGCTATCTAGGTGGATGACCTGGAGAAGAAAGCTACAAAGAAAATCCGGGCTTGGTTTTTTCAGCTTCTTTTGCTTTTTGTTTTCGATTTATTTTTAATACCTTTTTTACATTGTTTTTGTTTTTACATTGTGATTGGCTGGTATGTGGGCTAATGCATGCACAGAACTGATGACATCCAGTTTATCAAAATAATTATGATTAGAATAGAATAGAAATTTCATTTATTGCAATTAGGCACACAAGGAACACTTTTGCACATCACATATTATAAAATATGTGTTTATGCTTGCTGTCATTGCTGGAGCAATAAGCAGATTGCCATAAACAAGAAAAAAAAACAATAAGTCTTATAAAATATTCTTGTTATTACCATGTGAAAAACTAGCATACAGCTCACAAGATGGTAAAAGACACACATCACTCTTCCTTTTTTTGTCCAATCTACTCTTCTATGGAATGTGCCGCCTCTCACAATTAGGATGTCCAAAAGCTGCATATGTTTAAAAGGAAGCTAAGAGAGCACATCCTAACTTATAAGCAGAACCATTCAATCTTTACCTATTAAATTATGTGTGTAAAGTAGTAATAGTCTTGTATACAACATGTAACTTAATTAACGCACACCCTGAGAATAGGTTGTTCAGAATCGATTACTGAATCACTTTATATCATTTTTAATATAGGTAATTTTTTATCTCAAAAATAATTAAAAGTACGAAAATTATTGTCATATTAACCCTGTACAGTCAAAACAAATTGAAATGGACCGTAAGTCAAAGTAATAAGACTTCAAATCGCAGTTTTATTCATACAAATTCCATAATTCAGTACAGAATAAAGAAAAATGAACTTTATTCCAAGAATGTTAAGGTCTTTACAAATACATTGTAAACTTAGCGGCACGCACACACTAACAAGAACTGGACAAAGGACACCAATAAACCACCTACTTACTTTCGTTCCCTTTCTCCTGCAAACTAAAAGCCCAGGATAGAGCGAGAGAGCCACCACCGCTTGCGCGGCTATGATGAAAGCTAATATAAATGTAAACATTAGTCACGCGCGGGAATTAGTGGAAAGCAATTAAGTAGTGTTATTAAATATTCTTTCGCGCGCAATGTCTTTCCGATACACTAATGTTCAGTATACCGAAATGGTGAGGACTTTGGCAATGTGTGGTGATAATGTGGATTTAGCTCGCAGAACATTTAACCAACGGTATGGTACAAGAGTGGCCCGCAGGACAATGCTTGCTGCTACTCAGCGGCTTGGAAAATTTACAAGAGGTATTCTACCAACATGATGGTGCCCCTGCCCATTTCACTGGAAGTGTTCGGCAGATGCGGCTTGATGAAGAGTTCGGAGAGCGCTGGATCGGTCGCGGTGGCCCTGTACTGGGGCCCCCAGATCAGCTGATTTGACGCCGATTGACTTTTTTTTGTGGGGACGAATTAAGTTGTTAGTTTTTTTAATGATACACCAAGTGCCGAGGTCCTAAAAATTAGGATAGTGAACGCTTTTGACATAGTAAGAAATGACCCTAAGTGCTTTCTAAATTAAAACATCAATTAAGAAAACGGGCATTAAAATGTATTGAACAAGGTGGTGGATATTTTGAAAGTGTGTTAAAAAGACAACCTCTATGAGTATTTAGGCAACCAGTATGTAAGTTATTTGATTTTGTTAAATTACTGTAAATATTTTGATTCAATCTTTTAAACACGCCGTCTCTGAATAATTTTGTCTTATCGCCTCTTATTTTCAGCAGTTCATTACCGAATGGCACGGTATCATATTCAATAAACAAAATAATTCAGAGTCGAAAGTCCAAAGCCTGAAAAGTGTGATGGAAAGATGCTATCTTGTGTCGAGTCGAGAGGCGCGACTGTGTGCGTTGCGTGCGTAGTAGTAGGTATGACCAAAAAGTTCGCCCAGAATTGGTATAACTAATTTCGTAAATAACAATGCATATACATGTTAAACAAAAAATTCAGTGTATGTATTATGATTATAACATAATATTCTAATCGGGGTGTTTGAGGGTGTGCGTTAATTACGTTACATGTTGTATATTAGGTATTATACATTTATATGTATGTTGTTATGAGATCATGTGTATTTAAATATATTATATACATCTATTACCGGCTGCGGTGTTTCCCCAGCTCTATGACATGTGATTCTTTAAACAAGGTTTAAAAAGAGTATTTATCTCAAGGTAGGTAGTAGTTTTCTGTGCCGGCTGGCATTGCAAATGTTCATGAGTAGCAGTTACCACTTACCATCAGGTGGGTGACTAGCTCCTCTGCCTCCAAAAGCAATTAAGAAAATATTTTTTAATTTTTTATCTAATCTGTATTATTCTTTATTAAATCTTGGTGCACCTACCTACTTTTTAATCTGTCACCTCAAGGTCGACTGACAGAAAATACCTATGGTATTAAGTCCACCTCTGGTGTAGCCATTACATGACACTGGCAAAATTGCGGAAATTAATGGCAGATTGCCATTAATAAAAAAAGAAATCCACCTCTGTATGTCTGTTATTTCATGTTACAATTTAGCACTACCCAAAGGTAATGTGTTGTGTAAATAGAAAGCCATGTGTAGCGTAACTAGAGCTAAAGCTAGCTAAAGGGTAATATGTCATGTAACTCAATTTATTTTTAATAGGTTAACCAATGATGTTTATAATCTAAAACTATAAATGTTCAATAAAATAGAATAATATACAATGAAAGTTGCCAAATACTTAACTAAGGTTAAATATATAACTCTATATCTATATTCAATATATATATTTTTTGATCTATACAACTAATATAATTCAATTACATAAATAAATGAATTAGTTTGGAGTCTTATTTTAGGCAAACAATGCCTGTATTACTATACCCCGCTCTTCCATTACAATTTTATGTTTGTGTGCTTACAATATATATATTTCTTAAAACAATAAATATAATATTTAAATAAAAATTAAGTAAAAATAGTGCATTGCTCTTGTGTAATGTGGTGTTGTGTTTGTGTTGAGGTGAGTTATGTTCACTCGCTTTTTTCTAGTAATGCCTCTGTATACTTTTAGGTAAGTAATTTTATACAGATTGTTAGACTTTTTTTGCACTCATAGTCATTTTTGTCAAATATATACATATATTTCTTTATTAATTTTGTTATACAGCTGAGCCAAGCATTTATTAAGTTGCCTGCTAGCAAATTTGGTTTTAGTTCGTGGAACTTGCGCAACAATATCCTTTTTCCTTTTACATAGTTTCTTTTTGTCCTAGGGTAGGTCTTTTTGTTGTTTGAGCGTAATTTGGGTTGTGTACAATTTTCTAATCGAAAGTAAGCCACTAAGTTCATACAATCTTTCAGTTGAGAATTTTTTGTTCTTATAGTAGGTACATTAATTTTGTTAAGGCTTGTTGTGGTCATTCCACATTTATGAATTTGGTTTTTGGAGCCCCACCCCAGACTGGGATACAGTACAATAATACTGATTGGACTAGAGCAACGTATATTTCATTTAGTAAATTTCTAGGATGGTCTCTAATGTTGGTAATTTTATAAGGAACAACATTTCTAACCGTCTCAAATATACAGCTAAGTTTTCTTATCCTACCAGTGACTTGTTCCAGTTGGGGATACCATGACAGGGTCTCATCTATAATCACACCTAGGTATTTTGTGTTAATTATTTTACGAATATGTGGGCAGTCACAGTTACTGGCCTGAGTATCTTCACATTCATGTACTGTTAGGTTTAAATCTTCAGTCGGTTGCGTTCAGTTACTAATACTAAAGCAAATGTAATTAGTTTTACTAGTATTTAGTGATAATAAATTAGATTTAAGGGAAGAAGGTACATTGGCCATTCCCACCTCTGCACTCTCTTTAACTTCGCTCCAGGTAGAGCCCGAAAACACAATGGCTATGTCATCAGCATAATAAAAAAGCCTTGCATTTTTTATTTTAATATTGCAAAGATAAGGCTTTGTCCCAATACGCTACCTTGGGGGACGCCATATGATACATTTTCAATGTCTCTTAGGCCAATGCCTAAGAGACATTGAAAATGTATCATACTTAAAATTAAGTGTTCTTGTAACTTAATATTTAAAAAAACTTAATATTAATATTGGTAAATATTAATTTACAAGAACACTTATCATTGCATGCTTTTAAAAGCTTGACAAGCTTGAAAATGCTTAATTAAGAAACACTGCGCTCAAACTGAGCTGAGCTGAAAGACTATCTTTTCCAAAGAAGACAATGAGTAAAAATAGGGCAATTTTTAGGCAATTTTTACTCATTGTCTTCTTTGTTTTATTTAGTATTAATATTAAGTTTTGTTAAATATTAAGTTACAAGAACACTTAATTTTAAGTATGATTAGTAATTACATTTTATAAAACAACTGAATCTTATTTAATTATTGAGATATAGAATCTATATCGCAATAATTTAATAAATTACCATCTATATTTTAGGTCATGTGTAGGGTAACTAGAAAATCATGTGTAGGGTAACTACAGCTAAAGCATATGTTCTAAATAATATTTTTATTTATTTCAGGTACAACAATGCAGTTATGGGATTTGCCAGAAGATATTTTAATTATAATTATGGGATATTTTGACCTGCGGACATTACACAGCTTATATGAAACTTGCAGTGAACTTAAGTCTTCTGTTTGTATGGAAAGCATTGTAAAGCAATGCAACTTGTCCAAGAGTGTAATGGCTACTGTTAATACATTGAAACTTGATTTTTTCAAAGATATAGCAAATCATTTGCAACTGCTCAATGTGTCTGCTGTTCCAGATTTAACTGGTTCAGAATTTTTACCATCATTGAAGACGTTAAAATGTTTGAAAACCTTAGATGTGTCTTATACTAATATCAATATTCTAGATGTTATTGAAGTACCTGAGATTTGTCCTACTTTAAAGGATTTAACCATAAATTTCAATTTTGGATATCAGAGCGTTCAAGCATTATCATCGGATACTTTACTGCAATGCCAAGCTTTATTTCAACAGTTTGAAAATATTCATTTTATTGGATCACAAAGGGATATGCTTGAATCGAAATTACCAATGTACTTGTTGCGAAATGTCACCTTGAACAGGTTGACGTATAGTTTACCAGATTTCTTTATGCGTGCAAATGTTCAGATTGATTTCGTGGAGAATGATGAGATGAGGCTTCCGCAAATAGATAATTTCTTCATCTATTTAATAAATTACTATGGCAAAGAGCATAGCTTTAGTAATATGACGTGTTATCCTATTGTATTAACATTATTGGATTTCACACGGTATGAAATTATATTAATACTTAAAGATCAATTTGCTATTCGTAGAGTGTATGCATCAAAAATTTTTACTAACTTTCTCAATGAAGAATACAATGTGAAAGCAGAATGTATAACAACATGCAAAGAATTCTCAAATAATACAGCTATTATGATGTGGGATAAAGCAGCAACTAATTTTAATAAAACCTTTTTTAATGAATTAGTGAGCCGCATAAGGCAATATGTGCCTTACAACTTGGGTTTGCCGAATAAAAAGGATATACCAAAACATTGCAACTGTTTCTACTCATCGGTGGCAGATGTAGAACTGCCAAACTTAGTGTTGGACTATGACGAGATATTTAAAGACAAACAAGAGTTCAAGTTAAGTTTAATACTGGATATTTTTAATACAAAGTCGATTGCACTGTCAGCTAACTGTGATTATTTGAAGAAGCTAACATATTTGAGTTTATCGGGCCTACATTATAGAGATACCCACTATAATCCTGAGTTTTTTAATATACTGTTTAGTTGTTGTGTCAATATTATCACTTTGAATGTAGAACATGATGGTGATTTATCCGTTTGTGCATCATATATTTCTAATACATTGCCATTGAGTAATTCACTAAAAAATATAAGAATAGCTGACATAAAGATTGATTTTGAAGCTTTATTTTCTGCGTTTAGCCAGTGTAAGAGTTTGGAAAACATCCATACTGTTGATAAGCAGTACTACAATTGTGAACCAAACAATTTAGCTGATCCTAGCATGGTAATAAAACAATTGCCTCACTTATATAGTGTTTACGTAGTAGCTCCAATGGCAGAAGAAGTTCAACAAAATAGGTTACAGATGTTCAATGATGCTAAGACAAAATATGGAAAGGGTTATGTTAGTGTCGTTTTGGAAATAAATAAGGGTCAAACTTTAAGATATTCGCCATTTATAGATGTGTTCAGACTGTGTCCATTAAAATCTATTTAAATTACTTGTTATTATTTGATGGCTATTCAGTAATGTCGAACTAACAAAAAAATCAATGCAGTGTTTTTTTTTCTTTTTCCATTTTTCGAGCAATGACCCGCACGTTCAGTGCATCCGCCAGTTTAAAGTGTTGAACAGCGCATTTATTTTTATTCTTTCCATACATACATGATACAGACTTAATTTTTTAAATTGTTGACTTGACGGAGAATTAAAGACAATCTATCTATTTACTTTTCCATATTATTAAACGCAAATCAACGTTTATTTTTAATTAACTTAAAACCACGTTTTACTACATAAACTAGAAATTTTTACTTGTAGACTTACTAGTAATGACTTTTACATTCATTTATCTAACTTTACTACTAACAATAAGTAGAAACAGAAACTGACTGCCTGATCGATCAAAACGCAGCTGAAACATTGAATTTTGCACAAATATTCCTTAGTGACGTAGGTGAGCACTAAGAAGCACGGGGTTGAATTTTTGAAAATACAACCCCTTAGGGGACGGAAAGGGGTTCCAAAGTTTGTATGGAACAACGTGTTTTCGTTCTGATCATCATCATCATTATTACTTAAATTATTTAATAAATTAATTATTTTATAATATGTGCTTTTAGTCTAGGTATATGTAATTTTATTGGATTATTTATTACGCTTAAGTCAGTACCTAGTCGTTTAATTATTAATAAGAACTGTATACTACAACTCTAGATTATAATATATGTGATGTTATAATTTGAAATAAAAAAATATGGAAGTATAAATTTTGTTTGTCATTTAAGAACTCAATAGATACACTATACTCCAAATAAGATCTCCTAATCCCAAACTAAGCAGTGCTTGTACTATGTGAACCAGATAACTCATATACGTACTACATATAGGTGACTACTACTTTCCTTTCGTAAATACATACTTATATGAATAATTACACCCAGACTCAGGTCAAACAGACATGTTAATACACACAAATATCTGTCCTGGGTGGCAATCGAACCCACGACATGTGGCGTGACAAACTAATATCAATTCTAATTATTTATCTGCTATATAACCGCTCCCGCTTTTATCTTTCTCTCCTTCCTGTTTACTTTATCTCTAAGTAGGTACTTTAAATATCTATTTGATGTTTTTTTTATTTGTTTGTATAGCCTAGTAATTACCAGATAGCCTAATGCTTAGACCCTTGAACTGCAAAGTGAGTCATCTCGAGTTGAAACGCCCGCCATATGGTATCTACTCCCTGTGTCGTGGGGTGCGCATTACCAACATATAATAGACGGATACAAATTACATCCAGACTCAGAACAACTATTTATGGGTCAAACAAATATTAGTCCGGCGCGGGACTCGAACCCGAGACACGAAGCGGCGAGGCAACTGTTTTAGCCGCTGCGCCACGCGTGCAGTCACTGTTAGAGGCTCTCATTTTCCCGTGGCTTAATTATAAAATGAGAAGTTTGATCTCGTGGTTAATCAAGAAATGTCTGGCTTAACTTATAATTTCTAAAATTATAAATGCGAAAGTTGTGGGTATGGATTAAATTATTGAGATAAATTCTACATCTCAATAATTTAATAAATTACCATCTATATTTTACTTAGGTCATGTGTAGGGTAACTAGACAATCATGTGTAGGGTAACTACAGCTCCCGGGTTCACAGGTGGTTGGAGTGGGGACTCCGGCCCGCCCTTGTCCTTAAGGAGGTGGGCCTGGAAAGAGGCGATTTGTGGCAGCTGCAAGTCGCCTATAGTAGGGGAGCCCAAGCGGGGATTTCGGGATTTACTAAAGCGGATTAATATACAGGGGGATACCTTGTACCCGGTTAAGTACCTCCACAAAACATGAGGCCCATATATAAGGCCGCCTGTGAAGGATACAGGATCAGATTAGTAAAAAAAATTACCATCAGAAATTCTCGAGCGCGTCAGATTAAGGTAGCGTGAGTTAATTACATCCTAAAAAGTGTATATTCCACTAATCTGACAATTTGAGAGTGACGTAAAAAAAGGGGAGGGCAACAAAGTTGTAAAAAAAACGTCATCTCGACATTCTCGAGCGTAGCTAATTTTTTTTTATTTTGAAGGAAATAATTCAAGAATAATGAAAAATATATAATCTGACGATTTCCATAAGCCGAAATAACAAAAATTCGTCGATAAAGTTAAATGCGTGCAGCTGCGTGATGCCTACATTTCCTTCTCCGCGTTTCTCACTCTTTCATGTATTACTCTCTCAATTCGTCCCCACTCTGGTTTCTGCTGCCATGACGCCATCACAGCTGATCATAAAGACTCGTTCGTGGCATACTGTTTACAACGTGTTTCCAACGTTTTGGCTTTATTTGCTATTTTAATATTATTTGTGTGAATTAAAGTTTATAAATATTTAATATGAGTGATGTTAATTTGAAATGTGTATTTTGTGGTGAAAGTACCTTACAAAAAACAATTAAATTTACCGTAGAAACATTAAAAAAATTTTTGGAATAACTTTTAACCGGCCTTATCGATTAACTTGAAAAACTAATCCGCCTTGGAGATTGAAAAACCACGTCGATCGCCACCAAGCAGGTCAAAATCGGTTGATTCGTTCGAGAGATATCGTGAACGAAAGAAACCCAAAAAAGTGTTTTTTCGGGATAACTCCGAAATTTTTGGTTCGGTCAATCAAAACCTGAAAATAACTTATGAGGATGATAAAACTGCGTCGAATGCTGCCAATCGCGTGAAAATTGGTTGATCCATTCCATTCCAAGTTATTGCGGTTTGAAAATTCCAAAAATATTGTTCTATGAAACTTCTATCAGACTTTCGAGCTGGGAGAGCTCAAATGCATAGAAATATTATTTTTTTGAACTCAGCGAGCTCAAAATATCACATAAATTATATTTTGAGCTCAAAAATGTCATAAGTACAATTTTAAGCGTCCAGAAATGGAATTAGCGGGAAGTTGCAGGGATGGACTTTAAGGTGAACCGTTTTTCTAATTTTTTTTTGTCAGATCTGGCGAATCCCTCTAGATAATCGTCAGATTATGAGACAGTACGTTTAGAACATAAAGATGAACCATATATATGACGCGCTTGAGTATTTCAAAATGGCGAATTTTTTTTTGCACATTATGAAAATGGCCGCGAGTTTGCGTCCCATCGAAATCGTCAGATTAGTGAATGAGAGCTTTTTTTTTGGTGCACTTAACACTCCCTTAGAAAATCTGACGCGCTCGATTAAAGCGAGTTTGCGTCCCATCGAAATCGTCAGATAGGTGAATGAGAGCTTTTTTTTGGTGCACTTAACACTCCCTTAGAAAATCTGAAGCGCTCGATAAATTTTTTTTTTTCATTTTCAACCCTTACATACAACCACCCGCATCATGCAAACGATCAGATTAACATACGTACATTATTAAAAATACGTAGGGCATTGATGCTATCAATATCTGACGCGCTCGAGGATGTCCATGCAACAGTTTTTTTTACATATTTAAAAATCTATAGCCGCTTCCCCCACCGATGTAAAGGTATATATCATATAACATTTTTTTCTTCTTATCATCTAAGCTTTGCAACCCAATAGGTCTCTACGAAGCTCGAGTAAATCACCATTTAGCATCGTCGGCTCCCCTACTACTACGCATAAAATGGGCAACGGGTACTTCACGCCCCGGGAAGAGTCTATTTTTAGACGCATAGGTGCAACGGTGTTGGTTCCGGATGGCAATCGTTTCGAGTTCCCGGAGCCATCACTATAAGCATCTAGATGCTAGCCTGCCGTGGTGCTTTTAGTGGGTAACCCTGTGGAC
The DNA here is from genome assembly GCA_951640165.1 of Pseudoips prasinana. NCBI lineage: Eukaryota > Metazoa > Arthropoda > Insecta > Lepidoptera > Nolidae > Pseudoips > Pseudoips prasinana. Next base: position 3,796,980 of record OX621264.1, read on the forward strand.
TCCCACATACCCCGTCGTCTCCCCAAACGGCGGGGACATATAAAAGTTTTCCACCACGAAAAAAAAAGTAGGGCAACTACAGCGAAAGCATATGTTCTTAATGTTTTTATTTATTTCAGGTAAAACAATGCAGTTATGGGATTTGCCAGAAGATATTTTAATTTTAATACTGGGATATTTGGATCTGCGGACATTACACAGCTTGTATGAAACTTGCAGTGAACTTAGGTCTACTGTTTGTATGGAAAGCATTGTTAAGCAATGCAACATATCCAGGAGTGTAATGGCTACTGTTAATACATTAAAACTAGATTTTTTCAAAGACATAGCAAATCATTTGCAACTGCTCAATATGTCTGCTGTTCCAGATTTAACTGCTTCAGAATTCATACCATCATTGAAGACGTTAAAAAGTTTGAGAACCTTAGATGTGTCTTATACTAATATCAATATTCTAGATCTTATTGAAGTACCGGACATTTGTCTTACTTTGAAGGATTTAACCATAAATTTTGATTTTGGATATCAGAGAGTTCAAGCATTATCATCTGATACTATACTGCAATGCCAAACTTTATTTCAACAGTTTGAAAATATTCATTTTATTGGATCAGAAAGGGATATGCTTAAATCGAAATTACCAATGTACTTGTTGCGAAATACCACCTTGAACAGGTTGACGTATAGTTTACCAGATTTCTTTCTGCATGCAAATGTTCAAATTGATTTCGTGGAGAATGATGACATGAGGCTTCCGCAAATAGATAATTTCTTCATCTATTTAATAAATTACTATGGCAAAGAGCATAGCTTTAGTAATATGACGTGTTTTCCTGTTGTACTATCATTATTGAATTTCACACGGTATGAAATTATACTAATACTTAAAGATCAATTTGCTATTCGTAGAGTGTATGCATCAGAAATGTTTATTAACTTTCTCAATGAAGAATTCAATGTGAAAGCCCAATGTATAACAACATGCAAAGAATTCTCAAATAATACAGCTATTATGATGTGGGATAAAGCTGCAACTAATTTCAATAAAACCTTTTTTAATGAATTAGCGAGCCGTATAAGGCAATATGTGCCTTACAACTTGCGTTTGCCGAATATAAAGGACATACCAAAACATTACAACTCTTTCCACTCATCGGTGGCAGATGTTGAACTGCCAAACTTAGTGTTGGACTATGACGAGATATTTAAAGAGAAGCAAGAGTTGAAGTTCAGTCTAGTACTAGATATTTTTAATACAAAGTCGATTGCACTGTCAGCTAACAGTGATTATTTGAGGAAGTTAACATATTTGAGTTTATCGGGCCTACATTATAGAGATACCCACTATAATCCGGAGTTTTTTAATATACTGTTTAGTTGTTGTGTCAATCTTATCACTTTGAATATAGAACATGATCGTGATGAAACCGTTTGTGCATCATATATTTCTAACGCATTGAAATTGAGTAATTCAATCAAAAATATAAGAATTACTGACATAAAGATTGATTTTGAAGGTTTATTTTCTGCGTTTAGCCAATGTAAGAGTTTGGAAAGCATCCACATTGTTGATCACGAGTACTACAATTGTGAACCAAACAATTTAGCTGATCCTAGTATGGTAATAAAACAATTGCCTCATTTATATAGTGTTTACATAGTAGCTCCAATGACTAAAGAAATTCAACAAAAGAGGTTACAGATGTTCAATGATGCTAAAACAAAATATGGAAAGAGTTATGTAAGTCTTGTTTTGGAAAGAAATAAGGGTCAACCATTAGACTATTGTCCATTTATGGACGTGTTCAGACTGTGTCCGTTGAAATCTATTTAAATTACTTGTTGCTATTTGATGTCTATTAAGTAATCGAACTAACAAAAGAATCCATTTTGTCTAGCAGTATATTTTTTTTTCTTTCACTCCCATTATGGAGCACGTTCAGTGCATCCGCCAGTTTAAAGTATTAAGCAGCGCAATTATTTTTATTCATTATTATGATACAGACTATTTTATTTTTACTTGACAGATAATAAAAAGACAATCAATTTATGTATTTTTACATATTATTAAACGCAAAATCAACATTTATTTTTAATTCACTTAAAATAACGTTTTACTAAACAGACTAGAATTTTTTACTTGTGGACTTACTACTAATGATTTTTACATTCATTTATCTAATTTTACTACTAATACTGTAAAAGTATAGTCAATATATATATATATATATATATATATATATATATATATATATATATATATATATATATATATATATATATATATATATATACATAAAAGCAGAAACTGACTGCCTGATCGATCAAAACAGCTGAAACATTGAATATTTGCATAAATATTCGTAAGTGACCTAGGTGAGCACTAAGAAGAAAGGGGTTGAAAAAAAACCCCTTAGGGTATGAAAAGGGGTTCAAAAGTTTGTATGGAACAACGTGTTTTCTCGGTCTTATCAACTTCAAACGGGCATTTATAATTATTCTTTAAAGGATTTAATTAATTAATTAATTTATAAATATACTTTTAGCTTATATATAATTTTATTGGATTAACTATTACGCTTAAGTCAGTACCTAGTCGTTTAATTATTAATAAGAACTGTATACTAAAACGCTAGATTATATATGTGATGTTATAAATTGAAATAAAGAATTAAGTATGTAAGTATATATTTTGTTTGTCATTTTAGAACTCAATAAATACACTATACTCCAAATAAGCTAATTATGTTGTCAAAAATCTGAATGATATCTTTCCTAAAAGTCCGATCGAAGTCGGCATTAACAAGGGAAGTTAAAATGTTAGTCTCATTTAATAAAAAAAGAAATATCCTGGGTCATTTTTTTTTTAAAGACAGGTCCCGCAGTAGGAAATTTTATCTCTGTGTCGCGGGGTACTTTACAAACATATTGTGGGGACATCCACCTCGCACGACGGCGAGCGGTTCACTGGCCGGCGGTGAAAGCGCGCTGCGCGACACAAGACATCAGTACCGCAGTGACTCAGACGGCGAATGCACGCTCGCGCGGCCTCCGATTTTTAATGTCTTCTAGCTGACGAACATACGTGCTCCCGCGCCGACTGCCAACATAAAATGAGGTTTGACCGGCGGCGCATGTATTTATATGCGGCTTGGTACTAGGCTATCGCAATACTCGATTCCTATTGGTTGTTTGTATTTTTGACTTTAGGGTTATTGTATATAAATATGACATGATATTTAATAAAGTATTCATTCCGCAATTAGTCTTATTAAAAACATCTACCTGCAGTACACTATCTGAGACGCTTACATTGGTGACCCCGACTAGTGAAAATAAGAAGATGGCTAGTGACGACGAGAAAGTGCCTATTAGCAAGCCAGAGTTGACGCAGAGGGATGTTTCTGCGATTTCGCTGCAAGCCAAGATTCCACCATTTTGGAGAGCTCAACCGAAGTTATGGTTTGCTCAGTTCGAGGCAGTAATCGCTCCATACAAGACGAGTGAAGAACAAAAATATCACTTAGTGCTACCGGTGTTGGATAGAACCGATATTGAGCAAATAAGTGACATAATTTGCTCGACTCAGTCTTCAGGAAAATACACAGCACTGAAGAAACGTCTGTTATCGGTGTATGAAGAATCGGAATCCCGACAATTTCAAAAGCTACTGAGTGGATTGGAGCTTGGAGACCAAAAGCCTACGCAACTTCTGCGGGTGATGAGAGACCTTTCCGGGAACAAAGTAGCAGACGACGCCTTGAAGATTTTATGGATGGGACATCTACCCTCACAAGTGCGCGCTGTGTTATCGGTGAACGAAGAGGCTACATTAGATACTTTGGCCAGCATGGCCGACAAAATGATGGAGCACACGGAACATATCGTCGCTGAAGTCACGCCAGCTACTCCATCTACGAGCTCGGGCACTAGCAATATACAAGACGTCCAGTTCCAAGTACTCTCGCGTCAACTAGAAAAGTTGACACTAGAAATAGCAGCATTGAGGTCGGAAAGGAATAACAGTTATCGTCGTGCTTCACACCGTCGTTCCAGGTTCCGCTCACGGTCAAGTTCCCGTTCACGGTCGCAGTCAAGTAATCGCAAGAAGCCTGGCGATCCAGATTGGATGTGTTTCTACCATCACCGTTTCGGAGATAGCGCGAAGAAGTGTCAACCACCTTGTTCAAAACAGCGCTCGGTAAACTAGAACCCGCATCGACCGTGGCGGGCGTCGGTGCATCAAGTTTCAATAACCGCCTGTGCATTATAGAACAGAATACCCGCAAGCGGTTTTTAGTTGATACCGGAGCGGATATATCAGTGCTAGCCGTAAAAAATAAACGAACACCGATATCAACACAGTTGAAACTATACGCAGCTAACAATACACCGATAATTACCTACGGAGAGAAGACTATTCAACTGAACCTAGGACTTCGGCGCAACTATAAATGGACTTTTATTGTGGCAGACGTGAAGATGTCTATCCTTGGAGCGGATTTCCTTCGACACCATAGACTGCTAGTGGACCTGCACCGGAAGAAATTAGTAGACAGTCTCACCGAGCTTTCTGTGAACACAATTTCCGTTCGCACCACTCAAAATACGACTTTGTATGTAATAGAGCCCGGACACAGATACAGGAAGCTACTGCAAGAGTTCTCGGAGGTACTAAAGCCCATGACACAGAACAGAGAGGTCAAGCATAATATAAAACATCACATCGAGACCACGGGACCACCACTTTTTGCTCGACCTCGACCGCTTCCTCCAGACAAATACAAAGCAGCGAAGGCCGAGATTGAATCTTTGATGGACATGGGAATAATGCGACCATCGAAGAGTCCATGGGCTAGCCCGATGCATGTGGTGCAGAAGAAAGATGGTGGATTAAGAATGTGTGGTGACTATCGTCGTCTGAATTCCGTCACACTGCCAGATCGGTATCCTATTCCAAGGATACAAGACTTCACCTTTCACCTCAATGGAATGAAGATATTCTCTAAGATCGACTTAAAGAAAGCCTTCTACTGGATCCCTGTGGCAGAAGAAGACATAGAAAAGACAGCAATCACTACTCCATTTGGTCTTTACGAACATGTGCGCACTCCGATGGGTCTCCGGAATTCATCCCAGACCTTCCAACGTTTCATCCACGAAGTTTTGAGAGGATTAGACAACTGCTGTTTCGCATTCATTGACGATCTACTTATCTACTCCGAGACGCCGGACAAGCACGAACAACATTTACGTCAAGTACTGGAACGCTTATCACAATACGGCATTGGAATAAATATAGAAAAGTGCTTATTCGGAGAAAAGAAGCTAAACTTCTTGGGATACGAAGTCTCTGAGGCCGGAATACATCCCACACAGGAACGAGTTGAAGCCATAGTTAACTATCCGAAGCCACAGACAGTAGAACAACTACGACGTTTCTTAGGCATGATCAATTTCTATCATGACTGCCTACCCAATCAAGCCGAGCAACAGATAGAGTTGAACAAGCTTCTACATAATAAGAAGAAAAAAGATAAAACGCCTATCGTATGGATGCAAGCAACGGAAGACGCTTTTAATAAATGCCGACAAAGCATATCGAACGCGGTCTTGCTCACACATCCAGTACAAGGAGCACCGTTATCCATCATGACTGATGCATCGTCTGTCAGTGTGGGATCAGCACTCCAACAGAAGATTAATGGCGTCTGGAAACCCTTGTCATTCTTTTCTAAGAAGCTAAGCGACACTCAGACAAGATACAGTGCATATGATCGCGAACTACTAGCTATATACATGTCTGTAAGACATTTCAGAAGATTGATTGAAGGAAGCGATGTGGTGGTATATACAGATCACAAACCACTTACATACGCACTGACAAAATTAGCTCGTACCAGTGACACACCGAGGCGCGAAAGGCAACTTCACTTCATCAGCCAGTTCTGCAGCAGTATTCAATATATATATGGCGAGGAAAACGTCGTAGCGGATGCTTTATCTCGCATTTCCACGATCGACTGTCCATCCACCATTGACTTCAACGATTTGGCTAAAAAACAGAGCACAGATGAAGAATTGAAAATATATATGAATAAACCTAACTTAAAATTCATCAAGCTATCGCTTCCCCGACTAAACGGAAATATAATCTGCGAGAACTCAACGCAAACACCTCGACCTTACCTGCCTGAAGCTTACCGTGAGACTGCCTTCAAAGCGTTACACGAGATGAGTTATCCTGGCATCCGGGCGACAAGAAAAATGGTAGCGGATAAATATTTTTGGCCGGCGATGAATAAGGATGTCGCAAACTGGGCCCGATGCTGCATACCGTGCCAGCGTGCCAAAGTACATCGCCACACGAAATCACCACTAGTGCAATTTCCGGAATCCAATAGGTTCGAGCATATACACATGGACATCGTTGGACCCCTCACTCCATGCAACGGATACCGGTACCTAGTCACTATGGTAGACAGACAGACTAGATGGCCCGAAGCGATTCCCGTCAGTGACATCAGTGCCGAGACAGTAGCTCGAGTCCTATATGAAGGATGGATTGTTCGATTCGGATGCCCGTTACGTATAACGACTGACCAAGGACGCCAGTTTGAGTCATCGCTATTCCAAAAGTTGACACAAAAACTTGGAATATCAAGAATACGCACGTGCAGTTATCATCCACAGTCAAACGGACGAGTAGAACGCTTGCATCGTCAAATTAAAGCGTCACTAATGGCTCGTGAAAATTGTCATCAATGGCCACAAGAAATTCCCACGGTACTACTAGGAGTTCGCACGGCCATTCATAAAGAACTGGAATGCAGTCCCGCTACGATGACGTATGGTAGCTCGCTACGATTACCTGCGGATTGTTTCACACCTGTGAGCCTAGCTAACGACGACCCGTCATTCATACGAAACCTAACTCAGTCAATGGCAGCAATGAATCACTACCAAGAAGGCAGACCGACCGCGCGACGTAATAATACCTACGTAGATAAGCGTCTAGAAACATGTACGCATGTGTTCGTGCGCGTCGACCACACGAAGAAACCACTCACACAACCGTATGAAGGCCCATTCGAAGTGATTCAACGCAATGATAAATTTTTCAAGCTACGTCTACCAAAGCGAGATGCTGTCATATCATTGGACCGTATTAAGCCAGCGTTCATGCTAACGTCAACCATAGAAGACATGCCAGAGAAGACTCCTTATGTTACCCGTTCAGGAAGAATATCGAAACCTACGAGACATGTACGGTTTTCTTGACGGGGGGTAGGTACTGTGGGGACATCCACCTCGCACGACGGCGAGCGGTTCACTGGCCGGCGGTGAGAGCGCGCTGCGCGACACAAGACATCAGTACCGCAGTGACTCAGACGGCGAATGCACGCTCGCGCGGCCTCCGATTTTTAATGTCTTCTAGCTGACGAACATACGTGCTCCCGCGCCGACTGCCAACATAAAATGAGGTTTGACCGGCGGCGCATGTATTTATATGCGGCTTGGTACTAGGCTATCGCAATACTCGATTCCTATTGGTTGTTTGTATTTTTGACTTTAGGGTTATTGTATATAAATATGACATGATATTTAATAAAGTATTCATTCCGCAATTAGTCTTCTTATTAAAAACATCTACCTGCAGTACACTATCTGAGACGCTTACAATATAATAGACGGACACAAATTACACCCAGACTCAGAACAACTATTTATGGTATATATACAGGTCACACAAATAGTTGTCCAGCGCGGGACTCGAACCCGCGACACGAAGCGGCGAGGAGACAGTCTTAGCCGCTGCGCTACACGTGCAGTCAATCGCACACGTCCATCTGATCCCATACTAAGCAGAGCTTGTACTACGTAAACCAGATAACTGATATACTACATATAGGTATCTACTGCTTTTGTTTTGTAAATACATACTTTTATAGATAATTACACCCAGATTCGGGCCAAGCAGACATGTTCATGCACACAAAATATCTGTCTTGGGTGGTAATCGAACCCACGACATGCGGCGTGACAAAATAATATCAATTCTAATTATTTATCTGCTATATAACCGCTACCGCCTTTATCTTTCTCTCCTTCCTGTTTTGTTTATCTTTAGGTACTTTTAAAACTTGATGTTTTTTTTATTTGTTTGTATAGCTTAGTAATTACCAGATAGCCTAATGCTTACACCCTTGAACTGCAAAGTCAGTCGTCTCGAGTTCAAATGCAAACCATTGACTTTTAGAATTCAAGTGTATATTAGAAATAAATTATCTCGCACTTAGAACTGTAAAGGAAATTTCACATCGTGAGAAACGCACGCCGGAGAATTCTCCGACTAAACCAGCGTAGGGAACTGTGACCTATTCCCTCTCCTTGCGACAAGAGACCCTTGCCGTATAGTGTGACAGTAATGGACTGTATTATCGTTTTAAAATTATAAGGGTGCTCATTAAACATACATCTTTTTAAAAGCATTATTCGCCCCTTAAAATTTACACTGCCATCTAAATGACTTAAGTCAGCTACAATTAACCAGCGTCTGAATGATACTTTCTTTGCCACTAGTTATCTTCTATGCAAGCCACTCTAAATACAACTCAGCATGGTTGTTATTTCACCTAAAATTATTTGAGATATATTATCTAGTGCCAAACATTGAATAAATGTTTTTGTATTTATTAGGTATAAAAAATTGACCTATATGTATTCTACTAGACGCGCAATCCCATATTGAGAATTTTGGCCGCCGCGCGCGCGCCCCTCACGCGCACAGCCGGACCGGGACAGAAATTTTATTCGAAACAGCGTGTCTAGTTATACATATAAGTCAATGGTTTAAAATGACATATTATGTTACCTGAAAAATTCACAAAGCTCCAAAAACATAGGATTTTTGAAAACTTTCCACCACTCTTCACCAACAATAGTGTATCTAGCTAGATGGTCACAGTTCTGACTAACTTAACCCAAATAATTTACTTTTTTTTTAGTAATTTGGCGTGTTCTATAGAATATTTAGTTGATGTTGTAAAAAAGTGTGTCGCGGGGTACTTTAAAAACATATAATAGACGGACACAAATTACATCCAGACTCAGAACTATTTATGGGTCAAACAAATATTTGTCCGGCGCGGGACTCGAACCCGAGACACGAAGCGGCGAGGCGACTGTCTTAGCCGTCAGTCACTTTATTAGAGGCTATCTCATTTTCCCGTAGCTTAATTATAAAATGAGAACTTTGATCACGTGGACAATCAAGTAATGTCTGGCTTAACTTATAATTTCTCAAATTATAAATGTGAAAGTTGTGGATATGGATGTATAGACGTATGGATTAAATAAGAAGATAAAGAATCTATATCTCAATAATTTAATAAATTACCATCTATATTTTAGGCCATGTGTAGGGTAACTAGACAATCATGTGTAGGGTAACTACAGCTCCCGGGTTCACAGGTGGTTGGAGTGGGGACTCCGGCCCGCCCTTGTCCTTAAGGAGGTGGGCCCGAAAGAGGCGATTTGTGGCAGCTGCAAGTCGCCTATACTACGCATAAAATGGGCAACGGGTACTTCACGCCCCGGGAAGAGTCTATTTTTAGACGCATAGGTGCAACGGTGGTGGTTCCGGATGGCAATCGTTTCGAGTTCCCGGAGCCATCACTATAAGCATCTAGATCCTAGCCTGCCGTGGTGGTTTTAGTGGGTAACCCTGTGGACGTTTGGGGAGACGACGGGGTATGTGGGAACCCCGTCGTCTCCCCAAACGGCGGGGACATATAAAAGGTTTCCACCACGAAAAAAAAAGTAGGGTAACTACAGTGAAAGCATATGTTCTTAATATTTTTATTTATTTCAGGTAAAACAATGCAGTTATGGGATTTGCCAGAAGACATTTTAATTTTAATACTGGGATATTTTGATCTGCGGACATTACACAGCTTGTATGAAACTTGCAGTGAACTTAGGTCTACTGTTTGTATGGAAAGCATTGTTAAGCAATGCGACATATCCGGGAGTGTAATGGCTACTGTTAATACATTAAAACTAGATTTTTTCAAAGACATAGCAAATCATTTGCAACTGCTCAATATGTCTGCTGTTCCAAATTTCACTGCTTCAGAATTCATACCATCATTGAAGACGTTAAAAAGTTTGAGAACCTTAGATGTGTCTTATACTAATATCAATATTCTAGATCTTATTGAAGTACCGGATGTTTGTCCTACTTTGAAGTATTTAACCATAAATTTTGATTTTGGATAACAGAGCGTTCAAGCATTATCATCTGATACTATACTGCAATGCCAAACTTTATTTCAACAGTTTATTTATTTATTTATTTATTTAATTAAGGAAACTCTACAGCTATTTTAACAGAATACATTAATTGTTTTTTACGATACAAGAACACTTAGCCTATTACAGAGTTCCACGACAATGCAACATGGACACAACCTTAGATTTAATTATAACTAGACTTAAAAGTTAGGTAGTTTAAGTGACACTTGTTCTAATTAGACTTTTGACGAGCTCATGAACAATCTTGTTTTTAAAATTATTTTTAGACAATAAGAAAATATCAATGTAACTAAATTTAACATTATATGTACGAAGCAATCGTGACATAGTTGAGTGGCTACCATAGTTTGTGCGGTGATAAGGTACGGAAAATAATGTAGTGTTCCTGGTACGAGTTTTTTGAGTGTTAAACCTGATAGATGACAAGAGTTCAGGACAGTCGAGTACACCACGCAAAATATCAAAAAGAAAACACATGTCTATCATCACACGTGTTTTCTTTTTGATATTTTGCGTGGTGTACTCGACTGTCCTCATTTTATTGGATCAAAAAGGGATATGCTTGAATCGAAATTACCAATGTACTTGTTGCGAAATGCCACCTTGAACAGTTTGACATATAGTTTACCATATAGTTTACCATATTTCTTACTGCGTTCAAATGCTCAAATTGATTTCGTGGAGAGTGATGAGATGAGGCTTTCGCAAATAGGTCATTTCTTCATCTATTTTATGAATTACTATGGCAGAGAGAATAGCTTTAGTAATATGAAGTGTTATCCTGTTGTATTATCATTATTGGATTTCACACGGTATTAAATTATATTAATACTTAAAGATCAATTTGCTATTCGTAGAGTGTATGCATCAGAAATGTTTATTAACTTTCTCAGTGAAGAATACAATGTGAAAGCCCAATGTATAACAACATGCAAAGAATTCTCAAATAATACAGCTATTATGATGTGGGATAAAGCTGCAACAAAATTTAATAAAACCTTTTTTAATGAATTAGTGAGCTGTATAAGGCAATATGTGCCTTACAACTTAAATAGTTTGCTGAATAAAAAGGATACACCAAAGCATTACAACTGTTTCCACTCAACGGTGGCAGATGTTGAACTGCCAAACTTAGTGTTGGACTATGACGAGATATTTAAAGAGAAGCAAGAGTTGAAGTTAAGTCTAGTACTGGATACTTTTAATACGAAGTCGATTGCACTGTCAGCTAACAGTGATTATTTGAGGAAGTTAACATATTTGAGTTTATCGGGCCTGCATTATAGAGATACCCACTATAACCCGGAGTTTTTTAATATACTGTTTAGTTGTTGTGTCAATCTTATCACTTTGAATATAGAACATGATCGTGATGAAACCGTTTGTGCATCATATATTTCTAATACATTGAAATTGAGTAATTCAATAAAAAATATAAGAATAATTGACATTAAGATTGATTTTGAAGGTTTATTTTCTGCGTTTAGCCAATGTAAGAGTTTGGAAAGCATCCACATTGTTGATAACGAGTACTACAATTGTGAACTAAACAATTTAGCTGATCCTAGCATGGTAATAAAACAATTGCCTCATTTATTTAGTGTTTACATAGTAGCTCCAATGACTAAAGAAATTCAACAAAAGAGGTTACAGATGTTCAATGATGCTAAAACAAAATATGGAAAGAGTTATATAAGTCTTGTTTTGGAAAGAAATAAGGGTCAACCATTAGACTATTGTCCATTTATGGACGTGTTCAGACTGTGTCCGCTGAAATCTATTTAAATTACATGTTGCTATTTGATGTCTATTAAGTTATGGAAATAACGAAAGAATCCATTGTGTGTCGCAGTGTATTTTTATTCTTTCACTACCATTATGGAGCAATGGCTCGCACGTTCAGTGCATGCGCCAGTTTAAAATATTAAGCAGCGCATTTATTTTTATTCATTACTATGTTACAGACATTTTCTAAATTTTGCCTTCACAGATAGTAAAAAGACAATCTATGTATTTTTACATATCATTAAACGCAAAATCAACATTTATTTTTCATCATCATCATCATATCAGCCGAAAGACGTCCACTGCTGGACAAAGGCCTCCCCCAAAGATCTCCACAATTGCCGGTCTTGCGCTATTCGCATCAAGCAGTTTCCAATGACCCGCACAAGATAATCGGTCAATCTTGTAGGGGGCCTGCCAACGCTGCGTCTTCCGGTTCGTGGTCGCCACTCGAGAACCTTTCTGCCCCAACGGCCGTCGGTTCTACGCGCTATGTGTCCGCCCACTGCCACTTCAGTTTTCAAATCAAATCTTTATTTGATCAAATATGGAACATAAAATCTTAAGAAAAAGGTTATAATCCAACATATTCTGACCTGAGATCGTGCAAATATACGAGTACATATATGTAGTTTTGAAACTTAATCTATTACCTAATTATAAATTAATCTATTAAATTACATTATTATTTCGACTTATATTCTAGATAATCTTTAGTTTTATAAAAACATTTCTCTTTTAGGAAATTGCAATTCTTCGGGCTATGTCGGTGACTTTTGTACGCCTGCGGATCTCGACATCTCTGATTTGATCCCGCAGGGAAACTCCGAGCATAGCCCTCTCTATTGTTTTTTGGATGACCTTGAGGCTTCTGATATGGCCCATAGTGAGCGACCACGTCTCTGTTAAGTAAGTTATCATTGGCGACACACACTGGCCGAAGACTTTCGACTTGAGACACTGCGATATTTTGGACGAGAAGATGTTACGTAGCTTCCCGAACGCTGCCCAGCCGAGTTGGATTCTACCATTGACCTCCTTCTCGAAGTTGGACCTACCTACTTGGATGGTCTGTCCTAAGTGTGGTGGTGCTCTTCTTCAAAAAGGACGACAAAACCCTATTGAAGAATTATAGACCCATCACACTGCTGAGCCATATTTACAAGTTGTTTTCGAAAGTCGTTACGAACCGTCTCGCGCGCAGGTTTGACGACTTCCAGCCTCCCGAACAAGCCGGTTTCCGGAAAGGCTTTAGCACCATAGACCACATACATACGCTGCGGCAAGTTATACAGAAGACCGAAGAATATAACAAGCCACTGTGATTAGCGTTTGTAGAGTATGAGAAAGCCGAATATGGGCCGTGCTGAGGTCTTTCATAAGGTGTCAAATCGACTACCGGTATATCGAGGTGATAAAGTGTTTCTATGAAAACGCCACTGTCAGTGCGACTCCAGGATCAGAACTCGAAACCTATCCACTTGCGGCGAGGCGTGAGACAGGGAGATGTTATATCTCCGAAACCGAAAATGTTCTCCGCTGCATTGGAAGATGTCTTCAAGCATCTGGACTGGAAAAGCTTTGGCATCAATGTCAATGGCGAGTACATCACTCACCTTCGATTTGCCGATGATATAGTAGACATGGCTGAGACCATGGAAGACCTCGGTGCAATGCTCGATGACCTCAGCAGAGTCTCTCAAGAAGTGGGTCTGAAAATGAACATGGATAAGACGAAAATCATGTCAAACGTCCATGTTGCACCCACTCAATTGAAAATTGGCGACTCTGCACTCGAAGTTGTAGAGAACTATATTTACCATTTATTTTTAATTTACTTAAAATCACGTTTTATTTAATAGACTAGAATTTTTTACTTGTAGCCTTACTACTAATGATTTTTACATTAATTTATCTAATTTTACTACTAACGCTGTAAAAGTATAGACATTAATATGTATATATATAAAAGCAGCAACTGACTGCCTGATCGATAAAAACACAGCTGAAACATTGCATTTTTGCAGAAATATTCCTAAGTGACGTTGGTGTGCACAAAGAAGAAAGGGCTTGAATTTTTAAAAATACAACCCCTTAGGGGATGAAAAGGGGTTCCAAAGTTTGTATGAGACAACGTGTTTTCTCGGTCTGATCAACTTCAAGCGGGGCATTTAAAAGATTTAATTAATTCATTAATTTATAAATGTACTTTTAGCTTAGTCGTTTAATTATTAATTAGAACTGTAGATATACTACAACGCTAGATTTAATATGTCATATTATAAGTTGAAATAAAAAAATATGTAAGTATATAATAGGTCTTTACCTATGAAATTGCCGTTTTGTATGAAAAAATTTAAACGAATTTTTTTCATGAATTTTTTTATTTGTATTAATCGAAGTAATCACCCATGCAATCAATGCATCTTTGCCATCGCAGTGGCAGTTTATTGATGCCCTTCTTAAAGAAATCAGCTGGACGGGAGGCAACAAATTCTTCAAAGGCATTTTGTACTGCCTCTCGGGTATTGAATTTTTTTCCCGCCAAGAAGTTATCCAAATTCTGGAAAAAGTAGTAGTCTGTAGGCGCAAGGTCTGGTGAGTAGGGCGGATGACGGAGAGCTTCCAACCCCAGTTCTTGCAACTTGGAGACCGTCTGCTGTGCAGTATGAGGTCGCGCGTTGTCGTGCAGGAGCAGCGGAGACGAGCGATTGACCAATGCTGGTTGGAGATGCGCCAGCTTCTCCATCATTGTGCTCAGTTCTTCACAGTACACATCTGCAGTAATGCTCACCCCGTTTGGTAAGAAGCTGTGATGAATCACACCGGCGCTAGACCACCAAACAGTGACCATCACTTTTCTAGGGGTAAGTTTTCGTTTAGGGCATTGTTTAGGTGCTGAACCAGGATCCAACCAACTTGCTGAGCGCTTGCGGTTATCAAACAGAATCCATTTTTCATCGCAGGTAACAATGCGGTTCAAAATTCCTTCATTTGTGTGTCTGTTGAGCAGTGCAAGTCACGTCTCGACGCGTACTTCGCGCTGGCGATCATTGAGTTCGTGGGGCACCCATTTGTCAAGCTTTTTTACCTTGCCAATTTGACGCAAATGGACCAATATTGTTTTGACGCTAACGTCGAAAGCTGCTGCTAATTCAGCCGTAGATTGTGTATCATCAGCTTCCACAACCGCCTTTAATTCGTCATTGTCGACCAAAGTCTTCGGACGACCGCGAGGTTCATTTTTCAGGTCGAAATTTCCAGAACGGAAGCGAGCAAACCAATAACAGGTGGTGCGTTGGTTTGTAGTGTTAGCTCCGTAAACGTCGTTGATGTTGCGTGCCGCTTGTGCCGCGTTGCTGCCACGACGGTACTCATATTCCATAATTACTCGAATTTTTAACGTATCCATGATGACGAAAAAGATTGAAATGCGATGAAAATGTAACACTAATCAATAAAGAAATGACTACTTTTGGAAAAAAGAATCCATGTTTTTAAAATAAAATTAATTTGAAATTAGAATTCTTAGCCAAACAAAAATTATTTTGATTTGAAATGGCCAGTACTGCAGAACGGCAATTTCATAGGTAAAGACCTAATATCTTGTTTGTCATTTAAGAACTCAATAAATACACTATACTCAAAACAAGCTAATCACGTTGTCAAAAATCCGAATGGTCTCTTTCCTTAAAAGTCCGATCGAAGTTGGCATTAACAAGAGAAGTTAAAACGTTATTCACATTTAATAAAAAAATGTATATGTATAAATCCAAGATATATATTTTTTTACACACTTATTTTTTACATTATTCACACACGTCCGTCTGTGCCTCTAGCACGAGTTCCTGCAGTTTACTTACTCGATTACACGTACAGTTTCCACCCATACATTGGGCACCAGCGCCTCTCGCGGAAACTATTAAGAACTAAAACTCTGTATGGGACGAAACTGTACGTGTGATCGAGTAAGTAAACTGCAGGAACTCGTGCTAGAGGCTCTGATCCCAAACTAAGCAGAGCTTGTACTATATAAACCAGATTACTGATGTAGGTACTACATATAGGTACCTACTACTTTTCTTTTGAATATACAATATAGTTAATTACACCAAGACTCGGGCCAAACAGACATGTTAAACCACACAAATATCTGTCCTGGGTGAGAATCGAACCCACGATCTGGGGCGTGTAAGGTACCAACTACTACCAACCACGCCAACCGGCCCGTCAAACCTGCACGCCTCAAATTCTCCGACAGGGGCGCTGTGACCTCTCATTGCGAGAAGAGGCCACTGCCCTACAGTGTGACAGTAATGAACTGTGTTATACTACTAAAATTAAAAGGGTGCTAATTAAACAGACATACTTCTATTAGCATTATTCGCCTCTTAAAATTTACATTGCCATCTAAACTAAGTCAGCCACAATTAACGAGCGTCTGAATGATACTATCTTAGCCAAAATACAACTCAGCATGGCGGTTATTTCACCTAAATCATTTGAGATATATTATCTAGTGCCAAACATTGGATAAATGTTTTCGTATTTATTATAAAATGATATAGTATGTCTCCTGAAAAATTCACAAAGCTCCGGAAAAAATTGATTTTTTAAAGTTTCCACTAATCTTCACTAACAATATTGTATCTAGTTAGCTAGTTGGTCACAGTTCTGACCTAACCTAACCCAAATATGTTCCTTTTTTTTGTAATATTGACGCTTTCTATAGAATATTTAGTTGACGTTGTAAAAAGACGATTTATGATTAATAATATAATATGTAAAATAATTAATATAATATAATTTCTTAAATTTTAAATGCGGAAGTTGTGGGTATGGATTTATACATGTATGGATTAAATTATTGAGATATAGAATCTGTATCTCAATAATTAAAAAAATTACCATCTATATTTTAGGTCATGTCTAGGGTAACTAGACAGGCATGTGTAGGGTAACTACAGCTAAAGCATATGTTCTAAATAATATTAGAACGAATTTCCTTATCGCGCGTTGTGAAAGGGGGAAAAATTCTTATGAAAAGTTGTCACGACACTTTTTGCAGCTGTGCGGCGTGCGCATGTTTCTCCGTCTGTCTCTCTCTCTCTCTCTCTCTCTCTCTCTCTCTTATAGAAAGCAAGCCAGATATTTTCATTTCTATTTCGCATTGAACAGTGTGGTGTCGTGACGATTATTTTTGTTGAGTGTATACAGGGTTTTTGTACATAATAAGAAATAACTTCGTTCCATCTGGGTGTCCCTTGACACGTCTCAAGTCTTTTTATTTATTTCGGGTAGGTACAACAATGCAGTTATGGGATTTGCCAGAAGATATTTTAATTATAATTATGGGATATTTTGACCTGCGGACATTACACAGCTTGTATGAAACTTGCAGTGAACTTAGGTCTACTGTTTGTATGGAAAGCATTGTAAAGCAATGCAACATGTCCAGGAGTGTAATGGCTACTGTTAATACTTTAAAACTAGATTTTTTCAAAGATATAGCAAATCATTTGCAACTGCTCAATATGTCTGCTGTTCCAGATTTAACTGCTTCAGAATTCATACCATCATTGAAGAAGTTAAAATGTTTGAGAACCTTAGATGTGTCTGTAGATGTATGCGGTCCGCTCGCTTCGCAGCACATTACAACTCAGCGGTTTAACTGCTGCATCGCTGTATGTGCTTTAATTCCGCGAGCGCTCGGCGTAAGGACGCGTGCATCTAATTGCTTCGAGTACATAATCGCGACACGGATTAGGAATAATAGTTATATCTTTTCTATACTGTTGTGTTAATTAGATGAACCTACATAACAATGGTGCAGTGTAAAAAGTGCAAACTATTTGTGTCAGTAGCAAAAGACGAAATTGTTAAATGCAAAGGAGCGTGTGAGGAGGTATTCCATAAAAAATGCGTTACGAAGAAAACTTTAAAAAATGGAATATGTGATGTTTGCTCGTCTCCGCTAAACTTGTCTTCAGCATGTTCAACTACCAACGAACCCAGTATTGCAGAAACATTATCAGAAATTAATCGAAAGATGGAGGTGGTTTATAGTATGGAAAAAAAGTTATGTGATTTGACCGACTTGGTGGATTTCATGTCTGAAAAATATGACAAGCTATGTGAGTACCAAGTATCGTCGGAGAAAAAGATTAAGACATTAGAGAACAGAAATACATATCTAGAAAAATGTAATAGATCGCTAGAAGAACGAGTGAACGACCTAGAGGAGAAAGAGAAGGAGAATATGGTGGAAGTGGCCGGCTTGGAGATGAAGGGCAGCGAGGATGTTGGCAAACTAATCACCCAGGTTGCTCAAAAGCTCGAACTAGACCCCGGGCAAATACAAAACGTGGTGAGGGTTGGCCGAGATATACCTGGTTCTGAAAAACCTATGCCAGTCGTAATCACCCTAAAATCCAAAGAAGCACGTGACAAATGGATTCAAAGCCGCAAGAAGCATCTAACTAACGGACAACTCCATGGTACAAAAAATGCAAGTCGTATTTATATTAACGAACATTTGAATAGATTCAAACGAAACTTATTATGGATGACCAAGAATCAGCTAAAGGGCTCCTATAAATACATATGGGTACAGGATGGCAAGATCCTAATAAGAAAGAGTGACGAGCTGAAGAAAATATTTTCGATTCGCTACGAAAGTGATATTCAGCGATTCATCGAAAAAAATGATTAGCCGCGCGGCGCGCGACCGACGCGACCCAAGCCAAACGCACACATAGTGCGGTGTATACACGCGCGTACTATTACTTCAATTACTAAATAATGGATCGTTACGATGCAATTAGTACATTGGATTGTGAATTTAAAAGGTTTCAAGATATTACTACTTGGAGACAGAATATATTGTATAATAACACAAATTACTTAAATATAATACATTTAAATATTCGATCACTTAGGAAGCACTATGATGAATTATTAATTTTACTGAAAAATAGTTTGTGTGGTATAGACATACTAGTACTGACTGAAATAAACATTAAAGAGGAAGAGCTGCCATTATACAACATAGAGGGATATTATTTATTTTCAAATACAAGAAAAAGCCAAAGAGGTGGAGGAATTTTGATATATGCTAAAGAGAACCTTAATTTACAAGCAGAAAAATTACAAACTAATTCAGCTGAAACAATGTATGGTAAACTCACCACAAACCAATCGACATTAAATATCATTGCAGTTTACAGACCACCTAGAACTAATAAGCAAGAATTTGTATCAGAAATCGAGCAGATAATCAAGAATTTACCACAAAATGAGGATACCATATTTTTAGGCGATATCAACATAAACCTATCAGAACCGAATTGCAGTCGCCAAGTTTCGAGTTATTCAGACAGCATGTGTGCACTAGGCCTACAGTGCGTCATACCGCCTAGCGAAATTACGCGCGAGGCTGTCGTCGCTGGTGTGAGAGAGACGTCGTGCATTGACCACGTTTGGGTGCGAGCGAGACGGCTGCATGACTGCGTGTCGTTTGTGATTGAGTGCAATATTTCTGATCATAATATAATTGGTGTGTCAATGCAGTTAAATAGGCAATCTCAGTGTAATATCAGTAAGGACTTGGACGGGGACTAGGTATGTAATTAGCAATAAGTTAGTAAGTAGAAAAATCTGTGATTATGACTGGTCTCAATTGTTATGTGATGATAATCCGTTAACTACCTACGATAAGTTAAGATTAATATTTGGAGATATTTATATGGAGAGTAAATTACCGGTAAAGTCAAACAATAATAATAAACGAGTTGCTCAACCTTGGATAAGTAGAACTCTTAATAATATAGTGGTGCGTAGGGATCAGCTGTTTAGAGAATGGAGGGAGTCGCCTAGGGATTATACTAAACGATTGCAATATACCAGATTTCGCAATATAGTAAATAAGTTAATATTTAAAGAAAAAACAAATATAGGCAAGAGGAAATAAAAAAGTGTAACGGTGATCCTAGGAAGATCTGGGCAGTCATAAATAGCTGGATAGGGCGAAAGAAAGCTAATATTGATGATATAATTAAACGATACTTAGGAAATAAAGATACAATGTATAATATATGTAGTAAATTCACAGATACATTTACAAAAGAAATTAGTCATGTTAAGCATAATTGTAGTATAAAATTTTTAGATAGGAATAAATATGTAAATGCCAGTAATATTACATTTCGTTTCAAGCCAGTTTGCAGTGATACAGTTTCTAAATTAATAGACCAGTTAAGCAGCGATAAGGCGCCGGGGGTTGATGGTATCAGAGTCATAGATTTAAAAATAATTAAAAAACATATATCGCCAGTATTAGCACATTTTATAAACATGTCTTTGTCTACCGGAGAATACCCAAACCTACTTAAGAATGCTCTCATACGGCCTATCTTCAAGGCTGGATTGCATACAGATTATAGTAATTACAGGCCAATTGCTATCCTGTCTGTTATCAACAAAATAGTAGAAAAGGTAGTTGTAGGCCAAGTTAGCGCTTTCTTAGAGCAAAACAATATACTGTCCGATGCGCAATACGGGTTCAGGCGCGGCCGAAGTACCGATGCAGCACTCTCGCAGTTCTCAGATGACGTCAATAGCAGCCTAGATCAAGGCCACCAGGTCCTGGCTTTATTTGTTGACTATAAAAAGGCATTTGATACCTTAGAGCATGAGACGCTACTGCGAGCCATGGATGAGTGCGGAATACGGGGCCCGACAAACAGATGGTTCCGTAACTATCTGAGCGGCAGGACTCTGCAGACTTACATTGCGGGGGTGACCGGACAGGAAGCAGTAGTGAACCTTGGCGTGCCAACTGGCTCGGTCTTCGGCCCGGTGGGCTACATAATGCACGTCAATAGTGTAAGTAATGTGGTAGATAAATGTCGGGTCTACATGTACGCAGATGACATGTGCTTACTGTACTCGTCAAAGGACATTCAGGAGGTTAGTGCTGTGCTACAGGCAGACTTCGATAACATCACTAGGTGGGCACACGACAATGGCATTATTCTTAACATAAATAAAACCAAAGTAATGCATATTTATTCACCTTATAATAGATTAGCAAGAAACATTAATTACTCAGATATCAGTATTGTAGGACACACATATGAGTGTATGCACACAAATAATACCAATTGCCATTGCCAATGCTTAGAATATGTTAAAAAATTTAAGTACCTCGGTCTGTGGGTAGATCCCAACATGAACTGGGGTTTGCATGTGGACTCGGTGTGCACTAGACTCAGAGCGGTATTAAGTAAGTTTTATGTCTTAAACGCGCCGCTGAGTAAGAAAACGCTGCGTGTCATTTATTTTGCACTCGCTGACTCGCTGCTTAGCTATGGTTTGAGCACGTATGGACGTACATACAAAACCTATTTAGATAAAATAAAAACACTGCAAATTCGCTTCATGAAATGTTTGGTCAATAGGAAAACAAAACATGAGTGTAGAAATAATTATGAAAGATTATTATCTATTTGTAAAGTACTTCCTATACATAAAAAGGTCGATTACTTGGTGGTGCTAGAACAACTGTATGAGGATAAGTACAAAATAAATATAGAAAATAAGTACAATACTAAGAGCGTTAGACAACAGAAATTTGTAATACCCTCGGTAAGAAATTGTTATGGTCAGAGAACTACCAAATATCTGACCCCAAAATTATTTAATAAATATGCCTGGTTAAGATCGAATGTTAATAAAGTAAAAAAACAAACAGTTAGATATAAACTTAAAAATATATTACTCAGTGACTACTTAAATTCCGCTTAAATTTGTTGTATTAGTTTTTATTAGTCTTAGTTAGTCTTATTTCTTACTTTTTTATTTTAGTATTTGTATTTACTGATATAATTATTGTCATTGTGTTAATGAGCGCTAATCCCGCCGACAAACTGCTATGCAGTTTGGTGGGTTTATATTTTATGTAATATGTTTTTATTCTCAATAAAATTCTATTCTATTCTATTCTTATACTAATATCAATATTCTAGATCTTATTGAAGTACCTGAGATTTGTCCTACTTTGAAGGATTTAACCATAAATTTCGATTTTAGATGTCAGAGCGTTCAACCATTATCTTATTAGACAACTTCATGAAATTGGCATAAGAGGCACTCAACTCCAGTTTTCTAAAAGTTACTTGACTAATCGATCTCAAATAGTAGCTATTGGACCATACAAAAGTTCCGAACTATCTTTATCTCACGGTGTTCCCCAGGGAAGCATCTTAGGCCCTACTCTTTTTCTCATATATATAAACGATCTCTGTTTAATTATCGCTCAATCAGGGCCAACTAGTCTCGTATGCAGATGATACTGCCATTATCTTCACTGGAGATACCTGGAGTGAAACCTACGATGCTGCCCAAAATGGTCTCAATAGTGTGACAGCTCTTTTGCATACTAACCTCTTATCTTTGAACATAAGTAAAACAAAATTTATGTGTTTCTCTATTCAACATCTAGACCCACCAAAGGACCTCTAACTGATTGCGCACTCGTGCTGGGACTCAAATAATGGACCTTGTACATGCACGGCATTACAACAAACATCTTATTTAAAATATCTTGGCGTCGAAATTGACAGTAATCTAACTTTAAAAAAACATATAACATCTTTAAGTGGTTGAGTCCGTAAGCTTCTGGTTATTTTCAAAAAACTTCGATATGTCCTTGATCCAAAACTATTAAAAACTACATATTAGGTCTTTACCTATGAAATTGCCGTTCTGCAGTACTGGCCATTTCAAATCAAAATAAGTTTTGTTTGGCTAAGAATTCTAATTTCAAATTAATTTTATTTTAAAAACATGGATTCTTTTTTCCAAAAGTAGTCATTTCTTTATTGATTAGTGTTACATTTTCATCGCATTTCAATCTTTTTCGTCATCATGGATACGTTAAAAATTCGAGTAATTATGGAATATGAGTACCGTCGTGGCAGCAACGCGGCACAAGCGGCACGCAACATCAACGACGTTTACGGAGCTAACACTACAAACCAACGCACCACCTGTTATTGGTTTGCTCGCTTCCGTTCTGGAAATTTCGACCTGAAAAATGAACCTCGCGGTCGTCCGAAGACTTTGGTCGACAATGACGAATTAAAGGCGGTTGTGGAAGCTGATGATACACAATCTACGGCTGAATTAGCAGCAGCTTTCGACGTTAGCGTCAAAACAATATTGGTCCATTTGCGTCAAATTGGCAAGGTAAAAAAGCTTGACAAATGGGTGCCCCACGAACTCAATGATCGCCAGCGCGAAGTACGCGTCGAGACGTGCCTTGCACTGCTCAACAGACACACAAATGAAGGAATTTTGAACCGCATTGTTACCTGCGATGAAAAATGGATTCTGTTTGATAACCGCAAGCGCTCAGCAAGTTGGTTGGATCCTGGTTCAGCACCTAAACAATGCCCTAAACGAAAACTTACCCCTAGAAAAGTGATGGTCACTGTTTGGTGGTCTAGCGCCGGTGTGATTCATCACAGCTTCTTACCAAACGGGGTGAGCATTACTGCAGATGTGTACTGTGAAGAACTGAGCACAATGATGGAGAAGCTGGCGCATCTCCAACCAGCATTGGTCAATCGCTCGTCTCCGCTGCTCCTGCACGACAACGCGCGACCTCATACTGCACAGCAGACGGTCTCCAAGTTGCAAGAACTGGGGTTGGAAGCTCTCCGTCATCCGCCCTACTCACCAGACCTTGCGCCTACAGACTACTACTTTTTCCAGAATTTGGATAACTTCTTGGCGGGAAAAAAATTCAATACCCGAGAGGCAGTACAAAATGCCTTTGAAGAATTTGTTGCCTCCCGTCCAGCTGATTTCTTTAAGAAGGGCATCAATAAACTGCCACTGCGATGGCAAAGATGCATTGATTGCATGGGTGATTACTTCGATTAATACAAATAAAAAAATTCATGAAAAAAATTCGTTTAAATTTTTTCATACAAAACGGCAATTTCATAGGTAAAGACCTATTATTTTGCTTTGTGCCAATCAATTTGCACTTTTGGTATTTTGGTTTGGGGAGGATCCCCAAAAACTACACCAAGATCGATAGAAATAGCTCAAAGAGCATTGCTAAGTGTCTACATTCAAACCCTTCTTATAATAATAATAATTTATTTAATAACAGGCATCAAGGCCCACTTGTTAGTAACAAATTTTTTTAACTTAAAACTAATGTTAGTAATTACAATTCAAGATTCGAAGAATTACACATCCACAATAACAACATAACAGAACAATTATTACAGCTGTACCACTGCTACCTACATGGCGCACATGTATTATATATGCAGCATGCAGCAGTGGTTCACGTATATGCAGTCAAGTCTGCTTGCAAACATTTTTAGTATGCTGTTGTTGCTGGCTCTAACTCTGCGCACAAGTGACTCGCCACGTTTCCTCATTGTAGCGTGAAAGCAGTCAACACGAGCGTCTGCAAACATTCCGGAGGCGCTACAAAATCTAGGCAGCCGCAACAGCACCCTAAATGCATTATTGTACTGCACTCGAAGGGCGCTGTACGAAGATTGCGTATAGCCCGCCCACAGGCTGTACGTGTAGAAGGAAGTGCAGTAAGCTCTAAATAAAGCTACTTTAACCTCCCGCGAACATCTAGCAAACCTGCGGGCCAGCATATTCGCCCTCACCGACAACGCCCTTCGTTCCCTTTCAAGGTCTGCGTCGTCTTTGAGGTCGACCGTAAGTATGTGCCCTAAATAATTTACGATCTGTACTCTTTGTAAAGGCATGCCCTCCAAACAAACAGACGGCACACTAGACGGGACCTTACCGTCGGCACTAAAGACCATAATTTGGCTCTTTTTGACATTATGTACTAGTCCATGTGAACTGGCATATTTCTCACATATGGCCAATAACGTTTTCAAGCCGCAAGGAGATGCACTTAACAATACTACGTCATCTGCATAGGAAATATTGTTAAGGCAAACCCCCTCTATGTAGCATCCGGCTCTAGTACTACTGAGTGACTCAACCAAATCCTTCATATATAGGTTGAAAAGTGTAGGTGAGGTTAACCCCCCCTGCCTCACCCCGCATTCCAATCCATACGAATCAGACAGAACCCCCGCCCACCTTACGTTATTGACTTGGTTATGATACCAGAACTTAAGCATATTAATTAACTCTGAGGGAAGCTTAGTTGCCTCTAGTTTCTTCCAAAGATGGTCGTATACAACCAAATCAGACGCCCTGGAAAGGTCGAGAAAACCTGCATAGACCGGTGTTTTACGAGTGGTATAGTACTTGACAGTCTGCTTAACACACAATATTGCTGACTCTGTAGATAGTCCAGTTTTAAAACCGAACTGATTGTCATTTTGTGGTATATATTTGTTCAATTGTGTATTAAGCAAACTATCGAGCACCTTTGCAACGACTGTTGCCAGTGAAATAGGCCTATAATTGTGTTTGTCAGCCATGTCGCCCGTCCTGTTCTTAGGTATAGGTACTACAATTGTTCTCAACATTTCCGTTGGTAAATAAGCATGACCTAGACAGAGCGAGAAAAACATGGCTAACACTCTCGGCAAGTGTGGCCCCGCAAAACGGAGATGCTCAATACTGAGGCTGTCGTGACCCGGAGACTTACCTCGAGTCATGTTATTTATTATATTGGCGACCTCGCTGGCTTTAAAGTTAATTTTAAGTTCCCTATCAGTCTCTTTATGGAGAGCCATCTGTGTTGACGCCAGCGGTGAGCTTACAGTAAAACGCTTTCTAAATAATTCAGCTATATCTTTTAAATCACCGGTCCCATCAACGCTCACAGGTAACCTTGCCCTCTCATTTAATTTATTTGTGGCTTTCCAGAAACCCTTAAAATCGTTTTTAGAATGATGTGAGGCCAAAATGTCCATTCTTATCTGGTCTTCGTTATTTTGACAACATCTTAATTTTGATTAAAAAATTTTTTTGGCCTCACACATCTCCCCGTAAAGACGACCAGTTACTGGTAAACCACCCAATACCCAGGCCTGGTACTTATGACGAGCAGTCATATGTGCCGCAGCGACATGTTTATTCCAACCTATTTTTACTCTTTTTGGCCTCCTATGTGAATGACGGCCAACCGCAGCTGAGACTCTTAACGCTTCTATAATGTTTTTATACATCGTATCCAAAATTACATTGTGACCTAATTTATTACAAATCTTATTAGCACATTTTTGAAATTGCTCGGGAAAATCAATATGCTTAAGTCTAGACTGACACTCGTTTCTATACAAATTAATTTGTTCTGGGAGTCTATTTCCCCAAATGACATTATTATTTATTAATTTATTCGCCATGCTTTCTATTAATACAGTATCTAACTTGCATTCTATTTTCAGAGGAAAATGATCTGACCATAATACATCATACTGCACATATACATTTACCACAGAGGTTCTAGCCGCCTGTGTTAACAGACAGTGGTCAAGCCAGCGTCTTGTACCGTGGGCCTCACTTATAAAAGTGTAGGTACTAGACTCGGTTCCTAATAACTCTGTATCAATACATGACCACATCTGTTCCTCACAGTATTCACTTAATTCTCTATAAAAACGCTCTTGAGGGTGTGCATTAAAGTCTCCTAATATGTAAACATATTCACTACAACTACTGTCAATAATGGCACTCACCGCACTTAACGTGTCCGTAAAGTCCACCAGGTTTGTGAAGTTATCAGTTGGTATGTAAATACTGAACACTAAAAAGGAGTTATCCTTCACTTTTACCTTTATTGCACATATTCTCGAATTAGCGCACTGAACCACTGAAACATCTTGGAAAATACTGCTTCTCCATAGAAGGGCAACTCCGCCGAAAGGACGACCTCTCACGGGGCCTGCCGTTGTATCCATTGCCGATACGCCTGTACAGCTAAAATCCTTATCAATGCTATTTAAGTAAGGTATTTCTTCTGGTAAAAGCCATATCTCCTGTAGAGCAATAATGCCAGAGGTTTTACATAGTTCCCGAATGCTTTCTACAGATCGTTTTACATTTTTACAATTAAATGTCACAAATCTTATCAACGACCCAGTAAAACTATCCATTATACATATTACTGTGGGTCGATATGTTATGTTTGTTATAATGAACAAACCGTCTGAATATTATCCCTTCGGGCCAAATATTCTCATCCAAAAATAACGATAACTTTTTTTCCGATACAAAAAACTTATATGCATTATGCTCAGTTGCCTTTCTCGTACGTATCTTGGTCAGTACTATACTTTCTTTAGTTTTCGATTCGATATACTTAATTATGTCGTTATCAGTCGTATCTTTATGAACTGTTACGCACTCGTAGGTTCTGCACATTAAAACTCCGAGATATTTTCCACACACAATATTTAATCGAACAGAGTAACGTTCTTATCTACCGTCGTACAAAGAATGCCTCCTTAATAATTCTCCTACCCTATTTATACTTTTATCAGTGACAACCATTTGAAAGTATAATATCGATTATTAATATTTTAAGATGTAAAATTATTAAAGAATTATTACAGTAATTAATAAAATGATAGTCACAAATCAAATAAATAATCATAGTGTGTGATATTATTATAACATAGCAGCTACGTCATAACCGTTGCGCGGCTATTGAGTACTTCATAACAGAACATTAGATATATAAAAAAAATATTTAATAAATAAAAAACCCGACTGCGTAAATAATGAACCAAACTACGTACATAGACAAAGAACTGAAAAGAAAAAAACAAGCACATAGATGGCTGGTGGTCTAAAATTATATAATGTACTATTGAATGAATACTATTGAAGAAAATAAAATATATTCTAATAATGGAACATAACAACTGAACAGTCGGGATCCATTGACAAATTAGATTGGCTGTCGACTAATGGATCCCGACTGTTCAGTTGTTATGTTCCATTATTAGAATATATTTTATTTTCTTCAATAGTATTCATTCAATAGTATATTATATAATTTTAGACCACCAGCCATCTATGTGCTTGTTTTTTTCTTTTCAGTTCTTTGTCTATGTACGTAGTTTGGTTCATTATTTACGCAGTCGGGTTTTTTATTTATTAAATATTTTTTTTATTTTGTACTTTTTAGTTATGAGTTCCTAGCTAGTTTCAAAAATAAGTTAACCACATTAAGTATATATTATAATGTTTGTTCTTAATATTTATGTTTTTGTTTTGTATTTTTATCATTCATTATCTAGATTTAGTTATTAAATATTATTCATTCATTTATTTATTTCACTAAAATAGAGTACAGTGGTGGTCTTACTATTAGGTTAGTCTCATCAATTTTACTCATAAACAGCATGCAAAATATGTGATTGTTATATGTCAAATTTTACACAAATAATATAATTAATTAAATAAATCACAGTTTTTTTTTAAAGACAACCCCTGCAATATGGAATCTAATCCCTGTGTTGCAGGGTACTTAACAACATATAATAGACAGACACAAATTACATCCAGACTCAGAACAACTATTTATGGGTCACACAAGTATTCGGGACTCGAACCCGCGACACGAAGCGGCAACGCGACTGCCTTAGCCGTTGCGCCTCACGTGCAGTCAAAAATTTGATTTGATTGAATAGAATGATTTTTCTAGGAGCCACATTCTGAGTTGGTTTTTGAACTTTGCCGCTGAAAAATGTCTAATACTTTGCGGCAAAGCATTATACACTTTCACACATACAGCATAGGAACTTTTTCGTTGTATTAGTTATCATGTTGCGAGGAAAAACATCTATAGCTCTAGTAAATACTGTGGCTGCGTTTTCACAATTACACCAATTCGAAAAATGTACAAACACACTAGTCATAATTTTTAATCCTTTTAACAATGATTTACAGGAGACAAACGGAGGAGTACCTGTAATTGCTTTAACGCATTTTTTTTGCAATAGAAATGCTCTCGATTTATCTGTTGAATTGCCCCATAGTACCATACGTCGGGTAACCAAGGTAATGATTTGCCTATATATTTATCGCGATTGAGACCCGTGTCCACAGTATATAAAAAAATGTGTACAAATCGCGAAAGTTTAAAAACATTAAAAGATACCATACCTCAGGATAGAACCAACATAATAATAATACCTTTAATATAGACAGAACCATTGACAATATGTAGTAAAAATATTAGACTTAAACTAGATAATTAAACATAATCTCTTGACAATAACTTGATACGAGCTAGCTAAATATCATTTCTGTAATAAAATAAATTTTATAAATGTTTTCATACAAGATGTACCTAAATATCTATGTTACTAGAAATAATATCTAATGTATACAACTTTATTACTACAAACATGTTCTGACTATTTACAAGCGCTTTTTTAAAGTCTACGTGAATAAAAACCTTTTTTATTTATTTATCTAACCAAAGTACCCGAGATATGCCATCAATATCGATTGGTAATAAGGCTGTTTTGCGAAGTCGTGACAAAACGTATACAAACCAATTTATTCTGATGCATTTTTGATCAATGTGCAATTTTCAGTCACAATAATGATCAACTGTAATTAGTCCGATTAAGGAATGACTCAAAGGAATGTATAGAGGGCGTGAGCGGGAACCTATGGGATATTTTCAGAAACATGTTCAGAGTACTTAGAGGGAAAACATACTAAAAGTCCTGACGTCCAGGAGGGTAGGCGGAGGGAGGAGGGGGAGGGGGACAGACACCTTAATTTTAGGTGTTTTGCTAATATCTTAAAAAAGGTGCGTTTTAGCAAAAAATATTCTTAGATAAAATTAAAGCTTACAAAATTCACTATAACTTTGATCTCATATACTTTTTCATATTTCCATTTGTTTATGAGCTACACGCTCCAGAGATATAGAAAATTTAAGTTATTCAGCGGAACTCTTACAGATGCCTTGAGAAGTTTAGGAGACTTGATATGCTTCTGGAGGGAGGTGTGCTGGATGGAGTGAAGGCCGTCATGGCTCACATACAATGGTCCTCATCGGGACTAAGTGCGGAATTCAAACCCACTAGCATATTAGTGGGAACAAGATGATGATGAGTTATTCAGCGTGATGACCATTACCTGATGCCCGAATTATCTCTAAATTTATTTTAACATAAGCTGGGAGAACCTCCACGAGGTAAGGGCGGTAACAGTAATATATCGCGTTTTTTTGTAACTGAGCTTAGGCGGGAAAAACATCATGAAGATTGCTTTTCGCTCAATGCTCACTGTAGGAAACGCAACTTTATTGGCTAAAACTTAAAAATGACGATGAATGAATGAATGACAAAAAATGAGATGCAATAGCATGAATATGAACACATCCTCTTCTTACACTCATTTACCGGCTACGATACAACATCAGCTACGTTTAGAAGAAGCAAGGTGGGTTTCTGTAAATTGTATTTATATTCGGAAATTATTCAAGAAGCAGCAAAGATCTTTTACAACCCAAGCTCCAGCCATAGTGATGTTGCAGAAGCTGGGAAAGTGTGCTTCCAGAAATGGTATGCGACACCAGCAAAAGTGACCCTTCTCAATGTAATTCTTCAAGAGGGTTTTATCGCCCTTTTTGAAGAAGAGCACCACCACAACCCTGTGCCATGCTTGTGGCGTTTGACCTTCTAGTACGACGGACAAATAACTTCTGAAGGGCCCGTAGGATTGGTGTACCACCCGCCTTCAGAAGCTCTGCCGTAACTGCATCATCACCAGGCGCCTTGTTGTTCTTAAGCTGTTCGAGAGCCATTCTAATCTCGCACAGGCTGACGTCCGGGATTTCGTCGGTAAGTGTTGGGTTAGTGGTGCTCTGGAATGCACAACTATCGACAGGTGACTGGGTTTTCGTATACAGCTGTCCGTAGAACCTCACGATGTCTCCCAGCAACTCAGATCTAGACGTGACGATTCTGCCATCCTCAGTCTTCAGCTTCGTCGGTTGGCTCTGTCTAACAGATAGTTCTCTTGCAAACACTTTAGAGCCTTTGTTCCGCTCAATAGCTTCTTCGTGTCGCGAGTCAAAGACTTTAAGATCTGTCTGCCGGTATCTGGTAGCATCATCAGAGGATGTCAGAACCATTTTCCGTCTTTCGTCCATAAGCTGCAGGGTATAGTCAGACATCTTTTTGGTTCTGTTTGTACGGTGGGCCTTGAAGACCTTAGACCCAGCCGTATGGACAGCTTCTACGAGCCTGTCGTGGTATGAGTCCACTTCCTCGCAATCTGCTAGGCATTCGAAACGGTTTTGAAGTTCGAGCTGAAAGGGTTCAGGGTTTTATCAGTCGGAACCTCTGGAGCTTGACATTTAGGTTCAATGAGCCTCTCACCAGTCGGTGATCGCTCTCGGTTTTAACCGTATTGATTACTGGACGTCATTGAACATCTGTCTACTCGTCGACAAGATAAAGTCTATCTCGTTTATTTTTACCGTCGGGGCTTACCCAGGTCCATTTGCGGTTTTCCGGCTTCTTGAAAGAGGAGTTCATCATAAAGAGTCCCTCCTTCTCCATGAAGTCGGCCAACATTTGGCCCCGGGGATTCCGGTCTCCAGCTACAAATTGCCCCACTCTCAGCTCATTCCCGAATCGTTAAACCAGCTTCGCGTTAAAGTCCCCCATGACCACAGTGAAATAAGAGTTCGAGGTATGTATGGCTCTAGAAAAATCCTCATACATGACCTCAACCTCATCGTCGAAGTGCGTCGAAGTCGGCGCGTAAACCTGTATGGCCTTCAACGAATACCGCTTGGTAATTCTGAGTATAAGGTACGCAACCCTAGTCGACACACTCCCGATTTTCAGTATGTTGTGGACGAGGGACTTGTGTACTATGAACCCAACACCACCTTGGGACAGTTGGTCGCCCTCCCGGAAAAAGAGCAGATTCCCGGATTTCAGGATTATTGTGTCCTCCCCCTCTTCGAACTTCAGATAATCCTATTATGTCCCAATGTAACCTGCTCAATTCTTCCTCCAGTTCGATCATCTTCTCGTCGGTCAGCAGTGTGCGTGTGTTGTATGTTGCCAGGGCCAGAGGTCGTCGGTTTTGGTAACGCGGAATCTGCCGGGGATTCTTAGCACCCCCTGCCCTGCCGTAACCACGGCTGTTACCACGGCTCGGAATAGCAGGGCTACCGAGGACTGGGGGCCGCGGTTTAATTGTTTCCTTTATTTGAGGGGATCTGCCATAATAGCCACGCTTGGCAAACGGGTTGGCAATCGCAGTAAGGTAGACATTGGTACTCATGAGAACGCTGCTGCCCATTCTCTGGTATATATTCCCTCGGGACAACTTCTACGTCCCCCCGCGGGATGAGAGGGGGTGGCGATATTCTCTAGGCCGTCACCACACAGCCACTAAGAGAGTAGCTAAATATAATTCCTGAAGCACATATCACCAAGTGCAGCAGTGGCTCGGGAATGAGCTGCTCCCTCAAGAGTGGGGGTGGAAAAATTTATTGTGATATCTTGGGGCCAAGAACAACAAAAGATTTACCGGCGCCCCAGGTTTTACTAAAATCAATATTTTGTCGCTGCACCAAGGATTATAGCAGCAGCAAATGTGGATGTCGCAAAGCTATGCTGAAATTTTCTACTGCGTGCCTTCATTGCCAAGGAAAATGCTTCAAACGGCGTGTCTTTTAGCGAGGAAGACGACGAGAATGACCATAAAGATGATTGAGAGCCCTCTCAGCAAGAACCACTTACCACTGAGGAAGGCGAGGAAGAAGATGCCACAGAAAACGACCTAAGAGAATAAAAATGTGAATCATTCACAGAATTGGACTAAGAAACTAATATTCATATTCATATTCATTTATTTGCATACTATAATGTGAGTGAAGGTGTTGACAATAGGCTTAAAGCTTAGGTACAGTTATGGACCCTGTAAGGGCACAGCAACATAAGTTTTAGAGTATTTACATTCAATTAAACATTAAAATACATAAAATTAATTAATATTTCAAAACATTTTTTAATTGCACTTTTCCAGAGCCTGTAGTTTGAAAACGGATGGGATATGGAAAAGTATCAAAGTTATAGAAAATTTTATAAGCTTTCATTTCATCTTAGAACATTTATTGCTAAAACGCGCCATTTTTGAAATATTAGCGTAAAACCTAAAATTGAGGTCTTTGTCCCCCTCCCCTCCCTCCGCTTCACCTCCTGAACATCAGGAATTTTAGTATGTTTTCTCTCTAAGTACTCTGAACAAGTTTCTGAAGAAATCCCTTTGGTTCCCGCTCACGCACTCTACAACTACTTTATTAATTATACTATTTACCAAAAAACTTCACACTCTCTTCTTTGTTTATGACCATTGTATTTTATATTTAGTAAATATGATTTACTTATTATGCCCAAAAATTGAATAAAGTGTGTCTTGCTCAAATTCGCGTTCAGATTATTTTTATCAAGAGAATTAATTTCTATCGTATTATTAATTTCTATGTCAAAGCTATTTAACAGATTATATGCCAAAACTATAAGGATGTCGTCTGCAAACAAAGTGCATGTATAATGAGTTATATTTGGTATGACATTAATATAAAAAAGAAAAAGAGTCCATGCTTATTTACCAGATAGTCCGATTGGCCATATTTAATTAGAGTTCCACTTTCCAGAGTGGCATTTTTTTTTCTTCTACTGTTTTCTTCTTAATCTATATTTTTAATCTGTGATATGATAATGAATAAATAAACATCCGTGCCAAATATCACGTTAATACAAGCAGTTCTTTAAGCTGAGAGATAAGTCAGTCATTGTTATTGTTATAAGACTGCAAATTTCGCAATCTCGTGATTTTATTGAGAGATTTGATATCATGAGGATTGTTTAGTAGCTTGCGGTGGTACAGAGTACTAATAATTAAACCATCTAAAGACTTAATCTGGCTTTATGAAAAATTCAATTCAAAATTAAAATGCACGAACTGAGATCGACAACGGCTCGATTCAAAGTTGTCCCTTGCAACTTGTGTACAGTTACTCCCCAACATAATATTAAAGGTAACATTTTTCTTTAAATTTTACCTTGTCCACGAAGCGCATGAAATTCGGTTGTTGATAGTTCGATTCTCACACCAACCAAATGGACGTTGTTCTTTATATCTTTGTCATTGCATTTAAAACAATTCGATTTCGGTAGAAACCTACCTATATATAGTTTTTCAAGTGAAGTTAAGTACTAAACCGTTTGAAGTTGGAGATGGGCGACCATGTTAGACGTTAGATACTTTAGGTAGTCCAATATACCTAATTGATACTTTAGTATATGCCCATCAACACTCACACGCACAGTCATACGAAGTGTTCATCTTTTCATCGTAAACTTCTACTGTTTTAAAACATACTTGTGAGAATAGTTGTTACGCAAGTTTAAATCAATATAGCTCCTAAACGGCCGGTCAAATCCAAAAATGTTGAAAGAAAACTAATAATGTTTTTTAAATACCTATTCAACGATACGCCACATGACATAGTTTGTTAACTTTATTTTTTTAAATTTTCACAATATGGCGTCCAGTAGTCGCCATATTGAATTTTCACTAACGTCATGTCTTTAGTGACACTTTCCGGACTGAAAGGAATCGATTGACGTGCGAATCATTAATATCGGTCCAGGCGTTTGGTCTGTATAGTGCTTCAAAGGAACATACATACATACATAGCCTGATAAACACATTACCCTTTGCGTCCCGCAGTCGGGTAAAAAACGGGTATCTTCAATTCAGCCGCTTTGCAACAAGAGACAGAATCTCGGGCTACACCTTTTTTACCCGTATACCTATAGTTAACTTTCGGTTTATGTTTACTATACGACGCTGTTTTCCATTCATATGTACTCTCAGAATTATGTACTATCGGTGCACTCACAGGTGATACCGCATTTGTATGGGCACTGCTTTGAGTAGGTAGACATTATATTGGAAGCTTTGGTACTATTAGCCTGCGTGCAATCGTGTATACCTGCAATGTTTTCTAAGTCCAATACATCAGCTGACGGTTGAGTCATACTTGAGCGGACCGGTCGTGGCGGCGTATGAGGTGGCCGGGGCGACTGCGGGGCGCGCACGGTGGGCACAGTAGATAACAGCGCCGGTGCGCCATCCACTGTAGTAACAATATTGGTGCTACCCGACATATTTTTCTTGTCCGAATCATGCAATGGATATTCCTTCTCCTTCGATTGATGTGTACGTAATAAAACGCTATCAACTGGCACGCTTTCCTCACTGGTGAGAATGTTATTGGTTCTGTTATACGGTGATGAAGGTGCCACGGTAAGTTCTCTCAGGTTTTTAAGTTCATCCTGAGTCACGTAAGACGACTTAATTACCTTTATTTCGGCCTGTACTTCTGCTAAGTCCTTAAGCAGTTTGGCCACATCTATGTGATCGGGGGTAAGTGGGGGTAGCCGTTCAAGCTCACGAGCTACAAAAATAGGGAGTACATCTTGTTCCGACACTTTAAAGATGTTAATTATGTCATTTAACACTCTATTTTCCTTCCCTTTTCCCTTCCGTTCTTTATTTCGCACGTCCGAAGGCAACGATTGTAACAGTAATGTTTTGAAATTCTGAATCTGTTCACTTGTAAAAAACGAAGCACATATTCGCACCAAACTAGGCTCATCAGCTATCGACACTTTATTTTGTATATAGGCCAAAAGCTCGTCAATCACAATATTACACGATATACATTTTAATGCACTCGTCATTATGCTCTTTAGCGCACGGGCGGCGCATCAAACCGGTAACACGTTCGCTTCTAATGGTCGCACGCGCGGAACTGCGGATTTTTTTTTATTTAACAATTCTTGTACACACAAAACATACAATAAATAGACAAAAATACGAAGTGATAGTATAGTACAAAGGTGCTGCTTATTTCGCAAGAAATTTCTTCCAGCAGACCCGCGACAGGAAAAATTTTAAAGAGCTAAAATAATGTGTGTACTCGTAGGTCTATAATACACTTACATACTAATAATTGCATATATACTTAAATACATATAAATATTATATCCAATTTAGACTTAACAATAAACTAAATACTAATAATACATTCTATGAGGATGAAATTGAAATATAGTGATTATTCACTAGTCTATTGAAAGTTCTCTTCCGAAAAATATACAAAACTGTAAAACTATTCACTTTTACAGTTTTGTATATTTTTCGGAAGAGAGTTCAACAGTCTGACTGCATGGACAGTAAAGGAATAGGAATAAAAATCTGTTTTATGGATTGGAAGTTTTAGGACGGATTTCAGATGACATCTACACAGAGCATCATTTGGATATTTAAAATAAAACCGCTCTCGCAGATAGGATGGGGACAGAGGATTATGCAGGATATTGAAAAGGAGGCACAATATGCGAGTGTTCCTACGAAATCGAACAGGAAGCCACTTGAGGTCTTTACGGAACTTAGAAACATGGTCGAACTTTTTTAGTCCATATACAAACCGAATGCATAGATTTATTTTTATTCTTTGCATACATACATGATACAGATTTAATTTTTAAAAATTTTGAGCTGACGGATGATGAAAAGACAATTCAATCTATCTATTTGTTTTTCAATATTATTAAACGCAAATCATCATTTATTTTTAATTCACTTAAAATCACGTTTTACTAAATAGCCTAGAATTTATTACTTGTAGACTTACTACTAATGATTTTTACATTCATTTATCTAACTTTACTACTAACACTGTATAAGTATAGTCAATATATATATATATATAAGCAGAAACTGACTGCCTGATCGATCAAAACGCAGCTGAAACATTGAATTTTTGCACAAATATTCCTTAGTGACGTAGGTGAGCACTAAGAAGCACGGGGTTGAATTTTTGAAAATACAACCCCTTAGGGGACGGAAAGGGGTTCCAAAGTTTGTATGGAACAACGTGTTTTCGTTCTGATCATCATCATCATTATTACTTAAATTATTTAATAAATTAATTATTTTATAATATGTGCTTTTAGTCTAGGTATATGTAATTTTATTGGATTATTTATTACGCTTAAGTCAGTACCTAGTCGTTTAATTATTAATAAGAACTGTATACTACAACTCTAGATTATAATATATGTGATGTTATAATTTGAAATAAAAAAATATGGAAGTATAAATTTTGTTTGTCATTTAAGAACTCAATAGATACACTATACTCCAAATAAGATCTCCTAATCCCAAACTAAGCAGTGCTTGTACTATGTGAACCAGATAACTCATATACGTACTACATATAGGTGACTACTACTTTCCTTTCGTAAATACATACTTATATGAATAATTACACCCAGACTCAGGTCAAACAGACATGTTAATACACACAAATATCTGTCCTGGGTGGCAATCGAACCCACGACATGTGGCGTGACAAACTAATATCAATTCTAATTATTTATCTGCTATATAACCGCTCCCGCTTTTATCTTTCTCTCCTTCCTGTTTACTTTATCTCTAAGTAGGTACTTTAAATATCTATTTGATGTTTTTTTTATTTGTTTGTATAGCCTAGTAATTACCAGATAGCCTAATGCTTAGACCCTTGAACTGCAAAGTGAGTCATCTCGAGTTGAAACGCCCGCCATATGGTATCTACTCCCTGTGTCGTGGGGTGCATTACCAACATATAATAGACGGATACAAATTACATCCAGACTCAGAACAACTATTTATGGGTCAAACAAATATTAGTCCGGCGCGGGACTCGAACCCGAGACACGAAGCGGCGAGGCAACTGTTTTAGCCGCTGCGCCACGCGTGCAGTCACTGTTAGAGGCTCTCATTTTCCCGTGGCTTAATTATAAAATGAGAAGTTTGATCTCGTGGTTAATCAAGAAATGTCTGGCTTAACTTATAATTTCTAAAATTATAAATGCGAAAGTTGTGGGTATGGATTAAATTATTGAGATAAATTCTACATCTCAATAATTTAATAAATTACCATCTATATTTTACTTAGGTCATGTGTAGGGTAACTAGACAATCATGTGTAGGGTAACTACAGCTCCCGGGTTCACAGGTGGTTGGAGTGGGGACTCCGGCCCGCCCTTGTCCTTAAGGAGGTGGGCCTGGAAAGAGGCGATTTGTGGCAGCTGCAAGTCGCCTATAGTAGGGGAGCCCAAGCGGGGATTTCGGGATTTACTAAAGCGGATTAATATACAGGGGGATACCTTGTACCCGGTTAAGTACCTCCACAAAACATGAGGCCCATATATAAGGCCGCCTGTGAAGGATACAGGATCAGATTAGTAAAAAAAATGACCATCAGAAATTCTCGAGCGCGTCAGATTAAGGTAGCGTGAGTTAATTACATCCTAAAAAGTGTATATTCCACTAATCTGACAATTTGAGAGTGACGTAAAAAAGGGGAGGGCAACAAAGTTGTAAAAAAAACGTCATCTCGACATTCTCGAGCGTAGCTAATTTTTTTTATTTTGAAGGAAATAATTCAAGAATAATGAAAAATATATAATCTGACGATTTCCATAAGCCGAAATAACAAAAATTCGTCGATAAAGTTAAATGCGTGCAGCTGCGTGATGCCTACATTTCCTTCTCCGCGTTTCTCACTCTTTCATGTATTACTCTCTCAATTCGTCCCCACTCTGGTTTCTGCTGCCATGACGCCATCACAGCTGATCATAAAGACTCGTTCGTGGCATACTGTTTACAACGTGTTTCCAACGTTTTGGCTTTATTTGCTATTTTAATATTATTTGTGTGAATTAAAGTTTATAAATATTTAATATGAGTGATGTTAATTTGAAATGTGTATTTTGTGGTGAAAGTACCTTACAAAAAACAATTAAATTTACCGTAGAAACATTAAAAAATTTTTTGGAATAACTTTTAACCGGCCTTATCGATTAACTTGAAAACTAATCCGCCTTGGAGATTGAAAAACCACGTCGATCGCCACCAAACAGGTCAAAATCGGTTGATTTGTTCGAGAGATATCGTGAACGAAAGAAACCCAAAAAAGTATTTTTTCGGGATAACTCCGAAATTTTTGGTTCGGTCAATCAAAACCTGAAAATAACTTATGAGGATGATAAAACTGCGTCGAATGCTGCCAATCGCGTGAAAATTGGTTGATCCATTCCATTCCAAGTTATTGCGGTTTGAAAATTCCAAAAATATTGTTCTATGAAACTTCTATCAGACTTTCGAGCTGGGAGAGCTCAAATGCATAGAAATATTATTTTTTTGAACTCAGCGAGCTCAAAATATCACATAAATTATATTTTGAGCTCAAAAATGTCATAAGTACAATTTTAAGCGTCCAGAAATGGAATTAGCGGGAAGTTGCAGGGATGGACTTTAAGGTGAACCGTTTTTCTAATTTTTTTTTGTCAGATCTGGCGAATCCCTCTAGATAATCGTCAGATTATGAGACAGTACGTTTAGAACATAAAGATGAACCATATATATGACGCGCTTGAGTATTTCAAAATGGCGAATTTTTTTTTTGCACATTATGAAAATGGCCGCGAGTTTGCGTCCCATCGAAATCGTCAGATTAGTGAATGAGAGCTTTTTTTTGGTGCACTTAACACTCCCTTAGAAAATCTGACGCGCTCGATTAAAGCGAGTTTGCGTCCCATCGAAATCGTCAGATAAGTGAATGAGAGCTTTTTTTTGGTGCACTTAACACTCCCTTAGAAAATCAGACGCGCTCGATTTTTTTTTTTTTCATTTTCATCCCTTACATACAACCACCCGCATCATGCAAACGATCAGATTAACATACGTACATTATTAAAAATACGTAGGGCATTGATGCTATCAATATCTGACGCGCTCGAGGATGTCCATGCAACAGTTTTTTTTACATATTTAAAAATCTATAGCCGCTTCCCCCACCGATGTAAAGGTATATATCATATAACATTTTTTTCTTCTTATCATCTAAGCTTTGCAACCCAATAGGTCTCTACGACGCTCGAGTAAATCACCATTTAGCATCGTCGGCTCCCCTACTACTACGCATAAAATGGGCAACGGGTACTTCACGCCCCGGGAAGAGTCTATTTTTAGACGCATAGGTGCAACGGTGTTGGTTCCGGATGGCAATCGTTTCGAGTTCCCGGAGCCATCACTATAAGCATCTAGATGCTAGCCTGCCGTGGTGCTTTTAGTGGGTAACCCTGTGGACTCCCACATACCCCGTCGTCTCCCCAAACGGCGGGGATATATAAAAGGTTTGCACCACGAAAAAAAATAGGGTAACTACCGCTAAAGCTAAAAATATGTTCTTAATATTTTTATTTATTTCAGGTAAAACAATGCAGTTATGGGATTTGCCAGAAGATATTTTAATTTTAATACTGGGATATTTGGATCTGCGGACATTACACAGCTTGTATGAAACTTGCAGTGAACTTAGGTCTACTGTTTGTATGGAAAGCATTGTTAAGCAATGCAACATATCCAGGAGTGTAATGGCTACTGTTAATACATTAAAACTAGATTTTTTCAAAGACATAGCAAATCATTTGCAACTGCTCAATATGTCTGCTGTTCCAGATTTAACTGCTTCAGAATTCATACCATCATTGAAGACGTTAAAAAGTTTGAGAACCTTAGATGTGTCTTATACTAATATCAATATTCTAGATCTTATTGAAGTACCGGACATTTGTCCTACTTTGAAGGATTTAACCATAAATTTTGATTTTGGATATCAGAGAGTTCAAGCATTATCATCTGATACTATACTGCAATGCCAAACTTTATTTCAACAGTTTGAAAATATTCATTTTATTGGATCAGAAAGGGATATGCTTAAATCGAAATTACCAATGTACTTGTTGCGAAATACCACCTTGAACAGGTTGACGTATAGTTTACCAGATTTCTTTCTGCATGCAAATGTTCAAATTGATTTCGTGGAGAATGATGACATGAGGCTTCCGCAAATAGATAATTTCTTCATCTATTTAATAAATTACTATGGCAAAGAGCATAGCTTTAGTAATATGACGTGTTTTCCTGTTGTACTATCATTATTGAATTTCACACGGTATGAAATTATACTAATACTTAAAGATCAATTTGCTATTCGTAGAGTGTATGCATCAGAAGTGTTTATTAACTTTCTCAATGAAGAAATCAATGTGAAAGCACAATGTATAACAACATGCAAAGAATTCTCAAATAATACAGCTATTATGATGTGGGATAAAGCTGCAACTAATTTCAATAAAACCTTTTTTAATGAATTAGTGAGCCGTATAAGGCAATATGTGCCTTACAACTTGCGTTTGCCGAATATATAAGATATACCAAAACATTACAACTCTTTCCACTCATCGGTGGCAGATGTTGAACTGCCAAACTTAGTGTTGGACTATGACGAGATATTTAAAGAGAAGCAGGAGTTGAAGTTAAGTCTAGTACTGGATACTTTTAAAACGAAGTCGATTGCAATGTCAGCTAACAGTGATTATTTGAGGAAGTTAACATATTTGAGTTTATCGGGCCTGCATTATAGAGATACCCACTATAATCCTGAGTTTTTCAATATACTGTTTAGTTGTTGTGTCAATCTTATTACTTTGAATATAGAACATGATCGTGATGAAACCGTTTGTGCATCATATATTTCTAATACATTGACATTGAGTAATTCAATAAAAAATATAAGAATAGCTGACATAAAGATTGATTTTGAAGGTTTATTTTCTGCGTTTAGCCAATGTAAGAGTTTGGAAAACATCCATATTGTTGATCAGCAGTACTACAATTATAAACCAAACAATTTAGCTGAGCCTAGCATAGTAATAAAACAATTGCCTCACTTATATAGTGTTTACGTAGTAGCTCCAATGACAGAAGAAGTTCAAAAAAAGAGGTTACAGATGTTCAATGATGCTAAAACAATATATGTAAAGAATAACGTTAGTGTTGTTTTGGAAAGAAATAAGGGTCAACCATTAGACTATTGTCCATTTATGGACGTGTTCAGACTGTGTCCGTTGAAATCTATTTAAATTACTTGTTGCTATTTGGTGTCTATTACGTTATCGAACTAACAAAAGAATCCATTGTGTGTAGCAGCGTATTTTTTTTCTTTCACTCCCATTATGGAGCAATAGCTCGCACGTTCAGTGCATCCGCCAGTTTAAAGTGTTAAGCAGCGCATTTTTTTTTATTTAATAATTCTTGTACACACAAAATATATAATAAATAGACAAAAATACGAAGAGATGAATAGTACAAAGGTGCTGCTTATTTCGCAAGAAATTTCTTCCAGCAGACCCGCGACAGGAAAAATTTTAAAGAGCTAAAATAATGTGTGTAGGTCTATAATACACTTACATACTAATAATTTCATATATATTTAAATACATATAAATATTATATCCAATTTAGACTTAACAATAAACTAAATACTAATAATACATTTTATGAGGATGAAATTGAAATATAGTGATTATTCACTAGTCTTTTGAAAGTGTGAATAGTTTTACAGTTTTGTATATTTTTCGGAAGAGAGTTCAACAGTCTTACTGCATGGACAGTAAAGGAATAAGAATAAAAATATGTTTTATGGATTGGAAGTTTTAGGACGGATTTCAGATGACATCTACACAGAGCATCATTTGGATATTTAAAAGAAAACCGCTCTCGCAGGTAGGATGGGGACAGAGGATTATGCAGGATATTGAAAAGGAGGCACAATATGCGAGTGTTCCTACGAAATCGAACAGGAAGCCACTTGAGGTCTTTACGGAACTTGGAAACATGGTCGAACTTTTTCAGTCCATATACAAACCGAATGCATAGATTTTTTTTTATTCTTTGCATACATACATGATACAGATTTTATTTTTTAAAATTTTGACTTGATGGATGATAATAAAAAGACAATCTATCTATTTGTTTTTCAATATTATTAAGCGCAAATCATCATTTATTTTTAATTCACTTAAAATCACGTTTTACTAAATAGACTAGAATTTATTACTTGTAGTATAATGACTTTTACATTCATTTATCTAACTTTACTACTAACACTGTATAAGTATAGTCAAATATATATATAAAAGCAGAAACTGACTGCCTCATCGATCAAAACACAGCTGAAACATTGCATTTTGCACAAATAGTCCTAAGTGACGTAGGTGCACTAAGAAGAAAAGGGTTGAATTTTTAAAAATACAACCCCTTTGGGTATGGAAAGGGGTTCCAAAGTTTGTATGGAACAACGTGTTTTCTCGGTCTTATCAACTTCAAACGGGCATTTATAATTATTCTTTAAAGGATTTAATTAATTTATAAATGTACTTTTAGCTTATATATAATTTTATTGGATTAACTATTACGCTTAAGTCAGTACCTAGTCGTTTAATTATTAATAAGAACTGTATACTAAAACGCTAGATTATATATGTGATGTTATAAATTGAAATAAAGAATTAAGTATGTAAGTATATATTTTGTTTGTCATTTTAGAACTCAATAAATACACTATACTCCAAATAAGCTAATTATGTTGTCAATAATCCGAA
Source organism: Pseudoips prasinana (assembly GCA_951640165.1). Lineage (NCBI taxonomy): Eukaryota > Metazoa > Arthropoda > Insecta > Lepidoptera > Nolidae > Pseudoips > Pseudoips prasinana. Next base: position 3,840,662 of record OX621264.1, read on the forward strand.
TGATATCTTTCCTAAAAGTCCGATCGAAGTCGGCATTAACAAGGGAAGTTAAAATGTTAGTCTCATTTAATAAAAAAAGAAATATCCTGGGACATTTTTTTTTTTAAAGACAGGTCCCGCAGTAGGAAATTTTATCTCTGTGTCGCGGGGTACTTTACAAACATATAATAGACGGACACAAATTACACCCAGACTCAGAACAACTATTTATGGTATATATACAGGTCACACAAATAGTTGTCCAGCGCGGGACTCGAACCCGCGACACGAAGCGGCGAGGAGACAGTCTTAGCCGCTGCGCTACACGTGCAGTCAATCGCACACGTCCATCTGATCCCATACTAAGCAGAGCTTGTACTACGTAAACCAGATAACTGATATACTACATATAGGTATCTACTGCTTTTGTTTTGTAAATACATACTTTTATAGATAATTACACCCAGGCTCGGGCTAAGCAGACATGTTCATGCACACAAAATATCTGTCTTGGGTGGGAATCGAACCCACGATCTGGGGCGTGAAAGGTACCTACCACTCCGACCGGCCAGTCAATTATAAATACTATCGATTTTAATTATTTATCTGCTAAGTAACCGCTGCCGCCTTTATTTTTCTCTCCTTCCTGTTTTCTTTATCTTTAGTTACTTTTAATACTTGATGTGTTTGATTTTTTGACGGTCACCGTAGCCTTGTTGGTAGTGCTCCTGCCTACGAAGCTGGTGGTCTTGGGTTCGAATACCGGTAAGTGCAAATATTTGTATGATTAACACGAACATTTGTTTCTGAGTCATGGATGTTTTGTATTTAAGTATTTATCTATCTGTATAAGTATGTATATCGTCTCCTGGTACCCATAGTACAAGCTTTGTTTAGTTTGGGGGTAGGATGATCTGTGTGACATTGTCCCTAGATATTATTATTATTTATTTGATTATACAGCCTAGTAATTACCTGATAGCCTAATGCTGTCACCCGCGAACTGCAAAGTCAGTCGTCTCGAGATCAAAAGCAAACCATTGACTTTTTGAATTCAAGTGTATATAAGAAATAAATTATCTCGCACTTAGAACTGTGAAGGAAATTTCATATCGTGAGAAACGCACGCCGGAAAATTCTCCGACTAAACCAGTGTAGGGAACTGTGACCTATTCGCTCTCATTGCGACAAGAGACCCTTGCCGTATAGTGTGACAGTAATGGACTGAATTATCCTATTAAAATTATAAGGGTGCTCATTAAACAGACATCTTTTTAATAGCATTATTCGCCCCTTAAAATTTACATTGCCATCTAAATGACTTAAGTCAGCTACAATTAACCACCGTCTGAATGATACTTTGAATGATAACTAGTGAGTTATCTTCTATGCAAGCCACTCTAAATACAACTCAGCATGGTGGTTATTTCACTTAAAATCATTTGAGATATGTTATCTTAAATGTTTTTGTATTTATTAGGTATTAGCTGTGCCCCGCTCATAGGCTATGCTAGGATCAGCTAAATTGTTTGGTTTATAATTGTAGTACTGCTGATCAACAATATGGATGTTTTCCAAACTCTTACATTGGCTAAACGCAGAAAATAAACCTTCAAAATCAATCTTTATGTCAGCTATTCTTATATTTTTTATTGAATTACTCAATGTCAATGTATTAGAAATATATGATGCACAAACGGTTTCATCACGATCATGTTCTATATTCAAAGTAATAAGATTGACACAACAACTAAACAGTATATTGAAAAACTCAGGATTATAGTGGGTATCTCTATAATGCAGGCCCGATAAACTCAAATATGTTAACTTCCTCAAATAATCACTGTTAGCTGACATTGCAATCGACTTCGTTTTAAAAGTATCCAGTACTAGACTTAACTTCAACTCCTGCTTCTCTTTAAATATCTCGTCATAGTCCAACACTAAGTTTGGCAGTTCAACATCTGCCACCGATGAGTGGAAAGAGTTGTAATGTTTTGGTATATCCTTTATATTCGGCAAACGCAAGTTGTAAGGCACATATTGCCTTATACGGCTCACTAATTCATTAAAAAAGGTTTTATTGAAATTTGTTGCAGCTTTATCCCACATCATAATAGCTGTATTATTTGAGAATTCTTTGCATGTTGTTATACATTGTGCTTTCACATTGAATTCTTCATTGAGAAAGTTAATAAACATTTCTGATGCATACACTCTACGAATAGCAAATCGATCTTTAAGTATTAATATAATTTCATACCGTGTGAAATCCAATAATGATAATACAACAGGAAAATACTCCATATTACTAAAGCTATTCTCTCTGCCATTGTAATTTATTAAATAGATGAAGAAATTATCTATTTGCGGAAGCCTCATCTCATCATTCTCCACGAAATCAATCTGAACATTTGCACACAGAAAGAAATCTGGTAAACTGTACGTCAACCTGTTCAAGGTGACATTTTGCAACAAGTACATTGGTAATTTCGATTCAAGCATATCCCTTTGTGATCCAATAAAATGAATATTTTCAAACTGTTGAAATAAAGCTTGGCACTGCAGTATAGTATCAGATGACAATGCTTGAACGCTCTGATATCCAAAATTGAAATTTATGGTTGAATCCTTTAAAGTAGGACAAATCTCAGGTACTTTAATAAGATCTAGAATATTGATATTAGTATAAGACACATCTAAGGTTTTAAAACATTTTAACGTCTTCAATGATGGTATAAATTCTGAACCAGTTAAATCTGGAACAGCAGACACATTGAGCAGTTGCAAATGATTTGCTATATCTTTGAAAAAATCTAGTTTTAATGTATTAACAGTAGCCATTACACTCCTGGATATGTTGCATTGCTTAACAATGCTTTCCATACAAACAGTAGACCTAAGTTCACTGCAAGTTTCATACAAGCTGTGTAATGTCCGCAGATCCAAATATCCCAGTATTCAAATTAAAATATCTTCTGGCAAATCCCATAACTGCATTGTTTTACCTGAAATAAATAAAAATATTAAGAACATATGCTTTCGCTGTAGTTGCCCTACTTTTTTTTTTCGTGGTGGCAACCTTTTATAGGTCCCCGCCGTTTGGGGAGACGACGGGGTATGTGGGAGTCTACAGGGTTACCCACTAAAACCACCACGACAGCCTAGCCTCTAGATGCTTATAGTGATGGCTACGGGAACACGAAACGATTGCCATCCGGAACCACCACCGTTGCACCTATGCGTCTAAAAATAGACTCTTCCCGGGGCTTGAACCACCCGTTGCCCATTTTATGCGTAGGCGACTTGCAGCTGCCACAAATCGCCTCTTTCCAGGCCCACCTCCTTAAGGACAAGGGCGGGCCGGAGTCCCCACTCCAACCACCTGTGAACCCGGGAGCTGTAGTTACCCTACACATGATTGTCTAGTTACCCTACACATGACCTAAGTAAAATATAGATGGTAATTTATTAAATTAATGAGATGTAGAATTTATCTCAATAATTTAACAATAATTTAATCCATATCTATATACATCCATATCCACAACTTTCGCATTTATAATTAGAGAAATTAGGGGAAATGCGTATGAATGAATGAATGAATGAATGAAATGTTTATTTGCTAAAATATAGGTACAGGGTTGTTAGGTACATTATAAACTTATCCAACTATATTTGACATAGATATGTCGTGCAAAATTTTAAAGAATATCAACTACAATATAAATAATTCCCTAGATATTGTTATTAAATAATTTAAAACAAATAAAATGTCAAACACAAAAAGACGATACAAAATAATAAAATAAAAACATTATAAGAGTATTAGACAAAAACATTACATTAAAAATTAACAGATCACAAGCATGTCAAATTTTAAAACTTATATTTAAGAAATTCATCCGTCGAATAAAAACATCTGTCACTCAACCAATTGTACAGGGTACTATTAAATTCCATGTTGCTTTCTTACGCTTTCCGGAAGTTTATTATATATTATTATGGCCATATTGTAACAATTTTTATCACTAAGCCTAAGTCTATTTCTTGGTGGGACTAGTGGTTTTTGCACAATTTTTCTTTTGAATTGAGCAGTTTTATCTATTTCAAAAATGGTAATATTTTTCCTCACAAATTTGCACATTTCAAAATACAAACATATCTCGTTGTAGTTACTGGACTTCGACATAGCTGCTTTAACACTTTTAATTCTTGGTTCATATTATTCATTTGCAATTTTAAATCTGTGTTTTCTATGATTATGTTTTCCATTTCATTTTGAGTACTTTCTAAATTACTTTTTAGTAGTACGATTTCAGACTTTAATTCTGCTATATATGTTGAATACATATTTGTCGAGAGATCGAGGCTTCTTCCGAATAAATCGTCACAGTCGGACATTTGGCTTAAAGTGCTTGTATTTAGGCATTCTGTGGATTTGGACATACTAGGTATAATTTGACGTCTTCTCAATGTTATATTATTATCTGTTTGTTCCATTTCAGACGGCTTGAATGTCTGGGATATGGTAGATTTTGTACGAGTAGAACCCTCTGTTTTGTCGATGCGCCAAATATGATAATGCACTAAATGTGATCGGATTTTATGATTATTCTATCTTCAATTTCTAGTTGTTATTTCTTATATTATTTTGTCTTAGTTTTAAGACAAAATCAAGTCAATTTATTAGATATTGATACAATTATAAATCTCAAAAAGCAACCTGCCTTCGGTCGGATTTGAACTAGCAACCTCGGCGAACTAAGTCTGACGTTGTTCCTTCTGGGCCAACTTGTTATTAAGAACTTCGTTGAAATTTTCTATTGCAATTGACTACTATAATAAGTTGCATCGTTTGCTATAACGCCAGTCATTATCTAAGTCCAAAGGTCATTTTTTGAACAAAGCGAATATAGAATATATTTGAGTGGCTTTTTAAGATAATTTTAAAGATTTACTCACTTTTATATAGTGTATTCCTTTATTTTTGTATATATTCCTTTTTTGATGCGTATATGCCGCTTTTTTGTGTCTTTTTTATTGAAATAGTAGCACTGTACTCGTAAATATTTTAATGTCTTTTGAAGTCTTGTTTATTTATAAATATTTGTTATTTCTTCTCACAAACATTAATTCGTATGAGTTGTAGCACTTTTACCGATATTATTATAAAAAATACTTGTAATATACCGATTTAACTATTTTAAAACAATTTTTATACGGAGCCTAATGTTAACCGTGGCAAGCAGCGCCTACCCTCCTCTAATCGTACAAAATGACATACGGTTTTATATTTGGGTCATAACTCTTTAATGGTAATTCACTTTACAATCATATTTCACAGTAAAAATCTTTGGTTATTTATCTATTAAATCGAATCAACATTTATGAGAAAAACATATTAAAAAATACATTAAAATGAGTATAACTCCGATCAGCAATAACCCATTTTGTCCATATGCTATGGGCAAAATGACATATTACATAAGGACAAAATGACATACATCTAAAAGCTATGAAATTTCTGACTAAAGTCGCAATTAAAACACTTAGTTCTCACTTAGTTCACAAGAAGCGGGGGGCCAACGCAAACAACTTGAGCACCGCAAACAGTGTATTCCAGGCTTAGATCTGGAAAATATTGCTCATTGCTATATATGTATGGACAGTCTTCTTCATCATCTTGAAAGTTATCTGCATAATTTTCTTCTTCAAATAATGTTTTTGTAACGTTTCATTTTCTCTACTCTGTAGAAGCTTTGGGCTCATTTTTGGATTTAATTACGACTAAAGACTCGAAAAAGTAAAGAGGTTTGTGGAATCATTGATTTACGTTTGCCTGGGGAAGTTACTTCAATTGGGACAGCAAGAAAAGAGGACGAAGAATGTTCTTTAGCAGATGGATTAATTTGATTTGAAACAGTTATTGATTTAAATCGATCTTGATTTATATTCATACCTATGTCATTTTGTCCGTTACCTATGTATGTCGTTTTGTCCATATAACGATATAATGAAACAAAATTCCAAAGTAAATAGAAAGAAAATATTTTTAATGGAAAAAGTTATTTGAGTACAGCGACATAGTCATGAGGGTTGAAATAAATGCTACACAAGTAGGCAACCTAGTTAAATACATCGCACTTACAAAAAACATGTCGCACAAAAAACTCTTAACGTGCTAAATCTCGTAGTTGGCCGTGACACACGGGCGAATGAGAGTGGCGCATTCACGTTCTGACAGGTTAGTAGAAATAGTTCGGACCACGTGACGTGGTTGTTCGCTCTTGACCTCGCCGAATTTGAATTATAATGCCTGTGTCATTTTGTACGTATATGTCATTATGTACGTATTTCCCCTATAAGTTAAGCCAGACATTACTTGATTGTCCACGTGATCAAACTTCTCATTTTATAATTAAGCTACGGGAAAATGAGATAGCCTCTAATAAAGTGACTGCACGTGTGGCGCAGCGGCTAAGGGCCGGGACACATAAACACGATACGACGTCGTCTCGTACCACGATGCGGTGTCGTTTCACGATGCGACGTCGCGTCGTCGTCGAATCTACGACGAGCATCGTAAAAAACTACGTCGCGACATCGTAACATACACGGCACGACGCCGTCGATACAATGCAGGGTGAATTGTCGCAGTTAATTTTGAGAAATGGACCGCACTAGACGTGTCCTGCTCCTGCTGTTGTTAAGAAGACGGATAAAGAAAAGACAGAAACTCAGAAGATACTGGATCCACCCATTTCTTTTAATTATGAATAACGGGAGCCACTTCATAAAGAAGTACAATGCCTTAAAAATAGATAACAACAAGTTTTTTAGTTTCTTTAGAATGAGTGTATCAAGTTTCGAAGAGTTACTTGTTCGGATAACGCCACATATAGCAGGATAATATGGCAGAGGCAGACCACCTCTTGAACCTCTCGAGATGCTGGGATTAACTGTAAGGTAAAAGAAACAACTTTTTCGTATCATTTTTTTTATTTCACAAATCAACGACACTAGTAACAACAATTTTTGAAAATTGAGTTGCGAACAGAATATGCTTCATTTTAAATTTAGCCTTTGGTTTCGTTATACCGATTATCACTACGAGCTTTGAAGGAGTCACCGTATAGGTCCCCATAAATTATTATTAATTAATCATTTTTTATAAAGAAAACAATAAAATATAGAATTATTAACTTTTTTTTTAAATGAACATTACACCTTTGGATTCCTTTTTTAAGAAAAGTCGTATAGTGATAGGGGTGACGCTGGTTCACGTGATGTACTCGAATGATCATCAAATTCGCTCTCCTCGCTTCGGCCATGCGTGGCAGCTGGTGGTGGTGTTGCTTCTTGGGTAGACTGTGACGAACTACCGGTTTTTTAGCAAATAAACATTTTATTCATTCATTCATTCATTCATACGCATTTCCCCTAATTTCTCTAATTATAAATGCGAAAGTTGTGGATATGGATGTATATAGATATGGATTAAATTATTGTTAAATTATTGAGATAAATTCTACATCTCATTAATTTAATAAATTACCATCTATATTTTACTTAGGTCATGTGTAGGGTAACTAGACAATCATGTGTAGGGTAACTACAGCTCCCGGGTTCACAGGTGGTTGGAGTGGGGACTCCGGCCCGCCCTTGTCCTTAAGGAGGTGGGCCTGGAAAGAGGCGATTTGTGGCAGCTGCAAGTCGCCTACGCATAAAATGGGCAACGGGTGGTTCAAGCCCCGGGAAGAGTCTATTTTTAGACGCATAGGTGCAACGGTGGTGGTTCCGGATGGCAATCGTTTCGTGTTCCCGTAGCCATCACTATAAGCATCTAGAGGCTAGGCTGTCGTGGTGGTTTTAGTGGGTAACCCTGTAGACTCCCACATACCCCGTCGTCTCCCCAAACGGCGGGGACCTATAAAAGGTTGCCACCACGAAAAAAAAAGTAGGGCAACTACAGCGAAAGCATATGTTCTTAATATTTTTATTTATTTCAGGTAAAACAATGCAGTTATGGGATTTGCCAGAAGATATTTTAATTTGAATACTGGGATATTTGGATCTGCGGACATTACACAGCTTGTATGAAACTTGCAGTGAACTTAGGTCTACTGTTTGTATGGAAAGCATTGTTAAGCAATGCAACATATCCAGGAGTGTAATGGCTACTGTTAATACATTAAAACTAGATTTTTTCAAAGATATAGCAAATCATTTGCAACTGCTCAATGTGTCTGCTGTTCCAGATTTAACTGGTTCAGAATTTATACCATCATTGAAGACGTTAAAATGTTTTAAAACCTTAGATGTGTTATACTAATATCAATATTCTAGATCTTATTAAAGTACCTGAGATTTGTCCTACTTTAAAGGATTCAACCATAAATTTCAATTTTGGATATCAGAGCGTTCAAGCATTGTCATCTGATACTATACTGCAGTGCCAAGCTTTATTTCAACAGTTTGAAAATATTCATTTTATTGGATCACAAAGGGATATGCTTGAATCGAAATTACCAATGTACTTGTTGCAAAATGTCACCTTGAACAGGTTGACGTACAGTTTACCAGATTTCTTTCTGTGTGCAAATGTTCAGATTGATTTCGTGGAGAATGATGAGATGAGGCTTCCGCAAATAGATAATTTCTTCATCTATTTAATAAATTACAATGGCAGAGAGAATAGCTTTAGTAATATGGAGTATTTTCCTGTTGTATTATCATTATTGGATTTCACACGGTATGAAATTATATTAATACTTAAAGATCGATTTGCTATTCGTAGAGTGTATGCATCAGAAATGTTTATTAACTTTCTCAATGAAGAATTCAATGTGAAAGCACAATGTATAACAACATGCAAAGAATTCTCAAATAATACAGCTATTATGATGTGGGATAAAGCTGCAACAAATTTCAATAAAACCTTTTTTAATGAATTAGTGAGCCGTATAAGGCAATATGTGCCTTACAACTTGCGTTTGCCGAATATAAAGGATATACCAAAACATTACAACTCTTTCCACTCATCGGTGGCAGATGTTGAACTGCCAAACTTAGTGTTGGACTATGACGAGATATTTAAAGAGAAGCAGGAGTTGAAGTTAAGTCTAGTACTGGATACTTTTAAAACGAAGTCGATTGCAATGTCAGCTAACAGTGATTATTTGAGGAAGTTAACATATTTGAGTTTATCGGGCCTGCATTATAGAGATACCCACTATAATCCTGAGTTTTTCAATATACTGTTTAGTTGTTGTGTCAATCTTATTACTTTGAATATAGAACATGATCGTGATGAAACCGTTTGTGCATCATATATTTCTATATGTACATAGATATATTTTTCCATTAAAAATATTTTCTTTCTATTTACTTTGGAATTTTGTTTCATTATATCGTTATATGGACAAAACGACATACATAGGTAACGGACAAAATGACATAGGTATGAATATAAATCAAGATCGATTTAAATCAATAACTGTTTCAAATCAAATTAATCCATCTGCTAAAGAACATTCTTCGTCCTCTTTTCTTGCTGTCCCAATTGAAGTAACTTCCCCAGGCAAACGTAAATCAATGATTCCACAAACCTCTTTACTTTTTCGAGTCTTTAGTCGTAATTAAATCCAAAAATGAGCCCAAAGCTTCTACAGAGTAGAGAAAATGAAACGTTACAAAAACATTATTTGAAGAAGAAAATTATGCAGATAACTTTCAAGATGATGAAGAAGACTGTCCATACATATATAGCAATGAGCAATATTTTCCAGATCTAAGCCTGGAATACACTGTTTGCGGTGCTCAAGTTGTTTGCGTTGGCCCCCCGCTTCTTGTGAACTAAGTGAGAACTAAGTGTTTTAATTGCGACTTTAGTCAGAAATTTCATAGCTTTTAGATGTATGTCATTTTGTCCTTATGTAATATGTCATTTTGCCCATAGCATATGGACAAAATGGGTTATTGCTGATCGGAGTTATACTCATTTTAATGTATTTTTTAATATGTTTTTCTCATAAATGTTGATTCGATTTAATAGATAAATAACCAAAGATTTTTACTGTGAAATATGATTGTAAAGTGAATTACCATTAAAGAGTTATGACCCAAATATAAAACCGTATGTCATTTTGTACGATTAGAGGAGGGTAGGCGCTGCTTGCCACGGTTAACATTAGGCTCCGTATAAAAATTGTTTTAAAATAGTTAAATCGGTATATTACAAGTATTTTTTATAATAATATCGGTAAAAGTGCTACAACTCATACGAATTAATGTTTGTGAGAAGAAATAACAAATATTTATAAATAAACAAGACTTCAAAAGACATTAAAATATTTACGAGTACAGTGCTACTATTTCAATAAAAAAGACACAAAAAGGCGGCATATACGCATCAAAAAAGGAATATATACAAAAATAAAGGAATACACTATATAAAAGTGAGTAAATCTTTAGAATTATCTTAAAAAGCCACTCAAATATATTCTATATTCGCTTTGTTCAAAAAATGACCTTTGGACTTAGATAATGACTGGCGTTATAGCAAACGATGCAACTTATTATAGTAGTCAATTGCAATAGAAAATTTCAACGAAGTTCTTAATAACAAGTTGGCCCAGAAGGAACAACGTCAGACTTAGTTCGCCGAGGTTGCTAGTTCAAATCCGACCGAAGGCAGGTTGCTTTTTGAGATTTATAATTGTATCAATATCTAATAAATTGACTTGATTTTGTCTTAAAACTAAGACAAAATAATATAAGAAATAACAACTAGAAATTGAAGATAGAATAATCATAAAATCCGATCACATTTAGTGCATTATCATATTTGGCGCATCGACAAAACAGAGGGTTCTACTCGTACAAAATCTACCATATCCCAGACATTCAAGCCGTCTGAAATGGAACAAACAGATAATAATATAACATTGAGAAGACGTCAAATTATACCTAGTATGTCCAAATCCACAGAATGCCTAAATACAAGCACTTTAAGCCAAATGTCCGACTGTGACGATTTATTCGGAAGAAGCCTCGATCTCTCGACAAATATGTATTCAACATATATAGCAGAATTAAAGTCTGAAATCGTACTACTAAAAAGTAATTTAGAAAGTACTCAAAATGAAATGGAAAACATAATCATAGAAAACACAGATTTAAAATTGCAAATGAATAATATGAACCAAGAATTAAAAGTGTTAAAGCAGCTATGTCGAAGTCCAGTAACTACAACGAGATATGTTTGTATTTTGAAATGTGCAAATTTGTGAGGAAAAATATTACCATTTTTGAAATAGATAAAACTGCTCAATTCAAAAGAAAAATTGTGCAAAAACCACTAGTCCCACCAAGAAATAGACTTAGGCTTAGTGATAAAAATTGTTACAATATGGCCATAATAATATATAATAAACTTCCGGAAAGCGTAAGAAAGCTAAACAACATGGAATTTAATAGTACCCTGTACAATTGGTTGAGTGACAGATGTTTTTATTCGACGGATGAATTTCTTAAATATAAGTTTTAAAATTTGACATGCTTGTGATCTGTTAATTTTTAATGTAATGTTTTTGTCTAATACTCTTATAATGTTTTTATTTTATTATTTTGTATCGTCTTTTTGTGTTTGACATTTTATTTGTTTTAAATTATTTAATAACAATATCTAGGGAATTATTTATATTGTAGTTGATATTCTTTAAAATTTTGCACGACATATCTATGTCAAATATAGTTGGATAAGTTTATAATGTACCTAACAACCCTGTACCTATATTTTAGCAAATAAACATTTCATTCATTCATTCATTCATTCATACGCATTTCCCCTAATTTCTCTAATTATAAATGCGAAAGTTGTGGATATGGATGTATATAGATATGGATTAAATTATTGTTAAATTATTGAGATAAATTCTACATCTCATTAATTTAATAAATTACCATCTATATTTTACTTAGGTCATGTGTAGGGTAACTAGACAATCATGTGTAGGGTAACTACAGCTCCCGGGTTCACAGGTGGTTGGAGTGGGGACTCCGGCCCGCCCTTGTCCTTAAGGAGGTGGGCCTGGAAAGAGGCGATTTGTGGCAGCTGCAAGTCGCCTACGCATAAAATGGGCAACGGGTGGTTCAAGCCCCGGGAAGAGTCTATTTTTAGACGCATAGGTGCAACGGTGGTGGTTCCGGATGGCAATCGTTTCGTGTTCCCGTAGCCATCACTATAAGCATCTAGAGGCTAGGCTGTCGTGGTGGTTTTAGTGGGTAACCCTGTAGACTCCCACATACCCCGTCGTCTCCCCAAACGGCGGGGACCTATAAAAGGTTGCCACCACGAAAAAAAAAAGTAGGGCAACTACAGCGAAAGCATATGTTCTTAATATTTTTATTTATTTCAGGTAAAACAATGCAGTTATGGGATTTGCCAGAAGATATTTTAATTTGAATACTGGGATATTTGGATCTGCGGACATTACACAGCTTGTATGAAACTTGCAGTGAACTTAGGTCTACTGTTTGTATGGAAAGCATTGTTAAGCAATGCAACATATCCAGGAGTGTAATGGCTACTGTTAATACATTAAAACTAGATTTTTTCAAAGATATAGCAAATCATTTGCAACTGCTCAATGTGTCTGCTGTTCCAGATTTAACTGGTTCAGAATTTATACCATCATTGAAGACGTTAAAATGTTTTAAAACCTTAGATGTGTCTTATACTAATATCAATATTCTAGATCTTATTAAAGTACCTGAGATTTGTCCTACTTTAAAGGATTCAACCATACATTTCAATTTTGGATATCAGAGCGTTCAAGCATTGTCATCTGATACTATACTGCAGTGCCAAGCTTTATTTCAACAGTTTGAAAATATTCATTTTATTGGATCACAAAGGGATATGCTTGAATCGAAATTACCAATGTACTTGTTGCAAAATGTCACCTTGAACAGGTTGACGTACAGTTTACCAGATTTCTTTCTGTGTGCAAATGTTCAGATTGATTTCGTGGAGAATGATGAGATGAGGCTTCCGCAAATAGATAATTTCTTCATCTATTTAATAAATTACAATGGCAGAGAGAATAGCTTTAGTAATGTGGAGTATTTTCCTGTTGTATTATCATTATTGGATTTCACACGGTATGAAATTATATTAATACTTAAAGATCGATTTGCTATTCGTAGAGTGTATGCATCAGAAATGTTTATTAACTTTCTCAATGAAGAATTCAATGTGAAAGCACAATGTATAACAACATGCAAAGAATTCTCAAATAATACAGCTATTATGATGTGGGATAAAGCTGCAACAAATTTCAATAAAACCTTTTTTAATGAATTAGTGAGCCGTATAAGGCAATATGTGCCTTACAACTTGCGTTTGCCGAATATAAAGGATATACCAAAACATTACAACTCTTTCCACTCATCGGTGGCAGATGTTGAACTGCCAAACTTAGTGTTGGACTATGACGAGATATTTAAAGAGAAGCAGGAGTTGAAGTTAAGTCTAGTACTGGATACTTTTAAAACGAAGTCGATTGCAATGTCAGCTAACAGTGATTATTTGAGGAAGTTAACATATTTGAGTTTATCGGGCCTGCATTATAGAGATACCCACTATAATCCTGAGTTTTTCAATATACTGTTTAGTTGTTGTGTCAATCTTATTACTTTGAATATAGAACATGATCGTGATGAAACCGTTTGTGCATCATATATTTCTATATGTACATAGATATATTTTTCCATTAAAAATATTTTCTTTCTATTTACTTTGGAATTTTGTTTCATTATATCGTTATATGGACAAAACGACATACATAGGTAACGGACAAAATGACATAGGTATGAATATAAATCAAGATCGATTTAAATCAATAACTGTTTCAAATCAAATTAATCCATCTGCTAAAGAACATTCTTCGTCCTCTTTTCTTGCTGTCCCAATTGAAGTAACTTCCCCAGGCAAACGTAAATCAATGATTCCACAAACCTCTTTACTTTTTCGAGTCTTTAGTCGTAATTAAATCCAAAAATGAGCCCAAAGCTTCTACAGAGTAGAGAAAATGAAACGTTACAAAAACATTATTTGAAGAAGAAAATTATGCAGATAACTTTCAAGATGATGAAGAAGACTGTCCATACATATATAGCAATGATCTATTTTCCAGATCTAAGCCTGGAATACACTGTTTGCGGTGCTCAAGTTGTTTGCGTTGGCCCCCCGCTTCTTGTGAACTAAGTGAGAACTAAGTGTTTTAATTGCGACTTTAGTCAGAAATTTCATAGCTTTTAGATGTATGTCATTTTGTCCTTATGTAATATGTCATTTTGCCCATAGCATATGGACAAAATGGGTTATTGCTGATCGGAGTTATACTCATTTTAATGTATTTTTTAATATGTTTTTCTCATAAATGTTGATTCGATTTAATAGATAAATAACCAAAGATTTTTACTGTGAAATATGATTGTAAAGTGAATTACCATTAAAGAGTTATGACCCAAATATAAAACCGTATGTCATTTTGTACGATTAGAGGAGGGTAGGCGCTGCTTGCCACGGTTAACATTAGGCTCCGTATAAAAATTGTTTTAAAATAGTTAAATCGGTATATTACAAGTATTTTTTATAATAATATCGGTAAAAGTGCTACAACTCATACGAATTAATGTTTGTGAGAAGAAATAACAAATATTTATAAAGAAACAAGACTTCAAAAGACATTAAAATATTTACGAGTACAGTGCTACTATTTCAATAAAAAAGACACAAAAAGGCGGCATATACGCATCAAAAAAGGAATATATACAAAAATAAAGGAATACACTATATAAAAGTGAGTAAATCTTTAGAATTATCTTAAAAAGCCACTCAAATATATTCTATATTCGCTTTGTTCAAAAAATGACCTTTGGACTTAGATAATGACTGGCGTTATAGCAAACGATGCAACTTATTATAGTAGTCAATTGCAATAGAAAATTTCAACGAAGTTCTTAATAACAAGTTGGCCCAGAAGGAACAACGTCAGACTTAGTTCGCCGAGGTTGCTAGTTCAAATCCGACCGAAGGCAGGTTGCTTTTTGAGATTTATAATTGTATCAATATCTAATAAATTGACTTGATTTTGTCTTAAAACTAAGACAAAATAATATAAAAAATAACAACTAGAAATTGAAGATAGAATAATCATAAAATCCGATCACATTTAGTGCATTATCATATTTGGCGCATCGACAAAACAGAGGGTTCTACTCGTACAAAATCTACCATATCCCAGACATTCAAGCCGTCTGAAATGGAACAAACAGATAATAATATAACATTGAGAAGACGTCAAATTATACCTAGTATGTCCAAATCCACAGAATGCCTAAATACAAGCACTTTAAGCCAAATGTACGACTGTGACGATTTATTCGGAAGAAGCCTCGATCTCTCGACAAATATGTATTCAACATATATAGCAGAATTAAAGTCTGAAATCGTACTACTAAAAAGTAATTTAGAAAGTACTCAAAATGAAATGGAAAACATAATCATAGAAAACACAGATTTAAAATTGCAAATGAATAATATGAACCAAGAATTAAAAGTGTTAAAGCAGCTATGTCGAAGTCCAGTAACTACAACGAGATATGTTTGTATTTTGAAATGTGCAAATTTGTGAGGAAAAATATTACCATTTTTGAAATAGATAAAACTGCTCAATTCAAAAGAAAAATTGTGCAAAAACCACTAGTCCCACCAAGAAATAGACTTAGGCTTAGTGATAAAAATTGTTACAATATGGCCATAATAATATATAATAAACTTCCGGAAAGCGTAAGAAAGCTAAACAACATGGAATTTAATAGTACCCTGTACAATTGGTTGAGTGACAGATGTTTTTATTCGACGGATGAATTTCTTAAATATAAGTTTTAAAATTTGACATGCTTGTGATCTGTTAATTTTTAATGTAATGTTTTTGTCTAATACTCTTATAATGTTTTTATTTTATTATTTTGTATCGTCTTTTTGTGTTTGACATTTTATTTGTTTTAAATTATTTAATAACAATATCTAGGGAATTATTTATATTGTAGTTGATATTCTTTAAAATTTTGCACGACATATCTATGTCAAATATAGTTGGATAAGTTTATAATGTACCTAACAACCCTGTACCTATATTTTAGCAAATAAACATTTCATTCATTCATTCATTCATTCATACGCATTTCCCCTAATTTCTCTAATTATAAATGCGAAAGTTGTGGATATGGATGTATATAGATATGGATTAAATTATTGTTAAATTATTGAGATAAATTCTACATCTCATTAATTTAATAAATTACCATCTATATTTTACTTAGGTCATGTGTAGGGTAACTAGACAATCATGTGTAGGGTAACTACAGCTCCCGGGTTCACAGGTGGTTGGAGTGGGGACTCCGGCCCGCCCTTGTCCTTAAGGAGGTGGGCCTGGAAAGAGGCGATTTGTGGCAGCTGCAAGTCGCCTACGCATAAAATGGGCAACGGGTGGTTCAAGCCCCGGGAAGAGTCTATTTTTAGACGCATAGGTGCAACGGTGGTGGTTCCGGATGGCAATCGTTTCGTGTTCCCGTAGCCATCACTATAAGCATCTAGAGGCTAGGCTGTCGTGGTGGTTTTAGTGGGTAACCCTGTAGACTCCCACATACCCCGTCGTCTCCCCAAACGGCGGGGACCTATAAAAGGTTGCCACCACGAAAAAAAAAAGTAGGGCAACTACAGCGAAAGCATATGTTCTTAATATTTTTATTTATTTCAGGTAAAACAATGCAGTTATGGGATTTGCCAGAAGATATTTTAATTTGAATACTGGGATATTTGGATCTGCGGACATTACACAGCTTGTATGAAACTTGCAGTGAACTTAGGTCTACTGTTTGTATGGAAAGCATTGTTAAGCAATGCAACATATCCAGGAGTGTAATGGCTACTGTTAATACATTAAAACTAGATTTTTTCAAAGATATAGCAAATCATTTGCAACTGCTCAATGTGTCTGCTGTTCCAGATTTAACTGGTTCAGAATTTATACCATCATTGAAGACGTTAAAATGTTTTAAAACCTTAGATGTGTTATACTAATATCAATATTCTAGATCTTATTAAAGTACCTGAGATTTGTCCTACTTTAAAGGATTCAACCATAAATTTCAATTTTGGATATCAGAGCGTTCAAGCATTGTCATCTGATACTATACTGCAGTGCCAAGCTTTATTTCAACAGTTTGAAAATATTCATTTTATTGGATCACAAAGGGATATGCTTGAATCGAAATTACCAATGTACTTGTTGCAAAATGTCACCTTGAACAGGTTGACGTACAGTTTACCAGATTTCTTTCTGTGTGCAAATGTTCAGATTGATTTCGTGGAGAATGATGAGATGAGGCTTCCGCAAATAGATAATTTCTTCATCTATTTAATAAATTACAATGGCAGAGAGAATAGCTTTAGTAATATGGAGTATTTTCCTGTTGTATTATCATTATTGGATTTCACACGGTATGAAATTATATTAATACTTAAAGATCGATTTGCTATTCGTAGAGTGTATGCATCAGAAATGTTTATTAACTTTCTCAATGAAGAATTCAATGTGAAAGCACAATGTATAACAACATGCAAAGAATTCTCAAATAATACAGCTATTATGATGTGGGATAAAGCTGCAACAAATTTCAATAAAACCTTTTTTAATGAATTAGTGAGCCGTATAAGGCAATATGTGCCTTACAACTTGCGTTTGCCGAATATAAAGGATATACCAAAACATTACAACTCTTTCCACTCATCGGTGGCAGATGTTGAACTGCCAAACTTAGTGTTGGACTATGACGAGATATTTAAAGAGAAGCAGGAGTTGAAGTTAAGTCTAGTACTGGATACTTTTAAAACGAAGTCGATTGCAATGTCAGCTAACAGTGATTATTTGAGGAAGTTAACATATTTGAGTTTATCGGGCCTGCATTATAGAGATACCCACTATAATCCTGAGTTTTTCAATATACTGTTTAGTTGTTGTGTCAATCTTATTACTTTGAATATAGAACATGATCGTGATGAAACCGTTTGTGCATCATATATTTCTAATACATTGACATTGAGTAATTCAATAAAAAATATAAGAATAGCTGACATAAAGATTGATTTTGAAGGTTTATTTTCTGCGTTTAGCCAATGTAAGAGTTTGGAAAACATCCATATTGTTGATCAGCAGTACTACAATTATAAACCAAACAATTTAGCTGATCCTAGCATGGTAATAAAACAATTGCCTCACCTATATAGTGTTTACGTAGTAGCTCCAATGACAGAAGAAGTTCAAAAAAAGAGGTTACAGATGTTCAATGATGCTAAAACAATATATGGAAAGAATAACGTTAGTGTTGTTTTGGAAAGAAATAAGGGTCAACCATTAGACTATTGTCCATTTATGGACGTGTTCAGACTGTGTCCGTTGAAATCTATTCAAATTACTTGTTGCTATTTGGTGTCTATTACGTTATCGAACTAACAAAAGAATCCATTGTGTGTAGCAGTGTATTTTTTTCTTTCACTCCCATTATGGAGCAATAGCTCGCACGTTCAGTGCATCCGCCAGTTTAAAGTGTTAAGCAGCGCATTTTTTTTTATTTAAAAATTCTTGTACACACAAAACATACAATAAATAGACAAAAATACGAAGAAATGAATACTACAAAGGTGCTGCTTATATCGCAAGAAATTTCTTCCAGCAGACCCGCGACAGCAAAAATTTTTAAGAGCTTAAATAATGTGTGTAGGTCTATAATACACTTACATACTAATAATTGCATATATACTTAAATACATATAAATATTATATCCAATTTAGACTTAACAATAAACTAAATACTAATAATACATTCTATGAGGATGAAATTGAAATATAGTGATTATTCACTAGTCTTTTGAAAGTGTGAATAGTTTTACAGTTTTGTATATTTTTCGGAAGAGAGTTCAACAGTCTGACTGCATGAACAGTAAAGGAATAGGAATAAAAATCTGTTTTATGGATTGGAAGTTTTAGGACGGATTTCAGATGACATCTACACAGAGCATCATTTGGATATTTAAAAGAAAACCGCTCTCGCAGATAGGATGGGGACAGAGGATTATGCAGGATATTGAAAAGGAGGCACAATATGCGAGTGTTCCTACGAAATCGAACAGGAAGCCACTTGAGGTCTTCACGGAACTTGGAAACATGGTCGAACTTTTTTAGTCCATATATAAACCGAATGCATAGATTTATTTTTATTCTTTGCATACATACATGATACAGATTTAATTTTTTAAAATTTTGACTTGACGGATGATGAAAAGACAATCTATCTATTTGTTTTTCAATATTACTAAACGCAAATCATCATTTATTTTTAATTCACTTAAAATCACGTTTTACTAAATAGCCTAGAATTTATTACTTGTAGACTTACTACTAATGACTTTTACATTAATTTATCTAACTTTACTACTAACACTGTATAAGTATAGTCAATATATATATATAAAAGCAGAAACTGACTGCCTGATCGATCAAAACACAGGTGAAACATTGCATTTTTGCACAAATATTCCTTAGTGACGTAGATGAGCACTAAGAAAAAAGGGGTTGAATTTTTAAAAATACAACCCCTTAGGGTATGAAAAGGGGTTCCAAATTTTGTATGGAACAACGTGTTTTCTCGGTCTTATCAACTTCAAACGGGCATTTATAATTATTCTTTAAAGGATTTAGGTATTTCATTAATTTATAAATGTACTTTTAGCTTATATATAATTTTATTGGATTAACTATTTAATTATTAATAAGAACTGTATACTAAAACGCTAGATTATATATGTGATGTTATAAATTGAAATAAAAAAAAATATGGAAGTATACATTTTGTTTGTCATTTAAGAACTCAATAGATACACTATACTCCAAATAAGCTAATTATGTTGTAAAAAAATCCGAATGATCTCTTTCCTTAAAACAACGATCGGCAATAACAAGTCAATTTAAACGTTATTCACATTTATTAAAAAAATATGTATCTTGGGACATTAGTCACACACGTCCATCTGATCCCAAACTAAGCAGCGCTTGTACTATGTAAACCAGATAACTCATTTACGTACTACATATAGGTAACTACTACTTTCCTTTCGTAAATACATACTTATATGAATAATTATTTTATTTTATTTATTTTAAACTTTATGCACAACAATGTACAAAGGCGGACTTAATGCCGAAGGCATTCTCTGCCAGTCAACCTTGGGGTGATGCAGAGATTACATGGTAGGTGCACCAAGAGCTTAAAGAGTAAAACTGAGAGTAAAAATGTAGATACTTCATACAATTACATAAAATACACAATACCTATATTATAATATACTAATATATATCCATATATATAATACATATACCTACATATAAATAAAATAATACTAATGTGATGATTCTGCCAATAACTTTTTGGTTATATGCTCCCGAGTTTTCTTTTTGAAAGAATAACGACTTTTAGCCATTCTGATTTCTGATGGAAGAGCATTCCAGAGGAGAATGGATTGTATAAGAAAAGAAGAGTGGATGAAATCAGAGCGGTGTGAAGGACAGTGAAGGATGCGGTTATGAGAAGAACGCAGATTTTTATTGTGTTTTAAATGAAGGTATTGAAATTGAAAAGTTAGATATGAAGGAGAAGAAACGGAATCTAGTAAAGTGTATAGAGTAGTCAGAGCACGTAAGTTTCTGCGGTGGCGAATTGGTAACCATTTTAATTGCGCGCGGTAAGATGACACATGATCGTATTTTCGTAGATTGAAGATGAACCGAATGCAGTTATTTAGAAGTCGGTCGAGCTTATTGAGGTGATCTGCATTCAGGTCAAAGTAGCACACATCACCATAGTCAATTTTAGGAAGGATTAAGGACTGCACGAGCATTACTTTAGTTTTAGATGGAAGGAAGTTTTTGAGACGATAGAGACTCCGCAGAATGTATGTGACACTCTGGCTGACAGCAGCAATCTGGTTCATCCAGCTAAGAGTCGTATCAATCTGTAACCCAAGATTCTTTACACATTGGCTGAATGGAATGGCGGATTGATCAAACATGATGCGTGGCATTTGATCTAAATTTATTCTGCTCATCAAACGCGAGCTTCCTACAATGATGGCTTGGCATTTGTCAGGGTTGACTGTGAGGCCAAACCTATCAGACCAGCTTTTGATTAAGTGTAAGTCCCTATTGACCTTCCCGATGACTTCAGGCAAACTATCTGTACCCGCCTGAGCATAAAGTTGAAGGTCATCGGCATAAAGATGATACGCACTCTGAAGATCATAAGTTAAAAGGTTTATAAAGACAGAAAATAAAAGAGGAGAAAGAATACAACCAGAAAGAATATAATTACACCCAGACTCAGGTCAAACAGACATGTTAATGCACACAAATATCTGTCCTGGGTGGGAATCGAACCCACGACATGTGGCGTGACAAACTAATATCAATTCTAATTATTTATCTGCTATATAACCGCTCCCGCCTTTATCTTTCTCTCCTTCCTGTTTACTTTATCTCTAGGTACTTTTAATATCTATTTGAGGTTTTTTTATTTGTTTGTATAGCCTAGTAATTACCAGATAGCCTAATGCTTAGACCCTTGAACTGCAGAGTCAGTCGTCTCGAGTTGAAACGCCCGCCATTTGGTATCTGTCGCGGGGTGCATTACCAACATATAATAGACTGACACAAATTACATCCAGACTCAGAACAACTATTTATGGGTCAAACAAATATTAGTCCGGCGCGGGACTCGAACCCGAGACACGAAGCGGCGAGGCGACTGTCTTAGCCGCTGCGCCACGCGTGCAGTCACTGTTAGAGGCTATCTCATTTTCCCGTGGCTTAATTATAAAATGAGAAGTTTGATCTCGTGGTCAATCAAGAAATGTCTGGCTTAACTTATAATTTCTAAAATTATAAATGCGAAAGTTGTGGGTATGGATTAAATTATTGTTAAATTATTGAGATAAATTCTACATCTCAATAATTTAATAAATTACCATCTATATTTTACTTAGGTCATGTGTAGGGTAACTAGACAATTATGTGTAGGGTAACTACAGCTCCCGGGTTCACAGGTGGTTGGAGTGGGGACTCCGAATTAGTGAGCCGTATAAGGCCTTACAACTTGCGTTTGCCGAATATAAAGGGCATACCAAAACATTACAACTCTTTCCACTCATCGGTGGCAGATGTTGAACTGCCAAACTTAGTGTTGGACTATGACGAGATATTTAAAGAGAAGCAGGAGTTGAAGTTAAGTCTAGTACTGGATACTTTTAAAACGAAGTCGATTGCAATGTCAGCTAACAGTGATTATTTGAGGAAGTTAACATATTTGAGTTTATCGGGCCTGCATTATAGAGATACCCACTATAATCCTGAGTTTTTCAATATACTGTTTAGTTGTTGTGTCAATCTTATTACTTTGAATATAGAACATGATCGTGATGAAACCGTTTGTGCATCATATATTTCTAATACATTGACATTGAGTAATTCAATAAAAAATATAAGAATAGCTGACATAAAGATTGATTTTGAAGGTTTATTTTCTGCGTTTAGCCAATGTAAGAGTTTGGAAAACATCCATATTGTTGATCAGCAGTACTACAATTATAAACCAAACAATTTAGCTGATCCTAGCATGGTAATAAAACAATTGCCTCACTTATATAGTGTTTACGTAGTAGCTCCAATGACAGAAGAAGTTCAAAAAAAGAGGTTACAGATGTTCAATGATGCTAAAACAATATATGGAAAGAATAACGTTAGTGTTGTTTTGGAAAGAAATAAGGGTCAACCATTAGACTATTGTCCATTTATGGACGTGTTAAGACTGTGTCCGTTGAAATCTATTTAAATTACTTGTTGCTATTTGGTGTCTATTACGTTATCGAACTAACAAAAGAATCCATTGTGTGTAGCAGTGTATTTTTTTTCTTTCACTCCCATTATGGAGCAATAGCTCGCACGTTCAGTGCATCCGCCAGTTTAAAGTATTAAGCTGCGCTTTTTTTTTTATTTAACAATTTTGTACACACAAAACATACAATAAATAGACAAAAATACGAAGAGATGAATAGTACAAAGGTGCTGCTTATTTCGCAAGAAATTTCTTCCAGCAGACCCGTGACTCTCGTCTTTTGAAAGTATGAATAGTTTTACAGTTTTGTACATTTTTCGGAAGAGAATTCAACAGTCTGACTGATTCCTATTCCTTTACTGATGAACAGTAAAGGAATAGGAATAAAAATCTGTTTTATGGATTGGAAGTTTTAGGACATGACATCTACACAGAGCATCATTTGGATATTTAAAAGAAAACCGCTCTCGCAGGTAGGATGGGGACAGAGGATTATGCAGGATATTGAAAAGGAGGCACAATATGCGAGTGCCGAGAACAGGAAGCCACTTGAGGTCTTTACGGAACTTGGAAACATGGTCGAACTTTTTCAGTCCATATACAAACCGAATGCATAGATTTATTTTTATTCTTTGCATACATACATGATACAGATTTTATTTTTTAAAATTTTGACTTGACGGATGATAATAAAAAGACAATCTATCTATTTGTTTTTCAATATTATTAAACGCAAATCATCATTTATTTTTAATTCACTTAAAATCACGTTTTACTAAATAGACTAGAATTTATTACTTGTAGACTTACTACTAATGACTTTTACGTTCATTTATCTAACTTTACTACTAACACTGTATAAGTGTAGTCAATATATATATAAAAGCAGAAACTGACTGCCTGATCGATCAAAACACAGCTGAAACATTGCTGAAACAACAACTTATCAACTTCAAACGGGCATTTATAATTATTCTTTAAACGATTTAATTAATTCATTAATTTATAAATGTACTTTTAGCTTATATATAATTTTATTGGATTAACTATTACTCTTAAGTCAGTACCTAGTCGTTTAATTAAGAACTGTATACTAAAACGCTAGATTATATATGTGACGTTATAAATTGAAATAAAGAATTATGTAAGTATATATTTTGTTTGTCATTTAAGAACTCAATAAATTCAGTATACTCCAAATAAGCTAATTATGTTGTCAAAAATCCGAATGATCTCTTACCTTAAAACTCCGATCGAAGTCGGCATTAACAAGGGAAGTTAAAACGTTATTCTCATTTAATAAAAAAAAGAAATATCCTGGGACATTATTCACACACGACCATCTGATCCCATACTAAGCAGAACTTTAACTACGATAACAAGATAACTGATATACTACATATAGGTATCTAATGCTTTTGTTTTGTAAATACATACTTTAATAGATAATTACACCCAGACTCGGGCCAAGCAGACATGTTCATGCACACAAAATATCTGTCTTGGGTGGGAATCGAACCCACGATCTGGGGCGTGAAAGGTACCTACCACTCCGACCGGCCCGTCAATTATAAATACTATCGATTTTAATTATTTATCTGCTAAATAACCGCTGCCGCCTTTATTTTTCGCTCCTTCCTGTTTTCTTTATCTTTAGTTACTTTTAATACTTGATGTATTTGATTTTTTGACGGTCACCGTAGCCTAGTTGGTAGTGCTCCTGCCTACGAAGCTGGTGGTCTTAGGTTTGAATCCCGGTAAGTGCAAATATTTGTGTGATTAGCACGAACATTTGTTTCTGAGTCATGGATGTTTTCTATGTATTTATCTATCTGTATAAGTATGTATATCGTCTCCTGGTACCGATAGTACAAGCTTTGTTTAGTTTGGGGCTAGGATGATCTGTGTGACATTGTCCCTAGATATTATTATTATTTATTTGATTATACAGCCTAGTAATTACCTGACAGCCTAATGCTTTCACCCGTGAACTGCAAAGTCAGTCGTCTCGAGATCAAAAGCAAACCATTGACTTTTAGAATTCAAGTGTATATTAGAAATAAATTATCTCGCACTTAGAACTGTGAAGGAAATTTCATATCGTGAGAAACGCACGCCGGAAAATTCTCCGACTAAACCAGCGTAGGGAACTGTGACCTATTCCCTCTCATTGCTACAAGAGACCCTTGCTGTATAGTGTGACAGTAATGGACTGTATTATCCTATTAAATTTATAAGGGTGCTCATTAAACAGACATCTTTTTAATAGCATTATTCGCCCCTTAAAATTTACATTGCCATCTAAATGACTTAAGTCAGCTACAATTAACCACCGTCTGAATGATACTTTGAATGATAACTAGTGAGTTATCTTCTATGCAAGCCACTCTAAATACAACTCAGCATGGTTGTTATTTCACCTAAAATCATTTGAGATATATTATCTAGTGCCAAACATTGAATAAATGTCAAAATACAAAATCAATATTTAGTGTTAATTCCGCTAATTGTCAGTTTAATCATGCTGGGATGCAATTTGCACCGCCCTCCCGCCCGCAAAAATGTGCATATGCAAGAAGGACAATATAAAAAGCAAATTACATGCGCCAGTACGATACCCAACACGTGTTTCGGTCCTCCACGGACCATTCTCAAGGGCTGCTAACTTGTCGAGTGCTCGAAGGAGACTAAAAGCCAACGAGGCGAGCGCTCTTTTATATACTACCAACCGCATGGACAATTATTTCTAACTACCCCCAAATATTCGTAGTAAAGGAGATGAAACTAAATTTGTTTGGTCATTCAACAATGCAAAACTATTACTGCTATGTTTTAATATTTCTAATTGTTCCAACACACATAACCGGAAACTTTTATCACAACTATGTAAAATATTATACGTATTATTGTCGCCCAAGGAATGGCCAGTTTCAATTAAATGTTTGGCGTAATGAGATTTATCAGGATGGCCATTCCTATAAGCAGCTACATGCTCTTTATACCTTATTTCAAAGTTTCGGCCTGTCTGACCTATTATACCGCGTCACAATCATCGCAGACCAACCTATACACGCCGGATTTCTTGCAATTTAAAAAATATTAAATTTAATTTAAAACACAAATTTAAAACATAGCAGTAATAGTTTTGCATTGTTGAATGACCAAACAAATTTAGTTTCATCTCCTTTACTACGAATATTTGGGGGTAGTTAGAAATAATTGTCCATGCGGTTGGTAGTATATAAAAGAGCGCTCGCCTCGTTGGCTTTTAGTCTCCTTCGAGCACTCGACGAGTTAGCAGCCCTTGAGAATGGTCCGTGGAGGACCGAAACACGTGTTGGGTATCGTACTGGCGCATGTAATTTGCTTTTTATATTGTCCTTCTTGCATGTGCACATTTTTGCGGGCGGGAGGGCGGTGCAAATTGCATCCCAGCATGATTAAACTGACAATTAGCGGAATTAACACTAAATATTGATTTTGTATTTTGATTGTTATGGATTTCCGCAAAGTAACGCCTGCTTCCATTACTTATTGAATAAATGTTTTTGTATTTATTAGGTATAAAAAATTGACCTATATGTATTCTACTAGACGCGCAATCCCATATTGAGAATTTTGGCCGCCGCGCGCGCGCCCCTCACCTCGCGCGCCGGACTGGGACAGAAATTTTATTCGAAACAGCGTGTCTAGTTATACATATAAGTCAATGGTATAAAATGACATATTATGTCACCTGAAAAATTCACAAAGCTCCAAAAACATAGGATTTTTGAAAACTTTCCACCATTCTTCACCAACAATAGTGTATCTAGCTAGATGGTCACAGTTCTGACTAACCTAACCCAAATAATTTACTTTTTTTTAGTAAATTGGCGTGTTCTATAGAATATTTAGTTGATGTTGTAAAAAAGTGTGTCGCGGGGTACTTTAAAAACATAATAGACGGACACAAATTACATCCAGACTCAGAACTATTTATGGGTCAAACAAATATTTGTCCGGCGCGGGACTCGAACCCGAGACACGAAGCGGCGAGGCGACTGTCTTAGCCGTCAGTCACTTTATTTGAGGCTATCTCATTTTCCCGTAGCTTAATTATAAAATGAGAACTTGGATCACGTGGACAATCAAGTAATGTCTGGCTTAACTTATAATTTCTCAAATTATAAATGTGAAAGTTGTGGATATGGATGTATAGACGTATGGATTAAATTAGGAGATAAAGAATCTATATCTCAATAATTTAATAAATTACCAGCTATATTTTAGGTCATGTGTAGGGTAACTAGACAATCATGTGTAGGGTAACTACAGCTCCCGGGTTCACAGGTGGTTGGAGTGGGGACTCCGGTTGCCCTTGTCCTTAAGGAGGTGGACCTGGAAAGAGGCGATTTGTGCCAGCTGCAAGTCGCCTACGCATAAAATGTGCAACGGGGGCTTCACGCCCCGGGAAGAGTTTATTTTTAAAACGCATAGGTGCAACGGTGGTGGTTCCGGGTGGCAATCATTTCGAGTTCCCGGAGCCATCACTATAAGCATCTAGAGGCTAGGCTGCCGTGATGGTTTTAGTGGGTAACCCTGTGGACTCCGACATACCCCGTCGTCTCCCCAAACGCCGGGGACCCATAAAAGGTTGCCTCCACGAAAAAAAAATGGAGTAACTACAGCTAAAGCATGTGTTCTTAATATTTTTATTTATTTCAGGTAAAACAATGCAGTTATGGGATTTGCCAGAAGATATTTTAATTTTAATACTGGGATATTTGGATCTGCGGACATTACACAGCTTGTATGAAACTTGCAGTGAACTTAGGTCTACTGTTGGTATGGAAAGCATTGCTAAGCAATGCAACATATCCAGGAGTGTAATGGCTACTGTTAATACATTAAAACTAGATTTTTTCAAAGACATAGCAAATTATTTGCAACAGTTCAATATGTCTGCTGTTCCAGATTTAACTGCTTCAGAATTCATACCATCATTGAAGACGTTAAAAAGTTTGAGAACCTTAGATGTGTCTTATACTAATATCAATATTCTAGATCTTATTGAAGTACCGGACATTTTTCCTACTTTGAAAGATTTAACCATAAATTTCCATTTTGGATATCAGAGAGTTCAAGCATTATCATCTGATACTATACTGCAATGTCAAACTTTATTTCAACAGTTTAAAAATATTCATTTCATTGGATCAGAAAGGGATAAGCTTAATTCGAAATTACCAATGTACTTGTTGCGAAATGCCACCTTGAACAGGTTGACGTATAGTTTACCAGATTTCTTTCTGCATGCAATAAATGTTCAAATTGATTTCGTGGAGAATGATGACATGAGGCTTCCGCAAATAGATAATTTCTTCATCTATTTAATAAATTACTATGGCAAAGAGCATAGCTTTAGTAATATGACGTGTTTTCCTGTTGTACTATCATTATTGAATTTCACACGGTATGAAATTATACTAATACTTAAAGATCAATTTGCTATTCGTAGAGTGTATGCATCAGAAATGTTTATTAACTTTCTCAATGAAGAATTCAATGTGAAAGCACAATGTATAACAACATGCAAAGAATTCTCAAATAATACAGCTATTATGATGTGGGATATAGCTGCAACTAATTTCAATAAAACCTTTTTTAATGAATTAGTGAGCCGTATAAGGCAATATGTGCCTTACAACTTGCGTTTGCCGAATATAAAGGATATACCAAAACATTACAACTGTTTCCACTCATCGGTGGCAGATGTTGAACTGCCAAACTTAGTGTTGGACTATGACGAGATATTTAAAGAGAAGCAAGAGTTGAAGTTAAGTCTAGTACTGAATACTTTTAATACGAAGTCGATTGCAATGTCAGCTAACTATGATTATTTGAGGAAGTTAACATATTTGAGTTTATCGGGCCTGCATTATAGAGATACCCACTATAATCCGGAGTTCTTTAATATACTGTTTAGTTGTTGTGTCAATCTTATCACTTTGAATATAGAACATGATCGTGATGAAACCGTTTGTGCATCATATATTTCTAATACATTGACATTGAGTAATTCAATAAAAAACATAAGAATAACTGACATAAAGATTGATTTTGAAGGTTTATTTTCTGCGTTTAGCCAGTGTAAGAGTTTTGAAAACATCCACATTGTTGATCAGCAGTACTACAATTGTGAACCAAACAATTTAGCTTATCCTAGCATGGTAATAAAACAATTGCCTCACTTATGTAGTGTTTACGTAGTAGCTCCAATGACAGAAGAAGTTCAACAAAAGAGGTTACAGATGTTCAATGATGCTAAAACAATATATGGAAAGAGTAACGTTAGTGTTGTTTTGGAAAGAAATAAGGGTCAACCATTAGACTATTGTCCATTTATGGACGTGTTCAGACTGTGTCCGTTGAAATCTATTTAAGTTACTTGTTGCTATTTGATGTCTATTAAGTAATCGAACTAACAAAAGAATCCATTGTGTCTAGCAGTGTATTTTTTTTCTTTCACTCCCATTATGGAGCAATAGCTCGCACGTTCAGTGCATCCGCCAGTTTAAAGTATTAAGCAGCGCAATTATTTTTATTCCTTATTATGATACAGACTATTTTATTTTTACTTGACAGATAATAAAAAGACAATCTATTTATGTATTTTTACATATTATTAAACGCAAAATCAACATTTATTTTTAATTCACTTAAAATCACGTTTTACTAAACAGACTAGAATTTTTTACTTGTGGACTTACTACTAATGATTTTTACATTCATTTATCTAATTTTACTACTAATACTGTAAAAATATAGTCAATATATATATATATAAAAGCAGAAACTGACTGCCTGATCGATCAAAACACAGCTGAAACATTGAATTTTTCACAAATATTCCTAAGTGACATAGGTGTGCACTAAGAAGAAAGGGCTTGAATTTGTAAAAATACAACCCCTTAGGGGATAAAAGGGCTTCCAAAGATTGTATGGAACAACGTGTTTTCTCGGTCTGATCAACTTCGGGGCATTTATAATTATTCTTTAAAGGATTTAATTAATTAATTTCTTTATAAATGTACTTTTAGCTTATATATAATTTTATTGGATTAATTATGACGCTTAAGTCATTAGTCGCTTAATTATTAATAAGAACTGTATTCTACAACGCTAGATTAAATATGTGATATTATAAGATGAAATAAAAAATATGTAAGTACCTATATATTTTGTTTGTCATTTAAGAACTCAATAAATACACTATACTTCAAATAAGCTAATTATGTTGTCAAAAATCCGAATGACCTCTTTCCTTAAAACTCCGATCGAAGTCGGCGATAACAAGAGAAGTTAAAACGTTATTCACATTTAATAAAAAAATATAGGACATTACAACAATAGCTTTTAGTTACAGGTTTAGATAAATACCCCAGTTTGCGGCATAAATTCCGGTGCAAAAACAGGTTTTTAGACCAAATTTCAACATTTTTTAAGAACACCCCTACTTTTCTGATCGTTTTTGTATAGTCCTCGGTCGGGTCTCCCCGTTCGCGGGAATCGGACGACAGAAACGTCATACAATTGGCAAAATAGTTTATTTTCATACAAAATCATAACAACAAAATTGCACCTAAGCTCGGGAACATTTCAATAGAAATGAGTAATTCATAACACAAATTATTTAATTATGGCCTTTTACACCCATTCTTTTTGTGTTTTAATTTGTAATTAGACTGTACCTAACGAGTGGACACACAAAACATGCTCCCGGCCCCAGAAAAAATACAGAAAATCGATTTTCCCGTGTTTGCCTAACATTTTACACGCAAAATTGCCTTTGTACGTTTTGTTGACACGATTTAGTCGCCGAGTCGTACGACAAAAGCGACTAGATCGCTTCTACAACTACCCGGCTGCTTCCCGACGCATAAACAATAGCTTTTAGTTACAGGTTTAGATAAATACCCCAGTTTTCGGCATAAATTCCGGTGCAAAAACAGGTTTTTAGACCTAATTTCAAATTTTTTTCTAGAACACCCTTCCTCTTCGGTCGTTTCTGTATAGCCCTTGGTGAGGCCGTATTGATTCGCCGAACGGACAGAGCTCCTTCTGAGCTTCTGAAAAATACATTTGGCGGCATATCCTAGACCACCGAGGCCACCCACAGCCAAATTTTGAGAATTACTTATTTAGACTGGTGTCTCTTTCGAGGCAAACTCTCACTTACTATTATACTGAACTGGGCCCTATACACCCCATATTAGTTTACGTACTGCAAAATGCCAAAGACCCCTCAAATCGATAACGCCACCTAGAAGTTAGCCAAAACAAAAAGGACGCCGATTAAGACGACGCCCACAGAGTCCACAAACACCTCCTCTAAACTGACAGTTGCGATGGTTAATGGAAAAAAGAGGGAGGAGTAGTACATAAACCATCCGGAAGCGAGGCGGTAGGTGGACTAGTGTGCACTACCTTAGAAATGGTGACTACGGAAATGGACGACTAAAACCTTTTATCAAAAGTTAGGCCCCACAATGTTGACACAAAAAGCGTTTGCTGAACTAATGACCGAGGTCATACACATGTTCAAGGAAAATAGAGAGTCAATTCAATCGAAAGAAAAAACTGGAAATATAACGAAGGAAATGAAGGACACACTTTTGACTAATAATAATAATAATAATTTATTAAATTAATAATGGGAGACTTCACGTTATAGTAGTCAAATTCGCAAAGATGACAGAGAAACATCGGGAACAAAACGAGGAACTAACAAAAAATAAAAACAACAAAATTTTACAGACAGACACACAAACAATAAAAGCGACCACAAACATCTCCACGCAAACGGAATTGGTGAAAAAAGTGACCCCACAACCACAATGAGGGAGATGCTGGGGGAATTAAAGGAGAGTAGAAAGGACATGTTGGAATGCGTGCTCTCTACACGCACACTCCTACATCAAATCCAGACGAAACCTCCTTCATTCCCCCCAGCCCCATCCGCAAACAGCACAGAGACCTACGTATCTACCACTGCCTCTAAACCATTTAACGAGACTCGACCTGTTCACTCCATGATCGTGTCCTCGAAGGACGTAGATGATACGAGTTCCACGATAGTGGAGAAGATCAAGTCAACGATTGCCGCCCGCGAAACGGGTATAAGGGTGGACCGCCTGAAGAACGTCGGGGGGCAAAAGGTTATCCTTGGGTGTTACACAAAGGAGGACCTCAAATGTGTCACAGATCAAGTGAAGCGGTCCACCACTACCCTCCAAGTGGAAAAAGCAACTTACAAAAACCCCCTGGTGATCGCTACAAATGTACTTAAGGATAATACAGATGAGGACATCGTCAGGTCAATAAAAACAACAAAACCGACAGGACGAGATAACCGTCGCAGTAAAGTACAAAAACAGGACAAAAAATGCCCACGAACCGGACAGGGTGCATATAGACCTACAGCGGATACGAGTCTATGACCAGTTCCCGCTAATTCAATGCACCCGATGCCTTCGCTTCGGCCACGGAAGGAAGTTCTGCACGGAGGAGAAAGATCTGTGTTCTCACTGTGGGGGTGAACATCTACGAGCCGATTGTACCCACTGGCATTCAGGTGAAAAACCGAATTGTAAAAACTGCTGCACGGTCGGAGCAGAAGTCAGGGACCACAATGCGTTCGATAGCGAATTCCCCTTACGCAGAAAGTGGGATGCACTAGCTAGAGCCAGGGTAGCCCACTTCTGACTGTATGTGAGATCAAAATTTTCAAATTAGTAAGAATGTTGAAAAGAGAAAAGCGTGGAAAATACAAAAGGGGAATGACCGGGCAAAATATAATAACATAATATGGAGATATGGAGATATGACCTGACAATGTGTTCATCTATAAATAACAAATATGGGGCGGTACTGAACTTTGGAGACCATAAAAAGAATTGCGTAGAATACATTATGAAAACGGACGAAGGCAACTAATCATCACAAGGACATTTATCATATATATTAATTATTTATAGTACATATAATCATAATCATTTATTTTGGTAAAGTTATTTTACATGTCAAATATTAAATTTAAAAAATATATTGGTAATACATTATAAAACAAAAAATGATATGTCAACTTACAAATATTTTCTTTAACATGTCATTCGCAATCCTTTGTAGGAAGTCAGAAGTCATATTTGTAGACAGTTAAGTAGTAATTTTTATTTATTGGTCGTCAAAAATTCGTCATAACTATAAAACGTTTGCTCAACAAGCCAATGCTTCAGTCGAGACTTAAAACAAGACAAATTCGGAGCCACGGTGACATTATCAGGTAACCTATTGTATACAGTCGGTCCCATTGCATGTGTCAGCTTACCCGACTTGGTTAACGAGCATTTTACTGACGAGAGCTTTTGGGCGTTTCTTGTGTTGTATGAGTGGATCTCATTATGCGCGGTGTAATTTCCAAGATTGGATCTTGCATATAATGCAACTTGCAGAATAACTATCGACGGTAAGGTCATGATTCCTAGTTTTTTAAAATAGGGCCTAGCAGAGACATCTTGTGGTATGCCCACGATGGCTCTGATGGCCCGTTTTTGCATGCGGAATGCCCGCTCCCAATCAGCAGCACGTCCCCATAATTCCGCACCATATTGAAGCAGTGCGTGTACTGTGGCAAAGTAACATGCGCGCGTTACCGCCTCGGGAACTACCCGCGCTACACGTCGCAGCGCAAAACATGCACTACCTATTTTAGAGCATAGGCTGTCAATATGCTGATCCCATTTTAGGCCAGCATCCACTTTGAATCCCAAAAAGTTTGTAGTGGTTAATTGTTCCAACTTTACATTGTTAACAAATACGGTAAGATTTCTTAATGGACGGCCTGAAAGATTAAAGTGTAAGTGGTGGGTTTTTTTTAGATTTAACGCAAGGCCATTTATGTCAAACCACTTAGACAGCTGCGCGGTTGTTTTGTTTAGCTCTACTTCTAGTTGTTCTACTGTTGCAGCCGTTACAACAGCTGCAACGTCATCAGCGTACATCAGTATTTCAGCTGAAGATATTGAGTTTGGTAAGTCATTCAGTAACAGAGAGAACAATATATTGGACACCGAAGAACCCTGGGGTACACCCATAAACGATTCTATGGGGTCCGACACCGTTTTTCCTCTGTTACCGACCACGACTTGTGCTCTGTCTCTCAACATATCCGTAAACAAACTCAGCGAAGTTGCCAGAACGCCGTAATGTTGCAGTTTCTTGTCTATAACTGAACGATCAGCGACATCAAAGGCCTTGGACAAGTCACAGCATATAATGGCGACTTGCTGTTTGCCTTCACGAGCAGCGAGTACACGTTTGACCAACTCACGTGCCAGTGACGTGGTGGAGCTTCCTTTGCGATACGCGTATTGGCGATCAGACAATGCCTCAGTAGAAATAAGAAATGTTGTCAGGCGAGAGCTTAAACCGTTTTCAAAAACTTTAGCTATCGCTGGTATGATGGAGACGGGTCGGTATCCGTCCAAATCCTCTTTTTTCCCTTTTCCCTTGAATATTGGGGAAACTTTAGTTGTTTTCAGCGCTTTCGGATAAACACCTTCCCACATACACCTATTGAAAAATTGTGTCAAAATGGGTACAAGTGGAATGGCCGCAGATCTTAATACCAACATATTTAAACCATAAATATCTTTGGATGGTTTGGGAGGTATTTCATTTACAAGTAGTTTATAAATGTCGTTAGCGCTAAACAAGACGCTAAGACAGTTCGGCAATCTTCGGACTCGGATGTGTCCGGGGCAATAGAGACTGCTTGCATGTTGTTAGCCAACTTAGCACTTGATTTTTTCGCAGCGTTTAGACGCACTTGACGGACTGGTCGCTGCAGCGCTGCCAGGGGTGAAGTTGGAGTCTTACTTATCTGGTTGGTCTTGGACGATGTACCCTCAAAATTTTTGCTTAGGTTTTTTATAATTGCAACTTGATCTTGAATAATTTCGTTTTTTTTTCACCAATTTTCGATTCGAGGGCGCTCACTTTCTTCACAAGAACATCAACAATATTATCCCGCACAGCACTTTCCATGGCTTTTTGCGTCGTTTTTTTAATTTTCAATAATTTATCCCGTCAGAGCACTTTCTACCGCCACTAAAATGATTAACGTTATTCACACATTATATACCTACACAGAAAGGTATCAGAAGGAATCAAAAGAGAGAGTTGTAAGAATATGTATTGTGATAATACATAAAAATTGCAAAAGGAATGGAAAACAAGAGAGTTATTTATAAGAAACTAGCTGTGCCCCGCGGTGTTACCCGCGTTATATTTTATAAATTTTATTTGCTATAAACCTCACGGAGCCACATCGGTTCGTGCGTTCTGGAGTTATAGCGTCAGGAAGGAAAACCCGACTTATTTTTATATAGTAGATAGTAGCGGAACATAATATATATAAAATTTATAAGTAATATACAAATACGAAATTAAGATATAAATATAATAATATGTAGGTATATATGTACCGAAGTATGAATCGTCAATATGTAAATATATATAATTATAAAATAACCGTCCTCAAAAGTTCTGTACTGCAACTAGAAAAGAAATATCTAAACTATTGTAGCCAATAAAATAACACAATCCCCAAAATATAGTCTCACAAAATTAATCACAACCAAGATAATTCAAATAAAATAATATTATGATATTAAAAGGATCAATCATTATAATATTTTATTGATAAAACGATATTTAATAATACATATATCTAAATTACCTTCAGTAAACACTACAGGGAAATCAGAAAGAATTAAACGTAAACCGTAAGAAAAAGTGCAAATACACAAATATGCATAGATAAAGAAAAATAAGAATTAAAATTAACATACTAAATATAACAGTAATAAACATAGTTAACAATAAAATATAGCAAAATAAAACATAAAGCATGAACCATAACATTCAAATATAAACAAAACAATATAACAAGAGTCGCAAAAATATAAAAATATATTATAGAAAAATGAATATAGAAAAGAACACAGCCTAAATAAACACAATTAAGATAACCATACTGTCAGACGTTCTACACGAGCAGCCTGTGGGTTAAGTATACCCAGAGGTCGCTTAATGTGCTGCGCGTTCAGTATAACAATGGCTTTAGGATGCTATTAGGCCTGCCCCGCTTTTGTAGTGCCTCTAGCATGTTTACAGAAGCTAGAGTGGACGGCTCAAAGATATTACATTGTAATATCTTTGGGACGGCTTTCATGCCATTATTCGTAAGCGGGTTGCCTCTTTACTTATTAGATTGCGGAGCAGCACTAATGGCGTCCTAAAAGTCATTGCTGAGAAGTATAACTCCTGCATTATGAAGGAGTTCTTAAGAGTCCTCATGAAGTAGGAGTACTAACATAGGTTTAAGAAAAATTGTTACACTATGGATGTTTATCTGAAAATAAATTGTTATTATTATTAAGAAAATTCAAGGAAAGAAAAAACCAGACTTTAACTAACATTGAAATAAACGACCGATAACATAACAAAACAATAAACATCATCAACAAATAAGCTTAATTAAGCAAATAAACTCAATATAGCAATGAAATAAAACACTTAAAGAAGTCTGAATTATATCTAAATCTAAATTATATAAATCTAAATATATCAAAACCAAATATAAGACGAATTATATATAATACAAGTATTTAACTTAACTTAATATCAAAGAACCTAAATAAACTTATGAATATACATAACTACCTACATTAGAAAGAAAAACTAAATCTACGAAAAAGTTAATTATATACATAAATAAATTAAAACTAACTACAGATGGCGCCGTAGTATTCCTCCGAATCGAGGCCATGAGAAAATTTGCCCAGAAGACTGGCTGCATTACCACGTTGTATTGCTAAACGAATTCTTTGGCCAAAGAAAAAGCCAGCCCTCTTGTCACAGGAAGCGTCAACCAAACGCTTCGAAATCTGGCGATAGAGACCTCGGGCACTCGGACCCCACGTTCCAAGCGTTTGGACCCCAAACGGCTCAAATATGTAATTTCCTATCAAATTACCATATTTGCGCCGCTTGAGAGTCTCCGCACAGGCAGCAGCAGCGCCCACCGCCGCACTGGTACTTGGAAGATGTGATAGGGCTAGGGTGTCAACGCATGTCGCGTCCCACACCAAAGGCCTACCCAACTTCCAAGGCAGCAACGACATCCCGTCTGGTCTCTTGCCATCGTCGCGTGCCAAGCCGTTTGGTTCCAACACAGCTGGGACGCCGGTGGTGACAAGAGCCCGACGAATAATATCGTTTAGGCTGCTATGACGTGGAAGCCGACCTGCAGTACAAAACAAATAATTCATAGCAAAACATATAGACAAACAAGTTCAAGACTCAAAAAAATAACTTAAAATAACAAATTAAAAACATATGTGGCAAATCCCGAATCATACGTAGACAAGGACTCTGTCACTGACAGGGGAGCAGTTCGAATGGCCAGATGGGATCCAAAAAGTGCATCTTAACTGGTCAACCCAAAAAAAAGGTATCTACCAACAACGCCGACCGGCCCGTCAAACCTGCACGCCTCAAATTCTCCGACTGGGGGACTGTGACCTCTCATTGCGAGAAGAGGCCACTGCCCTGCAGTGTGACAGTAATGGACTGTATTATCCTACTAAAATTAAAAGGGTGCTAATTAAACAGACATATTTTTCAGTCAGCCACAATTAACGAGCGTCTGAATAATACTATCTTAGCCAAAATACAACTCAGCATGGTGGTTATTTCACCTAAAATCATTTGAGATATATTATCTAGTGCCAAACATTTAATAAATGTTTATGTATTTATTATAAAATGACATAGTATACCACCTGAAAAAATCACTAAGCTCCAAAAAATTGGATTTTCTAAACTTTGCACCAATCTTCACCAACAATAGTGTATCTAGTTAGCTAGATGGTCACAGTTCTGACCTAACCTAACCCAAATATGTTCTTTTTTTTGGTAAAATTGACGCTTTCTATAGAATATTTAGTTGAAGTTGTAAAAAGACGATTTATAATTAGTAATATAAAATATATAATAATTAATTTAATATAATTTCTTGTTGTGGGTATGGATTTATACATGTATGGATTAAATTATTGAGATATAGAATCTGTATCTCAATAATTTAAAAAAATTACCATCTATATTTTAGGTCATGTGTAGGGTAACTACAGCTAAAGCATAATAATATGTTCTAAATAATATTTTTATTTATTTCAGGTACAACAATGCAGTTATGGGATTTGCCAGAAGATATTTTAATTATAATAATGGGATATTTGGATTTGCGGACATTGCACAGCTTGTATGAAACTTGCAATGAACTTAGGTCTACTGTTTGTATGGAAAAAATTGTTAAGCAAGGCAACATGTCCAGGAGGGTAATGGCTATTGTTAATACATTAAAACTCGATTTTTTCAAAGATATAGCAAATCATTTGCAACTGCTCAATGTGTCTGCTGTTCCAGATTTAACTGCTTCAGAATTCGAAAAGTTTGAAATAAAAAAGGAGCTTCGGTAGGTAACAAAAAACTTTGGGAAGCAATAAAAATAGTGACAAACACAACAAAACACAAAAAACCTCCCACCGAACTAATCTCGGATATAAACCCCACTGGAAGCATAAACAACTTCTTTGTTAATATTGGGAAAACTCTTGCCGAGAGAATACCACCTTGCAATTACAGATTTCCACTTATTCATAAACCAAAGTCCTATTCCAAATCATTTGTCTTGCTACCAACCGATAACCTAGAAATAGAAAATATCATACTTTCTCTGAAGAACAACTGTGCAATAGGTCGTGACAAAATTCCTGCTGCTTTTCTAAAGCGATACAGAGAGTTCATAATCCCCGCACTAACTCAAATATGGAACCTAGCATTCACCACAGGTGTCTTCCCTAACGCCTTTAAACTCGCAGAAAAAGATTAAAAAAATAATTGACTCACTTAAAAATAGTAATAGTGTTGGATATGATGATGTCTGCACCAAAATCATAAAGTGTGTATCAAATATAATAGCACCTGTTCTTTGCTATATTATAAATCAATGTTTAGAGCAAGGTATATTTCCAGAGAGACTTAAAGTCACAACTATTTTACCTCTACACAAAAAAGATGACAAAAAATGCATGAGTAATTATCGTCCTATAGCTCTCATACCGATATTTTCTAAAGTCGTTGAAAGTGTTATCAATTTCAAACTAAATGATTATTTTGAAACAAATAATATTTTCTCAAGCCAGCAATATGGATTTAGGAAAAATAAATCCATAAATATGGCATTACATGAATTTTTAAAACGAGTATACACAGGTGTAGACCTCCGAAAAAATACCATTGCTCTGTTCATGGACATGTCCAAGGCCTTCGATACAGTTAATCATAAGATACTTCTTCAGAAACTAGAATGTTATGGCATTAGGGGGAACGTAAATAAACTCATTGAATCGTATCTCAGCAATCGTCAACAAGTAACACACATACGAAGGATTAGTCCGCACACTAACGTAGAGACTTGTTACTCATCAAGTGAAAGGTCAGTCTGTCATGGAGTCCCCCAAGGGACAGTCTTAGGCCCATTATTATTTATTATTTATATAAATGGCATGCCCAGTGTAACCAAACACTTTTTTAATATGTATGCTGATGATAGTACTATTTTATTTACTTATGACAAATCTAATAACAATATTGAAAGTGACATTAATGACACATTGGAATCTACAATTAATTGGCTGACATCAAATAAATTGACAATAAACCTGACAAAAACCCATTTAATTAATTTTAAGCAACGTAATAATGACCCCTTAGATATTAATATAAATTATTCAGGAAAATCAGTTACAGAGACCCATTCCATTAAATTCTTAGGATTAACACTAGACAATAGGCTAACTTGTAAATCGCACATAACTAATGTAGTACAGAGACTAAATCAGTTATCCTATGCTCTGTATAATTTGAGAAAAGCTGCAAGCCTTACAACACTTTTGACAGCTTATCATGGGTGTGTTGCTTCACTTCTCAGATATGGTATTATGTTCTGGGACAATTCCACAGACACACAAGATGTATTTGTGGCACAAAAAAGATGTCTAAGATCGATGTTCGGGATAATGCAAGAAGATTCATGTAAACCTTACTTTCGGAATCATAATATCCTTACATTGCCTTCAGTATATGTGAGCGAGGTAGTAAATTTTGTTAAAAATAATCCGGCCTCTTTCAATATAAATCCCGTTGGTTCCCGTCGGGAGGGAACTCTACAGAAACATATTGAGTGTAAAACTCGACTCATGAGAATAAGTGTATTTTGCATGGCACCTATAGTTTATAATAAAATTCCACTTGCCATAAGGGCCATAAATACTAAAGAAACAATTTCAAAACGCTCTCAATAGTTTTCTTGCAAGAAAAGTATACTACCACATTGACGAATTTTTAAATGATAAACTGTAATAAATAGACATTTATATTTTAGTAGCTATCAATTATTGACATTATTATATTATTATTAATCTATTATGTTATATGAATCATTTTTAATTTTAATCTTTGAACTTTTGTATTTATGTTATTTAATTTATTCACTTTTAATTTTGTTGACATATTTTATTAATGTAATTTTTTAAGTAGTATCACATGTTCATACGCCAAAAGGTAAAACATGGCGCTCGTCAATACTAATGTACAACATCCACTATAATAACTGTACCCATGTTTGTGAACAATAAATGAATTATGAATTATGAAGTCCATCCAATTCACAAAGCGGGAAACAGAGACTGTGTCGACAACTATAGACCTATATCCATAATGCCAACTCTTTCAAAGATTCTCGAAAAAAAATTAAATAAACGACTTGTTTCATACCTGGAACGCAACAAACTAATCTCATCGTCACAATATGGCTTTCGATCAGGAGTCTCGACAAATGACGCCGTCCACGATCTGGTTAGTTATATATGAACGCATTTAGATAATAAACAAAAAGTTTTGGTGATCTTTCTAGACCTGGCTAAAGCGTTCGACACAGTCTCCATTCCTTTACTTCTAGAAAAGTTAGAAAATCTTGGTGTGAGGGACTTACAGCTTAAGTTGATCTCAGACTACCTTAACAACCGTGTCCAAAGAGTTAGGATAGGTGAGAGACTCAGTAATGATCTTGATATTACTCACGGCGTTCCACAAGGCTCTATCTGTGATCCTACACTTTTTTTGATCTACATAAACAGTCTCTGCAGTCTGGAACTACATAGAGGTAGGATTGTCTCTTTTGCGGACGACACAGGGCTGCATTTTCATGCGAAATCATGGGAGGAAGTGTTCTCAGGTGCTCAGAAGGGCTTTGACATGGTTTCTGAATGGTTATCAGCGAACAAACTTACCCTTAATGTGAAAAAAACCATGTACATTCCCTTCTCAATTAAACATAATGTGGATCTAGTTCCGGATTTAAACATTAAATGTCACTACTGTCCTGATCCAAACCAAACTTCTTGCACATGCCCAACTTTAACAAGAACAGAAGTAATAAAGTATTTAGGTGTACAAATTGACAACAGACTAAGTTTCCAACCACATATCGATTCACTAACAACAAGAATCCGTAAAATGATCTACATTTTCAAAAACCTTCGACATATTGCTGATATCAGGGTTATCAACACGGTATACTTCGCACTAGTACAATCAATGATAAGTTACTGTATTTCATGTTGGGGTGGTGCTCCTAAAGCCATGTTACTTAAGTTGGAAAGAGCCCAAAGAGCCATTTTGAAAGTCAGTCGTCACCTCCCTTTCCGTTTTCCGACTAGAGAACTGTACAAACAGTGCGATGTATTGACCGTTCGACAGCTTTTTATAAGCAACTCTATAATCCGCAAGCACCTGCAGCTATCATACCATCCTGAATCTTTAGGTTACAAAAGACGCAAACATGCAGTATGCTCACCCCAAGCAGTTAACACAAACTTTGCTCAACGGTTCTTCTATTTTCTATGAGGATATCTTTATAACAATGCCAATAAAACTTTAAAAATGTATCCCGTAACAAAATTGCAATGTAAACAAACAGTCAACTATTGGTTGAAAACCTTGGACTATGATGCTACAGAAGAACTTATTCATATCGTCACCTAGATGTTCCTTCTCTTCAACACCCACTCATCCAAATATACACAACAAAACACACACACAAACACGCACTCAATCTGGCTGGTCGTATAGCTTTTAAGTTTATTAATTTTAAGAATTGTTTATTTTAATTTTTAAATATTCTTTATTTTGTGCACAATTATATGAAGTAATAATAACTGTCCTTAACCAAACTACTGTCACCTGTCCGAGATGGAGGCCTGGAGACTTGTAACACAGGTTTTACCTAGTACTGGCTCCAGTCTCCACAACATTGTATTAAGTATCTACATCACCTAATTGTACATTACATGTAAGAAAATGTCTGTGGAGAAAAATAAACGATATTTGTATTGTAAAAAAAAATAAAATTAAAGTACATTCTACTAACATTTATTTGTGAACAAATTGAGTTCCATGCCCCAAACTGGCTCCATAATGACAAATATTGGATGTGTAGTCAACACCTGAAACTGGCAGAAATTGTTGATATACTCAGCAGATTGCCATAAACAAAAAAAAATATTTATGATGACCAACACATAATTATAGCAACTGGCATCTATTAATTAAATAGCTGAAATAAATAGTTATTTTGGTTTAAACCAATGATGACCAAGCTGAAAGTTACCCAGGTTATTGGCGACCTGGGCCTACTGATATCGAGTCAACAGATATGCAAGTCAACAGGCAGTTCGTTTTCCTAAATTTCTACGAATAAGCAAGATCAATCTCTTAAATATTTTTAAGGGAATAATCCCTCAATTATTCAAATATTGAAACACAGTTAAGGGTAAAATACATTTCGCCTTCGTAATTCAATTCAAGGGAATGAAAGAACCAATAATCAGGGTAATCAGTGTTCATCAGTGACTCAATTCAAATATTTAAAAACTAAAATAAGGTAGGATTGGTAATTTAAACACAGTCACACTTGCATGTTAGTAATCCTTGTCGAGTTATGGCGCTAACGCGGAAAAAGACTCATCAGGGCATTGTTTCATTTTCAAAAACCGGTGTAAATTCAAGTTTTTATGTGTAGGAAATATGGTGGGTTTTTAGACATAACATCATGGACAACGTACACAAGTGGAGGAAAGTGCCATATTGCCGTGAATTGCGATTTTCTGTGTTGAATCTAAAACTCCATATAAGCCTCTAGTAAAGTCCCACTGTTTTAATGGGGTACGACAAGGCCTACGTATGACTTGACTGTGACGGACTTTACTTGACATGACGAAAATAAATTAAATAAAAATATATTTTACGGAAGGCTCATAAGACCGAAGAAGCCAGAGCCGTAAAACTAAATTTAAAAAAAAGTAATCCTTGTGAAATGTTTTGTTTACGTCACATACTGCTTACAATTATTACATACTCTTTGACTATTGATAGCAAAATCCTTGCAAAATTGGGATTACTTGTTCAGTAAAATTCATAAAACACGAGATAATAAACAATCTTATCATGGTTAATATATCTATCAATTCTTATTTTGTTTATAGCTTTGCATTCAAAGAAACAATTTGTTAACTAATTATGTTAAATGGTTATGTGTCGAAAGTTTAGAATTAAGAATTTGATAGGTTTTTGTGATTTTAGGAACTTAAAACTTTTGCGGAGGATAATTTTGATCCAAAGCTATGGATTAATAAGGCTTGGAGCTCTAGTGGAAACCATGAAAAGGAGGTAACCCATTTTTTGACTATGTATTTACAGATTTTTGAATTTACACTTGCTCAGACTCATTCCAGAGTTAAGAGTTTCATGAAAAAAATATCTGGGAACAACTAACACAGTGCCATCTGATCCCAAACTTGAGAGCCTGTACTATGCCAACCCGACAACTGATAAACATACTTATATATTTCTAAATACAAATTATAAAATAAATTACAACCAGCCACTACTTTATACTTGGTATAAATAATGTATCCCATTTTTTTTTGTTATTCACGTAAAATTTAAAAAAGCGCTTGTATATAGTCAGAACATGTTCGTAGTAATATATAATTAATTTATAATTATTTCTAGGTACATATAGATATTTAAGTACACGGATTGTAGGAAATAATTTACAATAAGATTTATTTTATAACAGTAAAATTATTTAACTAACTTAAATTAAGTTATTGTCAAGGATCATGTGTAGGTATAATTATCAAAATTTTAAATTTTAGCTATATTATTACTACATATTGTCTGAATGGTTCTGTCTATATTAAAAAGGCCAAAGTTTTTTAGTGTGTTACTCTGTCACACAAAAACAACTGGATGGATTTTGATGAAGCTAGTAATATAGCTAATAGAATAGAATATCTTTATTTGCTTCAGATACGGTCACAAAGATGGTAAACATACATTGTTTTGTAGGTTCCAAGATCTACCTTTAGTGGGCATGCAAATATTACATATCTGAATAACACATAGGGTATAATTTATAAAGTTTAATGCAGGTAAAACTGTGGGGCACATATAAATAT
This sequence comes from Pseudoips prasinana, assembly GCA_951640165.1. Taxonomy (NCBI): domain Eukaryota; kingdom Metazoa; phylum Arthropoda; class Insecta; order Lepidoptera; family Nolidae; genus Pseudoips; species Pseudoips prasinana. Next base: position 3,885,349 of record OX621264.1, read on the forward strand.
TGCTGCTCATCACACATATATTTTTATAAGAATTCTTAGGTGTAAATATTATTTTCCTTGTCTTTTCTTTTTATTGCTATTTATTTTAATTTGTTTTTCTCTGGCTTATGCCACAGAAAAACAATTTAGGTAACAATCGATTGTTATCAATCGATTGTTACCTAAAATGTAATTAAAGGTCATAAATACATGTAATATACAATCCCCGGAATGGGATCCTGGTGACCTGTACTGCAGGTTCTTCTAAACCTACTTCAGGCACCAGTCTCTCATAAAACAGGTTGCATACTTACAAATTTTATGTACATAGGCTTAGCATATCCAAAATACCGTAGTGTCTCAAGTCGAAAGTCTTCGACCAGTGTGTGTTGCCAGTGAGGACATACGGAACAGAGACGTGGTCGCTCACTATGGGCCTTATTAGAAGGCTCAAGGTCACCCAAAGAGCAATGGAGAGGGCTATGCTCGGAGTTTCCCTGCGGGATCGCATCAGAAATGTCGAAATCCGCAGCCGAACCAAAGTCACCGACATAGCCCGAAGAATTGCCAAGTTGAAGTGGCAGTGGGCAGGGCACATAGCTCGTAGAGCCGACGGCCGCTGGGACAGAAAGGTTCTCGAGTGGCGACCATGAACCGGAAGACGCAGCGTGGGCAGGCCCCCTACAAGATGGACAGATGATCTTGTGCGGGTCGCTGGAAAATGCTGGATGCGAATAGCACAAGACCGGCAATTGTGGAGATCTTTGGGGGAGGCCTTTGTCCAGCAGTGGACGTCTTTCGGCTGATATGATGATGATGATGATGATGATGAGGCTTAGCAGTGCGAGACATGTTAATGTATCCAACCTATTTGTGAGAGAAAATAAATACTTTTTGTTATTATTATTCTTATAGGGCATAGTACTCTGAGTATTTGACTGATAATTTTGAAATTTAGGTGAATGCTTTGTAAGTCCGATTTAAGTTATGATGTTGATGATTAATTCTATTGTAAACTAATATTAAGTGTAATACATGACATAATGCTAATAACATTAATAAGATATTTAGTGACATTAACTTTGATGTAGGTAATATCGTAATAATTTGCATGCCACATCAGGCAGAACATAGTGAACTAAGCGCCTTTATTTGTCATCTAATATGTTCAGCAATAAATGATTTGATTGATTGATAGATTTTCCCGGTTAGGGATCTAAGTCATGGTCTCTGGCTTAACGGTCAGAATCACTAAAAACTATTTATTTATTTATTTTCCTCCTACATCTATCTTTACAGGTATAAGTACCACATATATACCACCACCAACCTGTTATCTTTTACAGAATCTCTCGTACAAGCTGTTGATTCAGATAACCAATATGACGTAATATATACTGATTTCAGCAAAGCCTTTGATAAAATCTCCCATTCCATACTAATAAAGAAGCTTTCTGCGTATGGTATTACAGGGTTCTTGCTGAATTGGCTCAAATCCTACTTAACGGAGCGTGAATTTTATGTTGTGGTAAATGGCTACCAATCCGGGAGCAAAATTATAACATCCGGTGTCCCTCAGGGCTCTCATTTAGCGCCTATACTGTTTAACTTTTTTATAAATGATCTTCCCCAGTGTTTTAAATATTCGGATTGCTATTTATTTGCAGATGATTTGAAATTTGCTAGAAAAATTAACTCTCTCAACGATACACTGTTTATGCAAGACGACCTAAATCGACTGATAGAATGGTGCCAGATAAACCGAATGGAATTAAATTCAAAAAAATGCTTTTATATGAAATTCTCTAGAAAATCAAAATGTATACAATCTGAATACTTCATAGATAACACAAAAGTCCAAGAGGTGGAAACTATTAAGGATCTTGGAGTAATATTTGATAAAAAAGTTACCTTTGTTCCACATATTGAGCATATTATAAAAAAAGCATCCAAAATTTTGGGATTCGTAATAAGAAATACAAAGAGTTTCAAGCAACATGACACAAAAATTATGCTGTTCAATAGCTTAGTGCGGAGTATCTTAGAATACTGCAGCGTAGTGTGGAGACCTCATTTTGCGTCCCATACATTACGCTTAGAAAGAGTGCAAAAACGATTCTTGTGGCATTTAGCATTTTCTAAAGGCAAAGCAAAGGAGCTCACCTCGTATAACAGCCGCTTACAGTATTTTGAGATGCACACTTTATCTATGCGTAGAAATATCACAGATGCTCTCTTCTTTTACAAGCTGGTAAGAAACAAAATTGACTGCTCTAACCTATTGAACCAAATAAGATTTCACGCACCTTCGAGATATCCTCGCAATACTATCACACCGCTTTGTCCACCCCTACGAAGAACTGTTCTTGGTGCTAATTCCCCAATACCCAGATTATGTAAATTGTTAAACAGCTGTAGTGACATTATTGATTTACATCACGACAATATTACTAAATTTACCAAAATTATAATTCAATATTTTTCCCAAAAATAAAATGTGTGAGTTTCATCTATTAATTAACAATTTTAATTAAGTTATTTTAAATTAATTAATTTTATGTTAGATGTAAGTAGGTATATAAAAAATGTTGTACACTTTGTTCTATAGTATTTTTTATTTATTTCTATGTATACTAATAATATGAATATTTTAGATTTTAATTTAATATTAAGCTATCTTATCTGAATTATGTATTATTTTAAATGTTGATTTTATTTGTGTTTAGATGTTTTATTTTTATCATGTTATAATTATAATTTATTTTTTTGCACTGTTAACTGTATTTTTGCATGTGGTGTTAACCAGTAAGTGATTGTTACATTTAAGCAAGCATATTGTCATCACAAACGAATAATAGTATTAATGTAAACAATCGTTGGTTAATCAAATAAATAAATAAATAAAATAAATAAATAAAGTCCAATGCGATAGAGTGCTTATCTAAGTATAATACAATTTTATACCACTAAACAAATTTTACTTATAACTAATTATACATAATGCACTTCTCAACTCACTCAGAGAACACACAAATAGGTCAGTTTCATCTGCTATAAGGTTAAGAGTACGGAGAGCACGCGTCAGGGGCGCCTCATGTACAAGATTAGTCCGACCACGCGGTTCCACTAGCAAGAAGAATAACAGGCTAATCTTGAATTGCTTTCTGGCTTTCTTTTGCTTTATCCCTCGGGAGTAGTACTTTTTCCTCAATAAAAGAAGTCTTAGTAAGTTTCTGTTGTTTAACAAGTTTGTTTGTTACGACTTATGCATTGTATGTCAAACATCCAATTGAACTATAAAATGGCTAGGTGGTAGTTAAGAATACTATTATGGGGAAGAGCTTGTAATTACTAATATCTATACATATAATAAAATCGTAGGAAAGTCAAAACTGTACATTGAATGTACACTGTAAATTGGGTTGTGATCTACAATCGATTTCGAAGCCAAAAATAAATTTTTAGAATTTTTGTCGGTTTGTCTGTATGTATGTCCTGGCTAAACTCAAAAAGTACTGCATAGATTTACTTCAAATTTTGCATGAATATTACTAACAGGTCGGGTCAACATATAGGCTACATATTATCATGGTATCACCTACGGGGGAGGAGCTGTGCTAATTTATAAAATTTAACGCGGGTAAAATCGCGGGGCACAGCTAGTTAACAATATATGCCTTAACTTTGTGAGGGTCGCTGGAAATCGCTGGATGCAGATAGCACAAGACCGGCAATTGTGGAGGCCTTTGTCCAGCAGTGGACGTCTTTCGGCTGATATGATGATGATGATGAAGCCTTAACCTAACATGTAAACATATTGTAAAAAAACTGAAAATACACAATTATTTTATACTAGCTGTGCCTCGCGGTTTTACCCGCGTTAAATTTTATAAATTATCATAGTTCCCCCCCCGTAGGTGATAGCGTGATAATTTGTAGCCTATATGTTGACCCGACCTCTTAGTAATATTCATCCAAAATTTGAAGTAAATCCATGCAGCACTTTTTGAGTTTACCCCAGACATACATACAGACAAACAGACACACAGACAAAAATTCTAAAAACTATATTTTTGGCTTCGTTATCGATTGTAGATCACACCCCAAGTATCCCTTTTAAAAAATATTAAATGTACAGTTTTGACTTTACTACGATTTTATTATATGTATAGATTATATGGCCAGGACAAATGTATGTCATAATAAACACCCCTTCCCCGTGCCCTCGTGAGTTGCAAAGGTATATTGACATAATCTTTGTGATGCCCATAGAGTTACAAACATTCAGGCGGGAAATATGCATACTTAATAATGTTTAAAATTTGATCTTGACCAATTTTGACAATAATATTGAATTAATATTAGCATGACATACTTAGATTAATGAATTATTGTGATTATATTGTATAAATTTTAAGTTTTATTTGTATATTGATATATATTATTAATTATTTTGCATGCAATTTTTACATTTTTAGTAAGCTAAACATGTGGAACTCAATATGTAACCAATTTGTAACACCATCATACCATGTTTAAGGCAAATAAAGACTTATCTTAAATTAAATGAATACTGATTTTTATATGAAAATAAAATCTAACAAATTATCAAAAGTTGTAGAACAAAAGTTGTTGCTTATGGTGTTAGCTATCTAGTGCTGCGAGGTTGTAGGTGTTTTACAAGTAACCCTATATATTATTGAGTTATGTCCGAACTCGTAGAACAAAAGTTGTTGCTTATGGTGTTAGATATGTAGTCCTGCGAGGTTGTTGGTGTTTTACAAGTAACCCTATATAGTATTGAGTTATGTCCGAACTCGTAGAACAAAAGTTGTTGCTTATGGTGTTAGATATATAGTCCTGCGAGGTTGTTGGTGTTTTACAAGTAACCCTATATATTATTGAGTTATGTGCGAACTCGTAGAACAAAAGTTGTTGCTTATGGTGTTAGATATCTAGTGCTGCGAGGTTGTTGGTGTTTTACAAGTAACCCTATATATTATTGAGTTATGTGCGAACTCGTAGAACAAAAGTTGTTGCTTATGGTGTTAGATATCTAGTGCTGCGAGGTTGTTGGTGTTTTACAAGTAACCCTATATATGATTGAGTTATGTGCGAACTCGTAGAACAAAAGTTGTTGCTTATGGTGTTGGCTATCTAGTCCTGCGAGGTTGTTGGTGTTTTACAAATAAACCTGGTAATATTGCTCATAATGTTTATTAATGTTGCGATTTTTTTTAAACAACACCTGCATTAAAGTAAATAAAATAAAAAAGATTTTCATTCACATAGACTTTAAAAAAGCGCTTGTAAATAGTCAGAACATGTTTGTAGTAATATAGTTGTATACCTTATTATTTCTAGTAACATAGATATTCAGGTACACATTGTATTGATTGTATGAAAACATTTATAAAATTTATTTTATTATAGCTCGTATCAAGTTATTGTCAAGAGATTATGTTTAATTATCTAGTTTAAGTCTAATATTTTTACTACATATTGTCAATGGTTCTGTCTATATTAAGGTATTATTATGATGACGAACCTTATGTTAATAACGACGGTCGCGCTTTAATGCTACCATTAGGTTATTTAATCCCTGTGGGTACTTTACAAACATATAATAGACGGACACAGTACTCAGAATAACTATTTATGGGTCACACAAATAGTTGTCCGGCATGGGACTCGAACTCGACACGAAGTGGCGAGGCGACTGTCTTAGCCGCTGCGTCACAGGTGCAGTCAAAAGCATTAAAAGCTTTGTTTAATTTGTGCTAGATGGCGCTGTGTGATATGTCCTGGACATTTATTATTCCTTGTTTACAGGTATTTGTGGCTAATACAGTGTCAAGATTGCAACTCTACATGAAACAACTGACTAATTCACTTGATGAGACGACCACACAGGTAAAAATTCTGACCAGGTATTTTTTTTTATTGAAGTTATACTTCTTTTGGCGCGATGGAGAAAAATGATGAGAGTGAATTATTACGATGCGCGCGCACACCGACACCTAAATTTAACAACATGAAGTTAGTTCTAGCGCACGACGCGCGCGCATCGTAAAAATTCACTCTCATACCACCTAGAACTAACTTCATACACGTGTTTCGTAAGGTGTACCCTTACGAAACACGTGTTAAACAGTGTGAATAAATAAATATTATTTTGGTGTTTTTTTCCATACGCCAAAGAAGTATAACTTCTAACGCGTGTACATAAGTACACACATGTTTTTTAATGTTATACTGTATTTTAGGGTTCCGTAGCCAAATGGTAAAAAACGGAACCCTTATAGATTCGTCTTGTCTGTCTGTCTGTCCGTCCGTATGTCACAGCCACTTTTTACCGAAACTATAAGAGTACGGTTGAAACTTGGTAATTAGATGTATTCGGTGAACCGCATTAAGATTTTTACACAAAAATAGAAAAAGGACAATAATTTTGCGGGGTCCCCATACATAGAACTGAAACTCAAAAAATCTTTTTCATCGTACCCATACGATGAAAAAGATTTTTTTTTCTATGGATGCACATATCATCCATCCACCAGGTATCTATGGATAGGTCTTCAAAAATGATATTGAGGTTTCTAATATCCTATTTTTCTACACTGAATAGTTTGCGCGAGAGACACTTCCAAAGTTGTAAAATGAGTGTCCCCCCCCCCCCTGTAACTTCTAAAATAAGAGAATGATAAAACTAGAAAAAATATATGATGTAGGTAAATTACCATGCAAACTAACAACGAAAATTGGTTTGAACGAGATCTAGCAAGTAGTTTTTTTTAATACGTCATAAATCGTAAACCGCAATTTGCTTTCATTTAATAAACTGAAATACTTGCTGCTTCGGAACCTTCATGGGCGAGTCCGACTCGCACTTGGCCGGTATTTTTTACTGAGTCTGACTAGAAACTGACCCTCATACCTCCGTGTGTGTTGTCTATTTGTGTATATATTTTTAATATGCTGTTTCTGGACAATTTTTATAACACCTTTTTTTAACTTCATATGTATGTTTCACAGTCTCTTTAAGAGTGTTAGTGTTCTACAGTCTCTTTCACGAGGAATGCTCTGAGGAACTGTTTGAGCTGGTGCCACCGTCCCCTTTTTATCATCGGACCACGCGCACTCGCAGTAAGGTTCATCCGTACCACCTGGAAGCAATCTCGTTAAGCACAGTTCGCTTTCAGCGTTCATACATCCCACGTACGTGCAGGCTCTGGAATGAATTACCTGCTGCGGTGTTTCCCCAGCGCTACGACATGTCCTTCTTTTTTTTTAAATCTTTATTTAAAGAGCTTTTTCTAACATGACTTTAAACATGAAAAAATTCATAAACGCTTTTAAAGTGATTGTTAGTTATGATGACGTAATACGTCATCAAAACTAACAATCACTTTAAAAGCGTTTATGAATTTCACACGATTAATTCCTAATATGTTTTGGGAATCAAATAATTTGGCAAGTGCGAACTGTCTTGGTAACTTTTCCATACTAGTTATACTAACATCTATCTATTCTGTTTTCCTTCTTTTATCTTTACTTACTAATGCCCAGCCTTCATTCTCACTCAATCCGCGTTCTTCTGTATTGTGTAAGTTCTCATCATTATAACCTTGTACACTTCCTCCTGTTCGGTCCTCTTCATCTTTACTATCTGACACTAATTCCACGTCATGCACGGAATTTACGCTCATATTGAATAGTAACTCCCGGCGCGCTAAAGCCCGACGGCGCGCCGTCGTATAACCGGTTTCTATATAATAAACAACTAAACGATAATTATTACTGTGCACGTCCTTATCACCCGAAGAGAGAATGGACACTCACGTGTCCTTCTTCAAACGAGGTTTAAATAGAGTATTGATCTCACGGTAGGCAGCGGTTTGCTGTGCCCCCTGGCACTACGAATGTCCATGAGCAGCGGTTACCACTTACCATCAGGTGGGCCGCTATCTCGTCTGCCTCCAAAAGCAATAAAAAAAATGTTAGTATGTATGTAATGGAAAGGTTGAACAAGTTGACCCTCAAAAGATAGGTAGATACACTTTATTGACCCAAATCAAAATATCACACTTTACCATGAGTTTACTTAAATTATAAGGTACAAACGGCGGTCTTATCGCTAATGTAGTAATCTCTTCCAGACAACCGTTGGATGGTTATGAGTTTAGAGTAGAATTGGTCTAGCAGTAGCGTGTTCACCTGTAGAGAACGAGGTCCTGGGTTCAAATCCCGGGTCGGTCCAAAAGTGATTTTGGGAGTTTCTGTAAAAAGAAAAAAATCTCAGTAACAGCCCGAAGTTTGGGAGTTGGCGGTATTTATTATACCCCCGTGCTTCCGAGAGCACGTAAAGCCATCATCGGTCCTCTACCTGACCTCTGTGCGATCGTGTCGCTAGGCGTCCCATCGGTTCATGAGAGTGATGGAATAGAAAGTGCTCCTGTGTTTGCGCATACACTTCTGCACTATAATAATAGGTATGTCCCGCGCAGATGGCTAATCTCTATTGAGACTGGCCGCCGCGGCTAATAATTCGGCTGGTAGGGCCGAATTATTAGCCGCGAATTAATAGATCTAAACCATATCCCATAAACATGTTCTCTCATTACAGATAGTAACTTCTATTCCTCGTATACTTCAAGATGCATCCTCTCTGCAGCTAGAAGCGGGTCTTCTGCAACAAAAGCTTGTATCTTTAGAGGAAAAAGTTCAAAGCGTAGAAGCACGCACTGGACAGTCTATTGACAGCCTGCAGAGAATTGACGCACTCAAGAGTCGCCTTGAGGTAAGTTAACAGAACCAGACCGGCGTTGGATCTCTGATATTATACGCAAGTTATAGTAGAGAGGTAGAGTGAGGGCCGTATTAGGGTATTAAGGGCAACAGATGCTTATGTCTTTAGGGCAAAAAGCTCAAAGTATGGAAGCACGCAGTGGATAGTCTATTGACAGCCTGCAGAAAACAGACTCGATACTTAAGTGCGAGTGAGGTCTATATTAGGGTATTAAGTGCAACAAATGCTCATGTGCTTAGAGCAAAAAGTTCGAAGTGCGGAATCATGCACTGGACAGTCTATTGACACCTTGCAGAGAATTGACGCACTCAAGAGTCAAGAGTCGCCTTGAGGTAAGTAAACAGAACCAGACCAGCGTTGGGTCCTTAATATATGCAAGTTCTAGGTAGTGAGGGCTGAATTTGACGGTCACCGTAGCCTAGTTGGTAGTGCTCCTGCCTACGAAGACCTCCTGGGTTCGAATCCCGGTAAGTGCAAATATTTGTGTGGTGAGCACGAATATTTGTTTCTGAGTCATGGATGTTTTCTATGTATTTAAGTATATATCTATGTATATAAGTATGTATATCGTCGCCTGGTACCCATAGTACAAGCTTTGCTTAGTTTGGAGCCAGGATGATCTGTGTGACATTCTCCCTAGATATTTTTACTATACTAATTGGGATATTAAGTATGTAGAGGTAAGAAAGAGGAGTGCGAGCGCACATTTTCGTTCTTTCATAGCCAGTTATGTTTTGTATATCTAAGTGTTACTTCAGTCGTGTGGTCTAAAGAACACTGTTTTGTTTTCTGTGTTAATATAATTCATACAAAAAATACTAGCAAAATGTTTAATTTTATCTCTACAAATTACAATGTATTTTAACAAAAATAGTGTTGACAAACTATAGAGCATAATATGTCTAAACTAAGCCGAGGCCTGTATCTTAGCACTCCAGCCCCCCCCCCCCCCCTCCCCCAAATAGATGCGTACTTAATTATTGTCAACATACATTCAGTCAAAAAAGTATCGGGAATGGATGATTTCTTTATGGTTCCAAATTCAAATTTTTGTTTCTTTTTTGTTGTTGTTAGATTTAGATTAGATTGGCACAACTGTGTCCATTTTGGCGCGGAGTTGGAGTTGCATCTGTTATTTATATTAAATACAGTGCTGGTTTTAGTAATATCATAATATAGTGTGTATTGCGAATTTTATAATGGACTAAAATATCGAACAAAGAGTTTGTCTTAAATTTTGCATCGCTAATGGATTTTCGTGTTCGGAGTCACTGAAAATGTTACAGAAGGCTTACGGTTCAAAGCGTTCAAAAGCGGTCGAAATGTGATGAAGGATTTGCCTCGCTCTGGTAGGCCATCAACGTCTGCAACTGAAGTTAACATCGCGAAAGTGAAGGAAATAGTGACTGAAAATCCTCATTCAACTCTGAGAGAGATTGCCGCCGAACTTTCTGTATCTCACGAGTCGATTCGTACCATTTTAACTAATCATTTGGGTATGAAACATGTTGCCGCTCGGCTAGTCCCAAAAGATTTGAATTTTTTCCAAAAACTCAATCGCATGAAAGTCGTTGAGGACATGGTAGAACGAGTCAATTCCGACCCAACATTCATGTAACGCATTGTTACTGGTGACGAGACGTGGGTTTACGAGTTTGACATGCAAACTAGTCAACAAGCTTCGGAGTGGCGCCTTCCAACTGAACCGAAACCGAAAAAACCACGCCAAAGTCGATCAAAAGTCAAGTCATGTTGACTGTTTTCTTTGACTATCGCGGTGTTGTGCACGCTGAAATCTTACCGGAAGGTCGAACGGTAAATAAAGAATATTATTTGAGCGTTATGCGGCGTTTAAGAGAGCAAATTCGACGAAAAAGGCAATCCAGCAACCACCATATTCACCAGATATGGCTCCAGCTGACTTCTTTCTTTTCCTAAACTCAAATTACCACTTCGTGGTACCCGTTTTCAATCGGTAGAAGACATAAAGGAGAATTGCGGCGAGAACTGAACTCAATTCCGAAAGCAGAGTTTAAAAATGTTTTGATGAATGGATTATTCGTTGGCGTAAGTGTATCGTTTCTGAAGGAGGATACTTTGAAGGTGATAAAATAAATTTGGATGAATAACAAACATTTTGTATATTATTGATCTTTTCCCGGTACTTTCTTGACAGAGTAGTACACTTATATAAACGTGTTAGTGTGTGAGAGTGTGTGTATGTTAGGATGTATATCACAATATATTATCAACAGCATCCTAATGGATACTGTTGATAATATATATGTTATTATTATATATGTTTTTATATATTTATTTATTGTATTTATATACATACTAGCTGTGCCCGCGGTTTTACCCGCGATAAACTTTATAAATTATCACAGCTCCTCCCCCGTAGGTGATAGCGTGATAATATGTACCCTATATGTTGACCCGACCTCTTAGTAATATTCACGCAAAATTGGAAGTAAATCCATGCAGTACTTTTTCCCGGACATACATACAGACAAAAATTCAAAAAACTATATTTTTGGCTTCGATATCGATGGTAGATCACGTCCCAAGTATCCGTTTTAAAAATAATCAACGTACAGTTTAGACTTTCCTACGATTTTATTATATGTATAGATAATATATTGTTATGTTGATAATAAAATTTTACACTATAAAATTGTGTCACTATGGAAACGGGTTTATTGGAACGAATCGATGATCTTTTCAGTTTCAGTATAGCCCATTTTAAGTAACCACTTGCTGATCTTATTTTGACATTAATAATAATAATATCTAGGGACAATGTCACACAGATCATCTAGCCCCAAACTAAGCAAAGCTTGTACTATGGGTACCAGACGACGATATACATACTTATATAGATAGATAAATACTTATATACAAAGAAAACATCCATGACTCAGAAACAAATATTTGCACTCACCGGGATTCGAACCCAGGACCACCAGCTTCGTAGGCAGGAGCACTACCAACTACGCTACGGTGGCCGTCAAATTAATATTTAATTATTGTCATAAATTACAGAATGCCGCTTCGGCTCTCCGCGAAGCTGACAAATGGGCTGCATTGGCTACGTCACTAGAAGAGGTTCTGGAGACAGGGGTGCCGACTCAGAATGACAAGCTGAACGAGTTGGCTGAACAGGTCGCGGCCATGACTGCGAGTTTAGAGGTCAGTCACTTCTTTTGATTGATGCATAATGATGGAACTATACAACATGTAACTTAAGTAACGCACATCCTGAAAATAGTTTGTGCAAAATCGTTTACTGAATCGATTTATATCAATTTTAATAGAAATAATTTTTTATTCCAAAATAATTAAAACTATGGAAATTATTGTCATATTAACCCTGGAAAGTCAAAACAAATTGAAATGGACCGTAAGTCAAAGTAATAAGACTTAAAATCGTAGTTTTATTTGTATTTATACAAATTCCATCATTCAACACAAAATAAATAAAAATAAACTTTATTCCAAGAAACTAATTTAGTAAATAACAATGCATATACATGTTAAATTAAAAATTCATTATGTATTATGATTACAATATATGCGTTAATTACGTTACATGTTGTATAAACAAAGTTGGGCCTAGCACCTTTAATACAAGTTATCTCCGAATAACTTCGCTAAGGTGCTAGCCACCACATAGATTGCTAAATATATTGTAACAAACAAATAATTTTAGTATGTAAAAATGTATTGCATTTAACTGTACGCACCTATTATTGTTATAGTGTTATGTTATGTGGTGAAATAAACAATTATAATAATAATAATATTTAGGGACAATGTCATCCTAGCCCCAAACTAAGCAAAGCTTGTACTATGGGTACCAGGAGATGATATACATACTTATATAGATAGATAAATACTTAAATACATAGAAAACATCCATGACTCAGAAACAAATATTCGTGCTCATCACACAAATATTTGCACTTACCGGGATTCGAACCCAGGACCACCAGCTTCGTAGGCAGGAGCACTACCACCTAGGCTATGGTATCTTATCTTATCTTTTGTGGGGCAGTGTATACGCTTCTGCAATAAACTTTTATAGGGCAGTTCAAATTGTTTATTGGCTTTAAACACGTATACGACCACATAATGTAGTATATATCATTTCAGGAGAACAAGCATCATATGTGTTTGTATGTCTTCAGACAAAACATAGCGCACTATTTTGTATGTATGTCCTCTTTATATACCTATGTATCACAAATAAAATTTCTGATTCTGATTTTGAAGCCCATTTAGCTATAAAACAGCATGCAAATATTAACAAACGTTAAAATGGAAAAGCATCTAATAGTACATCATCACAATGTTTATAATCGGAACTTTTATGGGGCAGTGTAACCGCTTCTACAATAAACTTTTATGGGGCAGTGTAACCGTTTCTACAATAAACTTTTATGGGGCAGTGTATACGCTTCTACAATAAACTTTTATGGGGCAGTGTATACACTTCTACAATTAACTTTTATGGGGGCAGTGCATATGCTTCTACAATAAACTTTTATGGGGCAGTGTGTATACGCTTCTACAATAAACTTTTATGGGGCAGTGTGTATACGCTTCTACAATTAACTTTTATGGGGCAGTGTATACGCTTCTACAAAACTTTTATGGGGCAGTGTATACGCTTCTACAATAAACTTTTATGGGGCAGTGTATACGCTTCTACAATTAACTTTTATGGGGCAGTGTAACCGCTTCTACAATAAACTTTTATGGGGCAGTGTAACCGCTTATACAATAAACTTTTATGGGGCAGTGTATACGCTTCTACAATAAACTTTTATGGGTCATTGTATACGCTTCTGCAATAAACTTTTATGGGGCAGTATATACGCTTCTACAATTAACTTTTATGGAGCAGTGTATACGCTTCTACAATAAACTTCTATGGGGCAGTGTATACGCTTCTACAATAAACTTTTATGGGGCAGTGTATACGCTTCTACAATAAACTTTTATGGGGCAGTGTATACGCTTCTACAATAAACTTTTATGGGGCAGTGTATACGCTTCTACAATAAACTTTCATGGGGCAGTGTATACGCTTCTACAATATACTTTTATGGGGCAGTGTATACGCTTCTACAATATACTTTTATGGGGCAGTGTATACGTTTCTACAATAAACTTTTATGGGGCAGTGTATACGCTTCTACAATAAACTTTTATGGGGCAGTGTATACGCTTTAACAATAAACTTTTATGGGGCAGTGTATACGCTTCTACAATAAACTTTTATGGGGCAGTGTATACGCTTCTACAATAAACTTTTATGGGGCAGTGTATGCGCTTCTACAATAAACTTTTATGGGGCAGTGTATGCGCTTCTACAATAAACTTTTGTGGGGCAGTGTATACGGTTCTACAAGTTAAGTTATTGAATGATACATTTTGTGACATCCACAATTTCTAATTTCGGTTCAATATTTAAAAAATAATCACGACGCATAGTCGCAGCGTGGGCAGGCTCCCTACAAGACAGACCGATGATTTTGTGCGGGTGGCTGGAAACTGCTGGATGCGAATAGCGCAAGACCGGCAATTGACAACATTTCAAAACTGACACCACCTTAAAACAAAAATACCATGTCTTTATTTTCGTATCCTGAGTTCAAATATATTTTTTTATTTCTTCATTTCTGCGGAAAAAAATAAAAACTAAAAAAGATGTGATGACGTCACTTATACGGCGGACGAGGTAGTTGCCTTTGCCTAAGCATTCCAATGTTTTAAACGAAAACATTAATGTCAAACAAGACATGTCAAATTCTCAATTGTCACTCAGGGTTAATATTTCGAAACTTTTATATAGATAACACTTTATTGCACCAAATTGAAGCATAACATTATAATATCAGTTAACTTATATAATAAGGTACAAACGGCGGTCTTATCGCTAATACAGCAATCTCTTCCAGACAACCGTTGGATGAACCAAAGCAATGCAGGGAGATAAAGTGGTAGTTGGCAGTGCATCTACTTATATAAATTTACATATATATGTACCTACCTAGGTACAAATATTATATATATATATATACACACAATATATAGATATATAACATAAAAATATACCTATATATAAATATATATAGTTCCCTACTTTTTAATATACTATAAATAAATATAAATAATAATTATCAAGACTAAAGAAATTTTTGAGGAAGATGGAAGATCGCGAGCTGTGAAGATTAAAGTGATTGATAATGTTTTTTTAAAAGTGTTTTGAAAGAACTTAAAGTTTGCGCGCGTCTGATATACAGAGGGAGTGAATTCCACAATCGAGCAGCCTGTACAGTGAAAGATTTGTCGTAGAAATTGGTAGAATGTGTGGGCAACTGGAGTTCTAGATTCTCTGACGATCTCAAGGACCTAGAATGTGTGTCACATAGGAATTGAAACCTAATCTTGAGGTAAAAGGGAGCCGTGGGATTAAATAAAATGCTATAAAGAAGGGAGAGTACATGAGTATTTCGGCGAAGGCGAATGGGTAACCACTCGAGTTTTCTACGAAATTCGGAAACATGATCATATTTGCGGAGTCCAAATATGAACCTTATGCAGAAGTTTTGAAGTCGCTCGAGTTTATCTAGTTTGTCCTCCGTAAGGTCAAGATAGCTGGCGTCAGCATAGTCAAGGATTGGAAGAAGGAGGGATTGAGCTAGTGCAATTTTGGTGGCAATTGGGAGAAAATTACGTAACCTCCTTAAGGATCCTGCTGCAGCATATAATTTGCGACTGGTCTGTTCTATTTGTGGACCCCAAGACAGTGTTCGATCAAAGTATACCCCCAAGTTTTTAACCCTTTCACTGAGTGGTATTATTGTATTGTTAAATATTACTCGAGGGGTATGGGTCCAGTCAACTTTGTTGTGCATTCTAGAACTGCCAATCACGATGACCTGAGTTTTGGAGGGGTTTACTGTGAGACCGTGGTCTGTGCTTTTATGGTGACTTCATGAAACATAATGAGGATAATAACACTGGAAACGAATTTAATATTGACGATTTTAATTTAATTTGAAATTGAAAACATTAAACAAACGTAAACAAGTTTAGGCGCTAACGAGTTTGACAAGACAACTAGACAAATACGCGTAATAAATGACAAGCAAAGATCGATGGTCATTCCGCCGTATGTATGACGTCATTTAGCGCGTACTTCTTTTTAGAATACATCGAATTTCAACGTTGAAATTATGAATGAAAAGATCATAATTTCGCAAAACTGAAAAATATGGGTGCCCTAGTTTTGGATTTACTTTTAAATAACGCAATAATACCTGCAAGTTAAAAATGTGAAATGTTGTCAATTGTGGAGATCTTTCGGGGAGGCCTTTGTCCAGCAGTGGACGTCTTTCGGCTGATATCATGATGATGATGATTAAAATAATATTTCTTATGCTCTTTCTTTGATATTTACATACTGATTTTTTTAATATTTTGACTGTAAACTTTAAAACTACCCATATTTGTATGTCTTACCTTAGACAAAACATAGCGCACTGTATTTACCTTTAAGATCTGTATTTTTTGTACATATGTTTTACAAATAATAAATGATTGGTTGATTGAGAATGTTCTACGAGGTCTTCCCCTTCCGTTTGTACCATTCACACAGGCCAGGTATAATTCTTTTGTCAATATATTATTACTATTTATTAATATATTTTTTATAGTACTATAAAATAAGTTGGAAGTGTGTTTGTTGTCCAAAGAGACAAACCGACAGATTGGTGAAGATACTAAGTTTCAAATTAGTATCTTCACCAATCTGTCTGTAATGAATATGAACAAACCGCTCACCACATACTTTGGGATTGTGATCTCTGGCAAAATCAGCGTGATATTATGTTAAATAGCTTGCAACCAATATCTGGAGTAGTTTATTATACGGATCTTGTATTCCGCGCTTTTGCCATACCTACTATTGGAATCAAATATAACAGCTCACTTAGGACCCTTCAATTGATCCTCGGTGCTTTTGCAGCTGGCTTCTCTAGTTGCAATTCTCTCGTTTTATGAGGCTATAGCCTCTTTATATCGTTCTGGCTCCCGCTTTGCTCTTGAGGAAAGTCTAACTCCTCCTTTTTCTTTCTGATTAAACCGGGAACCAAGACAGTTGTCGCGATTTCCCGGGACATGCCTGAGCCTCACCGCTCAGTGTCATTTCATTGTGTGCCACTGTTGAGCCTGGCTTACAGGAGTTGCAGTGGTGGGTAAGAGGGAGGGACTAGTCCCGACAAAAAAAAATGTCCAAAGAGATTTATTTAATATTATTGTAGGTACTAAGCGATGCTCCAGACTACGAGAACAAAAGGCTGCAGCTGGAAACACTGTACAACAGGCTGGAAGCGGCTGTGAGCCCACCGCTGATCGAAGCCCTCACTCAAATGGACGCTGGTAAGTAAACGAGGTTAAGCAACTAGGCTCGCGGTCCATAGATGGGTGACCGCCAAAGTGGTTTAATTTCTGAGCGTGTTCGTGCTTTTTATTTAAAGACAATACCCGCACTAGGGAATCTAATCCCTGTGTCGCGGGGTATTTAACAAACATATAATAGACGGACACAAATTTCATCCGAACAACTATTTATGGGTCACAGAAATAGTTGACCGGCGCGGAATTTGAACCCGAGACACGAAGAGGCGAGGCGACTGTCTTAGCCGCTGCGCCACATGTGTCGGGGTTTGGAGGGCAGGTTAAGCTGTCGGTCCCGGTTTTAGCCGTTAGGCAACAGTCGTTGATCCATGTCAGAGGCCTACTGGGCGGCTTGAACAACTCTGACACTAGGGTAACCACTGCCCATACGATAAGTAGTAGTGAAATGCAAGCCGACAGCTTGTGGAACAATTCATTTTCTAACTCCTCCTTTTAATTCTTTCTGATTAAACTCGTTGCGGGATCCAAGACAGGTGTCGCGATTCCCCGGGACATGCCTGAGTCTCACCGCTCAGTGTCATTTCATTGTGTGCCACTGTTGAGCCTGGCTTACAGGAGTTGCAGTGGTGGGTAAGAGGGAGGGACAATTACAAAATTTCTGATCATTTAAGTGATAAAAGTGCTTGGGATTGAGTTGTTCTGAGTCAACACACATGATTGTAATTAATCTTAAGTATATTTTATTTTAAAAAAGGATTCCTACTGAGTTTCCTGGCAGTGTTTCTCAGTAGCTGCCACGTCATGCACTGCACGGTAGGGTAAAAAAATATGACGATTCCACACATTAAATGTAAAATTTTTACGGAATAAATGATTTTTGACTTTGACTTTGATGGTACACTGGTAGACCGACGGGCTTTTTACTGTCTTCTTCTATTATTGAAGTTATACTTCTTTTGGCGCGATGGAGAAAAATGATGAGAGTGAATTTTTACGATGCGCGCGCACACCGACACCAAAAAATTTAACAGCATGAAGTTAGTTCTAGGTGGTATGAAAATGTATGAGAGTGAATTTTTACGATGCGCGCGCATCGTAAAAATAACAGCATGAAGTTAGTTCTAGGTGGTATGAAAATGTATGAGAGTGAATTTTTACGATGCGCGCGCATCGTAAAAATAACAGCATGAAGTTAGTTCTAGGTGGTATGAAAATGTATGAGAGTGAATTTTTACGATGCGCGCGCATCGTAAAAATAACAGCATGAAGTTAGTTCTAGGTGGTATGAAAATGTATGACAGTGAATTTTTACGATGCGCGCGCATCGTAAAAATAACAGCATGAAGTTAGTTCTAGGTGGTATGAAAATGTATGAGAGTGAATTTTTACGATGCGCGCGCATCGTAAAAATAACAGCATGAAGTTAGTTCTAGGTGGTATGAAAATGTATGAGAGTGAATTTTTACGATGCGCGCGCATCGTAAAAATAACAGCATGAAGTTAGTTCTAGGTGGTATGAAAATGTATGACAGTGAATTTTTACGATGCGCGCGCATCGTAAAAATAACAGCATGAAGTTAGTTCTAGGTGGTATGAAAATGTATGACAGTGAATTTTTACGATGCGCGCGCATCGTAAAAATAACAGCATGAAGTTAGTTCTAGGTGGTATGAAAATGTATGACAGTGAATTTTTACGATGCGCGCGCATCGTAAAAATAACAGCATGAAGTTAGTTCTAGGTGGTATGAAAATGTATGACAGTGAATTTTTACGATGCGCGCGCATCGTAAAAATAACAGCATGAAGTTAGTTCTAGGTGGTATGAAAATTGATAACTATGTTCAAGTTGTATATTAAGAAGTATACATGTACATAAGTACACACAAGTTTTTTTTATTTGTTTGTTTTTAGATCGTACGTCCATCTATGTATCTCTGTTCCGCGGCATGTCGCGCCAGATGTCGGTCTGCCGCTGCTGGAGGCGCGCGGCGGCGGCCCGGCTGGCGAGCGCCTGGAGACGCCTCGACTCACATACCCTCGGGGCCCTCACTAGGCTGCTCGCTGGAGAGGCGTCTAGACAGGTACACATAAAAAAAAATTTTTTTCTAAAAGACAACGCCCGCATTAGGGAATTTAATCCCTGTGTCGCGGGGTACTTTACAAACATATATAGACGAACACAAATTACACCCAGACTCAGAACAACTATTTATGGGTCACACAAATGGTTGTCCGGCGAGGGACTCGAACCCGCAACACGAAGCGGCGAGGCGACTGTCTAAGCCGCTGCGCCACACGTGCATCAAATTAAGCTTTACGTAGTTACATAGTTAGACGGGTAAAACCTGGACTATTGTAAAATTGGATAGAGACTTTCTTTTCTTAAGGATATAACCTTAAATAGATTTTAGATTACTACTAATCTATACATATAATAAAATCGTAAGAAAGTCAAAACTGTACATCGAATATTTTTTAAAAGGATACTTGGGCCGTGATCTACCATCGATATCGAAGCCAAAAATATAGTTTTTAGAATTTTTGTCTGTTTATCTGTATGTATGTCCGGGCTAAACTGAAAAGTACTGCACAGTAGATCACATCCCAAGTATCCTTTTTTTTAAATATTCAATGTACATTTTTGACTTTCCTATGATTTTATTATATGAATAGACTATTCTTATTGCAATTTCCTCCATTAAGATCTAGATAGGTAAGTCTTGGCCCCCTTATGAATTCAGAGTTTTTCATTTCCAAAATATCCCTGTAAAGAGCTAAACTTGAAGGGCCGTCGAGATAGGTTAAACCTGGCTCACTACTCACTAGTGAATTTCCTCCCCAAAATATCCCCATAAAGAGCCTAGCTTGAAGACCCTTCTAGATAGGTTAATCCTGGCTCACTAGTGAATTTGCTTCCCAAAATATCCCCATAAAGAGCCTAGCTTGAAGACCCTTCTAGATAGGTCAATCCTGGCTCACTAGTGAATTTCCTTCCCAAAATATCCCCATAAAGAGCCTAGCTTGAAGACCCTTCTAGATAGGTTAATCCTGGCTCACTAGTGAATTTCCTTCCCAAAATATCCCCATAAAGAGCCTAGCTTGAAGACCCTTCTAGATAGGTTAATCCTGGCTCACTAGTGAATTTCCTTCCCAAAATATCCCCATAAAGAGCCTAGCTTGAAAACCCTTCTAGATAGGTTAATCCTGGCTCACTAGTGAATTTCCTTCCCAAAATATCCCCATAAAGAGCCTAGCTTGAAGACCCTTCTAGATAGGTTAATCCTGGCTCACTAGTGAATTTCCTTCCCAAAATATCCCCATAAAAAGCCTAGCTTGAAGGGCCTTCTAGATAGGTTAAACCTGGCTCACTAGTGAATTTCCTCCCCAAAATATCCACATAAAGAGTCTAGGTTGAAGGACCTTCTAGAAAGGTTAATCCTGGTTCAGTAGTCAATTTCCTTCCCAAAATATCCACATAAAGAGCCTAGCTCAAAGAGTCTTCTAGATAGGCTAAACCTGGCTCACTAGTGAATTCCCTTCCCAAAATATGCCCATAAAGAGCCTAGCTTGAGAACCCTTCTAGATAGGTTAAATCTGGCTCACTAGTGAATTCCCTTCCCAAAATATGCCCATAAAGAGCCAAGCTTGAGAACCCTTCTAGATAGGTTAATCCTGGCTCACTAGTGAATTTCCTTCCCAAAATATCCCCATAAAGAGCCTAGCTTGAAGACCCTTCTAGATAGGTTAATCCTGGCTCACTAGTGAATTTCCTTCCCAAAATATCCCCATAAAGAGCCTAGCTTGAAGACCCTTCTAGATAGGTTAATCCTGGCTCACCAGTGAATTTCCTTCCCAAAATATCCACATAAACAGCCTAGCTTGAAGGGCCTTCTAGATAGGTTAATCCTGGCTCACTAGTGAATTTCCTTCCCAAAATATCCACATAAAGAGCCTAGCTTGAAGGGCCTTCTAGATAGGTTAATCCTGGCTCACTAGTGAATTTCCTTCCCAAAATATCCCCATAAAGAGCCTAGCTTGAAGACCCTTCTAGATAGGTTAAACCTGGCTCACTAGTGAATTTCCTCCCCAAATATCCCCATAAAGAGCCTAGCTTGACGACCCTTCTAGATAGGTTAAACCTGGCTCACTAGTGAATTTCCTCCCCAAAATATCCCCATAAAGAGCCTAGCTTGAAGACCCTTCTAGATAGGTTAAACCTGGCTCACTAGTGAATTTCCTCCCCAAAATATCCACATAAAGAGTCTAGGTTGAAGGGCCTTCTAGATAGGTTAAACTTGGCTCACTAGTGACTTTCCTCCCCAAAATATCCCCATAAAGAGCCTAGTTTGAAGACCCTTCTAGATAGGTTAAACCTGGCTCACTAGTGAATTTCCTTCCCAAAATATCCACATAAAGAGTCTAGGTTGAAGGACCTTCTAGATAGGTTAAAGCTGGCTCACTAGTGAATTTCCTTCCCAAAATATCCACATAAAGAGTCTAGGTTGAAGGGCCTTCTAGATAGGTTAAACCTGGCTCACTAGTGACTTTCCTTCCCAAAATATCCACATAAAGAGTCTAGGTTGAAGGGCCTTCTAGATAGGTTAAAGCTGGCTCACTAGTGAATTTCCTTCCCAAAATATCCCCATAAAGAGTCTAGGTTGAAGGGCCTTCTAGATAGGTTAAACCTGGCTCACTAGTGAATTTCCTTCCCAAAATATCCACATAAAGTGCTTAGCTTGAAGAGCCTTCTAGATAGGTTAAACCTGGCTCACTAGTGAATTTCCTTCCCAGAATATCCCCATAAAGAGTCTAGGTTGAAGGGCCTTCTAGATAGGTTAATCCTGGTTCAGTAGTCAATTTCCTTCCCAAAATATCCCCATAAAGAGCCTAGCTTGAAGACCCTTCTAGATAGGTTAATCCTGGCTCACTAGTGAATTTCCTTCCCAAAATATCCCCATAAAGAGCCTAGCTTGAAGACCCTTCTAGATAGGTTAATCCTGGCTCACTAGTGAATTTCCTTCCCAAAATATCCACATAAAGAGCCTAGCTTGAAGGGCCTTCTAGATAGGTTAATCCTGGCTCACTAGTGAATTTCCTTCCCAAAATATCCCCATAAAGAGCCTAGCTTGAAGACCCTTCTAGATAGGTTAAACCTGGCTCACTAGTGAATTTCCTCCCCAAAATATCCCCATAAAGAGCCTAGCTTGAAGACCCTTCTAGATAGGTTAAACCTGGCTCACTAGTGAATTTCCTCCCCAAAATATCCCCATAAAGAGCCTAGCTTGAAGACCCTTCTAGATAGGTTAAACCTGGCTCACTAGTGAATTTCCTCCCCAAAATATCCACATAAAGAGTCTAGGTTGAAGGGCCTTCTAGATAGGTTAAACCTGGCTCACTAGTGACTTTCCTCCCCAAAATATCCCCATAAAGAGCCTAGTTTGAAGACCCTTCTAGATAGGTTAAACCTGGCTCACTAGTGAATTTCCTTCCCAAAATATCCACATAAAGAGTCTAGGTTGAAGGACCTTCTAGATAGGTTAAAGCTGGCTCACTAGTGAATTTCCTTCCCAAAATATCCACATAAAGAGTCTAGGTTGAAGGGCCTTCTAGATAGGTTAAACCTGGCTCACTAGTGACTTTCCTTCCCAAAATATCCACATAAAGAGTCTAGGTTGAAGGGCCTTCTAGATAGGTTAAAGCTGGCTCACTAGTGAATTTCCTTCCCAAATATCCCCATAAAGAGTCTAGGTTGAAGGGCCTTCTAGATAGGTTAAACCTGGCTCACTAGTGAATTTCCTTCCCAAAATATCCACATAAAGTGCTTAGCTTGAAGAGCCTTCTAGATGGGTTAAACCTGGCTCACTAGTGAATTTCCTTCCCAAAATATCCCCATAAAGAGTCTAGGTTGAAGGGCCTTCTAGATAGGTTAATCCTGGTTCAGTAGTCAATTTCCTTCCCAAAATATCCCCATAAAGAGCCTAGCTTAAAGAGTCATCTAGATAGGTTAATCCTGGTTCAGTACTCAATTTCCTTCCCAAAATATCCCCATAAAGAGTCTAGGTTGAAGGGCCTTCTAGATAGGTTAAACCTGGCTCACTAGTGAATTTCCTTCCCAAAATATCCCCATAACGAGTCTAGGTTGAAGGGCCTTCTAGATAGGTTAATCCTGGTTCAGTAGTCAATTTCCTTCCCAAAATGTCCCCATAAAGAGCCTAGCTTAAAGAGTCATCTAGATAGGTTAATCCTGGATCAGTAGTCAATTTCCTTCCCAAAATATCCCCATAAAGAGTCTAGGTTGAAGGGCCTTCTAGATAGGTTAAACCTGGCTCACTAGTGAATTTCCTTCCCAAAATATCCACATAAAGTGCTTAGCTTGAAGAGCCTTCTAGATAGGTTAAACCTGGCTCACTAGTGAATTTCCTTCCCAAAATATCCACATAAAGTGCTTAGATTGAAGAGCTTTCTAGATAGGTTAAACCTGGCTCACTAGTGAATCTCCTTCCCAAAATATCCACATAAAGAGCCTATCTTGAAGGACCTTCTAGAAAGGTTAATCCTGGTTCAGTAGTCAATTTCCTTCCCAAAATATCCCCATAAAGAGCCTAGCTTAAAGAGTCTTCTAGCTAGGTTAATCCTGGCTCACTAGTGAATTTCCTTCCCAAAATATGCTCATAAAGAGTTTAGCTTGAAGGGCCTTCTAGATAAGTTAAACCTGGCTCCCTAGTGAATTACCTCCCCAAAATATCCCCATTAAAAGCCTAGCTTGAAGGGCCTTCTAGATAAGTTAAACCTGGCTCCCTAGTGAATTTCCTCCCCAAAATATCCCCATAAAAAGTTTCCTGTACTTTCTGTCCCTTTCTAAATCACTCCCATGTAAAATATCCAGCAACCGAAAGGATTGAATAGCGCAAAAAAATAATTATTTAAAAGCGTCCAAGTGCGAGTCGGACTGGCTCATGAAGGGCGTAACCCTTTTAATTAAGCTTAGCAGCAAGTATTTCAGTTGATTGAATGAAAGGTAAATTATGGTTTACGATTTATAACGTAGTAAAAAACTACGTACTAGAACTCGTTCAAACTAATTTTCGGTGGAAGGTTGCATGGTAATGTACAATGTACATCATATATCTTTTTAGTTTTATCATTCTCTTATTTTAGAAGTTACAGGGGGGGGGGGGGCACATTTTACCACTTTGGAAGTGTCTCTCGCGCAAACAATTCTGTTTGGAAAAAACTGATATTAAAAACCTCAATAACATTTTTGAAGATCTATCCATAGATACCCCACATATACGGATTTGATGAAAAAATAATTGATTTTCAGTTCCAAGTATGGGGAACCCCCAAAATTTATTGTTTTTTTTTTTTCAATTTTTGTGTGAAAATCTCAATTCGATTCACGGAATACATCTGCTTGCCAAGTTTCAACAGTATAGTTCTTATAGTTTCGGAAAAAAGTTCCTGTGACACACAGATAGACATGACGAACCCATTACTTTACTTACCGTATGGGCAGTGGTTACTCTAGTGTCAGAGTTGTTCAAGCCGCCCATTAGGCCTCCGACATGGCTTAACAAGTGTTGTCTAATGAATACAACCGGGACCGACAGCTTATCGTGCCCTCTGAAGCACGTAGACGCTCAGGAATTAAACCACTTTGGCGGTCACCCATCTATGAACTGACCGCGAGTCTAGTTGCTTAACCTCGCCGATCACTTACGGCCCAGTGAGAGCATCTAGCTATGAGCGCCTCACGAACCCATTAGGAAGCCGTTTTTTGCCATTTGGCTACGGAACCCTAAAAAGTCTGTAAGAAATGCAACGTTTTAATTTCAGGTTGACTGGTTGACCAATGTGTTGAAGTCGGAGACCCCGTTAGCAGAGCTGGTGAGGCTGTATACAGATCTGCTGCTCTCCCTGGACCCCACACCTACTAAGGTAATCAACCTATGTAATTTTAATAATTTATTTATTCATAAAACCATAACGCAGATTTTACAAATACACGTGTAACGATAATAGCTGCAGTAGTGTTTCCACTGTGTTGCAATTACTATCGCCTTCTTCCATAAAATATTATGAATTACAAATTACTTATTTCAGTTTTAAAAAAGCTAAAAAACAATCAACATCGATGTTTGGCGACTTAGCCGTTAGTGCATCTGGAAGACATTATCTATTATAATTTATATGAGATCTTGAATGGTGAATGGTACAACGGGAAGGGAAAGACCTTGCAGAACATTCTCTGACCAAATCGGAGACGTTCTCAAGAAAGGCCAGGTCAGAAGTACATAACCGGCGAGCGTGTATGAAGAATATATATACCTACCTACTATTGGAAGCAAATATAACAGCTCACTTAGGATCCTTAAATTGACAGGGTTCATGTTGACACAAATTATGTACCTACAATAACAGCTATTGTAACACATGAATGCAATAAAGAACTTGAACTTGAACTTGATCCTCGGTGCTTTTGCAGCTGACTTCTCTAGTTGCAAATCTCTCATTTTATGGGGCTATAGCCTCTTTACATCATTCTGTCTCCCGCTTTGCTCTGGAGGGAAGTGGAACTATTCATTTTCTAACTCCTCCTTTTTTCTCTTTCTGATTAAATTCGTTGCGGGATCCAAGACACTTGTCGCGATTCCCCGGGACATGCCTGAGCTTCACCGCTCAGTGTCATTTCATTGTGTGCCACTGTTGATCCTGGCTTACAGGAGTTGCAGTGGTGGGTAAGAAGGAGGGACTAGTCCCGACAAAAAAAAATATATATATGAAGAATATAATGACAGTAAACGAGGCCAAAGTGGTGTGCAAAGATCGTGACAAATGGAAGTCCGTTGTCTCTGCCTACCCCTCTGGGCAACAGGCGTGAGTCTATGGATGTATATGGGAATCTTTCACAGGTAGTATCGGCTAATCTGAAGCTGTGCTCGTCTCCTGAAGAAGGTCTTCTGTTGCTGACTGACCTTAGGACCGATATTGACGAGTTCGTCGCTTGTATACAGGGTGTTGTCGACGCGCCGAGACAGAATAAAGGTAATTACATACTTTACTAGGGTAATACTTAGAATATAGTATTATAATTGCTATTGCTATCGACATCCCTACAAAAGTCGTTAGACATTATACCCCTATACATATTCCATTAGTGACAACAAATTACCGACAGAACGCATTCCTGTGGCGAGCGGGCAACAGTTTAAATAAACAAGTCAAAGCTTTTAATTTTGACATATTTTGTAATAAATCTGAAACAGTGAGACGGGTACTCAGCCTTAACTTTTTCCAAAAAGGTTTTATGTAAAACATAATAATGATTTAGATGGTTCGTATTCTATAAGTTTATATTTATTCTGCACATTATTAATTAAGTAATCAGGATTTTACTCGTGGAGACCTGTTAATGGCTTTCTGCTGCCTATTAATGTATCATAAACATTGTGTTGTTAAATGCTGTTGGTCTTCCTAAGAAAATAAATAAATAAATAATATAGTATTAAATTTATAGTATAGTATAACATAGTATTTTATTTACGTATATGTTTGTGTAATAATAGTATGATCATTAGCATATTTTTAGTTTTTAGTATACTTTTTCAATTATCTCTTTTCTTCTTTTTTATCTATATACCACACTTTTTAGCACCATCCCCTGCATTTTTTGAACTTTAATTCCTAAGTAATGGAATCAGGCGTTACTTTGCGGAAATCCATAACAATCAAAATACAAAATCAATATTTAGTGTTAATTCCGCTAATTGTCAGTTTAATCATGCTGGGATGCAATTTGCACCGCCCTCCCGCCCGCAAAAATCTGTATACACTCAACAAAAATAATCGTCGCGACACCACACTGTTCAATGCGAAATAGAAATGAAAATATCTGGCTTGCTTTCTATAAGAGAGAGAGACAGACAGAGAAACATGCGCACGCCGCACAGCTGCAAAAAGTGTCGTGACAACTTTTCGTAAGATTTTTTTCCGTCTAGCCCCCTTTCACAACGCACGATAAGGTACTTCGTTCCAACTCTTATTATGTCTTTTGCCAATATATTGGTATTTATAATAATATCATGGGACATTATTCACACCCGGCCATCTGATCCCAAACTAAGCAGAGCTTGTACTATGGAAACCAGATAGCTGATATACTACATATACTATTTTTCTTGTTGCGCGCGCATCGTGCGCGCATCTTAAAAATAACAGCATGACGTTAGTTCTAGGTGGTATGAAAATGTATGAGAGTGAATTTTTACGATGCGCGCGCATCGTGCGCGCATCTTAAAAATAACAGCATGACGTTAGTTCTAGGTGGTATGAAAATGTATGAGAGTGAATTTTTACGATGCGCGCGCATCGTGCGCGCATCTTAAAAATAACAGCATGACGTTAGTTCTAGGTGGTATGAAAATGTATGAGAGTGAATTTTTACGATGCGCGCGCATCGTGCGCGCATCTTAAAAATAACAGCATGACGTTAGTTCTAGGTGGTATGAAAATGTATGAGAGTGAATTTTTACGATGCGCGCGCATCGTGCGCGCATCTTAAAAATAACAGCATGACGTTAGTTCTAGGTGGTATGAAAATGTATGAGAGTGAATTTTTACGTTGCGCGCGCATCGTGCGCGCATCTTAAAAATAACAGCATGACGTTAGTTCTAGGTGGTATGTAAATGTATGAGAGTGAATTTTTACGATGCGCGCGCATCGTGCGCGCATCTTAAAAATAACAGCATGACGTTAGTTCTAGGTGGTATGAAAATGTATGAGAGTGAATTTTTACGATGCGCGCGCATCGTGCGCGCATCTTAAAAATAACAGCATGACGTTAGTTCTAGGTGGTATGAAAATGTATGAGAGTGAATTTTTACGATGCGCGCGCATCGTGCGCGCATCTTAAAAATAACAGCATGACGTTAGTTCTAGGTGGTATGAAAATGTATGAGAGTGAATTTTTACGATGCGCGCGCATCGTGCGCGCATCTTAAAAATAACAGCATGACGTTAGTTCTAGGTGGTATGAAAATGTATGAGAGTGAATTTTTACGATGCGCGCGCATCGTGCGCGCATCTTAAAAATAACAGCATGACGTTAGTTCTAGGTGGTATGAAAATTGATAACTATGTTCAAGTTGTATATTAAGAAGTATAACTTCTAACGCGTGTACATAAGTACACACAAGTTTTTTTTTTCATACAAAAATAAATATTAATTTAATTTCCCGCTTGAATATTTATATATATATGGCCTTTGCGTCTGTTACAGACGATTTACGGCGCATTGTTTGAGAGACATTTCTTATGGCTAAACAAACCGATGCGAGAGCGACAAATGTTTATAACTACGCGTATCGCAAAGATTCCGTAAACGTACAGTATGCAAATTACCTACACTTGTGAAATTAACAAAATAAATATCTGGCGAAGAAAGTGATATATTTTGAAGATAAAATAAATAATGGCGAACTTACTAACTGCTTTTATTATAATTTCACACGAGTTATGTTTACAATCGACAAGATGGAGATCACACATAGAGAGACAAACTCAACAATAAATGACAGATCGCCAGAGGGCGCTAAAGGCGTGTTGGCTGCGTTCGGATACACACAACAGAAAGTGTTATTATTATTAGCTGCGCAAGCGCGCGAGCGTCGTATGGTTCAAACATAGACCTACAAATGTGTCGACAGTACAAGAAAATGTTATAAAATACTGTCGTCTTTCGTCGACAATATTTAGTATATTTAGTAAAAATATAGCTAAAATTTAAAAGTTTGATAATTAAACCTACACATGCTCCTTGACAATAACTTAATTTAAGTTAGTTAAATATCCTTACTGTTATAAAATAAATCTTATAGTAAATTATTTCCTACAATCCGTGTACCTAAATATCTATATATACCTAGAAATAATTATAAATTAATTATATATTACTACGAATATGTTCTGACTATTTTAAGTGCTTTTTTAAATTTGACGTGAATAAAAACCTTTTTTATTTTTATTTTATTTATTTATCAATGTTCAATACATTTTAGTTTTTAGTTAGGTATGTCTGAACTTGTAAAACAAAAGTTGTTGCTTATGATGTAATCAATATAGACTGCCTCGTTGGTCTAGCGGTAGCGTGTTCACCCGCAGAGAACGAGGTCATGGGTTCAAATGCCGGGTTGGGCCAAAAGTGATTTTGGTACCTTTCTGTAAAAAGAAAAATTTCTCAGCATCAGCCCGAAGTCTGGGAGTTGGCGGTATTATACCCCCGTGCCTCGGAGAGCACGTAAAGCCGTCGGTCCTGTACCTGACCTCTTTCCGGTCGTGTCAATAGGCGTCCCATCGGATCATGAGAGTGATGGAATAGAAAGTGCTCCTGTGTTTGCGCACACACTTGAGCACTATAATATGTCCCGCGGAGGTAGCTAATCTCTGTTGAGACTGGCCGCCGTGGCCGAAATTCGGCTAGGAGGACATTATTATTATAATCAATATAGTCTTACGAGGTTGTTGGTGTTTTACAAACAATGCTGTTTATAACGGTTCGAAATTCTTTATATCTCAAAGATTACAATTAATCAATACAATCACTTCGATGAGAAATAAACTAAGTATCGATATTTAAATCACAATAAGGTAGCTTACAATGCGCAAAATGTAGTTAATTTAGATAAGCTAAACTATTGCCAAAATTTAACAATTTTAGTTGATTGATTGTGTGGGTAGAACTAAAATAAGTATACAACCTATGACGCGACACTTAGGCTGAGATCTATAGAGCGTACTTAGACTTTGCTCAGAGTTTACTTAGACATAAGTTAATGCATGTAACGAAATTACAATTGGTGTTTTGACTTTGTCTGTCTTAGCTTATGCTAAGCATAATCTTAACTTCAAAAAGTCTATAAATACCAAATCAAAGTATAAGCTTAGCATACATTTAGCAAAGTTTTACGTAAGTAAAGTTTGAGCAAAGTCTAAGTACGCTCTATAGATCTCAGCCTTAGACTGTGTGCGGACTGCATGTTTCTATATATTATCAATCTTTTTTTCAGAAATCTTGCTACCCGCTACTTTAAAAGAATTCGGGCGAGCCGCCTACGCACCTCTGAGGGAATTGCTACCCAAATATACTGAACTACAAACTCAAATCTTCTTGTCACATCTCAGCGATTCGTCGCTGGCGCAGGTAAATCATCTTTCTATTTTTCCATGATTGCAAGAAACTATCATCGTACAGGGCAGCGCAGGACCGGCTGTTGTGGAGATCTTTGGGGGAGGCCTTTGTCCAGCAGTGGACTTCTTTCGGCTGATATGATGATGATGATCATCGTGCATCATCATCATCAGCCTGATATCATCCACTGCTGGACATAGGTTTCTAAACGTTGCCATTTAGAAAGCGAGTTAGCTCGCGCAGTGTCGGTGGTAGCAGGTAGTAGTAGATCGGGAAAGAAACGGCGCAATTGACAACATTTCATATTTTTAACTGGCATGTATTATTGCGTTATTTAAAAGTAAATCGAAAACTAGGACACCCATATTTATTCTTTTTGCAAAATAATGAACTTTTCATTCATAATTTCAACTTTGAAATTCGATGTATTCTAAAAAGACGTAAGCGGCAAATGACGACATAATAACGGTGGAATAACAATCGATCTTTGCTTTAATGTAACCCGTCAAAAAAAAATCACTGTCTTGTCAAACTCGTGGGCGCCTAAACTTGTTTACGTATAATGTTTTCAATTTCAAATTAAATTAAAATCGTCAATATTAAATTCGTTTCCAGTGCTATTATCCTTATTATGTTTCATTAAGTCACCACGAAAGTTACGAAATTTAAAACCGTGAGTGACAATTGACAATTTGACATGTCTTGTTTGACGTTAATGTTTTCGTTTAAAACATTGGACTGCTTAGGCAAAGGAAACTACCTCGTCCGCCGCATTAGTGACGTCATCACACCTTTTTTTGTTTTTATTTTTTTCCTCAGAAATGAAGCAATAAAAACATATAAAAAAAATATATTTGAACTCAGGATACAAAAATAAAGAAACGGTATTTTTGTTTTAACGTGTTGTCAGTTTTGAAATGTTGTCAATTGTGGAGATCTTTGGGGGAGGCCTTTGTCCAACAGGGAGATCTTTCGGCTGATATGATGATGATGAACTATGCTTATACTTATAATGTCAAACAGAGTCAGTGTATGGTCTTTCAGGGTAGCCCAAGAAAAGTGGCTGAGATGCAACCTATATTACTAAACGGATCCCCGTTGACTAGGGTTGAGGAGTTTAAATATCTGCGTAATGTAGTTACCTCCGCCTTGAATGATGCGAAGGGCGCTATCGGTCAGAGCGAACATGGTTATTCGTAGGTTTGCATGGTGCTCGACTGAGGTGAAAATAACTATTTTCAGAGCTTAAAATCAAAATCAAAAATTATTTATTTCGTAAAAATTTTACATTTATGTGGAATCGTCATATTTTTTTACCCTACCGTGCATGACGTGGCAGCTACTGAGAAACACTGCCAGAAAACTCAGTAGGAATCCTTTTTTAAAATAAAATATACTTAAGATTAATTACAATCATGTGTGTTGACTCAGAACAACTCAATCCCAAGCACTTTTATCACTTAAATAATCTGCTATTTTGAAATATGCCCTGCTACACAATTTGGCTTTAATAATTCTTTTAAACTTATTCGTAGACAATTCTCTAATATCATTGGGAAGTTTGTTATAGAATCTAGAGTTACTTATTTTGTGGAGACGGGTAGTATGCAATATGATATTATTCTTATATCTAGTATTTACATTATGTGTATCGCTCCTTTTACAGAAGGAATCGATATTTTTATGCACATATAGTAGGTTTTCATATATATACTGAGATGGTACATTAAGAATGTTAACCTCTTTGAACTTTTCTCTTAGAGACACTCGGGCTAAGATTATAGATTTATCTTACAGCTCTTTTTTGCAATATAAATATGGTGTTAATGTCAGCAGAGCTACCCCAGAGAAGAATTCCGTAAGAGGGGCTCCCCCGCTTCAGTGCGTCGGCGATGTTCGCGGAAGCTCGCGTAGACTGCTTTACAACCATGCGCAAGCGAGGCACTTCCTTAGTGCGACGCGTGCGCGGGATTCGCAACAGCATGCTGGTCGCGCTGGCTGATAGGCTCGACTGCCCCTGTATAAACCACTGCTGCAAGCTCCACATTGTGCACGGGGGATAAGTTGGCTAAAGCCGATTTTCTTATTATGATTTGTCTGATGATCAGATTTTTTGGGTTTTTGTTTTATTTTTTGTATCTAATTTAATTAATGTGACTGTGATTTTATTTTATGTGATTTTATTTTATGAATTGTACTGAGTCTTGTTATATCTCCGAAACTGTTAACCGCTGCATTGGAAGATGTCTTCAAGCTTCTGGACTGGAAAGGCTTTGGCATCAATGTCAATGGCGAGTACATCACCCACCTTCTATTTGCCGACGATATAGTAGTCATGGCTGAGACCCTAGACGACCTCGGTACAATGCTCGATGGCCTCAGCAGAGTCTCTCAACAAGTGGGTCTGAAGATGAACATGGATAAGACGAAAATCATGTCGAACATCCATGTTGCACCTACTCTTGTTAAGGTTGGAGACTCTGCACTCGAAGTTGTAAAGAACTATATTTACCTAGGACAGACCATCCAACTAGGTAGGTCCAACTTCGAGAAGGAGGTCAATCGTAGAATCCAACTCGGCTGGGCAGCGTTCGGGAAGCTACGTAATATCTTCTCGTCCCAAATACCGCAGTGTCTCAAGTCGAAAGTCTTCGACCAGTGTGTGTTGCCAGTGATGACTTACGGAACAGAGACGTGGTCACTCACTATGGGCCTTATCAGGCGGCTCAAGGTCACCCAAAGAGCAATGGAAAGGGCTATGCTTGGAGTTTCCCTGTGAGATCGAATCAGAAATGATGAGATCCGCAGGCGAACCAAAGTGACCGACTTAGCCGTAAGAATTGCCGAGCTGAAGTGGCAGTGGGCGGGGCACATAGCTCGTAGAGCCGACGGCCGTTGGGGCAGAAAG
This sequence comes from Pseudoips prasinana, assembly GCA_951640165.1. Lineage (NCBI taxonomy): Eukaryota > Metazoa > Arthropoda > Insecta > Lepidoptera > Nolidae > Pseudoips > Pseudoips prasinana. The sequence goes on from OX621264.1 coordinate 3,918,661, forward strand.
GTTCTCGAGTGGCGACCACGAACCGGAAGACGCAGCGTGGGCAGGCCCCCTACAAGATGGACCGATGATCTTGTGCGGGTCGCTGGAAATCGCTGGATGCGGATAGCGCAAGACCGGCAAATGTGGAGATCTTTGGGGGGGGCCTTTGTCCAGCAGTGGACGTCTTTCGGCTGATATGATGATGACTGAGTCTTAGTTGCTCGAGAATAAACAATTTATTATTATATTATGCTAAAAACATGTCTGTCTGTCCGTCTGTCACCAGGCTGTATCTCATGAACCGTGACAGTTAGACAGTTGGTTTTCAAAGATGATGTATTTCTGTTACCGCTATAACGACAAATAACCGACTAAAAACAAAATAAAAATTATATTTCAGGTTTAAAAGTTCACGTTTGTTGTATGGGAGCCTCATACAACAAACGTGAACTTTTTGCTCGTTTTTATAAATAATGGTACGGAACCCTGCGCTCGAGTCCGACTCGCACTTGGCCGGTTTTTAAAGTCTTTGTGAATAAAATTCCTTTTTCATTTTTAATGGTCGCTACAATCAAGGTCGTAATAAATGAAGTCCAATGTATTAATCTTATCTGTCTTTATTGCAGGATGATCTTCTAGAACAATCTAGAGCGATCCTCAGATTGTGTGAGCGTTGTGAGGTATGGATAACATCAGCGCACATCAAAGCGAAGAAGATAGCGGGTGACGCTCTGTATGCGGTGTACATGCCTGCTCTAGAGGTAATCTGCTTCTTAACGTCTTCTAGAACAGTCTAGAGTAAGCTCATATCGAAGTATATGGCATAACAGAGCTGAGAAGATAGCGGGTAACGCTCTGTATGCGGTTTACATGCATGCTCTGGAGGTAATCTCCTTCTTTATATCTTCTAGAACAGTCTAGAGTAATCTTATAGTGAAGTATATGGCATAACAGAGCTGAGAAGATAGCGGGTGACGCTCTGTATGCGGCGTACATGACTGCTCTAGAGGTAATCTCCTTCTTTATATCTTCTAGAACAGTCTAGTGTAAACTTATAGTGAAGTATATGGCATAGCAGAGCTAAGAAGATAACGGAAGGTCCTCTGTATGCGGTGTATATGCCTGCTCTGGAGGTAATCTCTTCTTTATATCTTCTAGAACAGTCTAGAGTAAACTTATAGTGAAGTATCTCGCATATCAGAGGTAAGAAGATAACGGAAGGTCCTCTGTATGCTGTGTATATGCCTGCTTTGGAGGTATTACCCTTATTTATATCTTCTAGAACAATCTAGAGTAAACTTATAGTGAAGTATATCGCATACCGGAGCTAAGAAGATAGCGGATGACGCTCTGTATGAGGTGTACATCCTTCGCTAGAGGTAATCTCTTCTTTATATCTTCTAGAACAGTCTAGAGTAAACTTAAAGTAAAGTATATGGCATAGCAGAGCTAAGAAGATAACGGAAGGTCATCTGTATGCGGTGTATATGCCTGCTCTGGAGCTAATCTCTTCTTTATATCTTCTAGAACAGTCTAGAGTTAACTTATAGTGAAGTGTATCGCATAGCAGAGCTAAGAAGGTTACGGAAGGCACTCTGTTTAAGGTTTACAGCCTTCTCTAGAGGTACTCTCTTATCTATATCTTCTAGAACAGTCTAGAGTAAACTTATAGTGAAGTATCTTGCATAGCAGAGGTAAGAAGATAACGGAAGGTCCTCTGTATGCGGTGTATATGCCTGCTTTGGAGGTAATACCCTTCTTTATATCTTCTAGAATAATCTAGAGTAAGCTTATAGTGAAGTATATCGCACACCGGAGCTAAGAAGGTAGCGGATAACGCTCTGTATGAGGTTTACATCCTTCGCTAGAGGTAATCTCTTCTTTACATCTTCTAGAACAGTCTAGAGTAAACTTAAAGTAAAGTATATGGTATAACAGAGCTAAGAAGATAACGGAAGGTCATCTGTATGCGGTGTATATGCCTGCTCTGACGGTAATCTCCTTCTTAGTATCTTCTTGGACAGCCTAGAGTTAACTTTTGTGAAGTATGTAGCAAAGAAGTGTTAAGAAGATTACAGGAGGCGCTTTATATGCGATGTCTGTCTGTGTAATATCTTCTAGAACAGTCTAGCGTAAACTTATAGTGAAAAAGAAAAACAGAGCTAAGAAGATTGAGGAAGGCTCTTGTATGAGTTTTACAGCCTTCTCTAGAGGTAATCTTCTTCTTAGCATTTTCTTGGATAGTCTAGAGTTAACTATTGTGAAATATGTAGCAAAGAAGTGTTAAGAAAATTACCGGAGACATTGTATATGGGATTTCTGCTGTAGAAGTACCAAGTCCTTTTATATCTTCTAGAACAGTCGAAAGTAATCACCGTAGCCTAGTTGGTAGTGCTCCTGCCTACGAAGCTGGTGGTCCTGGGTTCGAATCCCGGTAAGTGCAAATATTTGTGTGTTGAGCACGAATATTTGTTTCTGAGTCATGGATGTTTTCTATGTATCTATCTATATAAGTATGTATATCATCGCCTGGTACCCATAGTACAAGCTTTGCTTCGTTTGGGGCTAGGATGATCTGTGTGATGTTGTCACTAGTTATTAAAAAAACTTGTGAAAATATTCCTCCACTGCTCTTTGGGTGACCCTGAGCTGTTTGATAAGGCCCAGTGAGCGATAGCGTCTCTGTTCCGGCAATTGTAGAGATCTTTCGGCTGGCTCCTCCCCGGCTGGGCGCCACCCCTGGGACCGCTGGCGTTTGTTTTATTTTATTTTATTTTATTAGGGAAGCTAACAGCTACATACAATTGGTTACAAATTTTGGCAAGTAAATGCCAATAACAAACTTCCACAACTAGTCAACTAAACTGATGCATCTCCGGTCTACTTAATTAATTACAGTAATGACAATTCTACAAATGGTTTTAAAACATTGAGCCAATAGTGCTATACATAGATTTATACATTATCAATGAAATATCTAGTTAATTTGGATATGGTAGAATTTTTGCTAGTAGTAAACAGATCAATAAAATCAAAATCAAAACGACTGTCACCATTTGACTTAGGAGGGAACGAGTGGAGTTCTTTTCTTCCGAGCGCCAGTGGTCCCGGGAAGGGTAAACTGCTGTAGCTCAGGTTGCCTAAACGTATGCATACTGGGGAGGAGGGGGAGGCATTCAGGCCCCTCCCCTCCCCCTGTGCGAGTCCCGCGGACGCTCAGTGTACAGCGGGGGTACTGGCGAGATCGTTCACGCGTACCCAGAGCCCCCGCTACAGGCATTGTGAAGCTGGCTACCGTGGTAGTTTTAGTGGGTCGTGCCTCAAACCACGAGCAACTTGAGCATTTCCGCCACGTAAAAAAAAAGGGCTTTGGGCAATAGTGGGCTTTCGGCTTATATGATGACTATAAGATAAACCGCAGATAGTGAGGTCCTGGGTTCAAATCCCGGGTCGGGCCAGAAAGTGATTGTGCGATTTTTCCGTAAAAAGAAATTTCTCAGTATCAGCCCGAAGTCTGGAAGTTGGTATTACACCCACGTGCCTCGGAGAGCACGTAAAGCCGTCGGTCCTGTACCTGAACTCTTGATGATGATGGGACGACTAGCGACACGACCGGAAGGTCGTGTCGCTAGTCGTCCCATCGGATCATGAGAGTGATGAAATAGAAAGTGCCCCTATGTTTGCGCACACACTTGTGCACTATAATATGTCCTGCGCAATTGGCTAGTCTCCATTATGACTGGCCGCCGTGGCCGAAATTCGGTCGGGAGGACATCATAAGATAAATAAAATAAAATAAAATTTAATAGCAGTCCAGTTTTTACAAGTAGTTTACTTACAGTGATAGTCTCACTAGGCAATGCCTGTATCGAGGCTATCGATGTGATACGATTACAAGCTAGGACTTTGACTACAGTAACATATTGAATTTAATTAAATGGAAAAGACATCAAATTTGATTTATAACAATAATAATTAAATTCAACTAAATAGGTGTGTACAATGGATTAATAACTTAAATAAATGAGATGGGAAATATGAAAAAGATATTGTTAGAAGAGTAAATGCGGGGAACAGAGTGAATGGGGCACTACACGCCTTTATGAGTAGCCGGCAAGTATCAAAGAAGGCTCGACTAGCCGTGCACGATGGAGTGTTAGTGCCAACTTTAATGTATGGAAGTGAAAGTTGGGTATGGCAGAAAAAGAATGAAAGTAAAATAAATGCCGTGGAAATGAGAGCTCTGAGAAGTATGTGTGGTGTGACTTTGAGAGACAGAATTCGAAATGCTGATGTAAGAGAGCGTTGTGGTGTGAAAGAGGATGTAGTCACAAAGATTGAAAAAGGCATGCTGAGATGGTTTGGCCATTTAGAAAGGATGAATGAAAGAAGATTGACAAAAGAAGTATACCTGGCCTGTGTGAATGGGACAACCGGAAGGGGAAGACCACGTCGAACATTCTCTGACCAAATGAGATGTTCTCAAGAAAGGGCAGGTCACAAGTACCCTAAACCGGCGAGCATGTATGAAGAATATAATGACAGTAATCGAGGCAAAAGAAGTATGCAAAGATCGTGACAAATGGAAATCCGTTGTCTCTGCCTACCCCTCTGGGAAACAGGCGTGAGTCTATGTATGTATGTATGTAAAAACTGGACTTACAGTGATAGTCTCACTAGGCAATGCCTGTATCGAGGCTATCGATGTGATACGATTACAAGCTAGGACTTTGAGTACAGTTACATATTGAATTTAATTAAATGGAAAAGGCATCAAATTTGATTTATATCTAACAATAATAATTAAATTAAACTAAATAGGTAGGTACAATGGATTAAATAATAACTTAAATAAATTAATTAAAAATAACCGAAGTGTGAGGATAGATTACTGTATGTGTGTATCTGTGTGTGTGTATGTGTGTGTTGAAGTATATGTGAATATTATGCCGTGGTCGAATAGACTGACGTAAAGGGTTTCAAATTAATGTTCTAAGGAGGTGCTCAGTCTCATTATAGTTTAGGTTTGCGATGTAGTTTTTGGCTGTAAGATTTGAATAATGTTTTCATCAAAAAAATGAAATTATAATCGGCATGGATGGATGGAATTTGTGTATTTGTTAATTGTGTTATTTGTAAAATTGTTTAGATGTCTATTTGTACTGTATAGTTTAGTGTTTTAGTTTAGTTTAGTATTGGTAAGTAGCCACGCTTGGCGTCCTATATTAAGTATTATTTAATTTCTCTGTAAGCGAATGTATATATTCTTAAGAGAAAATAAAGAATCTTTAACCGTATTATCTTTTCAGAATTTCATATCGGCGCTCTCAAATCTAATATCGTCGCACAGTCGCCGCATTGAGACTGCATTCCTATCGTCAGTGACAACTGGCCAGGCCACCGGAGTGTTGTCCAACTGTTTCCCCGCCGCTCTCCTCTTGGAGACAGCAGTCGCTACACTTCTGGATACTATTGCGAAATGTCAGAAGAGTGATTCGGAAGGTAGGTGGTAGTTTTAAAGACATTTTTAAAGTTCCGTACTAAAAGCGTAAAATAGGACCCTATTACTAAGACTCCGCAGTCTGTCTATCAGTCTGTCACCATGAAAGTTGAAATTTTCACATCTACGAGGTCCATTGAAACTTTGGGAATTGAAAACTCATCTAAAATGAAACAAATGAAGCATTTCTTGCCTATCAGCGTTGTAAAAGCATGGAACAAACTACCAGAAAGTGTAGTCATGGCTCCGACTTTAGATTCCTTCAAGAACAGATTGGACAAAAAAAACATCTCCAAGCAATATAATAATAATATCTAGGGACAATGTCACACAGATCATCCTAGCCCCAAACTAAGCAGAGCTTGTACTATGGGTACCAGGCGACGATATACATACTTATATAGATAGATAAATACTTAAATACATAGAAAACGTCCATGACTCAGAAACAAATATTCGTGCTCATCACACAAATATTTGCACTTACCGGGATTCGAACCCAGGACCACCAGCTTCGTAGGCAGGAGCACTACCAACTTGGCTACGGTGATACTCACGCATCAGCTAATTAGCTGCTAGTGTGTTACAGAAAATAATAATAACAATGATGTATTTCTGTTGCTGCTATACCATCAAATAGTAAAAACAGAATACAATTTATATTTAAGGGGCCTCCCATACAACAAATGTGATTTTTGCTTGTTTGTATGGAACCCTTCATGCGCGAGTACGACTCGCATTTGGCCGGATTTTTTAATGGATTTCAAACTTACAAATATAATATTATCTTCCCACATGCCCATCTGGTCCCAAACTAAGCAGAGCTTGTTCTAGGGAAATGGGATAACTGATATACTACATATATTAATTTTCTTTTGTAAATACACACTTATATAGATAACTAGCTGTGCCCCGCGGTTTTACCCGCGTTTAACTTTATAAATTATCACAGCTCCTTCCCCGTACGTGATAGCGTGATAATATGTAGCCTATATGTTGACCCGACCTCTTAGTAATATTCATGCAAAATTTGAAGTAAATCCATGCAGTACTTTTTGAGTTTAGCCCGGACATACATACAGACAAACAGGCAAAAATTCTAAAAACTATATTTTTGGTTTCCATATCCATTGTAGATCACACTCTAACTATGCTTTAAAAAAAAATTTAATGTACAGTTTTGTCTTTCCTACGATTTTATTATATGTATAGATTACACCTAGACTCAGGACAAACAGACATGTTCATGCACACAAATAACTGTCCAGGGTGGGAATTGAAGTCACGACCTGCGGAGTGAAAGGCAAATCTACCAACCACGCCAACCGGGAACCAGAACGGGCAGCAGCGTCTCTCTGAGTACTATGACCATCATACTGTGATCGCCAACACGTCTGCCAAGCATGGCGATTATGGCATATCCCTACAAATGATGGACACCACTCCTGTTTTGTATCAACGCCGCTAGTCTCTTAGCAAATCTTAGGGACGGAGCGCGGCGGCCATATTGAATGGTCGTGTCGTAACTGTCACTTGGCGCGCGCGACCACGCGGGAAAAATAATTGTTGGGGTTAGACTAATCTAATTGGTATATTATTTGTTGGAGGTTCCATATCACTGCACTGGCAGCATTCATATATAAATAGTAATCTGCCACATTAGGCGTGTTTTGACTTGTTGGTTGTCATTCCGTAAAAGTGAATAAAACTGTCTTGACTGTAATGTGTGTTTTATATAAATCTATATAATAACATAGGTTCACCTGCGTACTCTGTACAACAATTTCCTACATTATTAAATAATTGTTGGGGTTAGACTCGTGTTATTGATATATTATTAAATATATATATATATATATATATATATATATATATATATATATATATATATATATATATATATATTAATGTGCATTATGCGACCCCTATTGTAAGCAAAGTGTGAGTGCAGTAGCTGGTAAGCTTTTTAAGTTCTATATTTTGGGTTTGTCCTGTGGTGGACAAACTTCCTCCCTTTTTAACACACTTTTATTCACTTCACTTGTAACCAACTATGTATGTAAGAAAATCTTGGAATCTTAATTTGACCCACTTCCCGGTTTCCGATTAGGATGAAATTTTGCACACGCTCTTAGTTCTGATGACAATACATGACTGGCTAAGAAACGTCATTACAAATCCAATATGGCGGCCTCGCCAAGATGGCGGACTGGCTGTTTGAAATGCACCCCCATGATATGGGTATCAAATGAAAGGGTTTGCTGTCAGGATTACGAAAAAAATAAGCACATGACTTAAATCCAAAATGGCAGATGTCCAAGATGGCGGACAGGATATTTGAAATGCATCCCCATGATATGGGTATCAAATGAAAGGGTTTGCTGTCATGAATACGAAAAAAATAAGCACGTGACTTAAATCCAAAATGGCAGATGTCCAAAATGGCGGACAGGCTATTTGAAATGCACCCCCATGATATGGGTATCAAATGAGGGGTTTGCTGTCAGGAAAACGAAAAAAATAATCACGTGACTTAAATCCAATATGGCGTACGTCCAAGATGGCGGATTTGTTTAGTGCGTGCTAAAAGTGTGTTGTTTAAACTATTAATTATTATATAAGTATTTTAAGATGTGTTGGCAGGTCTAAATAAATAAATAAAATAAATATTATTCTTCACAGAATTTAAGGACCCTGACGCTCTCCATGACCTGCCTGTCTTAATATTGGAACCGGACGTACGTCAGCGTCTCCCATCGTTCAAGACCGAAGCCCCGGCCTCCGTGGCCGTGCTGCGGAGAACCAAAGACCAGCTCAGGGGGTTAGCTAGAGCTGTGCTGAGGAATCCCATTGATGTACAGTTAGGTGAGTATATAACTCAGTTGAAACTCTTTGACCAGTGTGTGTTGCCAGTGATGACTTACTGAACAGAGACGTGGTCGCTCACTGTGGGCCAGTGGTTATCAGAAGGCTCAAGGTCACCCAAAGAGCAATGGAGAGTGCTATGCTCGGAGTTTCCCTGCGGGATCGAATCAGAAACGTCGAAATCCGCAGGCGAACCAAAGTCGCCGACATACTCCGAAGAATTGCAAAACTTAAGTGGCAGTAGGCGGGGCACATAGCTCGTGGAACTGACGGCCGTTGGGGCAGAAAGGTTCTCGAGTGGCGACCACGAACCGGAAGACGCAGCGTGGGCAGGCCCCCTACAAGATGGACCGATGATCTTGTGCGGGTCGCTGGAAACTACTGGATGCGAATAGCACAAGACCGGCAATTGTGGAAATCTTTGGGGGAGGCCTTTGTCCAGCAGTGGACGTCTTTCGGCTGATATAATATCTATAACAATATAATAATATCTAGGGACAATGTCACACAGCTCATCCTAGCCCCAAACTAAGCATAGCTTGTACTATGGGTACCAGGCGACGATATACATACTTATGTAGATAGATAAATACTTAAATACATAGAAAACATCCATGACTCAGAAACAAATATTCGTACTCATCACACTAATATTTGCACTTACCGGGATTCGAACCCAGGACCACCAGCTTCGAAGGCAGGAGCACTACCAACTAGGCTACGGTGGCCGTCATATGACTAGATACTAGCTAAACTGCAGGTCAGAATTGGGATGGGTGGTCATGATATTTATTTTTTTACATAAGCCTATCTTAGTTAGCCATATCTCGCGTTGCGAAAGGGCGCTAGACGGAAAAAATGAAAACGAAAAGTTGTAACGGTACTTTTTGCTTTTTTTTTAGGGTTCCGTAGCCAAATGGCAAAAAACGGAACCCTTATAGATTCGTCATGTCTGTCTGTCTGTCCGTCCGTATGTCACAGCCACTTTTCCGAAACTATAAGAGCTGTACTGTTGACACTTGGTTGGTAGATGTATTCGGTGAAACGCATTAAGATTTTTAAACAAAAATAGAAAAAGATCATTAAATTTGGGGGGTCCCCATACATAGATAAATTATGCCCTGTAAAATTATTACTAAGGTATTAATTCCTTAGTGATAATTTTACAGGGCATATTTTTTTTTATAATTCTGGCTAAGGCCTCCTCCATCTCACTCCAATTTTTCCTGTTTTGGGCTGTTCGTTCAAAATAAAATAAAAAAGGTTTTTGTTCACGTAGACTTTAAAAAAGCGCTTGTAAATAGTCAGAACATGTTTGTAGTAATATAGTTGTATACATTATTATTTCTAGTAACATAGATATTTAGGTACACATTGTATTGATTGTATGAAAACATTTATAAAACTTATTTTATAATAGCAATGATATTTAGCTAGCTCGTATCAAGTTATTGTCAAGAGTTTAATTATCAAAATTTTTAGTTTTAGCTATATTTTTACTACATATTGTCAATCGTTCTGTCTATATTAAGGTACTATTATTCATGTTCTTGATTCGTGGTCATGTGTCTAACATGTAAATCAGCATGGTGTAGCATTTTTAAATAAGGCTATAATAGTTTACTGTTTGTTTGTTTCCAGACAAGATCCCCCAGCTGTCTGTCTGGAACAACAACGACGCACTGTCCACAGATTTGCCAGACTTCGCTCTGTCACCCCAGGAGTATATAACTGAGGTTTGTACGCCTAATCTATGATCTACTAGCGGCCCGGTACGTGCTTCGCTACGTATAAGGCATAGTAATAAAAAAAATGATTATTAAGTTCATTTATTCAAACAAAAAAATATTTTAAATTGCTAAAAGATGTTGATTTTACACCTTTTCAACACTTTTTAAAATTTTCTCTACGTACAAACCTTACCTGGACTTCTACGAATAATTCAAGACCAAAATTAGCCAAATCGGTAAAGGTGTTGTTGAGTTATAACATTACTACGAAAAGTGGCATTGATTTTTATATATATAGATACATATAATAAAATCGTAGGAAAGTCAAAACTGTACATTTAATATTTTTTAAAGGATACTTTTGGTGTGATCTACAATAGACGTCGAAGCCAAAAATATAGTTTTTAGAATTTTTGTCTGTTTGTCTGTATGTATTTCCAGGATAAACTTAAAAAGTACTGCATGGATTTACTTCAAATTTTGCATGAATATTGTGATAATATATAGTGATAGCGTGATAATATGTAGCATATATGTTGACCCGACCTCTTAGTAATATTCATGCAAAATTTGAAGTAAATCCATACAGTACTTTTTGAGTTTAGCCCGGACATACATACCGACAAACAGACAAAAATTCGAAAAACTATATTTTTAGATTGGATATCGATTTTAGATGACGCCCCAATTATCCTTTTAAAAAAATATTCAATGTACAGATTCGTAGGCAGGAGCACTACCAACTAGGCTACGGTGACCGTCAAATCGGTGTCAACGTTGACAATCGATTCCGGACCATTTATGACGTCACATGTGCTCATGGAAGCCGATTTAACGATTGATTAAGTCCTTTTTAACCTTTATTTATTTGAACGCCATTTAAGAAATCGATGCTCGGTGACTTAGCCGGTAGAACCCCAGTACTTAAAATGATTATTGCTTATTTTAATTTATAATAAATCTTTATAAATCTAAATAATATCCTTCATTCTTCATCCTTGTTTTCTATACCTATATACTATTACCTGCTATCGCGCTGTTCATTGCACGCTTTGGATATCGCTATAACACGCATGGTACGAGTTCTATTCCCGTGTAATTTAGAAATAAGTGCACGTGGCCACTTATTTCTACAGATAAACTACTGAAATTAAAAAACAAAATATTCCAGATCGGACAATATCTGATGACTTTGCCGCAGCATCTGGAGATGCATCTCTCGGAGAAACAGGCGCCATTGCAGTTCTTGTCCGAAGTAAGTAATGTTATACATCTCCTTTACTATAAATGGCAAATGCTTGCTTTTCACGCCGGAGGTCGTGGGTTCGATTCCCACCCAGGACAGATAATTGTGTGCACGAACATGTCTGTTTGTCCTGTGTCTGGGTGTAAATTATCTATATAAGTACGTATTTAGAAAACAAAAGTAGTATATCAGTTATCTGGTTTCCATAGTACAAGTTCTGCTTAGTTTGGGATCAGATGTCCGAGTGTGAATAATGTCCCGGGATATTATTATTATATTATTACAAGTAAAATTTTGTCCCTGTTTCTATTCACCCCCGTTGTTTCTATTCAACCAGTTTTATGGTACATATTAACTTTGTATTTTGATTGTTATGGATTAATATCCTGATCCCAGGATATTCATCCATAGGCCTTGTGTATCATCATATCAGGCGAAAGACGTCCACTGCTGGACAAAGGCCTCCCCCAAAGATCTCCACAATTGCCGGCCTTGTGTATAATATCAACTATTTATGGGTCACACAAATAATTGTCCTGTGCGGGAATCGAACCGGGACACGAAGTGGCGAAGCGACTACCTTAACCGCTGCGCCACACGTGCAGTTTCTGATAATAGGGCGATGAGAGATTAATAATAATTAATAATATCTTGAGAAATTATTCACACACGGCCATCTGATCCCAAACTAAGCAGAGCTGGTACTATGTTAACCAGATAACTGATATACAACTTTTCTTTTGTAAATACATTCTTATATAGATAATTACACCCAGACTCAGAACAAACAGACATGTTCATGCATACATCTGTCCTGGGTGGGAATCGAGCCCACGACCTCCGGCGTGAAAAGCAAGCATTTGCCAACCACGCCAACAAGCCTGTCAAACTTATGTATGGATTGACTCCCTATTGCTATTCACGATAGAATATGCACCGCCCTCCCGTTAGCTAACGATACCCAACACGTGTTTCATTATTACACGGACCATTCTCAAGGGATGCTAATTATTTTTGCAGGTGTGTACCCATACATGTGAAGTGTACGCCGAGAAGATACTGAATATCAGGAACATGGACGCTTTGGGCACCAAACGCTGTCTGAATGATATTGGTAAGTCCCTCCCTCTTACCCACCACTGCAACTCCTGTAAGCCAGGATCAACAGTGGCACACAATGAAATGACACTGAGCGGTGAAGCTCAGGCATGTCCCGGGGAATCGCGACAACTGTCTTGGATCCCGGAACGAATTTAATCAGAAAGAAACGAGTAGTTCCACTTTCCCTCCAGAGCAAAGCGGGAGACAGTAATAGTCATATACTTCTGTCTATATATAAATAACCAGAGATCGGATAATCGGATCCATATTTGTCTAGTATTGGGATGTTGGCTATTACGGGAAGCACTGTTTTTATTAGGGTTCCGTAGCCAAATGGCAAAAAGCGGAACCCTTATAGATTCGTCATGTCTGTCTGTCCGTCCGTATGTCACATCCACTTTTTTCCGGAACTATAAGAGCTGTACTGTTGAAACTTGGTATGTAGATATATACGGTTAACCGCATTAAGATTTTCACACAAAAATAGAAAAAGAACAATAATTTTGGGGATTCCCCATACACAGAACAGAAAATCAATTTGTTTTTTCATCGTAACCGAGGTTCTCCATTGAGGTTTCTAATATGTTTTTTTTTCAAAACTGAATAGTTTGCGCGAGACACTTCCAAAGTGGTAAAATGAGTGTCCCCCCCCCCCCCCCCATCTGTAACTTCTACAATAGCCGCCCAGCAGGCCTCTGATATGGCTTAACGACTATTACTAGTGGTAAGTAATTACTGGTGGCTATAATCGGGACCGACAACTTAATGTGCCCTCCCAAGCACGGAGACGTTCAGAAATTAAACCACTTTGGCGGTCAGTCATCTATGAACTAACCGCGAGCCTAGTTGCTTAACCTCGCCGATCCGCCGAACGGCTTAGAGCATCTGGCTATGAGCAACGTTCAACAGCAACAGTGGCACACAATGAAATGACCCTGAGTGGTGAGGCTCAGGTATGTCTCAGGGAATCGCTTGAACTGGCTTGGATCCTCCAACATACTTAATCAGAAAGAAACAAAAATTAAGAAGAAAATGAATAGTTCCACTTCCCCCCAGAGCAAATCCGAATGACAAAATAAAGTAAGTGATAACCAGAGATCGGATAATCAGATCCATATTTACCTATGTTGTCAATTATGGTAAGCACTATTTTATCGAAATAAATCCCACGATCCTGTACAATTCTAATTTAAGTCTCTGTGAAATGTAATTAACGCAATCAGTTATCTCCGCCACCGCACGCGCTCATTGGTCAAATCAAATGTTTGCGATCGCTTCCCCGGCCACTGACGTACTTTTGTATTTAACTAATTAATTTTATCGACATTTTGTATTCTGAGGTAACTTTCAATATTTTCTGATTATTATATTTTTAGGAATTAAAAGGATCTCGTCATAAAAAAGCGGCACTATTATTAACACTTCGTAATAATTAATTTAGAAATTAACAACAATCAAAAAGGGAAAGTCTCATCAAGACACCGGCAAAAGTGTAAACACATCCACAGCTACGAGGTCCCGCAGGCCGGCGAAATAAAATCTTCCGAGGTAGCTGTATTCCGACAATGTTTTGTACTACATTCATTGGTAGCATTATATAGTATGTCTCATTCTTATTTTACCACGTTAATATTGTACTCTGACGGTATTTAAAATTTGTATGTAAATAACTCGGAGGTAAATAATTATGCATTCCGTGTAGAAATAACAATTATGACATTGACATTTTAACAATTTTTTTTTTCATCGACTGTCAATCATACCCCGCGAGACTGCGGCTTTTGGCGCTTATTGTTACGGATGAAACGTGGTATTGTTTGTCTAATATTTAGTTGTTTCGGTTTTATTTTATATTTTTTTAGTAAAAGGAGTGTGTAGGGGTTATTATTACGTTTAGTTGTATTTTGTTTTATATTTGTTATTTTATTACGCATTTATAGTATTGTTATTATTATTTAGTTTATTATGTCTGCCGGTAGCGATTACGACGATTTTCTTTCATGCTCTTCTTCCTCTACGTCTGAACACTATGCTAGTGCCTTTAGTGATGATGAATCACTTCAACTGCGCGACCAGCTCTATTCACATCTTTCGTTTTCGTCATCTAAATGTTTTAATGTGGTACACATAAATGCTCAAAGCATTCACGCTCATTACCCTGACCTTCTGTCATCTTTTGACTCTGACCTCATTCATGCTATTCTTGTTTCTGAAACTTTTCTTAAACCAGCACTTCCTTCGAAACAGTATGCTATACCTGGCTATAAGCTAGTGCGCAATGACAGAATTGGAAAGGGGTGTGGTGGAGTGACTATCTATTTACGCATGGATTTGAAGCATAAGGTGGTCGACAAGTCTCCAAGTGACTATTCAAAATTTGCCGAAAATCTGTTTATCGAGATTGCCGTTAATCATTCGAAAATGCTTTTGGGGGTGTATTATAGTCCATCATGTCATATCGACTACTTCTCCTCTTTCGAATCTAAACTGGAAAATCTTGCGCCCCAATATGATAACATAATAATCCTTGGAGACTTTAACACCTGTTTACTTAAGGATGATGCACGGAGTCGTAAGCTTCTTTCTCTGATTTCTTCGGTCAACATGCACATTCTACCACTGGAAGCTACTCATCATGCTCCTCACAGTTCTCCTTCTCTTTTAGATTTAATAATTGTATCCGACCTATCTAAAGTATCTTCTCATGGCCAGTTGCCGGCTTCCTTTTCCTATCATGATCTTATTATTATTATTATTATTAAGTGTTTATCACACTAGCAGCTAGTAAGCTGATGCGTGTGTTTTTGTTTGCGATTTGGAAAATTTGTCAAGTCTGTTTTTGAAGCAGTTTAAATTGGGTGCCTTTATGACAGTTTCAGGAAGTTTATTAGGTTTAGGTTTAAAGATTCTTTATTCTCAATAAAAACAAATAAGTCACTTACTTGAGAACAATAAATAATAACTTATAATAAATTACATAAGGTCGAGTTCGTAGTTTGGTACTCATCTAATGTAACCACTTTCCCGAGGTTAAGATATTGAGTAAGATTCTTGTACATATTGAAATAATCGGGTTTTGAATACATTAGATGAGTTTACATGTTTAATGTCTGGTGGTAGTTTGTTGAACATCTGTGCCCCTTGATAAGTCAGCATCTTCTTGCCATAATTTGTCCTAATCTTAGGTAAGACCAAAAAACTCGCCCGGCGAGTACTACGTTGAGTTGTGTGCTTGATTTTGATGAAAGATAAACTAGATTTAATATTTTTGTTAAGAACTTTCCGAATAAAAATGCAGGTGTTGTACGTAAATAATTGTGTTAAATTCATAATTTTAGTTTCTTCGTAGATTTTACGTGTTGGAGTAAGGCGTGGATAGTTAAAAATTAATTTTATAAGTTTATTTTGCATCATTTGTAGCTCTCCTAATTTTGTCTTAACTGTATTACCCCAGATTTCTATTAGATAATGTAAGTGAGGTTTAACTAAAGCATTGTAAATACTGTGTCGCAATTTGTTTGGAATGCATTTAACTATGTTCCGAAGTGATCCCAGTAGTGACGATAGTTTAGTTTTTATGTGATCCAAGTGAGCATGCCATGATAAATTACTGTCAATTCTTAATCCGAGATATTTTTCACATGATTTTTGCTGCAAGGGTTCGTTATTTATTAATAATGATGTGTGTGGAGGTATAATTTTATTCTTTGCTTTAAATATTATGTAACAGGTTTTAGAAATATTAATAGTTAGTAAATTATGTTGAAACCATAAGTGCAAAACGTTTAAGTCTGCTTGTGCTTGAGAAACGATTGAATGAATAGAGGAGCCAAAATAAAACAGACAGGTATCATCGGCGTATAGCGTGAGATGGCCATGTAATTTAAGTTCTTGAATGTTATTTATGTAGATTAGAAAAAGCAAGGGCCCCAATATAGATCCCTGCGGAACCCCACAAGTGATAGGCATTGCGTCACTCTGATAACGATTATTATCTAGTTTAACTACTTGGGTTCGGTTTTCCAGATATGATTGCAATATTTTAAAAGCGTTTCCGGTAATATTGGCCAATTCTAACTTTTTTACCAGTATTTCATGCGAAACAGTATCGAATGCCTTTTTTAGATCGATAAAAATACCCAAGACAATATTTTTGTTATCTATGCTATGTTTTATTTTTGTGACAAGATCAATCGTTGCCGAGAGTGTGCTACTTTTTGGTCTGAATCCATATTGTCTTTCACATATAAAATTTATGGCTATTAAATGTTTTTCTATGCGGCTGTGTAAAATTCTTTCCAATATTTTTGAAAAGACAGGTAGAACCGAGATCGGTCTATAGTTTCCCGGATCTGACTTAGTACCCGATTTATGTATTGGTGTGACTTTTGCTACTTTAAGCGTATCAGGGAATTTACCATTAATCAAAAGATTATTGAAGCACTTAGTCAAGACACCAGTTATTAAAATTGCTACACTTTTTATTGACTTAGTGTTTATACCATCTAGCCCAGTACTACAGTTCGAATCCAAGTTTGCAATTATTTTAGAAATTTCATCTTCAGTACATGGCTTAAGTTCAGATAAAATTGGAGTATTCTTTGGAAGATTATTAGGTAAAGCATAATAATGGTTATCATGGAAATGCTTTGGAATTTCTTTTGCTAGTAGTGGGCCGATAGTAGTAAAATAATTGTTAAAGATCTTACATATCTCATTTTCATCGGTTACATACTTGGAATCTATATATAGTTTCGACGGAGCACCGTTTTGCTTAATACGATTTCTTGCCAAACTATTAACTAAGTCCCAAATACTTTTTGGCTTATTGATACAATTGATAAATTTGTTGTAATAGTAGGAGTTTTTAGTGTTCTGAATTTGTGTACCTAGTTGTTGTTTTTTTGTAATATACTCTACTTCGAGATCGTTATTGAGAGGGTTCGCTTTCAGTGAGGTCCACAGCTTGTTTCTTTCGTTGATTTTGTTTATTATATCCTTGTTTATCCAGTCACTTTGGGGAGTATTTTGGATTTTTGTTTTAGTAGTTTTGCTTCTTTTTATCATCATTTTCATTTTGTTTTCTAGCTGGTTGTAGTCGTCACTTAGCTCTGTAGTATTTATTGATTTCATTAGGTTGTGTAGTTTTTTGTAATCTATTGCTTCATAACTGGTTTTAATTTTTGGCGGAGATTTTGTTTTTTTTATTTCAATAAATATTTGTTTGTGATCAGACATTGATGAATCAATTACTGCCATGTGAAAGTGATCATTTTTAAGATTAGAGCTGACATGGTCGATTATTGATTTTCTAGTCTTTGATTCTCTTGTGCAATATTGTTTACTGATTTTATTTATTATTGTGTATCCGGCCTCTTTAACGCATTGTTTATAAAGTTTTATAGTCCTGTCCTTTGTTAAGAGATCAATATTAAAGTCTCCGAATACTATAGCACGCTTCATTTGTTGTAGTTGTTCGTCGTAAACTTGCAGAAAGTCGTTGAAATTGGTGTTGCCAGGGTTGTACACTACACCCACCTCCAAAGCGTATCTCTCTAAGCAAATCCACAAATAATTGTTTCCTCCTTCATACTTGGATATTGATAAGCTATGCTTCAAGTTATTGTGGACATATGCAGAGACTCCACCGCCTCTGGAGTTCAGTCTGTAGTTGTAGTAATGTGTGTAGTTATTTATATGCAGTTGTGCAGCTTGAGCCTCATTGTTTATCCAAGTTTCAGTAAGTAATATAAGGTGAATCGTGGTAGGCAGAGACTGTATAACACATTTGAGCTCATCAAGCTTTCCTTCTTTGCGTATACTTCTAGCATTTAGATAGAAAAATCTAAGTCGTGATTTGTTTATTATGATATCGTGATAATTGGTGATTGTTTGATAAGTATTGCTAAGTAGGTCGACAGTTTTATTTGTTGTTATTAGTTTTTTGGCGGAATTTTAATGATGGTAGGAGTGCCATGTACATACTTTATCGTGAGGTCATTATCTCCTTCGTTCTTACGTCGTGTAAGTTCATCTTTTAAAGATTTAAGGTACTTTTGTTGAGCCGGAGTCTGGTCTGAAAATATTTTTATGTTTTCGGGAAGTTTATCCTTGTTACGAAGAAGATACTTGGCTGGTGTTGAAGTATCGAAACACAGCTTTAGTCGACGATTTTTGCCAGGTGTATGTTTGCCTAATCGGAACATTCTACTTGGTTTTTGAGGGTCAAGACCTGCCGCTATCAATATTTTCAAAATATCTGCTTCATCTCTGTTAGCTCTCTCGGTTGCACTCGAAGATGATTGTTCTGGGATCCCTATAATAAGAATGTTTTTCTCTCTGTTTTTGCGTTCAATAACCTCTTTAATTAGATGCTCATTCACGGATTGGTCATGTGATGAGAAGGTTTCTGAAGTAATCTTTAATGAGAGGATATTTGATTCCAAACTTTTTACCTTCTCAGTTTCTTTGGATAATTGTGTTTTAACTTGTGACATTTGCATTTGTAGATCATTTTGATTTTTTGAAAGTATGGACATTGATTGTTTAACGTCATTTATTTGAATTGCGTTTTCTCGGAACAGTTGTGCAGTTTGTTCATTAAATAAATTTAACTCGGTAATTTGAGACCTGACTTCAGCCAAATTTTCTTGCATTTTATTGATAATCTGCTCGTTGGATCCAACGTATTTTTCCAAAAGTGAACTAATGTTTGATAACTCCGATCTGATATTTTTGATATCGTTAGAGCAACCACAGTCTTGCTCTGGTTGTTTTCTCTTGCGAAAGGTTATTTGTTGATCAGTAGTCAGTGCACTTAACTTCGATAGGTCGGGATGCGAACCTGTGTTAGCGGCGCCGCTGGCTGCCTGTCGTGGTGGTGATCTTTGTACACTCATAATTGATTTTTATAACTAGGTACAGCAACTAGGTTTAGCGCAGTCACAAGTATTAAACAACCGGTAGGGTAAATTTTTAAACACAACACGACTCGGTGCAGTAGGTACTTAGTTATACAGTAGGTACTTATTCCACTCATTGACCACACGGTTTGGCAGGAAGTGTTTTAGTGGATTGCTTTTGTGCGGTATTCTGCTTAATTTTAGGGAGTGTCCTCTCAGATATTGATTGTCATTTAGAGAAAACAAGTCCCTAATTCCTGCTACATTGTAGGCCCCAGACAAAATTTTGTAGGTTTCAATGAGACTTCCCCTCTGTCTACGTTTTTCGAGAGAAGTGAGGCCAAGGTCTTTTAATCGTTCCTCATATGGTTTGTTTCTCAGTACTGAAGCCATTTTTGTCGCTCTTCTCTGGACCTTCTCTAATAGCATGATGTCTTTCTTGAAATAAGGATCCCATATCACATATGCATATTCTAATAGTGGTCTTATATAAGTTTTATAAATTTTCAAGACAGTTTTGGGAGTAAGACACTTAAACGCTTTTCTGACAAGATATAACATTGAATTAGCTTTTTTAGAGACACCACTGATGTGGGTTTCCCATTTAAGGTCATTTGTTATAACAACTCCCAGATCTTTTTGTGTAGTTACAGGAGCAAGGTGTTGATTTCCCAGGTAGTAAATGTTATGGGGATTTTTCTTGCCAATGTGTAATATGGTGCACTTTGTTACATTCAATGTTAGTAACCACCGTGTTGTCCAGTCGAATATGGCATCCAAATCTTTTTGTATATCATGCGATTGTAGGCATGGATTTGCGAAGAACTTCGTGTCGTCGGCAAACATCGAAAAAGGGAGTTGTAGAGTATTCTTTAAGTCTGTTAGGTATAGTATAAAGATGAGAGGTCCAAGTACAGACCCTTGAGGCACACCGCTGTGAACTGGTCGCGCTACAGAGAGTTGATTTCCAATTCTTACACAAAAGGTTCTATTTGTTAAAAAGTCTCTTATCCAATCTAATATCTTTCCACGTATTCCAAGGTGTTCCAATTTATGTATTAGCCGTCGTAGAGGCACACGGTCAAAGGCCTTTTCATAGTCAAGGTAAACAACATCAGTGGGTTGACCTTTGTCGTGATTTGTTATCCATTGGTTGACACACGTAATCAGATTTGTAGTTACAGAACGCTTTGGGACAAAGCCATGTTGTTCATTCAGTATAAGATTTTCTTGGCTAAGAAAACTTCTAAGTTTATCAGCTATGATTTTTTCCATGGTTTTGCATAGAATACTTGTCAAACTTATTGGCCTGTAGTTGTTAGTAAGTAACTTATTTCCTTTCTTGTATATGGGCACAACCGTAGCCATTTTCCAATCAGCGGGTACGCATCCTGAATCTAAAGATTCATTCATAACCTTGGTAATGGTGTTTACGAGTGTAGACGAGCATTTCTTAAGCAAAATGGCCGGGATCTCATCAGGTCCAGTGGCTGTAGTGTCGTCGAAAGTATCAAGAGCTTTTTTAACTAATTCAGCTGTGATTTCAATAGTTTCAAGTGATTTTATACATCTTGCCATATTGATAGTTGGTAACGGTCCATCAGGCTCTTTAACAAAGGTAAGTTCAAACTGACTTGCAAACATCTCCGCTATTTGTGTCGGTTCGACAATTAGTTGATTTGATTCATTCTTCAATATAGATGGTATGCTCACTTTGGAATTAAGTTGTTTTCTTATATATCCATAAAAAGATTTTGGTCCCAAGTCGATTATATTTGATTCAAAGTATGCTCTTCTTCTTCGGGTAAGTTGTAGGATTTTATTGTTAACATTTCTATATTCACGATACATATCATCAGTTTTTCCTATTTGGTATATATGCCACAGTGCTTTCTTTTTTGAAGTTAAATCGAATATTTCTTTATTTATCCATGGTTTATTAAAGCATTTATTTTTGTAGTTTGATTTCTTGGGTATGAATTTATTGATTGCCTTATGTATTTGCTGCTTCAGTGAGAGCCATGAATCTGTAGGTGAACTGTCATTGGTTCTCAATGTTTCTGCTAAATGTTTGTTTATGGTATCAAAGTTTGCATTATAAAAATCGTGACGTTGTTCGTTGTCAGTTGTTTTATCATTGTTACTAAGTAGTTGGATACAAGCTGTGATAACTAAGTGATCACTTTTGCCAATTGGTGGATAATACTCTACGTCACAAATTAGCGTATCTTCATTACATAAAATGAGGTCCAGCAATGATTCCTCATTGTTCCGTTTCCTGGTAATTTGTGTAACTAATTGGTTCAAGTTACTATTATTGTACATGTTCATAAAACATTCGCTGACTTTGTCATGTCTGGTGACACCTTCAAGTGGCCACTTTAAGTTGGGTAAGTTGAAGTCACCAGCAATAATTACTGTGTTTTCCGCCGATGCTTTTTGTATCATGTCGAAAAGGGCTATGTCTGAATCTTGTACCGTGTTGGACGGTGGGCGGTATACGCATGCTAAAAGAAAGTTAATGTCTTTGATATGAATGTCTAGCCATAGAGCTTCTACTTGTGCGTTATAGTACGAGCTAATTACTTTAGTTATTATAGTGGTATTATTTATTTCATAAGCAGCATATATCAATACACCACCTCCTTTTTTATTTTGTCTGTCTAATCTGTAGAGCGTGTACCCCGGTATATTAATTAGAGTATCACTTATTTTATCATGGAGATGTGTTTCGGTTATCAATATAAAAGTGGGCATATGCACTTTTACTTCGATGAGAAATAGATCAAATTTTGCCATAATGGACGCCAAGTTTGTGTAAAGTATGCAGAGTTCAGTGAGATTTGTTGCGGTCAGTTTTTTGTTGTTGTAATAATTTTGGGACTATTGTTAATATATTTTATGACAAGGTTTTTCTCACCATTTTCGGTCCTTGTGGCCAATTCCTCTCGCAGTTTCCTTAGTTGATCCCGTTGGTAAAGCGTCATGTCTGAATAAATCCTAATTGATTTGGATAACTTACTCTTGTTCTTTAAAATTTCTATAGCACCCTTTTTGTTGCCAAGGATGACTTTCACTGGACGGGGTTTAGAGAGACTTTCAGAGTTAGGTTTACCAAGCCGGTATGTGGTGATTATTTCTGCATTCGGTACGCTGAGTGGGATAAAAGCTTGGGCTACAGTGAATTGATCATGTGTCTTTCTTTCCTCCGGGGATATGTCTTTTGATTCTGGTATCCCATAGACAATGATATTGCGACTGCGCTTTTTTCTTTCTTCGATTTCATCTATTACTGCGTCTAGGTTTATTGCTCGCGATTGGGTTGACTTGAGCTCTTCGACTTGGTTTTTAAGTTCTGTGACTAACTTACGTAGCTCTGGGACCTGCCTTAGACCCCCCTCGCACTCTTCACAAAGGTAAGACAGTTTGGGTTTCTGCAGCCCAAAAACACGCAATTCTGTTGCAGACAGCCCGCTACAGTTAACACATATTACACGCATGCATCCTTTACACATAACTTTAGGACTTTTCACATCAGGTATGGTGTTACATTTAAAACACTGCGCCATGTTAAGTAAAATTTCCCACAGTTCAGCAAATAATTTTTGATGTGGCAACCCAGCCTTAGTAGTGGTCACCCTATATTATCTATGCCACTTCTTGACAGTTGCTTAATGACAGATTACTATCGAAACAACTTGTTATTGTAGGTACGTGTAACTAAAATATCAGATCACCCACAACTTTTCAGATATATGATTTTTAACACAGTTTAAACTATTTAAAATGCTGTGAAATTCTCTGTTAAAAATAGTTCATTTCACAGTATGATTGTTTTTCTCCAAAACGCAAGCACTTTTCACTGTAATTAATCACTTTATCACACAAACAATAATATTTTGTCGAGAGACTACAAATACGATGTTGCTTAAGTGACAGTTGACAGTTCTTGTATATCTTTCATACAAAATTCGCTGCCCTCGACGTAAGTCTCAATTTCTCTTCATACGCAGCTTCAAAAATATTGTCCTGGACCGTTTAAGGGAGGATGCGGGCAGTATTGACTGGTCTCCTGTTTACAACTGTAACGACTTGGACACAAAAGTTGCCACATTTACACACTTAATTTTAAATTTATATAATTACCATGCTCCCATAAAAAAAGTGAAGGTTAAACATGTACCTGCACCATGGCTGTCCGATGAGATAAAAAAACTCATGTCTAAGCGCGACAAGGCCAAAAGACGATATAGAAAGGTTGCTTCGAATGAGAATTGGGACGTATATAAAAAGCTCCGAAATCGCTGCAGTCGTATGTGTCGAGATGCTAAAAGACGCCACATACATAACTCGATTAATAATCTCAGCACTACAAAAGTATGGCATTTCCTAAAATCACTTGGTGTTGGCAATAGTAGTAGTGTTACAGCTGTCGATCTCAATGCCCTCAACACTTACTTTTCACAGCCACCAGTCGCATTGGGTGCCACCACCAAATCTTCAACTCTTAGATACCTCTCTAACCTTTCAATGCCAGATTGTACTTCTTTCTCTTTTACAGCAGTTACTGAGCGAGATATCAAAAACTCCTTCCGATCTATATCCACCAAAGCTGTAGGAGTTGACGGGCTCCAGCTACAGATGATCTCCCTTATCCTAGAGGAACTTGCTCCTATCATAACTCACCTTATTAACTTCTCCCTGGAGACAAGTTCCTTCCCTTATATTTGGAAAAAGGCCCTTATTCTACCGCTTCCTAAATCTGCCAATCCTTCTTCCTTATCCCAGTACCGACCAATTTCTATCCTTCCTATCCTATCCAAAGTCCTTGAAAGAGTTGTAAACCAGCAACTCTCTCGGTATCTCTGTTCCGAAGGCCTGCTGAGTCCCTTCCAATCAGGTTTCCGACCTGGCCATAGCACTGCTACAGCTCTGGTCAAAATAACAGATGACATCCGATTGGCCATGGAGCGGAAATCACTAACGGTTATGGTGTTACTGGATTTCAGCAGCGCTTTTAATTCAGTTGACTTTGACATCCTTCTCGGTATCCTGTCCTCTCTAAATATCTCGTATTCAGTAATTGCGTGGTTCGACTCTTATCTTCGAGGGCGCTCGCAGTCGGTGCGTCACGACGAGGCGACCTCCGAGTGGTGTAATCTTGCTGCAGGTGTTCCTCAAGGTGGCATACTCTCTCCTCTTCTCTTCTCGGTATTTATCAATGCTATTACTAAAATTATCTCTTCTAATTACCATCTTTACGCAGACGACCTGCAGCTTTATCGTCACTTTAAAGTGGAGGATTTTAGTTTAGCCGTAGCCGCCATCAATAGTGATCTTGGTAACATTAGTGATTGGGCCAAAAGCTTTGGCCTTCTGGTAAACCCATCTAAGTCACAAGCTCTCATTATTGGTGGCCAGTATATGCTTAATACGATAGCACATATATGTCCACCTCCAGTAATTTACGATGACGTTCCCATAAATTATTCCAAATGTGCCAAAAACCTTGGAATATTTATTGACTGCACATTGTCATGGTCCGAACACGTTGCAGAAGTAAGCAGGAGAGTATACTGTTCATTTCAGTCCCTAAAACGGCTACAGAAATTCCTGCCTTTTTGCACTAAAATATACCTTGCTCAATCACTTCTACTTCCTCTTCTTGACTATGCCGATGTCTGTTTCCTGGATGCAAATGAAGAACTTCTCAACAAGCTCGAACGTCTACAGAACTTATGTATCCGATTCATTTACGGCCTCCGAAAGTATGACCACGAGTCCGAATTTCGGTCGCAGTTGAATTGGCTACCTATTCGGAGACGTCGAGATTGTCATATTCTGTCACTCCTCTATTCTATCCTTCATAACTCCAATGCTCCCACATATCTCCGTGAACGCTTTGAGTATTTAGTCCCGCGAGAAAAAATCTGTCGTTCAACCACTTCACTTCTTCTTCGAATGTCTTCTCACTCCTCAAGCCGGTATGACGGCTCATTTACCGTTCAGGCAGTGCGTTTGTGGAATGCTCTTCCACATCCAATTCGCGCTACAACATCTCTTGACGTATTTAAGAAAAAAATAAAGGAACACTTTCTTCAATCAATTAAGCAGGCAGGCAGCTAATATTTATGTATATATTATATGTTTATTATATATATGTTATATAATTAGGTATGTAGTTACGTAAGTAACTTAGTATGTAGTATTAGTAAGCAGGTTTATGTATATATTTATTTACCACTGGTAGATTCTGTTTTGTTTTTATTTTTGTATTATTTTCATTACCTTAGTTCATAGTATAAATTGTTGTGCACTGTTTGTAACCCATTACATATAAGCTCTCACTCTAACAAAGGTTTGCTGGAAGAGAACTCATAGTTGAGTTAAGCTCGCCTGTGTACATGATGTATCTAATCTTTTTTTTGTAAATATGTATTTCTGTGTGCAATAAAGTATAAATAAATAAATAAAATAAACAATCTTCTTATGACAAATCACTTACACTGTAAACACTGCAATGAACAAACGTAATACGTAATACTATAGCTTAAAAACTGGCATTGTTTTAAAAGAGACTACAAATTTGCTTTTTTTTTGCACAGCCATTTAATTTCCTCCCGACTGAATTTCGGCCACGGCGGCCAGTCTCAATGGAGGACATATTATAGTGCACAAGTGTGTGCGCAGACACAGGGGCACTTTCTATTCCATCACTCTCATGATCTGATGGGACGACTAGCGACACGAGCGGTAAGAGGTCAGGTACAGGACCGGGTTTACGTGCTCTGCGCGGCACGAGCTTAAAGGTCCAACCACACCAAACGGCCCGCATCGGCCAGTATCGCATCGCACGGACGCGGTCGGATGCGGCGGCATCGGACCGTGTCCGGCCGGACGTCGCGTCGTCGCATACTATTACCTTCGCTTCTTTTTTAGTTTCATAGTTTTAAACCTTGAGTGCAGCCGGGTCGTATTTTTTGAAAATGGTTGAAGTAGACGTAGTATTGTTGGCTATTGCATTGGAAGCTCGGCTCCGAGCGCATTCGGCGGTATTCTAAAGTATGCGGACGGAGCCGATCGCGTGTCGCGGCATGTCACCGGCTGTGTTTACCCTTGACTTGGTAATATAAACTTTAAACACTGTATACAAGATTTAATTTCGTTTAAAGATTGTAAAATACGTTTCGATGCGGGCCGTTTGGTGTGGCTGGACCTGATTAATCGTTACGTAAACCGGCAGAGCTTCCGCACGCACCGATGTCTGGTTTCAAAGTGAGAAGGCGCCTTTTTTTTTGACCTGACGCTATCGTTAGCCTAGGAGGCTTTCACTACTTCACCGGACTATAGAGGCGAGCGGAGGGCTCGAGCCGTCTAGAAATTAAGTAACCCGCGCCGGAGGGCACCCCCTGTGGGGTTCGAACCTCGACTCTGGGCGGTTACTGGCGGGGAGAGGGTGAGAGATCTTGGTTTAAGGGATTTTGGTGCAACTTTCGCTCTACGTTTATAATATGACGCGGCCGCCTCCGATTGGAGGGGGCTTTTTATCGGATCGGTGATAAGGCACCCGTTGACTCGCCATATATATGGGCAAAGTTCCACACCTCAGCGATCTTGAAAATCCTTATCCCCATCTCATCCCGTGGGGGCGTAGAAATCGTCCGAGGGAATACCTACCAGAGAACGAGCAGTAGCGGTTTTCTGTGAACTATGACCATCAAACTGCTATCAGCAACCCGTCTACCAAGCGTGGCGATTATGGCATATCCCCCCCATTCTTTGGGAGACGTTTGTCCAGCAGTGGACGTACTTTGGCTGAAGTGATGATTTTGCACTTTCTTAAAGAATATTCAGCAGCCGAGAGGAAAAATCTGACACATCTATACACATAATAAAATCGTAGGAAACTCAAAACTGTACATTGAATATTTTTTTAATAGGATACTTGGGGCGTGATCTACCATCGATATCGAAGCCAAAAATATAGTTTTTAGAATTTTTGTCTGTTTGTCTGTATGTATGTCCGGGCTAAACTCAAAAAGTACTGCATGGATTTAATTAAAATTTTGCATGGATGTTACTAAGATGTCGGGTCAACATATAGGCTACATATTATTACGCTATCACATACGGGGGAGGAGCTGTGATAATTTATAAAATTTAACGCGGGTAAAACCGCGGGGCACAGCTAGTAAATAATCATAATATAATATTCTGTGTCTTTGTCTGTAAGTGAACAGCGTTTGTTGGTCGTATTACGGATAGATGAGAATCTATAGACGCGTTGATCTGTGTTTGCGCATTAAATATATCTCGTGCCGGCTGCTAGTCTGTGTAGAAACTAGGCACCAAGAATGGTCAAGAATTGACCAGGACGACATTCCTAATAAGCATGACTAGTAGTTGAATGTAAAGAAATCAATTTATTAGTACAATACAGGGCCTATAAATACAGTGACGGGCCTGTTGGCGTGGTTGGTATATACGCTGCCTTTCACGCCGGAGGTTGTGGGTTCGATTCCCACCCGGGACGAATATTTGTGTGCATGAACATGTCTGTTTGTCCTGAGTCTGGGTGTAAATTATCTATATAAGTATGTATTAACAAAAAAAATAGTATATGTAGTATATCAGTTATCTGGTTTCCATAGTACAAGCTCTGCTTAGTTTGGGATCAGATGACCGTGTGTAAATAATGTCCCAGAATATTATTATTATTAATAATATACAATACATACATACAACCATAGAATATAAAAAACCGGCCAAGTGCTAGTCGGACTCGCACTTGAAGGGTTCCATAGCAGCAAGTATTTCAGTAGATTAAATGAAAGCAAATTGCGGTTTATGACGTATTAAAAAAGAACTACTTGCTAGATCTCGTTTAAACTAATTTGCGTTGTTAGTTTCTATGGTAATGTACATCATATATTTATTTTTTTTAGTTTTATCATTCTCTTATTTTAGAAGTTAGACGGGGGGGGGGGGGGCACTGATTTTACCACGTTGGAAGTGTCTCTCGCGCAAACTATTTAGTTTAGAAAAAAATGATATTAAGAACCTCAATATAGATCAATATAGACACTAGACTAGACCATTTTGTGTAAAATCTTAATGCGGTTCACAGAATACATCTACTTACCAAGTTTCAGAAGTACAGCTCTTATAGTTTCGGAAAAAAGTGGCTGTGACATACGGACGGACAGACAGACGACAGACAGACAGACATGACGAATCCATAAGGGTTCCGTTTTTTGCCATTTGGCTATGGAACCCTAAAAAGTACTAGTAAAAATTACGGAGAAGTAGAACAAAGAGAGACAAGAGGGTAAAACAAACAGATGACTGACCGCCAAAGTGGTTTAATTTCTGAGCGTCTCCGTGCTTCGGAGGGCACGTTAAGCTGTCGGCCCCGGTTGTAGTCATCAGACAACAGTCGTTAAGCCATGTCAGAGGCCGCCGAGAGATCGCAGTATGATGGTCATAGTACACAGAGACGCTGCTGCACGTACGCCCCCCCACGCGATTAAATGGGGTGGCGATATTCTATGCCGTCAGCCACACAGCCATTTACTGTTTTTTTGGGTTCAAATCCCGGGTCGAGCCAAAAAGTGATTTTGGGGTTTTCCGTAAAATGCCGTCCCGTGTTGAGCACGTAAAACCGTCGGTCCTGTACCTGACCTCTTTCCGGTCGTGTCGCTAGTCACGAGAGTGATGGAATAGAAAGAGCCCCAGTGTTTGTGCACACACTTGTGCACTATAATTTGTCCTGCCCAATTGGCTAGTCTCCATTGAGACTGGCCGCCGTGGCCGAAATTCGGTCGGGAGGACATTAATTGGCTGTGCGAAACAAAAAGCTAATATGTGTACATAAGGCTACATATCAAGCTATACATTTCCAATATAAGCTGACCTCTCGTTATATGGAAATCCTATACAACGCGAGATCAGCTTATACTGGAAATGTATAAAGTAGAAAGTCAAAATCCTTTATTCCGAAAAAATTTTACATTTATGTGGAATCGTCATATTTTTTTTACCCTACCGTGCAGTGCATGACGTGGCAGCTACTGAGAAACACTGCCAGAAAACTCAGTAGGAATCCTTTTTTAAAATAAAATATACTTAAGATTAATTACAATCATGTGTGTTGACTCAGAACAACTCAATCCCAAGCACTTTTATCACTTAAATATGATTATTTAAATGATAAAAGTGCTTGGGATTGAGTTGTTCTGAGTCAACACACATGATTGTAATTAATCTTAAGTATATTTTATTATATGTTATATGCTTGAACCTTTCTGATGAAAGGTTCAAGCATATATGCACTTTATTCCTATAATTCTAAAGTTGATTTTCTAGTGCCTTAATAAAATCCTCTTCGCTGCCCTCCTGTCGGTCTGCGCTGGCCCTAAGTAAGTAATATTAATAATAAGTATATATTTTTCAGTGTATCTGTCGAGCGTAGTGGAAGATTTGGGAAGCACCATCACCCCGGCCCTCAGGAACTTGGAGAAATCCCTTCGCGTGGCCACACCGAGCCAGTCTACCGAATAAGGAGAACTATGTTATAATTAAAACTATATGTTACTAGCCGTACCCCGCGGTTTTACCGCTTGAAGGCACCGACGTTATAAAGAAGAATGTATATTGTTAAATAATAAAACATTTTAACACATTCAAAGTTTTATTTGTCTTCAAAAATAAATTTTATGTCCTTAAAGGAAACAAAAACTTAAAATTACGTTGTATCGTATGTATAGACGCCAGCACATCAAGCTACCCCAATCTGCTAAATTTCCCCAATGAGGGCTACCGCGTATCAATTTGCCGCTAGAGGCGCTACCATCGCGGCAGGTCTACGAAGCGTCAAAATACACTGTTTTTGATCGGGTTACGCTGTTTATTAATAAAAACTGCGATTATAACTCAAAATTTTGGTTTAAAACTAAATAAATTACAAAATGAATAACAGCTCGATGACTGTAATAAATATTTGAAAAAATATTTAAAATCCTGTTAAAGTGTTTCATAAATATCATGCCGCAGTGTTGTGCGGGGACTGCACAACACTGCGGCATGCTATTTATGAAACACTTTAACAGGATTTTAAATATTTTTCGTAAAAACATTCGTCGCGTCCACAATAACAATGATTTTGATCAGCTATAGTGGACCTTCCGCGACAGTGGCGCCGACTGGTGAGCACAAAAACGGTAGCCCTCATTGAAAATGAACCTTATGCTTTTGTGATAAAGTTGAAAATCTATAAAAGAAATTTGACAGATTGGGGTAGCTGGATGTGCTGGCGTCAGTACGTAATTCTATATTTAATTCTAATGTTTAATGCTGGTACACAGTGTTCCACATCAAGCTATACATTTCCAGTATAGAACTACGCTACTCCAAAGAAATTAATTTGTAATGTGCATAAAGGTGTTTAACAACGTTCCCAAAGGCATCAGGGGCTCTACCGGCTAAGTCGCCGAACATCGTTATCGTGAATGGCGTTCAAATAAATAAAGGTTAAAAATGACTTAATCAATCGTTAAGAGGCCTATTACAGTCCACTAGCGCCGCCAATCGCAAAATGTCATAACTCGTAAATAGAATCAAAAATACAAAATATGTTCTATTATTACTGTAGAAAAGGCAATAACGTAATTGTATAACACCTTATCAACACTTGAAATATAGCTGTTTAGCTAAATCGTGCATTCAAAACATAAACGGCCGTTTTTGTTACAAATGCACGATTTAGCTAAACAGCTATATTTCAAGTGTTGACAATGTGTTATAAAATTACGTAATTGCCTTTTCTACAGTAATAATAGACCACATTTTGTATTTTTGATTCTATTTACGAGTTATGACATTTTTTCGATTGGCGGCGCTAGTGGACTGTAATAGGCCTCTTAAATCGGCTTCCATGACCACATGTGACGTCATAAATGGTCCAGAATCTGTTTTCAACGTTGAAGCCGATTTAACAATTGATTAAGTCATTTTTAACCTTTATTTATTTGAACGCCATTCACGAAAATGATGTTCGGCGACTTACCCGGTAGAGCCCCAGGTAACTACCATTATGAAGAAGGTGTTGAAAGAATGGCTTGTACATAATGTATTTTATAATATTAAGGAATTTTTTGAATATAAATATAATAATTAGGTAGTGTGTAGTATGTAATGGTTGTACCAAATATTTTAATGAAGCTACTTCTTTGTAAACCATTTTTTGAAGTTATACTTCTTTTGGCGCGATGGAGAAAAATGATGAGAGTGAATTGATTGAGTGAAATGATGAGAGCGCGCACACCGACACCAAAAAATTTAACAGCATGAAGTTAGTTCTAGGTGGTATGAAAATGTATGAGAGTGAATTTTTACGATGCGCGCGCATCGTAAAAATAACAGCATGACGTTAGTTCTAGGTGGTATGAAAATGTATGAGAGTGAATTTTTACGATGCGCGCGCATCGTAAAAATAACAGCATGACGTTAGTTCTAGGTGGTATGAAAATTGATAACTATGTTCAAGTTGTATATTAAGAAGTATAACTTCTAACGCGTGTACATAAGTACACACAAGATTTTTTTGCATGTCAGTACGACAAAATATGTGGAACTTACTTTAAGACTCTCCATCCATCTGTTTGTAACCATATTTTTTGCGAATTAAATATATTTGAATTTATAAGCTGATCTCGCGTTGTATAGGATTTCCATATAATGAGAGGTATATATGGAAATGTATAGCTTGATATGTAGCGGCGTACACATATTAGCTTTTTGTTTTGCAGTCATTTAATGTCCTCCCAAGTGAATTTCGACTACGGCGGCCACTCTCAATGGAGACTAGCCAATTGCGCAGGACAAATTATAATGCACAGGCGTGTGCACAAACACTGGGGCACTTTCTATTCCATCACTCTCATGATCCGATGGGATGCCTAGCGACACGACCGGAAAGAGGTCAGGTACAGGACCGGCGGTTTTACGTGCTCGGCACGGGACCCCCAAAATCACTTTTTGGCTCGACCCGATATTTGAACCCAGGACCTCATTAATTGCGATTGAACACGCTACCGCTAGACACACAGTAAATGGCTGTGTGGCTGACGGCATAGAATATCGACACCCCAGCTCATCGCGATGGGGGGGGGGGGGGGCGTACGTGCAGCAGCGTCTCTCTGTGTACTATGACCATCATACTGCGATCAAATATGAGTGCTTGTTTGAGTTTTATTTGTGGCCAAACTTAAATACTGAGAAACACAATAGTTTATTTCGCTCCCCATTCCCCCCTATTTCTTACAATTGTCCAACAGTGGGCGTGTCAGCTAATATGATGTTTTTTAACAGTAAATAAACGCTGGACGTTTTTCCGTCCGTACGAAAATATAGTAGAGCCTTATAGTAGAGCCAGTTTAATAGATCACATTTGACATGTGTCAGTGGTGGCGACGGACCCAGGCAACTTTCGGCCAGCAAATCCTCATGAGGACGGGAGGTGCAGAACTACCGCAGCCAATCACGTTTCACGTAAATATACAAAACATAACACCAAAAATTACGATGGTACAGGTGGCGCCCTCAGTGGCCATCTCAACTAAACTTCTCGCAACTTTAATTAACATTTATAACGATTTTCGGTCATTTCAAGTGCTTGTTTTGGATAATTACGATAGATATACTTACGAACTAATTATATTTAATAGATATTTTTGTAAAACTACAATACTTTAGTAGTTATAAGCAAATTAAATTTAAATTATTTTTCACGGCTAGGTTTTAGGTTTTACACAGTTAAAACCTATGTATTTTCATTGTTTTCACCCATATGCATAACATATAAAAATTTCATTCACCTAACCCTAGGGATCTAGGAGTTTTAACACTATCTAGATTTCTAGGTTTTCCAGGCATACCTAGGCCATCTGGGTTGCCTAAGCCGTATCAAAACATTGTCATCATAAAATATAAAGATGAGTTAGTTCTACAATTTTAAGACTAGATTGAGACTTAGAATAATCTAGGTCATAAGATACGGACCTAGGTCCCCTACATAGGTTTTTGCCTATATTTATTTAATGGTTATAGCTATATGTAACCTGATTATTTTATTGGATAGCCCTAATCAAGGCCTATCAGAGCATACTAAATTTGTAAGGGCCATATGGCGGAAAGCTGAGTTATACCTATTTATAGGTATATATATTCTGGTTTGTAATTTTATTTGACACCCAAGAAAAATAAGGGTGTCATTATAAAACCTACTTTAAGATTTTTTTTTGTAAAATTGATAACTTTATTCCGTGGGTATTACGATATTAGGTACTTTTTAAAATCTTTTACGCAAAAATGAAAGGAGGGTATTTTTGGATTAGGCGCTTCGCACTGATTGGTGGACCCTAAAGAACAAAGAAATCAATTCTGTATATAAACTGAACGATTTTCCTAGATATTCATTCCGTATCCAGGAGTAGTACCAGAAGAAAATTGTAAAAAGAAACTCTCGTGAAGAAAATAAAAGGAAGATTCTACGATTATCAACGTGTTGTTCACTGTCGAGTCATCGTTGACCTCCCCTGGTGCTACCCTGTACCAGCTTCGAACCCACCCGGCGCTGGAACTGCAGTCCGATTCCTGTTGGAAGCGTGCCAGCCCATTGTTTCTGCGTGTACGGTTAACTGTAAACTGGGAACCGTATACGTTTGTTGGGCCCTTCAAAGGAAAAGGATTAGTAGGAATCAGTAGCACATTTTTCCACAACATTAGCTGGATCGTTCTTCTTTTAAACCTACAATTTGAAGAGCATTTTTGGAATTTCTCGGATTTTTTAACATCTATTAAATAACCTTAAAAAAATAAAATTTTATTTTTATGAGTTGCCAGAAGACTACTTAACGCTTCATTGTAGGTTGGCAACATATTGCGTTTTGTTGTGGTTTACTAGGAAACATTGTGACAGAGTGGTCCTTTTCATCGGAGACAGTATTTCACTTTACCACTCTGTCACAATCGTTTGTGACCAAAGATTCGGTATTTTTACGTTCATTAACAGGGGAATTGACAACTATACTGTGTTGATTATTTAAAGCCAATTCTGGACATCCACTTCCTCTAGGCAATATAAAAAATACCATTCTAAAGGGACGCTTGTTACAATGAAGGACAAATGACTGTAGGTAAAAAGAAGAACGACCCAGCTGACTGTTCACTCGGTCAGCTATAGTCAGTTACTAGTAAAGTGGCCTCATTTGGTAATTATATCAGTAATAATAAACCGTCATTGCAAAAAAAGGAATTGTGCAGTTCTAACTACGAAAAAATAAATAATTTTCTATGCCCGGCGGTTAAGGTTACGTTGTTGAATTTTGATTGAAGAATCAAATATGATCTATTTAATTGGCCCTACTTTAGATTTGTTAACAGTAATTTTAACGCTGAACGTTTTTCCGTTCATACGAAAATAGGCTTAATTCTATCTAGTCTATGGTAGTGTTAGAGACCTTACATTATTATTTTTAACAGTAAATATAAACGCTGAACGTTTTTCCGTGATTACGAAAATAAATTTAATTCTATCCAGTCTATGACAATGTTAGAGATCTTAGATTATTGTTTTTAACAGTAAATATAAACGCTGAACGTTTTTCCGTCCTTACGAAAATAGGTTTAATTCTATCTACTCTATGGTAGCGTTAGAGACCATAGACTATTGTTTTTAACAGTAATTATTAACGCTGAACGTTTTTCCGTTCATACGAAACTAGGCTTAATTCTATCTAGTCTATGACAATGTTAGAGACCTTAGATTATTGTTTTTAACAGTAATTATAAACGCTAAACGTTTTTCCGTCCTTACGAAACTAGGCTTAATTCTATCTACTCTATGGTAGCGTTAGAGACCTAAAACTATTGTTTTTAACAGTAATTATAAACGCTGAACGTTTTTCCGTTCATACGAAACTAGGCTTAATTCTATCTAGTCTGTGGTAGTGTTAGGCCGGGACTCCACCAAAGCGAAGACGAGACGAGCAGAGAGTGTTGAGAGCATAGAATTGTGTCATTGACACATCTCCTCTCCGCTCAGCTTCTGTGAAGATCGCTGTGCAGAGATGTGTAATATTTGTATGGCACGATGGAATTGGTGGAGTCCCGGCCTAAGAGACCTCAGATTATTGTTTTTAACACTCAAAGTTTTTCCGTCCTTACGATACTTTGCTTAGGTCGGGACTCCACTAAACCAGATATGTGTGGGTTGTGCTGTGCGAGAAGATATGTTTTTCAGCTCGCGGGACTCCACCAAAGCGGAGAGGCTCACATCTCTCGTCACCACTGCGCGTCGTCCGCGCACAGCTCACATCTGCGCTTCCATCTTGCCATACAAATATTACACATCTCCACTGAAGCTGAGCGGAGAGATGTGTCAATAACACAATTCTATTAGTTGTTTTAAATACATCTCTCTGCTCGTTTCGTCTCCGCTTTGGTGGAGTCCCGGCCTTAACTCTATCTAGTCTATGGCAGTGTTAAAGACTTCTTAAAGTTAGTCGTCCCAACATTCATGGTTTGGATCAGTTTCTGGTAAGTAATCTTTTTGGAGTATCGGCTTTGGAGGCACGATGGCTCCGAGGCGAGATGGAGCCGGCTTCTCATCAACCAGCAAAACTCGATCAGGACATTCCTAAAATGAAATAAGACTGTAGAATATTCTCATATACAACATGTAACATAATTATAGTTTGTTCAGAATCGTTTACTGAATCAATTTATATCATTTTTAATATAGGTAATTTTTTTATCCAAAATAATTAAAACTACGGAAATTATTGTCATATTAATCCTATACAGTCAAAACAAATTGGAATGGACCGTAAGTCAAATAATAAGACTTTTAAAATTGCAGTTTTATTTGTATTTATACAAATTCCGTAATTCAAAACAAAATAAAGTAAACTTTATTCTAAGAAACTAATTTAGTAAATAACAATGCATATACATGTTAAATTATAAATTCAGTGTATGTATTATGATTACAATGGGCCGTGTTGAAACCGGTAGTAGATGAACCTGCTGAGTTTTTTTCGCTGGGTCTTCTCAGTTGGGGCGCATTGGATCCGGTGGTAGCATTAAAGCGCGACCGTCGTTTTAAACACAAGGTCCGTTATAATAATAATACTGAATTCATAACTTAATAAAGACAGAAACATTCAGACAATATGTAGTAAAATATAAATTTCAATCATTAAACCTAAACATAATCTCCTTGACAATAACTTAATACAAGCTAGCTAAATATCACTACTATTATAAAATAAATTGTATAAATGTTTTAACATTCCGTGTACCTAAATATATGTAATATGCATCTAGAAATAATAACTGTATTACTACAAACATGTTCTGACTATTTACAAGCGCTTTTTTAAAGTCTACGTGAATAAAAACCTTTTTTTATTTTTATTTTATTTTATTCAGTAGCTGTGCCCCGCGGTTATCATTGTAAATTATCACAGCTCCTCCCCCGTAGGTGATAAAGTGATAATATGTAGCCTATATGTTGACTCGACCTCTTAGTAATATTCATGCAAAATTTGAAGTAAATCCATGCAGTATTTTTTGAGTTTAGCCTGGACATACATACAGACAAACAGACAAAAATTCTAAGAACTATATTTTTGGCTTCAATGTCGTTTGTAGATCATGCTCCAAGTATCCTTTTTGAACAATATTCAAACAGTGCACTGTCTAATTAATTAACTGGTTGGGTTGCTTTTTTGAACAATATTCAAACAGTGCACTGTCTAATTAATTAACTGGTTGGGTTGCTTTTTTTGAACAATATTCAAACAGTGCACTGTCTAATTAATTAACTGGTTGGGTTGCTTTTTACAGTGCCACTAGAGTTTCTAATGCACTTACTTTGCAATGCCTCTTCATTTCACTTTCAAGAGTACGATGCGTGGCATTAAACGGACATATAGATAGCTTTGGCCCCGATTTCTCACATTTAATGAGGTGTGCTTGTAACCGAGATCGGAGAACACGGTGAGAGACGTTGTACGGACAAGATGTGTACTCCTGCATGGTCTGTAATAGAAAATAAGATATTAATATACAGTAGAACACT
The DNA here is from genome assembly GCA_951640165.1 of Pseudoips prasinana. Taxonomy (NCBI): domain Eukaryota; kingdom Metazoa; phylum Arthropoda; class Insecta; order Lepidoptera; family Nolidae; genus Pseudoips; species Pseudoips prasinana. Next base: position 3,956,126 of record OX621264.1, read on the forward strand.
GATTATCTGGATCACTAATTATCGGAATCGGTCCTAACTGTCCTAAGCGTAATATAAAAAAGCGGCCAAGATGCGAATCGGACTCGCGCAGAAGGGTTCAGTACCATCTATACATATAATAAAATCGTAGCAAAGTCAAAACTGTACATTGAATATTTTTTTAAAAGGATACTTGGGGATCTTCAATCGATATCGAAGCCAAAAATACAGTGTTTATAATTTTTGTCTGTTTGTCTGTATGTATGTCCGAGCTAAACTCAAAGTACTGCATGGATTTTCTTCAAATTTTGCATGAATATTACTAAGAGGCCGGGTCAACATATAGGCTACATAATATCACGCTATCACCTACGGGGCAAGAGCTATGATAATTTATAAAATTTAACGCGGGTAAAACTGCGGGGCACAGCTAGTCATCTATAAAAACAAGCAAAAAAAATTCACATTTGATGTATGGGAGCTCCCTTTAATATTTATTTTAGTATTTGTTGTTATAGCGGTAACTTCCCTGACTTTCAAAATAAACCGACAATTAAGCAATTTTGACGATGTTAATGATGCAATCTCTAAAGTTGTTCATTGGTTTAATGCCAATAATCTTGTGCTTAATGATAAGAAAACTAAAGTCATAAAATTCACTACACCGAATGTGAAACAGGCGACAACCAATGTACAACTTAATGGAGCTAGGTTGGACCCTGTTGAATCAACTGTGTTCTTGGGTATCACTATTGACTCAAAGCTACAATGGAGCCCACAAATAGAAAAACTGTCCGGCAAATTAAGTTCTGCAGCATATGCAGTGAAAACAATTAGACGGCTGACTGATGTTGACACAGCTAGAATGGTTTATTTCAGTTATTTTCATAGTGTAATGTCCTATGGAATTCTTCTCCGGGGTAGCTCTGCTGACATTAACACCATATTAATATTGCAAAAAAGAGCTGTAAGAGCTATCTATAATCTTGGCCCGAGAGTGTCTCTAAGAGAAAAGTTCAAAGAGGTCAACATTCTAACTACCATCCCAGTATATATATGAAAACTTACTATATGTGCATAAAAATATCGATTCCTTCTGTAAAAGGAGCGATACACATAATGTAAATACTAGATATAATAATAATCTCATATTGCATACTACCCGTCTCCACAAAATAAGTAACTCTTTTATGGGGCAATGTATAAGATTCTATAACAAACTTCCCAATGATATGAGAGAATTGTCTACGAATAAGTTTAAAAGAATTATTAAAGCCAAATTGTATAGCAGCATATTACAAAATTTCTGATTATTTAAGTGATAAAAGTGCTTGGGATTGAGTTGTTCTGAGTCAACACACATGATTGTAATTAATCTTAAGTATATTTTATTTAAAAAAAGGATTCCTACCGAGTTTTCTGGCAGTGTTTCTCCGTAGCTGCCACGTCATGCACTGCACGGTAGGGTAAAAAAATATGACGATTCCACATAAATGTAAAATTTTTACGGAATAAAGTTACTTTGAGTTTGAGTTTGAACAGAAATACATCATCTGTGAAAATTTCAACTGTCTAACTATCACTGTTCATGAGATACAGCCTGGTGACAGACAGACAGCGAAGTCTTAGTAATAGGGTCCCGTTTTACCCTTTGGGTACGGAACCCTAAAAATTAAAACCAAGCACATACATTATGTAACAACAATGTGTGTCACAAGTTGGAACTCTTTGGAGTCCAGATATATTTTAAATTCAGATGTTCAAGTGAGCTTTAAGCTAGGTTCATATTACTGTGTCGGGGTGTGTCGTGGCGCGACAGAATGCAATTATTTTGTAAAAATGTCTGACGAACTTATTGAGTTAGTACGCCAATATAAAGTATTTTCATCATCAGTTTCTAAGTCCTGAACGAGAGTGTGAAATGCGCCTTTACTGCCTCTTACTTCATTTATAGGATGAACCCAATATCTCCGTTTCTTTTTCTTTTTTTTAAGAAGAGTTGCCGTGATAAGAAATTGTATATCTTCGTCAAAATCACTGTCAGTATCAGATGATTCCAAGAAAAACATTTTACACGTATACACCGCACAACTCACAAATTATAAATGATGTAAAATTGTGCCATATTGCAACACACCACGACACACCAGTATGAACACTACGCGTCACGACACAACGCCCCAACACATTACGACACAACAATCTGAACCCAGCTTTATTGTAGAACTTTAAACTTAAGGGCGCCTCCACATCTGTCGAATGCGCAGCTTGCGAGCCGTATGCGACCTGCGCGCGTGCTTTTTTGTTAATGTAAAATTATAACTTATTTTTAATGAACATTAAGTAGTATCAAATATATTATCAAAACTAGCTGTGCCCTGCGGTTTTACCAGCGTAAAATTTTATAAATATCCCGTAGGTTATGGCGTGAAAATATGTAGCCAATATGTTGACCCGACCTCTTAGTAATATTCATGCAAAATTTCAAGTAAATCCATGCAGTACTTTTTGAGTTTAGCCCGGACATACATACATACAAACAGACAAAAATTCAAAAAACTATATTTTTGGCTTTGATATCGATTGTAGATCACGCCCCAAGTATCCTTTAAAAAATATTCAATTTATAGATAATAATATATATAATAAATACATTTATCACCTCTGTTATTTAAAGAAGATAAACTTCATAATATATGTCCCTACACCTATCCTCACAAACTATAGCGTTAATAATACCTATTAGTTAGATCATCCTCAAAAAACTAAGGTCCAAATTTGAAATAGCATTTTTCAAATATAGAAAATGAGCATTTTTTAGATATAGAAAAAGAGCATTTTTCAAACATAGAAAAAGAGCATTTTGCAAACAAAAAAATACCTTTTTTCAAACATAGAATAAGAGCATTTTTCAAACATAGAAAAAGAGCATTTGTCAAACATAGAAATAGAGCATTTTTTAAATTTAGAAAAAGAGCATTTTTCAAACATAGAAAAAGAGCATTTTTCAAATATATAAATAGAGCAGTTTTCAAATATAGAAAAAGGGTGCCTCAAAGTGACTCTGTCTGTCTGTTACGCCTTCATGACTAAACCGCAGAACCAATTTTGATGAATTTCGGTATTGACATAGACAGGACCATGGAGAAAAAAATAAGCTACTTAAAGTACTAAGCCTGCACAGAAAAACGACGGGTCAGTTGGCATGGTTGGCAAATGCTTGCTTTTCACACCGTAGGTTGTGGGTTTGATTCCCACCCAGGACAGGTATTTGTGTGCATGAATATGTCTGTTTGACCCGAGTCTGGGTGTAATTATCTATATAAATAATAATAATAACGTTTTATTTCTCACCACAATATAAGGTACATTTTACATGGCATCAATAACAATACATAAAAAATTCAATTTTCTAATTATATCCTGGGAGACTGGTGCCTAAGACGTAAGGCCTGTATTTCAGTATGTAACTATACTGTTATTATAGTTTTTGTTGTATTTACAAAAAATAATTGTATATGTAGTATATCTGGATCAGATGGCCTTGTGTAAGTAATTACTTACTCATCGTATGGGCAGTGGTTACCCTAGTGTCAGAGTTGTTCAAGCCGCCCAGTAGGCCTCTGACATGGCTTAACGACTGTTGTCAGATGACAACAACCGGGACCGACAGCTTAATGTGCCCTCCGAAGCACGGAGACGTAAGTAATGTCACAGGTTATTATTACGATTTAAAAAGTTGCAGGCACCAGGTAGTCTGTTATATTTAACTGTTATGTATTTATGCCTCACTACTAATAGATGTTTATTTTATTTATTTATTTTATAACTTTTGCACATGAAAGTACACAGGCGGACTTAATGCCGTAGGCATTCTCTACCAGTCAACCTTGGGGTGATGCAGAGAACAACAAGGTAGATGCACTTTAAAAACGTCTTGTGTGGATTATCATTGTAAAAATATATAATCTATACATATAATAAAATCGTAGAAAAGTCAGAACTGTACATTGAATATTTTTTAAAAAGGATACCTGGGGCGTGATCTAATATCGATATTGAAGCCAAAAATATAGTTTTTAGAATTTTTGTCTGTTTGTCTGTATGTATGTCCGGGCTAAACTCAAAAAGTACTGCATGGATTTACTTCAAATTTTGCATGAATATTACTAAGAGGTCGGGTCAACATATAGGCTACATATTATCACGCTATCATCTACGGGGGAGGAGCTGTGATAATTTATAAAGTTTAACGCGGGTAAAACCGCGCGGCACAGCTATTTACAAATAATTACATACAATACATAAATAAAAACTATAATTGACTAGTACATATTCAGACAGTCACTGTAGCCTAGTTGGTAGTGCTCCTGCCTACGAAGCTGGTGGTCCTGGGTTCGAATCCCGGTAAGTGCAAATATTTGTGTGATGAGCATGAATATTTGTTTCTGAGTCATGGATGTTTTCTATGTATATAAGTATTTATCTATCTATATAAGTATATATATCGTCGCCTGGTACCCATAGTACAAGCTTTGCTTAGTTTGGGGCTAGGATGATCTGTGTGGCATTGTCCCCAGATATTATTATTATTCCAAATTATTTATTTATATATTTCTTATTTTTAACATACACTCACCGGCACGGAATCTTGGCCAAGCGCGTATTTCGCGATAACAAGAGCTTTAAGTGTTTCCTATGAGTATTTATTATGAAGGTTGGTCTAAAAAATGTTTACCTTTAGTTCAAGAGGGTAATTTATCATGTTTGAGTGCAATATGACGTTATTTTTAAGTTTTAGTTGAACCCGGACATCTGAGCGACTAAGTTGCTGTTTTAAATTTGTGTTTTGTGAAAGTTTATTGTTAGGTTGTTCAATTATTGTGATATCGTACTGTTACTTCAATAACTAAAGGTGATTTAATTCAAATAAAAATGCCATTAACACCATCACAGGTTGCACAAGCTGTAGCATTGATCGAACAAGGGCTGACACAGCGAGAAGTTGCTGTTATACTGAATGTACCACGTTCATCGATGCAGTATGCGCTGAAACGATACCAGGAGACAGGCCGCTACTCCCGCAGACCAGGCAGCGGAGGCGTCAGATGCACATCAGCCCGGGATGACCGCTTTATTGTCCTGGAAATTTTGAGAAACCGCTACCTCACCGCTGTTGAGATACGCCAGCGACTCCAGTTCACAAGAGGTGTCAATGTTAGTGAACGTACAGTGAGAAGACGAATGGAGGAAGTGAATTTACAAGCTCGTAGACCAGCACGCGGCCCAGAACTTCTCAGAAGTCACCGAGTAGCTCGACTTCGATTCGCACGAGAACACGCCAACTGGACCCATGAGCAGTGGGCTCGAGTACTGTTCACAGATGAGTGTCGAATCGCTTTACGAGCTCCAGATGGTCGGGAGCGAGTGTGGAGAAGAAGAGGAGAGCGGTTTTTACCCATTACCACCACACAAACTGTTAGTTTTCATGGAGGCTCTATAATGGTTTGGGGAGGAATAAGTTCCGATGCACGTACGGAGTTAGTTATCGTCGATAACCGATTAACGGCAACACGATACATCGAGAAGATTCTTCAGGAACACGTGTTACCATATTCAGGGTTTATTGGATTTGACGAATTCCTCCTAATGCACGATAACGCGCGCCCACACGTTGCACATTGCGTGGAGGAATACCTTACAGAGGTTGGTATTCAAAAATTGCAGTGGCCAGCTCGTAGTCCAGACTTAAATCCAATAGAGCATATCTGGGACAAGCTTAAAAGAAAAATAAAGTCCTCCTCCAACCCGCCTGAAACTCTGAATCAGCTTCAAAATGCAGCACTGACCGCTTGGGAAAGCATACCACAAGTTGAGATCAGAAACATCATCCAAAGTATGCCAGAACGAATGCAAGCTGTTATCGGGGCTAGGGGAGGAAACACCCGATATTAAAATGCAAACACAACGAAGACTTTTTGGTTATTTTTCATCTTGTGTTCTTTTTAAATTGACAGTGTTAAAACCAATATTTTTGTGAAACTGCTTATTTTTTTAAAGATTACTGCTGGTGCATCATTTTTTCAATAACTGAGTTACAAAACCATAAAAAAACCCTAATTTAGTGCATAAACCCATAATATAGTGAAAATTAAATATTTAAATAGAAATTATCGGCAAGTTATTGGTGGCCAAGTTTCCGTGCCGGTGAGTGTATTTATATCTATAAAATTGATACAAAACAATAATATATAAATAAATATGAAAAAAATAGAGGTCCTCCAGCGGCGAGGTTTGACACCCTAGGCCGCTGGTGGTCAGGGCGACAGAGTAAGGAACCTCCTTACAATACGTGCCGTTCCCATTATTGCCGCCTTTTGTATCCGACCCTTGACCCAGTGATCTGGCGAAAGCCTCCTAAGATGTTGTTCGAGGCTCTTCGCTATGAGACCGTTTACGGAGACGACTATCTGGACAATTATTGTTGAGTCCACATCCCACAAGGCGTGAACTCGTGAACTAAGTCTAAGTATTTTGACAACTTGTCAGTCTCGGCTCTTACGAGGTTATCGTCAAACGGGACAGTGATATCAACAATAAATGCCCGGCGCTCCAACCGGTCTACCAAAACGATATCAGGCTTATTGGCAACAATAGTCCTGTCTGTAATGATAGACCGGTCCCAGTAGAGCTTGGCACAACCGCTTTCGAGAACTGGTTCCGGTACGTACTTGTAATACGGCACTTCGGAGTCTACAAGACCATACCGAAGAGCAAGCTGCTGGTGGATAATCCTGGCAATTTGGTTATGCCTGTGCAAGAACTCGCCGTTGGCAAGATAGGAACAACCGGAAACAATGTGTCTGATGGACTCTCCGGGACGGTGACACGCCCGACAAATGTCGATGGTACCGTCCTTGAAGATGTGCTTCCGGTAGTTCCTTGTCTTGATAACTTCGTCAGCAATTGCACAGGCAAAACCTTCAGTTTCCCCAAATAGGTCACCGAAACGTAGCCAGGCCACAGATGCTTGTAGGTCCACATCAGGACCATGTAAAGCCTGGTGGAACCGACCATGAAGCACCTTGCTCTTCCATACGTCAATTCGATCTCGAGTGCTAAGTACGACGGGTTTTCTCCAGTCTTCTTTAGCCAAGGAGACTGGAGAAAACCCGTCGTACTTAATAACAATAGTCCTGTCTGTAATGATAGACCGGTCCCAGTAGAGCTTGGCACAACCGCTTTCGAGAACTGGTTCCGGTACGTACTTGTAATACGGCACTTCGGAGTCTACAAGACCATACCGAAGAGCAAGCTGCTCGTGGATAATCCTGGCAATTTGGTTATGCCTGTGCAAGTACTCTTTTCTTTATTATTATTATTATTATATTTATAAATAATTATACCTAGAGAACAATTAATAGAAGAGATTGCTATTGAGCTGATTATGCCAACATTTTTTTGTAATGCATTCGCTCATTTTCTTTTTAAAAGAAAAATAGATAGAATATAACCTAGACAATTTATTAAAACACTTCTCTTATTCTTCAAGAGATTATTGAAGTTCTAGTCAGTAGGTAGGTACCAAGTTTTCAGTATTATAGGTTATTAACAAATTATTTCTTTTTTTTAATTGAGGGCACCATGACTTTCTAGAAATCACTAGGTGATTAAGTTAACAATTAGATTTGAATTTTATAGCATTGCTCCTTATGCAAAGCGTTAAATCTCAAAAATGGGAAATCATAAATTTAATCATCCGGCGGGTCTCGAACCTGCGCCATCTACCAATCCGGGGTAACCAAGATGATGCAGGTTCGATACCCACCGGACGACTAAATTTATTGTTTCCCATTTTAGAGATTAAGGTAATTATGCAACCATCGATATCTCGGGATGAAAAACTGCGAAGTCAGAATTAACTGCAATAATTAGTTAAGACACATTAGTAGATTTTAGTTTTTAGACAGTTCCTACACCCTACATAACTATGCTGTGTCCTACACATTCGGTCGCCAAAAACCTTGCATAAAATTCATCAAAAAACGATTGAGTATTTTAAAGTCTTCATAGTCTTCATATCAACCTCAAAAAAAACGTAATAAAAAAAGCTAATAAAAACATAACCTGTTAAATGAAAACGTACCAAATTATTAAATGTGACAATAACTTACAATACTGATAATTTATATATGATTACTAATACTTACGGATGTCTTGAAATTGCAATTTTTTTCAGATATATGTCGGGAAATCGCTGAAATATATTTATATTTCTTCGTAAATTTTGTTTACGTTCCTATTTTGCAGCCAAAGAGTAAGAAACAATAACAAACAAATCACGTACGGTAACTCTTCTTAATCTATGATTCTCTCAGCCATAGAGAATATAACAAACTATGTTCTCACTGCTCTCAGCCTTCGAGCATTTGTCTAAAGTTTGAAGCTCTCAGCGAATAATAATGTGACTTTAATTTGGGTTTCCCATTAATGTCACTGTATTATACTAATCAGATTAATTTGAAGTATATGATTGAATTTGTTTAGACTTTTTGGAACGAAGTTCCTTATCGCGCGTTGCGAAAGGGGGCTAGACGGAAAAAATTAAGACGAAAAGTTGTAACGACACTTTTTGCTTTTTTTATTACTAAAATTGGGCCTACTGATTAAGTTTATATAACATTATATTTGTTAATAATATTTTTATACTTCGTTCCATCCAGATGTCCCTTGACTCCTCTCAAGTTTATTCCATAAAGTTAGTATACCTACGGAATAGAGCAACAAACAAGAGCTGTCAAACGAAACCGAAATAGGATGACATTTGTGTGTGTACAAATGTTAATGTGTGCGTGTCAATGATGAACCACACGTCGATTTTTGCATTAATATCGGTAATAAATATTAATCAGTAATGTGTGGAGACGGCATAGAATATCATCACTCCATCTCATCCCGTGAACTGTGACCATCTTACTGCGATTGCCAACCCGTCTGCCAAGCATGACGATTATGGCATATCTCCCCATTCTTTGGGAAGGCTTTGGTCCAGCAGTGGATGTAATTTGGTTGACATGATGATGATGATGAATCTGTCCCAATTATAGTACTAAAATAGGATGGGATAGGATTTTGCATGGCTGAAACCACGATTCGTGAAGTGAAGTAAGAATATTTAACAAAAACTCCGAAGAAATTTTAAATAATTTATTTTTTGCATTAGAGTTATCGGTTGTCGCTTAACTCTTCACTGTTTGACAATTTAGTGAGCGTATATACTTTGAACGATTAAATAAAACGAATATTAAAGATTGTCAATCACTAGATAGGTAATTATATACACGGCTATAGTTAGAAACGCGCGTTCGTCTCAATAAATTCATATTCTAAATTCATTTATTCCGTAAAAAAAATACATTTATGTGGAATCGTCATTTTTTACCCTACTATGCAGTACAGGACGTGGCAGCTACTGAAAACACTGCCAGTAAAGTCAGTAGGAATCCTTTTTTTTTTTAAATAAAATTTACTTAAGTTTAATTACATATTGTTTGTGTTTTGACTTAAACCAACTCGATCCCAAGCATTTTTGTCACTCAAATAATCAGAAATGTTGTAATATATACAACTCTATACAATTTGACTTTAATAATTCTTTTGAACTTATTCCTAGACAATTCTCTAATATCATTGGGAGGTTTGTTATAGAATCTTATACATTGCCCAATAAAAGAGTTACTTATTTTGTGGAGATGGGTTCGGATTAAGTTGCATAATCTTATGTTGCAATGCTGTATGTATGTATGCAACATAACATTATTCTTATCTATATTTATACTACAGTTAGGATGTTAACCTCTTTGAACTTTTCTCTTAGACACACTCGGGTCAAGATTACAAATGGCTCTAACAGCTTTTTATTGCAATATAAATATCGTGTTAATGTCAGCAGAGCTACCCCAGATAATTCCATAGGACTATATACTATGAAAATAACTGAAATAAACTATTCTAGCGCAATTCTAATGCAAGCGCTAGGCTTGCGTTCCGAGGTGGACTCGATTGAGACATATTTAGGAGAATTTGGGATAATTTCCATTTCCAGGGGATTCACATCTAAACATCACATAGGTACTTTAATATCAGTAATACATATTAGTTTACCGCGTGATAGACAGTGGACACGAAATATCGATAACTTGATTCAGCCCTAGTGTAAAGAGAAAAATATTTCTTTACACAAAATATTACTAAATTCTGTATTAAGTGTATTAGATCTTTGCTTCTTACATTTATAAATGTTTATAGAAGACAATGAACACACTTAGTGGCTAAAATTCGAAGCGCATCGGCAAAAATAAATCCTAAATTAGGAGGTGTCGATTTGGAATAATTTACCTGTGAAATGAACAGTTTTCAGGGTTTTTTCTCTGTATTGTACAACAATTTGTCACTGAACAATTCACCATATTCCTGAAGAAATATTTTTCAAAAATATCCACGATTTCACGAAAATCAGAAAAATTCTCAGGAGTCAAATTCGCAGCGTGCCGATGAGTGCCGAAGAACTGTCAAACGGATGCCAATAACAGTTCTGTTGCGTCGCATCACGTATCTCTTTTTATCATACAGTGTTGTGCAGCTAGTGATATTTCGCTCCCTCAGCCCTTTGATGCTCTATTCCGTAGGTATACTAACTTTATGGTTTATTCTAATTGCTATAACAGATGTGTGTTTTTAACTTTTCATAATTTTTATGTTCATTTAATCATTGGTACATGATATAATTGTGATTTGAATGATTGTAATATTTCCACGCCCGCGCCACCATTAGCAAACATTTCTGAACGTGTAAACCACAATACAATCCTAGTAGTTTATTAAGATAAGATAAGATAAATACACTTTATTGTACACCATTTACAGAACAAAATTTATGATACAGTTAATTATATTAAAAAAGGTACAATTGGCGGTCTTATCGCTTACAGCGATCTCTTCCAGACAACCTTCAGTTGGACCATATTGTAAGGAATTTGGAGTAGGGGTATAGTGTATGGTGTAAGAATTTAGGTGATAATAACTTAACACTAATAGTGATATCTACACTATTAGTGTTAAGTTATTATATTTTCTCTTTGCATCTTGCATTCAATTACCACTGTATCTGACACATGTTCAAATGCAAATAAATATTTCTTTCTTTCTAAACCAATCGGATTCAGAGGCAATTTCCATCTAAATGAAAATGTAATAAAATTATTCATCAGCTGGCAATTTTATTTCTAACCTCGTCAAATGCATACAGTTCACAATGAAATTTTATATACACTCTCTGGTTCACTTAACTGTCATAGTCGTTAGTCTTTGTTTATTACTTACTCTTTGATAAATCGTCATCTTTAGATTTTAGAACATTATAGGTACATATATCTAACGGGTATATTAACTATAGGTATTTCTGAAAACGCAACTTAAAATTTCTATTTACCTTCAAATCGTGCAATGGCAACGCCAAGTAAACGCAAAGAAACTATGGAGGGTATACCTTAACTTATAAATCTCGTTAAATCAAACATTGAAATGTTTCAATTTCTTAATTAACTTTTGAACCATATTACAGATAATAATAAAGCAAAACGCCCGAAGTCTGAATGTCCTTATGGAGATAAATGCTTCAGACTTAATCCTATCCACTTCAAAGAGTACAGTCATGCACATCGTGAGTATAAAATTTAATAAGGTTAATTTTATAGTACAATAGTTTCACTATGTTCCGAAACGCCACATGAAAATATGCAATATCCAGCTTTGAGTGTAGGTAGAGTTGGCGGCTGCTGTGTGATGACGGCGACAAATATCGGAATCAGAATATCATCACCCCATCTCATCCCGTGGGGGGCGTAGAAGTCGACCCGAGGGAATATCTCCCAGAGGATGGGCAGCAGCTTCCTTCTGATTACTATGACCATCTTACTGCGATCGCCAACCCGTCTGCCAAGCGTGGCGATTATGGCATATCCCCCCAAGACGATTCTTGAGGGAGGCTTGTCCAGCAGTGGACTTATTTAGCTGTAATGATGATGATGATGAGAGTTGGCGGCACAACGGGTTGGATCTCAAATCGAGTCGCCTGAATTTGAGATAAGTGGGTATATGAGGGGGTTAAGGGGGTTCGTACTAAGTGATAAAACGCATTTTTTTCTGCCGGAGATGCGCCAATTCTTTTTTATGAATTTTTTAAAATCATAGGACTTCATACAAATGCACAAAACAGAACGCAATTTTGAACATTTCGTAGCGATTTCGATACCTACAGCATTGTAAAACTTCGTGTTTAGAAGTTATATTAATTTTTTATATAATTATCCGAAAAATATCCAAAACTGAAATGTTAATTGTCACTATCATGATATTTTTGCAAAAATGCACTTTTATGCAAGAACTTGGGTTAGGTTAGGTTAGAACGGTGACCATTTGGCGCGCGAAGGCGAGCGAGCGTAGCGAGCGTGCGGCGGCAGCGGCCGCCGAGCGCTAGAAAAACATTAACCATGTATATCTCCATAACCATGGGGTTCCGCGGGTTGGGGATGGTACAGGACGGTATCCCCCTCCCCCCTCAATTTACTTACGTTTGAAGGCGACTTGATTTGAGATATTAACTGGCACAACGTCGTATTGCCGCGGGCTTGTCAAGAGACAAATACGGGTTTTTTGAGGAGCAGTGAAGAGCTGAGCTCGATACAATACGCTACCGGGTGAAAGCCCGACAATCCGCGACTTTCAATACAATTATGTTGACAGGAACCTCACGGGACTGTGGTAACCATCTTTGGGCGCAGCAACGCCATAGGAGTGCTGACTAGGAGTTGAAGTCATTACTATGATTTAAAATCATTCTGACCAATCATCAGTTTTACTAAGCATGTACTTAATAAGTTTATACCACACAAAGTTTGCTTCTTAAGAGTTAACTAGCTGTGCCCGCGACTTCGTTCGCGTGTTGATTAGTTTTTTTTATGTTTTCAAAAATAAAAGTAGCCTAAGTTACTCCTTATTACATCAGCTACCTGCCAATAAAAATCCCGTCAAAATCGGTCCAGCCATTTCAGAGATTAGCCGGAACAAACAGACAGACAGACAGACAAAAATTGTAAAAAATGTTATTTTGGTGTAGGTACCGTATATATATTCATATTATGTAGAAAATAAACAGTTATTTCAATATTACAAACAGACACTCCAACTTTATTTATTTGTATAGATAATATTGAGGGACATTATTCACACACTGCCATCTGATCCCAAATTAAGCAGAGCTTGTACTATGGAACTCAATTAACTGATATACTACATATACCTACTACTTTTCTTTTTTAAATACAAATTATAGATAAATTGCACCCAGAGACAGAACAAATAATCAAAACTAACTGTCTGCCATTGGTTAGTGAACCAGACTGCTTAGCAGAGTTTATGAGTTTGATAACCCAGGACAAATCTTAGTGATACATACATACATACATAGACTCACGCCTTTCTCCCAGTGGGGTAGGCAGAGACAACGGACTTCCATTTGTCACGATCCTTGCACACCTCTTTCACTTTGTTTACTGACATTATATTCTTCATACATGCTTGCTGGTTTAGGGTACTTCTTACCTGACCTTTCTTAAATCTTAGTGATGAGTATGATTATTTGTTGTCTGGGTGTAATTTATCTTTAATGTATATTTAGAAATATATAATTATGTTTATCAGTTGTGTGGTTGCCATAGTACAAGCTTTGCCTATTTTCCCTTGGATCGCTGGCTTTTGGACGAGGGGAACTTCACTTGTCTTGTATAAGTGGTCCCAGGAAGAGGTGACAGCTTTAGCTCAGGTACCCTAAACACACTTGTGCGTGCTGGGGAGGGGGGGAGGCATACTTGCCCCCTCCCCTGGTGAGAGTCTAACTGAGGCTACAATGTAAGGCAGGGGCAACAATGTACCCAGAGCCCCTGAGGCTGTGAGCTGTGAGGCTGGCTACCATGGTGGTTTTAGTGGGTCGAGCACTGATCACACCCTCTCTTCGAATTCTGTACTTTTGCTTCTGCGGCCCCCTGAGCTGGACGGACGGACTAATTAATTATTTTTGTAATTTTTATACTGTATTCGACTATGTTTTTGTACTGCATTGTGAGCTTGACAAGTACAAGTGTATGTTAATACCCAAGTGCTGAATAAATTTCATTATTTCATTTCCCTGTATACCCCATCGCCTCCCCATGCGAGGAACATGCAATTTGAGCATTTCATTTTATGCAAGTAAAAGGAAATAGGCTCTGCCTAGTTGGGATTGGAATCAGATACAATATCCAGATAAAATAAATATTTATTTTACAGATATTGTATATATGTATGGTGGTTGGAACGGCTTTGATAAATAATGAAATACATGAAAATATATTTTATAAATTATTTTCTCTTTGATTTCCAGTGGAATCTATCCTGGACTCCTACACTGGTTCCGGAGACTTTCCAATTCCATCTGCATATAGTGAAAAGAAGTCAATGTTCACCGACCAGTTAAAGATGATTTTACATAAGGAGTTGTACACTCCGGGGAAGAATTTTGAGACGGAGCCAAGTAGGTGAGTTCTGTTATGCTAAGACTCATAGTTTTTTTTTGTTACTAAACTGGATACAGACATGCAACATATTAAAAGTTAAAAAAAAGACAGTCATCATAACAACTTTAAGAAGTCCTCTGCTAGACAAATGCCTCCCTCAAGATTCATCTTGGTGGGATATGCCATAATCGCCACGCTTGGCAGACAGGTTGGTGATCTCAGTATGATGGAAGTATTTACAGATAAAACAAGGGTGTATTCTATACTCTACTAGATGCAGCCCCAGCATGCATAAATATTAAGCAAGCAACGTTGGTAATTTTCAACTGAAGAGCTTATAAAGGATAGAGGTATCCTTTTTCTGTCTTTTTTACATGATTACTGTTAACACTGCCTCGCTGGTCCACCGGTGACGTGTTCACCCGCAGATGACGAGGTCCTGGGTTCAAATCCCGGGTTGGTCCAAAAGTGATTTTGGGACTATTCACAGGCCAGCCCACAAGATGGACCAATGATATTGTGAGGGTCACTGAATGCGTTTAGCGCAAGACCGGCAATTGTGGAGATCTTTGGGACTGTGAATGTGCTGGACAAAGGCCTCCTTTGTCCAGCAGTATGCGTCTTTCGGCTGATATAATGCCTTACCTTATTATTACGGTAGTAGATGAACCCACTGAGTTTGTTTCGCTGGGTCTTCTCAGTTGGGGCGCATTGGATCCGGTGGTAGCATTAAAGCGCGACCGTCTTTATTAACACAAGGTCCGTCATAATAATAATACCTTAATATAGACAGAACCATTGACAATATGTAGTAAAAATATTAGACTTAAGCTAGATAATTAAACATAATCTCTTGACAATAACTTGATACAAGCTAGCTAAATATCAATGCTATAATAAAATAAATTTTATAAATGTTTTCATACAATGTGTACCTAAATATCTATGTTACTAGAAATAATAATGTATACAACTATATTGCTACAAACATGTTCTGACTATTTACAAACGCTTTATTAAAGTCTACGTGAATAAAAACCTTTTTTATTTTTATTTATTTTTTATTTTATTAGTAGTCTATTAGTATTATTGTCCCTAGATTTAGATTTCGGCTGATATAATGACTTACCTTATTATTAGTAGTTTATTAGTATTATTGTCCCTAGTATTATTACCTTTTGTGTAAAATAAAGAGCACTAATCTTACCTTATATTGTCTTCAATTTCAGCAGTACCCAGTCCACGAGTACAGGGATCAGTTCATCATCCACAACCTCTAGCAAACCAAGTAATGCAGACAAATCGTCAGGGCCAGACAGTAGGGTGGGTAGATCTACCAGCTCCTCCCGGAGTCATGCTGACAAGCCACCGAAACAAAGTGGGAGTAGTTCAAAGCCGGTTAAAGGTAATTTTTAGGACTTCGGACAGCGACCTCCCATGGAAAGCCCTATTACTTACACAAGTGTTTTTCAACCTTTTTCATTACGCGACCCCCTTCCCATTTTTACCCGCTTTTTTTTTTCATGTTTCTTTTATTTTGTGACACATATCCAATATTTTTATTTATATAGGGTTCGGATAAATACATACATAGACTCACGCCTGTTTCCCAGAGGGGTAGGCAGAGACAACGGATTTCCATTTGTCACGATCTTTGCACACGTCTTTTGCCTCGATTACTGTCATTATATTCTTCATACATGCTCGCCGGTTTAGGGTACTTCTGACCTGCCCTTTCTTGAGAACGTCTCCGATTTGGTCAGAGAATGTTCGACGAGGTCTTCCCCTTCCGGTTGTTCCATACACACAGGCCAGGTATACTTCTTTCGTCAATCTTCTTTCATTCATCCTTTCTAAATGCCCAAACCATCTCAGCATTCCTTTTTCAATCTTTGTGACTACATCCTCTTTCACACCACAACGCTCTCTTACATCAGTATTTCGAATTCTGTCTCTCAAAGTCGGATAAATACATCATTAAAATTTGTGAAGAGGAATAGAAAGCACTCCACCAAAATTTACTTTATTATTCAGAGGTTGAGAGTTTTGGAACTTTGCGCTAATAATAATAATAATACTTCAAATTCATTTGCGACCCTATGACTAGCTTCCCCAAGTTTTTGCAACTTCCCTATTTTTCGCGACCCCCTATAGATGCTTCGCGACCCACAGGTTGAAAAACACTGACTTAAACCAACAATCTTTCCAAGTCTTCATTCATCTCTCCTATATACACTATCATCCCTGAAATGTTCTAAACGATCCGAATTACGAGATAATGGTTTACCTAGAGCAATTCGATGCTATTAGAAACTTTTGTGGCTAAAATTTGGTGACCAGTGCAGCTTTTATTAAAATTATTGTTTTTTTTTTTTGGATATTTTGATAATGTCACACTGATCATCCTAGCCCCAAACTAAGCAAAGCTTGTACTATGGGTACCAGGTGACGATATACATACTTATATAGATACATAGAAGACATCCATGACTCAGAAACAAATATTCATGCTCATCACACAAATATTTGCACTTACTGGGATTCGAACCCAGAACCACCAGCTTCGTAGGCAGGAGCACTACCAACTAGGCTACGGTGACGGGAAATTTATTGGCTTTTCTAGCATGATGTATAAGTAATGTTATGATATCCTGGGACAATTTGTATTTGAGTGAGTTTCTCAATTTAGTTAAAGTTAACTCTTTATCTTATAGGCAGTGTTACTGGTATCTTCAGCTGGATCTCTACACTCAAAGGCTGCTATCAAGGGCTACAACAAAAATTGTCAAAAGAATGACTTGAATTCAAACATTACAAAACATGTGCGGTAACTTGAATTCTCACCGTACTCTGCTAGTTGAATAAGCACATGTTCAACCTAAAGTTGGCCGACAGCACAACTTGCAGATTCTGCCAAGAATCAGAGGAAACTCCTTTGCATATTCTGTGCTCGTGCGGGCCGCTAATGCGTTGTAGAAGTATCCACGTAGGACAGCATATTATGCAACCGGAAGAGATACAAACACTCACTGCACAATCTGGGAGTTTTTGGAAGCTGTAGGATTGAGCAGTGAACTTTGACAAAGTCAAGGAGCTCTGCTACAATAGATCAGTAATTGTCGAGGTAGCAAGATGCCATCAAGGCATCAAGCCTCAACAATAATAATAGGCAGTGTTTACACCGGTGTCAGATTTTCTAGCGGCCCAGTAGGCCTTTGACATGGCTTCACGACTGTTCATAAGTAATGGAATCAAGCGTTACTTTGCGAAAATCCATAACAATCAAAATACAAAATGAATATGTAGTGTTAATTCCGCTAATTGTCAGTTTAATCATGCCGGGATGCAATTTGCACCGCCCTCCCGCCCGCTAAAATGTGCACATGCAAGAAGGAAAATATAAAAATATATAAAAAAGCAAATTACATGCGCCAGTACGATACCCAACACGTGTTTCAGTCCTCCACGGACCATTCTCAAGGGCTGCTAACTCGTGGAGTGCTCGAAGGAGTCTCCTTCGGAATTAACACTACATATTGATTTTGTATTTTGATTCACGACTGTTGTTTAATTACAACAACTGGGACCGACAACAAGTAAGTCGTTGGGACGGTACTATAAATCTCGATCCCATCTAAAAACAGCCGATAAACTATGTCTAAGGCTATCGGGCGGATGGAAACTTCAGTAGCCACCGCTGCCAAAAAATTGCTATGAATATTGCAAGTTATTGTACTGGACTGAATATAAATGTGGCGGCCACTTTGGCGGTCACCCATTTATACACTGACCGCGTGCACTGGTGCTTTACCTCGTCGATTACTTACAGACCAACTGGCTGAGAATTTAGTTAATTATGAATTTAAATGATGGTGCATTCAATTGGCAGTCTGAAGGTAATGCTAAAAAATGTATTTTAGATTCCGACTACCGTCCGATAGTTCTGCCAACACGGCGGGCGGAGGATTTCCTGTCTGTGGTCAGACCGCAGGGCAAGATGGCTGCCAAACACGCCGCCAGCGCCCCCTATCATATATTCTACACAACTATCAAAGACAGCAAAGAAACCCACTCGCAACCTTACTCCATCACATTTTTAGGTAAGTGCTGTTTTACTATATATGCTAGTGTTAAGAGTTGTTCAAGCCGCCCAGTAGGCCTCTGACATGGCTTAACGACTGTTGTCTTATAACTACAACCGGGACCGACAGCTTAACGTGCCCTCCGAAGCACAGAGACGCTCAGAAATTAAACCACTTTGGTAGTTACCCATCTAGGGACTGACCGGGAGCCTAGTTGTTTAACCTCGCCGATCGCTTACGGACCGGTGAGAGCATCTAGCTATGAGCGCCTTTATATTAAAGCGGAGAATATATAAGGTTATTTGTAAAACTCCAACAACCTCGCAGGAATAGATACTTAACACCATAAGCAACAACTTTTATTCTACCAGTTCGGAAATAAATCAATCATCATCATTACAGCTAAATAAGTCCACTGCTGGACAAGCCTCCCTCAAGAATCGTCTTGGGGGGATATGCCATAATCGCCACGCTTGGCAGACGGGTTGGCGATCGCAGTAAGATGGTCATAGTAATCAGAAGGAAGCTGCTGCCCATCCTCTGGTAGATATTCCCTCGGGTCGACTTCTACGCCCCCCACGGGATGAGATGGGGCGATGATATTCTGTTTCTGATATTTGTCGCCGTCAATAAATCAATACATGATAAAAAAATGTTTTTACACGGACGACTAGAGAAATGGGTCAAGTTCAAAGGCGCTAGCATTGCACTCCTTCCTCGCGCCCTCGCAACGTTTACGTAATCTTTGCGCTGCGCGTAGAGTTACAAACATTTAAGCGGGAACTTTAATTTATATTTATTTATGTACGAAAATAAAATCTAATAAAATATCAAAAGTTGTAGAACAAAAGTTGTTGCTTATGGTGTTAGCTATCTAGTACTGCGAGGTTGTTGGTGTTTTAGAAGCGAATAATTATATAACTAGCTATGTCCCGCGGTTTTACCCGCGTTTAACTTAATAAATTATCGCAGCTCCTCCCCCGTAGATGATATCGTGATAATACGTAGCCTATATGTTGACCCGACCTCTCAGTAATATTCATGCTAAATTTTAAGTAAATCCATGCAGTACTTTTTGAGTTTAGCCCGGACATACATACAGACAAACAGACAAAAATTCTAAAAACTATATTTTTGGCTTCGATATCAATTGTAGATCACTCCCCAAGTATCCCTTTAAAAAAATATTCAATGTACAGTTTTGACTTTCCTACGATTTTATTATATATATAGATAAAGGATTTAAATTTATTACGTTTTATAACATTACATATGCCCTATTTACTGTTGCGTTTTATAAAATCAGAATCGCATATGCAGTAATTATAATAATTTAGTTATGGATATGGAAGTCTTTTTACATCCGCAAAAACAATTAATAATATACTAGTGATGTATATTAAGAACACAGAACTATTTTACGTCGCAGCTCGTGGGTTCTGTTCCCACCCAGGACATATATTTCTGTGCATGAACATGTCTATTTGTACTGAGTCTGAGGGTAATTATTCTTATTCTTTATTGCACACAAAAAAATATACATTTTATACAAGTGTATTTGTAAATTTGTGTACAAAGGCGAGCTTAACTCATAGATGAGTTTTCTTCCAGCAAACCACTGACAGAAGGAGATTTGTGAAATACGGGTAAAAAAAAAGTGTACAACAACAAAAGGAAAAAAATTATAAATATAAGAGATACTATTTATTGCTACTACCTAACTGGTAGAAATAGATATATCACTACATACTAATAATACACACAAATTACATACTATACACACTAATTATCTATATATGTAAGTATGTATTTACAAAAGAAAAGTAGTATAATGTAGTATATCAGTTATGTGATTTCCATAGTCCAAGCTCTGCTTAGTTTGGGATCGGATGACCGTGTGTGCATAATATCTCAGGATATTATTATTATATGTTTTCAGAAATATTGGACAGGAGTTTGGGAGAATTGAAATGTTCGTTACAAATCAATTTTATGGTGGAGCTGGGTTGGCTGCTCGCTCAATATTATTTCGCTGGGTACAGGTATGTGTCCACGACCCTTAGATTCCATTCACTTTTAAAAGTGGATGGTTTGTGTAAATAAATTTGTTTCTAGCACTCGGCGACTGCTACCGCGGCCCGAGTGAGCGTGCTTGTGCGTTTTATGGTCTTAGTTTAGTTAGTAACTTAATTTGCTGCTCAGATAATTATATTTTGAGATAAGCATTTTCCCTTGCAATAAGTATTTTTGCTGTGGGTACGAATTTTTCTTGTAATACAAAAGGAACGCTTTTTGATTTGCAGTTAAATGTTACTTTATGTAAGTAAATTTGTTTCTGGCACTCGGTGACCGCTACCGCTGTACGCTCGGCTCTTCTGTTGTATGGTCGCAGCTTAGTTAGTAACGTTAAAGTTACACGGTTTGAACCTCCGTACGTCTTCATTGTCTGGTGAAGCAGCTAAAGAAGAGTAAAACTGGAACTTAATACATTTGCAGTGAGAAGAAGTTGACGATCCTGTACGGCGATGACAGCTGCTCAGATCTGAAGAATATAAGTAGTAAGAAGCCCCAAGTGGATGCCCATCGTATCTCAATGCCCACGCCTTTCGGGACACACCACACGTAAGTATTAATACCTTGGACGCCATTGTCACAAATACGTGACAAACGACAACTCACTTGTAAAACACCAACAACCTCGCAGCACTAGATAGCTAACACCATAAGCAACAACTTTTGTTCTACGAGTTCGGACATAACTCAATACATGAAAAAGAAAATTAATTTACAAGTTTTTGTTGTACTGTCGTGACATTAGGAGGTCTATGTTTCATTCATAGATGAAAGAACGATGCTCGGCTCGCCGACTACCGGCGGACGATTAGCGGCTAAAAAAGTAGGTTGAGTTCAAAGGCGCTAAATCGGTACTCCTTTCCCCGCGCAGGCAGAGTTATAAACATTCAAGCGGAAAATTAAATAAATACTTATTTTTGTAATAAAATAAAATCTAACAAATTATTAAAAGTTGTAGAACAAAAGTTGTTGCTTATGGTGTTAGCTATCTAGTCCTGCGAGGTTGTTGGTGTTTTACAAATACATCTAGAGAAATGGGTCAAGTTCAAAGGCTCTAGCGCGGCAACCGTTCACCGCGCCCTCGCAAGAGTATATTTACGTAATAAATAAATAAATAATAAATAATCTAGGGACAATGTCACAGATCATCCTAGCCCCAAACTAAGCAAAGCTTGTACTATGGGTACCAGGCGACGATATACATACTTATATAGATAGATATATACTTATACAGGGTTACAGGTTAAGTCGACCTAGATCCTTTAAGAGGTGATAGTTTCCATAATTCCCGACTGATTTGTCTATGAAACACCGTACCCCAAACTTAACCGTTTTCAAGATATTGGACTTTGAAGCTTTTTTGAAAAAAAAAACGGTTTTACATCTATTGGCCTATATTTTTTTGGGTTTTTTGCCTCTAATTTATTTGTGTTTCCGATTTTGTGTAGTAGATAAGTTGCTTTATTATTCTCAACACTAAAATAGCAGTTCACTGAACTGACTGGGTCGTAGTAGACGATTGATAGTTATAAATTGAAATAAATTCGTAAAAAATAATTTTTCTTTCTGTAATAATAAAAAAAAAGTCTATGACAGTTATGCTGCAGATGTGC
This sequence comes from Pseudoips prasinana, assembly GCA_951640165.1. Lineage (NCBI taxonomy): Eukaryota > Metazoa > Arthropoda > Insecta > Lepidoptera > Nolidae > Pseudoips > Pseudoips prasinana. Next base: position 3,978,485 of record OX621264.1, read on the forward strand.
TTAAAAATATCTACATTTCATCAGCTATCCAACAAGGTATAACAAGCTAGGGTATTATTATAATTCTTAGAAAAAAACTTCGATGAAAGGCTCTCGGGTAGTAGTAGTAGTAAAGATAACGTGTTTCCTTGCGTTACTTGTTGCGCCTATTGTTCTTCATGGGACTGCGGTGCGTGCAAGCGAGATATCATACAATGTAATTAGGTGTGAGCGAGAAAAAAAAACCACAGCCATTTTGTTGTTATTGTTTGGTTAGTCTGCTTACGCGATTCGTCTGTAGTAGATGCGATTCTTAGTGCTCTTGGTTTTTCATTCGACTTGGCTTGGATTTCTGGACTGTTTCTTTCAAATCGTGACTGTGCTTGCAAACTGGACTATTGATTTGTGCTTCTGATTTGGAACTGTTGAAGATGACGACCTACACGAACGAGGAATATGCTGATATTTTGATTTGTTATGGGTACTGCAATTGTGTATCCGCACGAGCTCGTGATGAATACATATCACGTTACCCAGGCCGCCGAGTACCGGATGTTAGTGTCTTTGACGGAGTTTACCGACGACTTCGAGAGACTGGCTCTGTTTCGAGGCGACGAACAGACTTGGGTAGACCACGTGTCAATGATGATGATGAAGAGCAAGACAATGAAATAGTTCGACGGTTTAGATTGGATCCAACTACTTCGAACAATATTGTTGCCCGAGAACTTGGACTCTCGCAGTGGAAAGTATGGTTTACGGTGAATACTGCCGGCCTCTATCCTTATCATTACACGCCGGTACACACCATCGAAGAAGGAGATCCTGTGAGGAGGTTGGATTTCTGCAGATTCATGCTCAATGCAGATTTAGAAGATCCATCATTTTTTTAAAAGATCTTGTGGACAGACGAGTCCAAATTTGATAAAGACGGCATAACCAATTACCACAATGTTCATTATTGGGCCCCAAAAGTTCAAAGAAATCCCAAGATTTTATATAAATATCCCAATATTTTCACCAATAAGAAGTGGCCAAAGGCATCACAAAGACGATTCAGTTTGAATGTATGGATGGGAATCATATCAAACCATTTGATTGGGCCTTACTTTCTTCCCGACAATTTAAATGGAGAACATTATGAAAACTTTTTAAGAGAAGATTTATCCGACTTACTAGACGACGTACCACTCTATCTCATTCGTGATATGTGGTTTCAACATGACGGTTGTCCTGCACACTACAGGAGAAGTGTCAGAGAATGGCTAGACACTAATTATCCTAATAAGTGGATCGGAAGAGGTGGACCCATACCGTGGCCAGCTAGAAGTCCAGACCTGACCCCCATGGATTTTTATGTGTGGGGACACATGAAGAGTTTGGTGTACAACGAACCTAATCCAATCACATCTGTTGATGTTTTGAGACAGAGAATAATCGATGCGGCAAATGAAATAAGAAGGGGTTTAACAACTGGTGTAGTAAAGAGTGGATTAAGACACAGAATGAGAATATGTGTGCGAAACAGAGGCGGCCATGTGGAACATGAATCATGACTTTCTGTAAAAATAGCAGTAATAGATGTCATTTTGTACCTATTTGGATTGTTTTATTTTGTTTTCTGACCCGTGATAAATTAGTACTGTTATCTTTACTACTACCCGAGAGCCTTTCATCGAAGTTTTTTACTAAGAATTCTGATAATAACCTAGCTTGTTATACCTTGTTGGATAGCTGATGAAATGTAGATATTTTTAAGCACATCTGCAGCATAACTGTCATAGACTTTTCTTTTATTATTTCAGAAAGAAAAAATATTTTTTGACGAATTTATTTCAATTTATAACTATCAATCGTCTACTACGACCCAGTCAGTTCAGTGAACTGCTATTTTAGTGTTGAGAATAATAAAACAACTTATCTACTACACAAAAATTGCAAACACACGCAGTTAGAGGCAAAACCCTCAAAAAAATATAGGCCAATAGTCATAAAACCGATTTTATCTCAAAAAACCTTCAAAGTCCAGTATTTTGAAAACAGTTAAGTTTGGGGTATGGTGTTTTATAGACAAATCAGTCAGAAATTATAGAAACTACAACCTCTTAAAGGATCTAGGTCGACTTAACCTGTAAGCCTGTATACTACATAGAAAACATCCATGACTCAGAAACAAATATTCGTGCTCATCACACAAATATTTGCACTTACCGGGATTCGAACCCAGGACCACCAGCTTCGTAGGCAGGAGCACTACCAACTAGGCTACGGTGACCGTAATCTTTGTAATGCGCGTAGATATAAACATTCAAGCGGGAAATTAAATTAATACTTAATTTTGTACGAAAAAAATATCTAAAAATGATCAAAACTCGTAGAACAAAAGTTGTTGCTTATGGTGTTAACTATCTAGTCCTGCGAGGTTGCTGGTGTTTTACAAATAACCTGTATATGTGCCAAATAATTCACCATAGCACGAAATAAATACACAATAATAGTGGTGGAATACCAATTTTTCTGTATCAGTTTTCATTAAATTATTGGAACGCACCCGTTGAAAGTACGTCGCGTACGTACTTTCAAAGGATGCGAAATTTTTTAATACAACTCCCGCACCAGGTAAATGAACACCAACCGGTCTGTTAAATAAAAAGAAGAAGAAGAAGTACACTTTATTGCATAAAGAATATACAAATTACAGTATGCATAGAACATTATTTTTGCAATTGGCGGCCTTATCACTAAAAGCGATCTCTTCCAGGCAACCTATTTGCGTTGGATGGACCAGAATTTAATATGAATGGATATTAGTATTAGTACCTACTATAAATAAGAAAAGATAGCTTACGTATATACACATACGTAAGAATAATACTTATATACAGTACTGTATACATACATACACAACATATATATATATATATATATATATATATATATATATATATATATATATATATATATATATATATATATATATATAAATAAATATATAAACCTAATTATACTCACATAAAAACTAATATGTAAACTAGCATGCTTTCAGCTGATTCAAGTAAAGTCTCGTATTTATTACTAGCTGCGCCCCGCGGTTTTACCCGCGTTAAATTTTGTGAATTATCACAGTTCCTCCCCCGTAGGTGATAGAGTGATAATATGTAGCCTGTATGTTGACCCGACCTCGTAGTAATATTCATGCAAAATTTGAAGTAAATCCATGCAGTACTTTTTGAGTTTAGCCCGGACATACATACAGACAAAAATTCTAAAAACTATATTTTTGGCATTGATATCGATTGTAGATCACGCTCCAAGTATCCTTTAAAAAAAATATTCAATGTACAGTTTTGACTTTCCTACGATTCTATTATATGTATAGATTATACCTCCTGATCGTGATAGCGTGATAATATGTAGCCTATATGTTGACCCGACGTCTTAGTAATATTTTAAAAAAATATTCAATGTACCGTTTTGAGATTCCTACGATTTTATTATATTTATTATTATAATAAGTGACTGATCAAAGTGAAAATTTGTTTGTGTTCTAGCAAAATGATGATCTTATGCTACGAAGACGGGTCTCTCCGTGTGGTGATATCCACAGCAAACTTGTACCTCGACGATTGGGAGAACAGAACTCAAGGGTAAGTACATTTTAGTAGTCACTGCTCCAGTATTGGCCTGTCTAATCCTAGCCAAAATAAAGTGCTGTCGAGGAGCATGACGAGTTTTCTACGGTAACCTGTTATTGTTATCTGCTGCGTAATTTATTGGGCAGTATAATAAATAAAATAAAATAAATAAAAAAGGTAGTTTTTCATGTAGACTTTAAAAAAGCGCTTGTAAATAGTCAGAACATGTTTGTAGTAATATAGTTGTATACATTAGATATTATTTCTAGTAACATAGATATTTAGGTACATATTGTATGAACACATTTATAAAATTTATTTTATTATAGCAATGATATTTAGCTAGCTCGTATCAAGTTATTGTCAAGAGATTATGTTTAATTATCTAGTTTAAGTCTAATATTTTTACTACATATTGTCAATGGTTCTGTCTATATTAAAGGTATTATTATTATTCGTTATATTTTTATAATTCGTTTTATCTTATGTCTTTGCTGTCAGCCACACAGAATATATATTACAATGTAGGTCAAATCAATAGCCGAGAAGGAGAAATTATACGAAAATTTGAAGGTATTTTACATTTTGTTTCTTTTTGGGATTCCATACCCAAAGGGTAAAACGGGACCCTATTACTAAGATTTCTCTGTCTGTCTGTTGAAATTTGAATTTTAACTGTCTAACTACAATTTCATAGATGATGTATTTATATTGCCTCTATAACAACAAATTTCAACGACCTTGATATTTTCGCTAGTAAATTATATTTATTTAAGAAAAAAATATTTAATAATAATGTATAATAGCAAGTATGTGTGGTGTGACTTTGAGAGACAGAATTCGAAATAGTGATGTAAGAGAGCGTTGTGGTGTGAAAGAGGATGTAGTCACAAAGATTGAAAAAGGCATGCTGAGATGGTTTGGCCATTTAGAAAGGATGAATGAAAGAAGATTGACAAAAGAAGTATACCTAGCCTGTGTGAATGGGACAACCGGAAGGGGAAGACCACGTCGAACATTCTCTGACCAAATTGGAGATGTTCTCAAGAAAGGGCAGGTCAGAAGTACCCTAAACCGGCGAGCATGTATGAAGAATATAATGACAGTAATCGAGGCAAAAGAAGTATGCAAAGATCGTGACAAATGGAAATCCGTTGTCTCTGCCTACCCCTCTGGGAAACAGGCGTGAGTCTATGTATGTATGTATGTATAATAGCATTATTTAATTAACAAAGTTCCAAATTCGTTACAAAACAAAACAAACATAAAAACATTATTTTTTTTACAATTTGTTATCTTGGATGATAAATCTTAAACACCTACTTAGTTTTAATGATGTACTTTCGTAAACTTAAGAATGCCGTGCTTTCCTTTAATTTAGATGCATGCAATATTTAAAATTGTACCAAAGATTGTTGTTTAATGTTGTGTATGTATTTAGTTGGTAAGCCTTTAAATAAATAAATAAATACTAAAAGAAAAAAAATATTTGAGGGGACTCCCATACAATAAACGTTTTATCCTTTTGGTACGGAACCCTGAAAAAGTCGTTATACTTGCTCGTATATTTTTAAACACATTAAAACTATTTAAATTCGATATGAAGAAAGGACAGGTCAGAAGTACCCTAAACCGGCGAGCATGTATGAAGAATATAATGACAGTAATCGAGGCAAAAGACGTGTGCAAAGATCGTGACAAATGGAAATCCGTTGTTTCTGCCTACCCCTCTGGGAAACAGGCGTGAGTCTATGTATGTATGTATAATAATATAACTTTATTTTCTCTCACACAGAAATTTGTACATTAAATATACTTAATCTAGGTGTACATTACTAGGTGTAGTTAGGATTTATCTATGTGAGAGACTGGTGTCTGTACTAGGAGACCTCAGACTCTATGACAGATCGCCAGTCTCTCCACACTCTGGATAGGTGGATTTCAATTTTGTACCTCTCGATTAAGCTGTAGTACATGTGAGTGTGTGTGTGTTTGTGTTGTGTGTGTGTTGTTGACCATGTTGTATGTGTTTCCTTCCAGTCTATGGTTCAGTCCGTCCTGCCCGGAGCTGCCTCCGGACGCGATGCCGCACGACGGGGAAGCCCCGACGATGTTCAAGAAGAGCTTGCTGCGGTACCTCAACCACTACCACCTGCCCCAGCTCGCGTACTACGTGGAGAGGGTGAAGCGATGCGATTTCAGTCATATCAAGTAAGTAAGAGGGAGACAACGGTATTTTACGTGCATCACTCCACATGACAGCAATTCAAAATATATTGTTGCTTTAATTACTGGCATGGCAAACATGGCAAAAAACGGAACCCTTATGGATTCGTCATGTCTGTCTGTTCGTCAGTATGTCACAGCCAGTTTTTTCCATCGAAACACTTGCCCCAGCTCGCTTATTACGTGGAGAGGGTGAAGCGATGCGATTTCAGTCATATCAAGTAAGTGAGAGGGAGACAACGGTATTCTACGTGCATCACTCCACATGACAGCAATTCAAAATATATTGTTGCTTTAATTACTGGCATGGCAAACATGGCAAAAAACGGAACCCTTATGGATTCGTCATGTCTGTCTGTTCGTCAGTATGTCACAGCCAGTTTTTTCCATCGAAACACTTGCCCCAGCTCGCTTATTACGTGGAGAGGGTGAAGCGATGCGTTTTCAGTCATATCAATGACTGAAAACATCCATGACTCAGAAACAAATATTCGTGCTCATCACACAAATATTTGCACTTACCGGGATTCGAACCCAGGACCACCAGCACTACCAACTAGGCTACGGTAACCGAAATAGTTGTCCGGCGCGGGACTCGAACCCGCGTCACGAAGCGGCGAGGCGACTGTCTAAGCCACTGCGCAACACGTGCAGTCAACGTCACGTGCAGTAAGTATGAATAAAGATGAATAAAAGTTTTAAACCAGTATTTTTTTTCAGCGTCTTCCTAGTAGCTTCTACCCCCGGGACCCATTTCGATCAAGACTGGGGGTTGACCAGGGTGGGATCCTTGCTGAGACAGCACTGCTGTATACCTGCCGACGAGAACAGAAAGTGGCCACTTATCGCTCAGGCTAGCAGTCTCGGAAGCTTTGGTCAGGAACCCAGGGTAATTCTTTGATTTCTAAATAAATATAGTATGTGGGTTAATATATATGTAATTTATCTAATATGACATAGAAAACTCTCGGATGTTTTGTAATGAAGGCAGCCAATTGTACCATTTTTAAATGTATGCTATTGTATTCTTACATTCTGTAATGTTTTGGTGTACAATAAAGAGTTATCTTATCGTATCTAAACAAATAAATAAAATTGGTGTGTCTGTTTGTAATAGTGAAATAACCGTGTTTTACTACATAAATATGAATATATATATATATATATATATACGGTATATACACCAAAATATTTGTTTTTACAATTTCTGTCTGTCTGTTTGTTCCGGCTAATCTCTGTAATGGCTGGACCGATTTTGACGGAACTTTTATTGGCAGGTAGCTGATGTAATAAGGAGTAACTTAGACTACTTTTATTTTAGGAAAAGTATTTTTTTATTACTAAAAACTAAATAAACTAATTAACACGCGGTCGAAGTCGCGGGCACAGCTAGTCTTAAATATATTTGTAAAACACCAACAACCTCGCAGGACTAGATAGATAACACCATAAGGGACAATATTTGTTTTATCATCATCATCATGTCAGCCAAAGCACGTCCACTGCTGAACAAAAGCCTCCCCAAGAATGGGGGAATATGCCATAATCGCCACGCTTGGGAGACGGGTTGGCGAACGCAGCTTTTCTTTATCCTACTAAGGATCTTTACCAGCGTATGGATGTCCTAACGGTGCGGCAATTGTACATTTTAAACACAATTCTGAAACAACACTCTTTACTACCATACGACTCTTTACGTACTAACAAGAGACTGAAACATAAAGTATGCCCTCCTGTATATCAATGGTCCACAATATTCTCTGGAAAATTTTTCGGCTTCTTGGGAACCTCTATAACAAGATAAACGAGAAATTACATATTTATTCGCTTACACATTATAATTGTAAAATACTGTTTCTTGCTGGCTAAAGTCCCTCAGCTACGAGGAAACCGAAAATATTTTGCGTATTCCCTCTTGATAGCTTTAAACCTACTTCAGTATAGGGGCGCACAACCCTCACATACACACATACATACACACGCATGCACTCGCAGACACACACACATACCAGTACGGATACCAGTCTCTCACACAGATCTCACCTTTTTAATGTTATGCATAAATTAGTAAATAAGACACTTTCTTTGTAATTTACTGTGTGAGAGAAAAAAATAAATCTATTATAATTATTATAGTTTGATGGTCATTGTGACGTTTATCATAATTATGTTGGTGGCGGTAGTTAATAAATAAACCAGTCAGAAGCTAGCTCCGGCCTTTCATTGACGTATCAGTCATAGTTCACAGAAAAACGCTGCTGCCCGTTCTCTGGTAGATATTCCCTCGGTTCTACGCCCCCCACGGGATGAGATGGGGTGATGATATTCTATGCCGTCACCAGACAGCATAATAAGTCTCGTTATCCTAAAAGTAATTTTCTGGGGTTGAATCCATTTTGCATAACTACGTCCTATTTATTTATAACTAGCTGGTGCCCGCGACTTCGTCCGCGACAATTTTGAATGATAACCAATATAACTACTTACTTCTAGCTTAATCTAAAAAATATTACTTTTAAAAGAAATAAGCAATATAAATTTAGGAAAACCTAACCTATAAATAACCTAGCTATAAAATAAATTTAAGACTACTTTGCTACTGTTAATTAAAAAAAATTACCCGATGTCATCAATTGTCCTTAAGTAAAGTCAGTAAGTCAAATAAAGTAAAAAAAGAAATCAACGATGCATTAATCACAAAGGTAACTCCCATTAGATTAGGTTGACCCGATCTCTTAGTAATATTAATGCAAATTTTGAAGTTAATCCTTTCAGTACTTTTTGAGGTTAGCCCGGACATACATACAGACAAACAGACAAAAATTCTAATAACTATATTTTTGGTATCGATATCGATTGTAGATCACGCCCCAAGTATCTTTTTAAAAAAATATTCAATGTACAGTTTTGACTTGCCTACGATTTTATTATATGTATAGATAAGATCACAGCTCCTCCCCCGTAGGTGATAGTGTGATAATATGTAGCCTATATGTTGACCCGACCTCTTAGTAATATTAATGCAAAATTTGACGTTAATCCATGCAGTACTTTTTGAGTTTAGCCCGGACATACATACAGACAAACAGACAAAAATTCTAATAACTATATTTTTGGTATTGATATCGAATATAGATCACGACCCAAGTATCCTTTTAAAAAAATATTCAATGTACAGTTTTGACTTTCCTACGATTTTATTATATGTATAGATATGTATGTATTTAGAAATATATAAGTATGTGTATCAGTTTTCTGGTTACCATTGTACAGGTTCTCCCTAATTTCTCTGGGACCGCTGGCGTATGGGGGAGAGAAAGAGATAAAGATATTTTATTTCGCAAGTATGGGTACATAGTGCATGTTATTAAATATGTAAATAAAAGTCCAGCCATACTTTACCTGCTGGCATGCAAAAACTTAACCTAAAATAAATTGCTTTCAATTGCGCATTAACTATATATAAAACAAATTTAATTATAATTCAACTTCAACTCTTATTTGTGGCACTTGTTAATTATAATGTCTATATGTCTTTTATAAATCAAATAAGTATTACAATGTCAATAAATCAAATAATTAATACAATATCCATAGATTAAAAACGCGCAATAAATGAAATAAGTTTCAATAAGTCAATAGAGTTGAGTTCTTTACCTCCGAGCGCCAGCGGTCCCGGTAGGGTAACCTGCTGTAGCTCAGGTAACACGCTTGTGCGTACTGGGGAGGGGAGTGGCATTCAGGCCCCTTCCCCTCCACGGGTGAGAGTTTCGCGGACGCTCAGTACAGCGGGGGTACTGGCGAGATCGTTAACGGGTACCCAGAGCCCCCGCTACAGGCACTGTGAGACTGGCTACCGTGGTGGTTTTAGTGGGTCGAGCCCTACACCACGTGCGACTAGAGCATTAAAAAAATGGCTCTGCCTAGTTTGGGATCAGACGGGGCAGTGTGTTAGTTGTTCTGGGACACGAAGTGAAGAGGTAACTGTCTTAATTGATGCGTTACATGTGCACACAGGACCTATGGTTTTACATGGTCTTCAGGCTGATATTCAGATTTGCTCAGCAGAAAAATCCCAATATCCCACTTTTTTGCTTTTGAACCCCGGACCTCATTGTCTGTGGTTGATCACTACGGCCACTAAGACAGTTCCGCGCCAGAAGACCTGGAAGGCGTCGGAGAGCATTCGTGGTAGGTCTTCATCAGTCTGCCGCCTGATCAGAACAGGCCCGAGTATGTGGCGCTCGTGTTTCTCGAGCGTCTCTTGGATGGAAGGGGACTGATCCCTCTGTTCGACGGGGCCCATCTACGTGCAGATGGGTCAAAACCTGTCCAGGCTGCGGTGAATGCTTGCGCGATTCCCGTGACCTTGAGTAAAGGTAGTCGTGGAAACACCGTGGGGTTTTAGTCGGTACGCTGGTAATCTATTGGTAGTCCGCCATACCCTGCCGCTGGGCAAGCGGCAGGGTATGGCGGACTCGTATCGGATCGGATCCATAATGGATTCCCCCACGAAGACAAGACAAGTTATTTATTTGCAATAAACATGGTATTAAGATGTTGGGTACAGTGTTCTATAATAATCAGTGTCCACATGTTTAGCGATACAATTAATTGTAAAAATGCATGCTAAATATGTCAATATTACAAATACAACATAATAAAATAAATGTCAATTACAGTTATACCTAATAATTTTCCTAAATTTTATTTCATAATACACATTCACCTATAATTCATTTATAAATATTATTTATGAATGAATATTATTTTGATGTATATGTTTATATATGTTTTAAAAATTCTCTTACGTCATAGAAGTTATGTCTGTTCAGCCATTTATGCAGTTTATTTACGAAAAATATAAAAAAAAGGCCACTAAGCCAGTCAGTTTCACGTATTTCTTTGTACACAGATATGGCTGACGGGCGATTTTCTCTTCAACTTCACGAAGATCAAGAACCATCCTCAAACCTTATCAAGTCCCCCTGAACTCAAGTTGATATACCCTTCACTAGGTAAGTTTTACTTTACTTCTTATGTGAAATTCTTCACATACATCGCACCAAATTTTTTCGTCTATCTATCGCATGTCGCAACATGGTGACGCTTAAAGCTCGCATCAGTTGACCGTCTCGCATTTACATTCTCACTCATTAGTGCAAGTGCTCCACGGTATCACGCTTCACGTCTAAACGGCTGGAGCGATTTTAATGAAATTTGGTATGGAGTTTGCTGACACCCTGGATTAATACATAGGCTATAACTTAACGCGGGTAAAGCCGCGGGGCGCAGCTAGTAATTCCATAAAATTCAAATTTAATACCTTCAGATTATTGAAAGGACAGTGACTGATTCAGCCGCTCTTAATTAACACATTTAAAAAATTATAAATGTATTTGAGGCGGTCATAGCTAGATTCTCTCACCGGTTCGTAACTGATTGGCGAGGTTAAGCAACTAGGCTCGTGGTCAGTCCATAGATGGGTGACCGCCAAAGTTTTTGTAATTTCGACTTACTTATCGTATGGGCAGTGGCTACCCTGGTGCCAAAGTCGTTGTAGCCGCCTAGTAGGCTTCCGACATGGCTTAACGACTGTTCGCTAATCGACCGGCAGCTTAAAGTGCCCTCCGAGGCACGGACACGATCAGAAATTAAACCACTTTGGTGGTCAACCATCTATGGACTGACCGCGAGCCTAGTTGCTTAACCTCGCCGATCAATAACGGAGCGGTGAGAGCATCTAGCTATGACCGCTTCAAATATATCTATTATTTTAAAATGTGTTAATTAAGAGTGACTGAATCAATAATCTGAAGGTATTAAATTTGAATTTTATAGCATTACTAGCTGTGCCCCGCGGTTTTACCCGAAATAAACTTTATAAATTACAGCTTATGTGTCAGCTAACTCCATACCAAATTTTATTAAAATCGGTCCAGCCGTTTAGCCGTGAAGAAGTAATAAACATACACACTCACAAACTTTTGCCTTCATAATATTATAGTGATTTTAAAATGTGTTAATTTAGAGCGTCTGATCCCATGCCATATTGTCACTTAAATAATCTGAGTGTATTAAATTTGGATCTTATAGCATTATTCGCAATGAAAAGCGTTAATTTGATCTTTGAAATGGGAAATCATAAATACCTACTCCGGATTGGTACAGACGCCAGCACATCAAGTTATCGCAATCTGTCAAATTTTCCCAATTGAAAGTGAACCTTATTCTTATGTGATAAAGTTGAAAATCGATAAAATCAATTTGACAGATTGGGGTAGCTGGATGCTGGCGTCTGTACATGGTGCTTTACCCCGGATTGGTAAATGGTGCTGGTTCAAGACCCGCCGGAAGAATAAATGTATGATTTCCCATTTTTTGTGATGTGGAGGTAGTCTTTTTATTTTATTTTATTTCACAGGTACAGAAACAGACTACAGACTAATAACAAATTAATAATATCATTTTCTTATATCACTGTTAAATCTGAGGTCCAATTACATCTGTACACAACATTTAAAAATTACCAAAATTCTGTGAGTTTTAACTAGGAGTTTGAGAGGAATATATTACTACTAATTTAAATTTAAAATACACTAATTAACAGAAAACTGAACATTGTTGTCCTTTGCTAAAAATAATTTGAATGCATTATAGCTTTGATGAAATATATCAACTTTGGAGCATATTTTGTTGTACTGTCTACACATTCTTAGTATTGGACTATTTGAGAAACATTATTATTAATAGAAGGTAGAGTAAACAGTTGTGGAGTACGCACGGATCTAGTTGGAACCTTAAAGTTTAACTGGCTAATGAGAGGACTATCCATAGGGCCGTTTACAATTTTGTTTAGAATGCATAGATCGTTCATCCATCTTCTCTTTTCTAAACTTATAATTCTAAATCTATGTAGCCGATCTCTATATTCCTTAATTTTTCGCCTTAAGCCAAACTGAGCATAGGGCTCTGATAAACCTTCTCTGTATTGCTTCTATTATATCTATATTAGAATGTGTTTTGGCAGAGAATGTGCGGCAGTCCCACGATAACCTGCTGGGGGGTGGGTGCCTTCCTTACGGGCGCGACGTGCACGCCAAGCAGCCCTGGCTCAACCAATTCCTGCAGTAAGTCTGTCTTAACAAAGCCGCCATACTTCCAGTTGATATGGCCTGGATATTTATTTAACAACTTTGACAGGCCCCTTGGCGTGGTCGGTAAATGCTTGCCTTTCACGCCGCAGGTCGTGGGTTCGATTCTCACCCAGGACAGATATTTGTCTGTTTGTCTTGTGTCTGGGTGTTATATCTATGACGGCGTAGCAACTACATTGGTAAACAACAGGTGCAACGGCTAATGAGCAGCTGTTGCAGCTGCCCCCGCAGCTGCGCCTGTCGCTAGCCGACGTTCGCTGTATTTCCTATATAAAAGGCGATACACGCTGGACAGAGGGAATTCGTTCGTCGACAGTCGCCCGATACACATGCTGTACCGTGCCTGTCTTATATAGTGTTGCTCATATAAGTGATTGTCGAAATAAGTTATAAAGTTGTTAATTAAATAAAATCAAGTACTGAAGAGTTATTTCTATATTTTATTATAATGATGGTGACCCTCTACGCGACATCTATATAAGTATGTATTTACAAAAGAAAAGTAGTATATATAGTAATCATCATCATTATCATCTTCTTCCTCTATTATTATTATTCTTCAACTCCTTGTTTCCTTCTGATTAAAACCGTTGTGGGATCCAAGACAGTTACAGCGATTCCCCGGGACATACCTGAGCCTCACCGCTCAGTGACATTTCATTGTGGGCTACTGTTGATCCTGGCTTACAGGGGGTGAAAGGGTACTAGTCCCGATGTCCCGGATGTTATTGGAACGAAGTTCCTTATCGCGCGTTGTGAAAGGGGGCTAGACGGAAAAAAATCTTACGAAAAGTTGTCACGACACTTTTTGCAGCTGTGCGGCGTGCGCATGTTTCTCTGTCTGTCTCTCTCTCTCTCTTACTTTTTTTTTTAATTTATTTAATTAAGGCTTACCAACTAAATACATGTTTAACATTATAACACGACATTGTATTAAGGTGATCAGACATGCATCTAAATTAAAGGTAGGCACAACATTAACAGAATAATAATAATTAACAGCTAGGTACACGCATTAAACATAAAAAAGAAACTTACAGCTTATTACATAAGTATGTGTTGTTGTACACAGATAACAGTGTGCTTTACTTACATGTTTTTGAAAATGGCTTTTTTAAACATAATTATTTTGCCCCCCAAAACATCTAGATCGCAATTATAAAATATTTCATTACATTTTCTGAGGATGTAAGTATAAGGGGCATTATAACCATATCTATTTCTATTAAAGTCTATCGTGAAAGGTTTATAATTATGTATTCTGGCAGACGGTCTAGGCACGTTTAAGCTCAACTGACTTACTAAATCTTGACAGTCTACGGATTGGTTTATAACTTTGAATAGGAAAGTCAAACCCTACGCCAACGTAATGATTTCATCTTGAAGTGGTTCAGTCTGTCATCGTAATGCTTAATACTACGTTTGATACCGGCTATTGCAGAGATTCTTCTTACAAACCTTTTCTGTACATTTTCTAATCGTTGAATACTATTTTCATAATTGGGATACCAAACAAAAGAACAGTATTCAAGGTGGCTGCGCACTAATGAGAAGTAGAGGGTCTTTAAAGCAGGAAGAGACTTAAATTGCTTAGTGTTGCGATTAATAAATGACAACATGCGTAGACATTTACTGACAGTGTTATCTACGTGTTTATTAAATCGCATCTCAGAGTCTACCAGAATACCCAAGTCTCTAACCTCGGTAACTACATCTAACACCTGATCTTTCATAGTATAGGAAGTAAGAAATTTATTTCTTTTTCGGGAGAACTTGATGTGATGGCATTTGTTAATGTTTAATAACATGGCATTATTGTCACACCAACTACACAATCTGTCGACATCATCTTGCAAAAGTCTACGATCCTCTTCACAGTTAACTATTTTTGATAATTTCAAGTCATCAGCGTACATCTCGAATTTAGAATTGCGTATAACATATTTAATGTCGTCCACAAACATTATTACACGGGACCGACGTGCGAGCCCTGCGGTACTCCGGATGTTGGAATAAAAACATCAGAGGTATATCCGTTAACGACTACTTTAGCGGTTCTTTGGGTTAAATATGATTTAAACCAGTCCAGTAGAGATCCCTTGAGACAGTATATAGTGCTCAGCTTCTGCAAAAGAATATTGTGATTCACTTTATCGAATGCTTTGCTAAAGTCGCTATAAACAGCGTCAACTTCATTGCCTCTACTTAAATCTCTTATAGTTCGATCAACAAAAGTAATAAGATTTGTGCCTGTGGATCTGTTTTTAATAAAACCGTGCTGATGGCTCGTGATGGTATGTTTAATGTGCCATGTTATAAATGGGCACAATAATGCTTCAAAAACCTTAGCAAGCAAGCAAGCCAGATATTTTCATTTCTATTTAGCATTGAACAGTGTGGTGTCGCGACGATTATTTTTGTTGAGTGTATACAGGTTTTTTGTACGTAATAAATAATAAGAAATAACTTCGTTCCATCCGGGTGTCCCTTGACACCTCTCAAGTTTTATTATTTTTATTATAAGGATAATGCCATTTTGACTAAAAACTTAAGTGAATGTGAGTGAGGGTAGTAATTGTGTGATTTTCACTGAATATATAATATTTTCAAAATACAAAATCAATATGTAGTGTTAATTCCGCTAATTGTCAGTTTAATCATGCCGCGATGCAATTTGCACCGCCCTCCCGCCCGCAGAAATGTGCACATGCAAGAAGGACAATATAAAAAAGCAAATTACATGCGCCAGTACGATACCCAACACGTGTTTCAGTCCTCCACGGACCATTCTCAAGGGCTGCTAACTCGTCGAGTACTCGAAGGAGACACTCAGTCTCCTTCGAACACTATACACTACGAGATACTGATTTTGTATTTTGATTGTTATGGATTTCCGCGAAGTAACGCCTGATTCCATTACTTATATAATTTTTTGTTTGTTTTCCCCTTTTACAGTCAGTGGCAGGCCAAGAGTACGAGTCGAAATAAAGCCATGCCTCATATCAAGTCCTATACAAGAACCTTCAATGATAAAGCTGCTTACTACCTTTTGACATCGGGTAATTATTATTTTCAACTAGCTGTGTGGGGTTTTAGCCGCGTAAAACTTTATAAATTATACCCTATGTGTTAATCCAGGGTATCAGTTAACTCCGTACAGAATTTTATTGAAATTGCTCCACCCGTTTAGACGTGAAGAAGTAACAAACATACATACTCACACAGCCTCACTCTCTCAAACTTTCGCCTTTATAATATTAGTGTGAATACTTACTTATCGTATGGGCAGTGGTTAACCTAGTGTCATAGTTGTTCAAGCCGCCCAGTAGGCCTCTGGCATGGCTTAACGACTGTTGTCTGGTGACTACAACCGGGACCGACAGCTTAACGTGCCCTCCGAAGCACGGAGACGCTCAGAAATTAAACCAGTTTGGCGGACACCCATCTATGGACATCTTCAATATACAGGTAACTTGTAAAACACCAACAACCTCGCAGGACTAGATAGCTAACGCCATAAGCAACTACTTTTGTTCTACGAGTTTGGGCATCACCAATGTAATAAAAAAAATGTACTGTCGAGACATTTGTAGGTCTATATTTCATTTATACGACGCTCGGCGCGTTTTCGCTGCTAATATTGATAACACATTCTTATCCAGATATTCATCTAGTTAATTTACTGTTTGGTGTGGGCAAATTTGGAATGTCTCTCTCTCTCTCTACGCGCATCGCAGAGATTACTGCGTAGAGTTATAAACATTCAGATGGGAACTAGGTTAATACTGATTTTTGTACTTACTTGAACGAATAGTTTCATTTGCTAACTCGGAACCTATGCGCATGCATTATTCACCCATCGTCATCTTCACCCATTTTTACTTTTGGGAATTATAATTCATTCGCACATTTATTCCTTTTACCGTTTAATTTCGATTACTGATAATTATCATTCAATTCATGCTTAATTTATTTTAAAGAAGAGAAAAAAAATATGAAGATGAGAGAAGAGGAAAGAATTATGTATATTAAAAAAATTATAGTATTCATTTTGAGACTGAGCCAACAATTTGTTTTCGCTCTTATATATGCTGTGTCACACCCTCTGATCCCATGGGGATCAAGAAGTCATCCCGAGGGAATATCTACCATAGAACGGGCAGCAGCGTCTCTCTGTTTACTATGACCATCATACTGCGATCGACAACCCGTCTGCCGAGCGTTGTGGCATAATTCTGCAAACCAATTTTTGGGACAGGCCTTTGCAAAAAAATTAAATATATATATTGGTCTAAATGTGGTCAAAAATACAGGTCTTAGAGTAATCATTTGAAGTCTCACACGCAAGCCATTTTAAATAATCGCATACAAATGATAGCTTATTACTTCTTCTTCTTCTAATCGTGTCGATGGTAAGAATTATATTTAATCTTCCCAAAATTGGACAACGCTGATCGCTTTGGCTGAAGCGTCATCCAAGTCCTAAAGGGAACAAGAGACTGGATAAGATCAGATAAATGAGCCATACTTTGGGGTGACGCGCCTCATTCGCAGATGTTTTGTGATGTGGGAATGTAACCCCATTTGCACGTTTTCTTTGGATCTACCAAACTTGGTTGGCCATGGCAAATTATGTCCCGGGGGTAATTTTTCCTTTGGCGGGACAAACAGAGGAGGAGCAAATTTATCTCGCCATAAGGTTGCCCTCGCTTTTCGTGCATCGATCGTAGCTGTGGTAGTAGCCAGGAAACTTTTACGACTTTTCAATGGAGCTGGAGCAAAATTATAAAGAGGGTGTTTTTTATCGGTCTCCTGCTTATACCTCTCAACATCACTAGCTTCTTCCCTTCTAACAGCTGGGGGCGCGATTCCTGCCAGCGGATACAGTTTTTGAACTGGCGTCGGCTTAAGGCATCCTGTGATGATCCGCTTATTACTAAACGTACACTTAAGATACTAGGGCTTACATGTCAAATATTCTTCCATCCATCCAAAATGTAAGTACTTGGCACTGGTCTGTGTAGCATTCTCCATTTATCCCGTTGTAGAGCCATCTCTTTTACTTCTCGATAACTGTCCACTTGTAATTTTTCTTAAAGTTGATCAGTAAACTTTCTTCTCGGTTTTCCTCTCTTCTTGCGCCTATCTTCCCTTCTATTTTATCTATACTCATATTATAAAGAGGTAACGTTTGTGAGGTTGTGAGTTTGTGACGTTGTTAGGGGTAATCTCTGGATTTACAGATCCGATTTTCAAAATTATTTCACCAATAGAAAGCTAGGTTATTGTGGAGTGTCATAGGATATGATACATCATCATTATTTTTATTTATCCCGTACTTTTAACCGGAAGTATTACGCGGGACAAACGGACAGGGACGAAAATATTTATAACGCGGAACGAAGTCCGCGGGCACTGCTATTTGTCATAAAATGGTCGTTCCGGATTAGATGTCCTATGATCTTACCCCTTCTGGTTTCTATGTGATTTAAATTTTGTCTTTCTTCATTTACTCTTTAATGTTTCTTCATTGGTGATCTTTTCTGTCCAGGACACTTTCTCAATCCTACTTATATTATAAACGCAAAAGTTTGTAAGTATGCATGGATGGATGTTTGTTACTATTTTACTTAAAAACTATTGAATGGATTTTAATGAAACTTTACAATAATATAGCTTGTACATCAGAATAACACATAGGCTACAATTTATAAAGATATTGTGTGAATTGTCCAAACTATGACGATAAGTGTAAATTAAGTAGGAAAAAATATACCTTCTGTGAGCTATTCCGGCGTGCACTGCCAAAACCGCTAGAGGTACACATCCTACTCATATTATGAATGCGAAAGTTTGTGAGTATAGATGTATGGATGTATGTTTGTTACTCTTTTAAGCCAAAACTACTTTAACGCGGGTGAAACCGCGGGGCATAGCTAGTATATTATAAATATTCTTCTACCGAGTAAAAACATTTTCCCGGTTGTGGACGTTTCTCAGCTGAATGATGATATTTAATATTTGTCAATCAGGTAACATCTCCAAGGCAGCTTGGGGAAACTGCAACAAAAGCAATGCGGGGCTGAGGATCCTAAGCTATGAGGCCGGAGTGCTGTTCTTACCTAGATTTGTGGTAAGTTGTACTGTAATAGTTTGGGCTTTTAGAATGGATGAATGAAAGAAGATTGACAAAAGAAGTTTACCTGGCCTGTGTGAATGGGACAACCGGAAGAAGACCTCGTAGAACATTCTCTGATCAAATCGGAGACGTTCTCAAGAAAGGCCAGGTCAAATGTACCCTTTTTTAAGTAAGGCAGAGTGAATGCTTACGCATGCCACCCGCAAAAAGTGTCTGCGGGTGGGTATGTCGGACTCGCACCGACTAAACCTAATGTACCGTAGATTTTCTTGGCGCCTAATGGGAGGAGCCCCAGGAACGCCCCCTTTTTCGCCATGTCATAGATGGTCGGGACAAGTTTCCTGGGAGGGCTCTGGATTGCCCTCCCCTATTGCCGACTCCTGCCAGTCTGCGACTGCGCCACAAACAGAAAAAAATTGACCCAGACACAGAACCGCATATAATAATAATAATAATGTCCTCCTAGCCGAGATCCGGCCACGGCGGCCAGTCTTAAAGGAGACTAGCCATCTGCGCAGGACATATTATAGTGCTCAAGTGTGTGCGCAAACACAGGAGCACTTTCTATTCCATCACTCTCATGATCCGATGGGACGACTAGCGACACGACCGGAAAGAGTTCAGGTACAGGACCGACGGCTTTACGTGCTCTCCGAGGCACGGGGTATAACACCGCCAACTCCCAGACGTCGGGTTGATATTAAGATTATTTAGTTTTACAGAAAAATCTCAAATTCACTTTTGGCCCGACCCAGGATTTGAACCTAGGACCTCGTTATCTGCGGTTAAACACGCTACCGGTAGACCAACGAGGCAGTCAATGGATATAATAATAAGTGCATGCTCCTCACATAAAGTTTTATCCTTGGTGGATTCGAACCCACTACCCCTGGCTTAGCTGTCAGGTCCACTATACCACCAGGCCAGACTTATATTTATCTTAAATTCTTTTCTTGTATCTCTTCTGCAGATAAACGAGGACTTCTTCCCTCTCCAACCGAATGCCAAGAACCGCCTGATACTGCCGTACGACCTGCCTCCAGTCAAGTATACTCCGGACATGTCGGCTTGGGTGTCCGATTACCTTCGGTAGCCCACCGGCAGCTCCAACGAGAAGACTAAGATAAAAAGTCTTCTAAGGCTCAGCACAAATGGGCCACCAGTGGCTAGCGATAAAGAATTTACAATATTTTTGATACAATTAGTATGGATTAGCGACTTAATGTCAGCCACATGTGACTTAGTGTCAGTCACACGTGACTTATTGTCAGCTACACGTGACTTAGTGTCAGTCACACGTGACTTATTGTCTCTACACGTGACTTAATGTCAGACACACGCGACTTAATGTCAGCCACATGTGACTTAGTGTCAGTCACACGTGACTTATTGTCAGCTATACGTGACTTAGTGCTAGCTACACGTGACTTAGGCTGAGATCTATAGAGCGTACTTAGACTTTACTCAAACTTAACTTACGTAAAACTTTGCTAAGTATATGCTAAGCTTATACTTTGATTTGGTATTTATAGACTTTTAGACGTTAAGATTATGCTTAGCATAAGCTAAGACAGACAACGTCAAAACACTAATTGTAATTTCGTTTCATTAACTTCTTAATTACTCATTGGAAAACATTTAAAAACAGTCATAATTATAAATAAAACATGGTGCGCACCGTTCCTCTGTGTATTATTATTATTATTGAACTATTAAGAAAATTACGAGTGAGTCATAGAAATAGATTTATTAATGATCAACAATCGACATTAATTTTTATTATGCGAAACGGAACATTGTTGTATAAGCAGTGAACGGCAATGTCAACTACATTTTTTTTATTGTTTTCGGCCTTGGCTACTTCGGCCTTATGAGAATGTCAACTACAGTATATCAGTGTTGCCAGATGACAGTTTAGATTTCTCCGACAGTCGTATCTAAAATTCCCCGAAAATTTGGTTCGAACACTTAAATAAATAATAAATACAATGATAATGTCTAATTATTTTTTCTTTCTGTATTTTATAAATATTATTCAATATATCTGTAGTGTTCCTTTGAATACAAATTCCGTGATTTCCAATTTTTCTGGAAATACTATACAATGTGGCATCATGGTCTCTGATACTACGGAAAAATTAAAAAGTCATGTAAGTTATGATGGTGAAGTATATTTTTGACTAATTTATTTTTTATTTGGCTTATAGTGTAAGTTTTTACTAAGTCGTCGATTTTGTGGACTTAGCATTTGCTAAGCATGCACTCAGAGGGATTCGAAGATTGCTTTATAAATACCGACTTTGACTTAAGTCGAAAGTAAAGTCTGAGCAAAGTCTAAGTACGCTCTAAAGATCTCAGTCTTAGTGCTAGCCACACGTGACTTATTGTCAGCTATACGTGACTTAGTGCTAGCCACACGTGACTAAGTGCTAGCCACACGTGGCTTTTTGTCAGCTACACGTGACTTAGTGCTCGCCACACGTGACTTAGTGCTAGCCACACGTGTCTTATTGTCAACTACACGTGACTTAGTGCTAGCCACACGTGACTTAGTGCTAGCCACACGTGACTAAGTGCTAGCCACACGTGTCTTATTGTCAGCTACATGTGATTAAGTGCTAGCCACAAGTGACTTAGTGCTAGCCACACGTGACTAAGTGCTAGCCACACGTGTCTTATTGTTAGCTACATGTGACTTAGTGCTAGCCACACGTGACTTAGTGCTAGCCACACGTGACTAAGTGCTAGCCACAAGTGTCTTATTGTCAGCTACACGTGACTTAGTGCTAGCCACACGTGACTTGGTGCTAGCCGCACGTGACTTAGTGCTAGCCGCACGTGACTTAGTGCTAGCCACACGTGACTTAGTGCTAGCCACACGTGACTTAGTGCTAGCCACACGTGACTTAGTGCTAGCCACACGTGACTTAGTGCTAGCCACACGTGACTTAGTGCTAGCCACACGTGACTTAGTGCTAGCCACACGTGACTTAGTGCTAGCCACACGTGACTTAGTGCTAGCCACACGTGACTTAGTGCTAGCCAAACGTGACTTAGTGCTAGCCACACTTGTCTTATTGTCAGCTACACGTGACTTAGTGCTAGCCACACGTGACTTAGTGCTAGCCACACGTGACTTAGTGCTAGCCACACCTGAATAAGTGCTAGCCACACGTGACTTATTGTCAGCTACACGTGACTTAGTGCTAGCCACACGTGATTTAGTGCTAGCCACACGTGACTTAGTGCTAGCCACACGTGTCTTATTGTCAGCTACACGTGACTTAGTGCTAGCCACACGTGTCTTATTGTCAGCTACACGTGACTTAGTGATAGCCACACATGACTTAGTGCTAGCCACACGTGACTAAGTGCTAGCCACACGTGTCCTATTGTCAGCTACACGTGACTTAGTGCTAGCCACACGTGACTTAGTGCTAGCCACACGTGACTTAGTGTTAGCCACACGTGTCTTATTGTCAGCTACACGTGACTTAGTGCTAGCCACACGTGACTTAGTGCTAGCCACACGTGACTAAGTGCTAGCCACACGTGTCTTATTGTCAGCTACACGTGACTTAGTGCTAGCCACACGTGACTTAGTGCTAGCCACACGTGTCTTATTGTCAGCTATACGTGACTTAGTACTAGCCACACGTGACTTAGTGCTAGCCACACGTGACTTATTGTCAGCCACACGTGTCTTATTGTCAGCTACACGTGACTTAGTGCTAGCCACACGTGACTAAGTGCTAGCCACACGTGTCTTATTTACAGCCACAAGTGAGTTATTGTCAGCTACGCGTGATTTAGTGCTAAGGGTGTATAAGATATAAGCTTATTTATTTTTTAGAAAATGTGCTTTATCTGGTTCCTAAGAAAGTATTGTTTCTAATAATTTAGACCCATAAATAGTTGTTCTGAGTCTGGATGTAATTTGTGTCCGTCTGTTATATGTTTGTAAAGTACCCCGCGACACAGGGATTAGAGTCCCTAGTGCGGGCGTTGTCTTTTTAAAAAAGAAAAAGAAAGAATCTATTATTTCCGCCCGCGACTTTGCTTGCGTGGAGATTCATGTTGCAAAATCACGCAGCGTGGACAGGCCCCCTACAAGATGGACCGATGATCTTGTGATGGGCGCTGGATGCGAATAGCTTGAACAACTCTGGTAGTTACCACTGCCATTACGATTAAATAAATAAAACCTGATTTATAATTCAGTACTGTTTCCGCCCGCCATTTCGCTAGCGTAGAATTTCATAGTAGAAAATCACTCAGCGTGGACAGGCCCCCTACAAGATGGACCGATGATCTTGTGAGGTGCGCTGTAAACCGCTGGATGCGAATAGATTGAACAACTCTGGTAGTTACCACTGCCATTACGATTAAATAAATAAAACCTGATTTAAAATTCAGAATTGTTTATGTTTGTATAATCTACTGTTTTCGCCCGCCACTTCGCTAGCGTTGAGATGCATGTTGGAAAATCATGGTTAATTGAGTTGATAAGTAAGCTTATGTAAAGAAACAAACTCTAATATTTAGGGTTACTTGTAAAACACCAACAACCTCACAAGACTAGATAACACCATAAGCAACAGCTTTTGTTCTACAACTTGGGTACACTACATTAATACGAAAAACTTTATTGCGACAGTCACAAATAAGAATTTCAAAATACCGATTTCCATCATTCCGAATGGTTCAAAATTCCGAATATTACAACTCCGATTTATCACTCCTATTTTATAATTCCTATATTTCAATATTCCTTACGATTATAATTACTCTTCTCAAAACACCGAGCTTCAATAGATCGAATAACAAAAAGTCCGACTTAATGATAATTTGAAATATCAACAATACGAATGAAAATATTTTGTTTCCCCGGCCACAATTTTAATATTTGGTAAATAAATAAATTTTAACTTAACCTAACCCAAATGATCAAGCAACAATAGAGGGGATATGAAACTCGGCGGCTGCATGTAGCATGTAAGCAGGCAGGCAACATGCAAGCAGGCATGCAACAGGCAAGCAGGCATACAACAAGCAAGCAGGCATGCAGCATGCAAGCAGGCATGCAGCATGCAAGCAGGCATGCAAGCAGGCATGCAAGCAGGCATGCAGCAGGCATGCAAGCAGGCATGCAACATGCAAGCAGGCATGCAACATTCAAGCAGGCATGCAACATGCAAGCAGGCATGTAACATGCAAGCAGGCTTCCAACATGCAAGCAGGCATGCAACATGCAGCAGGCATTGTTTCTGTCTCGGCTCCGGCGCTGCGGGGTTTGGGCGGGCCCACGCGAGCTTATCGTCGCAGATGTTTTTAACGCTCTTCAAGCCACCTGCTCCTCTGCTCGCGGGCCGCCCCACCCCTCCGCGCCTACGCGGGCTTAAATTACACTCTAGGGTAGGGCAGACAAGACTACGTGAAGTCGGTTGTGCAGCGATTCGTTTCTGTTACCAAATTTTGTATCATAACATGTTGACTTCTAGTTTATTCGAAGTATTGAAAATCGGAATGTCGTTTTTCGAAACCATCGAGAATTTGACTCTTCGAACGTTTGAAAATTGGAAAACTAACAAATCGTATTTACGACTTTCGGTAAAATTAATTTCATGATTTTTTATAATAGACATTACAATTCTTAGGTATTATGAAATTCGGACTTTTGAAAATCGGAACCTTGAAATTCGGAGTAATTGGGGTGTCTCCCTACAACTTTTGTTAATTTGTTAGATTTTACTTGCATACAAAAATAAGTATTAATTTAATTTCCCACTTGTATGTTTATAACTCTACGCGCATCACAAAGATGCGAAGAGCTTAGCGTCGTTCGCGCGTCCTCCTTTCGTATATGAATGAAACATAGACCTACTAATATGACGACAGTACTACAAAAACTTTTAATATATTTTTTTCACTAGCTGTGCCCAGCGGTTTTACTCCTACCCCGTAGGTGATAGCGATATTGTCACGCTATCACCTACGGGGGAGGAGTAAAACCACTGGGCACTGTAAATTATCACAGCTCCTCCCCCGTAGGTGATAGAGTGATAATATGTAGCCTGTGTTGACCCGACCTCTTAGTAATATTCATGCCAAATTTTAAGTAAATCCATGCAGTACTTTCTGAGTATAGCCCGGACATACATATAGACAAATAGACAAAAATTCTAAAATTTCTTTTTGTCTTCGATGTCGATTGTAAATCACGCCCCAAGTATCCTTTTAAATAAATATTCAATGTACAGTTTTGACTTATCTACTATTTTATTATACGTATAGATTTATTTATTATTTATTAAGGTTAACAAACAATTGTTTACACATAAACATTTACAACTTAAAGGCTAGGGTAAAATTTACAAGTGCAACAATTAATTGGAGGTTAACACCACATGCACAAAAAAACGGCTTAATATAATATTTTAACATAATAATATAGATAACTAGCGGACCGGTACGTGCTTCGCTACGTATAAGGCATAGTAATAAAAAAACTGATTATTAAGTTCATTTGTTCACACAAAATATAATTTCAATTTCTAAAAGATGTTGATTTTACACTTTTTCTGGACTTTTTTTAAATTTTCACTACGTACAAACCTTCCCTGGACTTCCACGAATAATTCAAGACCAAAATTAGCCAAATCGGTAAAGGCGTTGTTGAGTTATAACATTACAACGAAAAGTGGCATTGATTTTTATATATATAGATAACGCTACGAGCATAGCAAAGAGACGAACACGCGCGCGAGCTTAGCGTCGTTATCGCGTCGTCCTTTCGTATATGAATGAAACATAGACCTACAAATCTCACGACAGTACACCAAAAACTTTTAATATCATTTTTTTTTGTCATGTATTGAGTTACGTCCGAACTCGTAGAACAAAAGTTGTTGCTTATGGTGTTAGCTATCTAGTCCTGCGCGGTTGTTGGTGTTTTACAAATAAGGTGTATATTTTAATATTAGTTAGGATTTGAAAATGTTGTGTATTTGTATTTAAATTGTAAGTGAATTTCTTCTCGTAATATAAAATTTATGTCAAGATAAAAATAATGTATATTTTAATCTTAACAGTTTAATATTTTTGTAATACAAGTTATAATGATTAAATCATTATTATTTTGTGTATTTTGTTGTTTTTATTGAGACTTATTACCTCCATCTCTCTGACCAGTACGGACCGGTGGGCATGGTTGGTAAATGCTTGCCTTTTACGCCGCAGCTGGTGGGTTTGATTCCCACTAAAGGTTAAAAATGACTTAATCAATCGTTAAATCGCCTTCAACATTGACAATCGATTCCGGACCATTTATGACGTCACATGTAGTCATGGAAGCCAATTTAACGATTGATGAAGTAATTTTTAACCTTTATTTATTTGAATGCCATTTAAAAAATCGATGTTCGGCGACTTAGCCGGTAGAGTCCTGTGTGCATGTACATGTCTGCTTGTCCTGAGTCTGGGTACAATCATACTGATATTATAAAATTTGGAATGGAGTTAGATGACACCCTGGATATAATTTATAAAGTTAAACTAAGTAAAACCACGGGGCGTAGCTAGTTAGTATCTATGTAGTCTAATCTAATATCTATCTATATAAGTATGTATTTACAAAAGAAAAGTAGTATATGTAGTATATCAAGTATCTGATTTCCATAGTATAAGCTCTGCTTAGTTTGGGATCAGATGGCCGTATGTGAATAACGTCCCAGGATATTACCTATACATATAATAAAATCGTAGGAAAGTCAAACATGTACTGTACACAGTACATTGAATATTTTTTTAAAGGATACTTGGGGCGTGATCTACAGTGGATATCGGAGCCAAAAATAATATAGTTTTTAGAATTTATGTATGTGTGTCTGTATGTATGTCCGGGCTAAACTCAAAGAGTGCAGCATGGATTTTCTTAAAATTTTGCATGAATATTACTAAGAGATCGGGTAAACATATAGGCTACATATTATCACGCTATCGTCTACGGGAGGGGGGAGCGAAGATTAATTAAAAAAAAATAACGCGGGTAAAACCGCGGGGCACAGCTAGTTATACCTAAAAGAGAAATCCATAGATCTGACTCTACGGTGGACAACGTTGTTGATTGGAGAAGAGAATCGATGACGTCATTCGCTGAGATACGAGTATAGGAGTTGGTTTGACCTGAAGTGTAGATTAAAAATATCCGTTTTGAGGGTTCCGTAACCAAAAGGGTAAAAACGGGACCCTATTACTAAGACTTCGCTGTGTCTGTCGATCTGCCTGTCTATCTGTCCGTCTGTCACTAGGCTATCGCTGTCCGGCTGTCACTGCCTCGTTGGTCTAGCGGTAGCGTGTTCACCCGCAGTTAATGAGGTCCTGGGTTCAAATCCTGGGTCGGGCCAAGCGATTTTGGGACTTTTCTGTAAAAAGAAAAATTTCTCAGCATCGGCCCGAAGTCTGGGAGTTGGCGGTATTATACCCCCGTGCCTCGGAGAGCACGTAAAGCAGTCGGTCCTGTGCCTGATCTCTTTCCGGTCGTGTCGCTAAGGCGTCCCATCGGATCATGAGAGTGATGGAATAGAAAGTGCTCCTGTGTTTGCGCACACACTTGAGCACTATAATATGTCTCGCGCAGATGGCCAATCTCTGTTGCGACTGGCCTCCGTGGTCGAATTCGGCTAGGAGGACATTATTATTATTATATCTCATGAACCGTGATAGTTGAAATTTTCACAGATGATGTATTTCTACAACACCAAATACAAAAAAAAACAAATAAAATAAATATTTAAGGGGGCTCCCATACAACAGACGTGAATCTTTTGCTCGTTTTTATAGATAATGGTACGGAACCCTTCGTGCGCGAGTCCGATTCGCGCTTGGCCGGTTTTAATATTTCTTGGTTTAAAAATATAAATAACTAGCTGTTCCCGCGACTTCGAATGTTTAATGACTCCGTAAATGTTACATCAAAATATCTCTAATATTATGTTTCTTATAAAACATTCACATAATCCTTATATATTTCCATATAATATATAATATAATTTCCATATTTAAGAGAGGTAGGGCATTGCGTTCATTCGCTCAAAGAGCAGCCCGTCTGGGGAAGTACCTCCACCTTACAGAAGACATTCCTTAATAATAACATTAATAATTTTAATGTTGTGTTTCCGAGTATGAGTAAGGTCGCCAGAGCTCATTGGGGTAGGGGGAAGGGTCCGCAACACTTGTTTGCTGACTCTAAAAGGCCGGCAACGCACACTCGCGGACCATAGACACTCGCGACTCCTCTGGTGTCGCGAGTGTCCATTGGCGGCGGTGATCACTTACCATCAGGTGACCCACTTGCTCGTTTGTCGCCCTCTGATATAAAAAAAAATGTGAGCCGTCACGGGACGCCTGGCAGATGTGAAACATCGACATTATTTTGTAAAAGTAATATGCAGAAAAGGACATATTGTGGTAGGAACTAAATATGTCATAATGATAAAATAAAAAGTCGATTGCGCATGCGCCACGGCATGCGTCGCCACGCCAGAAATCTGTTTTACGTGCGGCTATAGATATTTAAATAAAAAAAAAAAAATTATTAAGGATTACTGTCCGATTGTCTATTCCGGCGATAATGAGGAACCACATTGAGTGAGTAATGAATTATTTATAAGAATGTTACCTACATTCTTCCAATCATTTCTGCTACGTCGTTATAACTGAACACTTTCTATTTCAATTTGCTAGTAATTGAGAAGTTATGTATTTGATAATTAGATTGATATTGACGGGTCGGTTGGCGTGTTTGGTAGGTACAGACGCCAGCACATCGAGCTACCCCAATCTGTCAAATTTCCCCAATTGAAAGAGAACCTTATGCTTCTGTCATAAAGTTGAAAACCTATAAAAGAAATTTGACAGATTGGGGTAGCTGGATATGCTGGCGTCTGTACATGCCTTTCGCGCCGTAGGTCGTGAGTGCGTCCACCCAGGACAGATATTTGTGTGCATGAACATGTCAGATTGTCCTGCGTCTGGGTGCTATATATATAATAGGTCTTTACCTATGAAATTGCCGTTTTGTATGAAAAAATTTAAACGAATTTTTTTCATGAATTTTTTTATTTGTATTAATCGAAGTAATCACCCATGCAATCAATGCATCTTTGCCATCGCAGTGGCAGTTTATTGATGCCCTTCTTAAAGAAATCAGCTGGACGGGAGGCAACAAATTCTTCAAAGGCATTTTGTACTGCCTCTCGGGTATTGAATTTTTTTCCCGCCAAGAAGTTATCCAAATTCTGGAAAAAGTAGTAGTCTGTAGGCGCAAGGTCTGGTGAGTAGGGCGGATGACGGAGAGCTTCCAACCCCAGTTCTTGCAACTTGGAGACCGTCTGCTGTGCAGTATGAGGTCGCGCGTTGTCGTGCAGGAGCAGCGGAGACGAGCGATTGAGCAATGCTGGTTGGAGATGCGCCAGCTTCTCCATCATTGTGCTCAGTTCTTCACAGTACACATCTGCAGTAATGCTCACCCCGTTTGGTAAGAAGCTGTGATGAATCACACCGGCGCTAGACCACCAAACAGTGACCATCACTTTTCTAGGGGTAAGTTTTCGTTTAGGGCATTGTTTAGGTGCTGAACCAGGATCCAACCAACTTGCTGAGCGCTTGCGGTTATCAAACAGAATCCATTTTTCATCGCAGGTAACAATGCGGTTCAAAATTCCTTCATTTGTGTGTCTGTTGAGCAGTGCAAGGCACGTCTCGACGCGTACTTCGCGCTGGCGATCATTGAGTTCGTGGGGCACCCATTTGTCAAGCTTTTTTACCTTGCCAATTTGACGCAAATGGACCAATATTGTTTTGACGCTAACGTCGAAAGCTGCTGCTAATTCAGCCGTAGATTGTGTATCATCAGCTTCCACAACCGCCTTTAATTCGTCATTGTCGACCAAAGTCTTCGGACGACCGCGAGGTTCATTTTTCAGGTCGAAATTTCCAGAACGGAAGCGAGCAAACCAATAACAGGTGGTGCGTTGGTTTGTAGTGTTAGCTCCGTAAACGTCGTTGATGTTGCGTGCCGCTTGTGCCGCGTTGCTGCCACGACGGTACTCATATTCCATAATTACTCGAATTTTTAACGTATCCATGATGACGAAAAAGATTGAAATGCGATGAAAATGTAACACTAATCAATAAAGAAATGACTACTTTTGGAAAAAAGAATCCATGTTTTTAAAATAAAATTAATTTGAAATTAGAATTCTTAGCCAAACAAAAATTATTTTGATTTGAAATGGCCAGTACTGCAGAACGGCAATTTCATAGGTAAAGACCTAATATATAAAAATCAATGCCACTTTTCGTTGTAATGTTATAAATCAACAACGCCTTTACCGATTTGGCTAATTTTGGTCTTGAATTATTCGTGGAAGTCCAGGGAAGGTTTGTACGTAGAGAAAATTTAAAAAAAGTGTAAAATCATCATGTTTTAGCAATTTAAAATAGTTTTTTGTTTGAATAAATGCACATTATAATTTTTTTTATTACTATGCCTTATACGTAGCGCAGCACGTACCGGGCCGCTAGTTATCTATATAAGTATGTATTTACAAAAAAAAAGAAGTACATCGGCCGCCCGCGGATGTGTCTTTTCGCCACATAGGTATATCAGTTATCTGGTTTCCATAGTGAAAGCTCTGCTTAGTTTGGGATCAGAAGGCCGTGTGAGAATAATATCCACATGAAAAAATTGTGTCTAAATCTATTATTTACTATCTGTGCCCGCGACTTCGTCCGCGTGTTAATTAGTTTATTTCGTTTTTCTTGTAAAATAAAAGACTTTTTCTGAAATAAATGTAGCCTAAGTTACTCCTTATTACATCAGCTACCTGCCAATAAAAGTCCCGTCAAAATCAACAAACAGACAGACAGACAGACAAAAAATTTTAAAAATGTCATTTGGTGTATGTTCCGTATATATATTCATACTAGCTGTGCCCGCGACTTCGTCCGCGTGTTAATTAGATTATTTTGTATCTTTTTGGTTTTTATTTAAAGAATAAAAGAATTTTCTAGAATAAAAGTAGCCTAAGTTACTCCTTATTACATCAGCTACCTGCCAATAAAAGGCCCGTCAAAATCGGTCCAACCATTTCAGAGATTAACCGGAACAAACAGACGGACAGACAGACAAAAATTGTAAAAAAATATTTTGGAGTATGTACCGTATATATATTCATATACATGTAGTAAAAATCGGTTATTTCAATATTACAAACAGACACTTCAATTTTATTTATTTGTATAGATTAATGTAGTAAAATCCGGTTATTTCAATATTACAAACAGACACTCCAATTTTATTTATTTGTATAGAAGACTAGCTGTGCCCGCGACTTCATCCGCGTGTTAATTAGTTTATTTAGTTTTTTAGTAAAATCAAATACTTTTTCTAAAATAAAAGTAGCCTAAGTTACTCCTTATTACATCAGCTACCTGCCAATAAAAGTCCCGTCAAAATCAGTCCAGCCATTTCAGAGATTAGCCGGAACAAACAGATAGACAGACAGACAAAAATTGTAAAAAATGTTATTTTGGTGTATGTACCGTATATATATTCATATACATGTAGTAAAAATCGGTTATTTCAATATTACAAACAGACACTTCAATTTTATTTATTTGTAGATATATATTAAGGTAGTAAAATCCGGTTATTTCAATATTACAAACAGACACTCCAATTTTATTTATATTTTTCCACTTTTAGGGCTCCGTAATGAAGATAGACTTACATAATCAATTTCAGAATCCTATTGAGACTGCCTCGTTACAGCAGTGCGGCAGAAATGTTTGCGAATGCTTATACCGACGGGTTTCATGCGGTAATACGCAAAAAAACTGCATCATTACCGAGGAGAGTGAGAGGCAGTCAAAATAGTATTTTGAAAACTGTAGCGGAAGTGTCCAATATTAAAACAGTTGGTGGCAAGAGTGATCGGTACTAACACTAGATAATAAGTTGTTTTTAATTTTATTTTCATCATCATCATCATCATCATATCAGCCGAAAGACGTCCACTGCTGGAAAAAGGCCTTCCCCAAAGATCTCCACAATTGCCGGTCTTTCGCTATTCGCATCCAGCAGTTTCCAGTGACCCGCACAAGATCATCGGTCCACCTTGTAGGGGGCCTGCCCACGCTGCGTCTTCCGGTTCGTGGTCGCCACTCAAGAACCTTTCTGCACCAACGGCCATCGGTTCTACGAGCTATGTGCCCCGCCCACTGCCACTTCAGTTTTGCAATTCTTCGGGCTATGTCGGTGACTTTGGTTCGCCTGCGGATTTCGACATTTCTGATTCGATCCCGCAGGGAAACTCCGAGCATAGCCCTCTCCATTGCTCTTTGGGTGACCTTGAGCCTTCTAATAAGGCCCACAGTGAGCGACCACGTCTCTGTTCCGTAAGTCATCACTGGCAACACACACTGGTCGAAGACTTTCGACTTGAGACACTGCGGTATTTTAGACGAGAAGTTATTACGTAATTTTATTTTACTAACACCGAATGGATAAAATTTTCTGAAACAAACAAAAAACTTGTGTGTACTTATGTACACGCGTTAGAAGTTATACTTCTTAATATACAACTTGAACATAGTTATCAATTTTCATACCACCTAGAACTAACGTCATGCTGTTATTTTTATGTGAATGTGAATTTTTAAAAATTCACTGTCATACCACCTAGAACTAACTTCATGCTGTTAAATTTTTTGGTGTCGGTGTGGGCGCGCATCGTAAAAATTCACTCTCATCATTTTTCTCCATCGCGCCAAAAGAAGTATAACTTCAAAAATATACAATACAATACAATAATCGACCTAATCTAACTTTCAATTTATATTTTTTTAATCATAGAATCGATGTCAACTTGTTAGTATTACAACAATTACATATACAATTATATACAACTGATTTGGCCTATATCTAATTAAAAAAAAATGTTGATTTTTTTAATACCTCTGAGGCTGATTTCAGAGTTACGCGCGCGGCACGCGCCGGAGGCCAGAGCGTCTCAACAGCGGCGCGTGCGAGACGCGTCACTCTGAAACGCTAGCTGCCAGTAGAAGAGCTCGGGCAACGCTGGCCGACGCGCGTCTCACACGCGGCGCGCTTGAACTGCGTCACTATGAAACGCAACTACTATCTAGTGTAATGAGGGCTACCGTTTTTGTGCTCACCAGTCGGCGCCACTGTCGCAGAAGGTCCACTATAGCTGATCAAAATCATTGTTATTGTGGACGCGACGAATGTTTTTACGAAAAATATTTAAAATCCTGTTAAAGTGTTTCATAAATAGCATGCCGCAGTGTTGTGCAGTCCCCGCACAACACTGCGGCATGCTATTTATGAAACACTTTAACAGGATTTTAAATATTTTTTCAAATATTTATTACAGTCATCGAGCTGTTACTCATTTTGTAATTTATTTAGTTTTAAACCAAAATGTTTAGTTATAATCGCAGTTTTTATTAATAAACAGCGTAACCCGAACAAAAACAGTGTATTTTGACGTTTCGTAGACCTGCCGCGATGCTAGCGCCTCTAGCGGCAAATTGATACGCGGTAGCCCTCATTGTAAGCGCGCGCGTTTGGACGGCGCGACTCTAAAATCATCCTTAACAGTATCATTTTACCCGAATGACGTCTACAGCTGAACAAAAGCCTCCCCAAAAGATTTCCACAATGGAGTAGTGTCCATCATTTGGAGGGATATGCCATAATCGCTACGCCTGGCAGATGTCGGATGCAGGGTGGGCGATCGCAGTGTCAATCTCATAGCTCATAGCACTAGCCTCGACCATGTCTACACAAATCTTCCGTCGACCGGTGTTACTGCACAACCTGTGACCACTCATTTGAGTGACCACCTAGCCGTGAGATGTGAACTGATGTGTTCAAAAAGCACCGACTCGATGTGTTCATTACAGAGTTTTAAAGTTCGATTGAAAAGGTGGCTTATCGAGAAATCGTTTTATACTCGCATGACGATTTTTTTAAGTTTAAGTAAGTAGTTTGTATTAGAAATATTATTATTCTTTGACATTGTATCCTATTATATTATTTAAAACCTATGACATGTAAAATCATTACCAATAAATGACCATAGTACAGACGCCAGCACATCAAGCTACCCCAATCTGTCAAATTTCCCCAATTGAAAGCGAAGCTTATAATTATGTGCTAAAGTTGAAAATCTAGAAAAGATATTTGACAGATTGGGGTAGCTGGATGTGCTGGGGTCCGTACATCGATATTAGTGTTAATCTGTTAAATTTTTAGGGTTCCGTACTGAAAGGGTGAAACAGCACCCTATTACTAAGAGTTCGCTGTCTGTCTGCCTGTCCGTCTGTCTAGCTGTATCTCATGAACCGTGATAGTTAAGACAGTTGAAATTTACAGATGATGTATTTCTTTTGCCCTTAAGTATATAAAAAATACTAAAAAACAAATTAAATTAAATATTTAAGGGGGATCCCATACAACAAACATGAATTTTTTGCTCATTTTTATAAAAAAACCTACCATCTGTATATTTTTTCTACTTGGCACTTATCGTCATATTTTGGACAATTCACACAATATCGTTATAAATTGCAGCCTATGTGTTATTCTGATGTATAAGCTATATTATTGTAAAGTTTCATTAAAATCCTTTCAGTAGTTTTTACGTGAAAGAGTAACAAACCTCCATCCATCCATCCATACTTACAAACTATCGCGTTATATGACACATTGACGGTCACCGTAGCCTAGTTAGTAGTGCTCCTGCCTACGAAGCTGGTGGTCCTGGGTTCGAATCCCGGTAAGTGCAAATATTTGTGTGATGAGCACGAATATTTGTTTCTGAGTCATGGATGTTTTCTATATGTATAAGTATTTATCTATCTATATAAGTATGTATATCGTCGCCTGATACCCATAGTACGAGCTTTGCTTTGCTTAGTTTGGGGCTAGGATGATCTGTGTGACATTGTCTCAGATATTATTATATTATATTAGTAGGATTTTTTTTTTTTTTTTCCGGTTCTGGCTGTCTTGACGTAAACACGTATTGATATCGAGCTCTGTGCATAATAAGAATATAGTGTAAATACCATTGTATCCTGTGTAAAAACATCAAATTTCTGAGCGAAAAGTACCGCTGTGCATTATAAACAGTATAAACTAAGTGGAAACTGTGTTAACAACAACATTTTCAAGTGGACAAAATCAGAAATTACTTTTAGGTTATCTGTCAGTGTCATCAGAACATAACCCAAACCAAAGACTATAGACAACTACAGTGCAGTGTTGCTACAGTAAATAAATTGTTTATCATTGTTCCATTTCACGCACTGACACTGAAATGGATAAAAACCTCCAAATATTGTTCGACCAAATGAAACTTGAAATGACAAAACAAACAAAGGATATAATTGAGCAAATGGATGAAGAATTTCTACCATTTACACGAGAACTACAAGAAATACGAACAGAAAATGAGATATTGAAAGAAAAGATATACCACCTAGAAAAACATAGAAGAATAAATAATATAATTTTATATGGAATAAAGGAAAACGAGACATCCCCTACTAATCTCATGGAAATAGTGATAAAGAAGATCAAAGAAGAATTAAGTATTACAGTCGAAGGCAGAGACATAAATTTAGTACACAGAATTGGCAAAAATGCCACGAAAAATGAAAAGGGAAGGCCCATACTCATATCATTCGTTAACAACTGGATGAAAACGGATATCATGAGGAACAAAAAGAAATTCAAAGATACTTATGCTTCAGAAGATTATCCAAAGGAGGTCCTTGACAAAAGGAAAGAATTACAGCCAAAACTTGAAGAGGAAAGGGAGAAGGGGCACTTTGCATTTATAAACTATGATAAACTTATTATTAAAGAGAGTAGACCAGGGAATGAGAAACGTAAGAGAGACCAGTCAATCTCTCCCAATGCAACCGAACAGCCTCGAAAACAACAGCTCACAATCAAAACAAATAGAAGAAATGCGTATGATGTGATGAGGAATAGAAGTAACTCACTCAACATCTTACCGTCTGAAAAACTAACTCCAGATCGAAAAGCATAGGATAATATCATCAGCCACCGGAATAAAACAGATAAGCAAGTACTAAATAACAATAAAAACTTAACATTCTCCAACCCGATTGGTCATCGTGGAGAATCAGACCATCACTCCACCTATTAAGAAAAAAGACAACAACATAGTAAAAACCTTAAAGGTATGTACTTATAATGTAAGATCACTATCTTCTACACAAAAGTACCTCGAATTGAACCATGCTCTGCAAAACATAAAATGTGATGTTCTAGGACTCTCAGAAGTTCGAAAAATGGGCTGTAAAATTGAAGAACATCAGAACTACATCTTCTGCTATATCGGACAAACTAAAGGCCTATACGGAGTGGGGTTTCTAATTAAGAAAAAATATAAAACATTATTAACTTTACAGGAATATCCGAAAGAGTAGCTCTTCTACAATTAAAATTCGAATGTTTTTCTATATCAATCATTCAAGCCTATGCACCTACGGAGAGATCACCCGAAGACGAAATTGACCAGTTTTACCAAGACATAGAAACAGCACATATACAAACTGAGGGAAAAGTCATAGTCATGGGAGACTTCAATGCAAAAATAGGAAGTCCTAAAACAAATCACTATCCAGTATTAAGGTAAAGGCACCTAATTCCGCGCTGTTTTTAACATAACACGAAAGAACATTATAAATTAAGTATTTATCGGACCTTTGTGTACAATTTTATATTTTTATCAGAAGTGTTAGTTATCAAATTTTTGAAAAATATTTGCAGTTTGTCAGTAGAAGGTTATTGAAGCTGATAAAATAAATAAAAATATAAAAAAGTCCGAGGTACCTTATTCCGATTTAAAAATCGTAATTCCGATGCATTTGGTTCCTAATTCCGAGTATAAAAATAGAAAGGGAACTATGTAGGGAGAATTATACATGATGTTTAAAAGTCAAATCTGTTTATTTTTTATATTAAATCAATTCTGTTTTTGTTTATTCTAGTTTTATTCTAAACCCTGTTTTTTATTAATATTATTCCTTAATCTTATAAAAATATAAAAATGAATTAACAATATCAACATTAAAATCTAATTGTTACATTACAAAAATAATTACATTATTATTATTTTTGTACTTACAAGTTAAAAGTATAACAATTGCTATAATCATATCAAAATTAGAGCCTATTACGAGATCCAAATTTGTTTATTTTTTATATGAAATCAGTTCTTTTTTTTGTTTATTCTAGTTTTATTCTAAACCCTGTTTTTTATTAATATTATTCCTTAATCTTATAAAAATATAAAAATGAATTAACAATATCAACATTAAAATCTAATTGTTGCATTACAAAAATAATTACATTATTTTTGTACTTACAAGTTAAAAGTATAACAATTGCTATAATCATATCAAAATTAGAGCCTATTACGAGATCCAAATTTGTTTATTTTTTATATGAAATCAGTTCTTTTTTTTGTTTATTCTAGTTTTATTCTAAACCCTGTTTTTTATTAATATTATTCCTTAATCTTATAAAAATATAAAAATGAATTAACAATATCAACATTAAAATCTAATTGTTGCATTACAAAAATAATTACATTATTTTTGTACTTACAAGTTAAAAGTATAACAATTGCTATAATCATATCAAAATTAGAGCCTATTACGAGATCCAAATTTGTTTATTTTTTATATGAAATCAGTTCTTTTTTTTTGTTTATTCTAGTTTTATTCTAAACTCTGTTTTTTATTAATATTATTCCTTAATCTTCTAAAAATGAATTAACAAAATCGACATTAAAATCTAATTGTATCATTACAAAAATAATGTAAAACTTAAAAGTATAACAATTGCTATAATCATTATCAAAATTAGATCGTATTACGAGATCAGAAACAATTCTTAGGAACTAAAGTTCAACAATGTAGTAAAATAACATAATTAATAATATCTAAAAAAGGAATACATGGCACATCACATTGAACTATCTGATGTTCATTCACCGAACAACGTTGTGTAAGTTTTCTTAACCCTATTAGCCGTTTTATTTCTCATGGTCAACGTAAAGTCTTCATCGTTGCTGGATGATTCAGAGTTTAATGAAAATGGATTATTTCTTCGATGTCGTAAGTCTATATGTATATTGTCGTCTTCTATATTTCCCTCAGTTTCTTGTCTTTCATTTATTTTGTCCAGGTTGTTTGTCTTTCGTACTGTTTTCCTCTTCTGTATGGTTTTATTTTTTTTAGATTTCCTTTCTTCTTGTTTTTTTAATCTATCTGCTCGTCTCTTAAGAATGCCCTCCGCTTTTTCCTCCTTTTCTTTTGCTATTCTACGTTGATATTCTATAAAGTCGTCAGCAGTTGCCACCGTTGGTGTTTGTTTTTTAGTTTTTCTAGTCATTGTTTTCTTTGGAGATTGTGGAAAATAAAACGCTGTTTTGAACGGAGTAGGAAAATTTGGTTTCTTGTTAGGTGTACTTTTAACTGCTATTATATTATTTGTACTTTGGTTGGCGTTATTAGTGTTATCAGCAGGGTGAAAAATATCCAGCGTTGGATCACTGCTTGACTGCCGTGACATTGGTGGTGATGATTGAAAATGTTGAGTTCTTGAACAGCAAGGTTGCGGCACATCTTCAGTTATATGCCCAAGTGATTCTATTTGCAAAATAGAATCAGATGAATATCGTCTTGAATGATTATTTCCTGGTGTCAATGTCTGATCCATATCAAGTTGGGGAATATCATGGCTCATGATTGATCTAGGACTTAGACTCAAAGGAAGTATTTGAGTTCTTGAACAACAAGGTTGAGGCTCATCTTCAGTTATATTATGACCAAGTGAGGTTTCTATTTGCAAAATAGAATCAGAAGAATATCGCCTTGAATGGTTATTTCCTGGTGTCAATGTCTGATCCATATCAAGTTGGGGAATATCGTGGCTCATGATTGATCTAGGACTTAGGCTCAAAGGAAGTATGATACTACCGTTTGGACCTATTTCTATATTCGAAACAACATCTGATATATCACAATCACGTATGTTGTTCGCAATTGTAGTATCGTTGAAGATAGGAGGAGGTTCTTCTTGTTGTATTTTCTTCCAGAACCCAAATAAACTTCTATACTTTTCCTCACCTTCCCACTCATTTCCAGATTCGACAAATAGTTGAAGAACTTCTGGGGCCAGTCGTTGCTCAAACTTCTCAAAAAAACTATTCTTTTCCTTTGTATATAACTGGTCCTGTGAATTAATAGCAGTAGCTTCCCGTGAGTCCCGTGGCATTACCTTTGAGAAGTCAATATTATTGGCGTCAAATGGAAAGATTCCAGCGCTTCTAAAGCTATTTTTTATTGTATCTACTTTAATACTTATATCGAAACATTTTTTTACTTCCATGGCGAAATCTGTACGTTTTAATTTGGCATAATTATTATTTACTCTGAAGTCGTGTACTACGTTTTTCCATGTACCCTTAACAGGTCGAAAAACTCCAACGTCAAGTGGTTGAAGAAGGTGTGTCGAATTTGGTAATAACGCAACTAGTATGATTCCCTTTTCTTTGCAGAAAAGACTTAATGGCAACGAAATGTGTGAGGTATGTCCATCCATGAACAGGGCAATTGGCAGTGTTATTTTATTTTCTAGTAACCACTTGTAAAATACATTTGCGACATATTCATAAAAAGCCTCCATATTCATCCACCCTGATTCCGTACATCCTATACCCCACGTTGGTGGCACCGTCAGAGGCAAGTTTTTAGGCAGGCGTTTGTATGGATACAATACCATAGGTGGAGCTATTTTACCTCCAGCAGACACATTGACTAAAACTGTTAGGCACTCTTTCTCATCATTAGCAACTCTATTGTACACACGCTTGCTGCCCTTTTTTACTAAGACATCTTTTTCTTTGGGGCAGAGAAAAAAGGCCGTTTCGTCACAGTTATACACTCTTGATTCATCCTCAAGCACACCTAATAAATTATTAGTTTCAAAATAACTTTTGACTCTATCAAACCAGTTGCGCACATCTTGTTCATTAATTTTGTTTCGATGAGTTGGTAAAGTTTGTGCTACTCTCTTTGTTACAGTTGGGTGTCTTGACAAAAAATTGGCAAGCCAGTGCTTACCAGGCATACCATCTTTGAAAGTATTTGGACGGTTTAAATTTTCAACTAGCTTTGCCACTCCTTGCTTCAACTGCTCTTTAGAAACTGGGAAACCATGTTTTCCTAGATAATGGATCCAGTCAACAATTTTTGTTTCCTCCGATTTTGAGAGTACCGTTTTGCGACCGGCTATATGGCCACTATATTTTTAGTCACGTTTGTCTCTCAATGTCGTTTCTGGAATGTTGTATTCTCGGGAAGCCTTATAGACGCTACTGCCATTATTAATTGCAATAAGCGCACTTTCAAGATCCTCGACCGTATATTTCTTTTTTGCGTTCATTATCCTACAACAACACAAGTAAGTTAATGTAAGTAGTACCACAGGTAATAATTATTTTTACCTGTGCTACGACCCGTAGCAGCACCGGTAAAAAGGGAAAATATCTAATATGAATATTCTTAAGAGTCTTCTAAAGTCATTTTCTTTAATATAATAAAATAAATAAAATACATGCAATTAAAAAAAAACTAAACGTAAAAAAAATAATTTTATTATATTTTTTTACAAACACACACTCCAATTTTATGTATTTGTTTAGATGATTAGTATTCTTTCAGTTACTAAACGCGTATCTACTAAGCACATAAAATAATGAACACTCTGTATTTAAACAGGGTCTTAACTAACTTCGGAATTAGGTTCTCATGTAATCTTATTCCGACGTAAATACATCGGAATTAGGTACTCATGTAACCTTATTCCGACGTAAATACATCGGAATAGCGTTTTATGATGCTAAATCAAAGTTTCTAATTCCGAGTACTAAAAAGTAAAAGATTTTTTAATATTATGCAAATAAAATAATGTATAGTTACAATATGAAAGGAAAACAAATATAAAGTACAT
This sequence comes from Pseudoips prasinana, assembly GCA_951640165.1. Taxonomy (NCBI): domain Eukaryota; kingdom Metazoa; phylum Arthropoda; class Insecta; order Lepidoptera; family Nolidae; genus Pseudoips; species Pseudoips prasinana. The sequence continues at coordinate 4,019,765 of OX621264.1, forward strand.
ACATATAATAACAGAACACTTATAAAACCTAATGTCTTCACTAAAATCTTCTATACAACGTATTAATAATGTACCTGTACAAACAATTTTTGACCTGCTATAATTAGTAAATGCGACGCCACGGTGTACCTCGGAAATAGATTATTAAATGTATGAGTTATTCATTAAGTCAGAACTAACACATTAAAGTTTATAATCATAAAACAGACACCGAAATTTAAAAAAACTAAATGTCTTTAAATTTGTTTTTCCGTGGTATACATCGGCTTTTAGGAACACACTAAAATATTTTGCACCTAATGCCGCGGTATTTTAAACACTTATTTTCTTGCTAATTTGCAAATAAAATACTCAAATCTTAAGTGTTTTCGATAAAAAATATTATCCTTTCAATATTTCAACCTAAACGAAAACTCGCGTTGTATAAAATTATTACGTAAAACACTATTTGGCAAATCGTAATACTCACGTGCATAAGGTCCCAAATGTATGAAGTGTGCTTTCGACGCCGCTCCCCGCGGCAAAATGACCGATTATTTTACAGTGTGACCATACTAAACTCTCCTTTGTATAAATAAATATGAACAGATAATTATTAATTCATTATTTTATCATGCAGACCATAAATAACTAGTAAATTGCTTTAAAAAACTGTTTTTCTAAATACATCGGAATATGATGCCATTTTTAGAACCCCTCGGAATAAGGTGCATTTACCTTAGGTCAATACGGTTTTGGAGTCAATAATAATAGAGGTGACCGTCTTATAAATTATGCCTTTCAATATAAATTATCAATAATGAATACATTTTTTAAGAAAAAAGAGAATCGCAGATGGACTTGGATATCACCTGATCAGAAAACAAAGAATGAAATTGACTTCATAATGACAAATAATCCGAAACTAATAACAAATATTGAAGTACTAAACACGCAGTTTCCTTCTGACCACAGGCTATTACGAGCAACAGTACGGCTAAGTCACCCAATAAAAAGCAGAAAAACCTTTGGAACATCACTCAATATTCCGAAAACAGATAACGAAATCAAAAAATATATCGCAAATCTACAAACAAGCATAAATACCAAAGAAGAAAAGTCCAATATTCAAACCTATTATAACTATCTGGAAAATACTATAATACACAGCCTGAAATCATGTAAAGAAACCAAACAAGTACAACATAAAATATTTAGCGAAGAAACAAAACAATTAATTAAAAAACGTGCCGAGTTGATACATACTAAGAATAAAAACAAGGATATGAAACATGAACTCAGTAAAATGTATAAACAGGCTAATAGATCGATCAGGAAAGATTACATTAAACATAGACAAGAAGTCATCACAAGGAACATTAACAACTTTAGAAGTACCAAAAAAGCCTACAAAGAATTAGCTACACACAAAACATGGATACAAAAACTTGAACAAAATACAGAATTTACCGTAACCAAATCAAGGAAAGATGTTGTAAACCATGCAACAAACTTCTATAAAGAATTATACAAGAAAAGAAACAATCACGAAATCGAAGTTTCAGGCAATCATGCAACTACTAGCATCAAACCAATTGAAAACTCTGAAGTATACGAACACATAAAACGGTTAAAAGTTGAAAAGAGCCCTGGCCCAGATGGGCTTTGCAATGAAGTCCTTAAAATTGGAGCACCAACCTTAACTCAACATCTATCCCAGCTATTTAACATGGTATTAGAAACAGAAACCGTGACAAGCCAATGGTGTAGTTCGGACATAATTCTCATTTTTAAAAAAGGCAATCCGCTGGATATTGGTAACTACAGACCCATAAGCCTTCTAGCAAGCTCATACAAACTGTTTTATCAATACTTTTAAAAAGAATAACACAAGACATTGACAAACACCAGCCAATAGAGCAAGCGGGTTTCCGATCAGGATTCAGCACAATGGACCATATACAGAGCCTGGAGCAAATTATAGAAAAATATCGAGAGCATAACAAACCTCTTTATGTGGCCTTCATCGACTATAGCAAGGCCCTTGATAGCATCAGCCACTGTTCGATCTGGAATGCATTGCAACATTCCGAAGTGGATCAAAAATATATTAACATCCTGAAATATATTTATGCAAACAGTACAAGTAAGGTAAAGCTGGAAGTCAGAGGAAGTGAGATAAACATTGAACGTGGAGTAAGGCAAGGCGACCCATTGTCACCAAAGCTATTTATTGCAGTGCTCGAGAATATATTTAAAAAATTAGAATGGTCTAAAAAAGGAGTACAAATCAATGGACGATATCTAAACCATCTGAGGTTCGCTGACGATATAGCTATATTAGCCGAAACTCCTAGGGATCTGGAGGAAATGATGATGTCGTTGGATAGTGAAAGCTCAAAAATAGGTTTAGAAATGAACGCAAGTAAAACGAAAATAATGACCAATAGCCAAAAAAGACCTATAGTTGTAAATGGAAATAATATAGAATACGTCAGCAGCTATATCTATCTAGGGAAGCAGTTATCATTCCTCAAGTCCCGCAATGAAGAAGAAGTGTCACGTAGAATCAACATAACCTGGAAAAAATTCTGGTTACTGAAGGAAATTCTAAAAGGAAATTATAGTCTACATTTAAAAAAGACAGTATTTGACACATGTCTTTTACCATGCTTACTGTACGGTTGCCAGACTTGGGTTTATACCAATAAAGTCAAACAAAAAATTAAATGTACCCAAACATCTATGGAAAGGAGCATGCTGAAGCTAAGAAAAATAGACAAAGTAAAGAACACACATATTAGACAAAAAACTAAAATAACTGACGCCCTCACACATGCACTCAAACTTAAATGGAGGTGGGCTGGACACATCGCACGCTACACTGATCAAAGATGGACCATAGAAACCACACGATGGAAACCTACACAGGGAAAGAGGAATGTTGGGAGACCTGTAAGACGGTGGGCTGATGACATTATCCATGTGTCAGGAAACGACTGGACAAATACAGGCAAGGACAGGGATCTGTGGAAAAAGCTGGAGGAGGCCTTTACCCAAAAAGGGGTCCATATTTCAACAAATAAATAAACTATAACATTTGAAATGTATCTTGGAAATATGGAATTAAATGGCTTTTTTATTTATTTATTTTATTAGTAGGATTTTAGTCCGATAAAGGAATGACTCACAGGAGGGTATAGAGTGCGTGAGCGGGAACCTAAGTGATTTTTTCAGAAACTTGCTCAGAGTACTTAGAGAACAAAGACCTCAATTTTAGGTTTTTCGCTAATCTTTAAAATAGTGCGTTTTAGCAAAAAATGTTCTAAGATGAAATGAAAGCTTATAAAATTCTCTATAACTTTGATTATGTATACTTTGTCATATTTCCATCCGTTTATGAAATACACACTCCAGAAATATAACAAAATTAAGTTAACTGAAAGCCGATAGATAATACCTACATCCTCCGGAATGGTGTTAGCAAGGGAAGCCTAAATTTGATCTGCCAGCGTGTATCGTTCGTAGCTTAACGCAGAGCGCCTACCCCGGATTGGTAGATGGTGCAGGTTCGAGACCCGCCGGACGATCAAATTTATGATTTCCCATTTTTGAGATTATATTAACGCTTTGCATTGCGAATAATGCTATAAAATTCAAATTTAAAAATGAAGTTATTCAGCGGAACTCTTACGGAGGCCCTGAGAAGTTTAGGAGACCTGATATGCTTCTGGAGGGAGGTGGGCTGGATGGAGTGAAGGCTGCCATGGCTCGCATACAATGGTCCACATCGGGACTAAGTGCGGAAACCATACCCACTAGCATATTAGTGAGAACAAGATGATGATGAGCTATTCAGCGTCATGACCATTACCTGATACGAAAATTATCTCTAAATTTATTTTAACATAAGTTGAGAGTACCTCCACAGTACGAAATCGTGTTTATTTTTGTAACAGCGGATAACTGAGCTTAAGCGGGAAAAACCATCATGAAGATTGCTTTTCGCTCAATGCTCACTGTATGAAACGCAACCTTACTGGTACAACTCTTCTTACACGCCACAATATTTTGTCGCTGCATCAAGCATTGTAGCAGCAGCAAATGTGGATGTCGCAAAGCTATGCTTTCAATGTTCTGCCGCGTGCCTTAATTGCCAAGGAAAATGCTTCAACGGCGTGTCTTTTAGCGAAGAAGACAACGAGAATGACGATGAAGATGATTTACTGCCCTCTCAGCAAAAACCACTGACCACTGAGGAGGGCGAGGAAGAAGATACCACAAACAGACACCTTTTGCCAGGACTCTCACGACCTAGGAGGATAAAAATGTGAATCATTCACAGAATTGAACTTAGAAACGAATATTTTAAAACTTTTTTCATTTGCACTTTTTTGTAGTTCGAAAACGGATGGGAATATGGAAAAGTATATTGAATCAAAGTTATAGAAAATTTTATAAGCTTTCATTTCATCATAGAACATTTTTTGCTAAAACGCGCCATTTTTTAAATATTAGCGAAAAACCTAAAATTGAGGTCTTTCTCCCCTTCACCCTCTCCGCCTCACCTCCTAGACATGAGGACATTTAGTATGTTTACTCTCTAAGTAAAGTACTCTGAACAAGTTTCTGAAGAAATTGCTTAGGTTCCCGCTCACGCACTCTACAACTACTTTATTAATTGGACTATTTGGTTAGTTTTGTTTATAAATTTTTTGTATGACTATTTTCGAATACGTATTTCTTCTTCTTCTTCATGGGCCTGTTGGAGTGATTGGCTTTTAACGCCGGAGGTCGTGGGTTCGATTCCCACCCAGGACAGATATTTGTATGAACATGTCTGTTTGTCCTGAGTCTGGGTGTAATTATCTAATAAGTATGTATTTACAAAAGAAAAGTAGTATATGTAGTATATCAGTTATCTGGTTTCCATAGTACAAGATCTGCTTAGTTTAGGATAAAATGGCCGTGTGTAAATAATGTCCCAGGATATTATTATTATTTATTATTATAGAGGTCTTGGGCACATTCGCCATTGGGTCAGGCTTATTGCGAAAGTAGCAGGCAGTCGCTACATGATCGCATTCTGCCTACCCCATATTGGCAAGCGAAGCGTGATCATTACATAACGACACATTACAGTGCGCGACTGACCGTGGGCTTTAACCCGGTTACAGGAAATTAGCTTAATCGATCAATCGAACTCCATATGGACTTCGATTGATCGATTAAGCATACATACATGCATACATAGACTCACGCCTGTTTCCCAGAGGGGTAGGCAGAGACAACTGATTTCCATTTGTCACGACCTTTGCACACCTCTTTTGCCTCGTTTAGTGTAATTATATTCTTCATACATGCTCGCCGGTTTAGTGTACTTCTGACCTGGCCTTTCTTGAGAACGTCTCCGAAGTCCATATCTATATATATATAAATCAATGCCACTTTTCGTTGTAATGTTATAACTCAACAACGCCTTTACCGATTTGGATAATTTTGGTCTTGAATTATTCGTGGAAGTCCAGGGAAGGTTTGTACGTAGAGAAAATTTAAAAAAAGTCTTGAAAAAGTGTAAAATCAACATCTTTCTATACTCCCATATACAAACAATTTGTACTAATATTTAAAAGCGTAGCGAAGCACGTACCGGGCCGCTAGTAATAAATAAGTAATGTCCTCCTAACCGAATTTCGGCCACGGCGGCCAATCTCAATAGATACTAGCCAACTGCGCGGGACATATTATAGTGCACAAGGGTGTGCGCAAACACAGGAGCATTTTCTATTCCATCACTCTCGTGATGGTGAAAGAAAGAGGTCAGGAACAAGACCGACGCCTTTACGTGCTCTCTGAGGCACGGGGGTATAATACCGCCAACTCCCAGTCTTCGGGCTGATGCTGAGAAATTTTTATTTTGACAGAAAAGTCCCAAAATCACTTTTAGCCCGACCCGGGATTTGAACCCAGGACCCCGTTCTCTGCGGGTGAACACGCTACCGCTAGACCAACGAGGCAGTCAAGTTGATATATGTATATGTATTAAGTCGATATATCCTTGCGGTAAAACTGTTGGACTGTAGAGTATCTCAACCAGGGATCACCACTTCCCTGGGACCGCTGGCGTTTGGAGGAGGGGCACTCCACTCGTCTTACACAAGCGGTCCCGGGAAGAGGTAACCTGCTGTAGCTCAGGTTGCCTAAACGCGCTTGTGCGTGCTGGGGAGGGGAGGAGGCATTTGGCCCCCTCCCGTCCCCGGAGGAGAGTCTCAGACGCTCAGTGTACAGCGGGGGTACTGGCGAGATCGTTCACGAGTACCCAGACCCCCCGCTACAGGCATTGTGAGACTGGCTACCATGGTGGTTTTAGTGCGTATCCCGGGACTAGCCCGGCGAGTCCCACATAACCCGTCGCCTCCCCAAGCGGCGGGTATGCGTAAGTTTAATGCATTTCCACCATGTAAAAAAAAAAAAAAAAAAATAGGGATCACCACTTGCGTTAATTCTATCTGGACGTACGTGAACGGTTAAATAAAACTTGGCTAGTCATAGACTAATATAATATTATTTATATTTTTTTACGCGCTAATATCTTTAGGTAGCTACTTGTCTTAAGTTATTAACTTAAAAGAACTTAAAAGAAAGATATATTTATAATGGCCTATACAACGCCCGCACTAGAGAATCTAATCCCTGTGTGGATACTTTACAAACATATAATAGACATACACTAATTACATCCAGACTCAGAACAACTATTTATGGGTCACACAAATAGTTGTCCGGCGCAGGACTCGAACCCGCGACACGAAGAGGCGAGGCGACTGTCTTAGCCGCTGCGCCACACTTAGTGTAGTTTTAAACTGGCCCTAGTGGTTGGCAGTGGCAAGATAATAATAATAATAATATTCTGGGACACTATTAACACACGGCCATCTGATCCCAAACTAAGCAGAGCTTGTACTATGGAAATCAGATAACTGATATAATACATATAGTACTTTTTTTTTGTAAATACATACATATATAGATAATTACACCCAGACTCAGGACAAACAGATATGTTCATGCACACAAATATCTGTCCTGGATGGGAATCGAACCCACGACGATTATTTATTTATTTAGGACAACTTACAAAACATACACTAATACATTGATTATATACATGTTATAAAATTACGTGTTAAATGTTGCTTTACTTACAGTCGCCACGGCATGGTAAAGGACAGTTAATTTTTTTTATTTACTTACTAAATCATAACTACTTAGATTACTACAAACTCAAAGAGTACTAATACATATTTTAACGACACTAACTCGACTCGTAGCAATAGACCATTAGGCATAAATAAAAATTAAATAAATAAAAAAGGTTTTTATTCACGTAGACTTTAAAAAAGCGCTTGTGAATAGTCAGAACATGTTCGTAGAATTAATTTATAATTATTTTTAGGTACATATAGATATTTAGGTACACGGATTGTAGGAAATAATTTACAATAAGATTTATTTTATAATCGTAACGATATTTAGCTAACTTAAATTAAGTTATTGTCAAGGATTGTGTAGGTTTAATAATCTAAATTTAAAATTTTAGCTATATTTGTACTACATATTACTACATGTATATATAAGAATGGGTAGTGACACAGACTGCTAATCCAGAGGTCGTAGGTTCGAACCCCACCCAGTAACAAGGGGGGCTACCGGCTAAGTCGCCGAACATCGGGATAGTGATCGGCGTTCAAATAAATAAAGGTTAAAAATTACTCAATCCGTCGTTAAATCGGCTTCGACGTTGAAACTCGATTTCGGACCATGTATGACGTCACATGTGCTCATGGAAGCCGATTTAACGATTGATTACCGTCCGATTAAGGACCGTCTCAACTGGGCCGTGTTGAAACCGTTAGGAGATGAACCCGCTGAGTTTGTTTCGCTGGGTCTTCTCAGTTGGGGCGCATTTTATCCGGTAGTAGAATTAAAGCGCGACCGTCGTTATAAACACAAGGTCCGTCATAATAATATTATTGAATTCGTAACTTAATATAGACAGAACCATTAAACTATAAATTTCGAAAATTAAACCTAATCATAATCTCTTTGAAAAAACTTAATACAAGCTAAATAGCATTACTATTGTGAAATAAATTATAAATATGTTTTAACAATCCCTGTACCTAAATATCTACAACATGTAACGTAATTAACGCACACCCTCAAACACCCTAATTAGAATATTATGTTGTTATCATAATACATACACTATTTTTTTATTAAACATGCATAGTTATTTACTAAATTAGTTTCTTGGAATAAAGTTTATTTTTCTTTATTTTGTGTTGAATGGTGGAATTTGTATGAATACAAACGAACCGAACCTAGGAACTTTAATGTTGTTCACATTAATGCACAGAGTATTCCGGCACACTATTCCGACATGCTGGCCAGTTTTGACTGTAAGAACATCCACGCCATTCTTGTTTCCGAATCGTGGCTTAAACCATGCTTGCCCTCTACTTCATATTCATTGCCCGGTTTTCAATTGATCAGAAATGACCGGATAAACGGCGGTGGTGGTGGTGTTGCCATATACCTTCGACCACACATTCCTTTCCGCGTTATTAATATGTCGGCCCAGCCCCCACCGTCTAACACCGGCGAACATCTTTTTCTGGAAGTAGAGTTGCATCACACAAAAATTCTCCTTGGGGTTTACTACTGTCCTTCGTCACATATTAACTTCTTCTCCTCATTGGATACTCTCTTAGCAAACTTAGTTCCTTCTTACAGTCATACAATAGTCATGGGTGACTTCAACACCTGTCTTCTCAGAAATGATTCACGTTCTTCTGCACTCCGTTCACTCATTGAGTCTAATAACCTTTCCCTTTTACCTTTAACTGCTACTCACAACTTTCCTCACTGCACGCCATCACTCCTTGATCTTATTTTTGTTTCTTCCAAAGAGCACGTGGCCAAACACGGCCAGTGCTCGGCGGATTCTTTCTCTTATCACGACCTTCTTTATTTATCCTATAAAATTCGCCCACCTAAGGCAAAACCTAAAATCATTATTCAGCGCAATTTTGGTGGTATGAACGTTGCTAATCTAAAAGTAGACGCGGGTAATATTGACTGGACTTCACTATTTGATTCGCAAACTATTGACGAAAAGGTTTATCTATTCGAAATGTACATGCTTCAGCTTTATGACGTACACGCACCTTTGAAAGCCATAAAACTAAAACATATTCCAGCGCCTTGGCTCACACAGGACATACGAAAATCGATTGATAAGAAAGCAGGAGCTAAATCGAAATATAAATCCAATCCATCCGCTGAAAACAAAAGTAAGTACGTTGCGGCCAGGAACCATAGTAATAAGGTGTGTAGGAATGCTCAACGCCAACACATCCACAGCTCTGTACAAAACGGAGACCCAGCCAAAGTCTGGAAGTATTTGAGATCAATAGGGATAGGAAAATCACGCCAAGTTGACACTCCCAATAAATTAGACATAAATTCACTCAATAGTCATTTCTCAACTTCGTCCAACTTTGATAGGACAACCAAATTAAATACCTTACGGTACCTTTCATCAATTCCTACCCCTGATCATTCTGAGTTTGTCTTTAATCAGTTTTCCACTTGTGATGTTAAGAAGAGCGTACTATCAATTACTTCCAATTCTGTTGGAAGTGATTGTATCAGTCGCAATATGATCCTTCCTATCCTCGACGAAATCCTTCCGGTCCTTACCCACCTCCTTAATTTTTCCATTTCTACAGCTACTTTTCCATCAACATGGAAAAGTGCTCAGATAATCCCACTACCTAAAAAACGGAATCCCTCATCCTTTTCCGAATATCGTCCCATCTCCATACTACCATTCCTGTCCAAAGTTCTGGAACGCCTCGTCCACAACCAACTGAGTACATTCCTCTCCAAGAATATCCTACTTAATCCTTCACAGTCCGGTTTTCGTCCAGGTCACAGTACAGCCACCGCTCTTATCAATATTGCGGATGATATTCGACTAGGCATGGAATGTGGAAAGTTCACGGTGCTTGCGCTGCTTGATTTTAGCAACGCATTCAACACTGTGGACTTTGACATTCTACTTGGCATATTACGCTCTCTTAATATATCTCCAATGGTAATTGATTGGTTTCGTAGTTACCTGTTTGGCCGTCGGCAACGGATTCGTATTGACGATAACTACTCGTCGTGGTGTTACACCAGTGCTGGCGTGCCACAGGGTGGCGTTTTATCTCCACTACTCTTCACTATATTTATAAATTCGATTTCCTCTCGCTTAACTTCTTCCTACCACCTTTATGCCGACGACTTACAAATAAACACTCAGGCGTCGGTTGAGCACCTTAGCGATGGCATTGATATTATTAACAATGATATGGAGAAAATCAACAAATGGAGCACAGACCACGGTCTCACAGTAAACCCCTCCAAAACTCAGGTCATCGTGATTGGCAGTTCTAGAATGCACAACAAAGTTGACTGGACCCATACCCCTCGAGTAATATTTAACAATACAATAATACCACTCAGTGAAAGGGTTAAAAACTTGGGGGTATACTTTGATCGAACACTGTCTTGGGGTCCACAAATAGAACAGACCAGTCGCAAATTATATGCTGCAGCAGGATCCTTAAGGAGGTTACGTAATTTTCTCCCAATTGCCACCAAAATTGCACTAGCTCAATCCCTCCTTCTTCCAATCCTTGACTATGCTGACGCCAGCTATCTTGACCTTACGGAGGACAAACTAGATAAACTCGAGCGACTTCAAAACTTCTGCATAAGGTTCATATTTGGACTCCGCAAATATGATCATGTTTCCGAATTTCGTAGAAAACTCGAGTGGTTACCCATTCGCCTTCGCCGAAATACTCATATACTCTCCCTTCTTTATAGCATTTTATTTAATCCCACGGCTCCCTTTTACCTCAAGATTAGGTTTCAATTCCTATGTGACACACATTCTAGGTCCTTGAGATCGTCAGAGAATCTAGAACTCCAGTTGCCCACACATTCTACCAATTTCTACGACAAATCTTTCACTGTACAGGCTGCTCGATTGTGGAATTCACTCCCTCTGTATATCAGACGCGCGCAAACTTTAAGTTCTTTCAAAACACTTTTAAAAAAACATTATCAATCACTTTAATCTTCACAGCTCGCGATCTTCCATCTTCCTCAAAAATTTCTTTAGTCTTGATAATTATTATTTATATTTATTTATAGTATATTAAAAAGTAGGGAACTATATATATTTATATATAGGTATATTTTTATGTTATATATCTATATATTGTGTGTATATATATATATATAATATTTGTACCTAGGTAGGTACATATATATGTAAATTTATATAAGTAGATGCACTGCCAACTACCACTTTATCTCCCTGCATTGCTTTGGTTCATCCAACGGTTGTCTGGAAGAGATTGCTGTATTAGCGATAAGACCGCCGTTTGTACCTTATTATATAAGTTAACTGATATTATAATGTTATGCTTCAATTTGGTGCAATAAAGTGTTATCTATCTATCTATCTATCTACAAATAAAACTGCGATTTGAAAGTCTTATTACTTTGACTTACAGTCCATTTCAATTTGTTTTGACTGTACAGAGTTAAAATAACGATAATTTCCGTAACTTTAATTATTTTAAATTAAGTTCGGCTTCCTACGCTGTCTGGAAAATAACGCAATTGTCAGATGAACAAACTGCTAGATTAGTGTATTTCGCGTACTTTCATAGCATTATGTCGTATGGCATTCTGCTGTGGGGTTCGGCGGCTGACATAGGTACTATTTTTGTATTGCAGAAAAGAGCAGTCAGAGCCATTTATGGTTTAGGCAGTCGCGATTCTTTGCGAAATTTGTTTAAAGAAATAAATATACTTACTGTGCCATCGATATATATATATATCAGAATATAATGTTTGTTAGAAAAAATATTCTTAATTATAAAAAGAAAAGTGAACTGCATAATATAAATACTAGGAATAAAAACAAACTAGCCATGCCAGGCTTTAGAGTAAGCAAAACTAATAAATCATTTTTAGGAAATTGTATTAGGTTTTATAACAAGCTTCCTACTCAAATTACTAATCTGCCTGACACAAGTTTTAAAACACATATTAAACGTATACTTATGGCTAGGGGTTATTACACCACTAAAGAGTACATCGATGACAAAGACGTCTGGCTCTCACTTCCTACCTGCACATTGCTCGCTGGAGATCTTGTAGCCATATAGACATGACTGATCTGCTGTGTTACGTGAACTATCTGTAAATGATTGCTATCATATACTTAATTTAAAATTATTGACTCTGTCTCAAAATGAATAATGTTATTGTTTCGAAGTTTTTCTTTTGTATACCTAAATATAATCTAAAATAATAAGCATTCAGACAACCGATCGAGAATATATTGTGTTTGCCTACTAAATAATTACTCTAATTGGGCCAAATCCCGTGTTCATGCCCGCTTGAGTATGTTTCGCCGGACCGTCTCAACTGGGTCGTGTTGAAACCGGTAGTAGATGAACCCACTGAGTTTGTTTCGCTGGGTCTTCTCAGTTGGGTCGCATTGGATCCGGTGGTAGCATTAAAGCGCGACCGTCGTTATTAACACAAGGTCCGTCATAATAATAATACCTTTAATATAGACAGAACCATTGACAATATGTAGTAAAAATATTAGACTTAAACTAGATAATTAAACATAATCTCTTGACAATAACTTGATACGAGCTTGCTAAATATCGTTTCTGTAATAAAATAAATTTTATAAATGTTTTCATACAAGATGTACCTAAATATCTATGTTACTAGAAATAATATCTAATGTATACAACTATATTACTACAAACATGTTCTGACAAGCGCTTTTTTAAAGTCTACGTGAATTAAAACCTTTTTTATTTATTTTTATTTTATTTTGGAATATAAAATTACCTATATTAAAAATGATATAAATAGATTCAGTAAACGATTCTGAACAAACTATTTTCAGGATGTGGTTAATTAAGTTACATGTTGTATATGTAACTAGAAATAATTATGTATACTTAACTATATTACTACAATACAAGCATGTTCTGACAAGCGCTTTTTTAAAGTCTACGTGAATAAAAACCTTTATTTTTATTTAATTTTCTTTCATTTATTTACTAAGTCATATTATTTATTGGAACGCCAATCACTATGCCGATGTTCGACGACTTAGCCGGTAGACCCCCAGGCCAGTCGATTTTTATCATTGCTCATACGATATGTAAAGAAAGTAATTCGCTTCCACAGCTTATGATTTCTTTTGATGGTCAAGATTGGATACATCGGAGTTATTTATCACGCAATTTGGACAAGTTTTGACTAATTACAAAAATATCGCGACCCTCATTTTCGTTTGTAAATAAATTGCGCGCCACTACTGAGGAATAATGCAGAAGTCTAACTTTGTTTGAAACTTTTGGCGAAAGGCGAGTATTCGCCTTACGCCAATCTTTACTGTCAAAAGAAATCGTAAGCTGTGGAATCGAACGGCCGTTTGGCGTGGCTGGTAAATGCTTGCCTTGAAATGAAATGAAATGAAAAAATCATTTTATTCAGCTCAACCCACAAGATAATGAGGAGTACAAATATATATATAACACACAGTTCTACAAGACATTACATACGCCGCAGCTGCAGGTCCAGGTGTGATTCCTACCCAGGCAGGTGTCATTACAGTAGACTGATTTACCTTGCTAGCCATTTGTGACAGATACGCAGCGGCTGTCAAGAGTGAACTATTGGTTTACTAGCTGTGTACCGCGGTTTTACGCGCGTTAAACTTTATAAATTATCAAAGCCCCTCCCCCGTAGCGTGATAGCGTGATAATATGTAGCCTATATGTTGACCCGACCTCTTAGTAATATTCATGCAAAATTTGAACTAAATCCATGCAGTACTTTATTAGTTTAGCCCGGAAATACATACAGACAAACAGACAAAAAATCTAAAAACTATATTTTTGGCTTCGATGTCGATTGTAGATAACGCCTCAAATATCCTTTTCAAAAATATTCAATGTACAGTTTTGACTTTCCTACGATTTTATTATATGTATAGATAAGGCAGGTACTAAATACTATCCTTCGGTTCCGCCGCTTACAATAAAAGGTATACCACTCAAGTAAGTGCCTGAATTTAAATATCTGGGGCGCTGGGTGCTGCAAATCTGAAAGATGCCTCTCTTTTAGGTCGTCACGTCCCATCGGATCATGCTTACTTATTTATCGTTTGGGCAGTGGTTACCCTCGTGTCAGAGTTGTTCAAGCCGCCCAGTAGACCTCTGACATGGCTTACCGACTGTTGTATAATAGATTTAGAAAATGATTTCTTATCATTACGCGACCGTACGAAAATAACCAGGCTATTTATGCCAATAACTGACTTAAATGTCGAACTACTAAATGAATGGCAATGTAGATCGAATAGCTCAACCAAGGGTCGCCATCTGCACCAGTTCTTTCCGGACGTACGCGAACGGTTAAATAAAACTTGGCTAATCATAGACCATTGTGTTGCATAATTTCTTACCGGACACGGCAATTTTAAAAGTAAGTTGTATAGTTTCAAATTAGTATCTTCACCAATCTGTCTGTGCTCAACTTCCAGTAACGAATACGAACAAACTGCTCACCACATCCTGTGGGAGTGTGATCTCTGGCAAAATCAGCGTGATATTAAGTTAAACAGCTTGCAACCAATATCTGGAGTAGTTTATTATACGGATCTTGTAGCAAATCTATCTCTATAATCAATCAAATATAATATAATCTATTTTGGCGGTCACCCATCTATTGACTGATCGCGGATCAGTGAGAGCATCTGGCTGGTGATGGAATAGAAAGTGCCCGTGTGTTTGCGCACACACTTGTGTAGAATTCCCACCCAGGTTAGATATTTGTGTATAGGAATATAATATAAGTATGTATTTACTAAAGAAAAGTAATATATGTAGTATATCATTTATCTGGTTTCCATAGTAGGTACAAGCTCGGCTTAGTTTGGGATCAGATTGCAGTGTGAATAATGTCCCAGCGTATTTTTAAGCTATTGCATAGCTTCTACCGCGGGCCTTGAGCGTGGGGACCGAATCTAGAAATTCCGTAACGAAAAAAACCTAACACCCCCCACTCCGACCGCCATCTACCGATAAATACCAGAACTTTTAATGACTTTTTGAAATATCACGCTTTTCTCTTTAGTTCAGCAACCCGCCTTTAGGTGGCATTGGTTGTATTGGAAAACTACCGTAATCAGCTGTTTGTGTGAAAGTATATAGGTGTATAGGTATTTATCATCTACGTACAACAGTGAATATATGTACTCGTATAATTTGTGTACAAAGTGTTTTAAATATGAATAAACAAAGTGCATTTATTAATGAAGAAAGTCACGAAAAAATAGTGATAGAAAATGAGTTAGTACTCTATATAGATTCATTTTATTATTATTAACACAAATGCAGTATTATAAAATAAATAAATAATTATAATTGCATAAGTTAATAAAAAATGCTATGCAATAGCTTTACCGCGGTAGTCTCCGAGTGCCACACGTCTTTTTTTTTATATGGTTCACTAAACTGAACGGACACAATATTAAATAGAAAGAGAAATGTAAGATCTTGATGAAAGCTTAGCGTACGACCTTCTTGAAGTAAACACAGCATGCAATATGTTATACATTACAAATTATACTAAGTAATAGAAAAATAAAGAAAACAAACTAAACTTAGTTAAGTTTAGTTTATTTATTCATAATAATAATTTTTATTTTATTTTCCCACATGATATTCCTTAATATATAGTTACAGTAGTTAACATTTATATCATTGAAACATATAATATCAGCGGTGGACTGGATCTTAAACTAGGAAACTCCTGTATTTCAGGACTCCGGGACACTCACCCGCGGTTAAACGATTATTTTAATAAATAAAATAAAAGTAAAATAAAAAAAAGGTTTTTATTCACGTAGACTTTAAAAAAAGCGCTTGTAAATAGTCAGAACATGGTTGCAGTAATACAGTTATTATTTCTAGTTGCTTATTACAGATATTTTGGTACATGGAATGTTAAAACTTTTATACAATTTATTTTATAATAGTTGTGATGTTTAGCTAGCTTGTATTAAGTTATTGTCAAGGCCTATCTATGTTAATCTATAAATTATAATAATTCATAAATTAACATTATTAATAATATAATTTAAATAATTATCTGAGCCCACGAAAAATAAACAGCTAAATTAATTAACATAATTATTTATTATAATTTAAATAATTATGATAATGAATTTAACTGTTTATGTTTCGTGGGCTCAGAAAATAGCGTTTTACAGATTGTATGGATACATTGATCATATTAATAATAATAATATCTAGGGACAATGTCACACAGATCATCCTAGCCCCAAACTAAGCAAAGCTTGTACTATGGGTACCAGGCGACGATATACATACTTATATAGATAGATAAATACTTATATACATAGAAAACATCCATGACTCAGAAACAAATATTCGTGCTCATCACACAAATATTTGCACTTACCGGGATTCGAACCCAGGACCACCAGCTTCGTAGGCAGGAGCACTACCAACTAGGCTACGGTGACCGTCAAATTGTATATAATGTCAAATTATAAATGTTGTACTTCTTTTAACTTCCTGCGTAACTGCGCCTGAGCAAGCTCATAACGTGCGAGTCGCGGTCTAATGGGCCCTTACTAAACATTATATATGAGGCCGATACGTTAACGCGTGCATTTCCCACCTGTCTGTCAGTACGGTCGCTCTATTCTACAAAATGAGGGTGAGTACTTGTAATAAATTTAGTTTATAATAATAATAATGTTCTCCTGGTCAGATTTCGGCCACGGCGGCCAGTCTCAATGCAGACTAATCAACTAACTTACTTACTTATCGTATGGGCAGTGGTCACCGTAGTGTCAGAGTTGTTCAAGCCGCCCAGTAGGCCTCTGACATGACTAAACGACTGTTGCCTAATGGCTACAACCGGGACCGACAGCTTAACGTGCCCTCCGAAGCACGGATTATACCATTATATGTATATTAAGTACCATACTCAGTAATTATACTATTTTTGTGGTCACCCATCTATGAACTGACCGCAAGCCTAGTTGCTTAACCTTGTCGTCAACTGTGCGGTACATATTATAGTGCACAAGAGTGTGCGCAAACCCAGGGGCACTTTCTCTTCCATCCCTCTTATTATCCAAAGGGTCGACTAGCAACACGACCGGAAAGAGGTCAGGTATAGGACCTCTACGTGCTCTCTCTCTCTCTTGGTGATATAACACCAACGCCCAGAATTCGGGCTGGTACTGAGAAATTTTCTTTACAGAATCGCGTTCCGTCTTGGATCCCGCAACGAATTTAATAAGAAAGAAACAAACAGTTGGCAACTTTGATTCCGATGATGACCTGCCTTAACTAGCTTAGTTCACCGGAATCCTGATGTTACAGAGTCCAACACCAGAAATACAAATAGACCGACTCCAATAACTCCAAAATGGATGAAGTATTTTAGAAAGTACACACCCGGGGAGTTTTCTGAAAGTACGGGTTAACTGATCAAATCTGAGCACGGAGAATGTTACAACTCTCTTACTATTTGGGTATTTTTTGGACAAAGAATTTATAAGACATTTTATTTATGTATTTAAACTAACTTTTACATACCTAACTAAAGTACTTCTTGAGAAGAGGTACTTTAGTTATGTATATTATATATGTGTTTCTGGTGTTGGACTCTGTAACATCAGGATTCCGGTGAACTAAGCTAGTTAAGGCAGGTCATCATCGGAATCAAAGTTGCCAACTGTTTGTTTCTTTCTTATTAAATTCGTTCTCATCTGATCTCTCATCTGAGACACAATTATCGAATTAGTGACACAAAAGTCAGTAAGACATGAGATCAGTATTTATTTTGTCAAACAATCGTGATCCTACGGGCAAAGAGCGTGATGGTAGCAGTAACGTAGTGTACTGTCCAGTAACCGTGAAAGACGTAACGTAAATATGAATTTTGTATCTGTGTCTACTGGTATATATCAGAGACAAACAAAAGTCTGAATCAGTAAACAGCAAACGTAGTTCCGCAGGCTCTTTTCCTGGATCTGTATTTATAAAAGAAACAGTTGGCATAGATAACTTAATCAAATGTTGCTTTGTTTCAGTTAATATGTTTCTGGTGTCTACTCCTCGCAAGTGTCCATGGACAGGACGATGGATTCTACACCCCACAAACTTTCAGACAAGTAAGTTCATATTTTATTTTACACTGCTTCACCAGAGCTCGTGGCCAGCACTCACCTGTCCGTAAATCATCGGCGAGGTAAAACGCCTAGGTACGCGGAAGGAACGTACTTTCTTCTGCATAAATAATTTTCGCAAAAGAGAATTCACTATGAGCCGCTTATTACCGAATCTTCCTTTTAATAGTTCCCAAGCTTGGTCGTAATTACTTTCTGTTACTTGAATGTGTTTTATTATGTTTCTGCTTCTCCAGTGACACTTCTCTTCAAATAGTGAAGTTTCTGAACTTTCGGGAGCGTGGCATTATCGTGAACTAATGATGTAAACAGGTCTTTGAATGTGGTCCAATCTTCGTAAGCGCCAGAAAATGTTAGTAACTGGATTCTAGGTAGTTTGACATTCCTCGGGGTTGCGGTGGCAGTATGAGAAGTGTCCTCTACTGCCGCCACGTGCAAGCAGCCCCCGGGAAGACAGCGAACTGTTTGTGGCGCAGTCGCTGTGCCGTACTGGCAGGAGTCGGCAAATGGGGAGGGCAACCCACAGCTCTCCCCGGGTGCGTGTCCCGACCATCTGGGACACGGCGCAAAAGGGGGGCACCGGAGCAGCATACCCGCGTTCCCGGGGCTCCCCGTATCAGGCGCCAGAAGAAGTCCACGGCAGGTTAGGTTTAGTCGGTGCGAGTCCGACATACCCACCCGCAGACACATTTTGCGGGTGGCATGCATTAGGATTCCCCCTGACTTATCAAAAAAAAAAAAAAAAAGGTAGTTTGACATTACCTTCATAGTAGGTGGCGGTGTTTGTTAAGTTGCGGTGCACTCACTTTCGTTAATAAATCCTTTAAATCGCCTTGTAAACATAAATACAAGTCTTCAAAAACAAAGTAGTCTTCATTCTAGTGTAGTCATTTATTGCTAAAAGTCATTCTGCTCAATACCAAGCTATAGAAATTTTTAACAAGTTACCTACCGATTTAAAATGAATAATTTACAATTATTCGCTATTTAAAACTAAGCTAAAGGCATTCTTGATTGAAAATTGTTTATATTCAGTATCAGAGTTGACAAATTCAAATAATAATTAATGTATCAGATGCAAGTTATTAATTGCTCTGGTTAATTTTATTGCAAAAGTTCTGTTTTGCGTATATTAGTGCGTTTTATTTTATTTAATGTTATTTTATTATTCAATATTTTTGACTGTTTATGTAATTGTTTATTGATTTTAAGTAATTGAAAATTGCTAGTTATAAGTGTACACAAGCGGACACAATGTATTTTGTTAACGAATTAATAAAAAAAGGAAATGAAATGAAATTCACTAAATATGGAATTTCATTCTTCTTTCCCTTTGGTACCACTTTCAAAACATTATGGTGAGCCGTAGTAAAACCAGGTACGCGGTCAGTCCATAGATAGGTGACCGTTAGTGGTTCAATTTCTGCGCGTCTCCATGCTTCGGAGGGCACGTTAATCTGTCGGTCTGGTCACTCATTAGACAACAGTCGTTAAGCCATGTCAGAGGCTACTGAGGCTTGAACATCTCTGACTCCAGGGTACCTGGGGCTCTACCGGCTAAGTCGCCGAACATCGATTTCTTAAATGGCATTTAAATAAATAAAGGTTAAAATTACTATCAATCGATAAATCAGCTTCTACGTTGACAATCGATTCCGGACCATTTATGACGTCACATGTGGTCATGGAAGCCGATTGAACGATTGATTAAGTCATTTTTAATCTTGATTTATTTGAACGCCATTTAAGAAATCGATGTTCGGTGACTTAGTCGGTAGAGCCCCTGCCCATAAGTTGATGAAGAAGACCGGAGCAAACACGTTAAACAAACTAAGCAATCTTGTAAGATGAGTGATGCGCGCAGCTTGCATTGCGCCTGAAAGTGCACCAGCGTGCCGTCTGTGCTATCACTTCGCCTCACTTCGAGGCCTGGGTGAGAAGGAAGCCCGGTTACCTTACCTGGATGAGACTCAGAGACTCACCGAACACTGGTGTTTCGGTCAGTATTTAAGCCCGGTAGACCAAGAAGCGACGACACATTGTCACCATCGCGTGAGCGACCTGGACTCTGCCCTGCTCACATTCGCCGAGTGCCCAGTCTGGGAGGACGAGAGGCGAGTCTTAGTCGCAGAGATCGGACGGGATCTGAAACCGTAGGCTGGCGGGTGACTCTACCAAATGCGACGCTATGGTCTCCTTCTGTGAGGTAGTCATGCTCCAGAAGGAGGTCGCCGAGCAGTATCGGGAACGAGTCGATCCTGATCGCAGACTGGGAGGCGGCAGCAGCCGGTAGCCCAACTTCCCTCGGAGTTGCGGTGGCAGTATGATAAGTGTCCTCTACTGCCGCCACATGGAAGCAGGAAAACAGCGATCTGTTTGTGGCGCAATCACTGTGCCGGACTGGCTGGAGTCGGCTATAAGGGAGAGCAAAGTAGCGCCCTCTCAGGGTACGTGTCCGTGCTCCCCCAATCAAGCGCCAAGAGAAGTCTATACATAACCACCCACAAACACTTTTTGCAGCTGGCATGCGTAGGCATTTTCCCTTCGGGCGGAATCTGTCCCCACCAGCAATCGTGAGCGCGATGCTGGCGGGTGACTCCTCCAAATCGGACGCCGTGGTCTCCTTCTGTGAGGCAGTCATGCTCCAGAAGGAGGCCGCTGACCGGGATCGGGAACGTGCCGATCCCGCTCGCAGACGGGGGAGGCGTCGAGGCGGCGGCGGCAGCCGGTAGCCCAACTTCCCTCGGAGCTGCGGTGGCAGTATGAAGTGTCCTCTACTGCCGCCACGTGCAAGCAGCTCCGGAAAACAGCGATCTGTTTGTAGTGCCGGACTGGCTGGAGTCGACTACATGGTAGAGCAAACTAACGCCCTCTCAGGGTACGTGTCCGTGCTCCCCTCACCAAGCGCCAAGAGAAGTCTATTGCAGGTTAGGTTTAGTGGGTGCGAATCCGACATACCCAACCGCAGACACTTTTTGCAGCTAGAAAAAAAAGTAACTCTTAGAGGGCCGTGGTTTAAGGCGAGTCACCGGCGGAAAGAGGAAACAACAAATATTAGAGCAGAGAGTAAAAAATATATGATATACCTAACGACATTATCTAAAGAATGTGCTCATTGGTTATATGATAGAATATAGTTTACCCGTTCATGAAAGATCCTGAAAACGGTCAAAGAAAAAGTTTTCAACGGATTATTTAATAGACAAATGTCTTATTTTTCAAATAATTTTTATATAGAAATATTCATCTTAAATTATTACAGAATACCTGCTCAATATTTTTTTTTCTATTAAAGTCCTATGTTCATTAAATTAATGTTTATCCCAATTATTATAATGTAATCGCTCGCTGCCCAACGGGATGACAACCTTCTCTTCAGGAATTGGGAATACGCGTGCGGCCCCCCACGGCCCCCACCCCTCACCACCTAAAATGGTCGATTGCGTTAAAATGCCTCGCCTTAAGACTCAAAGAGGGTCTGCTTGAGGTTTAAACCTCAGCTCAGAGTGCTCAGTGACATTTGAGGGACGTTTTATGTAACTGTGACTGGCGTTTTGGTGAAGTTGTAAGTGCTAAACCAGAGGTCGTGGGTTCGATCCCAGGCAATGCCTGATTTATCCTCTAGGTATTACCTAAAGCCAGTCACAGTTATAATCCTAGAACGCGCTAGGAGGCGCTTAGAATGAATGTTGATTTTTCATATATTTTTGAAGCGATAACTACTTCTTTTTTTTAATCGTTTATTAATAAAAGAAAATCTTCATTTTCATAATCAGCGGTTTCTTAATGACTAATTGGCATAGTTTAACCTAACACCCTAAAAAGTATGGTTTATCTAATCATTGCAGAAGTGACTAAGAATTTATTCGAAGGTTCAAAATTAAGGTTTGAGCTCAGGACACATAAATTATCAAAAAATTTATTAAAATGGGGAGATTCTAGTTTATTATTCGGATACTCCTCATCACAAAGTATCTAAATTTTGCGTATGAACGTCAATTTTTTTTTCGTTCTTTTCTTAACTCCTCGGCCACCCTGTATATCTAAATAACATAGGCTATAATTTATAAAGTTTAGCGAACCACGGGGTACAGCTAGTAACAAATAAATTTAGAATTTCTATTTGAATTAAAGTTTAGTTTTTATTACAGTGTGTTATCTAGGGAATCCTAAATTTGATCCGCAGTGTGTATCCGCCTGTAGCTAAACGGCGGAACGCCTGCTCCAGATTGGTAGAGTGTGCTGGTTCGAACCCCGCCGGATGATTTAATTTATTATTTCCCATTTTTGAGATTAGATTAATAATAATATAATAATATCCTTGGACATTATTTACACACGGCCATCTGATACCAAACTAAGCAGAGCTTGTACTATGGAATATACTACATATACACTACTTTTCTTTTGTAAATACATACTTATATAGATAATAACACCGAGACATAGGACAAACAGACATGTTCATGCACACAGATATCTGTCCTGGGTGGGAATCGAACCCACGGACTCCGGCGTGAAAAGCAAGCATATGCCAACCACGCCAACAAGCACGTCAAAATTAAAACTTTTCATTATGAATAATGCTAATGAAACTAACATTTAATAGTTTGGAAGATATTATCAATATGATATAATGACGTAATCTATAGGTGACGTAGAGGTCATTATGGGGCAGTACATGAAGTACCTGGGCCTCACCCTAGACAGTCGATGGGGCTTTAAGGAGCACTTATAGCGTCAGGCCCCCGAGTGCGCCGGGTAACCGGTACGTTACACCGACTTTTGCTAAATCTCCGGGTCCACGGGAGGAAGTTCGCCGCCTCTATAGAGGAGTCGTGAGATCCATGGCTTTTTATGGGGCGTCCGTCTGGTCTGAACGCCTGACATGCGCCTCCCGCTGCAGAGCTATTCTAAACAGCCTGCAGCGTGTGGTGGCCATACAGATCGCACGAGGATATTGTACGATATCCCATGCGGCGGCACTCCTGGCTCACCTCCCGCCAATTGATTTCCTGGCGGCAGTTGACGCAGTTGTAGATGGCAGTGTGTTTGTTGTCTGCGCCTGAAAGCGCGCCAGCGTGCCGTCGGTGCTATCCTGCCTCACCTCAAGGCCTGATTGGGAAGGAAGGGCGGTTACGTCACCTACAGACTGACTCAGATACTCACCGGACACGGGTGTTTCGGTGAGTATCTGAGCCGGATCGGCCGAGAAGTGACGACACATTGTCACCATTGCGAGAGCAATATGGACTCTGCCCAGCATACACTAGAGGAGTGCCCGGCCAGTTCTGGTCGATGAGATTGGATGGGATCTTTCGCCGCCAGCAGTCGTGTATGGGATGCTGGCTGGCGACTCCACCAAATGGGACGACATGGTCTCCTTCTATGAGGCAGTCTTGCTACAGAAGGAGGCCCGAGCCAATCCCGCTCGTAGACGGAGGAGGCGTCGGGGCGGTGGCGGTGGCGGAAGCCGCTAGCCCAACTCCCCTCGGAGCTGCGGCGGCAGTGTGAGAAGTGTCCTCTAATGCCGCCACGTACAAGCAGCTTCGGGAAGATGGCAATAGGGGACGGCAATCCCGAGCCCTCCCAGGTTACGTGTCCCGACCATCTGGGACATGGTGCAAAAGGCAGGCGCCGGAGCAGCATACCCGAGTTCCCGGGGCTTCTCCCATCAGGCGCCAAGAGAAGTCCACGGCAGTCGGTGTGAGTCCGACATAACGAGAGTCCGCAGATACATTTTGCTGGGGGTATGCCTACGCATGCCACCCGCAAAAAGTCTTATAAAAAGAGTGTCTGAAGATATTTATTTATTTAATTAAACTCGTTCTACTTAGCATGATTCTGTATACCTACCCATCAATTATTATTACCCAACTAATCAAGTCTCAGTTGAGTGCGCTGGAACTATTTACTTATACACAGCTGACCGAGCATTTAGGAGCTGCGTAATTAGCTCCAATTACCTACTCATGATTGGAGTTAAGGTTGGGAAACCGATGGGTGATCGATAATGTTGTGGTGTAGGTATCTGGGGGCTGCCGCCTAATTCTTTATCAACGACTTTCTTTGATAATTGTTGTTGGCCTGATTGGTAGAGAATTACCTTTCACGCCGCAGGTCGTGAGTTCGATTCCCACTCAGGACAGATATTTGTGTGCATGAACATGTCTGTTTGTCCTGAGTCTGGGTGTAATATCTATATAAGTATGAATTTACAAAAGATCAAGTTGAGAACCTCCTCCTTTTGAAGTCGGTTAAAAAGTAGTATGTGTAGCATATCAATTATCTGGTTACCATAATACCATCTCGGCATCAGATGGCCGTATGTGAATAAAGCCCCAGGATATTATTATTAAAGTATTGTACAAAAAAAACCGACTCCAAAAATTACGCTATAATAACAACCACCACTAAAAAGTAAAAAAATATATTATATATATGACAATAAAATGAGACCAATTTGAAAACAACTCTCTCAAATAAAAAAAAGGCTTTGTCTGTCTGTTTTAATAAATATATATATCACACTAATAGGTATTATAAAGCTGAAAGTTTTTGAGTGTGTGAGTGTGTAACTGTGTATGTTTGTTACTTCTTCACATGAAAACGGCTGGAGCATTTTTAATAAAATTTGGTATGGAGTTAGCTGACATCCTGGATTAACACATAGGCTACAATTTATAAAGTTTAACGCGGATAAATCTGCGGGGCACAGCTATTTATAGAAAAATCACACACAGACACAACAAATAACCATACTCATCACACAAAGGCTTGTCTTCGGTGAGCATCGAACCCACGACCTCTGGTGGGCCACTAAACCAAAATGCCAGTAACATATAATTTAAACGGTAAACTCCAATTACCTGATAGCCAGTTTACAGTAATTATAGTAGCATTTAATAAGATACTTCTTTGAAAGGTGGAGCCAGCTCTCTTCCAGCCACTGGCGAGGCCCTGGGACCTAAAAGCTGTAAGCATTATCTATTTCGGTCCATCACTAAGGATAGAAATATAGCCTATCTCTTTGACCGACTTTAAAAATGGAGTAGGTTCCCTACTCGACTTACCTAACGCTTTTTTATGCTACATCATCATCATCATCATTGCAGTCACCAATTGGCCGGTTATTGTGTTCATGTTCGGCGTTCAAAGGCTAGCTAGGGTAGGTTCCTCAGCGACGAGGATCTTAAGTAAGTAAGAGAAGTATTTAACTGCAAATCAAAACCTTTCCTTTTGTATAGTAAAAAATTACACGGCTAAATAGTTATCTTCTCATATTATTATTATAATGTGTGGGGCAGTGGACAGTCGCCTCGCCACTTAGTGTCCCGGGTTCGATTCCCGCACAGTACAACTATTTATGTGAACCATAAGTAGTTGTTCTGACTCTGGGTGTACTGTGTGTCCGTTAATTATATGTTCGTAAAGTACAGACGCCAGTACATCAAACTACCCCAATCTGTCAAATTTCCCCAATTGAAAGTGAACCTTGTGCTTTTGTGATAAAGTTGAATTACAGAGTGGGGTAGCTGGATGTGCTGGCGTCTGTATCCCCGTGACATAGGGTTTAATTTTACTAGGGCGGGCGTAGTCCTTATAATAATGAAATTTATTCAGCACTTGGACACTTGTACTTGTCAAGCTCACAATGCAATACATAAACACCGTTTATAAACAGTAATTAAAGCAACAAAATATTTTGAATTAGTCCGTCCGTGCAGTCTGTTTCGTCACATATATTTTTTACTAGCTGTGCCCGCGACTTCGTCCGCGTGTTAATTAGTTTAATTCGTTTTTTAGTAAAATAAAAGCCTTTTTCTAAAATAAAAGTAGCCTAAGTTACTCCTTATTACATCAGCTACCTGCCAATAAAAGTCCCGTCAAAATCGGTCCAGCCGTTTCAGAGATTAGCCGGAACAAACATACAGACAGACAGACAAAAATGGTAAAAACTGTTATTTTGGTGTATGTACCGTATATATATATATTCATATTTATGTAGTAAAAACCGGCTATTTCAATATTACAAACAGACACTCCAATTTTATTTATTTGTATAGATATCCTTAAATAAATAATAAATAACAAGTTACTAAGCAATTATTTTATTATTACTTAAAAAAATATATCCAGACAGTCTACATAAAAACTTCGTCTAAATCGAAATCGTTTGATTGGGAAGTTTGTTGTAGAAACGTATACATTGCCCCATGTGTACAACAAGATTATGCTTATCATAATATTAATACAAGCTTTTTGTTACAAAGTTTGTACCTCTTTTTACGAAAATTACGCGGACGGAGGAGTATGAAATTTGGAACAGTTAAAGTTCACATGGAGATCCTTCTCTATATGAAATTTAACACCGTTTAGAATTGACAAGAATTGCCAAGCTGAAGTGGCAGTGGGCAGGGCACATAGCTCGTAGAGCCGACGGCCGTTGGGGCAGAAAGGTTCTCGAGTGGCGACCACGAATCGGAAGACGCAGCGTGGGCAGGCCCCCTACAAGATGGACCGATGATCTTGTGCGGGTCGCTGGAAACTGCTGGATGCGAATAGCACAAGACCGGCAATTGTGGAGATCTTTGGGGGAGGCCTTTGTCCAGCAGTGGACGTCTTTCGGCTGATATGATGATGATGATGATGATGAACTTTAACTGTTAATAAAAATATGTATATATTAGCTACAGGAGCTATATATTAGCTGCAGAAAGCTAATATTTTTATAAAATAGGCATTAGAAGTAAATTATTCTAATACAAAAAAAAAACATTACACACTTTTTTTTTTTTTTTTTTTTTTTTTTTTTTCCTGACGCTACAGTTAGCCTAGGAGGCTTTCACTGCTTCACCGGACTATAGAGGCGGGCAGAGGGCTCGAGCCGTCTAGAACATTACACTCTACCATGCATTTAACACACTGACAAACTGAGTGTCCAAATTGAGAACAGTAAAAGTAAAGTAAAGTAAAATACGCTTTATTGTACACCAATACATAGCATAATAATTTAACATAAAGTTATTAAGGTACAATGGGCGGTCTTATCGCTGCTACGATTTCTTCCAGACAACGTTAAACGGAATATAATCCAAGGATCTAGAAATAAATTGGGTAGTGCAGGTGTTTGAAAAAAACAGAATGTCTATATAGTCTTTGACAATAGAACTTTTATACAACCTTAATGGTCGAATTTCGAAAAAGTGCGATCTTTAGTAATAAGTAATGAAACGATTATAGATTTAGGGATGACGAGAATTACTAAATTACAATAGCAACCACTCATTCTTAGGCGGACGGTTTCGGTTTTTTTTATATACCTATCAATGGTTGTCCAAATCCATCCCTCCACCCATCCAAAGGTTGTCTGGAAGAGATTCCATAAGGCGATAAGACCGCCCGTTATAAATTATGTTTTTAATATCCAATATATTTTTGGACTTATTCCGTTTGTGTGTGTACAATAAAGACTACTCTACCTATCTATTAACCAACTTTAAAGGTGATTTTCCACCAGAGTGGCTAGGCAAGGCGAGGTTTGGGGAGGATTGAAATTTGTATGGCAATTTTTCAATCCTCTCCCAGCGCATCTTTGGTGGAAACAGTGTGGATTGACGCGAATATGAAAGGCATGAATTGATATATTTGTTTGTGTAAAAATGAACCGTATAGCATCCCATATAGAGTATAAATTAACTTTGCAACAGAAACACGTTTTAACACAATTACCGTGTTATTATTATGAGGCGCTCATAGCTGGATGCTCTCACCGATCCGTAAGCGATCGGCGAGGTTAAGCAACTAGGCTCGCGGTCAGTCCATAGATGGGAAACCGGCAAAGTGGTTTTTTTTTTGAGCGTCTCCGTGCTTCGGAGGGCACGTTAAGCTGTCGCTCCTGGTTGTAGTCATTAGACAACAGTCGTTAAGCCATGTCAGAGGCCTACTGGGCGGCTTGAACAACTCTGACACTAGGGTAACCATTGCCCATACGATAAGTAAGTAAGTAATTTTTTATATATTGATTCAAACAGCACTGTACGTATATATTTATCTAATGAATCCTACGGGCGCCGGGCGGCGCGGCGGTCACGAGCGAGCTCGCGATGGCTATTTTTTGGTGGAAAAGGGTCAGTGCGATTTCAGTTCTCTTCTCGCCTCGTCTCGTCTCGCCACTCTGGTGGAAAATCACCATAATACTAGTTTTTTCCCCTTGAATATTTAGGGTAAATTATTCATTTTTAATTTTTGTGCATAAAGTCTGAATTATTATACCTTCACTTCCTTGGTCAAACGTATTGAAGTATTTTTTTTTTCTTTAGGGCAACAGCATATCCCGGCCGTATTTCTCACCAGCCACGAATGACGTTCAGCCGCAGAGCTCCACCATCACAGAGCCTTGGAGAGGGCCAGCACCTGTCAATGAGCACTGGAGAGGTAACGATGCGACCTGTTTTTGTGTACGTGTATAAGTGTTTGACTGCACGTGTGGAAGGTTCGAGTCCCGCGCCGGACAACTATTCGTGACCCATAAATAGTTGTTCTGAGTTTCGACGATCACCGTAGCCTAGTTGGTAGTGCTCCTGCTTACGAAGCTGGTGGTCCTGGTTTCGAATCCCGGTAAGTGCAAATATTTGTGTGATGAGCATGAATATTTGTTTCTGAGTCATGGATGTTTTCTATGTATAAAAGTATTTATCTATCTATATAAGTATGTATATCGTCGCCTGGTACCCATAGTACAAGCTTTGCTTAGTTTGGGGCTAGGATGATCTGTGTGACATTGTCCCTATATATTATTATTATTATTATATTATTAAGTTCCTGTTTTAGTCATGGTACCAGTGCGTACCATTTCATCATTTGTGTTCACTGACAACTACCGCAACTCTTTTATTCCATACTCCAATCCCTGCCTAGGTTGTCTGGAAGAGATCACGTTTAGTGATATGGCCGCCAATTGTACTATTCGTAATGCATCCTTGTTTCTTATATTTTATTTTACTTGGTGTACAATAAAGAGTTATCTATCTAATACCCGCGTTGAATTTTATAATTATAACAGCTTCTCCTCCGTAGGTGATAACGTGATAATATGTAGCATATATGTTGACCCAACCTTTTAGTAATATTCATGACAAAT
This sequence comes from Pseudoips prasinana, assembly GCA_951640165.1. NCBI lineage: Eukaryota > Metazoa > Arthropoda > Insecta > Lepidoptera > Nolidae > Pseudoips > Pseudoips prasinana. The sequence goes on from OX621264.1 coordinate 4,049,278, forward strand.
TTGAAGTAAATCCATGCAGTACTTTTTGAGTTTAGCCCGAACATACATGCAGACAACAGACAAACAGAGAAAAATTCTAAAAACTATAGTTTTGGCTTCGCTATCGATTGAAGATCACGCCCGAAGTATCCTTTTAAAAAATATACAATGTACAGTTTTGACTTTAAGTTATACTTCAGTCGTTTGCTCTAAACACACTCGTTTTTGTTATCCAGAGCGTCCCAACTCCGTAGGCCCAAGTCCGCTGCCTAAGTCCGAGCCCTGGAGACTACCGTACGCACTGAGCAAGGAGCAGCAATCAACCATCCTCCACCACAAGCAATCCTTGTCGTCAGGTATGTTAGAGATTTTATTTTGGCACAAAAATAAGTATTAATTTAATTTCCCACTTGAATGTTAATAACTCTACGCGCATCACAAAGATTACATAAATATACCTTCTTATCTTCTTATCTTGTTTAGGGGTGTACTTCTGTACAGCACTTCGACCCTTCAGGATCTTTTGTACTATCCCCCACTGGTTTTATTCTATCCCTAGAGCCCTGAATGAAGTCTGCACATAATCCAGCACGCTTCTTAGATGTAGATCCTTGTAGTCACCTGGTTCTGGATATGCCAGCCCCAGGATTGACATTCTGTGTCTTGCCTTTGAACTTGACCCAGTTCTTTAGTCGCCAGTCGTCCTCCACTGCCGCCACTCGTAGAAATAAGTTGTTACCTATCTAGTTATGAGAGTTTGTCGGTGTTCATGCACACAAATATTTGTCCTGGATGGGAATCAAACCACGTGAGAGGCCCCTCATTTGTCCCTTTAGATAAATACCCCTGGAACAAAAGAAATACTGAAAGAATAGTTTTGTAAAAAATTCCAAGAACCACACTGTATCTCAAAAATAGTTAAGCGATGTGTGGCAAGATCTATAATAAAATTCCAGAGGTAATAAAAGAAATGCCATTAAATTATTATTATTTTTTTATATTTTTTTTATTATTATTATTTATTAAATGAAAGGCCAACAAGGACCAATTTATAAATATACACTAATACAATACAATATTTAAAATAACATACAGAACAATAACATTACAATACAATACAACAAAACAATCAAAACAATATTTCGACATTATCCCGTACATGTACCATGTCACAGTGATACATGTATTGGCAGTCGAATCGCTGGGTGAAGGCGCTCAGGATACTGTTCCGGCTGACCCCCACCCTGCGCACCAGCCTTTAAAAATAATTTAAAATCATAGTTAACTGAGAAAGCATTTTACTCCGTAAGTGAATTTATTTCATAACTCCTTTAACTAATGAAATTGTAATAATAAAGGTGGAATCATAATAATAATTCAATAATAATAATCTAATAACAATATATTTATAATAATGTATGTTAATATTTCCATGTCAATAAATTGGCTGAAGTTGTAAGGACCTATACTTAGTTATAAGACCATTTAAATGTACCAACTTTACTGCAAATAAAGAATATGAATATAATAGAAAATAGAAAAGGCTGTAGTTGGCAGTATACTATTAAAGTTATGTACAGTCCAGCTACCCCAATCTGTCCAATTTCCCCAATTGAAAGTGAACCTTATGCTTATGTGATAAAGTTGAATATCTCTAAAAGAAATTTGACAGATCGGGGTAGCTGGATGTGCTGGCGTGTGTACCTACCCCTTAAACGAATGTTATAAAATTTATATTTAATGATTGAAGTGAAGACTTTCTACACCCGTATTTTCAGATGGAGCCTTCCGCTACGAGTACGCGTCTGACAACGGCCTGGCAGCTGGTGAGCAGATAGAGCCTGATGGCACCAGGATAGGCTCCTACCAATACAAAGATCCTAATGGCCAGGTAGTCAAGCTCAAGTACAGAGCTGGCAAGGAAGGATTCCAGGTCAGTTAATTCAATTCAATTCAATTTTATTTGCTCAATACAGGTATTACAAAGGATGGTACACATTAAACTTATTTGAATGCTGTATTCTACCTATTGCATGGCATGCAAATTGTTTCATATACAAATTCAAACAAACAAGAATTAGTTATATTGATTTCGACTAATGCAATTATTAAACTCAAGTTATATATATATATATATATATATATAATTAGATCACAATATAATCAATTAATTAAGTAAATGTTTCAATGTCAGATAAGATATAGAATAACCGACACAGCTCCTCGTACAAACCTCATTCATCATCAAATTAATTGGCTGTTGGCGTGGTTAGCAAATGCTTGCTTTTCACGCCGGAGGTCGTGAGTTCGATTCTCACCCAGGATAGATATTTGTGAGCATGAAAATGTCTGTTTGTCCCGAGTCTGGGACGTGTAAATACTCTATAAGTATGTATTTACAAAAAAAAAGTATATGTAGTATATCAGTTATCTGGTTTCCATAGTACAAGCTCTGCTTAGTTTGGGATCAGATGGCCGTGAGTGAATAATGTCCCAGGATATTATTATATTATTATTTGCCTGCCTTGTTGGTCTAGCGATATCAGATTCCGGGTTCAGATAACGAGGTCCTGGGTACAAATCCCGGGTCGGGCCAAAAGTGATTTAGGGATTTTTCTGTAAAAAGAAAAATTTCTCTGTATCAACTCGAAATTATATTTATTATTCACGTACACATTGCTTTAGTTGTCAGTTCGGGTTATAAATGATTGCATAGTTTTTCTATAAACATTGTTAACTATAGTTTTTATTTACAGATCTTGGAAGGCAGCCACTTACCCAAAAGTCCTGAGCCAGTCGCTCCACAGAATAATGGTTGGTTTCAGATTCACTTTACGTATTTTTTATTTATTTATAGATTTTATAAAGTATCTCAGCTCCTCCCCCGCAAGTGATTATGTGATAATATGTAGCCTATATGTTGGCCCGACCTCTTAGTAATATTGATACAAAATTTGAAGTAAATCCATGCAGTAGTTTTGAGTTTAGCCCGGAAATACATATAGACAAACTGACAAAAATTCTAAAAACTATATTTATGGCCCCAAGTATCTTTTAAAAAAAATATTCATGGTACAGTTTTGACTTTCCTACGATTTTATTTTATTATAAACGTTACTCCATCGGCATTACACAATGCAAATAAATAATTTATTCATGTTTAAGTATTAGTTCTGTGTGATTTGCCTTTACAGGTGCATGCAACAAAAACTTATATCTCTATAGATATATGACGCCAATAATTGACGGTCACCGTAGCCTAGTTGGTAGTGCTCCTGCCTACGAAGCTGGTGGTCCTGGGTTCGAATCCCGTTAAGTGCAAATATTTGTGTGAAGAGCACGAATATTTGTTTCTGAGTCATGGATGTTTTCTATGTATTTAAGTATTTATCTATCTATATAAGTATGTATATCGTCGCCTGGTACCCATAGTACAAGCTTTGCTTATTTTGGGGCTAGGATGAACTGTGTGACATTGTCCCCAGATATTATTATTATTATAACTTAAAAAAAAATAGCGTTGTTGGGTGTCGCTTGAATCTTCACCGTTCGACAATTTTGTGGGCGTATATATACGTTGTATGATTAAAATAAAGTCGTTGTTCAATTTGAAAATCTACAGGTACATAATCTATTAGGTTGTACAATTAGACACAATGAAATTGAGACAGTAGATGAATACTTGGATTATAATCAAAATTAAAAAGTCATTTATTCCGTCAAAATATTACATTTGTGTGGAATCGTCAATTTTTTTTACCATACCGTGCAGTGCATGACGTGGCAGCTACTGAGAAACACTACCAGAAAACTCAGTAGGAATCCTTTTTTTTTATATTTATTTTTTACATAAAATTCGCCGTTCGCCTTCACTAAAAGCAGACGTGTGATCGTTTTTATAAAAAATACGAATATCGATGTCCTTCAAATATAACTAATAGTGTACTACAAATAGAACTCAATTTGTCTAAAAAGTGTTTATCAGTTGCATCACTTCGTTACTGTGTCCAGTGCCGCAAAGACAAAAGACTGCTTATCGCCGGTGCTCGCCCCGCACTCACAGCGCTTCACGTCGGAGTAACAAACTAAGACGGACTACTTTCCATCGGGCTATCTCTCTTGCACAGTGACTCCGCGTTCGTTTGAGTACACGGAGGGCAAAGTTCTATACTAAATAATAACAGCATAGAATACCGGGCATAGTAGTAATATTGCGCTAAGACAAACTTGTGACTGAATACAGTGGTTAACAATTGGGATGAATGTACAAAGATCACCACCATCTTCACGCAAACCTGTCGGCACGGAGGTAGGTAATACCACAAGTACCGTACACGGCTCACACCCCGACTTATCAAAGTTAAGTTTGCTCGCAGCAGATACAAAAGTTACCTTCCGTAAACGTAAACAACCGCCGGATCATGACTGCGAATGTTCAAACGAAATTAAAGAAATTCGTTCGGAATTAAGTCGCATTGGCTCATTATTAGAAAAATATGTTGGATCCAATGAGCAAATTATGAATAAAATGCAGGAAAGTATAGCAGAGGTCAAATCACAAATATCTGAGCTTAAATCTTCTAATGAGCAAACTATGCATTTGATTTACGGAAATATTACTCAGATTAACGACCTTAAATCTTCTGTGTCGCACTCCGCAATGGAACAAAAAGGATTAAGTTCTACAGTGACACAATTAGAAAAACAAATCTGTCAGGAACAAAACAAAATAACTTTACTTCAATCGGACCTCAATACCCTCAAACAGTCCGCTTCCCTCCAGTCACCAAAGGCTAAATTAGAAAACCAACTATATAAGAATGAACATGTCATAAAAGAAGTAATAGATCGGAACAACAGGGAAAAAAATATTATTCTGGTTGGACTGGCAGAACCAACTGTATCCAGCGGCGGCGCGGAGGAGAGAAGTTCTAGGGATGAAACTAATATTTGTGATATTCTTTCCCAAGTGTGTCAAGACTTTTCAAAACCTGTCAAGATTTTTAGAATAGGAAAATTTATACCTGGAAAACACCGCAATGTCAAAGTATGTTTTAACACTTCTGAACCCGCAAAATACCTCCTACGAAACAAAAACAATCTACCAGAAAATATAAAAATATTCTCAGATCAAACTCCGGCACAGCAGCTGTATCTTAAAAATCTCAAAGAAGAATTATTACGTCGTCAGAATGATGGTGAAAATGACATTACAATAAAATACATCCACGGCACACCAACAATAATTAAACAATCTTCAAAAAACCTCAACTAATTAATGACGTCATGTCTGCCAATCTAAACTGCAACACTTACCAAGTAACCAATGACTACCGCACTCTTAATACCAACAAATCTAGACTCAGACTTTTGTACCTTAACGCCAGAAGTATATGCAAACAAGGAAAGCTTGACGAGCTGAAATGCATATTAAGGTCGCTACCAAAGACAGCACACGCTATTCTTATAACGGAAACTTGGATTAAAACGGAAGCTCAAGCTTTGGCACTGCAATTACAAAATTATACACATTATTACAATTTTAGAACAGACTCGAAAGGAGGAGGAGTTTCTGCATACATTCACAATGATCTGAGACACAGCTTATCAGAGTCCAAGTACGTAGGAGGAAACAACTACTTATGGATATGTTTGGAAAGGTACGGTCTTGATATAGGAGTGATATATAACCCTGGCAATACCAACTACAAGGAATTCCTTGAGGAATATGACTCTCAGTTACAACAAAGAAAAAGAGCAATAGTTTTCGGTGATTTCAACATCGACTTATTAACTAGGAAAAATAAAGAGACCAAAAAATACAAAGCAGTAGTCAAGGAAGCTGGATATATATTACTAAACAAAATTAGCAAAAAATTTTGTACGAGAGACTCCACTACAAAAAAGTCTGTTATAGATCACATAAGCACCAATTTAAGAGGTGACTACTTTCATATGGCAATAATCGAATCTGCTATGTCTGATCACAATCAGATGTACTTAGAGCTCAAAAAAGTCAAATCACCCCAGAAAATGAAAGCACGATATGAAGCAATAAACTACACAAAGTTGTACAAACTTATAGAAACAAGCAACTATACAAATCCTAACGACGATTATGAAGTATTAGAAAATATGATAAAGCACTATATGGGAGAAAGCAAAACAACGAAGATCAAAGTAATCAACCCTCCACAAAAGGATTGGATAAATAAAAACATCATCGCTGAAATTAATCAAAGAAACAACATATGGACAGAGCTTAAAAATAATCCTAACAACGAAATACTAAAAGAAAAATTTACTAACCAAAGAGAATATGTAAATAAATTAATAGAAGGAATAAAGAATGCCTACTACTGTAATGAAATTACTAAATGTATTAATAAACCCAAAAAGATGTGGAGTGTAATAAACAGCCTAACCAACAATAAAATAAAACAAAGTTGTGTTCCTACAAAACTAGTAGTAAATTCTAAATGCGTTACGGATACAAATGATATTTGTCAAATATTTAACAACTACTTTACTAAAATAGGACTCCTTCTTGCGGGAGATATACCTAAAATATTTCATAATAATTGTAATAGTGCCTTGCCAAATTCTGTTGTTAAAGATGCCAGGGAACTCTCTAATTTCGATCGATGTTCAGCTAACGAAATATCAAAAATAATAACAAACCTTGATTCAAATTGTAGCACAGGCTTAGATGGTATTAGTACTAAAGTAATAAAATGCATTAAAAAACTAATTACAAATAACCTAAGTGACTGCTTAAATAAACTGCTAGCGAATGGAAACTTCCCTGAAACACTAAAATTAGCAAAAGTAACACCTATTTACAAATCAGGAAATGCTACAGATCCAGGAAATTACCGACCGATTTCAGTACTTTCTGTAATGTCAAAAATATTAGAAAAAATTCTTCACGACCGTTTGGAAAAACATTTGACCGCTATTAACTTTATAACCGATCGTCAATATGGATTCAGGCCAAAAAGTAATACTACTACAGCAACTATTGATCTCATTACTAAAATCAAACACAATATAGATTGTAAAAATATTGTCCTAGGCGTCTTTATAGACCTCAAAAAGGCATTTGATACGGTTTGCCACAAGTTATTATTAAAAAAACTAGAATCCATTAATATCACCGGAAACGCTCTAAAAATGCTTAAGTCGTACCTTACTAACCGCTTGCAGGTAGTCAAAATTGATAATCACCAAAGTGACGCAATACCTATTACTTGTGGCGTCCCGCAGGGATCAATTCTGGGACCATTGCTCTTTTTAATATACATAAATAATATACATGAAATTAAGCTGCATGGTCACCTTACTCTATATGCTGACGATACATGTTTATTTTACTTCGGATCTTCCATCAATCATATTATCTCACAAGCCCAAGAGGATTTAAATTCATTATTCGAATGGTTTCAGTTCAATCTCTTAACAATAAATATTTCTAAAACGTGTTATGTAATATTTAAAGCAAAAAATTTAATTATAACCCCGCACGTTCCACTAACAATAAATGACGTACCTCTACAGCTAAAAACCTCTGAAAAATATCTTGGTCTAAAAATTGACAGTTCCCTTACATGGAGTGCTCATATTGAATATATCAAACACAAGCTATCAACACTAGTCGGGACTCTACGTAGTATGGCTCGGTGCATTCCACGAAAATTGCGGCACACCATCTACAACTGTCTTGTAAAGCCACATCTACTATACCTAATTGAAATTTGGGGCAGTGCTGCTAAAACGAAACTATTAGAACTCCAAGTCACTCAAAACAAACTCTTAAAAATTATTTTCAACTATCCATATTTAACACCAAGTAGTACAATTTATAAAAACACAAAAATAATGAATATCAAACAATTATATATTTATAACACTTGCATTTTCATCAGAAAAGTCCTTAACAATAGTATTCATACAAAAATAAAACTAACACAATTTAAACAAATTAGCCAACGTAGTACACGACGAGCTAGCTTACTAGTCTTACCGAAAATTAGAACTAACTATGGCAAAAAAATGCTAACTTTTGAAGGAGCACAACTTTACAATAAAATACCCTCACATATTAGAAATGTACACTCACTCAATGCATTCAAAACTCAACTTAGCCGGTATCTAATCGCAGATCAAAAACTGTTGGAGAAATGAACGCATTGAATGGGTAACTAAAGATGGTGAACTTTATTACAACTTATTTTAATTAGTATTGTTCTCAAGTAAGTGACATGTAATGTTTTTATTGAGAATAAAAGTTCTTTAAACCTACATAAAATAACATTGTATTTAAATGTGTTAATTTAGAGCGACTCAATCCCAAGCTGTTTTGTCACTGAAATAATCAGAAGTTGTGTAGTAAGCCCTGCTACACAATTTGGCTTTTATAATTCTTTTAAACTTATTCATAGACATTTCTCGGATATCACTGGGAAGTTTGTTATAGAATCTTAAACATTGCCCCATAAAAGAGTTACTTACTTTGTGGAGACGGGTGGTATGTAACACAAAGTTATGCTTATATCTAGTATTTATATTATGAGTATCACTCCTTTTACAGAAGGAGTCTTTATATTTATGCATATAAATTAGATTGTCATATATATACTGACATGCTACAGTCAGAACTTCTCTCTCAAAGATTCTCGCGGACCAAGTTTATATATCGCTCTTACAGCTCTTTTTTGCAATAGATACTTTTCAATTACTAGATAGATACAGATATACTATAGCTAGGTACGCGCGTCGATTTCAATATAGGACCGCACTGGCCGACTGCTGCTCCAAAAGTGTCGAGCGCGCCGCTCATCCGGTGAATCATTGACTCCGTCGAGCGCCAATAGATGGCTCTTTCCGAGGATGACTCAATTGCGATATGGAAAACTAAATCTCGAGGTTTCATCAAGTTATGTCTACCTATGATCAGGCTAGAATACTACAGACGCAACAGTTATTGGCCATTAGATTATTTAATAAGTTAACGGAACCAATAAAACATCTACCACTCACTAATTTCAAAATGCATATTACTCGCTGGCTTTTGGATAAATGTTTCTAAACTGTCGAGGAGTATCTGAACTACAGGACTCAGTAATTTCTTAATATTTGATTGTTAATGTGATATATTAATTTGTTTGTTAAATCATTTAATTAATTGTATTAATTACATTTACACATTTACACGCCGAGAACTCGGCAGTATGTGATTGATCCATCAATATTCCTGTAACACGTTTTATGTATACTCATATTCAGTAAATAAAATTGAATTGAATTGAATTAAATAAAAATCGTTAAATTAAATTAAAGATTCAGAGAAACAACATCGATTATTCGAAGTCTGACTTATAATATCCAGTACTGACCTTTTAAACGTTTTTATGTTTGTCGTATAAAAAATGTGAATATTGCCGTCATAATAGGTTTAGGTTTAAAGAAAATTTATTCTCATAAGAACAATTACAGTTCACTTATATGAGAAATGCAAAGATTTACAAATGCGTGTCGTCTTGTGACAAAGCATGCATAAGATAAATGTAAACATAAATATAACTCACTAAAATACCACACAAAAACTTAACAATTATTGATTACATTAACTAATTAATGTTGTAGGCAGAACTAAAAACTGGCCAGCTACTCATCATAAGAATACCCATCGCAGTTATTAGTTTTCGTATAGTGTCGTGTAGTTGTCAAGCAATAGGATAACATTTCGTTGTACACACGGCTACATATCAAGCTATACATTTCCAGTATAAGCTGATCTTGCGTTGTATAGGATTTCCATACAATGAGAGGTCAGCTTATATTGGTAATGTATAGCTTGATATGTAGCCGTGTGTAAGTACTAAGTAGAGCTAAAAGTCTCTCAATAACGTTCGACCAATCTCGATACCGTATACATAGATTTGTGTGTTTTTCTGTGATTACATTCTGGCTATATTTGCCTCATTTATAATTATTTAAGAAGTCTTAAAACATTATTGTACTTCCAGACAACTACTACCAGCAGGCGTACGTCCAACAACAGCAGCAATACCACCTCCAGCAACAGTATAACCAGCAGAAACCTGAACCCAACCAGAATTGGGGACAGAACCACGTAAATATTCTTTTTATTCTAATACTAGCTGTGCCCCGCGGTTTTACCCGCGTTAAACTTTATAAATTACTAGCGGACCAGTACGTGCTTCGCTACGTATAAGGCATAGTAGTAAAAAAAATGATTATTAAGTTCATTTATTGAAACAAAAACATATTTTAAATTGCTAAAAATGTTGATTTTACACTTTTTCAAGACTTTTTTAAAATTTTATCTACGTACAAACCTTCCCTGGATTTTCACGAATAATTCAAGACCAAAATTAGCCAAATCGGTAAAGGCGGTATTGAGTTATAACATTACAACGAAAAGTGGCATTAATTTTTATATATATAGATAGATAGATAGATACACTTTATTGCACAAAAACTATAAAAAACATTTTACAAAAAAAAACTTAATATTTAAATAATGTACAATTGGCGGTCTTATCGCATAATAGCGATTTCTTCCAGACAACCGTAGGATGGACTAGCATAATTGAAAATGACAGGCAGCTGATAGTGTACCGTCGTCAGTTCTGAGTGTAGTGTCCTAACCTAATAATGAATATACTACATAGATTAATGTACTTACATACATTCATATTCATACATAAACAAATATAATAAACTAATAAATATTACATAATTCTATAAATAAATTTATATTAAAAATAAAAACGGAAATTAAATAAATTGTCAAGTAGCAGGACTAATCTAAATATTAACGTAAGTAGTGGTTTTTCACCATATTTTTAAACGATGTTATATTTTGAGCACGTCGTATTGGCACTGGTAGTGCATTCCACAGTCGAGTTGCTTGTACAGTAAAAGACTTACCTAGGAAGTCTGTATAGTGCACCGGCATTGTAAGCTTCAAATTTTCTGATGATCTCAAAGACCTCAAATGTGAATCACGTAGGAATTCAAATCGTTCCTTAAGGTAGTGGGGGCTAGCGGGATTGAACAAAATATTGTAAAGTATGGATAGAATGTGAGTATTTCGGCGGAGTCTTATGGGAAGCCACTTGAGTTTTTTGCGAAATTCGGATACATGATCATATTTTCGAAGACCAAATATGAATCGTATGCAGAAGTTTTGAAGACGCTCAAGTTTGTCAAGCTTGTCCTCCGTAAGATTGAGATAGCTGGCATCTGCGTAGTCAAGGACTGGGAGTAGGAGAGACTGAGCAAGGGCAATTTTGGTGGAGGTTGGAAGGAAATTCCGTAACCTACGGAGCGCACCCGCAGTCGCGTATAGTCTGCGACTAGTTTCCTGTAATTGTGCACTCCAGGAGAGAGTCCTATCAAAATATATCCCTAGATTCCGAACTGAGTCACTATATGGTATGACATTATGGTTAAATATTACCTTGGGGAGTTGCAACCAGTCAATGCTATTAATTTTGTGCTGACTACCAATAATTATGACCTGAGTCTTGGAAGGATTGACGGTAAGACCATAGTTTTCACTCCAGTCGGATATTTTTTCTAGATCTTTATTAATAATAGATATAGCATTTGGTAGGGAATCTAACGGGGCTTGCGTATATATTTGTAAGTCATCTGCATAAAGGTGGTAGGAGGAAACTAGATTAGAAGAAATAGAATTGATAAATATAGAAAAGAGTAATGGAGATAAAACGCCACCCTGAGGAACGCCAGCGCTAGTATTGCACCAAGAAGACTTGGAGTCATCTATGCAAATACGTTGCCGACGGCCACACAGGTAACTGCGAAACCAATCAGTTGCCGTCGGAGATATGTTAAGTGAGTGTAGTATGCCCAGAAGAACGTCAAAATCAACCGCATTGAAAGCATTGCTAAAATCTAGCAATGTCAAAACGGTCAACTTTCCACATTCCATATTCAACCTGATATCCTCCGTAATATTGACTAAAGCGGTGACGGTGCTATGACCAGGACGAAATCCGGATTGGAACGGGTTAAGAAGGTTATTGGAGCAAAGGAATGAATTCAGTTGGTTATGAACCAATCGTTCTAGGACTTTGGATAGGAACGGAAGTATGGAGATGGGTCGATATTCAGAGAAGGATGACGGATTAGGTTTTTTTGGAAGAGGAGTTATTTGGGCGTCTTTCCACGCTGATGGAAAAATGCCGGTGGATATGGAATAGTTGAGAATATGGCATAGGATAGGAAGAATCTCGTCAAGGATAGGAAGGATCATATTACGGCTGATACAGTCACATCCAACAGCGTTGGAAGTTATCGCTGGTACACTCTTCTTGACATCACAACCAGCAAAATGACTAAAAACAAATTGAGGATATAGATCACAGCTTCTCCTCCGTAGGTGATAGCGTGATAATATGTAGCCTATATGTTGACCCGACCTCTTAGTAATATTCATGCAAAATTTGAAGTAAATCCATGCAGTACTTTTTGAGTTTAGCCCGGACATACATACAGACAAACAGACATAAATTCTAAAAACTATATTTCTGGCTTCGATATAGATTATAGATCACGCCCCAAGTATCCTTTAAAAAATATTCAATGTACAGTTTTGACTTTCCTACGATTTTATTATATGTATAGATACGATGCTTGCACTAGGAAATAATGAGGCATAAATGGTGACATTTGCGGTTAACCATCTATGGACCGATCGGGTATTTAGGTGTTTAACTTACATAACATTAAATCAGATGTAATATACTCTTGTATATTACATCTGATTTAATGTTATGTAAGTTAAGATTATTTAGTATTTACTTGAAAAGAAAAAAACATCCCATTGCATTACAAAAAAAATCAGTATCCTATGCAAAAATAGTGATTGCACAGCAAAATAATGATCTATATACATATAATAAAATCGTAGGAAAGTCAAAACTGTACATTGAATATTTTTTTTAAAGGATTCTTGGGGCGTGATCTACAATCGATATCGAAGCCAAAAGTTTAGTTTTTTAATTTTTGTCTGTATGTATGTCCGGGCTAAACTCAGATAGTACTGCATGGATTTACTTCAAATTTTGCATGAATATTACTAAGAGGTCGGGTCAACATATAGGCTACATATTATCACGCTATCACCTACGGGGGAAGAGCTGTGATAATTTATAAAATTTAACGCGGGTAAAACCGCGGGGAACAGCTAGTAATTATCTAAAAATATATTAGAAAGAAACTGCTAAGTTTAGGAGAACACATACAGTGACTTCCAAGATTATCTTGGAAGTCGCTGTATGCGGATATCTCTTTGGAGATCTTTGTCGAGCTGTGGGCGTCTTTCGACTCATATGATGACTATCTATCAAAGTTTCTTGAGATCTTTGTAACAGTGTCCAGATGTGGAGCAAATAAATCGCTGATTCAGCAACTACTATTCTTTCAATCTTCCAACCAAAATCCACAAATAGATCCAAACAGAATCCTCACCGGCGAGGATTGCCTTGTCCTCCTAAACTTAGCAGATTCTTTCTAAGCAGAAAATCCTTATATTCTCATAATATCCTAAAATTACTGATCTGCCTGACACAAGTTTTAAAACACATATTAAACGTGTACTTATGGCTAGGGGTTATTACACCACTAAAGAATACATCGATGACAAAGACGTCTGGCTCTCACTGCCTACCTGCACATTGCTCGCTGGAGACCTTGTAGCCATATAGACATGACTGATCTGCTGAGTTACGTGAACTATCTGTAAATGATTGCTATCATATACTTAATTTAAAATTATTGACTCTGTCTCAAAATGAATAATGTTATTGTGTCGAAGTTTTTCTTTTGTATACCTAAATATAATCTAAAATAATAAGCATTCAAACAACCGATCGAGCATATATTGTGTTTGCCTACTAAATAATTACTTACTCTAATTGGACCAAATCCCGTGTTCATGCCCGCTTGAGTGTGTTTCGCCGGACCGTCTCAACTGAGTCGTGTTGAAACCGGTAGTAGATGAACCCACTGAGTTTTTGCGCATTGGATCCGGTGGTAGCATTAAAGCGCGACCGTCGTCATTAACACAAGGTCCGTCATAATAATAATACTTTAATATAGACAGAACCATTGACAATATGTAGTAAAAATATTAGACTTAAACTAGATAATTAAACATAATCTTTTGACAATAAGTTGATACGAGCTAGCTAAATATCAGTGCTATAATAAAATAAATTTTATAAATGTTTTCATACAATGTGTACCTAAATATCTATGTTACTAGAAATAATAATGTATACAACTATATTACTACAAACATGTTCTGAATATTTACAAGCGCTTTTTTAAAGTCTTCGTGACTAAAATCCTTTTTTATTTTTTATTTTTATACTCTGGTTCACAGGTAATAATGTAGTGAAAACTCTTTCCAGCAGGGCCCCGAGAGTCAGAGGCCGGCTGGCAATGCGTACTTCGTGAACAACTGGAGAGCTTCCGCAGGACCTGAGGATGATGGACAGGTATTTTATTGTATTCCATGTGTTACATAGGGTGATATCTCGTCTAGAAACTTTCTAAAGGATTTTAAGAGAGGGACAAAGAGGAGAAATTAGGAATATGGCCACCTGATGTTTTTTTGGGTAACAGGGACTGCAGGTTTTGGTTAAAAAAAATAACTTGCCTTGCTTACTCAACTTACCTGAACTTGCATGAATTACCAAATGAACGCGAACATTAATAATAATAATAAAGCCATTCATTACGATTTTTTTCGATTTTCTTTCTAACTGCTGACATTAACACCATTTATATTGCAAAAAAGAGCTGTAAGAGCTATCTATAATCTTGACCCGAGAGTGTCTCTAAGAGCTATCTATAATCTTGGCCCGAGAGTGTCTCTAAGAGAAAAGTACAAAAAGGTTAACATTCTAACTGTACCATCTCAGAATATATATGAAAACCTACTATATGTGCATAATTCCTTCTGTAAAAGGAGCGATACACATAATGTAAATACTAGATATAAGAATAATCTCATATTGCATACTACCCGTCTCCACAAAATAAGTAACTCTATTATAGGGCAATGTATAAGATTCTATAACAAACTTCCCAATTATATGTATTAGAGAATTGTCTACGAATAAGTTTAAAAGAATTATTAAAGCCAAATTGTGTAGCAGGGCATATTACAAAATTTCTGATTATTTAAGTGATAAAAGTGCTTGGGATTGAGTTGTTCTGAGACAACACACGTGATTGTAATTAATCTTAAGTATATTTTATTTCCAAAAAGGATTCCTACTGAGTTTTCTAGCAGTGTTTCTCAGTAGCTGCCACGTCATGCACTGCACGGTAGGGTAAAAAAAAAAATGACAATTCCACATAAATGTAAAATTTTTACGGAATAAATATATTTTGATTTTGACTTTGACTAATAAATGATAGTTAGTGCACTAATTATAATAGGTCCCTTAGTTCAGTGTGCCTTACGGTATAAGCCCCCTCCAACTTCCACTGTTTCCTATCGGTTGCAATACTTAGCCGAAGGGGGCAATACAAACATTAGCAGCTTATGGTGTTAGCTAGCTATTCCTGCGAGGCCGTTGGTGTTTTACAAGTAACCCTGTATAATCCATAATCCTTCTAATATTATAAAGGCGAAAGTTTGTGAGTGTGTGGGTATGTATGTTACTTCTTTACGTCTAAACGGCTGGTGCGATTTTAATAAAATTAGGTATGGAGTTAGCTGACACCCTGGATTAAGACATAGGCTAAAATTTATAAAGTTTAATGCGTGTAAAACCGCAGGGCACAGTTAGTATGAAAATAATTCCGTCTTTTACACCATCTATAACAAAGCAAAGCGGCCGATTCTTAAAAAAAATATTTGTTGGACTGTCTCCACTCCAAATGGCAAGGGCTCTACCGGCTAAGTCGCCGAACATGGATTTCTTGAATGGCGTTCAAATAAATAAAGGTTAAAAAGGACTTAACCAATCGTTAAATCGGCTTCCATGAGCACATGTGACGTCATAATTGGTCAACGTTGAAGCCGATTTAACGATTGATTATGTAATTTTTAACCTTTATTTATTTGAACGCCATTTAAGACATTGATGTTCGGCAACTTAGCCGGTAGAGCCCCTGAATGACTATTAAAACATCAAAAAGTCATGCATAATAGATGGTGCTGTACTATATGTATACATACATACATACATAGACTCACGCCTGTTTCCCAGAGGGGTAGGCAGAGACAACGGATTTCCATTTGTCACGATCTTTGCATACTTCTTTTGCCTCGATTACTGTCATTATATTCTTCATACATGCTCGCCGGTTTAGGGTACTTCTGACCTGCCCTTTCTTGAGAACATCTCCAATTTGGTCAGAGAATGTTCGACGTGGTCTTCCCCTTACGGTTGTCCCATTCACACAGGCCAGGTATACTTCTTTTGTCAATCTTCTTTCATTCATCCTTTCTAAGTGGCCAAACCATCTCAGCATGCCTTTTTCAATCTTTGTGACTACATCCTCTTTCACACCACAACGCTCTCTTACATCAGTATTTCGAATTCCGGATATTTATTGAACTTCTTTACGTTCGCTTGACTAGGGGAGTAAGCTGGAGAAAGCGCGATGAGAGCGTTACTAAAAGTGTGATTGGAAATTGAGAGGAAGGTGTGGCGTACTCTGCATATTTATTTATATTTAGTTAAATGTAATTTAATTTGTAATATTTATTTAACTTTAGTTTACATGTTATTTAAATTCATCTAAACTAATTAACTGTTTGTACAACCCGTACGCACAGATTGTTTTATATAGTTAGCGGTGGCAGGTAAGTTGTGGGGCAAGCATGACCTGCCCAGCGGCGCCCGCGAAGAACGATCGTGGGCCGCTGGCCGCACAGTCCAGCGCAAACTATGACGCGAAGCGCATGGCACTTTCTTTAATTACTATCGTATTATTTATGTTACGTGTATCTCTTCTACATCTCTTGTCTATTCTCATTCTGTGTTCTGTGCTTATTGCTTGTGCTGTGTAACAACTGACTGTATAGAAATAACTTATTATATCAGTAAGCATATATCGGAGTATTTATTTCCGTACCCGTGCAGCACGGTAACATTCGCACTATAACCACAAAGGTATAAGTTAGTGAATATAGAAAGAGAGAGAGAGTTAAATTTCGTATATTACTGTAGATGCTAGAGATAAAAGTGCGAGCACCCATTTTGTTGTCTCTTTCTCTCATAGCCAGTTACTGCATGTACAGACGCCAGCACATCCAGCCACCCCAATCTGTCAATATTTATTTATTTATTTAGGACAACCAGAAACTGTTACATTATTGCTAGTCTAAATACAACACTTAAAATTAAAATCAAATCCACAGTTTATTAAGGTGTCACAACCTGCACTGATTCATGACACTCGTGACATCAGTAAAAAACAAAAAAATATATAACAACTAAAACTAAATATAAAATGAAAAATACTAAAGCTAAAATAAAATAAAAATTTAGGAAACAAAATTAACATAAAAAACGAAACATAAAATATAAAACAAAGAGTAAAAAGTGAATATTAATGATAAAACAATTAAAATTACTTAATAATATCAAAACATATTTTTTTATAGGTGGACAATCTGTTATTGAAAATGTCGACTTCTCCACAGATATCGTATATTCTTTTATAGATTTCCAACTTTATCGCATAAGCATAAGGTTCACTTTCAATTTGAGAAATTTGACAGATTGGGGTAGCTTGATGTGCTGGCGTCCGTACGTGTGGTCTAAAGGACTCTTGCTATTTATATATTAAAAATGTATTTTCTTTTGTTCCAGTATCATGAAAATGAAGTTGAACAGAACAGGCCCCACAACTTTGGCGAAGGCTATTCGTTTGCATTCCAAGGATAGACCAGTACTGTATATAACTATAAACCAGGCTTAGATATATTTTTAATTGATTTTCAACCTTATTTCGAAAGGAATAGGGTTGAAATTAATGTATTCAGCCTGTTTAGGGTTAAGTATAGCTTCATATAGATGGCAGTAGTGGAGTGGATTGATTTCTTTTTAATACCTAACAGACATCAGAAAATTAATGTTTAAAATCGGCTTATTACTTTTATATAATGGTCGACTGCCTGCATCGTCGGTTTAGCGTTAGCGTGTTCACCCGCAGAGAACGAGGTCCTGGGTTCAAATCCCGGGTTGGGCCAAAAGTGATTTTGGGACTTTTCTGTAAAAAGAATAATTTCTCAACCCGAAGTCTGGGAGTTGGCATTATTATAACCACATGCCTCGGAGACCACGTAAAGCCGACGGTCCTGTACCTGACCTCTTTCCGGTTGTGTCGCTAGGCGTCCCATCGGATCATGAGAGTGATAGAATAGAAAGTGCCCCTGTGTTTCCGCACACACTTGTGCACTATAATATGTCCTGCGCAATTGGCTAATCTCCTTTGAGACTGGTCGAAATTCAGCCGGGAGGACATCATCAAATTATGTTCCGTAAATGGTGTGCAATACAGTGTATTTATCTCTATTTCATCTTATCTCACGTGCGCATGAGTTTAATTAGAAGATCGGTATGGCGGCCATCTTGAGACGCACCAATGCCGTACCGACTAGGAGTTGATGCACATCGGTCGGACTGAAACTTCATTATTTATGGTCTGCCTTAAAACTGAGAAAAAAAAAGTTAATCCACACCCCTACTAAGTAAAGTCAATGTAATTTAAGCGGACTTTCCACTACATACACATTCCTTACTGCTTCATATAACAAAAAATATCAAGGAATAAGGTTGAATGACATTAAATTTTGTTAAATAGCATTCAACGTTGTTTTTTTATTTGGTTTGTTGGCCCTGGCTTCGTCTGCCTTTTGAGCCAATTCCATGTTATCCCCTCAGAATGTTGCCAATCTCAAGTGACAATTGATGTACTGCATAGTATTTTTTTAAATATTTGGGTCATTAAGTTTGTATATATTTATTGTTAAATTAAAATACATCCTACTTTTCTTTTAAAGGAACAATTGTATGGAATAAATTTTTAAAGTTTAAAAGAATAATTATCTAAATAATAAGTCCGTGAAGTTTGACTTTTTTATAATTTAAGCTTATTTTATTTAAAGTAATGCTGTTTAATTTATAAGTTTTATTAAAATGAAGATTTTTTTAGTAAATTATATAATTGATTTATAATAATGTGTTTTATTAAACCCGCTTGGTTCTACTAAGGTACAAACGCCAGCACATCAAGTTACCCCAATCTGTCAAATTTCCCCAATTGAAAGTGAACCTTATGTTTATGTGATAAAGTTGAAAATCTATAAAAGAAATTTGACAGATCGGGGTAGCTGGAGGTGCTGGCGTCTGTACATCAGACTATTGATTGACAAAAGAAGTATACCTAGACTAGTAAGCTTTCTATGCATTGACTGCCTAGTTGGTCTAGCGATAGCATGTTCAACCGCAGATAATGAGGTCCTGGGTTCAAATCCCGGGTCGGGCCAAAAAATGATTTTGGGGATTTTCCATAAAAATAAATTTCTTAGTGTCAGTCTGGGAGTTGGCGGTATTACACCCCCGTGACTCGGAGAGCACGTAAAGCCGTCGGTCCTGTACCTGACCTCTTTCCGGTCGTGTCGTTAGTCGTCCCGTCGGATCTTGAGAGTGATTGAATAGAAAGTGCCCCTGTGTTTGCGCACACACTTGTGCACTATAATATGTCCTGCGCAATTGACTAGTCTCCATTGAGACTGGCCGCCGTGGCCGAAATTCAGTCGGGAGGATATCATCATCATCATCAAGCTTTCTATAATAATAATAATAATATTTAGGGACAATGTCACACAGATCATCCTAGCCCCAAAATAAGCAAAGCTTGTACTATGGGTGCCAGGCGACGATATACATCTATATATATAAAAATCAATGCCACTTTTCATTGTAATGTTATAATTCAACAACGCCTTTACCGATTTGACTAATTTTGGTCTTGAATTATTCGTGGAAGTCCAGGGAAGGTTTGTACGTAGAGAAAATTTAAAAAAAGTATTGAAAAGTGTAAAATCAACATCTTTAGCAATTGAAAATATTTTTTTGTTTGAAGAAATGAACTAAATAATCATTATTTTTATTACTATGCCTTATACGTAGCGAAGCACGTACCGGGCTGCTAGTACTTATATAGATAGATAAACATTTATATACATAGAAAACATCCATGACTCAGAAACAATTAATGTTCGTGCTCATCATACAAATATTTGCACTTACCGGGATTCAGCGGGAGCACTACTAACTAGGTTACGGTGACCGTCAAATCATAGCGACTATGACAAAGATAGCAACTTGTATACTATATATTTCGATACGAAGCTTCTCCTAAGGGCGTTAACGGGTGGATCAATACACGCTTGACCGCATTCGGAGTAAATCACACATTCCTGCCTGCCCCCATTAGGCGGCGCTCCGACGTGAGGATATGTTGGAGTATGTACGTACAGTCGAGGACTCTGATTGATGAATCTTGTTGGGACTTAATAGCGTTCTCACACAATTTCTTTTTCCATATATATTTAATTTATTACTGATAATTATTATATACTAGCTGGTGCCCGCGACTTTGTCCGCTACAATTTTGAATGATGACCAATGTAACTACTTATTACTTAAGCTTAATCTAAAAAATATAACTTTTAAAACAAATAAGCAATATAAATTGAATAAAACCTAACATATAAATAACCTTACTAAGAAATAAATGAAAAACTACTTTGCTACTGTTATTTACAAAAAGGACCAAAAATCAAAGAATACATATCAATTGTCCTTAAGTATAGTCAGTAAGTTAAATAAAGTAAAATAAAATAACTACCCAAAAATCCTGAAATATATATTTTTAATTTTTGACTCAAATTCTAAGTACCAATTTTCATGCGTTTAACTTCAAGTCGCAGTTTACATAAAAACTTACGTACCCTACTTTACGCCCTGGAGGGGGGGGGGGGGATTCTCAAATAGTCAGAAATATATATTTCAAATTTTTAACTGAAATGCCAAATAACAATTTTACTTACAATTTAACTTAAAATGTTTCACAATTTTTATGCGTTTAACTTGCATCTCCAATTTTACGTGGATTTTTTAAGTGGATGCCTACGTCATAAAATGTCAATTCTTTAACTCCAGCCGTTTAGGCTGTGCGTTGATATGTCAGTCCGTCAGTCAGTATAAAATTACATCACCTATTTTATGCCCTTCGGGGTGGAATTTTCAAAAATCCTGGAATACATATTTTTATTTTTAACTGAAAGGTCAAATACCAATTTTCATGGGTTTAACTTCAAAAAAGTCGCATTTTTCATACAAACTTACATGCCCTATTTTACGCCCTAAGGGGTGGAATTCCCAAAAATTCTGAAATAAATATTTTTAATATTTAACTGAAATGCTTAATACCAATTTTCATGCGTTTAACTTAAAAATTGACACATTTTTCATACAAACTTACACCCCCTATTTTACGCTCTTGGGGCTGGAATTTCCAAAAATGCTGAAATATATATTTTTTATTTTTAACTAAAAGGCCAAATTCCAATTTTCATGCGTTTAACTTAAAAATTGTCACATTTTCCATACATACTTACATCCCCTATTTTTCGCACCTTGGAGGTGGAATTTCCAAAAACCCTGAAATACGTGATTTTTTATTTTTAACTGGAAGGCCAAATATCAATTTTTATATCTTAAACTTCAAAAACGGCAAAGTTTCATACTAACTTAGCGCCCCTGTTTTACCCCCTTAGGGGTTGAATTTCGAAAACTCCTTCCTTATTCCTTGTCTAAATTATAAAACAAACATTTGTGCAAAATTTCAGCTTTCTAGGTCCAAGGGTTTGGGCTGGAATTAACACTACATATTGATTTTGTATTTTGAATAATATAGATATATAGAGGCATTATTCACACACTTCATTTGATTTGAAATAAGCAGAGTTTGTACTATGGAAATCAGATAACTGGTATACTACACATGAGAGGGTCTTTGGCGGAATGTGGCGGCAGGTATAAGCTCGAACAACTCCTCTGAACACTCCCCGTGATAAATGCGGTAGAGGACACATAGAGACGCCACGTCTCTCTGCAGGGTAAGATGATCAAGCCAAATAGTGGGACTTCCGTCGTCAACGACCATTCGAGCTGCACGATGTTGTATACGATCAAAAGGAAGAAGTTGATACTGTGGTGCCCCGGCCCAGAGGTGGCAGCAATATTCCATATGCGGCCGTACTTGCGCTTAATATAATTGGAGGCGATGGGCCCATGTGAAATATCGCCTAGCTCTGCGAAGGACACCCAGCTTTTTGGAGGCCAATTTGGCCTTGTCTTCCAGATGACCGCGAAATTTGACGTCACTCTCAATGTCGACGCCGAGAATTCCTACTTTCGGCTTGATATCAAGGGGAGTGCCCTGAAATTGAAGAGGTATGGCAATGGGAGCTTTTTGGCAGTAAACGCGCAAGCTTGTGTGTTTAGGGGTTTGAATTGAACTAGGTTGATATGCTCCCAGTTTGTGACTTGGTCAAGTATTGTCTCAATTTTAGACACAAGATTGCTCCGACTCTCAATGACGTGTGCCCGACAAATATTGCAGTAGCCAAAGTAAGAGGCATCCACCGTACTGTCATCTGCATAGCAATGAATGTCATGGAATTGTAACATATCATCGATATGCAGAAGAAACAGTGAAAGCACACAGCCTTGTGGGACACCAGCGTTCACGGGCTTGGAGATATAATAAAATAAAAAATAATGAAGTGTGTTTGTGTGAGTGTGTGTGTGTGTGTGTATGTGTGTGTGTCTGTGTGTGTGTGAGTGTGTGTGGATGTTAGTTATATATATGTCCACATGAAACAAATAATGTAGTAGTTTTAAATTTAAATAATATGCTCTAACAATGCTTTATTTTCTTCATATGTCAAAGGCTTAATCCACTAAGTTAAAACTTTTTTGCAGTCATAGTATTGTTTGGGATATATACATATCTCCTTAATCACTCTATTGTAAAGTTGGGCTGAGCGTTTGGTATGCATACATGCAAATCTTGTTAACGTTTTAGGAATTATTGCTACGGCGGTTTTCCTTCTTTTTTTCTGTATGTCTTTATCGTATGATAGTGTTTTGTGTTTTTTGAGAATAGCCTGGATAATATAAAGCTTTCGTACTGAGAGAATATTACTTATTTTGTATAATTCTGTGGTCGGAAATATCATTTTTTTATTGTACATCACCTGTATAAGAGCGCGTTGGGCTCTCTCTACGTCTATAAATTTAGACTTAGCTGCTCCCCCCCAAATAGGGATACAGTATGTAAGAACTGATTGCACAAGAGCAATATAGATCTCATTTAAGAGATTTCTAGGTGACTCGTCTTTATTATTTACATTATTTGGAACAACATGCCTTAATGTTTTGAAAATCCAACTCAGTTTTCTTATTCTATTTGTAACTTGTTCAAGATGAAGTTCAATAAGCCTTGGTCAACTGTTAGTTACTACCAAGTATTTTGTCTGTGTAACCCTATCAATATTAGCGCAGTTACAGTTTAAATTATTGGTCGCATTACACGTATGTACTTTGATATTAAAATCTAGACTGGGTTGTGTACGTTTATTAATGCTGAAACAAATAAAGTTAGTTTTACATATGTTCAGAGTGAGCAAATTATTGTTTAGCCAATTTGCTATTAGTGACATGCCTGTTGTCAGTCCTAAGTTTTATATCCTGCCAAGATTTTCCACTGAAAACAACAGCGGTGTCATCAGCGTAGGAAAAAACTTTGCATGTGAATTTTGATATTACAGAGGTCATTGATGTATACTAAGAAAAGTGTTGGGCCTAATACACTACTCTCTGGGACACCGTATGACACTTCTGCTTCATCACTCATATGATCACCTAACCGAATGCGTTGTCGTCTATTGGAAAGGTAATCTTTAAGGAAATCAAGTGGAGTCCCTCTTATCCCGGTTCTTTCCAGTTTGTTTAAAAGTAGTGGAATAGAGACGGTGTCAAAAGCCTTTTTTAGGTCTAAAAATACTGCAACACATTTAATTGCACTGTCAAGTTGTTCTACAACAAGCGAACTTAAGGCAGTCACTGCGTTACACACACACCAGATGGTAAGTGAAGATGTGGTCGAAGGTGTACGTACGTACGCGCGTACGCTTCGTACGGCATAATGGGATGTCAACAACATAGCGATGGAGAGCCTCCCGACGCCTTGTAGTCCGATGAAAAAATGGAGATGGAGAGATAAGTTCATGGAGGTCTTGAGCACATTCTCCACGAAACAGCCTGTAGAAAACCGATAAGCTTGCAACATGACGCCGATGATCCAAGTTTTGCAGCTTTTTACTTGTTAAGTCTCTATCGTCGATTATCCTGCGAGCGCGTCTGTCTATCGAATCCAAAGAGACTAGTTGATACTTTGTGGAGCCGTCCCAAAGATGAGAGCAGTACTCCATGCAGGGTCGGACTTGACTTTATCGTAAGTCTTGTTGATTAGCATGGGTGGTAATGTACTGCATTGTGTACACCGTCAATTGGAAATTATAATAATATAATTATAGCTAATTGGTAATGTGCTTTATTTTTGTATACCGTCAATTTGGAGATTATAAATGTACAACAGATTTGTATTGTATATGTACAGATGCCAGCACATCCAGCTACCCCAATCTGTCAAATTTCTTTTATAGATTTTCAACTTTATCACAGCAGCAAAAGGTTCACTATCAATTGGGGAAATTTGACAGATTGGGGTAGCTTGATGTGCTGGCGTCTGTACTTCTCTCAGCACATTACACAAATTTATATGACCAAAAATAATGTAACTAATAACCTGTTAGCTAGGAAGAACTTTAGTAAATAAGTTGAGCCGGTGTACTGTTATCCATTTTATGCTAATAAAGTTCTATTCTATTCCCTAACAGTAATTTATGCAAAAAGAAATTTAAAGAATTACTTGGTATAAACCGGCCAAGTGCGAGTCGGACTCGCCCATGAAGGGTTCCGCAGCAGCAAAGTATTTCAGTTGATTAAATGAAAGCAAATTGCGGTTTACGATACATGACGTATTAAAAAAAAACTACCTTTTAGATCTCGTTCAAACCCATTTTCGTTGTTAGTTTGCATGGTAATGTACAACATATTTTTTTTTTTGGTTTTATCGTTCTCTTATTTTAGAAGTTATTTGCACTAATTTTACCACCATGGGAGTGTCTCTCGCGCAAAATATTCAGTTTAGAAAACAATTATATTAGAAACCTCAATATCATTTTTTAAGACCTATCCATAGATACACCACATGTATGGGTACCATGAATAAATATTGAGTTTCAGTTCTATATATGGGGTACCCCCAAAATTATTGTTCTTTTTCTATTTTTATATAACTCAATAAAGTGGGACATTAATAATGCCCCACTTTAATCTGTTTTCCATAGTACGAACTCTGTTTAGTTTGAGATCAGATGGCCATGTGCGAATAATGTGACATATTGAAGACAACTGATACTAACCGATATATTACATATTCTACTTTTCTTTTGTAAATACATACTTATATAGATAATTACACAAATAACTGTTCTGGGTCGGAATCGACCCTTCGACCAGCGCCGTGAAAGGCAATCATTTACCAACTAAAAAAGACTTGTCCTTATATTTATTTATTTATTGAGTACAGCTACATCATAAACATTAACAATTCACATCTATACATATAATAAAATCGTAGGAAGGTCAAAACTGTACATTGAATATTTTTTTTAAAGGATAATTGGGGCGTGAACTACAATTGATAGCGAAACCAAAAATATAGTTTTTAGAATTTTTGGCTGCTTGTCTGTATGTATGTCCGGGCTAAACTCAAAAAGTACTGCATGCACTTACTTCAAATTTTGCAAGAATATTACTAAGAGGTCGGGTCGACATATAGGCTACATATTAACACGCTATCACCTACGGGGGAGGAGCTGTGATCATTTATAAAGTTTAACGCGGGTGAAACCGCGGGGCACAGCTAGTAGAAAATATTATAACAATGGTCACTGATGCATATGACAATAACGGCGTGCATAATAATCACCACATTTAACAGTTATATAAGATTAAATTAAGTATAAAATTACATTTACAAATTATATCTTATAATAAATATATGTATTGAAGGGCTATCGACGTGTAGGATATTTAAATAGGACATCACAGTTAACAAAGATATAGATATATAAAACAAACTCTTCGCAATCGTCTTTGAGGAAAAATTAATAAATAAATTTCAATTTATTCTGCCGCAATCGTACTGGGGCTGCCTGTTGAATGTTAAGCGGAGGTTTACATGGCGACAGGAAAATGTTATTTTTAATTACACTGATTTGACTGCAGTGTCTTCGTTAGAAGAGAACCTGCCTTCTCATCCAACGGTTGTGGGTTGCAATTTCACATTAGAAAAATATTTGTGTTCCTCATCATAATGAAATTTATTCAGCACTTGGGTATTTACATACACTTGTACTTGTCAAGCTCACAATGTATTACATAAACACAGTAATTAAAGCAACAAAATATTTTGAATTAGTCCGTCCGTGAGGTCCGTGTTTTGTCACATATATTTTTAATATTCTTAAATAAACAATAAATAGCAAGTTACTAAGCTATTATTGTTACATTTAGCAATTGTATATTAAAATTAAAGAATTGAAAAAAAACGAGCAGTTGGCTAGCGCAAAAGGCTCTCAACCAGGAGCTTAATTAAAGCGACTAATACCTGAGGGCATCCTTATGGGGTTCGGGCCACAGATCAGGCGGCCGCTGAAGTAAAAAGATGGAATTCAAAATGGGGGTCAGATCACTTGCACGGGATTAACGATCACGTGTTAAGGGCGTAACGCGATTTCTCTTGCTACCTAGGTAGACGACCCGGAGAAGAAAGCCACAAAGAAACTCCGGGCTATCAGGCGAAAGATGCCCACTGCTGGACAAAGGAAATTGGATTTGTGAAATAAATATTATTATTATTATTATTAAAAAAAAAAGGCGTGCTCCAATGATCTCCACAATTGTGGGTCTTACGCTACCCGCATCCAGCAGCTTCCAGCGAACATGAACACAAAAAACATGCGGTGCAATCTTTGGGGACTGCCGGAAGGAGTTAAACTATTTTTTATACTTCTAATCTAAAATTAGTGTAGTATTATATTGTAGACAGTATAATACTTATGCATATTCTCGTAGCTCATGAGAAGCATTATGTGACAATGACGCGAGTTCCATGTGTTTTGTTCAAGCAAAAAGTGCTCAAAGAGGCTAAGGAACATTTTCACTTCAAAAACTCGTGCTCATCAAATAAATATTTGTGCTGGGTGGGGATCAAACCTACAACCTGTGGCTTAGCAGGGAGTCTCAGTAACTACTAGACCAAGAGGCCAGTCATAAATCTTGGTTTACACATTGATAGGACTTTTAGCTGGACGAATCAAATGGCTGCTGTCAGCCAGAGTGTTACGTTTATCTTGCGCAGTCTCTACCGGCTACAAAACTTCCTACCATCTGAAACCAAAGTTTTGCTCGTGCAGTCCTTAATCCACCCCAAAATTGACTATGGTGATGTGTGCTACTTCGACCTGAATGCAGATCACCTCAATAAACTCGACCGACTTTTGAATAACTGCATTCGGTTCATTTTCAATTTGCGTAAATTCGATCATATTCCTTCTTATCGAGTAAAGTTGATGTGGTTACCAATACGCCAACGGAGAACGTTACGAGCTCTCACCACACTGTACTCTTTACTTGACTCTCCTTCTTCTCCTTCATATCTAACTTCTGAATTTAATTATCTTTATACTATCCACAACAAAAATCTTCGTTCTTCTCTCTCTGAATGAAGTCAGAGCGGTGTGGGGGACATTGTAGGAGACGGTTCCTACAATGTCCCCCACACCGCTCTGACTTCATTCACTCTTCTTTCCATATACAGTCCATTCTCCTTTGGAATGCTCTTCCCCCAGAAATCAGAATGGCTAAAAGTCGTTACTCCTTCAAAAAGAAAATTCGAGAGCATTTTGCTAAAAAAGCATTGGCTGAATCCTCACAAGTAGCATTGTTGTTGTAATAACTATTATTATTATTTATCTGTATATGTATATATAATATTTATTTGTTTTTGGAAATAAATTATTATTATATTATTATAATGTAGGTATTTGTGTATTCTATATATCCTTAGATTTTAATTATTTTTTCTCACTGTCCTAATACTGCACCTACCATGTTTTTCTCTGCATCACCCCAAGGTTGACTGGCAGAGAATGCCTTTGGCATTAAGTCCCCCTCTGTACATTTTTGTGCATGAAGTTTAAAAATAAATAATTATAAATTAATAAATATGAGACGAGAGTGTAATAAGACTACGAATGACTCCAATTTAACCTATCAGATAATAATCCGTAATTGATATTATTATTTTTTAAATGACATCTACATTTAACATAGGAGGCTTTCACTGCTTCACCGGACACTGGGGGCGCGCGTGGGTTCAAGCCACCACACTAAGTACTCGCGCCGGAGCCCCCCCCCCTTTGGGATTCTACGCTGGTGAGATGCGAGGGTTGCAATCAATTGATTATACATTTACATAACTACACAGACACCTAAAACTCCTATTTCTGTGTCAAGAGTCAATCATTGATTGCAATATTCAAGCCGCCCAGTAGGCCTCTGACATGGCTTAACGACTGTTGGTCTAATGACTACAACCGGGGCCGACAGCTTAAAGTGCTCTCCGAAGCACGGAGACGCTCAAAAATTAAACCACTTTGACGGTTCCTCATCCATGGATTGACTGCGGGCCTAGTTGCTTAACCTCGCCGATCACTTACGGACCGGTGGGAGCATCTGGCTGTGAGCGCCTATCAGCGATTGAAATTAATTATCCTACTAATATTATAAATGCGAAAGTTTATGAGTATGGGATGTTTGTTACTCTTTTACGCAAAAACTACCTAACCGATTTTGATGAAACTTTGTAGTAATATAGTTTATATGTCCAAATAACACATAGGCTATAATTTATGAAATTAATGAATATTTTATGAGATGACGCCATGTAAGCCTGACGCCTATCCTGGGAGCTCAACATTATCCTTAGTATTTGACCTCGCCACCCTCCCGCTCATAGATTAAGATTGTAGACCGAACTAGCTAGCCAGTATAGGCAACAAGATTGATTTTATTAATGTTAAATTATAATCATTATGGTCCTGGGTTCGAATCCCGGTAAGTGCAAATATTTGTGTGATGAGCACGAATATTTGTTTCTGAGTCATGGATGTTTTCTATGTATATAAGTATGTATATCGTCGCCTGGTACCCATAGTACAAGTTTGGCTTAGTTTGGGACTAGGTTGATCTGTGTGACATTGTCCGTATATTATTATTATTATTCACACACGGCCATCTGATCCCAAACTAAGCAGAGCTTGTACTATGGAAACCAGATAACTGATATACTACATATACTTCTTTTCTTTACATACTTACATACCGGACACAGAACAAATTATGGTACTCACTAGCTGTGCCCCGCGGTTTTACTCGCGTTAAACTTTATAAATTATAGCCTATGTATTAATCTAGAATGTCAGCTAACTCCATATCAAATTTTAGTAAAATCGCTCCACCCGTTTATACGTGAAGAAGTAACAAACATACACACTCACACAGTCAAAAACTTTCACATTTATAATATTATAGTATGATCACATAAATATTGTCCTGGTTGGGGATCGAACCCACGACCTCGTGTACTTTTGCAATCACAAACCAAGGCTAGTCAAAATATTATAAGTTATGTATATTATATGAAGTGACCCCAGACATTAATATTGTATAAATTTTAATTATAATCTAAATATATTAAGTAGGTTTGAGTTATTATGTTTTAGATGCCATTATGTAATTTTAATGTTTAATTTAATGTAATTACTCTAAAACTTATGTTGCTGTGCCCTTACAGGGTCCATAACTGTACCTTAGCTTTATGCCTATTGTTAACACCTTCACTCACATTATGGTATGCAAATAGATGAATATGAATATGATTCACTTGCGATTCAAATCTGATATTTCTCAGTATTTTTTTATATTTTCTACCTATTTTCCCTTCTACATTTCCCCTCTATTCCCTTGGGAGTTCAATTATCATGGCCTTTATTATCCGCTTCTGTGGCCGACACGTTCAATTTTATCCCTCTAAGGGGGGGAAGAGGGAGAAAGAGGCGAAAGTGGTGGGAATATATTAGGATTCTTTCATGACTAAATAGTGGGGTTTGTGGGTGCAGTACAATTATAGAATTGGAAGGATTATTGGAATGTTAAGGTCTAAGGTGTATTTTTTGTATTAATTCTACTGTAATTGCTATTATAGTTATTTGAGTCCTGAATAGGACAACTATTTGTACCCCATGAAATAAATCCAGAAATAAGTATACACCTCCATTTTGTAGGTCAATATATCATGTTGTCTACTGCTGGATATAGGCTTACCCTAAGATCTCAAGATATCCGGTCTTGTCAACAAATATTCAAATTTTATTTTATATGAAAATTCTTATACTTCTTGCTTTTATGAAACTGTATTTGTCTATGACATGTAAAATGTAATTGATAGAATGTAATACATACATACAGTACCGCAAATTTATCTGGCCCGCTGGCAGCGTCGCTGTTATCGCATTTAGTGTTGCTAGTAACTATTTTTTGCAATAAAGTGGGTAAATATGCACATTGTTACGTAAATGTTACTTCACTAAAAAGCAAACAAATACTGTCATTACAAATCTTTATATTTTTATACAATAATTATGATCATTAAACAGCACTCAGCAAACATAAAATGTATGCTGAGTGTTCTCTAACGGAGATACTCCAGGTATTATTATGTCACCGGAATGGTTTAATTCAGAAGTCATTTCATCATCATCATCATTATCGGAATCACTGCTTTCACCTTCACTATCACTACCTAAATGAATGATGAAAGGCTCGTCTAAGTATCCATCCATTTTTCGATACACATTTTCAATATTTATTACATGATTGCAATGCTTTTGCCATTCATTGACTGTTATTTTATCAAAAGCTTCTGCAATCAATTATAGGATTTCAGAATTGGATATGCTATAAATTTTTGCATCTACTTGCTCTTTTTCTTGCACAAGTTTTCTTACTAATCGCTCCTGTACACCTACAAAGGAAATAGCAAAAATTAAATAATAATAATAACAAAATAATTTTATTTTTCTCTCACAATAATAGGTCTAGGTCCTGTAGGTCTTAGAATTAGATAACCTTAAAAAACATTAAATAAATAATGAATATTTTAAAATATGTATTTTAATTTAAAGTGCGAGGGGGAGTTTCGTATTTTTTCAGAAGCTGACAACACTAACCTGTAGCTGCAGGTACGCGTTCATACAACTTATTGAAGGGTATAATTGGAGCCTGAAGGCGTTTTTCTTCCTTCATATAATTCAGTACTTGTAATATAACGTTCCTCGCATCACTTTTTAAAGCTTTCGGTATTAATCACAATTAAAAACCACATAAAGAAAAATAAATACGCGCAACAAACAATCAATGGCAGGAATGTCATGGAATAACAGGCCGATTGACATTTCAAACTGGCGTCGTTAGTTCTACTTTTGCCCACCGGGCCAGATAAGTTTGTAGCACTATACAGGGTTGCCAATGAGTTGACGTTCAAACGGAAAATTTAGATGCTTTATGATGAGTATCCGAATCACCCCCATGTATGTTCTACGATTTTGCATTTTTTTGCTATGTTGGAAATTTATGAGTTCCGAGTTCAAACCCTAATTTTGAACTTGCGAATAAATTCTTAGTAATTTCTGCAATTAATGATCAGATAAACCATACTTTTTAGGGTGTTTGGTTAAACTATGTTAATTAGTTACCACAAAAAAACTGAAACAGAAATGTTCAACAGAACCAGAAAGAAATAGAAATTGGTGAATTTTACGAAAAAAAATCATTAAAAAGTTCTATCTCTAATACTACGCAAAATCGTAGAACATACATGGGGGTTATTCGGATACTCCTCATCATAAAGTATATAAATTGTGCGTTTGAACGTCAACTCCTCCGCCAGCCTGTATAAATATTGATTAGCAAATTATAAATGTCTCAAATATTATCTATACATATAATAAAATCTTAGGAAAGTCAAAACTGTACATTGAATATTTTTTTTAAAGGATACTTGGGGCGTGATCTACAATCGATATCGAAGCCAAAAATATAGTTTTTAGAATTTTTGTCTGTATGTCTGTTTGTCTGTATGTATGTCCGGGCTAAACTCAAAAAGTACTGCATGGATTTACTTCAAATTTCACATGAATATTACTAAGAGGTTGGGTCAACATATAGGCTACACATATTATCACGCTATCACCTACGGGGGAGGAGCTGAGATAATTTATAAAATTTAACGCGGGTAAAACCGCGGGGCACAGCTATTTTATACATATATTAAATATAATGCATACATTATAATTAAATAATATATTATTCGGACAAGATGTAGAAAATATATCTGTAAATATAAACATACATAGACTCACGCCTGTTTCCCAGAGGGGTAGGCAGAGACAACGGATTTCCATTTGTCACAATCTTTGCACACGTATTTTGCCTCGATTACTGTCATTATATTCT
Source organism: Pseudoips prasinana (assembly GCA_951640165.1). Classification (NCBI taxonomy): domain Eukaryota; kingdom Metazoa; phylum Arthropoda; class Insecta; order Lepidoptera; family Nolidae; genus Pseudoips; species Pseudoips prasinana. The sequence goes on from OX621264.1 coordinate 4,082,121, forward strand.
TCATACATGCTCGCCGGTTTAGGGTACTTCTGACCTGCCCTTTCTTGAGAACGTCTCCGATTTGGTCAGAGAATGTTCGACGAGGTCTTCCCCTTCCGGTTGTTCCATTCACACAGGCCAGGTATACTTCTTTGGTCAATCTTCTTTCATTCATCCTTTCTAAATAGCCAAACCATCTCAGCATTCCCTTTTCAATCTTTGTGACTACATACTCTTTCACACCACAACGCTCTCTTACATCAGTATTTCGAATTCTGTCTCTCAAAGTCTATAAACTTCGACAATATTCAAACCTATGAAGAACCACATTGAAAATAACTTAAATAAGCTAGCTAAGTAACTCAATCATTCGTCTCTTAAAGTAAAGTTAACTCGAAACCTACTTTGAGATATAGTGGCGGTGTACTGTCTTTGAATATTCGACGGGGCTTTTGGCGCGGTTGGTAAATGCTAACTTTTCACGCCGAGGTTCGTGGGTTCGATTCCCACCCAAAACAGATATTTGTGTGCATGAACATTTCTATTTGTGAATGCGTGTAATTATCTATAAAAGTATGTATTTACAAAAAAAAAGTTCTGTTTGGGATCCGATGGCCGTGTGTAAATAATGCCCCTGGATATTTTATTAGTAATCTTTACAAAACAAAGTAGGGTACTAACACCATTATGATACAAACTCAAGAACGGCTGGACCAATATTTATAACCTTTGATTTGTTGGATCTTTTGCAGCTCCAAATAACAGAATAATTATTTATTCCTTATAGCTAAAAGTTAGCGTTAGAGAAGCTTTTTTGACAGGAAAGTCCCAATAAGACTTTTAATCCCCAATCTGGGATTTCAACCCGGGATCTTATTATCTGTAGTAGAAGACGATAACGCTAGACCGACGCAGCTATCGCCTATCTATCGACAACGATGTATATTATTCAGGGTACGTTGGCGCGTTCCGAGAGCCACCTCGCAGCATTATTAAATAACTGACGAGCGCTGAATTCTATGACACGACTCCTCATGTAACCATGAGAGAACCAGGACATTTGCACCAACATATTTAATTGATGATACTTACTTATCGTATGGGCAATGGTTACCCTAGTGTCAGAGTTGTTCAAGCCGCCCAGTAGGCCTCTGGCATAGCTTAACGACTGTTGTCTAATGACTACAACCGGGACCGACAGCTTAACGTGCCCTCCGAAGCACGGAGACGCTCAGAAATTAAACGATTTTGGTGGTCACCCATCTATGGACTGACCGCGAGCCTAGTTGCTTAACCTCGCCGATCACTTACGGACCGGTGAGAGCATCTAGCTATGAGCTATAGATAAATGATGATGATGAGTGATGACTTACGGAACAGAGACGTGGTCGCTCACTATGGTCCTTATCAGGCGGCTCAAGGTCACCCAAAGAGCAATGGAAGGGTTAGTTCTTAGAGGCCCTACGGGATCGAATCAGAAATGCTGAGATCTGCAGGCGAACCAAAGTCACCGACATAGCCCCAAAAATTGCCAGGCTGAAGTGGCAGTGGCAGTAGAGCCGACGGCCGTTGGGGCAGAAAGTTTCTCGAGTGGTGACCACGAACCGGAAGGCGCAGCGTGGGCAGGCCCCTCTACATGGTGGACCGATGATCTTGTGAGGGTCACTGGAAGTCGCTGGATGCGGATAGCGCAAGACCAGCAATTCTGGAGATCTTTGTGAGAGCCCTTTGTCCAGCAGCATGCGTTTTTCGGCTGATATCATGATGATATAATAGATATTTTTTCTACTAATCTCTTTTTTTTTATTGGGATTAGTTCTTTCCTCTTACCCACGACTACAACTCCAACTGTAAGCCAGGGTCAACAGTGGCACATAACAAAATGACACTGAGCGGTGAGGCTCAGGCATGTCCCGGGGAATCGCTTTAATTATTTTGGATCCCATAGCGAATTTAATCAGAAAGAAACGATGAGTTAGAAAATGAATAGTTCCACTTACCTCCAGAGCAAAGTGAGAGACAGAATGATATAACGAGGCTATAGCCTCATAAAACGAGAGATATTGCAACTGGAGAAGCTAGCTGCAAAGGCACCGAGGATCAATTTAAAGGGATCTTTTCCACTTTTACAAACTAGGTCTCCAAAGCATTCTGCTGCTTGCAAGTATACTTCTTCTCAGCGTGTCAATGGCAAACTAATTAATTTTTTGTGCCCCAGAAGTGGACACATAGATTGACCTACTTGTGGTAAAATTCTGCCATCAACATGGGGCAGGGCAGGCTGGGCACGAAGTTAGGTTGGTCATGGATTGGACCGGTGCTCCACAAAAATAGTCAATTTTGGGCTTGCTCGACAGTCCCCACCTAGACGTGTTTTGATGTGAAACATCTATAGCCGCACCTATACGATGGTATATATACAGTCTATATGCAGTAGTGTGTACAGTGTGGTGACGCGTCGCCATGCGCAATCGATAGAACTTTTTGCGTTATTGTTAGTTTATCTGGAAAAAATCGTAATATTTTATTTTATCATTATGACATATTTAGTTCCTATCACAATATGTTCTTTTCTGCGTATTAATTTTACAAAATAATGTCGATGTTTCACATCTGCCAGGCGTCCCGTGACGGCTCGGATTTTCATCGCTTCGGCCCATCTGAGTCCTAAGTCTATTTAGGGACTTCCAGATCGGCCATGGCAATAGATATCCACGCGGGAGGCTTTCGAAAATCGTGACAAAATGATCCGGTAAGTATTTTTGTGCATGCCAAATGCTGCATCTTTCTGTTGACAAATCGGTCCTCTTCTGGCTTTTAAGTCTTTGCGGCGGTAGTAAGCGGTTGCAAATATTGAGCTGACCGCCAAAATGGTTTAACTTCTCACCGTCTCCGTGCTTCGGAGAGCACGTTAAGGTGTCGGTCCCGGTCGTAGCCATTAGGCAACAGTCGTTAAGCCAAGTCAGATGCCTACTGGGCGGCCAGAACTCTGACACGATGGTAACCACTGCCTATCCAATAATAAATACATCCACAGTTAATCGATTTGTGCGCGGTAAAAAGTTTCTTGCGAAATGCGAACAGTCTGCATTTCACATGACATCTTCATTTCTAGCGATTACTTACTTACTAAGACTTAATAATAATAATAATGTCCTCCTAGCCGAATTTTGGTTACGGCGGCCAGTCTAAATGGAGACTTGTCTGTGTGAGACATATTATAGTGCAAAAGTGTGTGCGCAAACACAGGAGCACTTTCTATTCCATCACTCTCATGATCCGATGAGATGACTAGCGGCACGACCGGAAAGAGGTCAGGTAAAGGACCGACGGCTATACGTGCTCCTCGAGGCATGGGGGTGTAATACCGCCGACCTCCAGACTTCGGGCTGATACTGAGAAATTTCTTTTTACGGAAAAATCCCAAAATCACTTTTTGACCCGACCCGGGTTTTGAACCCAGGACATCATTTTCTGCGGTTGAACACGCTACCGCTAGATCAATGACAGAAGTAGTACTGGTAAATTATAATAAGTATTACTTTTAAAGGCTGTATAATGTAATATAGCCGCTGTTTTGTCACGGATACTTACCCAACAAGAATATGACAAAGCATTTTCCCTTACAAAGGGAGTTATCCTACATCTTCCTAAAATCATGGTCACCATATCTCGATTTAATAATTTGATAACTTAAACACACAACATTGAACCTTCTCCCCTTTTACTTATGATCGAAATTACCTTAACATTGTTTCCAGTTGAGTGGGTTTTAAGAATATGCATGTCTTGGTTCCCAAAGATCACAAACGACAAGTATTTAAATAAAACTTACAACTTTAATTGTTTGGAACAAGGTCTAAAATCACTAAATATCTTTTCGTTTTATGTACATATGGTAATCTTAGCAATAAAAATGGTCGCTGGTAATGTAATTTGTACCTTGCGTGTGATACTTTAAGGTTGATTTTTGTATAAAAACGTAAGGTATGAATGGAAGCGAGAAATTTTCCGGAGGAAACGCATTTAGACGAATAATCAAGTTAGAACGAAATAAATTCGATATTAAATACGTTAGAGCTGAAAAAATATGTTATCAATTGTTAGACGAAAAGAAAGAAAGAGAGAACAACTAAACTTTTTTGGAGAGTACAAGGGAGAGTGAAGAATAGAGAACTGGACATAGACATCATTATCAAGTCAGCTACACAGCACAAAAGAGGTAGTACTTTTTATAGGAAGTCGGTAAACAAGTATTAATATCTATACAAATAAATAAAATTGAAGTGTCTGTTTGTAATATTCAAATAACCGTTTATTACTACATGTATATGCATATTTATACGGAACATACACCAAAATAACATTTTAAATTTTTTTGTCTGTCTGTTTGTTCCGGCTAATCTCTTAAATTGCTGGATCGATTTTGACGGGACTTTTATTGGCAGGTAATAAGGAGTAACTTAGGCTACGTTTATTTAGAAAAAATGTTTTTTCTTTTATAAAAAATACGCGGACCAAGTCGCGGGCACAGCTAGTTACCTATATATTTAACAAGCGCACCTTAGGTTTGAAATCCAGACCTGTTGTCGCTTTTTAGGGGTCCGTACCCAAAGGGTAAATCGGGACCCTATTACTAAGACTTCGTTGTCTCTCTGTCTGTCCGTCTGTCACCAGGCCGTATCTCATGAACCGTGATAGTTAGACAGTTGAAATTTTCACAGATGATGTATTTCTGTTGCCGCTATAACAACAAATACTAAAAACAAAATAAAATAAATATTTAAGTGGGCTCCCATACAACAAACGATTTTTTTGCTCGTTTTTATAGATAATGGTACGGAAATCTTCTTGCGCGAGTCTGACTCGCGCTTGGCCGGTTTTTTCGACAATTGTTAACTGCCGTCTAGGATGATAATTAGGCTTATCTGTCACGGGTTTCAGCACATGGCTACGAATAAATATAATTGCAAATAAATCTTTGACTTAAAAAAAAAAGAATTAAAGTGCGACGTTTTCTTTCAAATAACTTTTCTGCTACGAACACTCGTACCGACGGCTACGTAGCTGAATCGTAGCTGTGTAATGCATGGTCTACTTAGTGCTACGTGGTTTTCAAAATAGGTACGCTGCTACGAAGTCTCGTAGCAAGAACTACGTACGTTTTTGCCATAGCATAATAATTGAAATAAATTCGTGGAATGACTTTTCAATATAGCTACGTTGCTACAGCGTTTCGTACCAATGCTACGTCTTTTTAAAATCGCTACGCTGCTACGTAGTCTCGGAGCAACAACTACATCTATGTATTAATGTTGCGTATTGTATAGACTGCTTCGTCGTAGGAAATTTTTACAATACCTAGGCTGCTGCGAAATATAGTAATATGAACTATAGTAAGTCTCCAATTGGTACGAAACTTATACTTAGTTTACAGCTGTCTGCATTTTCAGCTGGCAACTAAGTACGGCACTTAATAAAAAAACCGGCCAAGTGCGAGTCGGACTCGCACATGAAGGGTTCCGGAGCAGCAAGTATTATATATTTCAGTTGATTAAATAAAGCAAATTGCGGTTTATAACGTATTAAAAAAAAATACTCATTAGATCTCGTTCAAACCAATTTTCGTTGTTAGTTTCTATGGTAATATACATCATATATTTTTTTAGTTTTATCATTCTCTTTTTTTAGAAGTTACAGGGGGGGACACTCATTTTACCACTTTGGAAGTGTCTCTCGCGCAAACTATTCAGTTTAAACAAAAATGATATTAGAAACCTCAATATGATTTTTTAAGACCTATCCATAGACACCCCACATGAATTAGTACAAAAAAAAATAATAATTTAGTTTCAGTTCTATGTATGGCGACCCCCCAAAATTATTGTTCTTTTTATATTTTTTTGTAAAAATCTTAATGCGGTTTACAGAATACACCTACTTACCAAGTTTCAGTAGTACTGCACTTATAGTTTCGGAAAGAAGTGGCTGTGACATACGGACGGACAGACAGACAGACAGACAGACATGACGAATCTACAAGGGTTCCGTTTTTTTCCATTTGGCTACGGAACCCTAAAAAGGCTTGGCACTATACTACTTCGAATTTGTAGTCATAATAAGACCTTATCTGGGGTCTGAAATATGTATTACATCAAATCTGCTATAATTTCTAAAGCAATTAACTGCGGAGGTATTTGTGTCCGGTATGACATGACAACCTTAAAGAAGCGAGCCTATTCTATTCTTAAAAGCCGGCAACGTACTTGCTGGCCCTCTAGAGTTGCAGGTGTCCATGGGCGGCGGTGATTACTTACAATGAAGTGACCCGCTTGCTCGTCTTCCTTGATAATAAATAAAAAAACGAGCGAGTCGGACTTGCGCACGAAGGGTTCCATACCATCTACTATATAAAAATAAGTCGGGTTTTCCTTCCTGACGCTATAACTCCAGAACGCACGAACCGATTTCCACGGTTTTGCATTCGTTGGAAAGGTCTCGGGCTCCGTGAGGTTTATAGCAAAGAAAATTTATAAAATTTAACGCGGGTAACACCGCGGGGCACAGCTAGTTATCTATAAAAACAAGCAAAAGATTCACGTTTGTTGTATGGGAGCCCGCTTAAATTTATTTTATTTAGTTTTTTAGTATTTGTTGTTATAGCGGCAACAGAAATACATTATCTGTGAAAATTTCAACTGTCTAACTATCACGGTTCATGAGATGCAGCCTGGTGACAGACGGACAGACAGACAGACAGCGAAGTCTTAGTAATAGGGTCCCGTTTTACCCTTTGGGTACGGAACCCAAAAAGACATCAAAATCTAAAAGCGCGCTTGACGGGACTGTTGGCGTGGTTGGCAAATGCTTGCTTTTCACGCCGGAGGTCGTGGGTTCTATTCCCACCCAGAACAAATATCTGTGTGCATGAACATGTCTGTTTGTCCTGAGTCTGGGTGTAATCCTACTAATATTATAAAGGAGAAAGTTTGTGAGGGTGTATGTTTGTCACTCTTTAGCTCTTGCCTAAGAGTTGTTTGAGAGAAGAATAGGCTCGCTCCTTGTATAAATAGAATCGGCTTTAATCAAATGAATATGACGTTAAACATTCGCACTTTTAACCTCTGACCTACTCTTTTTCTAGACGTCAAGTCTATAAAAAGGGTGACCTACACTGACGTGTTTGAATGAAAGCGTGTAGGCGGTAAAAGAGTGGGTAGTATAATTGTTATTTTTTTGTGTATTATAAGTCAGATATCTTAGATCCCACTCCGTTTAATTGGTTTTACCCGCGTTGTTACCGTAGCCTAGTTGGTAGTGCTCCTGCCTACGAAGCTGGTGGTCCTGGGTTCGAATCCCAGTAAGTGCAAATATTTGTGTGATGAGCACGAATATTTGTTTCTGAGTCATGGATGTTTTATACGTATATATCTATCTATATAAGTATGTATATCGTCGCCTGGTACCCATAGTACAAGCTTTGCTTAATTTGGGGCTAGGATGATCTGTGTGACATTGTCCCTAGATATATTAAACTTTATAAATTATAGCCTATGTGTTAATCCAAGGTGTCAGCTAACTCTATACCAAATTTTATTAAAATCGCACCAGCCGTTTAGCCGTGAAGAAGTAACAAACATACACACTCACAAAGTTTCAGCTTTATAATATTAGTGTGATGAAAGATTATAAACATCATTCAATTAAAATACAATTTTCATAACATAACATGTAATAATTTTGACTACACGTGTGACGCAGCGACTCAGACAGCCACCTCGCCGCCTAGTGTCCCGGGTTCAATTCCCGCGCCGGACAACAATTTGTTTGACCCATAAATAGTTGTTCTGAGTCTGGATGTAATTTGTGTTCGTCTATTGTATGTTAGTCAAGTACCTCACGACACAGCACACAGCAAAATTTTTATATTTGACTGCACGTGTGGCGTAGCGGCCAAGACTTTCGCCTCGCCGCTTCGTGTCGCGGGTTCGAGTCCCGCGCCGGACAACTATTTGTGTGACCCATAAATAGTTGTTCTGAGTCTGGATGTAATTTGTGTCCGTCTCTTATATGTTTGTAAAGTACCCCGCGACACAGGGACTAGATTCCCTAAAGCAGGCGTTGTCTTTAAAAAAAAAAAGAAAAGAAAAAGAATATATCAAACGCAAAATTTGTATATATCAAAAGAAACAATTATACTACCCGCTGTTTTACCGCTTACACAACACATGCCTCCTAGGCACGCGGTCTGTCTATAGATGGGTGGCCGTCATCACGGTTTAATTTCTGAGCGTCTTCGTGCTCAGTAGGGAACGTTACGCAGTCGGTCCTGGTCGTTATCGTTATGGCTGAGACCTACTTGGCGGCTTGAGTAACTCTCATACGTGGATGTCCACAACCCATATTATAAAGAAATAAGAAAATTGTACCATAAATTAGAATACGCAACTTTTACTTAAGTTTTAACGTTAAATACATTGTTACCGGTTGCCTGGCAACGGAACGTGCCTATGTCTATATTGAACCAATCTTTATAGAATAGAGCAGGGGTGCTCAACATTTTTTTCGGAATTTCAGTAATTATTCCGTATTGCAGTGTAATTTAATAATAATAATAATAAAGGCTGTTTATTCCATAACTCATCATAAAATTTACATCCTACTAATATTATAAACGTGAAAGTTTGTAAGTATAGATGGGTGGATGTTTGTTACTCTTTCACGTAAAAACTACTGAATGGATTTTAATGAAACTTTACAATAATATAATATCTTATACATCAGAATAACACATAGGCTAATTTATAAAGATATTGTCTGAATTGTCCAAAATATGAGGAAAAGTTTAAAGTAAGTAGAATAAAATGTACCTTCTGCGAGCTATTCCGGCGTGCACTGCCAAAACCGCTAGAGGTACACATCCTACTATAATCATAAATGCGAAAGTTTGTGAGTATAGATGTATGGATGTACGTTTGTTACTCATTTACGACAAAACTACTTTAACGTGGGTGAAACCGCGGGGCCTAGTTAGTTTCAAATAATTTTAGTATTGTTAGAATCTTCTTATGCTACTATAGTAATATTATTGGTGAATTGTTTGTGTTTCTTATTTTATGGATCTCGTTAAGAGTAACGGCCTCCTCCAGTTTCTTCCATAGCTTTCTGTTTTTAGTTCTGGACATCTAGTGTTTTCCTGCAATCTCTAAAATGTCATCATACTTTACAAACATATAATTGATGGACACAAAATACACCCAGACTCAGAACAACTAATTATGGGTGACACGAATAGTTGCCCCATGCGGAAATCAAACTCGTAATAGGAAGGGGCGAAGCTTCATTACAGCACATGTTGCTGAGTGGTGACGACGAGTAATATCAACACTCCATCCATACCTGGATTTGAACTCGACCCCTTATTATCTGCATTTGGATAAGTTAGCGCTGGACCAACGAAGAATATTTATTTATATATTTATAATAAACTAGCTGTGCCCCGCGGTTTTACCCGCGTCAAATTTAATTATCATAGCTCCTCCCCCTGTAGGTGATAGCGTGATAATATGTCGACCCGACCTCTTAGTAATATTCATGCAAAATTTGAAGTAAATCCATGCAGTACTTTTTGCGTTTAGCCCGGACATACATACAGACAAACAGACAACAATTCTAAAAACTATATTTTTGGCTTCGATATCGATTGTAGAACACGCCCCAAGTATCCTATAAAAAAAATATTCAATGTACAGTTTTGACTTTCCTACGATTTTATTATATGTATAGATAAATATCCGGGACATATAAAAAAAATAAGTATTTCTATACTTATTTTTTTTGAAAATATATGTATATTTACAATATACAGATAGCACCCATATCAAGAAAAATAGATATGTTCATGAACACAAATATTTGCCTTGTGCGAGGATCGAACCCATAACCTTTGGGTCTGAAGACAGGTTCACTACCAACTGAGTCACGGTGGTCGTCAATTTAATACTATGTATTTATTTATGAGGCTCTTCCCAGGGAAGTCCTGGGTTCAAATATCGGGTCGTGCCAAAAAGTGAATTTCGGTTCTTCGTATTAAGCTACTTTCTCTGTATCAGCCCGGAAGTGGAATTTGGCGGTATTATACTCCTATGGTCGAAGAGCATGTAAAGCAATCGGTCATGTACCTGAACTCTTTCCGTTCATGTCCGTTAGCTATCCCATTGAATCTCGAGAATAAGCGCATACTTGAACCAGACATAAATTCTCTTCAAGGACGCGCGACCATATTTCGTCTGGTTCAAGCACATATGCACTTTATTTAAATCATTTTAAAGTTGATTTTATAGTGCCTTAATAAAATCCTCTCCGCTGCGCTCCTGTTTGCGCCGAACCTAAGGTTATAGAGGTTGTATCTACATTTGTACAAACCCTGACAACATTTTTGAAGTTATACTTCTTTTGGCGCGATGGAGAAAAATGATGAGAGTGAATTTTAACGATGCGCGCGCACACCGACACCAAAAAATTTAACAGCATGAAGTTAGTTCTAGGTGGTATGAGAGTGAATTTTTACGATGCGCGCGCATCGTAAAAATAACAGCATGACGTTAAATCTAGGTGGTATGAAAATTGATAACTATGTTCAAGTTGTATATTAAGAAGTATAACTTCTAACGCGTGTACATAAGTACACACAAGTTTTTTTTATCTTATACTATGCAGTGACATTCGTTTTTCAATCCCATCATACTTAATTGACATTATTTTGCTACTTTTGACATCAATTTGTTAGTTACTGTTTACTTTTTCATTTATTTTAAAGATAAAGGTAAAAATCATTTATTTACATGAAACATGGTTTAAAAATTATTGGTGTTGTAATCATTATTAAGTTTCACATGTGTCGCCATATATATTAGGTCTTTACCTATGAAATTGCCGTTCTGCAGTACTGGCCATTTCAAATCAAAATAATTTTTGTTTGGCTAAGAATTCTAATTTCAAATTAATTTTATTTTAAAAACATGGATTCTTTTTTCCAAAAGTAGTCATTTCTTTATTGATTAGTGTTACATTTTCATCGCATTTCAATCTTTTTCGTCATCATGGATACGTTAAAAATTCGAGTAATTATGGAATATGAGTACCGTCGTGGCAGCAACGCGGCACAAGCGGCACGCAACATCAACGACGTTTACGGAGCTAACACTACAAACCAACGCACCACCTGTTATTGGTTTGCTCGCTTCCGTTCTGGAAATTTCGACCTGAAAAATGAACCTCGCGGTCGTCCGAAGACTTTGGTCGACAATGACGAATTAAAGGCGGTTGTGGAAGCTGATGATACACAATCTACGGCTGAATTAGCAGCAGCTTTCGACGTTAGCGTCAAAACAATATTGGTCCATTTGCGTCAAATTGGCAAGGTAAAAAAGCTTGACAAATGGGTGCCCCACGAACTCAATGATCGCCAGCGCGAAGTACGCGTCGAGACGTGCCTTGCACTGCTCAACAGACACACAAATGAAGGAATTTTGAACCGCATTGTTACCTGCGATGAAAAATGGATTCTGTTTGATAACCGCAAGCGCTCAGCAAGTTGGTTGGATCCTGGTTCAGCACCTAAACAATGCCCTAAACGAAAACTTACCCCTAGAAAAGTGATGGTCACTGTTTGGTGGTCTAGCGCCGGTGTGATTCATCACAGCTTCTTACCAAACGGGGTGAGCATTACTGCAGATGTGTACTGTGAAGAACTGAGCACAATGATGGAATGAAGCTGGCGCATCTCCAACCAGCATTGGTCAATCGCTCGTCTCCGCTGCTCCTGCACGACAACGCGCGACCTCATACTGCACAGCAGACGGTCTCCAAGTTGCAAGAACTGGGGTTGGAAGCTCTCCGTCATCCGCCCTACTCACCAGACCTTGCGCCTACAGACTACTACTTTTTCCAGAATTTGGATAACTTCTTGGCGGGAAAAAAATTCAATACCCGAGAGGCAGTACAAAATGCCTTTGAAGAATTTGTTGCCTCCCGTCCAGCTGATTTCTTTAAGAAGGGCATCAATAAACTGCCACTGCGATGGCAAAGATGCATTGATTGCATGGGTGATTACTTCGATTAATACAAATAAAAAAATTCATGAAAAAAATTCGTTTAAATTTTTTCATACAAAACGGCAATTTCATAGGTAAAGACCTATTATATGGCATATAAATTTTTACAAATAAGTTTAAATTATGGGATAAATAAACCAACGATTAAATATTCAATTATAAAATTAATGAATTTCAATTATAAAAACTACATACTCTATAACAATATTTGAATTTAAAGTGCCCAAGTTATTACTGTCGACAACCTTAGGATTACAGTTACGTGTAGATAGATATACATAAAAATACATTATTAATTGTTATTTTAATGCAATGCAATGCGTGGTTACAATATGTCTACTGATTCTTAAATACTTACTAATTGTTTTCTACTACTTGGATACTGACTATTTAAGAGGATGTAAAAAATAAAAAATACTGTTCGCATGCCTAATTTTAAGGTACAATATAGAGCACAATACATAACAACTTTTGTATTTTTAATCTGTATTCGGTGAATACAGATTATGATTATAATATGTTCCGCGCAATTATCTCTATACAACTATACAACATGTTACGTAATTAACGCACACCCTCAAACACACCAATTAGAATATTATGTTGTAGGAAATCATAATATATACACTGAATTTTTATTTAACATGTATATGTATTCTTATTCTTATTCTTATTTACTAAATTAGTTTCTTGGAATAAAGTTTTTGTCTTTATTTTGTATTGAATGATGGAATTTGTATGAATACAACACACAACATACAACGTTTTTAAAAGTCTTATTACTTTGACTTACGGTCCATTTCAATTTTTTTTTCACTGAACAGGGTTTACTACTTAGACTTAATATGACAATAATTTCCGTAGTTTTAATTATTTTTGGAATAAAAAATGACCTATATTAAAAATGATATAATTCGATTCAGTACCTAAACGATTCTGAACAAACTATTTTCAGGATGTGCGTTAATTAAGACCTCACGTGTGGCGCAGCGGCTAACACAAACAGTTGTTCTAAATCTGGATGTAATTTGTGTCCGTCTATTATATGTTTGTTAAGTACCCCGCGACACAGGGATTAAACTCCCTAGTACGGGCGTTGTCTTTATAAAAACAAAATGTTGTATATAATTGTACCATAAGTTTAACAACCCTGGAGTAAGATAAACGGGATCAATCAAAGCCTTAAGTATGAACTGTAACTGTCATTTGGAGATTGACAAAAGTGAGGTAGAATTCCTGAGACGTTATCCCCACACGGCCCTCGGATCCTAAACTAAGCAGAGCTTGTACTATGAAAACCAGATAACTGATATACTACATATACTACTTTATTTTTAGTAGATACATACGTATATCAGTAAAATAAAACAAAATAAAAAAGGACTTTATTCACGTAGACTTTAAAAAAGCACTTGTAAATAGTCAGAACATGTTCGCAGTAGTATATAATTATTACTAGGTACATATAGATATTAAGGTTCACGGATTGTAGGAAATAATTTACAATAAGATTTATTTTATAATAGTAACGATATTTAGCTAACTAAAATTAAGTTATTGTCAAGGATCATGTGTAGGTTTAATTATCTAAATTTTAGCTATATTTTTACTACATATTGTCTGAATGGTTCTGTCTATATTAAGGTACGAATTAGATGTAATTATTATGACGCACCTTGTGTTTATAACGACGGTCACGCTTTAATGCGACCACCACATATGGATAAATTGCACCCAGGCTCGGGACAAACAAACATGTTCATGTACACAAATATTTGCCCTGGATGGGAATCGAAGCCACGACATTCGGCTTGGAAAGCAAGCATTTGCCAACCACGCCAACAGGCCCGTCAATATATAATGAGTAATAATCACACAAATATTATAAATGCGATAGTTTGTGAGTGTGTAGATTTTTTACTTCGTCATGACTGAACAGCTCGAGCGATTTTAATAAAATTTGGTATGGAGTTAGCTGACATCCTGGATTAACACAAAGGCTATAATTTATAAAGATTAACTCGGGTAAAACCGCGTGGCACAGCTAGTCTATAATAATAATCCGACAGAAACATGAAATAATGACATTTATTAAGCATTTGGGTACATACACTCGTACTATTCATTTACTGTTTACTTACTTTTACTTTGGTCTAGCGGCAGCGTGTTCACCCGCAGATAACGAGTTCCTGGGTTCAAATCCCGGGTCGGGCCAGAAATGATTGTGGGACTTTTTTGTAAGAATAAAAATTTCTCAGTATCAGTCCGAAGTCTGGAAGTTGGCGGTATTCAAAATCAAAATATCTTTATTCCGTAAAAAAATTACATTTATGTGGAATCGTCATATTTTTTTTACCCTACCCCCGTTATTATACCGCCGTGTCTCGGAGAGCGCGTAAAGCCATCGGTCATGTACCTGACCTCTTTCCAGTCGTGTCGCTAGTCGTCCCATATGATCATGATAGTGATGGAATAGTAAGTGCCTTTGTGTTTGCGTACACACATACAATGTGCACTATAAAATGTCCCGCGCAGATGGCTATTCTCTCTGTCTCCAAGTCTCCATTGAGACTGGCCACCATGGCCGATATTCGGCTAGGAGGACATTATTATGTAGTCATCTATACTAATATTATAAAGATTTAAAGTTTGAACTACTCTGACACTAGGATAACCACTGCAATGCCCATACGATAAGTAAGTACGACTAAAAAATCCCCGTCTAAAAGCACTATCTGTGTAACGTCTCCGTCTTAACACTATTAGCTTCTTGTTTTTATACAAATACTCTTATATTGCATTTTGTTAATCTCGGAACCAATTAATTATCTAAAGATGTATGAGTTGTAATTGAACGTTTTAAATGAAATTATTCGAGATCATAGTATAATATAATAATATCTGGGGACAATGTCACACAGATCATCCTAGCCCCAAACTAAGCAAAGCTTGTACTATGGGTACCAGGCGACGATATACATACTTATATAGATACATAAATACTTATAAACATAGAAAACATCCATGACTCAGAAACAAATATTCGTGCTCATCACACAAATATTTGCACTTACCGGGATTCGAACCCATGACCACCAGCTTCGTAAGGCAGGAGCACTACCAACTAGGCTACGGTGCCGTCAAGGATGGCAGCGAACTGTTTGTGGCGCAGTCACTGTTTCGGACTGGCAGGAATCAGTAATAGGGAAGGCCAATCCAGAGGAGCCCTCCCAGGGTAAGTGTCCCAACCATCTGGAAAACGGCGCAAAAGGGGGCACCGATGCAGCTTACCCGAGTTCCCAAGGCTCCCCCATGAAACGCCAAGATAAGTCCACGGCAGGTACGTTTAATCGGTGCGAGCCCAACATACCCACCCTCAACACTTTTTGCGGGTGGCATGGGTAGAATTTCACCCAGCCTTATCAAAAAAAAGAGATCTAGCTATGAGTGAGGCGCTCATAGCTAGATGCTCTCACCAGTCTGTAAGTGATGGTGAGGTTAAGCAACTAGGCTCGCGGTCACTCCATAGATGGGTGACCGTCAAAGTGGTTTAGTTTCTGAGCGTCTCCGTGCTTCGGAGGGCACGTTAAGCTGTCGGACCCGGATGTAACCATTAGGCAACAGTCGTTAAGCCATGTCAGAGGCCTACTGGGCGGCTTGAACAACTCTGACGCTAGGGTAACCACTGCCCATACGATAAGTATGTACGTCTAAAAAATCCCCGTCTAAAACGTGTCCGTCTTCTTAGCACTGTTAGCTCCTGTTTTTATATCCAATACTAAGAATGTGTAGACAGTACAAAATATGCTCAAAAGTTGATATATTTCATCAAAGCTGTATGCATTCAAATTATTTTTAGCAAAGGACAACAATGTCCAGTTTTATTTAATTAGTGTATTTTAAATTTATATTATTGTATTAATCGTACTAGTTGTATATTCCCCTCAAAGTCCTAGTTTTAACTCACAGAATTTTGGTAATTTTTTAATGTTGTGTACATATATAATTGGATTTCAGATTTAGCAGTGTTATAAGAAAATGATATTATTAATGTGTTATTAGTCTGTAGTCTGTTTCTGTACCTATGAGATAAAATAAAAAAATAAAATTCAAATACCCTTATATTGCATTTTGTTAATCTCGGAACCAATTATCTAAAGATGTATGAGTTGTAATTGAACGATTTAAATGAAATTATTCGATATCATAGTATAATATAATAATATCTGGGGACAATGTCACACAGATCATCCTAGCCCCAAACTAAGCAAAGCTTGTACTATGGGTACCAGGCGACGATATACATACTTATATAGATAGATAAATACTTATATACATAGGAAACATCCATGACTCAGAAACAAATATTCGTGCTCATCACACAAATATTTGCACTTACCGGGATTCGAACCCAGGACCACCAGCTTCGTAGGCAGGATCACTACCAACAAGGCTACGGTGACCGTAAGTATATGTAGGATAAGAGTATTATTAGTTTGTATGTTTTTAAACGTTCTCATGTAACTGAATTATTGTAAATTCTTATGAGAAAATAAAGATATCTCAAACCTCAAAAAAGTCCTTCCTTCTTACCCACCACTGTAACTGTAAGGCTATAGGAATGTGGCCTGGTGTAGCCTGAATACTAAGAGGTCAGAGCTTATATAGGTGGGTCAGTATTAAAACAGATAATTATGGAGCCCTATACCCCTGTAGTGAGTATAGACTCTTATGACGGCGGCAGAACCGATTAATACGAAGTGCACAGTTATGTAGGAACGTTCTAGTGCAAACTGTGGAGTCGTTATTAGTACTAGACAATTATGAATATATATTAAAGCAGTTAATTATAGAGACCTATACCCCTGTAGTGAGTATAGACCCTTATGACGGCGGCAGAACCGATTAATACGAAGTGCACAGTTATGTAGGAACGTTCTAGAACAAACTGTGGAGTCGCTATTAGTACTAGATAACTATGAATATAATCAAACTGATAATTATAAATACCTATATCTCTGTAGTGAGTATAGATCTCTCTAATCTCTGTGTTGGTGTGGTTCGCAAATACTTGCTTTTAACGCGGTCGTGGGTTCGATTCCCACCTGTGGCCTACTCAAGCTAATATACATACACAACAACAATATAAATATACATACTTACATACATAATTATTATATACCTATATCTAATACATTTCAAATTTATTTATTTACTTATATAAAATACTACACAAAATATTAATACAATATTTTATATCTATCTATTTACAATTATAATAACACTTACACAAACACCAAACAGGTAAATATAAAATTCCAATGTTTACTTCACATTATCGTGCATTGGAAACGCGTATAGCCGTTGTACCTGAGCTAACGGTAAAATATATACCTGCGCGGGCGCATGGACAGTCGACCTCTGCGCGCCCGGGAGTCGATCCACGGACTTTGCTCGCGAAGCTAGTGTCGGCTGCTATCGAGCGCTTATCATAAAACTATCATTATCTGTAAATTTCTCTCGCTATCGCTATCTGTTGTGTGTAGTATTGTTCTCCTTCTTTCTATGTATAGTTTTCTTGTGTATCGTGGAACGATTAAATTGGACTAAGTACTATCTGTGACTTTTGTTTATGTGCCGCTAATATCGTGTTAGCAAACCGGTATCCACGCAGTACCTACATCCCCGGTACACCACTATACACCCAAGACAGATATTTGTGTGCATGAACATGTCTGTTTGTCCTGAGTCTGGGTGTAATTATATATATAAGTATGTTCTTACAAAAGAGGAGTAGTATATGTAGTATATCAGTTATCTGCTTTCCAAAGTACAAGCTCTGCTTAGTTTGGGATGAGATGGCTGTATGTAAATTATGTCCCACGATATTATATTATTATATTCTAGTGCAAACTGTGAAGTGGTTATTAGTACTAGACAACTATGAATATATTAAAACAGATAATTATAGATACCTATACCCACTACAGTGAAGACGGCGGAACCGATTAATACGAAGTGCACAGTTTTGTAGGAACGTTCTAGTGCAAACTGTGGAGTCGTTATTAGCACTAGACAATTATGAATATATTAAAACTGATGATTAGAGATAGCTATACCCACTACAGTGACGGCGGAAGAATCGATTAATACAAAGTGCAGTTATGTTGGAACGTTCTATTGCAAACTGTGGAGTCGTTATTAGTACTAGACAACTATGAATATATTAAAACTGATAATTATAGAGACTTATATCCCTGTAGTGAGTATAGACTCTAATGACGGCGGCAGAACTGATTAATACGAAGTGCACAGTTATGTAGGAACGTTCTAGAACAAACTGTGGAGTCGCTATTAGTACTAGATAACTATGAATATATTAAAACAGATAATTATAGATACCTATACTATAGTAAATATAGATATCTGTGGCAACGGCAGAACTGATTAATGAATAATAATATCTTGGGACATTATTTACACACGGCCATCTGATCCCAAAATAAGCAGACCTTGTACTATGGAAACGAGGTAACTGATATACTACTTTTCTTTTGTAAAAACATACTTATATAGATAGTTACACTCACGACAATCAGACATGTTCATGCACACAAATGTCTGTCATGGGTGGGAATTGGCGTGAAAAGCAAGCATTTGCCAACCACGCCAACAGTTCTTGTGCATAACTGTGGAGTTATTATTAGTACTAGTAGACTATGAATATATTAAAACAGATAATTATAGATACCTATACTCACTACAGTGACGACGGCAGCACCGATTAATACGAAGTACACAGTTATGTAGGAACGTTCTAGTGCAAACTGTGGAGTCGTTTGTAGTACTAGACAACTATGAATATATTAAAATAGATAATTATAGATACCTATACTCTCTACAGAGACGGCGGTAGAACCGATGAATGCGAAGTGCACAGTTATGTAGGAACGTTCTAGTGCATACTGTGGAGCTGTCATTAGTACTAGACAACTATGAATATATTAAAACAGATAATTATAGATACCTATACCAACTACAGTGACGGCGGCAGCACCGATTAATACGAAGTACACAGTTATGTAGGAACATTCTAGTGCAAACTGTGGAGTCGCTATTGCACTAAACAAATATTCAAGCAGATAATTATAGAGACCTATACTTACTACAGAGGCGGCGGCAGTACCGATTAATACGAAGTGCACAGTTGTGTAGGAACGTTCTAGTACAAACTGTGGAGTCGCTGTTAGTACTAGACAACTATGAATATACTAAAACAGATAATTACAGAGACCTATAGTCACAACAGTGATGGCAGAACTGATAAATACAAAGTGCACAGTTATTTAGGAACGTACTAGTGCAAACTGTGGAGTCGTTATTAGTACTAGACAACTATGAATATATTAAAACAGATAGTTTTTGTGATATATACTCACTACGGTGACGTCGGCAATACCGATTAATACGATATGCACAGTTATGTAGGTACGTACTAGTGCAAACTGTGGAGTCGTTATTAGTACTAGACAACTATAAATATATTATAACTGATAATTATAGACCTATACTCACTACAGTGACGGTGGCAGAACTGATTAATACGAAGTGCACAGTTATGTAGGAACGTTCTAGAACCAACTGTGGAGACGTTATTACTACAAGATAACTATGAATATATTAAGACCGATAATTATAGACTTATACCCACTGCAGTGACGGCGGCAGAACCGATTAATACGAAGTGCACAGTTATGTAGGAACGTTCTAGAACAAACGGTGGAGTCGCTATTAGCACTAAACAAATATTCAAGCAGATAATTAAAGAGACCTATAGTGAGCTACAGAGACGGCAGAACCGATTAATACGAAGTGCACAGTTATGTAGGAACGTTCTATTGTAAACTGTGGAGTCGATATTAGGACTAGACAACTATGAATATATATTAAAGCAGTTAATTATAGAGACTTATAACCCTGTAGTGAGTATAGACCCTTATGTCGGCGGCAGAACCGATTAATACGAAGTGCACAGTTATGTAGGAACGTTCCAGTGCAAACTGTGGAGTCGCTATTAGTACTAGACAACTATGAATATATTAAAACTGATATTTATAGATACCTATATATCTGTAGTGGGTATAGATCTCTGTAACCCTCTACTGGTGTGGCTGGCAAAAACCTGGTTTTTACGTTGTAGGTCGTGGGTTCGATTCCCACCCAAGACAGATATTTGTGTGCATGAACATGTCTGTTTGTCCTGAGTCTGGGTGTAATTATATATATAAGTATGTTCTTACAAAAGAGGAGTAGTATATGTAGTATATCAGTTATCTGGTTTCCATAGCACAAGCTCTGCTTAGTTTGGGATGAGATGGCCGTATGTAAATTATGTCCCACGATATTATTTTATTATATTCTAGTGCAAACTGTGGAGTCGCTATTAGTACTACAAGACTATAAATATATTAAAACAGATAATTATAGATACATATACCCACTACAGTGACGGCAGCAGAACCCATTAATACGAAGTGCACAGTTATGTAGGAACGTTCTAGTGCAAACTGTGGAGTCGTTATTAGTACTAGATAACTATGAATATATTAAAACAGATGATTATAGACACCTATACCCACTGCAGTGACCACATCAGAACCTATTAATACGATATGCATAGTTATGTAGGAACGTTCTAGTGCAAACTGTGGAGTCGCTATTAGTACTAGACAACTATGAATATATTAAAACAGATAATTATAGAGACCTATACTCACTACAGAGACGGCAGAACCGATTAATACGAAGTGCACAGTTATGTAGGAACGTTCTAGAACAAACTGTGGAGTCGCTATTAGTACTAGACTACTATGAATATATTAAAACAAATAATTATAGATACCTATACCCACCACATAGACGGCGGCAGCACCGATTAATACGAAGTGCACAGTTATGTAGGAACGTACTAGTGCAAACTGTGGAGTCGCTATTAGTACTACAAGACTATAAATATATTAAAACAGATAATTATAGATACCTATACCCACTACAGTGACGGCGGCAGAATCGATTAATACGAAGTGCACAGTTATGTAGGAACGTTCTAGAACAAACTGTGGAGTCGCTATTAGTACTAGACAACTATGAATATATTAAAACAGATAATTATAGATACCTATACCCACTACAGTGACGACAGCAGCACCGATTAATACGAAGTGCACAGTTATGTAGGAACGTTCTAGAATAAACTGTGGAGTTGCGATTAGTACTAGATAACTATGAATATATTAAAGCAGATAATTATAGAGACCTATTCCCACTACAATCAAGGCGGCGGAACCCATTAATACGCTGTGCACAGTTATGTAGGAACGTACTAGTGCAAACTGTGGAGTCGTTATTAGTACTAGATAACTATGAATATATTAAAACAGATAATTATAGACACCTATACCCACTGCAGTGACCGCGTCAGAACCTATTAATACGATATGCATAGTTATGTAGGAACGTTCTAGTGCAAACTGTGGAGTCGCTATTAGCACTAGACCACTATGAATATATTAAAACAGATAATTATAGATACCTATATCCACTACAGTTACGGCGGCATAACGGCAATACGGAGTGCACAGTTATGTAGGAACGTTCTAGTGCAAACTGTGGAGTCGCTATTAGTACTAGATAACTATGAATATGTTAAAACAGATAATTATAGAGACTTATACTCACTACAGTGACGGCGGCAGAACCGATTAACACGAAGAGCACAGTTATGTAAGAACATTCTAGTGCAAACTATGGAGTCGCTATTAGTACTAGACAACTATGAATATAAACAAATATTCAAGCAGATAATTATAGAGACCTATGCTTACTACAGAGGCGGCTGCAGAACCGATTAATACGGAGTCACAGTTATGTAGGAACGTTCTAGAACAAATTGTGGAGTCGCTTTTACTACTAGACAACTTTTTTTTTTTTTTTTTTTTATTAGCCTGTATGGTCCCACTGCTGGGCAAAGGCCTCCCTCCATTCTTTCCAACGCTCACGACTGTGTGCCATCTCTTTCCAATTCTCAAGGAAGACATCCAGTTCGTCCCGCCATCTCCTTCGTGGTCTGCTGCGACCCCGTGTCACTGTTTCAGGGTACCAATCATGAGCTTTGCGTGCCCACAGCTCGTCCGGCATGCGACAGACATGTCCTGCCCAGTCCCATTTAAGCTGAGCAGCCTTTTGAGCCACGTCAATAATTTGTGTTCTGGAGCGCAGTGTAGTGTTTCGAACGTGATCTGTTAATTTAACAACAGAGATTAATACGACCTTTGAGTTCAAAAAACATTTTCAGTTACGTCCGGGTAAATTTGCTGCGAATTCAGTTTTTAAACATTTGTAAACCTTTTTATATAAAAATAGGTTCCATCACAAAATTGAAACAGTCAACAGTACTCTTAGCAGAAGTGTAACTACGGATCATAAGTGTGCTCCGTTGTTACACCAGTGTAACCAATTAGTGTATCAATGGGTCAGAGATGGAATTTTTTCTAGTCTTAAAATCCCATGAAGAAATGTGAAACTCGATTGTAAGACGAATTCGGAACTAGGAATGCTCAACCGTGGTTTATAATTTATTGTCATCATGATCATCGGTTTAAAGACTGACAGTCTTCAAACTAAGATCTCCGATACCACTGATTCTACTACACAACTATATTACTACAAACATGTTCTGACTATTTACAAGTGCTTTTTTAAAGTCTACGTGAATAAAAACCTTTTTTATTTATTTATTCAGGATTTGATAATTAAAAAAAAGTGCGGGGCAGTCTTTGCGGACTGCCAATACAAGTGAAAACTATTTTTTATACTTCTAATCTAAATAATCTACAAAATAATAAATACAAAATAAACATATAGTTCATAGAAAGCGTGACGTGACGACGACGCGAGTTTCACGCTTTTTGTTCACCCTAAAAGTACACGTATATAATAATAATAATGTCGTCCTAGGCGAATTACGGCCACGGCGGCCAGTCTCCACAGAGATTAGCCATCTGTGCGGGACATGTTATAGTGCTCAAGTGTGTGCGCAAACACAAGAGCACTTACTCTTCCATCACTCTCATGATCCGATGGGACGCCTAGGCGACACGACCGGAAAGAGGTCAGGTACAGGACCGACGGCTTTACGTGCTCTTCGAGGCATGGGGGTATAATACCGCCATCTCCCAGACTTCGGGCTGATGCTGAGAAAATTATCTTTTTTCAAGAAAAGTCCCAAAATTACTTTTTGTTCGGACCCGGGATTTGAACCCAGAACCTCGTTCTCTGCGGGTGAACACGCTACCGCTAGACCAACGAGACACGTATATACAAAGTATACATATAGCTTATTGGAAGCGTGCGGTGACGATGACACAAGTTTCATGCTTTTTGTTCACCGTAACGCGCCAAAAGAAGATTTCACTTCAAAAACTATTTTAATAATTATACTCCACACCTTTCCTTGTCCATCTCTCCGTCCCTAAAGGTCTTTAAGTGTTAGAGAGAGATGGTATAGATCTCTCAGATTAGAAATAGGGTGACCATGTTTCTGGTATATAATAAATTCTTTTATTTGAAATTGTAAAAAAATAGGACTTTTGTTTAATCAGTAGATTAGTGTACTGTGACCATTTTACTGTGATCGCCAAGCCGCCAATCCCCCCAAGATGATTCGTGGGGGAGGCTTTCATCCAGGACTTTTACAGCTGTTATGCTGATGATGAATTAGTAGATTCGTTGAAGTATTTACGATAATAATCATCATTTGACGGTCACCGTAGCCTAGTTGGTAGTGCTCCTGCCAGCTGCTGAAGCTGGTGGTCCTGGGTTCGAATCCCGGTAAGTGCAAATATTTGTGTGAGCACGAATAATTGTTTCTGAGTCATGGATATTTTCTATGTATATAAGTATTTATCTATGTATATAAGTATGTATATCGTCGCCTGGCACCCATAATACAAGCTTTGCTTAGTTTGGGGCTAGGATGATCTGTGTGACATTGTCCAAGATATTATCAAGATATACACACACTATTACATTATTACAATTTTCCATTTTGTACTCAAAGTTCAAAAGTGCGATTTGTTTTTACATACAAAGGGCGTATAGGTGAAACTTTGCATATAGAATACACAAAAAATACATACATAGACTCACGCCTGTTTCCCAGACGGGTAGGCAGAGACAACGGATGTCCATTTGTCACGATCTTTGCACAGTCGTTTTGCCTCGTTTACTGTCATTAAACATGTATAGTTATATATTGTATGTGCAAAGTTTAACACATACTCACTCTGTATGTAGAAAGTACCGGTTCGCAATTTCAATCCTCGAGTTTAAAACGGAGAATAAATAAGATTAATTACTGAATACTGGCCTTAGAAGTGCGTATATACTTGCGAAAGCTTTATATATTCCACAAAAAAAATCTAAACAGGTTCACAAACAACAACGGATAGTTAAGATATACGAAAAGAGTCGAATCGATTCCTTCAAAGTAGGTAAAAATAATTGGCAATATTTAAAAAAATACTTTTTCTACAATTTTTTTTATTTGATAACTAAACAAAACGTGGATTGTTCTCAATTCGAATTGTACTTAAGTTTTAGTACACGTACACCGATTACTCCGCAAAGATCATTACAAAGTATACGTGTAACTAATATACAAAATGTGTGTTAATTACACAAGCATGGGCCGGTCGGCATGTTTGGTAAATACTTGCCTTTCACGCCACTGTTCGTGGGTTTGATTCCCACCCATGACAGATATTTGTTTTGAGTCTGAGTGTAATTTTCCATGTAAGTATGTATTTACAAAAGACAAGTAGTATATATTAGTATATCAGTTATCTGGTTCCCATAGTACAAACTCAGCTTAGTTTGGGATCAGATGGCCGTGAGTGAATCATTTCCTAAGATATATTATTGTTATACTTTTGAATTTTATAGCATTGTATTTCATAATTTGGGAGTTGTTATCAATATGATATGATCTTTCATATGCAACTGTGAACATATCAGTCGGCCATGTTTCTAGAAAACAAGCCAATTGATAATACCTACATCCTCCGGAAGCGTGTCAGCAAGGGAATCCTAAATTCGATCCGCCAGTGTGTATCGTTCGTAGCTTAACGCAGAGCGCCTCACCCGTATTGGTAGATGGTGTTGGTTCGAGACCCGCCGGACGATATACAACATGTAACGTAATTAACGCACACCCTCAAATACCCCAATTAGAATATTATGTTGTTATCATAATACATACACGGAATTTTTTGTTTAACATGTATATGCATTGTTATTTACTAAATTAGTTTCTTGAAATTAAGTTAATTTTTTTTTATTTTGTATTGAATTATGGAATTTGTATGAATACAAATAAAACTGTGATGTTAAAAGTATTATATTTTGACTTACGGTCCATTTCAATTTGTTTTGATTGTACAGGGTTAAATAAAATAAAATAAAAAAGGTTTTTATTCACGTAGTCTTTAAAAAAGCGCTTGTAAATAGTCAGAACATGTTTGTAGTAATATAGTTGTATACATTAGATATTATTTCTAGTAACATAGATATTTAGGTACATCTTGTATGAAAACATTTATAAAATTTATTTTATTACAGAAATGATATTTAGCTAGCTCGTATCAAGTTATTGTCAAGAGATTATGTTTAATTATCTAGTTTAAGTCTAATATTTTTACTACATATTGTCAATGGTTCTGTCTATATTAAAGGTATTATTATTATGACGGACCTTGTGTTAATAACGACGGTCGCGCTTTAATGCTACCACCGGATCCAATGCGCCCCAACTGAGAAGACCCAGCGAAACAAACTCAGTGGGTTCATCTACTACCGGTTTCAACACGACCCAGTTGAGACGGTCCGGCGAAACATACTCAAGTGGGCATGAACACGGGATTTGGTCCAATTAGAGTAATTATTTAGTAGGCAAACACAATATATGCTCGATCGGTTGTCTGAATGCTTATTATTTTAGATTATATTTAGGTATACAAAAGAAAAACTTCGAAACAATAACATTATTCATTTTGAGACAGAGTCAATAATTTTAAATTAAGTATATGATAGCAATCATTTACAGATAGTTTACGTAACACAGCAGATCAGTCATGTCTATATGGCTACAAGATCTCCAGCGAGCAATGTGCAGGTAGGAAGTGAGAGCCAGACGTCTTTGTCATCGATGTACTCTTTAGTGGTGTAATAACCCCTAGCCATAAGTACACGTTTAATATGTGTTTTAAAACTTGTGTCAGGCAGATCAGTAATTTGAGTAGGAAGCTTGTTATAAAACCTAATACAATTTCCTAAAAATGATTTATTAGTTTTGCTTACTCTAAAGCCTGGCATGGCTAGTTTGTTTTTATTCCTAGTATTTATATTATGCAGTTCACTTTTCTTTTTATAATTATGAATATTTTTTCTAACAAACATTATATTCTGATATATATATTCCGATGGCACAGTAAGTATATTTATTTCTTTAAACAAATTTCGCAAAGAATCGCGACTGCCTAAACCATAAATGGCTCTGACTGCTCTTTTCTGCAATACAAAAATAGTACCTATGTCAGCCGCCGAACCCCACAGCAGAATGCCATACGACATAATGCTATGAAAGTACGCGAAATACACTAATCTAGCAGTTTGTTCATCTGACAATTGCCTTATTTTCCAGACAGCATAGGAAGCCGAACTTAATTTACCTGCTAACTTTTCAATCTGAGGACCCCATTGCAATTTTGAATCAAGTGTCAATCCTAAAAATACGGTCGATGGGACTAAATCTAATATTTTCGCATTAAGTGCAACTGTTGGTACAATTTGAGTCACATTCGGCAATGAGAACCTGATGCATTTAGTTTTCCCTGCATTTAACAAGAGATTATTTGCCGAAAACCATTCTGATATAAAGCTGAGTGTTTTATTATGCTCAATAAGATCTTTATCCTTTCTATTTACTTTAAATATGAGCGACGTATCATCAGCGAACAAAACTATCTCTGATACTTTCTCTACCAGATAAGGGAGATCATTTATATAAACTAGAAATAAAAATGGGCCCAATATAGACCCCTGGGGCACCCCCATTTTCACAGGATGACGTGCCGAAGTGACACCGCTTATCGAAACCATCTGTTGTCGCCCCGATAAATAGGACATCACAAGATCAAGAGATGTGCCAGATATTCCATAGTACTTCAGTTTAACAACGAGCGTACGATGATCAACGCAATCGAAAGCCTTAGAGAGATCACAGAAAACTCCCAGCGCATCCTGTGATCCCTCCCAAGCCTCCAATATTGACCTAATTAATGTGCAACCTGCATCCTGAGTAGAGCGGCCCCTTGTAAGCCCGAACTGCCTGCTATGCAATATCTCATTCACGTTAAAGTGCGACGACATTTGGCTGAGCATCAGCTTTTCAAATATTTTACTTAAAGCTGGCAGTATTGAGATAGGCCTATAATTCGTGGCATTTTTTGAACAACCTGCCTTGAAAATGGGTATTATCTTACTTATTTTCATTAAATCGGGAAAGACACCATCACTTATACAGCCATTGAAGATGGCTGCAAGGATTGTAGCAATATTTAGTATGATTGATTCAATTGCTTTAACAGACAGTCCCCACAAATCTTCTGTGCCTTTTCTTTTAATACTCTTGAAAGCTTTTATAATATCATCACTTGTTACGGATTTAAAACTAAAGTTAGGTACAGTTTGTTTTACGCTTTGATTTAAAAAGAGTTCAGCCACATCTGGTGATGATGCGAGACACTTAGTAATATCCACGGGTATATTTGCAAAAAAAGCAGCTAAAAAATTGGCAATGGTAAGCTTGTCTGAAACCAGTTCATCACCAATATTCAATACTAATGTTTGATCTCTTGATCTACTTTTACCAGTTTCAGTATTAATTATTTGCCAAGCTGATTTTATTTTATTATCAGATTTTTTAATTTTATCTCTTATATATAAAGGTTTAGTTAATATGACAATAATTTCCGAAGTATTAATTATTTTAGAAAAACAATAATAATTATATTTTAAATGATATAAATCGATTCAGTGAACGATTTTGAACAAACTATTTTCAGGATGTGCGTTAATTAAGTTACATGTTTTATTCACGTAGACTTTAAAAAAGCGCTTGTAAATAGTCAGAACATGTTTATAGTAATACAGTTATTATTTACTTATTACAGATATTTAGGTACACGGAATGTTAAAACATTTATACAATTTATTTTATAACGGTAGTGACATTTAGCTAGCTTGTATTAAGTTATTGCCAAGGAGATTATGTTTAGTTGAAGTTTTTAATATTATGTATTGATATTTATATTTTACTACATATTGTCTGAACGGTGCTGTCTATATTAAGGTATGAATTCAATATTATTATTATAACGGACCTTGTGTTTAAAACGACGGTCGCGCTTTAATTCTACCACCGGATCCAATGCACCCCATTTTGATATTATTATACATGTGCACTATAAGTATATCCTGCGTAGCTGGCTCATCGCTGTTGAAATCGGCCGCGATGAACACTGTAACTGGGTAAAGTCGAAAACCCGAGTAGGACTGTCCTAGTTTTACATGATATACTGGTCAACTTAACTATTACTGACCTCATACTAGGTATCATATTACACTAGATTTTAAACCCCCAACGCAAAAAGAGGGATGTTCCTAGTTTGACTTGGATGTCTGTCTGTGTGTGTGTGTCTGTGGCATCGTAGCTCTCAAACAGATGGACCGAATTCGATGCGGTTTTCACTATATGCTTTGGACAATACTTCTGGCTGACTTTCGGCTGCGATTGCGCATAATAATATATTTTTGGCTCGTTCGGGATGAGAACTCATTACCTATGGTTGAACACTCTACCGCTAGACCAATGAGTCAGTCACAATGCCTGTACACATTGCGCATATAATATAATACTTGGGACATTATTCACACATGGCCATCTGATCCCAAACTAAGCAGAGCTTGTACTATGGAAACCAGATGACACATACAATACAATACAATACTCTTTATTGTACACCAAATGAATTACAAAAAAGAACTTAAATACTAGCATAATAATGTACAAAGGGCGGTCTTATCGCTAGCTGCGATTTCTTACAGACAACCTTAGGATGGACAGGAGTTGTATGAAATGAAAACGGGTAAGAGGTGTAACAAGATCAGTAAATAAAAATATTAAAAGAAACAGAAAAGGTAGGTATCAGATATTATGTAGGAGTACACCTACATTTTGTAGGTGAATATATAATTATCTTAAATACTATGTATACATAATCTATATGTAATGCATGCAATATATACCTGCTAAATAAAATAAATAGAGGCAATAAATAATATATTATAATAAATACATATATTAATACATATATATTTATTATTAATGAAAGGAGAATATTCGTAGCATGTTCCGCTGCTAATTAATGTTGAGTTGTGCAAGATAATGGTCTTTTACCATTTTTTTAAAAACGTGTATCGACTGGGCGCGTCTAATCGTCATTGGTAAGGCATTCCACAAACGTACAGCATGGACGGTGAAAGATTTCGTGTAAAAGTTTGTGGAATGGGCAGGAGTTTTTAGTCGCATGTTTTCCGATGACCTCAGAGAAAGAGAATGTGTGTCATTTAGGAACTCGAAACGTTCTTTAAGATATGAAGGGGTAGTAGGATTGAATAGTATGTTATATAAAAAAGCCAGAAAGTGAGTATCTCGGCGGAGGCGAATAGGCAGCCACTTGAGCTTAGCGCGATATTCTGAAACATGATCATACTTACGTAATCCAAATATGAACCTTATGCAATAATTTTGAAGGCGCTCAAGTTTATCAAGCTGGGCTACAGTGAGATCAGGATAGCTGGCATCGGCATAGTCTAAAATAGGAAAGAGAAGAGATTGTGCAAGCGCAATTTTTGTGGGTATTGGAAGAAAGTTACGGATTCTCCGTAACGAACCAGCCGAAGCAAATAATTTCCGGCTGACTTCTTGCATCTGAGGACCCCAGGATAACGTATTATCTATAAAAATACCTAGGTTTTTGACCTTATCACTGTAAGGTATGACGTTTTGATCAAAATAGACCTTAGGTAGCTGGAGCCAATCTATTTTAGATAATAATTTAGAGCTGCCTACAACTATGGCCTGTGTCTTTGCCGGGTTGACATTTAATCCATACGACTTGCTCTACACGCATATATGAGTCATATCCGCATTAATGATTTCAACGGCGGCGGGCAAATTTTCAAGTGAAGCCTGTGTATATATCTGTAGATCATCAGCATAGAGGTGGTAGGAAGAACGGAGATTGTTTGAGATGGTATTAATAAATATTGCGAAAAGTAGAGGAGATAGCACGCCACCCTGTGGCACACCAACAGACAGTTAACACCATGAAGAGAGTGTGTCTTCTATACGGATGCGCTGTTGACGGCCGAACAGGTAATTTCGAAACCAATCAGTAACCAATGGAGATACGTTAAGCGAGTGTATAATGCCGAGTAGGATATCAAAATCTACGGTATTGAAAGCATTTGAGAAATCAAGCAAGGACAGTAAAGTGAGATGTCCACTTTCCAAGCCCTGCCTGATATCGTCAGTAATCTTAACGAGAGCAGTAGCCGTACTATGACCTTGACGGAAACCGGATTGCATGGGGTTAAGCAGTTGGTTTCTGCAGAGGAATGTATTGAGCTGGCTAAAAACTAGGCGCTCCAGGACTTTGGAAAGGAAAGGAAGAATGGATATAGGACGAAATTCTGTGAAGGATGAAGGATTTGGTTTCTTTGGTAGTGGGATAACATGTGCTTCTTTCCATGATGATGGAAAGCAACCGTTGGACAGGGAATAGTTGAGGATATGGCAGATGACATGGAGGATTTCTTCAAGGATTGAGGTGATCATAATACGGCTAATACTGTCGCTACCAACAGCTTTCGATGAAATCGACAAAATGTTCTTCCTAACGTCACAAGTGGTTACTTGATTAAAAACAAAGGGAGCATAATCGGGCTTTGGAAGTGATGAAAGATATCTCATAGTATTATCTTTAGTTGTCATATTATAATTTGATGACGACGAGAAGTGTAGATTAAGAGAATTAATATCTTAATTCTTGTAGGTTAGGTTAGAATTTGCTTTTCCAACTCCCATTGATTTAAGAAATTTCCAAACTTTAGATGGATTACCATGTTCAATTGAGTCGTGGACATGTTGGCGTTGTGCTTTCCTACACACCTTGCTGCAATGATTTCGGATGGAGACGTATTTCTCCCAGTTAGCAGGAGAGGGACGACATTTATACTTTGTCTTTGCTTGTACCTTTTTAAGCATAATAGACTTTAACTCGTTGCTAATCCAAGGTGCTGGCAGATGTTTGACCTTAATAGCATGTATAGGTGCATGAACATCGTACAAATGTATAATTTTTGATGTAAAAATAAAAATTTTTTCGTCTATTGATTCTGCAGAAAATAGAGGATCCCAAACTATATTTCTGGCATCACTGCGGAGAGCAGCAAGGTCCATACCAGCAAAATTGCGCTGCAGAAGTATTTTTGACTTTGCCTTGGGAGGACGGATTTTATAAGATAGAAATATTAAATCATGGTAGGAAAAAGCGTCAGCTGGGCATTGACCATGCTTAGTGACGAGATTATGTGAAGATACAAGAATTAAGTCTAAAAGAGATGGATTTGAGTTAGGAAAGTGATGAGTGGCATTTAGTGGGAGAATGGATAAATTGCTAGAATGTACTGCGGAGCGTAATAAAGAAGATCGAGAATCGTTTTTAAGGAGACAGGTGTTGAAATCACCCATGATAATTGTGTGATCGTAAGATGGAGTAAAGTTTTCAAGTATAGACACATACTACTTTTCTTTGGTAAACATTTACTTATATAGATAACTAGCTGTGTCCTGCGGTTTTACCTGCGTTAAACTTAATAAATTATAGCCTATGTGTTAATCTAGGGTGTCAGCTAACTCCGTACCAAATTTGATTAAAATGGCTCCAACCGTTTGGACGTGAGGAAGTAACAAACATAGACACTCACACACTCACAAACTTTCGCCTCTATAATATTAGTGTGATTACACAGACACAGGGCAAATAGACGTGTTCATGCACACAAATATCTGTCCTGGGTGGGAATTGAACCCACGACCTGCAGCGTGATAAGCAAGCATTTACCAACCATGCCAATTGGCCCATATTTTAGCTGACATTGTATTGGAACCTTGACATTATATGAATATCATGTCAGGGCTCCAACACAATGTCATGACAATTGCATCCTACTCAAAGAAACGCATGTACAGACGTCAGCACATCTAGATACCCCAATCTGTCGACTTTCTTTTATCGATTTTCCACTTTATCACATAAGCATAAGGTTCACTTTCAATTGGGGAAATGTACCGATTGGGGTAGATTGATGTGCTGGCGTCTGTACATATGAGTCTGTTGAGTTTCTTGCAATTATTCAATAATGTTATTTATAACCATTATTCGCCACTTGTATAGTATAGCTGCGCCCCGCGGTGTTGCCCGCGATTTAGCAACTATTTATATGAT
The DNA here is from genome assembly GCA_951640165.1 of Pseudoips prasinana. Lineage (NCBI taxonomy): Eukaryota > Metazoa > Arthropoda > Insecta > Lepidoptera > Nolidae > Pseudoips > Pseudoips prasinana. Next base: position 4,114,906 of record OX621264.1, read on the forward strand.
ATATGAAGAAATATATTGAGATTACTAATACACTGCCATCTGATCCCAAACTAGGCAGAGCCTGTACTATGGCAAACACAACTGATAAACATACTTATATACTTCTGTATATAAAATACACCCCGACACAGAATAAATGATCGTGCTATTCGCACAAAGATCTGTCCTGGGTGGGGATCGAATCTACGACCTCGATCAATATATATTTATTTCTTTATGGCATATTTTCTTATTATAAACATTATAATAAATATCTTGGGACAATTAACACACTGCCATCTGATCCCAAACTAGTCAAAGCCTGTACTATGACAATCACGACTGATAAACATACTTATATACTAAATAAATACATATTGTAGATAAAATACACCCAGACACAGAATAAATGATCGTGCTCATCACACAAAGATTTTTCGTGGGTGGGGATCGAATCCACGACCTCGATCAATCTATTCTTTATGGCATATTTTCTTATTATAAACATTATAATAAATATCTTGGGACAATTAACACACTGCCATCTGATCCCAAACAGGCCATATCCTGTACTATGGCGATCACAACTGATACACATACTAATATGTTTCTAAATACATACATTTTTACATATTAACATACATTATTATACGGGTCTTGTAGCAACAAGGAACAACTTCCGTGCGTTTAAACGCTTTTGCCATACCTACTATTGGAACCAAATATAACAGCTCACTTAGGAGCCTTAAATTGATCCTCGGTACTTTTGCAGCTGGCTTCTCTAGTTGCAAATCTCTCATTTCATGAGGCTATAGCCTCTTTACATCATTCTGTCTCCCGCTTTGCTCTGGAGGGAAGTGGAACTATTCATTTTCTAACTATTCCTTTTTCGTTGCGGGATCCAAGACAGTTGTCGCGATTCCCCGGGACATGCCTGAGCTTCACCGCTCAGTGTCATTTCATTGTGTGCCACTGTTGATCCTGGCTTACAGGAGTTGCAGTGGTGGGTAAGAGGGAGGGCCTAGTCTCGATAAAAAAATACATACATATTGTTGATAAAATACACCCAGATACAGAATAAATGATGCTCTTAACGCGAAGATTTGTCTTAGGTGGGGATCGAAACCACGGCCTCTGGTTTAGCAGTCAGGTTCACTAACCACTAGACTAATAAATAGAGATAGATTATTGTCATCATCATCATCACAATAATAGCAGGCGCAAAACGTCCACAGCTGGACAAGAGACTCCCCAAAAATGAGGGGATATGCCACAGTTGGTCGTTACGGTTGGCAGGCGGGTTCGCGATCACTGCTACCCTTTCATTGGGAGATATTCCCTCGGGATAACTTCTGCGGCCCTCCACGGAATGAGATGGGGTGGTGATTTTCTTTGCCGTCAGCCACAGAGCGAGAGAGGTAGATGGGACTAGAGATAAGTTATACACTGAATTAATACAAAAGTGCTTAACGCGCCTAAAGAAGTTATCACTTCGAAAAATGACAGTGCTTTACATAACACAACTGATGTAAAGCTTAAATATACGAAACTTTACTGACTATGAGTGAGAGAGAGAAAGATAATGTGTGCTCGCACCTCTCTTACCCCTGCAGTAACATACGAAATTTGACCTCTCCATTTTATTCAGGAAGTGCGTTAATAAAGTTACATGTTGTATATGTGATACAACATGTAACTTAATTAACGCACTTCCTGAAAATAGTTTGTTCAGAATCGTTTACTGAATCGATGTATAACATTTTTAATATAAGTAATTTTTTATTCCAATATAATTAAAATTACGGAAATTATTGTCATATTAAACAGTACAATTGGAGATGTTCTCAAGAAAGGGCAGGTCAGAAGTACCCTAAACCGGCGAGCATGTATGAAGAATATAATGACAGTAATCGAGGCAAAAGAAGTATGCAAAGATCGTGACAAATGGAAATCCGTTGTCTCTGCCTACCCCTCTGAGTCTATGTATGTATAAACAGTACAGTCAAAACAAATTGAAAAGGACCGTAAGTCAAAGTAATAAGACTTTTAAAATCGCAGGTTTATTTGTATTCATACAAATTCCATCATTCAATACAAAATAAAAAAAAAATAACTTTATTCTAAGAAACTAATTTAGTAAATAACAATGCATATATATATTAAATTTAAAAAATCAGTGTATGTATTATGATTACAACATAATATTCTAATTGGGGTGTTTGAGGGTGTGCGTTATTTACGTTACATGTTGTATAAACCTTACTGTTGCACGCCCGATACCCATAACTGTCGATTCGCAAAATTGTATACCATCTACAAACATGTACACAGTTATTAAAAAAAAAAAAATCTTTATCTTTATCAGAGGACGACAAAAGAGCAAGTACCTGGTGGTAAGTGATCACCGCCACCCATGTACACTCGCAACACCAGAGGAGTCGCGGGTTCCCGGCCTATAAGAGTCAGCAAATATGTGTTGCTGACCCTACCCCCCACCCCGATGAGAATAACATTAAAATTATTAATGTTATTATTAAGGAATGTCTTCGGTAAGGTGGAGGTCACCCAGTCGGGCGCCTCTTTGAGCGAATGAATGTTCACTAACTTAATATCTCCCTCTCAACTTCCGTTCGCCTAATCACACTTTTCGTAACACTCTCGTCGTATTCACCAGCTTCCTCTCCAAGCCAAGCGTGCATAAAAAAGATCCACTCCAAAAACATCTGTGAGCAAGATGTCTGGGCGACACAAAACATTGTTACAGTATTAAATTAATCTTGCCACGTGCCCATACAAGTTGTAAGCAGGAAGTATTCATTGTGAACTCGACGGCTCACTACTCGCAAGGATAATGCTGGTAATGTACATTTAATAATATGTAATCGGACTACAGAATTGGTTCACAGATGTCTATTTTTGCCTTAATATAGTGAATGATTTCTTTTGGTGTTGGTGCATATTACACAATTGATAATTGACGTTTCAATTGACCAGAAGGCTGGCCTTATTATGGTCTTTTTTTTTTATTCCGTTTTACGGCTCTGGCTTCTTTGGCGTTATGAGCCTTCAGTAAATGTATTTTTATATCATTTATTTCCGTCATTGTCAAGTAAAGTCCGTCACAGTCAAGTCATACATAGTCCTTGTCCAATCCCAGTAAAGCAGTGGAGACTTTAATATAGGCTTTTATGGAGTTTTGGTTACAACACGGAAAATCACAATTCACGGCAATTTCGCACTTTCCTCCACTTGTGTACGTTGTCGAAGATGTTATGTCAAAAAATCCACCATATTTACACATAAAAACTCCAATTTACACCAGTTTTTGAAAATAAAACAGAGCCTCGATGCGTCTTTTTCCACGTTGGCGCCAAAACTCTATTATTTTGGTCCAAGAATCAGTATTGCCATATAACTAATTTGGCAATTAATTGTTACTTATACAGGCTGGCCGAGGAGTTGACGTTCAAACGCAAAATTTAGATACTTTATGATGAGGAGTATCCGAATCACCCCCAAGTATGTTCTACGATTTTGCGTGAGATATAATTTTTTAATGCTTCTTTTTCGTAAATTTCACCTAACATCAGTTTTCGAATTTTTTCTCGTTCTGTTGAACATTTCTGGTTCAGTTTTTTTTGTGATAACTTATTAGCATAGTTTAACCTAAAACCCTAAAAAGTATGGTTTATCTAATCATTGCAGAACTGACTTAGAATTTATTCGAAAGTTCAAAATTAGGGTTTGAGCTCAGGACTCATAAATTTTCAAATTATCAAAAAAAACGCTAAATAATAATAATAATATCTGGGGACAATGTCACACAGATCATCCTAGCCCCAAACTAAGCAAAGCTTGTACTATGGGTACCAGGCGACGATATACATACTTATATAGATAGGTAAATACTGATATACATAGAAAACATCCATGACTCAGAAACAAATATTCGTGCTCATCACACAAATATTTGCACTTACCGGGATTCGAACCCAGGACCACCACCATGGTAGAACATACATGGGGGTGATTCGGATACTCCTCATCATAAATTATCTAAATTCTGCGTTTGAACGACAACTCCCCAGCCAGCCTGTATAACTAAGTCTTATTCAATTCTTAGCAGTGCAAATGATTGGACCATCCTGATCAAAATCCCAGAGGATATTGGTGCTTCGTCATCCAGACCAGGAATACTCGCGAAGCTATAACACGTTGTGCTAATAGAGCTTACCGTGTCGTAGGAAACCAGCACCCCTAAGGATCACGCGTTAAAGGCAAAAAAGTATTAAAGTGACTTATTACGTGAATTAATCATAAAAAACTTCGTGGTTAATTTATATGGCGTGGAAATGGGTGCGTGGGGTATACCAACAAAATCCCTCTACAACCTAATGAAAGAATTAGGATAAAACAATAATAATTTAATAGCAGTCCAGTTTTTACAAGTAGTTTACTTACAGTGATAGTCTCACTAGGCAATGCCATGCAATGTATCGAAGCTATCGATTACAAGCTAGGACTTTGACTACAGTTAGACATTAAATTTAAATTAAATAGAAACGACATTAAATTTGATTTATAACAATAATAATGTGTAGCAAATAACTTAAATAAATTAATTTAGAAATAACCGAAGTGTGAGGATAGGTTAGTGTATGTGTGTGTGTGTGTCTGTTGGAGTATGTGTGAATATTATGCCGTGGTCGAATAGTCTGACGGAAAGATCAAGTGTCAAATTAATGTTCTAAGGAAGTGCTCAGTCTCATTATAGTTTAGGTTTGCGATGTAGGATTATCAAGAACTTCCGTAAGTTCCCTACAAAAACGTCAAAATTTATCAACGTTATATAATGGGTAAGCAAAATTATCAAATCCCACTTAAAACTTTTACTGGAATCTCTTTGCAAAAGGATTTTACGACTCATATAAAGGAGATATCGTAAAATATTTAGGGGTTTTGCAGCTGTTCCTATATGGGGTCGTATAAAGATTGTATAGTTTGCTGCACCGTGGTTCTCAGACTCGAATTTGTATAAATTTGAGTCTTAGAACCACGTTGCGGTGGCGGAGCATATAACGAAAATGGGGATGGATACGGAGTTTATGGGTTGGATTCCTACCCGCACTTAAATTATTACAATTAATTTTAAAGATGTCTGAATAATATAATAGCTATATTTTTAATAACTTACTTATATACATGCACATACTCGTATAATAATATTTGTCCAACGACACATAAGGTAAGCAAAGTAATCAAATTGTACTTAAGTTTTTAGTAGAAAGTCTTTGCAAAAGGATTTTGCGACTCATATAAAGGAGATATCGTAAAATATTTAGTGGTTCTGCAGCTGCTCCTATATGGGGTCGTATAAAAGTTGTATAGTATGCCGCACCGTGGTTCTCAGACTCGAATTTGTATAAATTCGAGTCTGAGAACCACGTTGCGGTGGCGGAGCGTATGACACAAGTGGGGCTGGATACACCGTAGTTTATGGGTTCGATTCCTACCCGCACTTAAATTTATAGGTACAATTAATTTGAAAGTTGTCTGAATAATATAATAGCTATATTAACAATAACTTACTTGTATACATGCTCATATCAATATTTCTCCAACGATATATATTAGGTAAGCAAAGTTATCAGATCCAACTTAAAATTTTTAGTAGAATCTCTTTGCAAAAGGATTTTACGACTCATATAAAGGAGATATTGTTAAAAATTTTGTGGTTCTGCAGCTGTTCCTATATGGGGTCGTATAAAAGTTGTATAGTTATTATATTAGTGTAACGGTTGTTTATTTATATTTGACCGTTATTAGTGGAATGGTTATTAAATTGTAATCATTAATTGTAAATGTAATTGCAAGCTAATCGGTTTTCTACAGGCTGTTTCATGGAGACATTTATGGTTTTATTATATTCATAATCATGTTTATTTTAATCGGTGATCTAGGGTTAGGGTGTTCAATTGCAGATAACGTGGTTCTGGATTCAAATTCCGGGTCGGGCTAAAAGTTAAATTGAGATAGATAGATAGATAGATAGGTACACTTTATTGCACATCACAGAATGAAACTTAGGTGTATAGACATAGTTTCAATTTATGTACAATTAGCGGTCTTATCGCATAAGAGCGATTTCTTCCAGACAACCGTTGGATGGACTAGATTAGCAATTGAGAAAAGTGGCTAGCAATGTACTGTAAAATAATATTTGATGTGATACAATACAATGCGATATTTCTTTCTATAAAAAGAAAAAATTCTTAGTATCAGTCCGAAGTCTGGGAGTTGGCGGTATTATACCTCCGTGCCCCGGAGAGCACGTAAGTATACCTAGCGCCACGAGTTATGAGCGCTCTGTTTTAGTGGTGGGGATATACGCATGTGTACACTCGCAAACAAAACAACTTAGGGTCGAATTTAAATAATAATTTAAGTATTTAAAAAATATCCTTATATTATTAATGCGAGAGTGCGTTTATTTGTTATTCGTTTGTTACTTTACATTTTAAAGTAAGTACTCTCAAAAAACATGAAATTTTGTACAGAGATGGTTTGAACTATCTCTTTGCAAAATTTTGACGCTTCCACAGGTGGAAGTGCGGACTAGTGCATATTATAATAAATAAAAATATGCATAAAAATGCATTGATGTATAATTTCATTACATTTTTCTAAACTATTTTCAAAGGTTTTAAACGATTGTGCGAACGAGGTATTTATCTTGTCTTTTTAACATCTGACCCTAAAGCATTTTTAATTATTGGTCGATACAAATAATATAAACGATCGAAAACAACTATTTACGCGACTGTACAATTGAACTCAAATCAACGTGCGCCGAGTGTGTGAGTTCTACAGCGACTGATTCTCCAATAGTGCGCAAGGACAGCGCCGGGCGCGGACTCCCTTGCCCCGCGCCTCAACCCTGTTACCAAACAGACCTAAAAGTGCGTTCTGCGCAGATGAAGCGAGCGCTCATAACTCGTGGCGCTAGGTATACCTCGTTCTGATCGCGTCGCTAGTCGTCCCAACGGATCATGAGAGTGATGGAATAGAAAGTGCTCTTGTTGTGCATACACTTGTGCACTATAATATGTCCCGCGCAGATGGCTAGTCTCTATGGAGGCTCATAGCTACATGCTCTCACCAGTCCGTCAGCCATCGGCGAGGTTAAGCAACTAGGCTCGCGGTCACTCCATAGATGGGTGACCGTCAAAGTGGTTTAGTTTCTGAGCGTCTCCGTACTTCGGAGGGCACGCTGTCGTTCTCTGTTGTAGTCATCACACAACAGTCGTTAAGCCACGTCAGAGGTCTACTGGGCGGCTTGAACAACTCTGACACCAGGGTAACCAGTATAACCGCCGCCCACAGAATAAGTAAATAAGTGGAATGGTTATTAAATTGTAATTTGTATTAACGGTCACCGTAGCCTAGTTGGTAGTGCTCCTGCCTACGAAGCTGGTGGTCCTGGGTTCGAATCCCGGTAAGTGCAAGTATTTGTGTGATGAGCACGAATATTTGTTTCTGAGTCATGGATGTTTTCTATGTATATAAGTATTTATCTATCTATATAAGTATGTATATCGTCGCCTGGTACCCATAGTACAAGCTTTGCTTAGTTTGGGGCTAGGATGATCTGTGTGACATTGTCCCAAGATATTATTATTATTATTAACAAAAATGTACAGTAATTAAAACAATCTTATCAAAGGTGTCAAAAATTGGTCTATAAAACCCTTTATTTGGCGTGCACAGTGAAAACTAAGATGATAGAGACACAGATAGGGAACTGGAAAGAGATAGAAATATCTCTATCGCTAGCTCTTTCCCTTTTCCTTCTCTGTCTCTATAAAATATAAAATATTAGTCAATAAAATCATCAGCCTTAGCCATCAGATGTGATGGTAATGACGATGTATGTTTTTGTTTTGGTGTACCACATTTTGTTGCGCCGTTTAGGGTGACGACTTTTATAAAACAAGTTTTGTATAGCCGGCTGGCTTGTTATGGCTTTTAATATTAACTGTTTTATAATAATGTCCTTTTGTCCTACGGTTAAGGTGACCAATCTCTAGGGAACTAGCTTTAGCCACAGAGTTTCTGTTGCGCATCGACTACTGCGTTATAGTGCCTATCCTGTGTGTAGTTAAAAGCCACAACGAGCCGACCGACTATGCAAAACTTGTTCTTGAAAATTCTTCGAGCTGCCTACTATTATTATTTGATTGTCTGTCTGTTTGCTTGTTTAAATGTACAGTCATAATCACGTCTATGCTTTATTCACCATTTCAAATAAGGTTAGTTCACGTACGACCACGAAAGCTTTTGCGGCTAGCTATCAGAATTGTTCTAACGATTGCACCTATGCAGTTCAGTATACATTCATATTTTAATATCTTTGGACCAATAACACAGTGCCATCTGATCCTAATCTAGGCAAAGCCCGCACTATGGAAACCAGACAACTGATAAACATCCTACTAATAATAGGTCTTTACCTATGAAATTGCCGTTTTGTATGAAAAAATTTAAACGAATTTTTTTCATGAATTTTTTTATTTGTATTAATCGAAGTAATCACCCATGCAATCAATGCATCTTTGCCATCGCAGTGGCAGTTTATTGATGCCCTTCTTAAAGAAATCAGCTGGACGGGAGGCAACAAATTCTTCAAAGGCATTTTGTACTGCCTCTCGGGTATTGAATTTTTTTCCCGCCAAGAAGTTATCCAAATTCTGGAAAAAGTAGTAGTCTGTAGGCGCAAGGTCTGGTGAGTAGGGCGGATGACGGAGAGCTTCCAACCCCAGTTCTTGCAACTTGGAGACCGTCTGCTGTGCAGTATGAGGTCGCGCGTTGTCGTGCAGGAGCAGCGGAGACGAGCGATTGACCAATGCTGGTTGGAGATGCGCCAGCTTCTCCATCATTGTGCTCAGTTCTTCACAGTACACATCTGCAGTAATGCTCACCCCGTTTGGTAAGAAGCTGTGATGAATCACACCGGCGCTAGACCACCAAACAGTGACCATCACTTTTCTAGGGGTAAGTTTTCGTTTAGGGCATTGTTTAGGTGCTGAACCAGGATCCAACCAACTTGCTGAGCGCTTGCGGTTATCAAACAGAATCCATTTTTCATCGCAGGTAACAATGCGGTTCAAAATTCCTTCATTTGTGTGTCTGTTGAGCAGTGCAAGGCACGTCTCGACGCGTACTTCGCGCTGGCGATCATTGAGTTCGTGGGGCACCCATTTGTCAAGCTTTTTTACCTTGCCAATTTGACGCAAATGGACCAATATTGTTTTGACGCTAACGTCGAAAGCTGCTGCTAATTCAGCCGTAGATTGTGTATCATCAGCTTCCACAACCGCCTTTAATTCGTCATTGTCGACCAAAGTCTTCGGACGACCGCGAGGTTCATTTTCCAGGTCGAAATTTCCAGAACGGAAGCGAGCAAACCAATAACAGGTGGTGCGTTGGTTTGTAGTGTTAGCTCCGTAAACGTCGTTGATGTTGCGTGCCGCTTGTGCCGCGTTGCTGCCACGACGGTACTCATATTCCATAATTACTCGAATTTTTAACGTATCCATGATGACGAAAAAGATTGAAATGCGATGAAAATGTAACACTAATCAATAAAGAAATGACTACTTTTGGAAAAAAGAATCCATGTTTTTAAAATAAAATTAATTTGAAATTAGAATTCTTAGCCAAACAAAAATTATTTTGATTTGAAATGGCCAGTACTGCAGAACGGCAATTTCATAGGTAAAGACCTAATATTATAAATGCGAAAGTTTGTGAGAATGGATGTATGGATGTGTGGATGGTTGTTACGCTTTTACGCAAAAACTACCAAACGGATTTTGATAAAACTTAGTAGTAATATAGCTAATTTGTCTGAATAACACATAGGCTATAATTAAATTTAATTTACAAATTTTAATATTTTAATTTAATTTATTTTTTATAATGTTTAAGCTTGTGGTTTAGTTGTTAAGACAGACGTTCAAAATAAAAGACTGTTGCCTTAATGAGAGCTGTCACTGAAAGCTTACCCTCGGAGACCACATAAAACCGTTATTCCCTTACCTGATCTCTCCCCGATCGAGTTGGATATCGCTCCTAACACCCTTCACATACCAAGAAACCAATACGCGTCCTGAATAAAAATATCACAGATAAAATAAAACCACAAAAATTCCAAGCAAATCCAAGTGCAAAGTCTTGTTAAATTACATCAAAAGCCTGAAATCGCACTTGTAAGTGCTGAGCGAGATGGCAACCCATTTCCTCTGCAAGTGAGAAAGAGATAGTGATAGAAATTAAGGACCTCGGTACGGTCGCTGCGCTGTGGAGAAACACGTAAGTGATTTTTGTGGTAGATAAAAATTCACACGAGTTTTATATTCAATTGGCAGAAGTTATTCATAGACTAAGTAATGTCTTCACTGCCTCGTTGTTCTAGCGGTAGCGTAGCAACCGCAGATAACGAGGTCCTGGGTTCAAATCCTGGGTGCAAAAAGTGATTTTGGGATTAAGATGACGTTTTCTTTTATATATATATGTATCAAACATTATAATTTTGTTTTGTGACATTAAACCAAGAGTGGTTTGTATTGGCACCTCACATTAATCTTAATCAGCCCGAAGACTAGGGCTGAGATCTATAGAGCGTACTTAGACTTTGCTCAAATTTTACTTACGTAAAACTTTGCTAAATGTATGCTAAGCTTATACTTTGATTTGGTATTTATAGACTTTTTGAAGTTAAGATTATGCTTAGCAAAATACAAAATACAAAAATACAAGATACATAAATATTTATTTGCATAAATGTGGTGTACATACAAATAGATGACAAAATTTTCATGGTATAACACATACATACACACACAGCATAAGCTAAGACAGACAAAGTCAAAACACCAATTGTAATTTCGTTACATGCATTAACTTCTGTCTAAGTAAAGTCTGAGCAAAGTCTAAGTACGCTCTATAGATCTCAGCCTAGGAGTTGGCGGTATTATACCCCCGTGCCTCGGATAGCACGTAAAGCCGTGGGTCTAGTACCTCATATCTTTCCGGTCGTGTCGCTAGTCGTCCCATCGGATCATGAGAGTGTTGGAATAGAAAGTGCCCCTGTGTTTGCGCACACACTTGTGCACTATAATATGTCCCGCGAAGATGGCTAATCTCTGGCCAGCGCCGTGGCCGAAATTCGGCTAGGAGGACATTATTATTATTATATCAAACGTTACTCTCTCTCTTTCTATCTTCACGCCAACTTATATCTCCCTCTCAACTTGCGTTCGATCACAATTTTCGTAATGTTCTCGTTACGCATTCGCTAGCTTACACCCCAAGTCAAGCGTATGAATAAAATTTTTTTTTAGCTTGGATTCTCAGCTGGATATTCTATACCGGCTAAGAGGCGGGTGCAAGATATTTCCTTGTAAAACTGAATAAGCTACCGGAAGGCCAATGAGTTATACAAGAGTCAAAGGTTACACTCAATATAGTCACCTAAAAAACCACACAACTATTCTTCTATAAAACTACACAGACCTTTATTCAAATATGCGGGAAAAAAGCAATAAATCAAGCCCCGAGGAAACTCATTGACGCCCTTTTGCAAGCTAACGGTCCGCGCATTTTCAGCGGAAACTTATCGAAAACCTGTAGCTTTACTTGTATAATCAATACAAAATCAACCTTAAATCTTTCATATTACGTTTCAAATTCTCTTCTGATGCATAGTTGTGTCGGAAAATATGCCAAGACAAGTAAATTTCAACTATAATGTGATAAGAATACGGTAGGATTTTGAATGATCGCAATATACGCGCCTGATAACGCACAACCAATGGCCATAGATCTTCCCCTCCCCCCGCCAAATAAACTATTGACGCCTATAAGACGGGCCACCACCTATACAAGAGAGTTCAAATTATTCTGGTGTTCGTATTCCAGATTCGAATTTGTGCGAACTCTATTCAGTCGTTCCGCGGACGCGGCGCGGAAAGGACGTCTAGTATTAGTTAGTATTAATTAAACGCATTTTTTTTATTTAAATAAAATACAAAAGTATTAAACAATCACTCCGTTTTGTTTTCTGAAGATGTCGGATGGTGTTTTCAACATAATTATTTAGAGTGAGTATATATTAAATATATATATTTTTAGTTTAAATTGCCAATTTTCAAGGGAGTTTTCTGAGAAAAAAATTCTAGGGATCCTTACAATCTTTTACTGCTGTTTTGTTATAATTATTATAAAGGTCTTTTTGCATGAAGTTCGGCCACAGCGGCCATTCATAATGGAAAGTAGCTATCAGCGTTGGAGAAATACAGGTGTTTTCTCTATTCGTCCCAAATCAAGGAGTTAGTTAGTTTAGTTTAGTTAGTTAGTCATATTAGGAATGACTGCCTCGTTGGTCTAGCGGTAGCGTGTTCACCCGCAGAAAACGAGGTCCTGGGTTCAAATCCCGGGTCGGGCCAAAAGTGATTTTGGGACTTTTCGGTAAAAAGAAAAAATTCTCAGCATCAGCCCGAAGTCTGGGAGTTGGCGGTATTATAGAGCTCGGAGAGCACGTAAAGCCGTCGGTCCTGTACCTGACCTTTTTCCGGTCGTGTCGCTAGGCGTCCCATCGGATCATGAGAGTGATGGAATAGAAAGTGCTCACTGAGACCGAGCATCTCTACTGAGACCGGGCACCGTGGCCGAAATTCGGCTAGGAGGACATTAGGTATTAGTAGGATACGGTTGAGCTCCCGTGTTTCACCCACCCAAAGAATGCCAAAGATTTATATCCAACATACTACACGTATGGCGCAGCGGCTAAGACAGTCGCCTCGCCGCTTCTTGTCGCGGGTTCGAGTCCCGCGCCGGACAACTATCTGTGTGACCCATGAATATGTTCTGAGTCTGGATGTGATTTGTGTCCGTCTATTATATGTTTGTTAAGTACCCCGCGACACAGTGAATCCACTCACTAGTGCGGGCGTTGTTTAAAAAAAATACTAAACCGACTTAATATAGGAGGAGATTATTAATTCGACAGCAAATTTTTTATAGAAATACATAGACTCACGCTTTCCCCCAGAGGGGTATACAGACACAACGGATTCTCATTTGTCACGATCTTTCCACACTTACTTCTTATAGGCCTCTGACATAGCCCTCCATGTCCGTGTCCCGACCATCTGGGACATGGCCCAAAAGGAGGGTACCGGAGCAGCATACCCGCGTTCCCGGGGCTCCCCCCATCAGGTGCCAAGAGAAGTCCACGGCGGGTTAGGTTTAGTCGGTGAAATGAAATGAAATGAAATTTATTCAGCACTTGGGTATTAACATACACTTGTACTTGTCAAGCTCACAATGCAGTACATAAACATAGTGGATAGTATAAAAGTTACAAAAAAAATTAATTAGTTCGTCCGTGCGGTTCGTTTTATCGCATATATTTTCTGAAATCCTTAATTAAATAACAACTTACTAATCTACTATGTACTATATTAAAATTAAAGAATGGAAGACTAAAGCAAAAGACGAAATTCTAAATGAGGGTGTGATCACACGCACGGGATCACCGATCACGCGTTAATGGGCCAAAGCGATCCTCGCCGCTGAGGAACTACCCTAGCTAGCCTGCGGCTTTCTCTAGCTACCTAGCTGCGAGTCCGACATAGCCACCCACAGACACTTTTTGCGGGTGGCATGCGAAGGTATTCCCCCTGCTATATCAAAAAAAGGCCTCTGACATGGCTTAACAACTGTTGCCTAATGACTATAACCGGGACCGACATCTTAACATGCCCACCGAAGCACGGAGACGCTTAGAAATTCAACCCATTTATGGACTGACCGCGAGCATAGTTGCCTCACCTTGCCGATAACTTACGGACCGGTGAGAGCATCTAGCACAGTTTTTTCGCTTCGATTACTGTCATTATATTCTTCATACACGCTCGCCGGTTTAGGATGCTGACCTGGCCTTTCTTGAGAACGTCTCCGATTTGGTCAAGGAATGTTCTACGAGGTTTTCCCCTTCTGGTTGCACCATTCACCATTCAACATACATACATAGACTCACGCCTGTTGCCCAGAGGGGTAGGCAGAGACAACGGATTTCCATTTGTCACGATCTTTGCACACCTCTTTTGCCTCCATTACTGTCATTATATTCTTCATACATGTTCGCCGGTTTAGGGTACTTCTGACCTGGCCTTTCTTGAGAACTTCTCCGATTTGATCAGAGAATGTTCTACGAGGTCATTCTCTCACATGATCTGTTGGGGTGGTTAGCTGGCATGACTGCAAAGAGGTCATGTGCATGACCGATAGCATTACATGCTATTCAGGGCGAGTGCAACACCTCTACCGCTCAATAACTCCATGCCGCTCGGTTTTTATTAATAGAAAAAAAATAATAATAATAATATCTAGGGACAATGTCACACAGAGCATCCTAGCCCCAAACTACAAAGCTAAAAAGCTTGTACTATGGGTACCAGGCGACGATATACATACTTATATAGATAGATGAATACTTAAATACATAGAAAACATCCATGACTCAGAAACAAATATTCGTGCTCATCACACAAATATTTGCACTTACCGGGATTCGAACCCAGGACCACCAGCTTCGTAGGCAGGAGCACTACCAACTAGGCTACGGTGACCGTCGAAATCAATAAATCAATCGTTAAATTGGCTTCCATGACCACATGTCACGTCATAAATTGTCCGGAATCGCTTGTCAACATTGAAGCCGATTTAATGATTGAATAAGTCATATTTTTCTATATATATAAAAATCAATGCCACTTTTCGTTGTAATGTTATAACTCAACAACGCCTTTACCGATTTTGCTAATTTTGGTCTTGAATTATTCGTGGAAGTCCAGGGAAGGTTTGTACGTAGAGAAAATTTAAAAAAGTCTTGAAAAAGTGTAAAATCGACATCTTTCTATACTCCCATATACAAACAATTTGTACTAATACTTAGAAGCGTAGCGAAGCACGTACCGGGCCGCTAGTTCTTTATATATTTGAACGCCATTCACGAAAACGATGTTTGGCGACTTAGCCGGTAGAGCCCCTGTATATTCTATTTATCTATACCCGAGGGAAGCCGGGGCGGATCACTAGTCACTTATAAAATGTCAAATGTCAGTAACTTTTATCTCTTTCACGCTCAGAGAACAAAGTAGTAAAGAATTTTAACTTTTAGTCGAAGGCTAACTTTATCAGTGCTAATCTTTAAACATTAATTTTATGGGCCTGTTGGCGTGGTTGGCAAATGCTTGCTTTTCGGATGTCGTGGGTTCGATTCCCACCCGGGACAGATATTTGTGAACATGAACATGTCTGTTTGTCCTGAGTATGGGTATAATTATATATATAAGTATGTATTTACAAGAGAAAAGTAGTATATGTAGTATATCAGTTATCTGGTTTCCATAGTACAAGCTCTGCTTAGTTTGGGATCGGATGTCCGTGTGTGAATAATATCCCAGGATATATTATTATTAAGATTAGTAAGTAATTTAATTGTTATATAAAAGTTATTTAAAACGCAATGCTAACGTGTTGTGCATAAGCGTGCCTTTAAGCGTGCGTAAAAAAGTTTTATTTCAATATTTTCACATTATTACCCATTTTTAGGGTTCCGTAGCCAAATGGCAAAAAACGGAGCCCTTATAGATTCGTCATGTCTGTCTGTCCGTCGGTATGTCACAGCCACTTTTTTCCGGAACTATAAGAGCTGTACTGTTGAAACTTGGTACGTAGATGTATTCTGTGAACCGCATTTTAACACACAAAAATAGAAAAATAACAATAATTTTGGGGGTTCCCCATACATACCTAGAACTGAAACTCTAATTTTTTTCCATACTCCCATACATGTGGCGTATCTATGGATAGGTCGTCAAAAATGATATTGAAGTTTTTAATATAATTTTTTTTCTAAACCGAATAGTTTGCGCGAGAGACACTTTCAAAGTAGTAAAATGAGTATCCCCCTGTAACTTCTAAAATAAGAGAATGATAAAACTAAAAAAATATATGATGTACATGACCATACAATATAAAAACGAAAATTGGTTTGAACGAGATCTAGTAAGTAGCTTTTTTAATACGTCATAAATCGTAAACCGCAATTTATTCTTGCTGCTACGGAACCCTTCATGGGCGAGTCCAACTCGCACTTGGCCGGTTTTTTTTGTATTACATTTATGTGAAGTCGTATCTCCTAGTATTATATGAATTATACAACCATGAAATTAATCATGAACCGGGATGAACACGAAAATCAGTGCGTCCATTGTTTCAAACCCCCATTGAGAGGCACTGACGCCAGCATAATTTAATTAACAATGGATTACAAAGCCTTATATGATAAATACTGTAGGTAGCTTTGTGGAAATCGGTCTGAAATTGTAGCAACTCTTTATTTAACAAAGCAAAAAGACAAAGTCATTGTTATGTATGTACTAGCTGTGTCCGGCGGTTTTACTTTCCTACGATTTTATTGTATGTGTAGACTAGCTGTGCCCGCGACTTCATCTACACATTTTGTTGTTAATGTTACATCAGAATATCTCTAATATTTTGTCTCTTGTCGCAAACTTATAAAACATTCACATAAACCTTTCATATTACCTACTAGCTGTGCCCCGCGGTTTTACCCGCGTTAAACTTTATAATTTATCATAGCTCCTCCCCCGTAGGTGATAGCGTGATAATATGTAGCCTATATGTTGACCCGATCTTTTAGTAATATTCATGCAAAATTTCAAGTAAATCCATGCAGTACATTTTGAGTTTAACCCGGACATACATACAGACAAACAGACACACAGACAAAAATTCTAAAAACTATATTTTAGGCTTCGATGTCGATTGTAGATCACGCCCCAATAATCCTTTTAATAAAATATTCAATGTACAGTTTTAAATTTCCTACGATTTTATTATATGTATAGATAATTCCCTATTCCCTATTGTTACTTTATACCCTTGAGTGTAAAAAATTTAAATGTCATATTTATTTATATCGTATCAACAGCCTAAAAAATAAGTTTCAAGCTAAGAGCTAGAAGAGCTCTAAATGACGATACTTCCATACAACTCTTCATCCCCCTTTCAACCCTTTACAACACTTTTTAGCATTATAAATTAGCCTTTGTCCTTTCTCAGGTTCTAGACTAACCCACGACTACCAAATTTCATTTAAATCGGTTCTAAAGTTTGGGCGTGAAAGCGAGACAGACAGAAAGACAGACCCACTGTTACTTTCGCATTTATAATATTAGTAAGGATGCTAAAGGTAGATATATGTGGATTAGTTTTATAATTTTGGTTTTTTAATATGTTATCTGTGTAATTTTAGCTATCTGTAGTGAGCAGACTTGGAATGCCAGAAGAGAAAAAGATTTATAAGACGTAAGATTTGTTCTTAAATAAAAATAAATAAAGTGATAAAATTTAGTTCAATTTTCTATTGAGCCACATCCCCACAACTTTTGGGGGCTCGTCCGGGATGTGAAACAATATTTGAAGTGAATCGAAGACGAAAACCAAAGATACATCCAATAAAAAAGTGCCGGTTCATATTAGCTTGGGACGCCATTGTGATCGTCATTCCATACCGTTTTACCGACGCGCGCACCGCTAGCAACGACAACACGGCGAAAGAAGTTAGCAACGAGTGACAATGAAGACAATGTCATGTCTACTAAAATGGTAGCTTTCGAAAACCTATAATTATTGAGATTATTTTTATGAAGACTGAAGATTAACTTAATTTCGATACTGATGAAGGAGCTATCATTTTGTACGACTACCAGAAGAAGAAAATCTCAGAGTTCTAAGCCCGACATAAGTATTACTACCACGATGCCGCCAAAAAAAGATGACAAAGAACGCGAAGATGAAGACATTAAGGTACAGATTTCTTTCAATGATTTGGAAAAGTCGGTGAATATTTTTACTGGAGACGACACCTACCCTATTGAGACATTTATCGATGAATTCGAAGATACTGCTCAACTTATGAAGTGGAGTAAAGTTGAGAAGTTAATTTATGCCAAACAACTCTTGGATGGAACCGCAAAACTTTTTCTGAGATCTATAGGAAAGGTTAAAGACTATGCAAGCTTGAAGCAAGCCCTTAATGAAGAATTCGGACCTAAGATTAACAGCGCAATAGTGCATAAGAAACTTGCCGCGCGTAAAATGAAAAATGACGAAACCTATCAACAATATTTTTTGACTATGAAAGAGTTGGCACTCCATGGCAATGTTGAAGATGCTGCACTAATAGAGTATGTCATTGATGGCATTCGTGACCTAGAGACTAATAAAACCGTTCTATATGGTGCCACGGACTTAAATGATTTTAGAAAGAAATTGGACATATACAGTAACTTTAGAAAGAAAGTTCAGAGTAAAACTGCACAAGTTGGTCATTTATCTACTCATCATTCAAGCCGTAAAACAACTTGCGTGAAAAGATGTTTCAACTGTGGTGAATTAGGCCATCAATCACCATCCTGTTCGAAGGGGATCAAATGTTTTAAATGTAACGAATTTGGGCACAAATCTACTGAATGTACAAATAGTCAAAATAAGAAGTCACTCAATATACGGAATGAAGGAAAAGAGGAGCATATGGAACAAAATAAAGATAAGAAGGAGAAAGTTCCCTACAAGAAGATAATGATTAATGGAATAGACTTTATAGCTCTCATTGATACCGGAAGTGACGTAAACCTAATTATAGAATCAGAATTTGAGAAGATTAAGGATAGTATTGAAGACTACAAATTGAAATCAACATGCCTAACAGGAATAGCAGAGAATAAGGTTGATACGCAAGGAATGTTTTCAGCCATAGTTCAGATTGACCAGTACCATGTGGTGTTAAAGTTCTGTGTCGTGAAGGACCATGACATACCCGTAACTATTCTGATTGGAAATCCTATACTCAAAGGCTTTGAGGTACATTTTACTCCCGATGGTATCTTTATGGATAAAATTATGAACCTCACTCTTTTAGTCGAAGCTAATCGAGAATATGCTATAGAAGAATCTAACTATGAACAAAGAATTCATAAGATATGTAAAGAATATGCACCTAATAATAAGTGTATTGAAGATTATATTCGTAATAATGAAGTGAGACCATCGAAAGACAAAATTAATGCTGTCGCAAAGTTTAGGCAACCAAAAAACGTGAAAACTGTTCAGTCATTCTTAGAACATAGACCAGGATCCAGAATGAAGCACGCTGATGCATTAAGTAGGTATCCAGTCTGTCTAATGATCGCAGAAACTACAGCACGCATTAAAAAAGCTCAAGATGAAGATGCTTACATAAAAGCATTTAAGAAAATTCTAGAAAAAGAATCTTATCAAGATTATATTTTACAAAAAGACATACTTTATAAGGAAATAAACGGTACTAGACTAATTGTGGTACCCAAGAAAATGCAATTCGAAATAATAAGAAGGAATCATGACCGAGGACATTTTGGAGTTGCAAAGACTGAAGAATTAATTAAAAGAGAATTTTATATAGACAGTTTACAAGATAAAATTAGAACAATTATAACAAATTGCGTCGAGTGTATCTTGGTATCAAATAAAAGAGATGACAGTCAAGAAGGTGGGAAATGGGGAAGTACCCATTAATACTTCAACTTCTGCGGATTTGATGAAAGCGTGGAATGCCCTAGAAGAAGGAAGTTCATCTGGGACAGATGATAAGCAGGATAACCGTGTGGATTAGTTTTATAATTTTGGTTTTTTAATATGTTATCTGTGTAATTTTAGCTATCTGTAGTGAGCAGACTTGGAATGTCAGAAGAGAAAAAGATTTATAAGACGTAAGATTTATTCTTAAATAAAAATAAATAAAGTGATAAAATTTACTTCAATTTTCTATTGAGCCACATCCCCACATATATATAGTTAGTCTTATCTACATACTCAGTGACAGCCAGGCTACATTAAAAGCCCTAATGTCACATAAAATCGAATCGAAATTAATCCAGAACTGTATCACGGCTCTGAACAAACTTGCCACTAAAAATAAAGTCAAACTCGTATGGGTACCAGGCCACACAGGAATAGAAGGCAACGAAAAAGCAGATGCACTGGCTAGGAAGGGATCGGAAAGTCAGTTCTGTGGACCAGAACCATGCGTAGGGATTCATCCAAACACAACCAAATGTGGACCAAAATCAAGGAACTAAAACAGTCCAAACAACTCATGAAAGGAGTAGACAAGAGCTGATCTAAAAAGCTTTGGAAGTACAGCAGAAACCAGCTACGACTAATAGTAGCAGTATTCACGGGCCACTACGACACCAACTACCACCTACACAAACTGGGACTGTCGAATAGCCCGATCTGCAGGACCTGTAGGGAAGAAAATTAAACAATGCTGCATATAATATGCAAATGCGATGCGTTGGCAAGACACAGAATGGCAATCCTGGGGCTGGCATATCCAGAACCAGGAGACTACAAGGATGTACCTCTAAGAAGCGTACTGGATTATGTGAAATGAAATGAAATAATGAAATAAAGGAAATAACGATGAAATAATAATGAAATTTATTCAGCACTTGGGTATTAACATACACTTGTACTTGTCAAGTTCACAATGCAGTACATAAACATAATCGAATACAGTATAAAAATTACAAAAAAATAATTAGTCCGTCCGTGCGGTTTGTTTTGTCAGATATATTTTCTTAAATCCTAAAAAAAATAACAAGTTACTAATCTATTATTTTGAAATTTAGTTGTACAATATTAAAATTAAAGAATTGAAGGCAATGAGCATTTGGCTAGTGCAGACGGCTCTTAACCAGTAGCTTAAATTAAACGACTAATACCCAAGGCCACCCTCTTGGGGTTCGGGCCACAGCTCAGGGGGCCGCTGAAGCAAAAGGACAGAATTCTAAGAGAGGGTGTGATCAGTTGCACGGGATCACCGGTGACGTGTTAAGGGGCCAATGCCTCCTCGCCACTGAGGAGCCTACCCTAGCTAACCTGCGGCTTTCTCTAGCTACCTAGGTGGACGACCCGGAGAAGAAAGCCACAAAGAAACTCCGGGCTTGCTTTTTTCGTCTTCTTTTGCTTTTTGTTTTCGTTTTTGCCTTCATTCAGGGCTCTAGGGGTAGAATAAAACCAGTGGGAGATGGTACAAAAGATCCTAAAGGGTCGAAGTGCTGTACAGAAGTACACCCCAAAACAAGATAAGATAGGAAGAAAGGATGCTAATGCTATTACTTTGAGTGTATTCTATAAAATTCAGGTAGTTTCCTATCCAAGGTCTATCTATCTCATGATATAACTCTATGCCTAAATACTAAGTCGAAGCTCGCGGTAGCAATCCGATATAGAAAAGAATAAAATAAATAAATCGTTTTATCAAGTCTAAGTCAAATTAAAAAACGAACAAATAAAATAAAACCGGCCAAGTGCGAGTCGGACTCGCACATGAAGGGTTCCGTGGCAGCAAGTATTTCAGTTGATTAAATGAATGCAAATTGCGGTTTATCACGTATTAAAAAAAACTACTTGCTAGATCTCGTTCAAACCAATTTTCGTTGTTAGTTTACATGGTAATGTACATCATATATTTTTTTTAGTTTTATCATTCTCTTATTGTAGAAGTTAGCTATTCTGCATTCCCTCGCGCAAACTATTCAGTTTAGAAAAAAAATATATTAGGAACCTCAATATCATTTTTGAAGACCTATCCATAGATACCCCACATGAAAATGAAATTACGATGAAAAAAAAAATTTGAGTTTCAGTTTTATGTATGGCGACCCACCAAAATAATTGTTCTTTTTCTATTTAAGTGTAAAAATCTTAATGCGGTTTGCAGAATACATCTACTAACCAAGTTTCAGTAGTACAGCTCTTACAGTTTCGGAAAAAAGTGGCTGTGAAATACGGACGGACAGACAGACAGACATGACGAATCTAGAAGGGTTCCGTTTTTTGCCATTTGGCTACGGAACCCTAAAAACTGCAATAATATCTTACCATGCTTACGTAGAATCGATATTGCGTTACAGACTCATCTTATGGGGGAATAGCACTGATACAAACAGAGCTTTCATAGCCCAAAAGAAGTGCATACGGGCGATTTGTGGCATCCACCCTGACGAGTCCTGTTAACCTTTATTTAAAGAACTTAGCTTATTACCACTACCATCATTATATATTTATGAAATTTGTTATTTTGTTAAAAAACATATAGAAATATTTAATCGAGCATGTGACGTCAACACAAGATTAAAAAGAGATCCATTCAGACTTGTACTGATGGATACTCCAAAATCTGAGAAATATGCGAAAAGCTGCCTTGTAATGTGTGTACGGATCTGTAACAAAATACCTGATAGTTTAAAATCGCTAAACGAATTCCTATTTAAAAAAGTTAGAGGAATGGCTGACTGTACCTAAATAACTTCTATGACATTAACGACTTTTTTAATCACAAGAAATAAAAATGTGCAATATTTGATAGATTTAATTTCAACAAATGTATAATTTATTTTACCTTAAGATGTTTATGATTATATGATCAATAATTACCACTTACTTACTTAATTATCGTATGGGCAGTGGTTACCCTGGTGTCAGAGTTGTTCAAGCCGCCTAGTAGGCCTCTGACATGGCTTAACGACTGTTGCCTAATGTCTACAACCGGGACCGACAACTTAACGTGCCCTCCGAAGCACGGAGACGCTCACAAATTAAACCACTTTGGCGGTCACCCATCCATGGACTGACCGCGAGCCTAGTTGCTTAACCTCGCCAATCACTTACGGACCGGTGAGAGCATCTGGCTATGATCGCCTCAATAATTACCACTAAAATGTATATAGTAATTAGAATCTTAGTTTGTTAAGTAATATTTGCATGCTATTGACTTGCATAGCTAAACATATACATAACAATCGCATGTAATGTAACTTTGACAACTTTATGTACTGTGTTTAAAGCAAATAAAGAAATATTATTTAATACTAGCTGTGCCCGCGACTTCGTCCGCGTGTTAATTAGTTTATATCGTTTTTTTTTTTTTGTTTTTTAATAAAATAAAAGACTTTTTCTAAAATAAAAGTAGCCTAAGTTACTCCTTATTACATCAGCTACCTGCCAATAAAAGTCCCGTCAAAATCGGTCCAGCCGTTTCAGAGATTAGCCGGAACAAACAGACAGACAAAAATTGAAAAAAATGTTATTTTGGTGTATGTACCGTATATATATTCATATTTATGTAGTTAAAACCGGTTATTTCAATATTACAAACAGACACTCCAATTTTATTTATTTGTATAGATAATCCCGGTCGCGACGGAACCCTAAATATTAATATCTCCAACTACTAAGCCATGGAGCCGAGCTTTAAAATAGATTTCTCCAGAGATTATAAGAACCCTCTTGTCTGTAATGTACAGACGCCAGCACATCCAGCTACCCCAATCTGTCACATTTCTTTTATAGATTTTCAACTTTATCACAGAAGCATAAGGTTCACTTTCAATTGGGGAAATTTGACAGGTTGGGGTAGCTTGATGTGCTGGCGTCTGTACTTATTGCGTCTCATCAAAGATAAGAAATAATTTCTACAACTTGTGACCCAAAACTGTTATTTAAAAACCTTAATTATTAATTTAAACTACAATTAATTATGCTTGTCGCAATAAATTTGCTGTGGTGACAGCGGCGAATATCAGAATCATCATCACCCCATCTCAGCCTGTGGGGTGCGTAGAAGTGGACCCGAGGGAATATCTACCAGAGGACGGGCAGCAGCATCTTTCTGAGTACTATGACCATCTTACTGCGATCGTCAAACCGTCTGCCAAGCGTGGCGATTATGCCATATCCCCAAGATTAGCATAGATGATTCTTGGGGATACTTTTGTCCAGCAGTGGACTTCTTATAGTTGCAATGATCTATACATATAATAAAATCGTAGGAAAGTCAAAACTGTACATTGAATATTTTGTAAAAAGGATACTAATCTGCAATCGATATCGAAGCCAAAACTATAGTTTTAAGAATTTTTGTCTGTTTACCTGTTTGTCTGTATGTATGTCCAGGCTAAACTCAAAAATTACTTGGATCTACTTCAAATTTTGCATGAATATTACTAAGAGGTCGGGTCAACATATAGGCTACATATCATCTCGCTATCACCTACGGGGGAGGAGCTGTGATAATTTATAAAATTTAACGCGGGTATAACCGCGGAGCTCAGCTAACGATGAAATAAATAAAAAAGATTTATTCACATAGACTTGCAAACTGCCAGAACATGGGTATTAATTTTACAAGTTAACTTTATATGTATTTGGTTAATTCAGAGTTGTAAACTTTCATATTCAGGAGCACTACCAACTATACACGGTCACCGTAGCCTAGTTGGTAGTTTATCCATACTTCCGTAGACAGCTTTGTGGGAAAGAGAAAAGAAGTATCTATAAAAGTTAAATTTTCTAAAAACATCCCAAGTACCCACACAAAGAGATTCTTTAACCCTCCGAAAATACGACCACATATTTTAAATAAATTGTTAGAAAGTATGTCTTTATGTAAATACCTCGTAAATTTAAGTTTTCAAAAATAAACCTATTTTTCAAGCGCATTTGCAATGTTTAGTAATATAACATAGTTACAATATCATAACATAGAAATTGAAAGAGAATACTATAATTTCAAATTGAATGAGTGTTATCTTTATTTCGTACTAGCTGGTGCCCGCGACTTTGTCCGCGACAATTTTGAATGATGACCAATGTAACTACTTACTTCTAGCTTGATCTAAAAAATATATCTTTTAAAACAAATAAGCAATTAAAATTGAATAAAACCTAACCTATAAATAAACTTACTAAGAAATAAATGAAAGACTACTTTGCTACTGTTATTTACAAAAAGGACCCGATATCATCAAGCAAAAATCAAAGAATACATATCAATTGTCCTTAAGTATAGTCAGTAAGTTAAATAAAGTAAAATAATAATCAGCGATGCATTAATCACAAAGGTAACTCCCATTAGATTAGGTTGCGACATTTTGTAAACGAAACCATAGCGCGATCTAAAACGATGATTACGCCATCTACTAACAAAAATATAAACTTGTAAAGCGGTAAAATTAAGATATGTGCATATATTTTGGGTGAGATTTAGGCGATCATCTATTGATTCAGTTTTGGACTACCTTTTATTTCCAGCATATATTTATTTTAACCGATATGCCAATTAAGTTCTGCAATCTGAAACGACATTAACGCCATCTAGTAACAAAATTGTGAACTTGTAGATCAGTAAAATTAAGATGATGTTTTTTGGGTGCGATCATCTCGACACCAACAATTTACACTACGCTAACTCGAATTTTAGATAAATTCGTTTTTTATCCCAATTTGATTAAAATGTAGTTTTTTTTTTGTTATAAAATTTACCAAAAAAAAGATGTTACAAATCTTATAAAACTCTAAATCTATTAAACTTCTACTAAATCTAACTAAATCTATTAACTATCTCTAAATATATTTAAGCTACTTGGCATAAGAAACTAATTTTTTTAAATTTGAGTTTGCTTAAATTGTTGGTGGCGATCTATTAAATCAGTTTTGGATTACCTTTTTTTAACAACAAATTATTCCGTGGATTGCTTTATTTTTATCTGAAAGACCAAATACCAATTTACATGCGTTTAACTCAAAAAATACAGACTTTCATACAAACTTACATCACCTATTCTAGTCGTCCTTAGGGGTGGAATTTCCAAAAATCCTGAAATATATATTTATAATTTTTAAATGAAAGGCCACATACTAATTTTCTTGCGTTTACCTCAAAATTGTCACACTTTTCATACAAAATTACATCCCCTATTTGTCAACCTTAGGGGTGAAATTCTCGGAAATTCTGAAATAAATATTTTTAATTTTAACTGAAAGGCCAAATACCAATATTCATGGGTTTAACTTCAAGAATGTCGCATTATTCATACAAACTTACATCCCCTATTTTACGCCCTAAGGGGTGGAATTCCCAAAAATCCTGAAATATATATTTTTAATTTTTAACTGAAATGGCAAATAACAATTTTCATGCGTTTAACTTAAAACTTTTAACTTTTTTCATACAAACTTACATCCCCAATTTTACGCCCTTGGGGGTGGTACCTTCTGTCAAAATTTTAAGTCTTTAACTCCAGCCGTTTAGGCTGTGCGTTGATATGTCGCAGTCAGTCTGTATAAACTTACATCGCCTATTTTATGCCCTTCGGGGTGGAATTTTCAAAAATCCTGGAATACATATTTTTATTTTTAACTGAAAGGCCAAATACCAATTTTCATGGGTTTAACTTCAAAAAAGTCGCATTTTTCATACAAACTTACATGCCCTACTTTACGCCCTTAGGGGGGGAATTCTCAAATATTCTGAAATTTGTATTTTTAATTTTTAACTGAAATGCCTAATACCAATTTTCATGCGTTTAACTTAAAAATTGTCACATTTTTCATACAAACTTACACCCTCTATTTTACGCTCTTGGGGCTGGATTTTCCAAAAATGCTGAAATATATATTTTTTATTTTTAACCAAAAGGCCAAATACCAATTTTCATGCGTTTAACTTAAAATTTGTCACATTTTCCATACAAACTTACATCCCCTATTTTTCGCCCTTGGGGGTGGAATTTCCAAAAACCCTGAAATACGTGATTCTTTATTTTTAACTGGAAGGCCAAATAACAATTTGTATGCCTTAAACTTCAAAAACGGTAAAGTTTCATACTAACTTAGCGCCCCTGTTTTACCCCCTTAGGGGTTGAATTTCGAAAAATCCTTCCTTATTCCTTGTCTACATTATAAAACAAACATTTGTGCAAAATTTCAGCTTTCTAGGTCCAAGGGTTTGGGCTGGGCGTTGATGAGTCAGTCAGTCAGTCAGGACTTGTCTTTTTATTTATATAGACTACCTGTGACTCGCAGTTTTACCCGCATTAAACTTTATAAATTACTAGCTGTGCCCCGCGGTTTTACCCGCGTTTAATTATATAAATAATCACAGATCCTCCCCCGTAGGTGATAGCGTGATAATATGTAGCCTATATGTTAACCCGACCTCTTAGTAATATTAAAGCAAAATTTGAAGTAAATCCATGCAGTACTTTTTGAGTTTAGCCCGGACGAACATACAGACAAACAGACACTCAGACAAAAATTCTAAAAACTATACTATATTTTTGGCTTCGATATCGATTGTAGATCACGCCCCAAGTATCCTTTTAAAATAATATTCAATGTACAGTTTTGACTTTCCTACGATTTTATTATATGTATAGATAGCTTATGTGTTAATCCAGGGTGTCAGCTAACTCCATACCAAATTTTATTAAAATCGCTATAGCCGTTTAGACGTGAAGAAGTAACAAACATACACACTCACACAGACACAAACTTTTGCCTTAAAATATTAGTAGGAATTTTTGTTTGTTTTTAAATGAGATTATTGAGATTTTACTTATTTGGGTATATATGTTGTTAACTTAAAAAAAAAAAACTAAATAATTAATTAGTATTTGGTTGTTAATGTGACATATTAATTTGTTTGTTAAATAATGTGTTAATAATTTAATTAATTGTATTAATTTATTTCTAATTGTAGCTTTATAACTTGTTACTTAAATCTCAAAAATGAGAAATCATAAATTTAATCGTCCGGCGGGTCTCGAACCTGCACCATCTACCAATCCGGGGTAGGCGCTCTGCGTTAAGCTACGAACGATACACGCTGGATTGGTAGATGGTGCAGGTTCGAGACCCGTCGGACGATTAAATTTATGATTTCCCGTTTTTGAGATTAGATAATCGCTTTGCATTGCGAATAATGCTATAAAAATTCAAAATTTCTACTTAAATATGAAATGTTATATTTACATGCCGAGAACTCGTCAGATTGAGATGAAATGAAATAATGAAATTTATTCACTTGCGTATGAACATACACTTGTACTTGTCAAGCTCACAATGCTGTACATAAACATAATAGAAACAGTATTGGTAACAAAAAAAAATATTAGTCCGTCCGATATTTTTAGGGTTCCGTAGCCAAATGGAAAAAAACGGAACCCTTATAGATTCGTCATGTCTGTCTGTCTGTCTGTCCGTCCGTATGTCACAGCCATTTTTTTCGGAAACTATAAGAGCTGTACTGTTGAAACTTGGTAAGTAGATGTATTCGGTGAACCACATTAAGATTTTTACACAAAAATAGAAAAAGAACAATTATTTTGGGGGGTCGCCATACATAGAACTGAAACTCAAAAAAATTTTTTTCATCGTACCCATACATGTCTTCAAAAATAAAATTGAGGTTCCTAAAATCATTTTTTTCTAAACTGAATAGTTTGCCCGAGAGACACTTCCAAAGTGGTAAAATGAGTGCCCCCCCCCCCCTCTAACTTCTAAAATAAGAGAATGATAAAACTAAAAAAAATATATGATGTACATTACTATAGAAACTAACAACGAAAATTGGTTTGAACGAGATCTAGCTAGTAGTTTTTTTTTTAATGTCATAAAGCGCAATTGGCTTTCATTTAATCAACTGAAATACTTGCTGCTATCGAACGCTTCATGTGCGAGTCCGACTCGCACTTGGCCGGTTTTTTTAATCATTCAATAAATAATAAGTTCCTAAGCTATTAATTACAAATTTTGTACTACTGAATTAAAATTAAAGTATTGAAGACAACGAGCAGTTGGCTAGCGCAGAAGGCTCTCAACCAGTAGGTTAATTTAAGCGACTAATAACTGCGGGCACCCTTATGGGGTTCGGGCCACAACCCAGGGGCCGCTGTAGTTAAAACAAAATAAAAAAAAAAGGTTTTTATTCACGTAGACTTTAAAAAAGCGCTTGTAAATAGTCAGAACATGTTTGTAGTAATACAGTTATTATTTCTAGTTACTTATTACAGATATTTGGGTACACGGAATGTTAAAAAAATTATACAATCTATACATATAATAAAATCGTACGAAAGTTAAAACTGTACATTGAATATTTTTTTTAAAAGGATACTTGGATGAGCGTGATCTACAATCGATATGAAAGCCAAAAATATAGTTTTTAGAATTTTTGTCTGTTTGTCTGTATGAATGTCCGGGATAAACTCAAAAAATACTGCATGGATTTACTTCAAATTTTGCATGAATATTACTAAGAGGTCGGGTCAACATATAGGCTACATATTGACATGCTATCACCTATGGGGTAGGAGCTATGATAGTTTATAAAATTTAACGCGGGTAAAACCGCGGGGCACAGCTAGTATAAAATAAAATAAATACAATAAAAATGGTTTTTATTCACGTAGACTGTTATTATTTCTAATTACTTATTACAGTTATTTAGGGACACGGAATGTTAAAACATTTAAACAATTTATTTTATCTTAGTAGTGATATTTAGCTAGCTTGTATCAAGTTATTGTCAAGGAGATTATGTTTAGGTTTAATAATTGAAATTTATATTTTACTACATAATGTTATTGATCCATCAATATTCCTGTACCTAACACCTGTTATGTATACTCATATTCAGTAAGTAAATGAGTTGAATTTAATGTTGCTGTCTGTGTGGTTGATGGTCAAGAAAAATATCAACAACAGTTGATGCTTATGACGTTAAGTAATTTAGTCCTGGGAGGTTGTTGATGTTTTACTTCGATCAATATTATTGATCGAAGATGTTTTACAAGTAACCCTATATATTACTGCCTCGTTGATCTAGCGGTAGCGTGTTCACACTTAGAGAACGAGGTCCTGGGTTCAAAACCCGGGTCGAGCCAAAAGTGATATTGGAACTTTTCTGTAAAAATAAATATTTCTTTCTCTATCATTTCATTCGGGCTGATGCTATCTCAGCATCAGCCCGAAGTCTGACAGTTGGTGGTGCTCCCCCCGTGCCTCGGGGAGTACGTAAAGCCGTCGGTCCTGTACCTGACCTCTTTCCGGTAGTGTCGCTAGGCGTCCCATCGGATCATGAGAGTGATGGAAAAGAAAGTGCTCCTGTGTTTGCGCACACACTTGTGCCCTATAATATTATTTATTATTATTATTATTTATTTATCTCAGACATTGTACATCCATATAATTGTTAGTATTATAATAACTTAAAACTATGTTAGTGTACTTATTACAATTAAATTAATTTAAAAATTTCCGTCTACGTCCTGGTGCACCTGACACGCAGCAGTGCAAACGTGTCCAATACCCCAGTAGCGGACAGTCAGGTCTCTCGCAAATGATGCGAAGGATGCTATTGGTGCTCCCTCGTATGCGACGCATCAGGGAGGCGGTCTTCTTGCGGATAATTGTTTCAAGGCTATCAGTTGTCGCCTCCGCATGCATACCTGACGCGCTGCAAAATCTTGGAAGCCCCAATAGCACCCTCAGCGCGTTATTGTATTGTATACGGAGTGCGTTATAGGCCCTCTGCGTATACCTGACCCACAGACTGCACGTGTAAAAGGTTTGGCAGAATGCTTTAAACAGCGTAATTTTAACCTTGACTGTACAACGTGCAAACCTGCGGGCCAGCATGTTACATCGGACCAACAACGCTCTCCGTTCTCTCTCCATATCTTGATCATCTTTTAAATACTCGTTTAGGATGTGACCAAGGTATTTAAATTCTGTGATTCTGTTTAGGGTCACACCGTACAAGTAAACCGGGGGATCACAGCAGGCTTCTTTGTTAATATGTCCCGCGCCGATGGCTAAACTCAATTGAGACTGGCCGCCGTGGCCGAAATTCGGTTAGCAGTACATTATTATATTTAAAAAATCACGTACCACAATAAAGTTCATACTATACTCGAAAACAGTTAACAGACACAAACAAAAGCACAGACGAACCGGAAACCCCGCCATATTGGTGGAAACGGCTCGTTACCGCGGTGGCGTCATTTCCGGCCGCCATCTTGCTGTCACCCCCCTTTGTCTTCAATTCTTAATTGGGGCAGTAATGTTGGTATTTAAATTTCTCATTTTGTTTCAAAGACATTTTTGAGGGAAAATTAAAGTCATTTTAGAATTAATGGAAGGCTAATTTAAATAATGCGGCAAGTTCTGAGGCTTTTAAGCTTTGTTTCCAAAAACTCTTAACGCAATAACTTTGAAATCAGTTTTAATAGATAACCAAGACTCAAGAATATTTAAGAAAAATCTGTATGATTTTCTTATTAATGAAGCCTACTTACTATACAGTTGATTAATACTTAAATGATAAGTTTTGATTTAGATTCCTCTGATCTGTTGTGATTCTGTTTAATTTGGAGCTATTGAATGACTATTGATATTGGCAAGGGTTGAAAATTATAAAAGAGGTGTAAATTATCGGATCTATGAGGACTTTTCACATTTCCTTTATAACAGTGTGATGAACGATCCTACCAATTTTCAGCCAAATGAGATATAGGGACAATGTCACACAGATCATCCTAGCCCCTAACTAAGCAAAGCTTGTACTATGGGTACCAGGCGACGATATACATACTTATATAGATAGATAAATACTTAAATATATAGAAAACATCCTCCCAATCACACTCAGAAACAAATGTTCGTGCTCATCACACAAATATTTGCACTTACCGGGATTCGAACCCAGGACCACCAGCTTCGTAGGCAGGAGCACTACCAACTAGGCTACGGTGACATCTATCTATACAAATAAAAATAAAATTAAAATGTCTGTTTGTAATATTGAAATAACCGTTTTTTACTACATGTATATGCATATATATACGGAACATACACCAAAATAACATTTTTAAATTTTTGTCTGTTTGTTCCAGCTAATCTCTGAAATGGCTGGACCAATTTTGATGGTATTTTTATTGGCAGGTAGCTGATGTAATAAGGAGTAACTTAGGCTACGTTTATGTCAGAAAATATATTTATATATTTTTTAAAAGCAAAATATAAGCTAATTAACACGCGGACGAAGTCGCGGGCACAGCTAGTATAATATAAAATGTAAACTTATCAATAATATGAAATAAAATGGACAAGTTGAATAATTCATTAAATTTGATTAGTAATTAAATAAATACAACAATAATTGTCAATATTTGCAATTAATTAAAACCAATTTTCGGTGGAAGTTTGCTTGGTAATGTACATCATATATATTTTTTAGTTTTATCACTCTCTTATTTTAGAATTAACAAATAAAATAAGAGAGTAATAAAACTAAAAAATCTAGTAAGTAGTTTATTTTAATACGTCATAAATCGTAAACCGCAATTACCTTTAATTTAATCAACTGAAGTACTTGTCGCTACGGAAACCTTCATGGGCGAGTCCGACTCGCACTTGGCCAGTTTTTTTTATTTTATTTTTTCTGCCTAGTATGTAAGTTTCGTAAATATTCAAATATACGATTGTATAATTGTTCTCTGAATAAATAAATAAAAAAAAAATAGCTAGTACCCTATCCTTCCCTACCTGCTATTAATATTGGAGTCTCATATATTTTTTATTTCTCACGTCAAAACATACAGTTTTTGTTTTTATTAGATAAACACACTAACTCAAACTCAAATATTTTATTTGCTTAAATATGGGTTATAAAAGATCTTAAAAAGAATACAGCGTACGCTCCATATTAGCCTTTATACATATACTACACAGTATATTTTTTTTATTTTGTTTTATTGGGACACCAAAATAGTTACACATTAATACTTAATTTTACTTAATAATATATAATACTAGCTGTGTCCCGCGGCTATACCCGCGTTAACCTTTATAAAATATAGCCTATGTGTTAATTTAGGGTGTCAGCTAACTCCACACCAAATTTTACTAAAATCGCTCCAGCCGTTTAGACGTGAAGAAGTAACAAACATAGACACTCACACAGTCACAAACTTTCGCCTTTATAATATTAGTGTGATAAGTACTAAAAAATAATAGCTAAATAACATGTCCAACTTCGAGAAGGAGGTCAATCGTAGAATCCAAATCGGCTGGGCAGCGTTCGGGAAGCTACGTAATATCTTCTCGTCCCAAATACCGCAGTGTCTTAAGTCGAAAGTCTTCAACCAGTGTGTTGCCAGTGCTGACTTACGGTACAGAGACGTGGTCGCTCACTATGGGCCTTATCAGGCGGCTCTAGGTCACCCAAAGAGCAATGGAAAGGGCTATGCTTGGAGTTTCCCTGCGAGATCGAATCAGAAATGTTGAGATCCCCAGGCGAACCAAAGTAACCGACATAGCCGTAAGAATTGCCAAGCTGAAGTGGCAGTGGGCAGTGCACGTAGCTCGTAGAGCCAACGGCCGCTGGGGCAGAAAGGTTCTCGAGTGGCGACCACGAACTGGAAGACGCAGCGTGGGCAGGCCCCCTACAAGATGGACCGATGATCTTGTGCGGATCGCTGGAAATCGCTGGATGCGGATAGCGCAAGATCGGCAATTGTGGAGATCTTTGGGGAGGCCTTTGTCCAGCAGTGGACGTCTTTCGGCTGATATGATGATGATGATGATGATTATGATTGATGCATTGTGACCTTGACAAGTACAGAAAGAGTGTTTCTATTTTTATTTAACAATGCTCGCACTAAGGAAAATAATTACCAACATATTATTGACGGACACAAAGTATATCCACTTTTTATCGTCGATTGATTACAGACGAGTCCGGTGAAGCAGTGAAAGCCTTCTAGATTAACTGTATTCGTCATGTTAAAAAAAAAGATAACGATAACACCTCAGGATGGAGATACAGCAGTACTAGAGACAATTTCGTAGCAAAGCTTTCGATCTTTTGTAGAATTCGTATGACCGTAGCAAATGACGAGACCGTAGTCAAAACGTAGCGCCGTAGCTAAATCGTAGCAATCTCGTAGCAATGTTATCTATTGTTTAAGTTAAGTTTAAGTACCCAGATAAACCCTGTAAAGTTTTCATGGTACGGCATTCAGATTCAGATACTTTATTGTGGATTATAGGAAGATACAAAATACAGATGTTGAACAATATTTTTAGAGAGCATCCATGCCCCGCCCTTTGGGCATACGATAATTAACTCAATAATTAAAACAATAATTACTTCACAGAATGTCAAAAAATTGATAAAATTCTAAATATATGTACACAATACAAAAAATTATAATAATGGTCTGGTAAACTGGTATACGATAAGTTAGGACTATTGGTAGAATACTGAACGCATCATGGCAGTGGATGTTTATTACAACAGAGGTTTATCAGATAAAAAGTCTTTTAGCATGCTCTATTATAAAATTAATATTAGTTTATCGAAGATAAAAACCTAAAAAAGTTAAATACCGCCTTTTATGGTAGTTTACACATCATTATTAACAAATAATTTATAACAGAAATTTCTTGTTGAGATATATTTATCTCAACAATGTTTTTTTTATAATAATAATAATATAATAATATCTAGGGACAATGTCACACAGATCATCCTAGCCCCAAACTAAGCAAAGCTTGTACTATGGGTAGGTACCAAGCGACGATATACATACTTATATAGATAGATAAATACATAGAAAACATCCGACTCAGAAACAAATATTCGTGCTCATCACACAAATATTTGCACTTACCGGGATTCGAACCCAGGACCACCAGCTTCGTAGGCAGGAGCACTACCAACCAGGGTACGGTGATTTTATGATCTTATTTACACATTTTTTTTGATTCATTAGATGACAACGGTTCTGTGCGTGCATTAGCCTACATAACGCCCATCATAATGTAAGAAAATACATGATTTAAAAAAAAAAAAAGAACGAAAACAAAAAGCAAAAGTAGACGAAAAAAGTAACCCTGGAGTTTCTTTGTGGCTTTCTCCTCCGGGTCAGCCACCTAGGTAGCTAGAGAAAGCCGCAGTTAGCTAGGGTAGGCTCCTCAGCGGCGAGGATCGCTTTGGCCCCTTAACACGTCATTGGTGATCCCGTGCAACTGATCACACCCTCTCTTAGAATTCTGTCCTTTTGCTTCAGCGGCCCCCTGAGCTGTGGCCCGAACCCTAAAAGGGTGGCCTCGGGTATTAATTGTTTAATTTAAGCTACTGGTTAAGAGCCTTCTGCGCTAGCCAAATGCTCATTGCCTTCAATTCTTTAATTTTAATATTGTACAACTAAATTTCAAAATAATAAATTAATTTTTTTAGACTAATTATATTTTTGTAATTTTTATACTGCATTCGACTATGTTTATGTACTCCATTGTGAACTTGACAAGTACAAGTGTATGTTAATACCCAAGTGCTGAATAAATTTCATTATTTCATTATCTTCGATAAATTTATATTACTTTTTCAGTAGATCACGCTTTATCAGATAAAACTCTGTTGTAATAAACACCCACAATCATGATGCATTCAGTATCACTTTCTTTCACTTTTTGTTTCGTTCGCGCCTTTTAAAGGTGAATACAGATTGGGCGCATCTCACCCAGAAAGAGATAGCATTCAACAAATGCACAGCTTGTGTGGTGAATGATTTTCCGTAAAAAATGTGGAATGGCAAGGGATTTTTAGTCTTATGTTCTCCGATGATCTCAAGGATCTAGACGGTGTGTCATGAAGGAACTCGAAAAAAAAAGTCTCCTTCTTCGGGGGTCGATGGCCAACTAGTAAAATTATTGTGGCCCTGAACGTGGAAGAAGAAACACTGATTGGTCTGCTTGTGGCATTCTTAAGATCCTGCCATGAACATGTGGCAGGGCAGGCTGGGCACGATGTTTGGTGGGCCATGGACCGATGCTCCACAAATGCAGTCCATTTTGGGGTTGCTCAAAATGGACCGCATTTGTGGAGTTTCACAGTCCCCACCTAGACATGTTTTCTTTGCTTCGGCCCACCTGAAGTGGGGTGGTAGGATTGAACAATATGATCTATAAAAGATTTAATATATGTTTTTGTTCCAGATAACCTTCAATCATGGGCGTCGCATCAGATGGCTTTGCCAGCAGCTGGCGAGCGAAGATCGCCGCCTGCAGGGAGTCAAGGAAGTTGGTCCTCATCATCGTTGCCATAGCACTGCTTCT
Organism: Pseudoips prasinana; assembly: GCA_951640165.1. Taxonomy (NCBI): domain Eukaryota; kingdom Metazoa; phylum Arthropoda; class Insecta; order Lepidoptera; family Nolidae; genus Pseudoips; species Pseudoips prasinana. The sequence goes on from OX621264.1 coordinate 4,151,050, forward strand.
TGACAACATGCTTCTCACTACTGTCGGTAAGTGATCCAGAATTACAACTGCAATCAGGAGTGGCGGCTTACACATAAACAAATTACCTAATTAATTTTAAGCAGTATGTAGCAAAAATGATTAATAGTAATTATAATATTGTGGGAGGCTGGTGCCTAAACTAGGCTCAAGGCCTGTATTTCAGGACACCAGGTCTCCACGCTTTATGAAGAGATACATTTATTATACATTCTTAGGAATAATAGGATCACATGCATATGTACATATTATTGGTTTATAAGAGAATAATTAAGTTAACAAAGTAAAGAGTAAAAAGGAATACAAAACCAAACATTTTTAGTAAGAATTAGTACTTACGTTAGTTTGTATGTGTGTGTGTGTGAGAGAGAGAGAGTGTGTGTGTGTGTGCGTGTGTCTGTGTATTTGTGTAAGAATTCATATATCAATAGGTGGCTAGTTATTGCTATCGCTTCAGTATTACAACATCATTGCAAGCAATTTCTCAGTATCCTCATAATTGTGTTCATGAAGGAAAGCAGTTACTATGGTTTTTATTATAACTAAATACTTATAGCGTTAAGTTAAAAGTATTCTGAACTAGCTGTGCCCCGCGGTTTTACTCGCGTTCAACTTTATAAATTATCACAGCTCCCGTAGGTGATAGCGTGATAATATGTACCCTATATGTTGAACCGACCTCTTAGTAATATTCATGCAAAATTTGAAGTTAATCCATCCAGTCCTTTTTGAGTTTAGCCCGGACATACATACAGACAAACAGATAAACAGACAAAAATTCTAAAAATATATTTTTGGCTTCGATATCGATTGTAGATCACGCTTAAATATTTTTTTTAAAGGATACTCCTTTAAAAAAATATTCAATGTACAGTTTTGACTTTTCTACGATTTTATTAGATGTATAGATGTTCTTGTATTGGTAATGTCCCAGAATACTGGCAGCATTACCACGCTGTATGGCAATACCTATTTGTTGGGCAAAATATAACCCAGGTTTCTGGGAACGTGTCACCTCAACAAGGCGTGCAGCTAATTCTTTATACATAATTTCGGCCGCTGGTCCCCACGGCCATATACATGGCCTTTGCGTCTGTTACAGACGAATTTACGGCGCATTGTCTGAGAGACATTTCTTATTGTGGCTAAACAAACCGATGCGAGAGCGACATAGCCTGCCGCAGGCCTGACAAGAGAAGTTTGCGGTGGTTGGTGCCGAGCCGCTTTCATGTCGCTTCTGTCTCTTATCAGCAAGTACTCCGAACAAGGCTTCATCACAGATGAAGGCCCCCACGGCCCTAATATTTATAAATAACTTTATATCCTGGGATATCAAAATCTAAATTGGGTGTTGAAATAAAAGGGTGTATATGCCGAGTAAATGACAACATTTCAAATTAAATCATTAATGAGAGTTTTGTAGATAATTAGAAAATAAAAATGATGTATCATTAATATTTTTTCAGTGATTGAAGGATCAATCACGTAAAAAATATTATCGTTATGACGTTGATATAATATACTCTGCCTCGGATATTACCATAACGGAAATTAACTCTATGGTTTCTGACGTTTGAGACATGTTCGTTTTTGGCATAAGGATTTTTTTAAAATTTATTTCATGACCATGGATGTTGACGGGCCGGTTGGCGTCGTTGGCAAATGCTTGCCTTTCACGCCGCAGCTCGTGGGTTCGATTCCCACCCAGTACAGACATTAAATTTTATAAATAAAAATATATGTTTTATTAAACACTAATATTATAAAGGCGAAAGATTGTGAGTGAGTATGTTTGTCACTTCTTCACGTCTAAACGGCGAGATTTTAGTAAAATTTGGTATGTAGTTAACTGACACCCAGGATTAACACAAAGGCTATAATTTATAGAGTTAAACGCGGGTAAAACAACGGGGCACAGCTAGTAGGCTATAATTTATTAAGTTTAACTCGGGTAAAACTGCGTGTCACAGCAAGTATTCAATAAAATGCTACTGTTAGCACACAAAGTGATACAATAGGAAGAAACCTCAGTGGGATCGCGTCGGTGAGGAAAACGAAGCGACTAATGAATTGCAGATGAGCCACTCAACTGATTGCGCACCTCGAGGGGAGAGATTGAGGGCTGTCTATACACTATACAGTACTTCTGGGAATGTTCGCGAATCTTATCTATACATATAATAAAATCGTAGGAAAGTCAAAACTGTACATTGAATATTTTTTTAAAAGGATACTTGGGGCGTGAAGAGTATATGTCGAAACCAAAAATATAGTTTTTAGAATTTTTGTCTGTGTGTCTGTATGTATGTCCGAGCTAAACTCAAAAAGTACAGCATGGATTTACTTCAAATTTTGCATGAATATTACTTAGAGGTTGGGTCAACATATAGGCTACATATAATAAAATCGTAGGAAATTCAAAACTGTACATTGAATATTTTTTTAAAACGATACTTGGGGCGTGATCCACAATCGATATCGAAACCAAAAATATAGTTTTTAGAATTGTTGTGTGTTTGTCTGTATGTATGTCCGGGCTAAACTCAAAAAGTACTACAGGGATTTACTTCAAATTTTGCATGAATATTACTAAGAGGTCGGGTCAACATATAGGCTACATGTTAACACGCTATCACCTACGGGGGAGGAGCTATTTATTTATTTATTTATTTTACTTTAATTAAAACGGTAGGACACCAATTACAATAATTAAAGATAATTATTACAAGAACTATTTTAAATATTAATATATAAACATAAACATTGATTTTATAATACAATCATACATCATTCTCACAGAAACGCAAACATTCTGACAATATATCCAACCATCCATCCGCAAACAAATCACGGTCAGGATTGACACACAGGAGAGCGTTGAGTGCTATGATAGTTTATAAAATTTAGTGCGGGTAAAACCGCGGGGCACAGCATGTAATTTATAAAGTTTAAGTTTAAATATGTGGTTCTATGGAAACAGCTGGATGCGAATAGCGCAAGACCGGCAATTGTGGAGATCTTTGGGTGAGGCCTTTGTCCAGCAGTGGACGTCTTTCGGCTGATATGATGATGATGATGGAGTCTATGGTATCTCAATGGAGACTAGCCCTATGCGGGACAAGTGTGTACGAGATGACAACTCCTGAAAGCCCTGATCAACAGTGGCACACAATGAAATGACACTGAGCGGTGAGGCTCAGGCATGTCCCGGAGAATCGCGAAAACTACCTGCCTTGGATCGAACGAATTTAATCAGAAAGAAATAAGGAGGAGTTTGATAAAGAATAGTTCCTCTGCCGGTGTGTAATCGTTCGTACATTCTCGGGATACTGTACGCAATCCGTCATATTATACTTACCGACCGAGTACCCTCCACAAACACCCTGAGACCACCATCACCTTTCATGACCTTCAGGTTGTATTGTTTTTTGCATTGACCTATATGTATTCTACTAGACGCGCAATCCCATATTGAGAATTTGCTCACCGAGTTGCAGCGCGGGCGCTGCAACTCAGTAAGCAATTTTGGCGCCGCGCGCGCGCGCCTCACCTCCCGCACAGCCGGAATGGGACAGAGTTTTTATTCGAAACAGCGTGTCTAGTTATACAATATAAGTCAATGGTTTTTTGTTTCAAAGAGGATATAACATGTTTAGTACGATTTGATACTCGCTTCGCTCGTGATTTGGAACGCATAATGCACTAAGGGAACGCATATTAGTGATGCGCCACTAGCATACCAATTACACCACTTTTTAATTATTTTCTTTACTTTTTAATTATAATTTGCCATGGCCAACCTGGAGGACTCATAATAGACTATGTGCCCAGGTTGGTAGATCCAAGGAAAACATGTGCAAATGGGGTTACATTCCCACATCACAAAACATCTGCGAGTGCGGCGTGTCACCCCAAAGTATGGCTCATTTATCTGATTGTCCTTCTTGTCCAGTCTCTTGTTCCCTTCAGAACTTGTATGACGCTTCAGCCAAAGCAATCAGCGTTGCTCAATTTTGGCAAGATAAAATCTAATTCTTACCATCGACACGATAAGAAGAAGATTATTTTCTTTATTTACTTAGAGTGTAGAAACAATGTTGGTTTGTTTTATTGTTAAAAATTGTGTTTGTTTTCTTTATCTTTTTATCTTTTAAGTTAATATTCCGTGACAGTCACTTTGCACCATCAGAATTAGCAGCGCTAGAACAATAAAATGTTCTAGCTAATGCTGAGATGGTGCCATTTCAGGCTTGCACGGACAACTAGTGTCTGTTTTTAATTTACGTTTCATTTATATTGTTGTTGTCTGTGCAATTTTCTGAATAAATCTTTTTCTTTCTTTGTTTCTATTGGTAAAGATGAAATCTCCCGCCCTGAATCGGATGAGTTGTCTCCATCTTTACGCATAAACGTAGAGCTACAGTTCCACAAAATTACCCTAAAATCCGATCCTCATGCATCTCCAATCTACACATCAGTACGCGCCCCGATTCAAGTTTCGACCTCCAAAGGGATTTTCTTCTGTGGGGTTATCAAGTTTAGCTATTTTATTTGCTTAAATAATAAATAGTGCTGTGTGGTTGAAGACAAAGTAAATCAACACCCCATCTCATCCTGTGGGAGGCGCAGAAGTCGTTCCGAGGGAATATATACCAGAGAACGGGCTGCAGCGTCTCTCTGTGTGCTATGACCATCATACTGAATTTCTTGACATGTTATTGTTTATATTAGATTATCTGATTATATTTATATTTACTTTCTTGACATCTTAGACACATTTTATTGTATATGTTGGGTTTTCTTGTGTTTCATCGGTCACAAATTTATCATATTATTAATAATAATGTAATAATGTATGGAATGTAGTAATAATGTAATGTAAGAGTTTATTATAGCATAAAATGTATTCAAACACAATGTAATTTGTTAATGAATAAAGAACTGAGAACTACTGCGATCGCCAATCCATCTGCCAAGCGTGGCGATTATGGCATATCCCTCCAAATAATAGACACAACCCCATTGTGGAAATCTTCTGAAGAGGCCTTTGTCCAGCAGTGGATGTCATTTGGCCGACACGATGTTGTATTGATGTTGTATTGTTTGCAACATCATCATCATCATCAGCTGCCAACGACTGCCTCGTTGGTCTAGCGGTAGCGTGTTCACCCGCAGAGAACGTGGTCCTGGGTTCAAAGGGTACATTAGATGAGTACCACACCTTATCATAATAATAATGTATGTACTTAGGGAAACTACTAACTCGACCTTATGTAATTTATTATTTATGGTTGTCAAGTAAATGACTTATTTGTTTTTATTGAGAATAAAGAATCTTTAAACCTAAATCCCGGGTCGGGCCAAAAATGATTTTTCTGTAAAAAGAAAAAATCTCAGGATCAGCCGGAAGTCTGGGAGTTGGCGCTATTATACCCCCGTGCCTCGGAGAGCACATAAAGCCGTCGGTCCTGTACCTGACCTCTTTCCGGTCGTGGCGCTAGGCGTCCCATCGGATCATGAGAGTGATGGAGTAGAAAGTGCTCCTGTGTTTGCGCACACACTTGAGCACTACAATATGTCCGGCGCAGATGGCTAATCTCTATTGAGACTGGCCGCCGTGGCCGGAATGCGGCTAGGAGGACATTATTATTGTTTATATACAATTGCGGGACACAAACTACACCCAGACTCAGAAGAACAACTTATGGGTCACACAAATAGTAATAATAATCCCGGGACATTATTCACACGCCCATCTGATACAAAACTAAGCAGAACTTGTACCTTGGAAACCTGATAACTGATATAAATAAAAATAAAATACACTTTATTGTACACAAAAAATAAAAGAACATTTAACAATGAAACATTAATTATAATGTACAATGGGCGGTCTTATCGCATAAAGCGATTTCTTCCAGACAACCTTTGGATGGATAGGAATTAAATGTCTAAAAATGCCGGGGACGGTGCAACAAAGTGTGGTACATAGGTAAAAAAGAAGAATGAGATAATTAAAAAGGTATACTAAAAACTAAAAATATGATAATGATCATATTATTATTACACATACATAATAAAATACTATATTATACTATACTATAAATATAATACTATAAGAAAATACTATATTCATATAAAATAAATCAATAATTATTATGATAGAGACAGATAGTGGTCTTTCACAAGTTCTTTGAAACTTACTATATTCTGAGAGCATTTAATAGAAAAAGGTAACTCATTCCACAAACGAGCTGCTTGGACTGCAAATGATTTGTCCATTTGCAGTCCAAGCAGCTCGTTTGTGGAATGAGTTACTACATATACTACTTTTCTTCTGTAAATACATACTTATATAGATAATCACACCTAGACTCTGAAGAAACAGACATGTTCATGCACACAAATATCTGTACTGGGTGGGAATCGAACCCACGACTTGCGACGTACTTTGTAAAAGTAGTATATGTAGTATAGCAAAATCGTTTAGTGTACAGGCAGCTCGACTATGGAATGCCGTGCCTATCGAAATTAAACGTGCCTCAGCTTTTAAAAAGCTAGTAAGATAACACTATTTGTCTGTATAATTTATGGTACCTACGTTAAATATAGTATTTTTCTTATTTAGTTATTTAATTATATATATTTTTACATTTCCTTCTTTTTAACAGTAAATTTATTAAATTTTTTTTTTTTATTTATATACCACAATTTTGGTGTATGTCTTGTTGCACACCTCCTGCTATTAGTTATTGTTCAGCTCCTATCCATCCTAAGGTTGTCTGGAAAAGAGCGCTTTATGCGATAAGACCGCCCTTTGTACAACTTGTTTATGTAATATCCTATGAAATATGTATTCTTATGGTGTACAGACGCCAGCACATCAAGCTTCCCCAATCTGTCAAATTCCCCCACTTGAATGTGAACCTTATGCTTATGTGATAAAGTTGAAAATCTATAAAAGAAATTTGACAGTTTGGGTAGCTGGATGTGCTGGCGTCTGTACAATAAAGAGTATTCTATTCTATTCTATAGCAGTTATCAGGTTTCCAAAGTACAAGCTCTACTTAGTTTGGGTTCAGATGGCCGTGTGTGAATAATGCCCCACGATATTCATCAGAAAATATTAAAGTGTAAAATGTACAGTTCAACGTGAAATAGAAGTTGCACGTTCTCAAGTCGGGTGAAGGGAAACCCGGGCAATTTCCCCGTCGGCGAGATCAAAGTGAAATTCACTTAGGCGCCTCATCAAAGAAACCGACGGTAGTGCTGGGAAAAGATATCGAAATTCATATTTAAACGGTACGCAGTTAACTTTGACCCGAATTTGTTTTAAATTATCTATCTATCTATACATATAATAAAATTGTAGGAAAGTCAAAACTGTACATTGAATATTTTTAAGAAGGATACTTGGGGTGTGATCTACAATCGATATCGAAGCCAAAAATGTAGTTTTTTGAGTTGTGTCAGTTTGTCTGTATGTATGTCCGGGCTAAACTCAAAAAGTACTGCATGAATTTTCTTCAAATTTTGCCTGAATATTACTAAGAGGTCGGGTCAACATATAGGCTACATATTATCACGGGGGAGGAGCAGAATTTATAAAATTGAACGCGGGTAAAACCGCGGGGCACAACTAGTAATAGAATAATCTATACATATAATAAAATCGTAGGAAAGTTAAAACTGTACATTGAATATTTGTCAAAAAGGATACTTTGGGCGTGATCTGCAATCGCCATCGAAGCCAAAAATGTAGTTTTTAGAATTTTTGTCTGTTTGTCTGTATGTATGTCCGGGCTAAACTCAAAAAGTACTGCATGGATTTACTTCAAATTTTGTATGAATATTACTAAGAGGTCGGGTCAACATATAGGCTACATATTATCACGCTATCACATACGGAGGAGGAGCAGAATTTATAAAATTTAACGCGGGTAAAACCGCGGGGCACAGCTGGTAATAGAATAATGATAAATAATAATAAAAATATATTTTTTATTCAAGTTAAATTATCTGCAAAAATTATATAAAGTTTCTCGAGTGGCGACCACGCACCGAAAGACGCAGCGTGGGCAGGCCCCCTACAAGTTAGACCGACGATCTTGCAAGGGTCGCGGGAGGTCACTGGATGCGGGTAGCACAAGACCGGATATTGTGGAGATGCTTGTGGGAGGCCTTTGTCCAGCAGTGGACGTCTTTTATTTATTTATTTATTTTTATGGACCTCCAACAGAGGACACACACATACAATGTCTTCTTAAAACAAAAAATACAGGTATTTTCCAGTGTGCTCCTCCAATTACAGGAGACCACAGCATGCTCTGTCCAATACCTACATCTATACAAATAAATAAAATTGGAGTGTCTGTTTGTAATATTGAAAAAACCGGTATTTACTACATAAATCTATACAAATAAATAAAATTGGAGTGTCTGTTTGTAATATTGAAATAACCGATTTTTACTACATAAATATGAATATATATACGGTACATACAACAAAATAACATTTTTTAAAAATTTTGTCTGTCTGTCTGTCTGTTTGTTCCGGCTAATCTCTGAAACGGCTGGACCGATTTTGACGGGACTTTTATTGACAGGTAGCTGATGTAATAAGGAGTAACTTAGGCTACTTTTATTTTAGAAAAAGTCATTTATTTTACTAAAAAACAAAAAAAACTAATTAACACGCGGACGAAGTCGCGGGCACAGCTAGTATGAATATATATACGGTACATACACCAAAATAACATTTTTTACAATTTTTGTCTGTCTGTCTGTCTGTTTGTTCCGGCTAATCTCTGAAACGGCTGGACCGATTTTGACGGGACTTTTATTGGCAGGTAGCTAATGTAATAAGGAGTAACTTAGGCTACTTTTATTTTAGAAAACGTCTTTTATTTTACTAAAAAACAAAAAAAAACTAATTAACACGCGGACGAAGTCGCGGGCACAGCTAGTTAACAATAAACTAAAATATAAAATATAACTTGTAATCTATTTCATATAAAAAACGAAATTAAACTAACTTAAATTAACCGACCAACTAATAATTAATTTTATAATTAATAAAATAAAATAATTTTAGCTAACAGGATCAAATAAAATTTAAGATTTTAAGGTCTTTCGGCTGATATGATGATGATGATTTATATAAAAAATTATGTTTGTATATATGTTCTTTATAGAATCGTAAGCTATGGATTTAATCGAGTGTTGATCTTCAGTAAAGTTATTTACAGGGCCCACGGAGATTTCTGAGTTGGTACGACTAATCTTCTAAAGATGGCAGCACTAACATTCCAATGAATTTCATATATTGCCGTAGACATTCGCGAAGGGTACAGCTAGTTTATATTAAAAACTAGCTGTGCCTCGCGGTTTTACCCGCGTTAAACCTTATAAATTACTAGCTGTGCCCCTCGGTTTGACGCGCGTTAAATTTTATAATTATCATAGCTCCTCGCCCGTAGGTGATAGCGTGATAACATGTAGCCTATATGTTGATCCGACCTCTTAGTAATATTCATGCAAAATTTGAAGTAAATCCATGCAGTACTTTTTGAGTTTAGCCCGGACATACATACAGACACACAGACAAAAATTCTAAAAACTATATTTTTGGCTTCGATATCCATTTTAGATCGCGCCCCAAGTATCCTTTTAAAAAAATATTCAATGTACAGTTTTGACTTTCCTACGATTTTATTATACGTATAGATATAGATAGCCTATGTGTTAATCCAGGGTGTCAGCTAACTCCATACCAAATTTTATTGAAATCGCTTCAGCCGTTCACACGTGAAGAAGTAACAAACTTACACACTCACAAACTTTCGCCTTTATAATATTAGTTGTGATGATGATTACTAAGCCAAGCTAAGTATAGTCAGTTTGTGCCTTTGCCTGTTCAGCCTGTACCACAGGCGTTGTAATGTCGTAAAGAGTATACTTATCTATTTTAAACTCACCCTTGTTTGCCAGAGGGCAAGTTAGGCAGAGATAATGGATTTCCATTTGTCCCAATCTTTGCACACCTCTTTTGCCTCGTCTACGATAGTGAACGAGGCATATAGTGACAATTATAGCGAGAATATAATGACAATTATATTCTTCATACATGCTCGCCGGTTTATGGTACTTCGGACCTGGCCTTTCTTGAGAACAGCTTCGATTTGGTCACCGAATGCTCTACGAGGTCTTTTCCTTCCGGTTGTCCCATCCACACAGGCCAGGTATACTTCTTTTGTCAATCTTCTAAATCATAATTTAATTATACAAATTTTGTGAACATAAAATAAACAGTTTACTTAATTTAAATTTATAATTTATTTATTTTAGAATACTAAACAACTCCTTATTGTAAAATACTAAACAAGTCTCATCACAGGTCAACTTTAGTAAGAAATAACAAACTATTTTTTTACTTAATTAAGTTTCCAAAGACTTATTTACTACTTACTTACTTAGCTTATGGGTAGTAGTTATAATAATAATAATGTCCTCCCGACCGAATTTCGACCAATGGAGACTAGCCAATTGCACAGGACATATTATAGTGCACAAGTGTGTGCGAAAACACAGGGGCACTTTCTATACCATCACTCTCATGATCCGATGTGACGACTAGCGACACGAGCGGAAAGAGGTCAGGTACAGGACCGACGGTTTTACGTGCTCTCCGAGGCAAGGGGGTGTAATACCGCCAATTCCCAGACTTCGGGCTGACACCTAGAAATTTATTTTTCCGGAAAATACCCCAAATCACTTTTTGGCCCGACATTACGCCTCTGACATGGCTTAAAGACCATAGCTTAACGCAACTCATAGGCGTTTACATATAGGCACTCATGGCTAGTTGCCCTCACCGGTCCGTAACTGATCGGCAAAGTAAAGCACCTAAGCACGCGGTCAGTCCATAGATAGGTGACCGTTAAACTGGTTTAATTTCTGAGCATCTTCCTGCTTCGGAGGGCACGTTAAGCTATCGGTCCCGGTTGTTATCATTAGACAACAGTCGATAAGTTATGTCAGAGGCCTACTGGGCGGCTTGAACAGCTCTGACACCAGGGTGACCACTGCCCATACGATACAGGAAGAAGAAGAAAGGCCAACCGCAGGATCTCCACAATGGCCGGTCTTGCGCTGCCCGCAACCAGCGGCTCCCCGCGACCCTTGCAAGATCTCTGATCACTATATAAACATAGAAAAAAATAAAATCTTTTCAGTTTGTTCTTATTATTTATTTTTCTTTAAAGACAATACTCGCACTAGGGAATCTAATCCCTGTGTCGCGGGGTACTTTACAAACATAAAATAGACGGACTCAAATTACATCAAGACTCAGAACAACTATTTATGGGTCACACAAATAGTTGCCGGCGCGGGACTCGACCCGTGGCACGAAGCGGCGAGGCGACTATCTTCGCCGCTGTTCTATTACTTTAGATACTTTATTTTAGTAAAATGTCGATATTTTAATATCGATAACCTATTCCCATCACTAGAGACAAGTGGTTCGCGCTAGATCCAAATCATATTCCGCGAGTTTCGCCCTAGAGTCGACGTATATATACATAGCTACCTATTCACTAACAATCTGTATCCGGCTAACTTTATTTAGTTAGTTATTAAACTAACTAATGCAGTTCATGCGCTTTTGCACTAGATTATTACCCTGACTACTAAACCAGTCGTGGGTTCGATTCCCAACCGAGACAAATCTTTGTGTGATGAACACAATTATTTATTCTATTCTAGTTACGTTTCGTAAGTATATTATATTGACGGGCCTGTTGGCGTGGTTGGTAAAGGCTTGCCTTTCATGTCGCAGGTCGTGGTTTCGATTCTTTTCATTTCATTTCATTTATTTATTGATAACAATAGTTACAAGTCGGAGCATCACAATTTACAATTCATAATTTCAATAATTTTATAAATAAACTAGCTGTGCCCGCGACTTCGTCCGCGTGTTAATTAGTTTATTTTGTTTTTTAGTAAAATAATGACATTTTCTAAAATAAAAGTAGCCTAATTTACTCCTTATTACATCAGCTACCTGCCAATAAAAGTCCCGTCAAAATCGGTCCAGCCGTTTCAGAGATTAGCCGGAACAAACAGACAGACAAAAATTGTAAAAAATGTTATTTTGGTGTATGTACCATATATATATTCATATTTATGTAGTAAAAACCGGTTATTTAAATATTACAAACAGACACTCCAATTTTATTTATTTGTATAGATAATAATAATTCGTGTACAAACAAATAATTTATGTCGCAATATTAAATAACTAATAGGCAGTAAATTAAGTCATAGGTAATTTCATAAACTCCGAATCAAAATCGTAGAATTCTTTATCTACCAGCCAAATTTTGAGCCTGCTTTTGAATATCATGGTGTAAACTGCATCTTTGATCTGACCTGGTAGCCGGTTATAAACGCCAGGTCCAATTACTTGGGCCGTTTTCTCCGACTTTCAAAGTTTATGTTTATTTGTACGTAGCCTGTGCCTGTGTCGAGTGTTGTAATTATGTGCATAATACGAACAATTTGTACGAATAAAGTGTCGGATAGCTAACTAACAAATAAATAAACTGAGAGATATAAGTTCTGGATAAAACACATTGCGTTTCACCACCACCTTCCCGATAATTAGTGGGTTTGGCAACGTCGCATTTTGTCGTTCCGTCTTACGTAACAGACAACCTATAAATACATTTCTTATGATAAACACACTTAAAAATATCTATTTACTCATTTTTTATGGTTAGCATTTTCAGGTTAGTATAAATATTTTAAAATTTATCTTCTAACTATTATTTTATCAAATAAAAATACATTCATAAATTGATTTATTTTGCGTGAAATTAAACGTACGAAAGTCAAATAAATAACCGTCAAATGTGATCAACAAATGTTCCTGCGGTGTTTCGGTGGTGTTTTTCTTAGCGGTGTCGGATTTATGCGCGATTCCGTTACACGATCAAATAATTCATCAATTTCGTCTTCAATAGTATCAAATATTACCATTTTATTAAATTATTCGCAACAAAACACAAGTCATAAAAATCACAAATCATAAACACCACCGAAATAAGCATCGAATGACATCTGTCAGATAAGTATCTTATCCATCAGTTAACTTTGCTATCTGAAGCTTGACCTGGCCAATAGTTTACTTTGCAGTTTAGGTAGCCAAGTTAGGTAGATAAGTTGCAAGTAGCTTATTCGGGACTTTATCTGGACATTGTGAAACAGACCCTAATATCTATAGGGGTAGTATCGTTAACTCGTGCATCATGTTATTGGGTGTCTTTGAAATAAATTCCAGTGTACCACATGCCTTATCTATACCATAGATAGAATGGTGAACTGCTCGATATTCCTGAAAGCCCTCGCGCCATTCAAGGACTCGTGAAACGACAGTTAATTCCGTTGGTGACGTCATCGGACACTTATCGAAAACGTATGAGCGTGGTCGAATGTGGTTCGAATTTGAATTTCGAATGCTGTATTTTGATTTTGTTTAGAAGAAATAGATTTTGAAACGATTTAATCATTTACCTCTGTTTAAGCAATTCATTCGTAGTTTTTGTAAGATCACATTGTTGTTGACCGGTCGTCCAACTGTATGTCACAACCCTTTATCTCGGGAACGCGTGGATGTATCGATTTGAAATTAAAACCCTATTATATAGGTACTCATGTATACAGTTCCTTAAAGCTGTAAAAACTCAAACTTATAAATTAACGTAGAAAAGAGAGAGGTAGGGCATATCGTTCATTCGCTCAAAGAACAGCCCGACTGGGGAAGCACCTCCACCTTACAGAAGACATTCCTTAATAATAACATTAATAATTTAATGTTGTGTTACCTACCTAATAATTGATTCCTGAACTATTTACATACATAGACTCACGCCTGTTTCCCAGAGGGGTAGGCAGAGACAACGGATTTCCATTTGTCACGATCCTTGCACACGTCTTTTGCCTCGATTACTGTCATTATATTCTTCATACATACTCGCCGGTTTCTGAACTATTTATAATAAATAAAATAAAAATCATTTATTTTCAAACCAGCAGATCCATAGTGTTAGTAACAATATAACTTACAGGCTATGTAAGTATACATAATGAATTCATACCACATGGGCAGACTCACCGAACCTTAACAACATGTAGCTCGGTGAACCTACCAACCAGGGCTGAATCTAACTGTTCACCCACCATCCATAATATGTGCCTACAAATTTATACGGAACCCTCGATGGGCAAGTCCGACTCGCACTTAGCTTAGTTCGATTCCCACCCAAGACAGATATTTGTGTGCATGAACATGTCTGTTTGTCCTGACTCTGGGTGTAATTATCTATATAAGAATGTATTTACAAAAGAAAAGTAGTAGGTAGGTATATGTAGTATATCAGTTCTCTGGTTTACATAGTATAACTTTTACTTGGTTTGGGATCAGATGGCCGTTTGTGAATAATGTCCATTGGATATTATTATTATTATTAATGTCATATTACTACAATTGAATAAAAAAATACCTATTTTCTATTACTTTAAACTGGGGTAGAACGAAAATTTCTCCTCCTCTTTTTGTATCGGGTGTAATGTAATATTCATAATGATTGTTAATTGACGATTGTAAAATATTCTGTTAATTCCGCGAAAATTAAATAATAATAAAATAATAAGTTATTTATTGAATCCAAATAATTTAGTACATTTCAGTTTAACATATTTACGAGTACTTAACAGTAACAATACAGGTAATTGAACTTTGGCAGTCCACTAGACCCACACTAGGATTCCCTGTGTCGTGGAGACTAGTGTCTTCCCTTATAAAAGTATACAATGTTGTAGTATTCTAATTTCTAATTTAACTTTAGTACGATAATCCTGCCCATACATTGCCCTTTATACATACATATTTGAAGATGTTGGTACTTATTCTAAAATCTATTACATATTCAAAGTATTTACCATGACTAAACTTGCACATTTATATTTTGACTACGTAGGTAGTTCACTAATGATGACATTTTTGCGTGAACCGCTAATAGGCAGCAAGTAAGTTTGACATGTGCAGGGCCGGATCTAGTTTGTGATAATTAAAGTATTTTCTTTATTATAATTATTTGTATAGCACATTTACATTTTTAGATATAAGAATAGAATTTAAAAGAAAAAGATATGTGTGGTTTGTTTGTGTGTGTGAGTGTGTGTGTGTGTGTGTGTGTGTGTGTGTGTGTGTGTGTGAGTGAGTGTGTGTGTGTGTGTGTGTGTGTGAGTGAGTTTGGGGGTGTGTGGGTCTGTGTATGTGTGTGTGTGTGTCAGTAGACTCATAGTACAATTTGTATAATTTGCTCCGTTTCAATATAATTTTTGGACTGGAGCCATTTGTTAAGGGTCCATCGACACTTTAACCTAGTCATATCAAGCAAATTGTTATTTAATTTAAATGCTTTTTCGTACAGATAGGGACCTAGAAATTTGTATGATCTACGTGCAAATGAAGTGTTCACTTTTGGACGATCCCATTTAAGAGTTCTACTAGCTTGTCGAGCTTTTTGCTTTGCATTTTTATGAAATCTTAAAATTGTAGAAATTATATAAATTTGACGCACTCGGGGATATTTACAATCACTATAAAGCTTGTCGGTAGGGTAACGCCATGGCTTTTTGTAAATTATTTTTAATATAGCTCTTTGTGCGCGTTCTAATTTAAGAAGGTGTGTTTTATTTGCTGCCCCCCATGCTACTATACAGTATCCCAAAATGGCTTCGCATAGACTCTTGTATACGATTTGTAGTAAGTTGAGATCAGCGACAGCGCTCAATTTTTTAAAAATATGTGACATCTTTTTCAGCCTTTTTGAGAGGGTGTCTATTTGGTTATTCCAATTGAGATGTTCATCAATCATGATACCCAAGTATTTTAAAGCTTGAACTTGTTCAAGAGGTTTACATTGACAAGAATTATAGTCATGGTCTAGTTTATGACAAGTATGTAATGTTATTATCAAAGGGTTTTTTGGAGCAGATCGTTTTGTTATTCTGAAAGCAATAAATTTTGTTTTCGTGACATTAATTGTAAGCAAATTGTTCAGCAGCCAACGACTTATACGTTTGGGCCCCTCCTGGGCTACATAAGCGCTCTGGTTCCATGACTTGGCACTAAAGATAACAACGGTGTCATCTGCAAAGGTAAAGACATTTGCATTTTGTAGTTCTAAGGAGCACAGATCGTTTATGTACACCAGGAAGAGTGTTGGACCCAATATACTCCCTTGTGGTACGCCAAAATTAATACTTGCATAGTCGCTGTAGGAATCTCCAATTTTTATTCGCTGATTACGCTCGTCAAGGTAGGACCGAAACCATTCTAGAGCTAAACCTCTCACGCCAAGATGTTCTAATTTTCTTAGAAGTATTGGCTGAGATACGGTATCAAAGGCTTTGGCAAGATCCAAAAAGACGCCAATACATTTCTGACCCTGATCAGTTCTGTTTTTAACCAGACTAACAAGGTCAGTGACTGCATCTTCGGTTGATCTGCCAGAGCGGAAACCGTATTGGTTCTCAGCCAATAAACCCTTACTTTCTAGGTATTTCAAAAGTCTTACATTTATGACCTTCTCGATAATTTTCGATAACACACCTAACAAGGAGATTGGTCTGTAATTGGATGGATCTAATGGATCACCCGCTTTTAATATTGGGATCACATTTGCTGTCTTTAACTTACAAGGAACTACGCCTGATGAAATACTAAGATTGCATATATACGTTATTGGACTGGCCACATAGGGTTTGATCTTTTTCATTATATTATTACTTAAATTGTCATGGCCGATGGCCGCGCTTGTTTTAAGAGAGCTGATAATTTTAATAATCTCATATTCGTCAGTAGGATAAAGGAAAAATGAATTCATTAAATTGTTATCATTAATTAATAAGTATAATATTCATAATTGTTAATTGATGGTTGATAAATATTCGATAAATTCCGCGAAAATTAAATTGTAATCATTAATTTTAGCCGCATAAGATTCTCTTAATATGCCAGAACGCAATTTTCGAGGGTCCTCTTCGTAAGAGCTCTCGAAATACCGCACTCAAAATTAAATAATTTTTCCGGTGAAAATCTCGCAACTTAATAGAAAGGTAAAGAGTTTTACACATACATATAATTGGAAATTAATTAATCCTTACTAATAACATAAATGCTAAAGTAGTCTGTATGTCGCGCTTTCACTCTAAAACGACTGAACTGATTTAAATGAAATTTGATACACAGATAGTCTAGAGCTTGAGAAAGGATAAAGGCTAATTTAATGCGAAAAGGGGTTGAAAGAGGGGATGAAAAGTTGTATGAAATTATCGTAATTTTTAGAACTAGCAGCTTGACACTTATCTTTTTGGCTGTTGATTTGATATGAATAAAAGTTTGTACTAAAAGTTTTGCCCTCAAGGGTGTAAAATGACAATAGGGGATGAAAGTTTATATGGAAATATTATTATGTAAGGTTTATGTGAATGTTTTATAAGCTTGCGACATGAGACAAAAGGGATATTCTGTTGTAACATTTACGGAGTCATTACAAAATGAGCGGACGAAGTTGCGGGCAGAGCTGGTACGCTAGAAGCTATACATTTCCAATATAAGCTGATCCCGTGTTGTATAGGATTTCGATACAATGAGAGGTCAGCTTATATTGGAAATGTATAGCTTGATATGTAGCCTTCTGTACGCCGCGCCGACGGAATATATACCTTTTTTTTTTAAATACCGCCCGCGCACTAATGTACCTAATCCCAGAGTCGCGGGGTACTTTACAAACATATAATATACGGACGGACAAATTACATTCAGACTCGGAACAATTATTTATGGGCCACCCAAATAGTTGTCCGGCGCGGGAATCTAACCCGGGACACTAAGCGAGGAGACTGTCTCAGCCGCTGCGCGACGCGTGCTGTCGAACTGCGACTATGGAAGTGCCATCTATGGAAGATCGCATGAACTACGTTCCGTGACGATTTTTTATTATTTTTTTAACCTTAACCTGTTTATATCTGTGAAAACTTTTAATTGGCCTTCATCTTTTATTTTACGTGTCATTTATATTCTAGCTGTAAGTTTTCTAAAGCAATAAAATATAATAAAAATGAAACACAATCATTTTTATTATATATATAAAAGTTTTCACAGATATAAACAGGTTAAGGTTAAAAAAATAAAAGTAGGTAGACGAAAAATAAAGAATAGTTACTGAAGAATCAATCCGCAATTTGTATTTTTGATTACTTCCTTACTTATCGTATGGGCAGTGGTTACCGTAGTGTCAGAGTTGTTCAAGCCGCCCAGTAGGCCTCCGACATGGCTTAACGACTGTTGCCAAACGACTACAACCGGGACCGTCAGCTTAACGTGACCTGCGAATCACGGAGACGCTCAGAAATTAAACCACTTTGTTGGTCACCCATCTATGGACTGTCCTCGAGCCTAGTTGCTTAACCTCGCCGATCGCTTACCGACCGGCGTGAGTATCTAGTTATGAGCGCGATTTGTATTTTTAATGTAAAGTGTGGTTATAAAATAAGTCAACATCGATTATCTAACACACCATGTTGAATTAACTGGATTATTTCGTTACCTTGGCCCAAGTACTAAATAGTCTGCCAAAACCATTAGTTAGCCAGATAATAAAAAAATAAAAATAGAACAGTAAAAAACTTATTAAAAAAATACTTCATCAGTGATAAGTACCTGGAAGGCGATGCATGTCGGGATGCACTATAATCATGACACCTTCCTTAGCGCTACTTCATGCTGCTCTGGGACTACAATATAATCTTTAAATGTAAGATTTCAGTAGACCTAATAATTGTACGCTGTATTATGTAGTTTATGTGAAATAAACAGTTTAAATTTAATTTTTTTTTTTTTATTTAAGAATGTTATACTTGCCCTTACCATGTAACTGTTCTGTCTATAGTTAGTGTGAACTACCGGTACCTAGAGAACTAGTATCTAGAAAATGTGTTACAATAATATTGTTTTTGTTTACAGTACCTATCATCCCGGAGTTTCTATACGATATTCGTCACCCGGACGCGCCCCTCTCCATGTCACTTGAAGACATCACCTTGCCACCGCCATCACCAACGCCCTACTGCCCCTGCCTCGAGAATAACAACACTGTTATACCACAGAACGAGACGCACTGTGAGTATAGTAACGCTGTGAAAATAGTTATTAGATTGAGGAGAAAGGAGTGGGGCTGGCCTCACTCCGTGTAGTTTAGTTATTCAAATGAATAAGGTCATGTAGACACTAGGTTTGTCTGTGTATGAATGTCATACGGAAGGACCTCTTTCTATCATCATATCAGCTGTAAAAAGTCCACTGCTGGACCAAATCCTTCCCCAAGAATCATCTTGGTGGGATATGCCATAATAGCCACGCATGGCAGACGGGTTAGCGATCGCATGATAGAAGAATAGAATAGAAGAAGAATAGAATAGTTTATTTGCTCGAGACATGGTTACAAAGTTGGTACAAAATACATTTTACAATAGGTACAGCATGTTTCACCGATACTTCGGTATGCAAATTTATTGAATAATATTGTTTTAATACATAATTCACTAATCAACACAATCAAATAGAAACACAGAAATATAACAACTATAATACACAATACAGTCTACAGTTAAATTAAGTTAAAAAATGTCAATAATATAAGTCAATCACCACTACACAATCTACAATGTCAATACTTATTTCTAAAGTTGAGTGCAATACTATTATTAGTTGAATAAATATCATGGTCTTATGTCAGAAATTCCTTTATAGTATAATAACATTTTTCTATAAGCCATTTGTTTAGATGTGTTTTAAATTTTCTTAATGGGAGTTCTCTAATATCTCTAGGGATTTTGTTAAAGATTTTAATTATCATAAATGTACAATTTCTTTTGAAAAGAGTTGTGGATGTTTTAGGTAGTTGTAATTTAGTTACATCTCGTGATAAATATTTTTTATTTTTGCTTACTTCTTCGAAAAGGTCCGGGTGTTTTTTTACAAATACTCCTATTTCCAGAATGTAAAGAGAGGTCAACGTTAACACCCTAAGTTTTCTGAATAAAGGCTTACACGTGTCTATTGGACCGGCACCACATATCGCTCTGATGCATTTCTTTTGGGAAATAAAAGCTTTGTTTATATCTGTGGAATTTCCCCACAGTATTAGGCCATATCTTAAAATTGAACTCACGTAACCATGGTAGGCTAGTAGGGCAGTTTTTTCACATGTTTGTTTTCTGATTTTTTTAAGGGCGAATATGAATTTGTTAATTCGTGTACATACAGATTTTATGTGAGCTTTCCAATTGCAGTTTTTATCTAATCTAATACCTAAAAATGTAGTTTCGTCTATTTCCTCAATTTCTTGGTCTAAGTATTTTAGTGTCAAATTTTTGGTCACGCTGTTGTAGTTCCTGAATTGAACGAACTTAGTCTTTTGAATGTTAACTGTCAAGTTATTTTCACCTAACCATTCTGTAATGGTTTTAATCGTCCCATTCAGTGTTTTTTCATAAATTTCTGGGCTACAGTTTTCGGGAATCATCACCGAAATATCATCAGCAAATAACGTACACTTATGGGATGTCATTTTAGGCATGTCATTTATATAGAGTAAAAAGAGAAGTGGCCCTAATATACTCCCCTGAGGAACTCCAAATTCGTTTAATTTATTATTAGATTGATACGTAGTTGAAGTTAGTTTTTCGTCTACACGAGTAATTTCTACGAATTGTTTTCGTTCTTTCAGATAACTATCTAACCAGTTGAGAGCTATGCCTCTAATACCATAACGCTCACATTTGTGTAAAAGCACTTTGTGATTCACAAAATCAAATGCGCTGGACATATCAAAGAATATTGATGCTACCCGTTTTCTTTTATTTAAATATTCGTTTATGGTTTTTACTAATTGATACCCAGCTAAAGTGGTAGATTTATTTTTCTGAAAGCCATTTTGTTCTTCAGACAAGATATTATGTTTGCTTAAGAAACTGGTAAGACGAGAATGCATCAATTTTTCAAAGACGTTCGCTATTATTGGTATAAGTGTGATTGGCCTGTAATTTGCAACTTCTTCTTTGTTGTCCTTTTTATGCAATGGTTTAATAATTGAATTTTTTTATTTGTCGGGATAAATACCCTGGAAGAAGGATAGATTCACTAGATGGCATAAAATTGCTGCAAGTTGAAAACCACATTTTTTTAGTATTTTTGTTGCTATGCCATCGTAACCTACAGTACTGGTATCTTTTAGGGACATAATAGTTTTTAAAATTTCATCCTCTGTGCAGGGTGCTAGAAATATTGTGTGGCTATTTAACTGTATTTGTTTATAGCTTGGTATTTTGCTACAGGGTTTGTTTGTCTTTGATATATAGAAGTCGTTAAAGGTGTTTGCTGTCTGAGTTGGATTCCTAATAATCTTATTTTGATAATTATTTTTTTTCAGGTCATCATTTATTTTAATATTGTCAACTTTACCTTCTATTATTTGCCATGATGCTCTGCACTTATTTTTTGCCCTTTTAATAAAATTTTTATTTACATTCCTTTTTGATTCAACGATGCATTTTTTTAGGAGTTTGGCATAAGCGGTGAAAGTTTGTTTATTTTGTTCATTACAGCCCTTGTAGCATAAAAATCTAAGCTTCCTTTTGGTAATAGACGATAGTTTAATGCCCTTCGTTATCCATTTTGCAGTAGTTATTTTCGTGTCAATTTTTGCCTTTATCAAGGGAAAACACAGATTGTAGAAGGTTAATAACTCAGTGTGAAATATGTTAAATGCGTTGTTGCAATCTTCTTCGTTTAAAACATCACGCCAAGATAACTTACATATACAATTAATAAACTTTACTATATTTTCTTCACAGTAGTCCCTTTTCATCATATAGATGTATGGGGCCATTGGTTTATTATTCTTAATAGGAAATGCTAAACTTTGTCCCGTGTTGTGGTCCGATAGATATAGTTGGTGAGTGTTACCTTGGGCATCTTTCATGTTGCTCAAAATATGATCTATGCAGGAGTTTTGGCGCGTAGGTGTATTTATGTGAAATTCTAAGTTATGTGTGAGAGTAAAGTCTTTAAGCAGGTTTGTGGGTGTGTCTTCTCGAAGAGTATTAATATTAAAATCTCCCGTAATAATAAGTCTTTTATTATCTTTAATATTCAGTTTATGCATTAAAAGTTCAAGTTTTTCGAAAAAGAGATGCAAGTTTGAAGTAGGTGTTCTATAGACACATATAACTACACATTGCAATGTTGGAATTTCTACACCACAGCATTCAAAGGTCTTTTCAGTGGATATTTCATTACAAACTCGAAGAATCTTATAGTCTAGAGACGTGTGTAGTAAAATACAGACCCCACCACGCTTCTCCCTTCTTCTCGAAAAACAACTGGCTAGTTTAAAATCATGTAGACAAATGTTTGCCCCATCCTTCACAAATGTCTCAGAAAAACATAGTATTTTAAATTGATGTTTTTGTTCCTTGAATTCGTCCAAACATAGGTCAACCTGGTCTAATTTATTTAAAAGTCCCGCGATATTTTGATGGAATAAAATTATACTATTGTTTATATTGAATTTCTGACATGCATATTTTGATTGATTTAAATTATGACTAGTTTTGCACTCGAAAAAAATATCATCAGTCTGTGTAGCTGCAACTTTAAAGACGTTGTGTGACGGCTTAGTCTGAGTAAATGAATTTTTTGAAGCTTTTTGTGACATATATGTGTTGTATTTATGTTTATATGCTAAGCTTAATATATCTTTGTGAAGTAGTCTACATTTAATTATATATCTAGGAACATAATAAGGTGAATTATTGATAACATGTCTTGTTTCTACAAATTTAACGTGTGACATATTGAAACAGGTCAATCTTATGAGATTATTCACCATTCTTACATTAAGGTGATGACTATTTTCAATAGAAGCTATTAATACATTGGTATGGGAGAGCTTACTTAGTGTATAATACAAATCTGCCTGCATTTTAGTCGGGTTACATTCATTGCCGCCTATTATTAAGATAAGACAATCCAGTTTTGTAAAGTTCTTACACAATGAGAGGCATGAGGATAGTAACTCTTCAGTGGGGGCCTGCGGTTTTAAGATAGCTGAAACTAAGAAGTCATTTCCAAGATAACGTTGTAGTTGCAATCTTATTCCTTTTCCATATTCATCACCGATGATTAACACTCTCTGTTTCGTCTCGCAAGAATAAATAGCCTTCTTATGTTGACTTTCAACACATATTGCTTGATTATTTGGTAAAGGCGTCAAATAACTATGATCTTTGGGCGAATTTTGGTTTTGGTTTAAATCTATATGTAAATTGGAACTATCCACCAGCCCTATGGGATCCAATACCTCCGGGTTTTCATTTATTTGAGACTGACCGTCGAAAGTATGTTCAGATTTTCCCATTTCGCCATATATCTTCTTATTATTGGTAATATTCAAAAAGTTATTTGTGTTTGAGTTCCTTGAGTTATCCTCCCTAATTATTCCCAGGTCTGAACAGCTGTTATTTATTTCGTCATTAGAGATTATGTGCATTGTGACGCTACGCCTTTTTTTCTTGCTGCTACTTTTTGTATTTATGGGTGACTCAGTGCACACAAATTTTAAATTATTTATAGTGGTCTGTTGACTTTCAATTTGTGTTTTTAAGTTAGTGTTTTCTAGTGATAAGTTATCAATTTCTACGTGTGCACTTTTTAACTGTTCTCTTAACATGTTCACCTCGATTTTCAACTCCTCTAGCTCATTGTCCAGTCTCGTTGACAGGTCGGGTAAGCTTCTGGTTAAATAGTCAGATTGTATTGATGTAAACGAGGAATTATAGAAGGACTCGTTTACATTTTTGATACGTCTAAGTGTTACATTGTTACTATCCATGTCATCCATTATTATTTAATTCAAAATATATATCAAATTTAAATCACGTAAATAAACCTTTTTGTTAATGTTTCCTGGATTTGAACTGATAGTAATAAGTAGTATTCAGAGAGACGCTGTTCTATATCTTTTGGTAAATCACATTACCACTAATATCGTGGACACCATACTGGTCGTGCTTTAAGAATAATAACACTCTTATACCACAAAACGAGACGCACTGTGAGTATAGTTACGCTGTAAAAATAGTTATTAGATTGTAAAGGTAGGCACTAGAATTGTCTGTGTTTGAATGTCATACGGAAGAACATTCAAACACAGACAATTCTATATCTACTACTATATCTTTTGATAGCATCATATTACCACCAATACTGCCCGTGCTTAAAGAATAATAACACCAATGTATCACAGAACGAGACCCACTGTGAGTACAGTTACGCTGTGAAAATAGTTAAGTTAAACTACAAAGAACCAGATTAGTATTATAGTTTTTTTTTAATCATGTAGACTTTAGGCTGGTCTATTTATTTCCGAGATCCGGTATCTCTGTGTTACACTGTGATAACTTGGTTGACTGGCAGAAAATGCCTAGGGCATTAAGTCCGCCTTTGAACAATTTAATGTGCATTAAGTGATAAATAAATAAATAACTTAAAATTTGAACTCTGTTCAAATGAAATGCTGTGTGGCTGGTGGCATAGGATATCGCCATCCCATCTCATCCCGTAGGGGGACGTAGAAGACGTCCCGAGAGAATACTTACCAGAAGATGGGCAGCAACATCTCTCTGAGTACTATGGCCATCATACTGCGATCGCCAACTCGTCGGCCAATAGTGGCGATTGTGGCATATCCTTCCAAATGTTGGACACAACTCCATTGCGGAAATCTTGTGACGCCTTTGTCCAGCAGTGGACGTCATTCGGCTGACATGATAAACTTAAAACCACAAAATAGCAACCACAAAATCGAAATGAGGAGTCATTTTGATATTTTCATTTTCATTTTATTTTAGTATAATTTGTTTATTTTAAAAAAGGATTCCTACCGAGTTTTCTGGCAGTGTTTCTCGGTAGCTGCCACGTCATGCACTGCACGGTAGGGTAAAAAAATATGACGATTCCACATAAATGTAATTTTTATACGGGGGTGAATATTTCATTTCGTGCATATTATGATCTTTTGGAGAATAGTCAAATAAATGTGGCTAATCATGTTAATTATATGTTTTTTTGGAAGTGTTTAATGATGATAAGTGAAAAATAACAAAGGGACGGTAATCGGAGTTTTATTTTTGAAGATATTGACGTTTGTTTTTTTTGAAGGAATGGTAATGAGATTTGACACAAACGGTAATTAGATATCTATATATGGTAATGAGGTATAAAATATGGTAATTAAAAATTTAATGACAGTTTGATAAATCAGCCTTTAATTGCAAAAAAAAACAAACCTATTAATTATCTTCAAAATAGGAACATAATAATAAAACTATAAAATAATACAGAAACAAAACATAATCATAAAGGAACTCTAAAATAATCTTTGATACTGCAGCTTGGACTAATAATTAGTGCAATCGATAATTTTATATATATAATCAATTTGCATTGACAAAATAGCATAATAGCGGTAGTTATTCTAAGACTTTAAAAACCAATAATTTATAGCTGACTTAGAGACTTAGCAGTACATTTCCCAGCCTCAACATGGTAAATTACTGCTGTATGAAGAGTCAGTTCATCTCTGCTTCCCCCAAAATGGAATGTTTGTACTTCAGAGGCGTACTTTAAGGCGTTCT
Organism: Pseudoips prasinana; assembly: GCA_951640165.1. Taxonomy (NCBI): domain Eukaryota; kingdom Metazoa; phylum Arthropoda; class Insecta; order Lepidoptera; family Nolidae; genus Pseudoips; species Pseudoips prasinana. Next base: position 4,176,898 of record OX621264.1, read on the forward strand.
CACTAAAATCGATGTTTCCTTTTTGCCTCGGACACAAAACTTTTTTACTTATGACAAAATTCGGTGATCTTCTAATATTGATTTATCCCCGGTTAATGCATCGCTAAATTCGTTTTTGCCTTTTTTCGATTGTTTTTTATAGTTATTTTCTAAAGTCTTTTTCATTGCTTCACAAAATAATATCTTTCTTTTAGCTTCTGACAGTTTTGATTTATCTTTCAAAAGTTCATTTACTTTCGAATTACGACTTTGCAGTCGTTTTTTCAGCCTTATTATTTGTGTTTTAATAACTTTTAACTTGTTTCTCTATAGTATATAAGCATTTAAAAGTAAGATATTATCTTACTTTTAAATGCTTAGTATTTTGTAGCATAATGTATCTTAATCTTCTTATCTTCTTTTTTAATTCTGCCTCAGTGGATGTTTCTTGAGCTGCTTGAGATGTAGATGGTTGTAGATCTACCATTACGCGCTGATTCTGTGAACAATTGTATCTTTCTTCGGAGTTAACTTCAGCATCGTCTACTCTAGGTAAATCTTCACTATCACTACAACTTGAGGTATTTGCATTCATCAATTCGACATCACGATTATGTAAAAGTTTTTTTTTGTAATATTTATTGAAGTTTTCCCTTAATTTTTTCTTTGCTGTCTCTTGGCTCTTGGGGTCATATCGCCTATTGACAGATTTTTTTATATAATTTCCCGCCAAAAGACGGCTCGCGACTGACTTGTTGGTGCATAGTTGGCATCTGTGTAGCCGAAACACAATCGACGGATGGAAACAAGTTCCCACCAATGTGACCTCTGTTGGGACGTTGGTTTACAGCCGTCTAGAACAGGCTTTACTTTACTTACTTATCGTGTGGGCAGTAGTTACCCTAGTGTGAGAGTTGCTCAAGCCGCCCATTAGGCTTCTGACATGGCTTAACCACTGTTGCCTAATGGCTACAACCGGGACTGACAGCTTAACGTGCCCTCCGAAGCACGGAGACGCTCCGAAATTAAACCACTTTGGCGGTCACCCATCTATGACCGCGAACCTAGTTTCTTGACCTCGCCAATCACTTACGGACCGGTGAAGGCACCTGGCTATAAGCACCTCTGGCCTTTGCTTGAAAAATAGAATGGTGTGCTGGTAACCAAACACAACTGATAGCTGGTAAGATTGAGAAATTAATCAATATAATGACTGAATTAATATAATCTATCATATTGTAAGTAATTATTATATTCCATATAATACAAGTTTGGAAAAATACAGTTTATACAGAGTTAAATCACAGAATATAATCATTACCGTTCGTTTCTTCTCATTACCATTCGAATCAAGAAGAATGGTAATCGATGGTAATTAGAAGGATGGTAATTAGATTCATAAATATTTTTGAAAATTATCGTTATTTGGAATAGATATAGCATTGTTAAGTTTATCTGCGGAAAATAAGACTTATACCGAATACATCTGACAAATAATACTTTAATAAAAATAATTTTATCTACCTTTTAAAACACGAACGGTATGCAGCAATTTTCCGAACTTTAATTTTCGTGGTTAAAATCAATCTTTCACATGTTTGTTTAGCTCGGTGGTCAAGCTTTGATCATCGTCGAATACTTTATGCGAAGCGCGGTGCACAGAGATGCGTAAATAGTAAAATATCGGATCAAACATTCCGTCGAATGGTAATTATGGGAAAGGGTAGGGGCATTTTTCAAAGTTGTATGAAACTATTTAAATGTGTTCTTCCTACAATAATAAATAGTCTCCGAATTAAGTAACTATCCTTATATCCTAATACGTAATAAAAATGTCGTTCTTCAAACACATTTTTTACAGGATGTGCCAAATTACTAAAATCTGGTAAAAGGGACACAGATGGTAATTAGATTTTCGATCATTTGTAGGAAATTTTGTGCATTTCTAATTTAAAAAAATATTTTTTAAGGGTTGCTCCTAGTAGAACACCAATTTAACTATATAAAAACAACATAAGATTCAAATTTTTTCAGTGTTTCATATATTATTTATCGTCTGCCGTGTAATATGCACGAAATGAAATATTCACCCACGGAATAAAGTATTTTTGACTTGACTTGGCTTGTCAAAGAGATTATGATTAAGTTTAATCATCGAAATTTATAGTTCAAGCCTACCTAAGATAGATATTTGTGTGCATGAACATATCTGTTTGAAAAAAATTCCAGTGTACCATATGCCTAATCTGAACCATAGATAGAATGGTGAACTGCTCGATATTCCAAATTCTTTATTCCGTAAAAATTTTACATTTATGTAGAATCGATATATTTTTTACCCTACCGTGCACGGTAGGGTAAAACATATATCGATTCCACATAAATGTAAAATTTTACTTTTTATTTTTGATTTTTTGATTGAATTTTTGATTTTGATATATATAGGATCTATAGGAGATATTTTTTTATACCATGAGTACTTTTAACAATATATAATTAAATACATCATCATCATATCAGCCGAAAGACGTCCACTGCTGGACAAAGACCTCCCCCAAAGATCTACACAATTGCCGGTCTTGCTCTATTCGCATCCAGCAGTTTCCAGCGACCCGCACAAGATCATCGGTCCACCTTGTAGGGGGCCTGCCCACGCTGCCCCAACGGCCGTCAGTTCTACAAGCTATGTGCCGCCCACTGCCACTTCAGTTTTGCAATTCTTCGGGCTATGCCGGTGACTTTGGTTTTCCTGCGGATTTCGACAAACATATGCATACATATATATAATATATACGTTATTCTTTTGTCGCAGTGAATTTGACCGCTGAAAGAGAGACGAGACATCAGGAGCTGATCCATGAGACTGTGGCCGTGGGCATCATGTTCGCAAGCAAAGCATTAGTACAACTCCTGGCCAATCCTTTCGTAGGACCCTTGACACACAAGTAAGTTACATCTGGCCTGTTAGTCTAGCGGTAGCGTATTCACCCGCAGAAAACGAGGTCCTGGGTTCAAATCCCGGGTCGGGTCAAAAAGTGATTTTAGGACTTTTCTGTAAAAAGAAAAATTTCTCAGCATCGGAAGAAGTTTTATTGTACTGTCGTGACATTTGTAGGTGTATGTTTCATTCATAAACGAAACGGACGACGACCCGACGCTAATATAAGATGCTTGTAGAGTTATAAACATTCAAGCGGGAAATTAAATTAATATATATTTTTGTATGAAAACAAAATTTTACAAATTAATTAAAGTTGTAGAACAAAAGTTGTTGCTTATGGTGTTAACTATCTACCCCTGCGAAGTTGTTGGTGTTTTACAAATAACGCTGTAGCCTAATAGAGAGAGAGAGACGGACAAAAATCACTTACTAATCGGTGAGAGTTTATAGCTATGAGCCCCTTATATAATCCAGGATTATTTGTAAAACACCAACAACCTCGCAGGACTAGATTACTTACCTCATAAGCAACAACTTTTGTTCTACGAGTTTGGACATTCTCAACTCAATCAATACATGCAAAAAAAAAGAAAGAAGAACTTTTTATTGTACTGTCGTGACATTTGTAGGTCTATGTTTCATTCATAAACGAAACGGACGACGACCCGACGCTAAGATAAGATGCTTGTAGAGTTATAAACATTCAAGCGGGAAATTAAATTAATACTTATATTTGTATAAAAATTAAATTTTACAAATTAATAAAGTTTTAGAACAAAAGTTGTTGCTTACGGTGTTAAATATTTAGTCCTGCGAGGTTGTTGGTGTTTTAGAAGTAACGCTGTATCCTAATAGATAGGGAGAGAGAGAGAGACGGATAAAAATCATGGGTTGGGTCAGCAACACTTGTTTGCTGACTCTTAAAGGCGCGACTCCTCTGTTGTTGCGAGTGTCTATGGGCGGCGGTGATCACTTACCATCAGGTGACCCACTTGCTCGTTTGTAGAACTCTGCTATAAAAAAAAATATTTTTTTTAGTTTTATCAACCTCTTATTTTAGAAGTTACAGGGGGGGGGGGGACACTCATTTTTCTACTTAGAAGTGTCTCTCGCGCAAACTAGTCAGTTTAGAAAAAAATGATTTTAGGAACCTCAATATCATTTTTGAAGACCTATCCATAGATAACCCACATTTATGGGTACGATGAAAAAAAAAATTGAGTTTCAGTTCTATGTATGGGGAACCCCCAAATTTATTATTATTTGTCTATTTTTGTGTAAAAATCTTAATGCGGTTCACAGAATACATCTACTTACCAAGTTTACAGCTCTTATAGTTTCGGAAATAAAAAAAACTTCGTTTAAAAAAACCGACTTCAAAAACTAAAAAGTTAAAAAAAAATATTTTAATAAAGATTTAATTGAATACATCTCTTATGCAAACGTAATACCTTTAATATTAATTATATAATATAATTTGTATGTGCTACCTATTGATAGGTTTGAAGTCGGTGCCAAGCCAAATGTAATAGTAGGTACCACAAGGTATTACGTTTGCATAAGAGATGTATTCAATTAAATCTTTATTAAAATATTTTTTTTTAACTTTTTAGTTTTTGAAGTCGGTTTTTTTAAACGAAGTTTTTTTTATTTGTTGCTTTTTAGTGTCTAGCGATGGGTAGGACTACGACAGGTGCAAACTCATTCAAAACTCATTTTCACGTTCTTGTGAGACAGTGAATGATCGAAAAAACCGTTTGTAAAGCAAGAAAACTTACATAAAATTACGAGAAAACTTGCACAGTACGAGTCTAGACTAGCTAAGATTCATGAAAGTCTGAACAGCAAGCGCATAGGTTAGGCCGTATTAGTAACCATCTAGCTAAAGAGTCTGTGTGCTGAGGGCTTATAGACTAGGTCTTATTAATGATCGAATAGCCATCGAGTCTGCTGAGCAGAGGGCATGAGTCTCTGAAGACTAGGTCTTATTAATGATCGATTGCCATCGAGTGTACTGAGCAGAAAGCTCATAGACTAGGTTGTATTGATGATCAAGACAAGGAGTCGAGAGAGTTCGAGTCGGACTCGCCCGTGAAAAGCGGAATGTTTCTTTCCGTAGCAGCAAGTATTTGAGTTGATAGAATGGAAGGTAAATTGTGGTTAACGATATACGTACGTACATAAAAAATGCGCTTGTGCTCAAAGGTGCGCCTACATGTGCTTCCAAAAACGAGCGTATTAAACGCTAGTCGCCTGAAATTGTTCTTTATGTTAATGCCAAGACACACTTGAACAGAATGAGTCTAGCTTGACTTGCTAAGATTTGAAAACGTATGTGCCATAGACAATTACAGCGTCCACAGAAACAAACATTTTCATACAAAAATGTCCATGAAATTAAAACTACTAGGCCAATCTTTATAAAAATTTTATGGGACCAAATGGCAACTATTCCGCATCAAACTAAAAAAGAATCACGTAAATCGGATCATAAATCTCCGAGTAATCGGTGTACATACAACGTTCAACGGTTTTTTGTCGTGTCAAGTTCACCGGTTTTTTTTTTTTTGTTTGTTTTAAACTCCATGCATGCATGTCATAAATACCTACTTCTAATTTATAGCTGGTGCATGTTATGTACAGACGCCAGCACATCCAGCTACACCAATCAGTCTGTTGTAAAATATTTGTTATGTGTATCGTGCATAATGTGATTGTACTATAAATAAATAAATATCGTTACAGGATTGGCTACAGCGTCCCAATGTTCACTGGATTCATACTCATGTTCCTGTCGACACTCAGTAAGTTATTAATAAGTTATTCATCATTTTATTGTCTAATACGAGCCGGTTGCCGTTGTTTGTTAAATGCTTGCCTTTCGCGCCGCAGGTCGATTCCCACCCAGGACAGATATTTGTATGTGTGAACATGTGTGTTTATCCTGAGTTAAAATAAGAAAAGTAGTAAATAAATAATAAAATAAAATATAAATGTTTTTATTCACGTAGACTTTAAAAAAGCGCTTGTAAATAGTCAGAATATGTTTGTAGTAATACAGTTAATATTTCTAGTTACTAATTACATATATTTAGGTACACGGAATGTTAAAACATTTATACAATTTATTTTATAATGGTAGTGACATTTAGCTAGCTTGTATTTAGACATTGTCAAGGTGATTATGTTTAGTTGAAGTTTTTAAGATTATGGATTGAAATTTAAATTTTACTACATATTGTCTGAATGGTTCTGTCTATATTAAGGTATGAATTCAGTATTATTATTATAACGGACCTTGTGTTTAAAATATATGTAGTATATCAGTTATCTGGTTACCATAGTACAAACTCCGCTTAGTTTGGGATCAGATGGCCGTGTGTGAATAATGTCATATTGTATTACTAGCTGTGCCCCGCGGTTTTATCCGCGTTAAACTTTATAAATCATAACAGCTCCTCCCCCGTAGGTGATAGTGTGATAATATGTAGCCTATATGTTCTTAGTAATATTCATGCCAAATTTGAAGTAAATCCATGCAGTAATTTTTGAGTTTAGCCCGGACATACATACAGACGAACAGACAAAAATTCTAGAAACTATATTTTTGGCTTCGATATCGATTGTAGAACACGCCCCAAGTATCCTTTTTAATAAATATTCAATGTACAGTTTTGACTTTCCAACGATTTTATTATATGTATAGATTATTAAAAAAAATAACATTTGGCATGGCTCTGTGAATAAAGGTTTATTTGCATCAATATTTACTGACGCATGTGGGAATCGAGGAATCGAGAAATCAAACTTCATAGTCGTGCTGACAGAATATCTTCTTCTTTATGACGACTTCTACGCACTCTTTGTGAGTGGTATAAGTAGTCCGCCTGGGAGGTAGTGGGTTCGATTCCGAAGCCAATAGTTTAATGTTATAATAATCTGTTCTTTTTGTTCTAGTCTTCGCGTTTGGCCGGTCATACTTGGTGCTGTTCATAGCACGTGCGCTGCAAGGCATAGGGTCTTCGTGTTCTTCTGTTTCCGGCATGGGCATGTTGGCAGAGCGCTATCCTGATGACAAGGTAACTCCTCTTTTCTTCATCATCATATGTGGGTTAATTACACTCATCGGACTGCTAGTGGTCTGCGTATCCAATAATGTCCTCCTAGCCGAATATCAGCCACGGCGGCCGGTCTCAACAGAGATTAGCCATCTGCGCGGGACATATTGTGTGTGCGCAAACACAGGAGCACTTTCTATTCCATCACTCTCATGATCCGATGGGACTAGCGACACGGCTTTACGTGCTCTTCGAGGCACGGGGGTATGATACCGCCAACTCCCAAACTTCGGGCTGATATTGAGAAAATTTTCTTTTTACAGAAAAGTCCCAAAATCGCTTTTTTTTATGTAAGAGGTCGACAAACGAGCAAGTGGGTCACCTGATGGTAAGTGATCACCGCCGCCCGCTTTTGCCCGACCTGAGATTCGAACCCTGCTCGTTCTCTGCGGCTGAACACGGTACCGCTAGACCAATGAGGCAGTCCAATACAACGTCTTCAGGGTGCTGATGCGGCTGCCTCGCTCTGTAGTGCGTTTAGGATGTTTGTGGAGGCTCGAACGGACGGCTTTTTTGCTATAATACGCGGGTGGGCCAAAGTCCACCTAAATTTTCAACTCCGATAATTGGAAATCCGAAAATGTTCTTCCTAACATTTTTCATCTTAACAATCATAATTCCTAACTACTCTGTCTCTACTGTTCATAATTCCGAAGCATCCGAACTTCATAATGTCAGTAACAATAAACATCTATTATACTTTTATTTGCTTTCCTATATTTTCTCAAGTACATGAAGGTGATTCGCATCATCATAAAGTATCTAAATTTTGCGTTTGAACGTCAACTCTTCGGCCACCTTGTATACCTATCTAAGAGTGGTTTGTGGTCATTTTTGATTGTAGACGAAACATATTTTGCAAAGCCCCATTGTAATCACGAAGCTCCGATTAGAGTCATTGCCCTCGATTCTGTGCAATACAGACTACTTCTAAAATAACAATGTGTTCAGGATGCTGTTGGGTCTACCACGCTTTTGTAGCGCTTCCGGGATGTTCACCGAGGCCAGGGTTGATGGTTTTCATGCAATTATACGGAAACGGTGCGCTTCTATTCTCGATAGAATACGTGCTAGCTCCCACAGCATCCTGAGTGTATTGTGTGATAGATGGGACAGCCCCATGCTGGCTCACTGGATACGGCTGCACACGTGGGTGTCAGCCGTTTCAACATTTGTATAAGAGTCTCTTTTACTAACACTAGGTTAAGACTTTTACTAACAATATATGGAAATTTATTCTGCAATAAATGATTAATAATAAAACACCAACAACCTCGCAGTACAAGATAGTTAACACCATTTACAACAACTTTTGTTCTACAACTTTGCATAATTTGTTATATTTATTTTTATACAAAAATAAGTATTAATTTAATTTCGCGCTTGAATGTTTATAACTCTACGAGCATCGCAAATGAACACGCGCGCGAGCTTAGCGTCGTTCGCGCGTCGTCCTTTTGTTTATGAATTAAACATAGACCTACGAATGTCACCACAGTACAAAAACATTTTTAATATCATTTTCTTTTCTCATGTGTTGAGTTATGTCCAAACTCGTAGAACAAAAGTGGTTGCTTATGGTGTTAACTATTTATTACAGCGAGGTTGTTGGTGTTTTACACTGACTCACTTATCGTATGGGCAGTGGTTACCCTAGTGTCAGAGTTGTTCAAGCCGCCCGCCGACAGGGTTTTATGACTGTAACCGAATGGTTACAACCGGGACCGACAGCTTAACGTGCCTTCCGAAGCATGGAAACGCTCCGAAACTGTGGAACTATTCATTTCTAACTCCTCCTTTTTTTCTTTCTGATTAAATTCGTTGCGGGATCCAAGACAGTTAAAGCCATTCCCCGGGACATGCCTGAGCCTTACCGCTCAGTGTCATTTCATTGTGTGCCACTGTTCATCCTGGCTTACAGGAGTTGCAGTGGTGAGTAAGAGAGAGGGACTAAAAAAGAAAGTTGCTTAACCTTGCCGATCACTTACAAACCGGTGACAGCGTTTTACAACAACACCAGAGGAGCCGCAAGTGCGTTGCCGGCCTTTAAGAAAAGAATACGCTCGCTTTTTGAAGGTCGCCATGTCATACCGGATCGGGAATACCTCCGCAGCTAATTGATTGCACAGAGCGGTAGTGCGCGGCAATTTTTTTTTTGTGAAACGCACTGTGTTAGATGACAATTCATCCAGGTGATATGGATGAAATTTCCACTTTTGGTGACAGGGTCTGTGGCGGAAAGTGGCGGCAGGTATAAGCTCGAACAATTCCTCTGAATATCACCGTGATAAATGCGGTAGAGGACACTTAGAGACGCCACGTCTCTCCGCACGGTAAGAGCCAAATAGTGGGATTCCCGTCGTCAACGACCATTCGAACTTTTTATTTATTTATTTAAACTTTATCCACGTATAGGTAGAAAGGCGGACTTAATGCCTAAGGCATTTTCTCTCATGAAAAAAAATAGCAATATGAGATCAACAGATATATACATAAATATATTATAATATAAAAATAATAATAATAAATAATGTCCTCCTAGCCGAATTTCGACCACGGCGGCCAGTATCAACAGAGATTAGCCATCTGCGCGGGACATATTATAGTGCTCAAGTGTGTGCGCAAACACAGGAGCACTTTTTATTCTTCTTTCTTTTATTTCTATTAAATAATTATATATTATATACGTATATATATTATATACGTATATATTATATATTACGAATAAATATAAATATTTATTACGAAAGCACGTGATGATTCAGCACATTGTTAAGGGCACCCAGTAAATGTACTCGTAGTTTTTTTTAAAGAAAAATGACTCTAAGCCATCCTGCCTTCCGATGGCAGAGCATTCCACAGGAGAATAGACTAAATAAAGAACGAAGAGTGGAGAAGGAAATTGAAGCAAACGATTATGAGTTGAACGGAGATTTTCAATGTGGTTACTGCAGAGATACTGAAAGTGATTTGTTAAATAAGAAGGAGAAAAAGGAGCATCAAGAGTAGGTAGTATAAAGACTGGCTCTTTATACTATTCTTGATTCTCTTAGCTATTATATAATATATCATAGCAATATGCTCTCACCGGTCCGTAAGCGATTGGTGAGGTTAAGCAACTAGGCTCGCGGTCCGTCCATAGATGGGTGACCGCGAAAGTGGTTTAATTTCTGAGCGTCTCCGTGCTTCGGAGGGCACGTTAAGCTGTCTGTCCCGGTTGCAGTCATTAGACATCAGTCGTTAAGCCATGTCAGAGGCCTACTGGGCGGCTTGAGCAACTCTGACACTAGGGTTACCACTACCCTTCACGATAAGCAAGAAAGCAAGCAAGCATTATATATTATTATATATAATATTTGTAAAATTGTTTAGGTGTTTATTTGTATTGTATAGTTTAGTTTAGTTTAGTTTTGGTAAGTAGCCCACGCTTAGCGTCCTATATTAACTATTTAATTTCTCTGAAAGTGAATGTACATATTCTTAAGAGAAATAAAGAATCTTTAACCGTATATATATTCAGCTTTTCTTAACAGGAACTTTATTTTCTTTACAGGAGCGCGGCAATGCAATGGGTATAGCTCTCGGAGGGTTAGCTCTGGGCGTGCTCATCGGCCCGCCCTTCGGAGGTCTCATGTACGAGTTCGTCGGAAAGACTGCACCGTTCCTAATGCTGTCAGCCCTGGCTCTTGGCGATGGGTGTAAGTATTATGATCATTTAGACATAGGACTTTCACATATAGTCTATAAATAATAAATCAATATACATATAATAAAATCGTAGGAAAGTCAAAACTATACATTGAATATTTTTTAAAAAGGATACCTGGGGCGTGATTTTGAATCGATAATGAAGCCAAAAATGTAGTTTTTAGAATTTTTGTGTGTTTATCTGTTTGTCAGTATGTATGTCCGGGCTAAACTCAAAAAGAACTGCATGGATTTACTTAAAATTTTGCATGAATATTACTAAGAGGCCGGGTCAACAACAGGCTACATATTATGACGCTATCACCTACGCGAGAGGAACTGTGATAATTTATAAAGTTTAACGCGGGTAATACCGCTCAGCTATTAAATAATAATAATAATATCCTGGGACATTATTCACACATGGCCATCTGATCCCAAACTAAGCAGAGCTTGTACTATGGAAACAAGATAACTGATATATTACATATACTATTCTTCTTTTGTAAATACATACTTATATAGATAATTTACACCCAGACTCAGGACAAACAGACATGTTCACGCACACAAATATTTGTCCAGCGTGGGAATCAAACCCACAACCTGTGGCGTGAAAGGCAGCGTATCTACCAACCACGCCAACAGGCCCGTTTCCTTCAAGAATGGGGGAAGTTACCATGGCTGGTAGTTTGGCGATCTCAAAGAGACGCTAATGTACAGACACCAGCACAACCAGCTACCCCAATCTGTCAAATTTCTTTTATAGATTTTCAACTTTATCACATAAGCATAAGGTTCACTTTCATGATGAATAATGATGGAACTATATAAACAAAGTCGGGCCTAGCACCTTTAATACAAGTTATCTCCGAATGACTTAGTTAAGGTGCTAGCCACCACAAAGATTGCTAAATATATTATAACAAACAAACAATTTTATTATGTAAAAATGTATTGCATTTAACTGTACGCACCTTTTATTGTTATAGTTTTATGTTATGTGGTGAAATAAACAATTATCTTATCTTATCTTTCAATTGGGGAAATTTGACAGATTGGGGTAGCTTGATGTGCTGGCGTATGTACTTACTTACGCATCATATGGGCAGTGGTTACCCTTGGGTCATAGTTGTTCAAGCTGCCCATTAAATCTCTGACATAGCTTAAAGAATGTTGCCTAATGGCTACAACCGCAAACGACAGCCTAACGTACCCTCCGAAGCACAGAGATGCTCAGAAATTAAACCACTTTGGCGTTCACCCATCTATGGACTGAACCGAGCCTAGTTGCTTAACTTCACCAATCACTTACGGACCGGTGAGAACATGTCCAGCAGTGAACAATATCAGGATCAATTGATTAAAATTAAATATTTACGGTTACTTACCGAAATTATTATCATTAATTAAACATTAATCATTAATGACGGTCACCGTAGCCTAGTTGGTAGTGCTTCTGCCTACGAAGCTGGTGGTCCTGGGTTCGAATCCCGGTAAGTGCAAATATTTGTGTGATGAGCACAAATATTTGTTTCTGAGTCATGGATGTTTTCTATGTATTTAAGTATTTATCTATCTATATAAGTATGTATATCGTCGCCTGGTACCCATAGTACAAGCTTTGCTTAGTTTGGGGCTAGGATTATCTGTGTGACATTGTCCCCAGATATTATTAGATATTATATTATTAATCATATCCTGGAACATTATTCACACACGGGCATCTGATCCCAAACTAGGCAGAGCTTGTATAATGGAAACCAGGTAACTGTACTACTTTTCTTTTGTAAATACATATAGATAACAATACCCAGAGTCAGGACAAACAGACATGTTCATGCCCACAACTATCTGTCCTGGGAGTCGAACCCACGACCTACGGCATGAAAGGCAAGTATCTACCAACTTATAAGTCTTTTTTATCTAATATCAAAACACATTATATTCCAGTACTCCAACTGATGATCCTGCAACCGGGAGTAGTTCGGCAGGAATCGGACCCCCCCTCTCTGAAGGACCTGGTCACCGATCCATACATCTTGATCGCTGCTGGTATGTAAAAATTAACACATAGGCTATAATTTATAAAGTTTAACGCGGGTAAAACCGCGGGTACAGCAAGTCACACTAATATTATAAAGGTGAAAGTTTGTAAGTGGGTGAGTGTGTATGTTTGTTACTCTATCACGCAAAAACGAATGAACAGATTTTGATGAAACTTTGCAGTGATATAGCTTATACACGGTTACTTTTTGAAGGTTTAAATCCGATGGACAGGAGTTTTAACTTACCAAGTACTATTCATTAGTGATTAATTTTACATGATATCTCTAAAATTAAAAAAATATATAAAGTGATAATGTAGTACTCGCATAGTGCGTGAAACCAATAGTAACGTTTTAGTTAACTACTCGTGTATACGCTAACGACTGTGGTACCTACCTACGCGGCCCGCTCATACCTACGCGGCCCGCTCATACCTACGCGGCCCGCTCATACCTACGCGGCCCGCTCATACCTACGCGGCCCGCTCATACCTACGCGGCCCGCTCATACCTACGCGGCCCGCTCATACCTACGCGGCCCGCTCATACCTACGCGGCCCGCTCATACCTACGCGGCCCGCTCATACCTACGCGGCCCGCTCAAACGAGCTAGGTCATTGACTCGCTCAGCTGATATTCAATTCATCGGGCTCTTTGAATGAAAGTACGTACTTACTAATGGTTCTCATAATGTTTTCTCTGAAGCACGAGTTGATTCGAGTTGATAATAAAAAGTAATTTTATATGTTAATTTTATCTACACAAATCGATAGTGTTTCATGTACCTTATCACCCCTCCAAGTCATGTAAACGATCATTATGTAACCGTTTATAACCGAATAGCACATAGGCTCGTCGTCTTCAGAGCTCATTGGGGTGGGCGGAAGTGTCAGCAACACTTGTTTGCTGACTCTTAAAGGCCGGCAACGCACCCGCGACTCCTCTGGTGTTGCGAGTGTCCATGGGCGGCGGTGATCACTTAGGTACCATCAGGTGCCCACTTGCATCAGGTGCCACCGCCTATGACTTAAAAAAAAATAACTACATAATCACCAATACAAACTATTACAAACCTACCTAACATTACATAATGATGAGGTATTATTTTTTAAATTTAAATGTGACTTGATGTGTCGCTAATATGGTCCTGGTTTTTCCAGGAGCTATAACCTTCGCAAACGTGGGTATCGCGATGCTGGAACCGAGTCTGCCGATCTGGATGGCGGACACCATGGAGGCGCGCCGGTGGCAGCAGGGAGTCGCCTTCCTACCGGCCAGTATCTGCTACCTGATCGGTAAGTCCCCCTCAATCTAAATTGTTCCACTGAAAGACCATATTGAACATTTCTGTGTGCCCTAAAATAACAGCTTATCCGTTTCTTCGAATTATCAATCTCTTGATAGTTTTAAACCTACAGTACTTCAGTATAAGGGCGCAAAACCATCACATACACACACACACGCACCCACAAACACGTACACACACATACACACACACACACACACACAATCATACACACACACACACACACACCACGAATGCTAATATACCTCCTCATCTCAACACACACAAACACACTTACCATAACACCTTCATGTTTATAGATAGAAGAGGCTGCTCATCTGTCATACAGGTTTCCCACCCACTACGGATACCAGTCTCTCACACAGATCTCACCTTTTTGTTAAATGTTATGCCTAAATTAGTTAATAACCCATTTTCTTTATAATTTTCTGTGTGATAGAAGAAATAAATCTATTATTATCCATATTTGAATTGATAACTTCCTTCTTTTTGAAGTCATTATTAGTTAAGAAATAAATAAATATATTTCCCATATCACCCAGCGCCATCTACCCAGCATCTATGAATACTAGACATAAAATGGAAATACTGATTAAGAAATACATTTAAAATAAAAAAAATAAAAACATTTTTAATTCGGACACATTTTTTAAAATTTTATTATCAGTCTTGTTTATATTACTAATCGTATAATAATCATAATACATTCAACATATTAAGTGGCTCTCACTGTATCCGTGGGTCTAGGGCAAATTATGAGAACGGCACGCATCGTGAGGAGTTCCTCACTCTGTCGCCCTGACCACCGGCATTCAGGTAAAAGTGAACACCGGAAAAGCATTCCCGCGTTCCCGGGACTCCCCTCGCAGGCATCAAGAGTCGTCACGGCAGGCTAGGCTTAGTCAGTGTGAGTCGGATATACCCTCGGACACCTTTGATGTGTCATGCCCCCTTCGTTATGAAAACAAAAAAGCATCAACCCCTGTCGCCGGAGTGCTATATGTTTTACATATTTATTGTATTATTATTTTTATGTGTCAATTTTACAATAATAAATATGTCCTTAATAAGAAAATAATGTAGATAGACCAATCATAGAAAGGACCTGATAGTTCGTTTTTCATAAGTACAGAATTGCTTGGCAAGGTAAAGCGCCTAGATACGCAATCAGTCCGTAGATGTGTGACACATCAATCAATCAATAACATTAAAATCAATCGCATTAAAATCAATCACATTAAAATAGAATTTCTACAAATCTATCACCATACTTCTTGCCGGTAATCCATTTCTATTAGGTTTGAATTCCAGTTTAACTTGTTTTACGCCTATTTCGATCGACCTTTGACTGAACATTGATCTAGTGAATCTAAAGAAGTCCAAAATCAACGCACGTGGGATTTGTACCCGCTAAACCAATGAGGCAGTCATGGCAGAGGACACAGCAGCACTAATGTTAGTTAGTGAGTGGCTATTTTGATCACATCATTACTACATCCGATATTAGTATATTTATTTATTTATGTATGTATTCTATATCTGTTAACTTTTGTTAGTTTAAGTTAGGTTAAGTTGAATTTATTCAAACACCTTCACTACCCAGTTTATTTTTAGATCCTTGGATTATATTCCGTTTAAGATTGTCTGGAAGAAATCGCAGCAGCGATAAGACCGCCCATTGTACTTTAATAACTTTATGTTCAATTGTTATGTTATGTATTGGTGTACAATAAAGAGTATTTTACTTTACTTTATTACATCCATTCTCCTGGTAATAGTATCAATTTAAAGGGTTTCATCTCTGGCTGTTTTTCTATCCGTAGACTTTTCTCTAGCCAAATAAGAAGGGCTCAGAAAATCTGTGTCTCTATCGTTATGGGTATTATCAGTTAAAATGGAAGGATTTCGCCAAGGGGTGCGATGGATGCATCACCTGCATCCGAGTCCCAACAAATTCCAGGTCGAAGCATGCAGGATCGCTTTGAACAATCAATGTTTTCACCTTCGATTTTGACTTCGATCTATCAACTCTGCGTATTAGATTGCAAATTTTTAATCCGGCGCCGTCGAATTTAAAGGCTTCTAAATATGTAAACAAATTCGTTTCGTTTGAAATTTTAATGAAAACATCCAAATCATCTTCAGTTAAATTACTTTCCAATGCCGAAAAGAAAAGCGTGTAAAAGTTCCGCAAATTCTGGGATACTGCTCGAGTTATTGATGATTGTATTTTACAGTCAGGTTCTATATTCCTGCCTTGTGCAATGAGTAAATCGTATAAACATTTTTTTGATTTCTGTAATACGTTGATTAAATTATTATCATAGTTCACTTTATGATCCATTATATTCAAAACATTTATCGATTGTTTAAAAAACATCACATTCAATATAAAATCCCACAACGATTTCAGGTTTACGTCACTATTAGAATCTTTTAACATATCACATATGTGTTCAACAGTAAAATATTCAGCTACCGTCATATGTACGAACTCGGGTATGTTATTCGTTATTTTATATATAAGACCAGTTTTCTCGAAGCCCAGTTTGATCTTTGCTATTGTTTCTTTCAGGTATTTTAAGGTCGTAGGGTCGAAAAAGTTATATTCATCTCTGTGAAACAAAGCATACGCTGCTAACTTCTTGTGCATAGATATGAAATCAGCCCGTTCTTTCTCAAATGTCATTCTTACATCGGGTTTTGTTAAAATCATTGCATTTTTATCTTCAAACCTGATTTTCATCAATTTGGTTAGTAACAAATGTTCGTACATAGTATACGTATTGATATTAAAATCCCATTTTTTATCTTTTCTGTTAATGTCTTTTATTTGACTCTGAAAGTAGTCAGCCATTACGTAGAGATGAAGTGGTGTTGCAGAGAAATAGCACATCGCCTTGTGGTCATTTTCTGCATTAAAATATTGGTTATGAAAAGTATTTGTTTTAATCAGATCTTTGACCAATCTTACTCGTCTTGGAGAGCTGTCAACTATATCTATTAAGTAGTTTGCAGCGTTTGAATAAATATGTAATATTGGTAATATTGTCAAGTTCAATAATTGTTTATCTCCTTTTAATCGTTTATAATGTTCAGACATGAATACGATAAAATCATAAATGTTGCGGCGTTGTTCATTTTTAAGATTATCCCATACCAATTTTGTCATCCATATTTTGTTTAAGTAAGTTTCTTGTTCTTGGTAACTAAAGTAGTCCATGGTATGTGATTTCCCAAATTCACGCTCTAAGAGAGCACTCAAGTCGTTATAAGATCTGCTGGCTATCCACATTTTGTGTTTGCGTAGATTACTTCCCACGCCTTTGATGAGCGTCAGCACCTCTGTTATATAATGTGGGGTAATCTCATCGAAGCCATCGAACAGGAATATCATCCTACGTGTATTATAAAAATGTAAGAAAATATTCAACTGAAAAATTATAAATTCATCCCCTGTACAATCTTTAATTACTATTTTATCATCACATTGTTCCAACGTTATAGTCACATCGTCTACATCATAGTTTTCTATTATTAAAATTTGTTTGCATAAAAATATTAATATTTCGAGGATATTTATTTCTATGTTATATATCTGCCATTTATTGAATGTGTCTGTATGCTCTAATAAGTTAACTCTTATTATCCAAACAGTTGGATCAAGTTTCTTAGTTTCTACCGCCAAATGCGTAAGTAAAGTTGATTTCCCCATTCCAGGTGTTGCAGTCAAAACTATTATATGGCGTTCTATATCGTCAAAAGTTTTTATATATTTATTGGAAATACGGCCATTTTTAACAAATGGTACAGTTGTAACAGAGTTCTCGAATTCAGTAGCAATTCTTCTGTCAATGTATAAACCTTTAATTTTTTCGTATTTGGAGTTACTTACTGACTGACCAATAATTATAGCCTCGTCATGGTAAATTTTACTTAAGGTGTCTACTTTTACAAAAATCTTCGATTCATCATCAACTATATCACATAAGTACAATTCCTGCCCTTGAAAATATACTATAGTATCTCTTAAAACACTAGTGTAAGATTCTTCACTTAAATTCGTTAAATCATTTCTTTCATCTTTAACTACTTTTGTTATATGTAAAAAATATTTCGCAGTTAACTCAAATGCTTTTTCATTTGTAATAACCATTACATTCATATTTTTTTCATTGATTACTTTGGCAATTTTTTCAAATCTTTTACGTCCGTTTCTGTTCTTATATATACTGTCATAAACAATGAGGTAAATTTTATTTTTATTTATTTTATTGAGTTCAGTAAAAATAGCTTTCAAGTCATCAGATTGTAGATTTAAAATATAGTCTAAGTCTAAAACAATAATCTCTTTATTTTTTATTACTTGAAAAATTTTCATAACAGTAAACGCTATCATTTTTGTAAGAATAGCAATCATTGGAAGAAATGAATTTAAAGAATTATTAGTGTCTTCATTATCCTTTGCTAAAAAAATATCTAATCCTAGTGGCTCAAGAGCTATGTCGTTAAAAAACCAAGAAACCCCTTTAAATTTATTTTTATAAATTATATTCATAGCACTTGTTAAAGGGTCATCAATGATACTGCTTATTACATCGTCATACACTTTGCTTTCTTTTAAAAAATACGGTGCCTCTTTAGATGTCATCCACCATTTTTGTATTTCATCATGAAACTTAATTGCTATAGCATCAGACTTAACTCTAAAATTAGTAACAATATTACGTTCTTTCTCTTCTATCTCTTCCTTCAGAATTTTTCCAACTTGATCTACTTCAGCCTGGTTTGAGTAAAAAAGTAATTTGTCTAAAAACTCAAGCGCCAATTTTTCTTCATGCCCCATCTTTGAACTGAATGAAAGTTTTGGAAATTTTTCCGTTTTCACAACAAATCTATATTCATGAAAACTATCATTTAGCGATTTTATTCGTTTGAATAATGTTTTTGAGTTTTCGCCTAATAAATCACAACTATCCGTGAATTTCAACAACTTTGTATCGTTATCTAAAACTAAAAGATTTCCAACAGCTCCAGCGAAGCCTCCATTTAGTCGTAGCAATCCCTCTTCTATAGAGTCATCAATAATAACAATCTTATCTCGTTCTGATTTATTGAAAAGTTCAATCATCTTTGTTTCTAGATATTTCAGTCTTTTTTCAACCTTCTTTTCCGTACCTCTAATGTAAATGTCTTCATTGCCAAAAACAGCTGGCACTTTGAAGTTAATCTCCCCTAACACTCTTTGTGCAGTAGTTTCCATCGCTTGTTCTACATTCAAATGTGATATATCTATTTTAGCTAGATAAGTCTTCAAATCTTCACATATTTCGACGACGAACTTCAATTTGCCATCTTTAAAAGTAACAACACTCTCTGTAAGTTTTAATAGAGCTTCGTTGCGAATATCAATCGACTCATGTGAAAGTTGTAGCAAAAGGTTTTCTACATCACTCTTTTCAACTTTATTCCGTTTTAACATTTCAATAGTCAGTGCATTTTTCAAAAATACGTTAAATTGTTCGTGTGAATCGAAGAAATCGTTACGGAACGTAACATTACGATGTCCCTCAGGCTGAATTTGAGAAGACAATACAACGTTTTTGGCTAAAGTTAAATGGTACTGTACAATTATCTCATCGTTAAACATATTCTCAATGTTATTTTCACCACAAATAAATTTCGCCAAATGTTCAGCTAGGATCTTCGTTTTTATTTGCATTTGTTCTGTCATAAGTGTTTGAATTAAAAATTCAATGTATTTTTCTCTTACCTCGATTTTACTTGCGTTATCATCTCCAGTACCTATAAGATCGTGCAGCTTATCACCGAGGTGGAGCATATCATTTCCTTCGAACTCTTTTGTGTTTTCAGCGTTTGCGTTAGTATAAAGAATGAAGAAACATTCTGTTTCATCAAAACCTCCTTTAAAAATATCATCGTTGTTATCAGGCGTGAACAAATTTTTGATCCTTCTATAACTATCAAAATATTTAGCTAAATCATTTTTATTTTCAAGAGTAAATATTCTATTATTTTCTCTGTGCTTGATTTGTATAAAAAGAGCGATGGGACGATCAAATCCTTTGACTTTAGCTTTAAAGCATATGTCGTCGAATGCTCCTATATCATCTACGTTGGAGCCTAGATAAAACTCTTCGATATCCTCATCATTTATCGCTCTGAACAGAAGTAAACTTAACAATTTTGTCTCGTACAAATGGCCTCTTATGCCCGACGTACCTGAACGCTTTTTGTACATTTTAGTATCCATGTTTTCTTCTGTAAGAGAGAGTTCCACTTCTTGTTATTCTTTCTTCTTTGGAGTCATGCCAGTGACCTGTAAGTAGATAATAACAATGTGTGAGTTCCATGACCCTCAATTTCCATTCGTATCGAAGAAATGCTTCTTCCGATCATCAACCGGACGAGTGGCCCGCGTCTTTATGTATTAGCTTAGAGTGACAGATGCATAAAATATCTCATTAAACGACTGTTTTGATTGGACGTTTGGTGGTTCTGGTGACCCGGTAACCTGCGGTAGCTCAGGTTGCCAACTCGCTTGTGCATGCTGGGGAGCACTCATGCACCTTCCCCTCCCTAGGTGAGAGCCTCGCTGAGGCTACAGTGTACGGCGGGCGTATTGGTGTGATCGTTCACGAGTACCCAGAGCCCCCGGTACCAGGCTGGCACTGTGAGGCTGGCTACCGTGTTTGAGTGGGTCGAGCCCTACATACCGTGGCCTTCCCAAACGATGGATATGCGATTTGAGCATTTCAACCACGTAAAAAAAAGGTCCCAGTGACCCTAACTGATAAGCCAGAGGCCCTGGGTAGATTCCTACCCAAGACGGATCAGATGGAAGAGTGGATCAGAAATGATGTGGTTGTCTCTGACTTGACATAATCTACATTCAGTCAAAAAAGTATCGGGAATGGATGATTCGCACGAGGCCCTCATTGCGAACGAATTTTTGACCAAACACTCAACAAATACCATCCAGCAACCACCATATTCACCAGATATGACTCCAGCTGACTTCTTTCTTTTACCTAAACTCAAATTACCACTTCGTGGTACCCGTTTTCAATCGGTAGAAGACATAAAGGAGAATTCGCGGCGAGAACTGTACTCAATTCCGAAAGCAGCATTTAAAAAATGTTTTGATGAATGGATTATTCGTTGGCGTAAGTGTATCGTTTCTGAAGGAGCATACTTTGAAGGTGATAAAATATATTTGGATGAATAACAAACATTTTGTATATTATTGATATTTTCCCGGTACTTTCTTGGCAGAGTAGTATGTAATTATTACTATGTATTATTAATTTGACATTTTATTTGAATTGGTTGACATTTTGGTGTAGGTTTGACTTCTGTGACATTAACAATTTTTAACTTTAATTTTATTTATAGATAATAAAAATGTATTCACATGCTTAATACAGGCTAAATAGATTATAAGGACCATATTATGTAATTTACCTTATTATCATAAAATATTAACTCTAATTCATCATCATCATCATCATCATTACAGCTAAATAAGTCCACTGCTGGACAAGCCTCCCTCAAGAATCGTCTTGAGAGGATATGCCATAATCGCCACGCTTGGCAGGCGGGTTGGCGATCGCAGTAAGATAGTCATAGTAATCAGAAGGAAGCTGCTGCCCTTCCTCAGGTAGATATTCCCTCGGGTCGACTTCTACGCCCCCCACGGGATGAGATGGGGTGATGATATTCTGATTCTGATATTTGTCGCCGTCACCACACAGCAGACTCTTAACTCTATTTAGTGTGAATTAATAAATTGAATTGAATTGAATTGACAAGTCTTCGTGTGATGAGCACAATCTGTTCTGTCTGGTTTAATTATTGGTCTATAATATGTATAAATTTGCAAATATATAAATATTTGTATCAGTTGTCTGGTTGCCATACTTTTGACTGCACGTGTGGCGCAGCGGCTAAGACAGTCTCCTCATCGCTTCGAGTCACAGGTTCGAGTCCCGCGCCGGACAACTATTTGTGTGACCCACAAATAATTGTTGTTCTGAGTCTGGGTGTAATCTGTGTCCGTCTATTATATGTTTGTAAAGTATCCCGCGACACAGGGATTATGTTATCTAATGCGGGCCTTGTCTTAAAAAAAAATACTACAGTTTACAGTCAACTCGTACTCTTTCAAATAAAAACTTGAGAGGTGTCAAGGGACACCCGGATGGAACGAAGTTATTTCTTATTATTTATTATGTACAAAAAACCTGTATACACTCAACAAAAATAATCGTCGCGACACCACACTGTTCAATGTGAAATAGAAATGAAAATATCTGGCTTGCTTTCTATAAGAGAGAGAGAGACAGAGAGAGACAGACAGAGAAACATGCGCACGCCGCACAGCTGCAAAAAGTGTCGTGACAACTTTTCCTAAGAATTTTTTCCGTCTAGCCCCCTTTCACAACGCGCGATAAAGAACTTCGTTCCAAAAATGTGCCATCCAGCTACCCCAATCTGTGAAATTTCTTTTATAAATTTTCAACACATATCACATAAGCATAAGGTTCACTTTCAATTGGGCAAATTTGGCAGATTGGGGGGTAACTTGATGTGCTGGCGTCTGTAAAGTTTTATATTTGAAAGACTATATACTTTGAAATTGTTCCCGTTTTTAGGGTTCTGTACCCAAAAGGTAAAACGGGACCCTGTTACTAAGCCCCTGTCTGTCTATCAGTCTGTCCGTCTGTCATCAGGCTGTATCTAATGAGTCGTGATAGTTAGACAGTATCTGGTAATTTCCACAGATTATGTATTTATGTTGCCACTATAACAACAAATACTAAATAACAGCAGAAAATAAATCTTTATTTGGGCTGGCATATAGGAAACGTGATTTTTTGCTCGCTTTTACTCAATATTGACGGTCACCGTAGTCTAGTTAGTAGTGCTCCTGCCTACGAAGCTGTTGGTCCTGGGTTCGAATCCCGGTAAGTGCAAATATTTGTGTGATGAGCACGAATATTTGTTTCTGAGTCATGAATGTTTTCTATGTATATAAGTATTTATCTACATATATAAGTAAGTATATCGTCGCCTGGTACCCATAGTACAAGCTTTGCTTAGTTTGGGGCTAGGATGATCTGTGTGACATTGTCCCTAGATATTATTATTATTATTATATTGAAAACGGCAACAAGTAGACGCTTGAAATATTCACTTAATATTTAGTTATATATTCACTTTAAAAATAAATAATGTAAATGAAATAAATATTTAATGTGGGCTCCCATATATCAAACGTGTTTTTATAGATAATGTACGGAGTCGTTCGTTCGAGAGTCCCACTCGCACTTGGCCGGTTTTTAGGGTTCAGTAAAAAAACGGAACCCTTATAGATTCGTCATGTCAGTCTGTCTGTATTTCCGTATGTCACAGCCACTTTTTTCCAAAACTATAAGGACTATACTGTTGAAACTTGGTAAATAGATGTATTCTGTGAACCGCATTAAGATTTTCACACAAAACTAGAAAAATACAATAAATTTTGGGCGTTCCCCATACTTAGAACTAAAACGCAATATTTTTTCATTAAACCCATACATGTGGGTTATATATGGATAGGTCTTCAAAAATGATATTGTGGTTCCTAATATATTTGTTTTCTAAACTGAATAGTTTGCGCGAGAGACACTTCCAAAGTGGTAAAATGAGTGCCCCCCTCCCCCTGTAACTTCTAAAATAAGAGGATGATAAAACAAAAAAAAATATGTGATGTACATTACCATGCAAACTTCCACCGAAAATTGGTTTGAACGAGATCTAGTAAGTAGTTTTTATTTAATACGTCATAAATCGTAAACCGCAATTTACCTTTCATTTAATCAACTGAAATACTTGCTGCTACGGAACCCTTCACTTGGCCGATTTTATCACTACATGCATATGTAAGTGTGGTACTTAATACAGAACTGTCTGTCTGTCTGTTCCGGCTAATCCTGATACCGCTGTACCGATTACGACGGAGCTTTCACTGGCAGCTAGCTGATATTACGAGTAGCGTTTACGTTTTATTTATTAAAAAACTTCTAGCACAGAATTGTACAAAGGCGAACTTGCCAAAGGCATACTCTACCAGTCAACCTTGGGGTGATGCAGAGAAAGCATGGTAGGTGCACTTAAGTGTAAAAATATAGTGGGTGAAAGATATACCTACAACATGTAACTTAATTAACGCACATCCTGAAAATAGTTTGTTGTTTGAAAATCGTATACCTACTGAATCGATTTATATCATTTTTTATTTAGATAATTTTTTATTCCAAAATAATTAAAACTGCAGAAATTATTGTCATAATAATAATAAGGTAATAATAATTTTTGTAACTATATATTTGTAAATGTATGAAATAAGAATGACACGGAATAAAAGACATAATAATAATATCTGGGGACAATGTCACACAGATCATCCTAGCCCCAAACTAAGCAAAGCTTGTACTATGGGTACCAGGCGACGATATACATACTTATATAGATAGGTAAATACTTATATACATAGAAAACATCCATGACTCAGAAACAAATATTCGTGCTCATCACACAAATATTTGCACTTACGGGGATTCGAACCCAGGACCACCAGCTTCGTAGGCAGGACCACTACCAACTAGGCTACGGTGACCCTGTACATTCAAAAGAATATGAAATGGACCGTAAGTCAAAGTAATAAGACTGTAAAATCGCAGTTTTATTTGTATTCATACAAATTCCATCATTCAATACAAAATAAAGAAAAATAAACTTTATTCCAAGAAACTAATTTAGTAAATAACAATGCATATACATGTTAAATAAAAAATTCATTATATGTATTATGATTACAACATAATATTCTAATTGGGGTGTCTGAGGGTGTGCGTTAATTACGTTACATGTTGTATAAGGTACATAAATTACTCAGATACATATCACACTAATATTATAAAGGCGAAAGTTTGCAGTGTGTGAGTGTTTTTTTTTTTTTTTTTTTTATTTGTTATGGGTTTGCTCTTGACTCTTGTCTATGTCAGAGATGACAGAGACAAAGTCTACGATGGAGCGAGCTTACCCAGAAGGAGCCTGTTCACTCTAACTTTGAAGAGATTAGGGTTATAAGCTTTTGGAAACACCGACGCAGGCAGTGAGTTCCACTCTTTTGCTGTGCGCATTATAAAAGACGTTTGGAAACGCTTAGTGCGAATTGGTGGAATAGCTACAAGGTAAGGATGGTAAGATGCAGTGCGTCTGGATGTCCGATGGTAGAAGGGGGCCGGTGGGATGAGGTCGTGGAGTTCTTGGGCACACTCACCGAAGTACAATCTGTAGAAGACCGACAAGCAGGCAACCTTACGACGATGAGCCAAGCTATGTAGCTTGGCATCCATCAGTTTTACGTCACCAATGAGCCTCTTAGCCCTGCGTTCCACCGAGTCAAGCGCAGCAAGCTGATATTTAGCTGAGCCATCCCAAAGGTGGCTACAATACTCCATGCAGGATCGGACTTGTGCTTTGTAAAGGGTTAAAAGCTGTCCAGGCTTGAAGTATCGCTTCACCTTATTTAGGATGCCCAGCTTTTTGGCCGCAGTTTGGGCTTTGTGCTCGATGGTGGCGCCGAAGTTGAGACTGGATGTCAACTCCATGCCTAGGAGCTCGAGCCATTCAGTCACAGGTACAGATGTACCCCGAAAAGTAGGAGTTTGATCAAAAAGACTCCTTTTAGCGGTAAAAAGACACGCCTGTGTTTTGGTGGCGTTAAAAGTGACCAGATTGTCATCTCCCCACTGGGAGACAACGCTTAAGGTCAAATTTGTCCGCTCTACCATGGCCTCTCTCAAGGAACGAACTTCAACCCCTCTGGTTGTTGCGCTGGACAAGTATCTCTCTGAAACCGTACTGTCATCTGCGTACCCAACAAGACCAGGCTGAAGTAGGTCATTGATGTGCAGCAGGAAAAGAGTTGCAGAGAGAACCGACCCCTGAGGAACTCCGGCATCAATAGCCATGAGGTCAGAGGAGCAGCCGTCAACGACCACTAGGATCGACCGCTCACTCAGGAAGTCTGATATCCAGCTACAAAAACCAGCTGGGATGCCATAAGCAGGAAGCTTGCTGAGCAGACCTGCGTGCCAGACCGGCACTAGAACTATGATGATGTCCTCCCGACCGAATTCGGCCACGGCGGCCAGTCTTAATGGAGACTAGCCAATTGCGCAGGACATATTATAGTGCACAAGTGTGTGTGCAAACACAGGAGCACTTTCTATTCCATCACTCTCATGATCCGATGGGACACCTAGTGACACGACCGGAAAGAGTTCAGGTACAGAACCGACGGCTTTACGTGCTCTCCGAGGCACGGGGGTGTAATACCGCCAACTTCCAGACTTCGAGCTGATGAAATTTTTTTTACGGAAAAATCCCAAAATCACTTTTTGTCCCGACCCGGGATTTGAACCCAGGACCTCATTATCTGCGGTTGAACACGCTGCCGCTTGACCAATGAGGCAGTCAAGATCTATAGTGACTGTTTATATAATAATAATACTAAATATACGAGTAATAAAGCGTTTATTTTGAATAACGTCACGGCAAGCGACACGGCAAGTGCTTCGCCGTGTCTCTCGATGGCTTCGCTCCAGCAGTGCGTGACATACACAAGAAGATCGCCAGTTGACCGTCCCCGGCGAAAGCCATATTGACGGTCACTGAGGAGATCATTGTCTTCAAGGTAGGTTAGCAGCTTACTGTTCAGAACCTTTTCCATAACCTTGCATAGGATGGAGGTAATGGCGATCGGACGGTAATGTGCAGGGTCAGCACGGTCTCCCTTTTTGGGCACCGGTTGCACATTTGTTAGCTTCCATGATTTAGGCACTGTTCTTTTTACAAGAGAGAGGCGATACAGGCGTGTCAATACAGGAGACAGTTCAGGTGCACATTGCCTTAACACTCTTGCTGGAATGCCGTCGGGTCCACTGGCCTTATTCACGTCTAGACTGCACAATACTCTACGGACCTCTTTATTGTGTACTGCGATCTCCGGCATCGAAGAGTCACAACGAGGTAAAGTTGGTGGTTGCTTGGAGCCAGCGTCCAGACGCGAATTGCTTGCAAAGAGAGATGCAAATAAATTTGCTTTTTCTCTTGCAGAATGAGCCAGCAAACCATCAGGTTTCAGCATTGGAGGCAAAGTGGGTCGACAGAAATTCGTTTCAACCACTTTCGACAGGGACCAAAACTGCTTACTACCCGGAGGGTGCGATGCCAGTTTGGCCCCGATACGTCCAACATGATCGAAACGTGCCCTACGTAAAACCCGCTTGCAGGACTTAGCGGCAGAATTGAAGGCTCTCTTCCTCGCGCGAACTCTACGCGCCTTAGCCTTTCGATCGCGGGCCTTGATCCAGGCTTGGTAAGCAGATTCTTTACGGGCCTCAGCGTGGGCGCATTCTGAATTGTACCAGGGCCGGGATTTGTGACCGAGCGGGATGTCGGAGAATGGAATAAAATACTCCATCCCCTGCGGAATCACGTCCGCAATCTCATCAGCACAGCACGAGGGGTCACCCGAGGAGAAGCACATTTGCCGCCAGGGATAAGACGCAAAAAAGTGCCGCATCTCATCCCAATCTGCTGACTCGTATCGCCACACTCGCCTCGTGCCTCTAGGGCTCTTATCTGGAGGAGAGCAGGTCAACACAGACTTCACCAGGCAGTGGTCAGACGTTCCCAGCGGGGCTGAGACCGATACTGAATGACTGCCCGGATCAGTTGTCAGCAGAAGGTCCAAGCAATTGGGTGTATGCGTGTCAATATCCGGTACCCTCGTTGCCACATTCACCAGCTGGGTCAGATCTAGCGTAATCGCAAATTTGCGCGCCTCTAACCCGGCATGGTCAGTTTTCTGGTACGGGAACAACCACTCTTTATGGTGGGCGTTGAAGTCCCCCAAAAAAATGAGCTTCGCCGTTGGGTACCGTTGCTGGGCTATGTCAGTCGACTCCACGAGGGAATTAAACAACGAGTGTGTATGTTTGTTACTTCTTCACGTCTAAACGGCTGGAGTGATTGTAATCAAATTTGATATGAAGTTAGCTGACACCCTGGATTAATACATAGGCTATAATTTATAAAGCCTTTATAATCTTAACGTGGGTAAAACCGCGGGGCACAGCTAGTATTATAAATGCGAAAGTTTGTCAGTGGGCATTTATTAATTATTTAGTGGAGGGTCTTTTGAAGCTTCGGCAATTTTTTTAAAGACAATGCCCGCACTAGTGAATCGTGACATAGGGAATAATACCTGTGTCGCGAGGTATTTTGCATCGATTTATGGGTCACACAAATAGTTATCCGGCGCGGGACTTGAACCCGCGACACGAAGCGGCGAGGCGACTGTCTAAGCCGCTGCGCCTCACGTACAGTCAATTTCTTAAAACAAAACCTAGGCTTTTAAATTTTTTGGTCGTCATTTGGTCAATGTGTATATTTCAATTTTATATATAAATTTGACATATTCAATGCTAGACCAGCGGCTCTACCAGCTAAGTCACCGAACATCGATTTCTTAAATGGCGTTCAAATAAATAAAGGTTAAAAATTACTTAATCAATCGTTAAATCAGCTTCAACGTTATCAATCGATTCCAGACCATTTATGACGTCACATGTGCTCATGGAAGCCAATTTAACGATTGATTAAGTCATTTATAACCTTTATTTATTTGAAAGCCATTTAAGAAATCGATGTTCGGTGACTTAGCCGGTAGAGCCCCAGGGGCAGTACGACAGTTACTCAGTCAAGTGTTTAGACAACTAACTATTAGCGAAGACCTGCTATTGGCTTTTGGTTGCTTAATATATTTTTATCTTTGTTAACATTGTATAGCTGTTGGTCTTCCAAAAGTAAATAAATAAAAAACTTGAGAGGTGTCAAGGGACACCCGGATGGAATGAAGTTATTTCTTATTATTTCTATATGTACAAAAAACCTGTATACACTCAACAAAACTAATCGTCGCGACACCACACTGTACAATGCGAAATAGAAATGAAAATATCTAGCTTGCTTTTTATAAGAGAGAGAGAGAGAGACAGACAGAGAAACATGCGCACGCCGCACAGCTGCAAAAAGTGTCCTGACAACTTTTCGTAAGATTTTTTTCCGTCTAGCCCCCTTTCACAACGCGCGATAAGGAACTTCGTTCCAATAAATCAACCACTTCACTCAAGGAACATGTTTTAAGCATATTGTATGCATATAATGTTATAAAGGCTACTTCTGTTACTTCTGTACGCATAAACTACCAAACAGATTTTGATGAAACTTTGTAGTAATAGATATAGGTTATATATTAAATTCATAAAGTTTAACACGGGTAAAACCGCGGGGCATAAAAAGTATTAAATAATGAAGGGTAAATACCTTTTTTGTTGATATTCTTTGACTATATACATGTTATTGCACTGACACTAATAAATTCATACAATTTTGTTATTTATATAACTATTATATACCACTTCACTCAAGAAACATGTATTAAATATATTGTTATTTAAATAATAATAGGTAAACACAAAATGGTGTCTGACCGATAACGCAGTCCACTCGCTGTTGTCGGCGCGAATAATAATGACGCATGCGCATATAGATTTGTTGTAAAAAATGTGATTCCAAAAATAGACTGTGACGTACTCGTCGGAGCGGTTCATTCATTCGACGGTCACCGTATCCTAGTTGGTAGTGCTCCTGCCTACGAATCTAGTGGTCCTGGGTTCGAATCCCGGTAAGTGCAAATATTTGTGTGATGATCATGCTGCATCATAGATGTTTTCTATGTATATAAGTATTTATCTATCTATATAAGTATGTATATCGCCCATAGTACAAGCTTTACTTAGTTTGGGGCTAGGACGATCTGTGTCACAGTGTCCCTAGATATTATTATTATTATTATTCATTGTTTCGGCAGTGGTTACTGTCCCGTTGGTCTAGCGGTAGCAGAGAACGAGGTCCTGGGTTCAAATCCAGATTCGGGCCAAAAGTAATTTTGGAACTTTTCTGTAAAAAGAAAAGTTTATCAGCATCAGCCAGAAGTCTGATGGTGGGCGGAGCCCTGGAGAGCACGTAAAGCCGTCGGTCCTGTACCTGACCTTTTGCGGTCGTGTAGCTAGGCAATCATGAGATTTTTTTTTTTTATAATATATAATGTCACACAGATCATCCTAGCCCCAAACTAAGCAAAGCTTGTACAATGGGTACCAGGCGACGATATACATACTTATATAGATAGATACATACTTAAATACATAGAAAACATCCATGACTCAGAAACAAATATTCGTGCTCATCACACAAATATTTGCACTTACCGGGATTCGAACCCAGGACCACCAGCTTCGTAGGCAGGAGCACTACCAACTAGGCTACGGTGACCGTCAATTGGTGGAATAGTAAGTGCTCATGTGTTTGCGTACATAACAAGTCTCGCGCAGATGGCTAATATCTCCTGGACTGGCGAAATTCGGCTAGGAGGACATTATAGAGTCAAGAGTTGTTCGAGTCACAAAGTAGGCCTCTAAGTTGTCACGTTCCCGGGGCTTCCCCCTTATTTAACCAACAAGCCAGTCGGTCAATGAACGACCTTCTGTTAGATTTTTGGAACGAAGTTCCTTATCGCGCGTTGTGAACTTTTTGCAGCTGTGCGGCGTGCGTATGTTTCTCTGTCTGTCTCTCTCTCTCTCTCTCTTATAGAAAGCAAGCCAGATATTTTCATTTCTATTTCGCATTGAATTAGTGTGGTGTCGCGACGATTATTTTTGTTGAGTGTATACAGGTTTTTTGTACATAATAAATAATAAGAAATAACTTCGTTCCATCCGGGTGTCCCTTGACACCTCTCAAGTTTTTTATAATATCTTGGGACACACACACGGCCAACTGATTCCAAAGTAAGCAGAGTTTGTACTACTTTGTACTATGGTCAACAGATAACTGATATACTGATAACATTATACTACTATTCTTTTGTAAACACATACTTATATGCGAACAGTAAAATTATATAATTAATTCATAAGATATACATCAACACCTGTCAGTGAAAACAGTGAAGGAGGAAATCCGAGATACATCAGAGAGATATAAGGAGCGGCTAATGAATCATCCCAATCAATTAGCACGCCTGTTAACAACCCAGAAGCATGTGAGACGACTGAAGCGCCACAACATCCTAGAGCTACAAGATAGACATTAGCTCTAGGCCCCAATGATGAGTAGTTGCTCTAACTGGAGAGCATACTCGACATGATAAACATTATGACACGCCATCGACTCATAGTCTACTGACTGATTGCCGATATAAGAAGAACAAAAAAAAATTCATAAGATAATAAATGTTATCTATATATATAAAAAATTAATCCCAATTTCCCTTCGTCACGCCATCACGCGTTAACGGCTGGACCGATTTCACTATTTCTTTTTTTATTTTGTTGTTATTGTCAGGAGAAGGTTCTTATGAAAGAAAAAGAATTAAAAATTGCGCGGAAAATAAGAAAATTTAGGAATACTTCACAACCATACAATATTGTTTCTAATCTAACCTTAGCGCTTTGGACAATATAACCTTTTTTAATGTAACTTTTTTTTTATTTGACATAGTATTGACAGAATGCGTGCGTAAATAGTCATCGTTAAGACAGGACAACGTCTGTCGGGTCAGCTAGTTAATAATAATAAATGTATTCATAAGTCATTTATTTCATAACAATTAACATTTTCTTGAAAAATTTGTTGTACAATAAGAATCTAAAATACAAAATTAAAAACAAAAACTATAATAATACATTAGTCAAAGTCATAGTCAAAAATCATTTATTCCGTAAAAATTTTACATTTATGTGGAATCGACATTTTTTTACCCTACCGTGCAGTGCATGACGTGGCAGCTACTGAGAAACACTGCCAGACAACTCAGTAGGATTCCTTTTTTCAAAATAAGATATACTTAATATTAATTACAATCATGTGTGTTGACTCGGAACAATTCAATTCCAAGCACTTTTGTCACTTAAATAATCAGTTAATTTTGTACTATGCCCTGCTACACAATTTGGCTTTAATAATTATTTTATACTTACTCGTAGACAATTCTCTAATATCATTGAGAAGTTTATTATAGAATCTTATACATTTCCCCATAAAAGAGTTACTTATTTTGTGGAGACGGGTAGTATGCAATATGAGATTATTCTTATAAGGGTCATGAATATATAGGTCAAGAATATACATTTATTGTTTTTCATTTATAAACTCATTAATACTACAATAGTCTTACTTCAATAATATGTCTTCAATTTGTTTTTAAATAAGTTAACTCTGTGGATAATATTAAATTCTATTGGCAGCTTGTTATATAAGAAGACAGATTGTACTCTGGAACTATGCTGGACTACATTCAATTTAGGTTAAATTGTAGAGGGTAAGTCTTTCCTACGAGTACTCTCTCTCAGCTGTCACTCCTCATCAGTCTTTCTTCCTCCTTCTCAGAATTTGTGCAAAGTTTTAACAAAACTTGTCAATAGCCGAAGAATATATAGACCTTGTGCCGTCACAATTTCTAATTTAATAAAGTGATCTCTACGTTCTGTAAGATAGTACATTCTAAACTCTTCCAGTTTATCCTTGTATGGTCTTTTCTTTTACGGGAGCTTTTTGATAGATTCCACGTGGATCTTTACTTGAAACTGGATGTCGAAGTCTATCGAATATTTTATTGTCATCAAAACGTAAGGATTTTGCAAAAGCGTGAACTACTGGATCAGGCCCTGTAGGATCACCAAGACAAATAAATCTCTCAAGAGTACATTCGGGACTCACATTGGTATTCAAACATTTCAATCTTGCTTCATCAATGTTTCGCACGAGATCTCTAATTCTCATTTCCAATTCATAAAACTTGTAAGTCTGTAGATATTTAAGCATATTTGTATCATTGAAGATGTTGATAAGTTTATTCAAATTATGTTTGTTTACGTGAGTTTCAAGTGAAGACATTAATAGTGATATAAAATTGCCCCAGTTTTCGGAAACCGCGCGAGCTAGTGATGATCTAATTTTAAAGTCTGGGCCTGTAACACTGCCTTGTGTAATAAGCAAATCAAAAATATATGGTTTATATTTCTCTACTTCTCTTCTGAGGTCATCGTCATATTTCAGTTTATGATCCATAATATTTAAGATATTTACAGATTTCTGAAAAAACATTACGTTTAATATGAAATTCCACGTTGACTTAATTTTATTTACAGCTTTATCGTTTTTTAATGTATCACATATGTGTTCAACTGCAAAATGTTCAGCTATCGTCATGTGCACAAACATTGGAATATTGTTCACAATTTTGTATATAAGTCCGGT
Source organism: Pseudoips prasinana (assembly GCA_951640165.1). Classification (NCBI taxonomy): domain Eukaryota; kingdom Metazoa; phylum Arthropoda; class Insecta; order Lepidoptera; family Nolidae; genus Pseudoips; species Pseudoips prasinana. Next base: position 4,210,435 of record OX621264.1, read on the forward strand.
TTTTTCAAAGCCTTGTTTTAGCTTTATTATCATTATTTGTATGTCTTCCAGTTCTGTACTATCGAAAAATTCATGTTTATATTCGTGAAAAATGGTATATACCGCTAATTTTTTATGCATAGCTGTGAATTCTGCGCGCTCTTTATCTAAAGTCATTTTAACATCTGGCTTGGATAGGATCATTGCGTTTTTATCACTAAAACGTATTTTCATCAATTTGGTTTCTAATAAACGTTCATACATTGTAAAAGTATTAGTATCTAAATCCCAATTGTTTGTATTTCTTACGTCTTCTATTTGTCTTAAAAAGTAGTCAGCCGTGACATAGAGATGTAAAGGCGTTGAAAAAAAACGGTACATCAACGTTAAATCATGTTCAGCGTTAAAAAATAGATTCTTAAAAGGATTTTCACAAATAATTCCTGGAATACTGAATGTATATTCCAATTTCAAGCATATAGGTCTATTACGAAACAAATATTTCAAAGCACCTAAATATACTTCTAGTAATGGTAAATTTGGTAATTTCATTAAATGTTTACCAGTTTTTAATTGTTCAAACATTCTTTCCATGAAATTTACGAAATTTCGCACATTACGAATCTGTATTTCATTGAAATGTTGTATCACTAACTTTTTGCACCAAAGTTTGTTGAGATATAAAATCTGTTCCATGCCACTAAAGCAGGCTAGCGTGACTGATTCCCCAAATTCACGCTCCAAGATCGCAGTTAAATCATTATAGGATCTACTGGTTATCCACATTCTATGTTGGCGAAGATTATTGGCAACGATTTTAAGAAGAGACAGCACCTCCGTTATATAATGTGGACTAATTTCATCAAACCCGTCAAACAAGAATATTATTCTTCGTCGATTATAAAAATGTAGGAACAATTTTAATTGGAAAACTGAAAAATCATCTTCTGTACACTCTCTAAGCAATACTTCATCATAACATTGCTCCAAGATTATTTTCACATCATTTTCTTCTTTATTATCACTTTTGATAACATGTTTACACAAAAATTCTAATGCCTCTAAAGTGTTGATAACTGTTCTATCTTCCTGCCATTTACTAAATGTTTCCGTATTTTCCAATAAGTCTATTCTTACTATCCAAACTGCTGGATCAACCTTCTTAGTTTGAATTGACAAATGCGTGAGTAGAGTGGATTTGCCCATTCCAGGCGTAGCTGTTAGAACTACTATGTCACGTTCTAAATCGTAAAAAGTTTTGACATATTTTACATTACCATTAGTAATAGATTGTTCTGTCTTAACAAATTGTACATTATTTTTTAATGTTATAGCAACTCTTCTGTCTATGTAAAATTCCTTAACTTTGTCATATTTTGAAGTATTTAGAGGCTGACTTATGACAATGGTTCCATCATTACGCCATATTTTGTCTAAAATGTCTACTTTGATTAAATCCTTTGATTCAACGTCAATGAGAGCATTTAGAGAAATTTCTTGTCCTTGAAATAATATTCTGCAGTTTTCCAAAATAATGAGCTGTGATTCTTCACTAAAGTCAACTAGATTATTTTTTTCATCTTTGATTACTCGATATATTTGTGAAAAATATTTCTTCGTTGAACCGAACGTCTCTTCATTAGTTATAATAATGACATTTATATTTTTTTCATCCATCACTTTTGCAAATTTTTCAAATCGTTTACCCCAGTTTCTATTTTTTTGTATACTATCATATACAATTAGGAGGGTTTTATTATCATTTGTGTTTTTGAGTTCAGTGATAATGGAATTGAAATCTTCTGGATAAAGATTTAAGATATACTCTAAGTCTAACACAATAACCTCTTTGTTTTCAAAATGTTGACAAACTTTCATAACAGTAAACACTATCATTTCTGTAATAATAGCAGTCATTGGAAGAAAACATTTCAATTCTATTCTATCACCTGTGTCGCCATGATCTAATACTGGATAAACTTCTAACCCTAGTGAATGTATGGCATTTTCACTAAACGACCACGATATCCCTTTTAATTTATTTTTATATATTGTATTTACAGCACTTGTCAAAGGTTCATCAATAATACTGTTCATTACATCTTTGTAAATATTGTTTCCTTTTGAAAAATACGGTGCTTCTTTAGATTTCATCCACCATTTTTGTATCTCATCATGATATGCTATAGCTACGGTATCGGATTTAATTCTTATGTTGGTTACACTGTTCTGTTCTTTCTCTTCTATCTCTTGCTTTAAAACGATTCCTACGTCATCAACTTCAGCTTGTTTCGGATAAAATAATAATTTGTGAAAGAAATCTTGCACCATATTTTCTTCTCGCCCAGTCTCTGAATCGAATGAAAGTTTTGGAAATCTTTTCGTTTTGATATCAAACCTGTAGTTGCTTAAATTTTCATTTTGTAATTTTAGTCTTGTGAGTAGTATTATTGCGTTGTCTCCTAGTGTATCAGAACTATCAGTAAATTTTAATAAGTTCGTTTCTTTATCAAGGACTAAAAGGCTTCCAACGGCACCGGATAAACCTCCGTTCAGTCGTAATAATCCGTCTTCTATTGTGTCATCAATAGTAACAATCCTATCAGGTTCAGATTTTAACAAAAGTTCAGCTATCTTTTTTTCTAGATGTTTCAAACGTTTTTCAACTTTTTTTCTATTGCCTCTTATGTATAAATCTTTATGACCAAACGCAGCCGGTACTTTGAAATGAAGTTCTCCCAATATCCTTTTTGCGGCACTTTCCATAGCTTGGTCTATATTTAACTGGGATACATCTATCTTATTCAAAAGATTATTTAAATATTCGTTTATTTCAACGACAAACTTCAATTTGCCTTCCTTAAATGTCAAAACACTTTCTGTTAATTTCAAAAGAGCTTCATAGCGAATGTCACTTGATTCATCTAAAAGGTTTACTAATAGGTTTTCTACATCATTTTCTTTAAATTGACGCCTTTTCACTATTTCAATGGACAGGTCTCGTTTTAGGAACATGTTAAATTCTTGACGTGTCTCAAAAAAATCGTAGTTAAAAGTGGCATAACGATATCCTTCAGTCTGAATTTCAGAAGTAAGGAAAACTTCTTCAACTAATATGTGATGATAATGTACAATAATTTCATCGTCAAACATATTCGCAAAATTACATTCACCACAAATAAATTGAGCCAAATGTTCTGCTAGCTTTTTAGTTTTTACTTGTATTTGATCTGTGATAAGTGATTGAATTAGAATATCACTGTATTTTTCTTTGAACTCGATAGTGCATGCGTTATCATCCTCGGTGCCTATAAGGTCATGTAGCTTATCACTGAAGCTACCTTCAAACTTTTTTGTGTTTTCTGCGTTTGCATTAGTGTAAAGAATGAAGAAACATTCCGTTTCATCAAAACTACCTTTGAACATTACATCATTATTGTCAAGTGTGAAACTGTTCCTAATTTTTCTATAGCTGTCGAAGTATTTAGTTAAATCATTTGTATTTTCGAGAGAAAATGTTTTATTATTTACTCTGTGCTTAATTTGTATAAAAAGGGCTATGGGACGATCAAATCCTTTGATTTTGGCTTTAAAACAAATGTCGTCGAATGCTCCTATATTGTCAACGTTGGAGCCTAAATAAAATTCTTCGATATCTTCATCATGTATCGCTCTGAACAGAAGTAGGCTTAATAATTTGGTTTCGTATAAATATCCTTTTATTCCTGACGTACCTGGACGTTTTTTGTACATTTTAGTATCCATATTTTTTTGTATAAGTTATCATTTGTTCTATTTAAAGAGTTTTAATTCAAGTTTCTTTGGACTTGCCTGTAAACAAAAAATAAATTCTACTTAATAATAATATACAGAGACATTATTCACTCACGGCCATCTGATCCCAAATTAAGGAGAGCTTGTACTATGGAAATCTGATAACTGATATACTACATATAGTATTTATCTTTTGTAAATACATACTTATATAGATAACATCGGAATCAGAACAAACAGATATGTTCATGCACACAAATATCTGTTCTGTCCAAACAATACGTACATATATCAATTTCTACTTACCTTTGGGAATTAGTTTTTCCCATATTACTATGACAAAATCTCTGGATTCGCACATTAATATGTCACTTCTCTTTGTGTATTTTGTTCTGAATTGATAACTTGGATATGCTTGATAATAAATTAGAATTCTGATAACAACTGATAATGCCGTAAGTTTGGTTTGCATTGCCACAGAGTATTAATAGTACATACGGCAGCACATCAAGCTGCCCTAGTCTGTCAAATTTCTTTTATAGATTTTCAACTTTATCACATAAGTATAAGGTTCACTTTCAATTGGGGAAATTTGTTCGATTGGGGTAGCTTGATGTGCTGGCATCTGTACCATAGTATATAGAAGGATCAATAATAATATTTTTGATGTGGCAACTAGGCAAATGATAAACTTACTTTTATATATGTATAATAAAAGTAAAAATAAGTATGCCATATTGACAATGACAAAAATTTACAAAGCAATTTTTTTTACTACTAGCTGGGCCCCGCGGTTTTACCCGCGTTAAATTTTATAAATTATCACAGCCCCTCCCCCGTAGGTGATAGCGTGATAAGATATAGCCTATATGTTGACCCGACCTCTTAATAATATTCATGCAAAATTTGAAGTATATCCATGCAGTACTTTTTGAGTTTAGCCCGGACATACATACAGACAAACAGACACACAGACAAAAATTCTAACAACTATATTTTTGGCTTCGATATCGACTGTAGATCACGCCCCATGTATCCTTTAAAAAAAATATTCAATGTACAGTTTCAACTTTCCTACGATTTTATTATATGTATAGATAAAAAAATAATGTTATATTATAATTTACTAGCTGTACCCGCGGTTTAACCCACGTTAAACTTTATAAATTATAGCCTATGTGTTTTTCTGATGTACAAGCTATATTATTATCAAGTTTCATTAAAATCCATTTAGTAGTTTTTACGTGAAAGAGTAACAAACATCCATCCATCCATACTTACAAACTTTCGCGTTTATAATATTAGTAGGATAAAGAACAGTAGAAAAAGGGTGCGTGTTTTGTATGTGAGTGGGTGTGGGGTGTATGAGTGATGTGTGTAAGTGAGTGAGTAGGTGGGGGGTGTATGCGTGATGTATGTGAGTGTATTAGTGTAATTTTTAATTCCTTCCATTGCAGTATTGCAATGTTAATTGCATTATAAGCGAATAGCATGCTGATAATTTTGCTTTCTATAAGCGAAAGAATGTTTAAAGTTCTGTTTAATAGTTTTTAAGGTCATCCGTTGTAAACAATTATGGTATACTAGCTCTGCCCATCGGTTTCACCCGCGTCAAACGTTATAAATTATAGCCTATGTGTTATTCGAATATTTAAGCTATATTACTACTGAGTTTCATCAAAATACGTTCGGTAGTTTATGCGTGAAATAGTACCAAACATCCATACTCACAAACTTTAGCATTTTATTAATATTAGTTTTAATATTAGTAGGCTACATGGAAGATATGTATATGTGAATTTATTTTATTTTATAGACATCACCCTCTCTAGGAATCTAATCCCTGTGTTGCGGAGTACTGTATAAACATATAATAGACGGACACAAATTACATCCAGACTCAGAACAACTATTTATGGGTCACACAAATAGTTGTCCGGCGAAGCGATTGTCTTAGCCGCTGCGCCACATGTGCAATCAAAAAACATAAATTCTACTTAATTAAGGGCACAAATAAAACTACTCACAAATAAACATGTTTTTTTTTATTATTTCAAAACTTTGAGCACAAAATTTTACAGAGGTGGATTTAATGCCATAGGCATTTTCTCCCAGTCGACCTTGAGGAGGTGTAGAGATTAAACATTGGGTAGGTGCACTAAGTAGAGATTGGATTCGATAATAATACTTAAATGTATAATCTATACAAACAATAAATATCTAAAATATACAATATTATTACTACTATGATACATTCATAAATATATAATTAAATAGGTAGGGAAAGCACAATTCTGTTTACAAGTTGTTTAGAGTGTGCTCTCTTAGCTACCTTTTGAACGAGAAGCGGCTTTTGGCCAACCTGATTTCAAGAGGCAGCGCATTCCACAGAAAAATAGACTGGACAAAAAAAGAAGAGTGAATAAATTCAGAAAGGTGAGGCGGGATTATATTATACTGAAAGTTTTAAAAACATAAACGATTTAAAATTTTGCTTAAAACAATTTTATCATCATCATATCAGCCGAAAGACGCACACTGTTGGACAAAGGCCTCCCCCAAAGATGTCCACAGTTTCCGGTCTTGAACTACCGGAATCCAGCAGCTTCCAGTGACCCTCATAACATCATAGGTCCATCTTGTAGGAGGCCTGCCCGCGCTGCGTCTTCCGGTTCGTGGTCCACTCCAAAACCTTTCTGCCATAGCGGCCGTGATGTCTACGAACTATGTGATACCCACACAGCCACTTCAATAACAATTTATTTATACAGGTTGGCCGAGGCCGTTCTCCTAATCATAAACTATCTAAATTTTGCGTTTGAACATAAAATAGGCCACCTGGCCAAATGCCAGTTGGCCTATTTTATGTTCAAACGCAAAATTTTGATAGTCTACGATTAGCAGTATCCGAATCACCCCTATTATGTTCTACGATTTAGGGTAGTTTTCGAGATAGATTTTTTTAACCTTACGCCTAAACCCTTATTTTGAATTTTAGAATAAATTCTAAATCAGTTTTGCAATGATTAGATAAACCAAACTTTTTAGGATGTTAGGTTAAACTATGCTTATTAGTTATCACAAAAATCTGAACCAGAAATGCTCAATAGAACGAGAATAAAATCGAAAACTGATGTTAGGTGAAATTTACGAAAAAAAACTTTAAAATCTCTATCTAGAAAACTTCGAAAGCAAAATCATAGAACATAACATGGGGGTGAATCGGATATTCCTTATCATAAAGTATCTAAATTTTGCGTTTGAACGTCAACTCCTCGGCCACATGTATAGGACCTTTTCGAAAAGATACCCTATTTCACAAAAGATCTATTATCAAAATTGATTAAAAAACAATGGAGAAATCGCTTATATATTCAGGGTTACTTGTAAAACACCAACAACCTCGCAGGACTAGATAGCTAACACCATAAGCAACAACTTTTGTTCTACGAGTTTGGACATAATATATAGGGTTACTTGTAAAACACCAACAACGTCGCAGGACTAGATAGCTAACACCATAAGCAACAACTTTTGTTCTACGAGTTTGGACATAATATATAGGGTTACTTGTAAAACACCAACAACCTCGCAGGACTAGATATCTAACACCATAACAACTTTTGTTCTACAACTTTTGATAATTTGTTTGATATTATTTTCGTAGAAAAATAACTATTAATTTAAATTTAAATTAATTTATTGCATATTATATGTATACAATATTGTTACAATGGTATTACTTATGTTTCAACATGATACCTTGTAAGGGCACAGCAACATTAGGTACATATTACAATAATACCTAATATTTATCATTTAATTTTACACAATACGATCAATAGAATAAATACAAAATTACAGTATTACATAGTTAAATAATAAGAGGAAAAAAATATAAAAAAGTTTCATGCATGTCAATAGAATAAATGTTAATTAATTTTACATTCCCACTTAAATGTTTATAATTCTACGCGTATCACAAAGATGACGTAAAAATATATAAGCGCGGGAAGAGGTGGTAGCGCTTTTGTACTTGACTCATTTCTCTAGTCACTAGTCATCCATGTAAAATCTTTTTTTATTTTTATTTATTGAGTTATATCCGAACTCGTAGAACAAAAGTTGTTGCTTATGGTATTAGCTATCTAGTCCTGCGAGGTTGTTGGTGTTTTACAAGTAACCTTACAATAAAGAAAGCTACATATATAACTTCCTGCTTTGGAGTCTCTTAAAAGTTTCATCATCATCATCATCAACTAAGCAATAATAGTTTTCATATCAAATATCCAAATCTTAAAGATTTTGCTAAAGGATGTGGTGAACGGTTTACTTGCCGAAATCTTCCTGGGTTTTCCGGGTTACCAATAAAAATGTGCCTCTCATACGTTTCAATATCACTCACACGCAAACATTCTAACTTAGCTTCGTCAATCCGCCTCACGATAGCTCGAATCCTCTCTTCTAACTCAACGTACATATAAGTCCGTATGAATGTTAGCATTTTGGTTTCGTTGACAATTTTAATGAATACCTCCAAAGTATTCTCATCTAAATTAGTTTCCAATGAAGTCATTAAGAGTGAGATGAAGTTGCACCAATTCTCTGATATTGCGCGGGTTAGCGATGACTGTATTTTCGATTCTCTTTCCACGTGACCCTGGGCTATTAACAAACCAAATACGTATGGTCTTGCCTTCTCTACGACTTTCTTGAGCTCCTCATCATATATTAATTTGTGATCCATGATATTTAAAATATTTATAGATCGCTGAAAGAACATTACGTTTAATATAAAATTCCACATATACCTTTGTCTGTCTACAGATTCGTCTTGTTTTAATAGATCACATATGTATTCGACTGCAAAATATTCAGCAACTGACATGTGTACAAATATAGGAATATTGTTTGTAATTTTGTATATAAGGCCTGTCTTCTCGAGGCCTCGTTTAAAGTTTTCTATCGCATCTTCAATTCTCTTCAGTGTTGTAGTATCGAAAAATGAATCTTTCTCTTGGTAAAAAATTGCATACACCGCTAATTTCTTATGCATATTTATAAATTCAGTACGTTCTTTATCAATTGCCATTTTAACGTCGGGTCTGGATAGTTCCATAGCGTTTTTTTCTTGAAAACGTATCTTTGTTAGTTTGATTTCTAATAAAAGTTCATACATTGTAAATGAGTTATTTTCTAAATCCCAATTACATGTTTTTCTTACGTCTTTAATTTGGTTTAGAAAGTATTTAGCTGTTACATAAAGATGTAGTGGGGTCGTAAAGAAATAACACATTGACATTAAATCGTCCTCAGCGTTAAAATATTGATTTCGGAATGGACTTGAAAACAGTAAATTTATAATTGTTGGGGTACATTCTGTTGGACGTAACGTAAAACACAAATAATGCATTGCATCATAATATACATGCAATAAAGGCAAATTAGGCAATTTCATTATATGTTTGCCAGTTTTTAACTTTTCAAACATCTTCTCCATGAAATTTATAAAATCTTTTAGATTACCACGCTGTTGATCGTCCAAATGTTCCAATAACAATTTTTTCTTCCATATATTTTTTAAAAACATTTCTTGTTCTTGATAGCTAAGAGCGTCAATTATATGTGCTTCGCCGAATATATGTTCCAAAATAGTTGTCAAGTAATTGTAGGATCTACTCGTGATCCACATTTTATGATTACGGACATCACTCGCGACGATTTTAAGAACTGTCAAAACCTCCATTACATAATGTGGGCTGATTTCATCGAAGCCATCAAACAAAAATATAATTCTACGTTTATTATAATAATGGAGAAACATATTCAATTGAAACACTGTCAATTCATCGCCTGTGCAATCTTTGAGTAATATTTCATCTTTACTTTCTTTTAATGTTATTGTTAAATTATTTTCTTCATTATTCTCCATTCCAAGAATATGTGTGCACAAGAATTTTAACGTCTGCAATTTGTCGATTACTGTTTTATCTTCCTGCCATTTATTAAATGTTTTCGTGTGCTCTAATAAGTCTATTCTTATCATCCAAACTGCTTTGTCTAGCTTTTTTGTTTCGAGAGCCAGATGTGTTAGTAGAGTAGACTTGCCCATTCCAGGAGTTGCTGTTAAAACTACAATACTTCGATCTATTTGATCAAAACTTTTGACATACTTATAGTATGGACGCCCATTTTTGATTCCCATAATTTTATTAAATTCATTAGCTGGGATAGATACTCTTTTTTCAATTGCAATTCTTCTATCGACATATACATCTTTGATTTCTTCGTATTTTGAATTACTGAGGGATTCTCCAATAACAATAGTTTCATTATTATTGATTTTCTGTAAAATGTGAGCATTTAAGAATTTCAGTGACAAATTATCCATGAAATTATTCATATTAATTTTTTCACCTTGAAATAATACTGTAGCATGGTTTAATATGTTCTTCTGGGATTCTTCATCAAAGTCTATAAAATTATTTCGATCATCTTCAATTATTTTCAGTATCCCGGAAAAATATTTCTTTGTTGACTCGAATGCCTTTTCGTTTGTTACAATAATGACATTGAATTGTTTTTTATCTATAATATTCGCAAGTTTTTCAAACCTTTTAAACCAAGTTCGATTATTTTTTATATTGTCGTATACAATAACCAGCACCAGATTTTCATTTGATGTTTCTAGTTCAGCAAGAAACGCTTTTAAGTCATCTGCTTGGAGATTTATAATATAGTCTAAGTCTAACACAAGTATTTCTTTGTCGTTTAAATATTGAAAAACTTTCATAACAGTAAATACTGCCATTTTTGTAATAATAGCAGTCATTGGCAATTTATTTTCTAATTCTGAAGAATTAACGGTGTCTTCATTACTTGCCGCAGCAAAATCTTCTAATTCTAGAGACTCTACAATCATTTTGTTAAATGACCAAGAGATTCCTTTAAGTTTATTTCTATATATTATATTTATAGCACTCATCAAAGGGTTATCCAAAATACTGTTCACTGCTCCATAATAAACTGTCGTTTCTTTTATTAAATATGGTGCTTCTATAGATGTCAGCCACCATTTTAGTATTTCATTATGAAATTGTATAGCTATAGCATCCGACTTAATTCGAAAGTGGCTAGCATTTTGCAGTTCTTCATCTTCTATCTCTTCTTTAAGTATTTTTCCTACTTGTTCCACTTCAGCCTGGTTCGAGTAAAAAAGCAAATTATTAAAAAAATCTCGTATCAAATATTCTTCGTGTCCCATCTTTGAACAAAATGAAAGTTTTGGAAACTTTTCCGTCCGAACATCAAATCTATAGTCATGAAAATTAAGGTTCTGTGACTTTATTTTTGTGAAAAGTATTTTAGAATTTTGGCTAAGGAAATCAGAATTATGAGAGAATTTCAACATTTTTGTTTCTTTATCTAAAACTAAAAGATTTCCTACAGCACCAGCTAAACCCCCGTTCAATTCCAGCAATCCATCTTCTATTGAGTCATCTATGATGACAACCCTATCTGGTTCTGATTTAATCAATAGTTCAACTATCTTTGTTTCTAAATGTTTCAATCTTATTTCTATCTCTTCTTCTGTGCCTTTTATATATAAATCGGCATTGCCAAATACAGCTGATGCTTTGAAACTAAGATGACCTAATATTTGTTTTGCAGCATTTTCCATCGCTCCTTCAATATTTAACTGTGAGACGTCTACTTTATCTAAACGATTCTTTAAATGTTCACTTACTTCGACGACAAATTTTAATTTGCCATCTTTATATGTGATAGCTAATTTTGTCAGTTTCAATAAAGCTTCGTTACGAATAATAGTTGATTGGTTTGACAGTTCCATTAATAGGTGTTCGATGTCACTTTCTTTTACTTTTCGTCTTTTCAGCATTTCAATGGTCAATTCATTTTTTAAAAATATGTTAAATTCCTCGCGGACATCAAAGAACTCATTGCGGAACCTAACATTACGATACCCTTCAGCATTAATTTGAGAAGTATGGAAAACTTGATTTGCTAAAATAATATGATAATGGACAAAAATTTCATCGTTAAACATATTATCAATATTACTGTTACTACAAATAAATCTTGCCAAATGTTCGGCTAGTACTTTAGTTTTTATTTGTATCTGTTCTGTCATCAGTGTTGCAATTAGAAATTCAATATCCTTTTCTCTGACTTCAATCTTACATGCATTGTCATAACCGGTTCCAATGAGATCATGCAGCTTATCACTAAGGCTGCCTTCAAACTTAGTTGTATTTTCCGCAAGTGCGTTAGTATAAAGAATAAAAAAGCAATATGTCTGGTCAAAATCTCCCTTAAATATAGCATCATTGTTATCGGACACAAAACTATTTCTTATCCTTCTGTAACTGTCAAAATATTCGGCTAACTCATTCTTATTGTCGAGAGTAAATATTTTATTATTTTCTCTGTGCTTGATTTGTACGAAAAGGGAAATGGGACGATCAAATCCTTTGATTTTAGCGTTGAAACATATGTCGTGGAATGCTCCTATATTATCTACGTTGGAGCCTAGGTAAAACTCTTCGATGTCTTCATCGTGTATCGCTCTGAACAGAAGTAAGCTCAATAATTTGGTCCTGTATAAATGTCCCCCTATTCCTGAAGTTCCGGAACGCTTTTTATACATTTGAACGTCCATTATGTTGTGTATAAGTATTTCATCTTCCTATTTCTTTCTTCTTTCCTGTAATTTAATAAAGACGAGATCAGATTGTTTGGATTCCAACTTATTTGACTTCTGATGAAATAAACGTTGTTCTACATTGGTATGGACGATTAATAAAATAAATAAATGGACGTGTTAAGGTGTAGTTTTGAATTAAAATTGGAAGGGTTCATCTAAGGCGTCATATGAAAAGTCCAGGTTATTTAAAGTTGACTTTCGAAAATTTCTTAATCTATGATCCGTATATTTCTTTGACGTTTAGATATTGAAAAACTTTAATGGCAGTAAATATTGTAATTTTTGTAATAATAGCAGTCATTGGCAATTCCTTTTCTAATTCTGAAGAATTAACTCTGTCTTCATTACTTGCCACAGAAAAATCTTCTTCCTTTAATTTTATTTCTATATATTATATTTTTATCACCATTCGAAAATACGCTACATCTCAAGAATATAGGTTTCAACATCATGTCAATGTCGAGGCCATCCTGCTACTCGATATTACAGAGCTAGTGAGACGATTAACGAGAACAAAACCTACGAACTAGTGTCGTGATTAGTGAATTTAATGATAAGTGTATTTAGTGATTAGTTATAGCAATAATGTAATTATAAAGAACACATGAACAAAGTGTCTTCCCCTTAACAAATATGACTAAGGAAAGTCGGTTATTAGAATTAATTATGTTTATGTGGAGGTTTAGGTTAATATAAAAAAAATTATTAGTCTCTAAACTAGATTAATACATATAAAGTACTATACTTGGTGCTTTATTAAATAACTAGCTGTGCCCCGCGGTTTTACCTGCGTTAAATTTTATAAATTATCATAGCTCCTCCCTCGTAGGTGGTAGCGTGATAATATGTAGCCTATATGTTGACCCGACCTCTTAGTAATATTCACGCAAAATTTGAAGTAAATCCATGCAGTACTTTTTGAGTATAGCCCGGACATACATACAGACAAACAAACACACAGACAAAAATTCTAAAAACTATATTTTTGGCTTCGATATTGATTGTAGAACACGCCTGAACGCCTTTTTTAAAAATATTCAATGTGCAGTTTTGACTTTCCTACGATTTTATTATATGTATAGAAGATAATCATCAAGGGGTTATCCAAAATACGGTTCACTGCTGTATTATAAACTGTATTGAATTTTCTTTCCTGTATGGTCGATTACTCCAGATTTGTGTGTTTTTTCTTACTTATTGAGCAAATATAATAAAAGAGGTTTTTATTGAAGTTATACTTCTTTTGGCGCGATGGAGAAAAATGATGAGAGTGAATTTTTACGATGCGTGCGCACACCGACACCAAAAAATTTAACAGCATGAAGTTAGTTCTAGGTGGTATGAAAATTGATAATTATGTTCAAGTTGTATATTAAGAAGTATAACTTCTAACGCGTGTACATAAGTACACACAAGTTTATTTTAGTCTCTAAACTAGATTGTAATACATATAAAGTACTATACTTGGTGCTTTATTAAATAATAATAATAACAAAAATATAGCACTCATCAAGGGGTTATCGTAAAATACTGTTCACTGCTGTATTATAAACTGTATTGTATTTTTTTTCCTGTATGGTCAATTACTCCAGATTTGTGTCCCGAGTTAAATTTAACTTTTTTTTCTTACTTATTGAGCAAATATAATAAAAGAGGTTTTTATTTTGCAAATTGCACAGATACCTCTATGATTTGAGTGTGCCACTTTACAATATGTCGTTGCCACTTAAGATTAATTTAATTGTTGAGCATGCTTGTGTTGTTTACATATAAAATTTCTTAACGTCAAATACTAATCTTATAGTAATAACAAAAACTGTTATGGAATCTTTCTAATATTATAAATGCGAACATGGTTGTCAGTGTTTCGCGCAAATACTACGATTTTGATTAAACTTAATAGTTATATAGCTTATAAATCCGATTATTTCATAAAGAAAAAAAAATATCCGCTATCTATCTACACATTAACTTCCTTGTCTCGGTGAGCATAGTGCACAGTGATCGTAAAGTGAGGGCACTTATGCTGACACCCACAAGTTTATCTTGAACCCGCGCCCGGCTGCCGCAAGGGAGTCGAGCGCAATTTTTGAAAGAATCTCTTACTTTGCAGGGAGAACATTAAAAAAAAAAAAAAAAAAAACACACAAAACAAAAAAATGTACATTGAATCTTTTTTTAAAACGATACTTGGGGCGTGATCTACCATCTATATCGAAGCCAAAAATATAGTTTTTAGAATTTTTGTCTGTTTGTATGTCCGGGCTAAACTCAAAAAGTACTGTATGGATTTACTTCAAATTTTGCATTAATATTACTAAGAGGTCGGGTCAACATATAGGCTACATATTATCACGCTATTACCTACGGGGGATGAGCTGTGATAATTTATAAGTTAAACGCGGGTAAATCCGCGGGGCACAGCTAGTAGCTTATAAATACGATTATTTCTTAAAGAAAAAAAAAATTCCGCTATCTATCTATACATGTAATAAAATCATAGGAAAGTCAAAACTGTACATTGAATATTTTTTTAAACGATACTTCGGGCGTGATCTACCATCTATATCGAAGCCAAAAATATAGTTTTTAGAATTTTTGTCTGTTTGTATGTCCGGGCTAAACTCAAAAAGTACTGTGTGGATTTACTTCAAATTTTGCATTAATATTACTAAGAGGTTGGGTCAACATATAGGCTACATATTATCACGCTATCACCTATGGGGGAGGAGCTGTTGTTATTCATAAAATTTAACGCGGGTAAAACCGCGGGGCCCAGCTAGTATATTATAAAGTTTAACGCTAGTGGAACCGTTGCGCGTTGGGCACAGCTAGTCTATACTAATATTATAAAGAGGTAACGTTTGTGAGTTTGTGACGTTGTAAGGGATAATCTCTGGATCCGCTGAACCGATTTTCAAAATTATTTCACCAATAGAAAGCTACTTTTTGTGGAGTGTCATAGGCTATGAAAAATTCCAAAATTTATCCAGAACTTTTAACCCGAAGTATTACGAGGGACAAACGGGCAGGGACAAAAATATTAATAACGCGGAACGAAGTCCGCGGGCACTGCTAGTATTGTATAATTTAATAAATCACACTATCACACACAATATTATAAAGGCGAAAGTTTGTGAGTGTGTATGTTTGTTACTTCTTCACGTCTAAACGTCTAGAGCTATTTTAACAAAATTTGGTATGGAGTTAGCTGATACCCTGGATTAACACATAGGCTATAATTTATAAAGTTTAATGCGGGTAAAACCTCGGGGCGCAGCTAGTAATATATAAAGTTTAACGCAGGTAAAACCATCGGACTCAGCTAGTCACACTAATATTATAATGGCGAAAGTTTGTGAGTGTGTATGTTTATTACGCGTAGAGCGATTTTAACAAAATTTGGTACGGAGTTAGCTGTCACCCTGAATTAACACATTTATAAAGTTTAACGCGGGTAAAACCGCGGAGCACATCTAGTAATAAATAATAATAATAATCACCTGGGACATTTTTCTCACACGGCCCTCTGATCCCAAACTAAGCAGAGCTTGTACTATGGAAACTAGATAACTGATATATTACATATACCTACTATTTTTCTTTTGTAAATACATATATAGATAATTTACACCCAGACTCAGGACAAGCTGACATGTTCATGCACACAAATATTTGTCTCGGGTGGGAATTGAACCCACGACTTGCGGCGTGAAAGGCAGCGTTTGTACCAACCACGCCCACAGGCCCGTTAAAAAAGCCGGGAGATATGAGGATCTTGCAAGGGTCGCGGGAAGCCGCTGGATGCGAGCAGCGCAAGACTAAATTGAGGACATCTTTGAGGGAGGCCTTTGTCCAGCAGTGGACGTCTTTCAGCTGATATAATAATATCTAGGGACAATGTCACACAGATCATCCTAGCCCCAAACTAAGCAAAGCTTGTACTGTGGGTACAAGGCGACGATATACATACTTATATAGATAGATAAATACTTATTACATAGAAAACATCCATGACTCAGAAATAAATATTCGTGCTCATCACACAAATATTTGCACTTACCGGGAATCGAACCCAGGACCACCAGCTTCGTAGGCAGAAGCAGTACCAAGTAGGCTACGGTGACCGTCATATTCATTCATTTCATTTCATTTATTTCAGTAACAATTTTTACATTGTATTGAAAATAACTAATAATAATTATGCTAAAAACAAAAAAAATACATTACCTATTCCCATACAAAGTCAAAAACAAAAACATTACACATACCAACACACATGTCAAAAATTTAAAATAAAGTAGGTATCAATAAAAATAGTTAGAATTAATAGGTCTAGATATATGTATCACGGAGAAACTCATCAAGGGTGTAGTAGCACTTCTCTAACAAAAATGATCTTAACTGCTGCTTGAACTGATTTATGTTGTGAATCGACTTCAAATGTACAGGTAGTTTATTAAAGAGTTTCACCAACTGATAACCTGCTGCATGACGCACTACTTCTAGATGAGGTTGCACCTTGTTTTGTAGATCCCTACGCCTAGTAGCTTCCCGCTTACTTCTTTCATCTGTTGTTTCAAAATTATGCAGCTTTTTCATGAGATCAGTAAGAAGAACTAAAATATACAAACAAGGGACCGTTAGTATCTTAAGTTCTTTAAAGTACTCTTTACACGATACCCACTGTGGAACTCTCATCATGGTTCTTATGGCCCTTTTTTGTATAATGAAAGCTGTATTTATATTGTACGCGTAACCACCACCCCATAGAATGATACTGTACCTAAGCTTCGACTCTACGAGCGAGTAATATACCACTTTTAATTGCTCAATAGCGATCACATCTCGAAGGCTTCTCAGGGCATAGCAAGCTGAACTGATTGAGCTTTCTATAGCTGTGACTTCTTTTCTCCAGTTTAGGCTTTCATCGATATGAATACCTAAGAATTTTACGCTGCCTCTCAATGTTATTATATTTTCATTCAATACTATGTGTATTTTTTCTTTGTTTCTCTACGTCGTCCTAAATAACATGGTATTTGTTTTACCAACATTCAATTTGAGATTGTTGATATTAAACCAATGATGAAAAAGAGCAAGAGCATTATTTACTTTAGTATTGAGTATATCAACATCTTTGGCGGCAATAATAGCATTCGTATAATCGGCAAAAAGCACAAGTTCAGAATCACTTAGTTCCAACATATAGCTAATTAAATCATTTATTTGGACCATGGATATTGGATGGATATTGGACCTAATATTGAACCTTGTGGAACTCCTTGTTTTATTAGTTTAAGCCCCGATTTATAAACATTTTGACTGTTATTTTCATTCATTTTAATTTCCACATATTGCTTTCTATTTTCTAAGTACGACCTAAACAGACGTAGGACAGATCCTCTTACTCCGTAATGTTCCATCTTTGCTAATAGTAAGGTGTGATTAACCGTGTCAAAAGCGGAACTAAGATCGAGGAACAACCCTACGACTTTCAATTTGTTATTAATTTTGTCAACTACTTGCTCCATTAATGTATTAATTGCATCATTAGTTCCCACATTTTTCTGATATCCGAACTGTCTGTGATTAAGTATTTTGTTGCGATTGAGATGTCTTATAAGTCTTGTTTTGAGTACTTTTTCAAAAATTTTTGAAATTATTGGTAATACTGAAATCGGTCTATAATTATTAGCATCAAATTTGCAACCTTTTTTGTAAAGTGGTAAAACTCTTGCTATTTTTAATTGTTCAGGGAATATATTCATATTTATACACGTGTTTATAAGATGAGCCAGAGGTTCTGCTAGTAAATCAATGAGGTCTTTAACAGTCTGTATACTGATTTCATCATGACCAGAAGATTTCTTGGTAGCCATAGATTTTACCAGCTTTTTTATTTCGGACTCCGTGACCAAATTGCAAGTCATTTCTTGATCTAATCTTTTTACACTATCCCGTAAAGTTTTTATAGCTTGATCAATCGAATTAGAATTGCTGACAGTTCCTGCCTCGTCGAACGTGTTTGAGAAAATGTCTACTATTTGCTGGGGATCTGATATAATCGTATTATTAACTTTAAGAAGTATGTTTTTATTATTCTCACGGTTTGATTTTTTTTTCCTGTGTCTATTTACAACCTGCCATATAGCTTTTGAAGACTTATTAGCCTTGGTTAGTTCTTTACTGACTGCAATGCGTCTAGCTTTTTTTAGGACAAGTCTGTATATTCTAATGTACGATTTTGTATACACCCTTAAGTTTTCCGTACTAGGTAAGTTGTTAATGTTTTGAAGCAAAAATCGCTTCATTGTACTTGAAACTCTTAATCCTTGGTAACCCAGGACGATTTTTCAAATTTCTTTAAATTTATCCGTTTTTTTTTTCTTTTTGAAGCTATCGCGAAATATTTGACCAATTTTCTTTAAAAAGCCATTTATACCTTCTTTCAACCAATTTATTTTCAGAATACGTTGTCTAAAACTTTTTGAGCTTTTATAACTATACTGTCTAAACTCTTTATTTATAAAATCTTGGTCGCCATCAGGCTGTACTTTTTCAGTTTTTAAGCTACAGAATAACGCTGCGTGGCCATCAGCCAAGCAATTATGATCAACAAACTGCTCATTGATAACGTAATCGGGTAAGTTTGTCAAAAAATTATCCAAACATGATTTCGCATTATTCCGTTTATATGTCACCTCCTTAATTATTGGTCTAAAATTGTATGATGTCAGTAATGTAAAAAATATTTGAAGTTTTTGTGTCGCTTTTAAGCAAGTCAATGTTGAAGTCTCCGCAAATAACACATTTTTTGTTAAAGAAGTGTTCTAGTAATTGTTCCAACTTAGATAGAAATGTTTCATAATTTTGGTCAATAGGATTTCTGTAACAGCAGAAGATGTAGATGTTAGTACTAACATCTTTGACATCGCACAATTCAAAACTTTCGATTTTGTATAATTTTTGACAAAAAGGTACCTCTTCACAAACAATATCATTCCTCGCCATAATGAGGCTACCACACCTTTTCTTATTCTTTCTAGCGTTGAATGACACCATTTTATAATTGTTAATATTGAATTGAAGAGCTGACTCCATGTTCAAGAAATGTTCCGTTATGCACACATATAGATTGTCAAGATGAATATCTTGCAAATAAACTTCTAATTTCTCTTTTTTGTTACCTACACCACACAAATTTTGAAGATAAGTACTACGGGAGATGTAGTTATTAAGGGTTTTAGACAAGGCTAGCATACCACGAGAGTGGTTGAGTAATTTAGACACGAAAAAAGTCTTTACTATTTTCTAGGTTATCAGTCTGAGTGCCGATGGTATTTGTAACTGCTAAAGAACGCCTTGATGAAGCTTCAATGTCCGTCCGTCAAATGTATAATTATCAATGTAACACCTTTGTACAATGCCAAATATCCCACACTGGATATTACTTTTAACTTTAGCATAGTTTACGAAGTCATATCTGTATTTTAAACGAAGTATTTCCTTATGAATTAGTCTACTTGCTTGTATTGTATTTACATATTTTGAAATGATTAATTTCGTGCGAAAGTGATTCTGGTCCAATGGCAAAAATATTGAATTTACAAAATTACTACAAACCAGTTTCAAAGCATTATTCAGCATATTGACACCAAGATATTTGTTTTTATAGACTTTCCCAACTAAGACATTAGTGTGCCCAACTTGGCTCAGCGAGTATGATACAAAGTTGACTGTAAATTCAAAGGATTTGAATCATTAGAACCCGCTAGTATTAGTATGTAGTCAGAGTTGGTCAAATCTTTACACTCGGCAACACATGTACTTAAAACTTCAACCATGGGAGCTCCTGGCTTTACTAAAGATGTCACTCTGAAAGAATTGCCCAGGAGATCTTGAAGCCGACTTCTCATATCCAGACCTGATTGGTCAGAAAAAATTTTAACTTGAATTTTCTTTGTCGTGATATCATGACACTTTGAGTTCACTGAATAATTATTGTGTAACCTCAACTGTTTATTTGTATGCTCTAAATCCACCTTTGTATTTATGGTGGCAGGCTCCGTTGTTTCAGAGTCTACTATTGTACCCATGTCGATGCTACATTTATCCAAGATTGATCGATAAGAAGGCTGATGATTTATCATATTATCCTGTAAGCCCTTGCTATCTGTTATTGGTTGTTCTAAAAAGTAACTTAGGCTCCTGCTATCGTCATGCTTTGGGCTTATTTCTAGTTCTTTTGAAGAAGTCCTTGTCAAGCCGATTTTCATACCATACGACCTTTGGCGTTTTTGATACTATGGAGAATAAAATTTGAGTAGGGAAGCTATTGATTTGTTAGTCCCATTTAGTTCAAAAGTGCCTACTGATTTATACATATTAATTTTGTGCTGGAAAGTTGATAATTTTTCCTTTAGCGCGCTATTCTCAAGGTTTAAATTGTCTATCTCGGTATTTGCTATTTGAAGTTGAACATTTAATTTTGTGAGTTGATTCTTGATCGCAGTTATTTCATCTTTGTTTATACTGTTTGGAAGACTCTGATAAGAAATGTCCAGGTCGTAATCGCTGTCTTGAAAATCTAGGCTTTGTCGGTGACGTGTTTGGGTATTAACGTTTTGCATTTCTTCCATGGTTTTAACCAAATGGATATTGTAAACATACAAAAATAACTTTATAGCATATAAAACTGTTTTACCGACTTTTCGGTTTTATTTGCCAAACTAGATGTCACTTTTTACATTTAACTGACCGTGTAGTTCTTGTTCGTAAAAATAGATGTCACTATTCACATTGTTGTCAACCAAATGGATATTGTAAACATACAAAAACAGTTTTCAGCGTAAAAAGCTGTTTTACCGACTTATCGTTTTTTTTTATCTGTCAAACTAGATGTCACTTACATTTAGCTGTCCGTGTAGTTCTTTTTCGTAAAAATAGATGTCACTATTCACATTGTTGACATTTGAATAAAAAACGAATTTCTCAATTTTATTTTCTAATTAGATATCACTTCACTTCTTATTAATTATTGATAATGAGTGATTTTATTGGTGTTATAGAAACACTGTCCAGCTTGCTCACACTTAGTGTTAGTTTTAGTGTCACTGTTATGAATGTTCAATTATCACTTGACTGTTTTCGAAAATTATGTGTTAAATCTTATTTGTTTGCCTGTATAACACTTGTAGTCACTGAATTCAAACTTTACATAAGATTTATACTGAAAACTTGTAAAAATGAGCACTTTTACTATTTTTATTGAAATTTAAAACGCGGAGCCAATGTTTACTTCAAGCAGCGCCATTTTGAACCTCTTATACCTCATATATGGTGATGATGATGAAAAAGCGCCATCTAGTTGTCGTAGTCGACAACGGATAGATTAGTTACTTGTTAATATATACTCCTGCCTTTTTAGTCCTTTTAGTCTAGCGGTAGCGTGTTCCATACCCACCGATAGATAATGAGGGTTCAAATCCTCGGTTGGGCCAAAAAGTGATTTCGGGATTTTTCCGTACAAAAGGTTATTCTCATTATCAGCCTGAAGTCTGGGAGTTGGCGATATTACACCCCCGTGCCTTTGATAGCACGTAAAGCCGTCGGCCCTGTACCTGACCTCTTCCCGGTCATATCGCTAGACGACCATCGTCCCTTCTGATTATGCGAGCGATGGAATAGAAAGAGCCCCTGTGTTTGCGCACACTCTTGTGCACTATAATATGTCCTGCACAGTTGGATACTGTGTGGAGGACATTATTAGTACAATACACAGAATGTTTCACGGTTTCGATTCCCGATTTATACAACTCATTTCAAAGTTGTATGAAACTCACTTGACGGTCACCGTAGCCTAGTTGGTAGTGCTCCTGCCTACGAAGCTGGTGGTCCTGGGTTCGAATCCCGGTAAGTGCAAATATTTGTGTTATGAGCACGTATACTTGTTTCTGAGTCATGGATGCTTTCTATGTATATAAGTATTTATCTATCTATATAAGTATGTATATCGTCGCCTGGTACCCATAGTACAAGCTTTGCTTAGTTTGGGGCTAGGATGATCTGTGTGACATTGTCCCGATATATTATTATTACACAGTTATTATTATTCAACAATTATATATTATTCGGGGAATACCCTTACTTATTCTGTCGCGAACATTTATCTTGTTTCACGTGAACTGTAAATGATAGATATAAATATGTATACTAGTTGTGCCACGCGGTCATACCCGCGTTAAATTTTATAAATTATCATCCTTCCATCCTCCTCCCCCGTAGGTGATAGTGTGGTAATATGTAGCCTATATGTTGACCCGACCTCTTAGTAATATTCACGCAAAATTTGAAGTAAATCCATGCAGTACTTTTTGAGTATAGCCCGGACATACATACAGACAAACAGACGCACAGACAAAAATTCTAAAAACTGTATTTTTGGCTTCGATATCGAATCTAGATCACGCCCCAAGTATCCTTTTTAAAATTTATTCAATGTACCGTTTTGACTTTCCTACGATTTTATTATATGTATAGATAGATAAAATTGACTTGGAACAATGCATTTAATATCATAAGTATCTATAGAAATAACCTCCAGGGTATTAACTGGCAATTGACATTGAATATCTTATAAGCAGCGCACGCGCACTGCGATAAAATAAATCAGAACTTAGGTACACATACATTAGGTATATATACTTAGGTACGTTTGGTAGAGGTAGGGCATAGCGTTCATTCGCTCAAAGAGCAGCCCGACTGGGGAAGTACTTCTTAAAAAAAAAGATACGGTCACCGCTTACCAAAACAAAATTAAATATGATTAACTATGGCACTTACCTTCAATTTTAATTAAAGTTATGTATATTCCCACAGCACTAATTGAAAGATTCATGTATGAATATGTTTTCACCTCTTAATATTGTAAGAGGAACAATAATATCTTCAGTATACAACACATATTATATAAATAAACATAGCTAAACTGATAACTTCCGACGCTAACTTCATAATGACAATTGACAGCGTCCATATTAATGACGTCACATGAATTTGATAATACCGTAATGGCGCTTACACATTATTCTGTGAACTTTGATTATTACCATGTACATACTATATATATATATATATTAGTTTTATAGCATAAAAACTGGCTAAGTGCGAGTTGGCCTCGCGCACGAAGGGTTTCTTAATTTTTAATTAAATATTCTAATATCACTAATTGAAACCATTATGAAATATAGAATGTTTACCTCCTTTTATTATTTACTAGTTGTGCTCCGCGGTTTCACCCGCGTTTAACTTTGTAATTTATAGCCTATGTGTTATTCGGATTTGTAAGCTATATTACTACAAAGTTTTATCAAAATCCGTTCGGTAGTTTTTGATGTGAAACATCTATAGCCGCACGTAAAACAGATTTCTGGCGTGGCGACGCATGCCGTGGCGACGCGTCGCCACGCTATACGATAGTAGTGTGTACGGTGTGGCGACGCGTCGCCATGCGCAATCGACTTTTTATTTTATCATTATGACATATTTAATTCCTATCACAATATGTTCTTTTCTGCATATTACTTTTACAAAATAATGTCGATGTTTCACATCTGCCAGGCGTCCCGTGACGGCTCACATTTTTTGCGTGAAAGAGTAACATATTCATGCTCACAAACCTTCCCCTTTATAATATTACTTAGTGTGATTGTAACAGAAACAATAATCATCATTATGTAACACATATTATATAAATAAACATACCTAAAGTGATAACGTCCGACGCTAACTTCATAATGACAGTTGACAGCGTCCATATTGATGACGTCACATGAATTTGATAATACCGTAATGGCACTTATACATTAGTCAGTGAACTTTTATTATTTCTATGTACATACCTAGGTACTATATTTTTTTATTCAACCATATATTTAATATGTTTATATATAAATAATGGCCAAGTGCGAGTCAGCCTCGTGCGTTAAGTGGTTCGTACCATTATCTTTAACATTAATCAACTATTCTTACAGCACTAATTGAAACCTTCAATTAATATATTATTTGTCACCACCTTTTATTATTTATTGTAAGAGAAACAATTATGGCTTCAGTATACAACACATATTTTATAAATAAACAGCTAAAACTGTAAACGTCCGGCGCTAACTTCATAATGACAATTGACAGCGTCCATCTTGATGACGTCACATGAATTTGATAATACCGTAATGGCGCTTACATATTAGTCAGTGAACTTTTATTATTTCTATGTACATACTAATTTTTTTATTCAAACATATATTTAATATGTTCATATATAAATAATGGCCAAGTGCGAATCGGTCTCGCGTATTAAGGGGCTCGTACCATTATCTTTAACATTTATTTAATATTCCAACAGCACTAATTGAAATCTTCAACTTATATAGAATTTTCACCGCATTTTATTATTTATTGTAAGAGAAACAATAATATCTTTACTATACAACTGATAGGTAACGATCGACGCTAACTTGATAATGACAATTAATAGCGTCCATCTTGATGACGTCACATGAATTTAATAATACCGTAATGGTGCTTGTACATTTGTCAGTTAAATTTATTATTTCTTTGTACATCACATATTTTGTTTTAACCGAACATATATTTAGTTAATTATAGTTTATAGCATTATTCGCAATGCAAAGGGTAAATGTAGTCTTTAAAACCAGCCAAGTGCGAGTCGGGCTTTCTTAATTTTTTATTAAATATTCCAACAGCACGAATTGAAATTTTCAAGTTGTATTGAACTATCAATACCCCGCGGTTTTACCCGCGTTAAACATTATAAATTAAAGCTTATTGGGTAATCCAGGACCTAAATCCATACCAAATTTTAAGAAAATCGCTCCAAACGTTTAGTCGTGAAGAAGTAACAAACATACACACTCACAAATTTCGCCTTTACAATATTAGTGTGATTGTAACAGAAACAAAAATGGCTTCATTATTCAACACATCTATATAAACTTGGACCTAGAAAGCTGAAATTTTGCACAAATGTTTGCTTTATAATGTAGACAAGGAATAAGGAAGGATTTTTCGAAATTCAACCCCTAACGGGGTAAAACAGGGGCGCCAAGTTAGTATGAAACTTTGGCGTTTTTGAAGTTTAAGGCATAAAAATTGGTATTTGGCCTTCCAGTTAAAAATAAAAAAGCACGTATTTCAGGGTTTTTTGAAATTCCACTCCCAAGGGCGAAAAATAGGGGATGTAAGTTTGTATGGAAAATGTGACAATTTTTAAGTTAAACGCATGAAAATTGGTATTTGGCCTTTTAATAAAAAATAAAAAATATATATTTCAGCATTTTTGGAAATTCCAGCCCCAAGGGCGAAAAATAGGGGATGTAAGTTTGTATGGAAAATGTGACAATTTTTAAGTTAAACGCATGAAAATTGGTATTTGGCCTTTTAGTTAAAAATAAAAAAAATATGTTTCAGCATTTTTGGAAATTCCAGCCCCAAGAGCGTAAAATAGGGAGTGTAAGTTTGTATGAAAAATGTGACAATTTTTAAGTTAAACGCATGAAAATTGGTATTAAGCATTTCAGTTAAATATTAAAAATAAATATTTCAGGATTTTTGGGAATTCCACCCCTTAGGGCGTAAAATAGGGCATGTAAGTTTGTATGAAAAATGCGACATTTTTGAATTTAAACCCATGCAAAATTGGTATTTGGCCTTTCAGTTAAAAATAAAAATATGTATTCCAGGATTTTTGAAAATTCCACCACCTAAGGGTATAAAATAGGTGATGTAAGTTTATACTGACTGACTGACATATCAACGAACAGCCTAAACGGCTGGAGTTAAAGACTTGAAATTTTGACAGAAGGTACCTTTTATGACGCCGGCATCCACTAAAGAAGGGTTTTTGAAAATTCCACCCCCAAGGACGTAAAATTGGGGATGTAAGTTTGTGTGAAAAATGTGAAACGTTTTAAGTTAAACGCATGAAAATTGTTATTTGGCATTTCAGTTAAAAATTTAAATAAGAATATTAGAAAGAATATTTGATATGAATTAAAGAATATTTGAGAATTCCCCCCTAAGGGCGTAAAGTAGGGTACGTAAGTTTCTATGTAAACTGCGACTTGAAGTTAAACGCATGAAAATTGGTACTTAGCATTTCAGTTAAAAATTAAAAATATATATTTCAGGATTTTTGGGAATTCCACCCCTTAGGGCGTAAAATAGGGGATGTAAGTTTGTATGAAAAATGCGACATTTTTGAAGTTAAATCCATGAAAATTGGTATTTGGCCTTTCAGTTAAAAATAAAAAATATTTATTTCATATTTTTAAATATTTATTTCATTTAGAATTCCACCCCTAATTTCATTTAGAATTCCACCCCTAAGGGTGACAAATAGGGGATGTAAGTTTGTATGAAAAAATGTGACAATTTTGAGGTAAATGCATGAAAATTGGTATATGGCCTTTCATTTAAAAATTATAAGTATATATTTCAGGATTTTTGGAAATTCCACCCCTAAGGACGACTAGAATATGCGATGTAAGTTTGTATGAAAGTCTGTATTTTTTTAGTTAAACGCATGTAAATTGGTATTTGGTCTTTCAGTTAAAAATAAAGCAATCCAGGGAATAATTTGTTGTTAAAAAAAGGTAACCCAAAACTGATTCAATAGATCGCCACCAATAATTTAAGCAAACTCAAATTTTAAATATTAGTTTCTTATGCCAAGTAGCTTAAAATGTCGTGGTCGTTTTCGTCTAAGTAAAGATTTAGCGTTTTATAAGATTTGTAACTTATTTTTTTGGTAAATTTTATAACAAATTAAAATAACGACATTTTAATCAAATTGGGATAAAAAACGAATTTATCTAAAATTTGAGTTAAATTTATTTAAATATATTTTTATTTAAATTATGTAAGTAGTTACATTGGTGATCATTCAAAATTGTCGCGGACAAAATCTCACCCAAAATATATGCACACTGCACAGTGTGCATATATTTTGGGTGAGATTTAGGCGATCATCTATTGATTCAGTTTTTGACTACCTTTTATTTCAAGCATTTATTTATTTTAACCGATATACCAATTAAGTTCCGTGATCTGAAACGACATTAACGCCATCTAGTTACAAAATTGTGAACTTGTAGATCAGTAAAATTATGATGATGTTTTTTGGGTGCGATCATCTCGACACCAACAATTTATACTACGCTAACTCAAATTTTAGATAAAT
Source organism: Pseudoips prasinana (assembly GCA_951640165.1). Lineage (NCBI taxonomy): Eukaryota > Metazoa > Arthropoda > Insecta > Lepidoptera > Nolidae > Pseudoips > Pseudoips prasinana. The sequence continues at coordinate 4,238,175 of OX621264.1, forward strand.
TCGTTTTTTATCCCAATTTGATTAAAATGTCGTTATTTTAATTTGTTATAAAATTTACCAAAAAAATAAGTTACAAATCTTATAAAACGCTAAATCTTTACTTAGACGAAAACGACCACGACATTTTAAGCTACTTGGCATAAGAAACTAATATTTAAAATTTGAGTTTGCTTAAATTGTTGGTGGCGATCTATTGAATCAGTTTTGGGTTACCTTTTTTTAACAACAAATTATTCCCTGGATTGCTTTATTTTTAACTGAAAGACCAAATACCAATTTACATGCGTTTAACTAAAAAAATACAGACTTTCATACAAACTTACATCGCATATTCTAGTCGTCCTTAGGGGTGGAATTTCCAAAAATCCTGAAATATATACTTATAATTTTTAAATGAAAGGCCATATACCAATTTTCATGCATTTACCTCAAAATTGTCACATTTTTTCATACAAACTTACATCCCCTATTTGTCACCCTTAGGGGTGGAATTCTAAATGAAATTAGGGGTGGAATTCTAAATGAAATAAATATTTAAAAATATGAAATAAATATTTTTTATTTTTAACTGAAAGGCCAAATACCAATTTTCATGGATTTAACTTCAAAAATGTCGCATTTTTCATACAAACTTACATCCCCTATTTTACGCCCTAAGGGGTGGAATTCCCAAAAATCCTGAAATATATATTTTTAATTTTTAACTGAAATGCTAAGTACCAATTTTCATGCGTTTAACTTCAAGTCGCAGTTTACATAGAAACTTACGTACCCTACTTTACGCCCTTAGGGGGGAATTCTCAAATATTCTTTAATTCATATCAAATATTCTTTCTAATGGTCTTTACCTATGAAATTGCCGTTCTGCAGTACTGGCCATTTCAAATCAAAATAATTTTTGTTTGGCTAAGAATTCTAATTTCAAATTAATTTTATTTTAAAAACATGGATTCTTTTTTCCAAAAGTAGTCATTTCTTTATTGATTAGTGTTACATTTTCATCGCATTTCAATCTTTTTCGTCATCATGGATACGTTAAAAATTCGAGTAATTATGGAATATGAGTACCGTCGTGGCAGCAACGCGGCACAAGCGGCACGCAACATCAACGACGTTTACGGAGCTAACACTACAAACCAACGCACCACCTGTTATTGGTTTGCTCGCTTCCGTTCTGGAAATTTCGACCTGAAAAATGAACCTCGCGGTCGTCCGAAGACTTTGGTCGACAATGACGAATTAAAGGCGGTTGTGGAAGCTGATGATACACAATCTACGGCTGAATTAGCAGCAGCTTTCGACGTTAGCGTCAAAACAATATTGGTCCATTTGCGTCAAATTGGCAAGGTAAAAAAGCTTGACAAATGGGTGCCCCACGAACTCAATGATCGCCAGCGCGAAGTACGCGTCGAGACGTGCCTTGCACTGCTCAACAGACACACAAATGAAGGAATTTTGAACCGCAATGTTACCTGCGATGAAAAATGGATTCTGTTTGATAACCGCAAGCGCTCAGCAAGTTGGTTGGATCCTGGTTCAGCACCTAAACAATGCCCTAAACGAAAACTTACCCCTAGAAAAGTGATGGTCACTGTTTGGTGGTCTAGCGCCGGTGTGATTCATCACAGCTTCTTACCAAACGGGGTGAGCATTACTGCAGATGTGTACTGTGAAGAACTGAGCACAATGATGGAGAAGCTGGCGCATCTCCAACCAGCATTGGTCAATCGCTCGTCTCCGCTGCTCCTGCACGACAACGCGCGACCTCATACTGCACAGCAGACGGTCTCCAAGTTGCAAGAACTGGGGTTGGAAGCTCTCCGTCATCCGCCCTACTCACCAGACCTTGCGCCTACAGACTACTACTTTTTCCAGAATTTGGATAACTTCTTGGCGGGAAAAAAATTCAATACCCGAGAGGCAGTACAAAATGCCTTTGAAGAATTTGTTGCCTCCCGTCCAGCTGATTTCTTTAAGAAGGGCATCAATAAACTGCCACTGCGATGGCAAAGATGCATTGATTGCATGGGTGATTACTTCGATTAATACAAATAAAAAAATTCATGAAAAAAATTCGTTTAAATTTTTTCATACAAAACGGCAATTTCATAGGTAAAGACCTATTATTCTTATTTAAATTTTTAACTGAAATGCCAAATAACAATTTTCATGCGTTTAACTTAAAACGTTTCACATTTTTCACACAAACTTACATCCCCAATTTTACGTCCTTGGGGGTGGAGTTTTCAAAAACCCTTCTTTAGTGGATGCCGGCGTCATAAAAGGTACCTTCTGTCAAAATTTCAAGTCTTTAACTCCAGCCGTTTAGGCTGTTCGTTGATATGTCAGTCAGTCAGTATAAACTTGCATCACCTATTTTATACCCTTAGGGGGGGAATTTTCAAAAATCCTGGAATACATATTTTTATTTTTAACTGAAAGGCCAAATGCCAATTTTGCATGGGTTTAAATTAAAAAATGTCGCATTTTTCATACAAACTTACATGCCCTATTTTACGCCCTAAGGGGTGGAATTCCCAAAAATCCTGAAATATTTATTTTTAATATTTAACTGAAATGCTTAATACCAATTTTCATGCGTTTAACTTAAAAATTGTCACATTTTTCATACAAACTTACACCCCCTATTTTACGCTCTTGGGGCTGGAATTTCCAAAAATGCTGAAACATATTTTTTTTATTTTTAACTAAAAGGCCAAATACCAATTTTCATGCGTCTAACTTAAAAATTGTCACATTTTCCATACAAACTTACATCCCCTATTTTTCGCCCTTGGGGCTGGAATTTCCAAAAATGCTGAAATATATATTTTTTATTTTTTATTAAAAGGCCAAATACCAATTTTCATGCGTTTAACTTAAAAATTGTCACATTTTCCATACAAACTTACATCCCCTATTTTTCGCCCTTGGGAGTGGAATTTCAAAAAACCCTGAAATACGTGCTTTTTTATTTTTAACTGGAAGGCCAAATACCAATTTTTATGCCTTAAACTTCAAAAACGCCAAAGTTTCATACTAACTTGGCGCCCCTGTTTTACCCCCTTAGGGGTTGAATTTCGAAAAATCCTTCCTTATTCCTTGTCTACATTATAAAGCAAACATTTGTGCAAAATTTCAGCTTTCTAGGTCCAAGGGTTTGGGCTGGGCGTTGATGAGTCAGTCAGTCAGTCAGGACTTGTCTTTTTATTTATATAGATTTTAGTATTTGTTGTTATAGCGGCCACAGAAATATATAGTCTGTAAAAAAATCATTATTTATATTATAAGTATATTCGTATATTTCAATATACCAATATACTCGTACTTTTTACTCGCGGTTTTTTTAATAGATAGTTTATTTTAATAAATATTACAACTAATCCAGTGTATAAGCACCATTAGATAATAAGGAATGGGTGTGCAAATAAATGAGATTGCCGTCACCTTCGTTCACATACAGTGTGAGTGAGACGGCACTAAAATATTGAACGTCAAGGTTAACTCATTCTACCGTGTTGACATGGAGCCGAAACAAAAATAGTAACAATACATTCCTTAGACTGTTCATATCTTACAAGCTGTGCGATTTTGCACATTTTATTAGCTTTTGCCAGGAACTTCGTCAAAAAACTTCGTCGTGGTGGTCAAAATCCGACCTCTAATAATATAGAACGACCCTGTTCTCGGTGTTTCCTATGTCTTACACTTTTCCCCTTTTGTCCGAAGCAAAATAAATATTAAATTTTAATTTTATAGCATTATTCGCAATGGAAAGCGTTTATCTAATTTCAAAAATGGGAAAACATAAATTTTAATCATCCGGCGGGTCTCGAACCTGCACCATCTACCAATTCGGGGTAGGCGCTCTGCGTTAAGCTACGAACGATACACGCTGGCAGATCAAATTTAGGATTCCCTTGCTAACACCCTTCCGGAGGATGTAGGTATTATCTATCGCCTACCCCGGATTGGTAGATGGTGCAGGTTCGAGACCCGCCTGACGATTAAAATTTATGATTTCCCATGTTGAGATCAAAATAAATATATTTCATTAGGTTTCTAACAAACTTTCAAACCTATAATGCATTGAAATTATAGGCTCTAAAGCCTATAATTTCAATGCATTGTAATGTACCTACCCGGTATACTTAACCTGCGTCATTAATGATAATCATAATATCCTGGGACATTATTCACACACGGCCATCTTATCCCAAACTAGTCTATCTTTCGTTTTTTTTTTATTTTATTTTATTTGGGAAACAAACAATTGTACAATATATCTTACAGCTAAAATATGATAAGGGTGACATTGGTTAATTGTACCATCCACGATGTTTCCACGTTTTACTAATATGATATCTACATACAGTGGTGTTATAGTGTGTTAGGATATTATATATGTTTTAAATCTTATAATAATAATAATATAATACCTGGGCACAATGTCACTCAGATCATCCTAGCCCCAAACTAAGCAAAGCTTGTACTATGGGTACCAGGCGACGATATACATACTTATATAGATAGATAAATACTTATATACATAGTAAACATCCATGACTCAGAAACAAATATACGTGCTCATCACACAAATATTTGCACTTACCAGGATTCGAACCCAGGACCACCAGCTTCGTAGGCAGGAGCACTACCAACTAGGCTACGGTGACCGTCAAGACCGTATTCTTAAGTAGTACCTATAGTTAAGAGACCTTTTAAGCTTTTAACTAGTTCTTTTTTGTATTTGGCGTAGCTTATAGCGAAGATATCTATCATTGTAAAGTTCTTGTTGTAAAGCTTTACTAATCTATGGAGGGGTATATATATAAGTATGCATATACAAAAGAAAAGTAGTATATTAGTTATCTGGTTTCCATGGACACGAAGCGGTGAGGCGACTGTTTTAACCGCTGCGCCACACGTGCAGTCAGCACGAAGATTTGTATGGTACGGCAATCAAACTCCCAACCTACCGCGCGCGAAGTCGATATTACACTGCTCAGACGCAATTACCCCTCCTTGAGCTAACCTATTGAAATGGAACATCTTGTATAACAACCAACGCAGTGATTGCCTATAATAGTTACTTATTAAAGCGGTCACCCATCAATAGCCTGACCTCATTAAATAAAAACATAGTACAAACAAAGAGCTTGTTTGTACTATGGAAACCAGTTATCTGATGGAAACAGACATATTCATGCACACAAATATCTGTCTTGGGTTGAAACCAAACCCACGACCTCCGGCGTGAAAAGCAAGCATTTGCCAACCACGCCAACAGGCTCGTCATTATTCTATGTCACAATCTATGTGACCTAGCATCGTAATGAACCTTATATTTTTATTGTACCAGTATACTACACTTACTGTATTTTTAAGCACACTTAGTATACATAAATGTACTCAATGAATTTGATGTGGTGAAAAATAAATTATTATTATTATATATATATATATATATATATATATATATATATATATATATATATATATATATATATATTGCATATATTTCCCCGTACTTAATGTGGGAATTTAGATAGCTAATGTTTTTTGTGGTTTTCCGTCCTTTTTCTACGATCCTTAACAAAAGTTAAATTCTTCAGAATTTGACCTTGCTCATGCTCTTTATGCCATGATATGATAAATACTTATATACATAGAAAACATCCATGACTCAGAAACAAATATTCGTGCTCATCACACAAATATTTGCACTTACCAGGATTCGAACCCAGGACCACCAGCTTCGTAGGCAGGAGCACTACCAACTAGGCTACGGTGACCGTCCTTATTATCTTGCATCTATTTTGTGTTTGTTATTTGTCGTCATTATTATATTGGTTTGACTTGGTCTTTCGGTCAATCCCCAGCCAGGACAAATCTTTGTGTGATTAGCACGATTATTTTTTCTGTGTCTGGGTGTATATTTTATTCAACATGTAACTTAATTAACGCACATCCTGAAAATAGTTTGTACAGAATCGTTTACTGAATCGATTTATGTCATTTTTAATATAGGTCATTTTTTATTTCAAAATAATAAAACTATGGAAATTATTGTCATTTTAACCCTGAACAGTCAAAACAAATTGAAATGGACCGTAAGTCAAAGTAATAAGACTTTTAAATCGCAGTTTTATTTGTATTCATACAAATTTCATCATTCAATACAAAATAAATAAAATTTAACTTTATTCCGAGAAACTAATTTAGTAAATAACAATACATATACATGTTAAATTAAAAATTCAGTGTATGTATTATGATTACTACATAATATTCTAATTAGGGTGTATGAGGGTGTGCGTTAATTACGTTACATGTTGTATACCTATATATTATGTTTTGGGTGTCTATGGTACACACGGCTACACATCAAGCTATAATTTTCCAATATAAGCTGACCTGTCATTGTATGTAAATCCTATAAAAAAAAAAAAGGTTTTATTCACGTAGACTTTAAAAAAGCGCTTGTAAATAGTCAGAACATGTTTGTAGTAATATAGTTGTATACATTAGATATTATTTCTAGTAACATAGATATTTAGGTACATATTGTATGAAAACATTTATAAAATTTATTTTATTATAGCAATGATATTTAGCTAGCTCTTGTCAAGAGATTATGTTTAATTATCTAGTTTAAGTCTAATATTTTTACTACATACTAGCTGTGCCCGCGACTTCGTCCGCGTGTTAATTAGTTTATTTCGTTTTTCTTTTTTCTTGTAAAATAAAAGACTTTTTCTAAAATAAAAGTAGCCTAAGTTACTCCTTATTACATCAGTTACCTGCCAATAAAAGTCCCGTCAAAATCGGACCAGCCATTTCAGAGATTATCCGGAACAAACAGACAGACAGACAGACAAAAATTGTAAAAAAAATCATTTTGGTGTATGTACCGTATATATATATTCATATTAATGTAGTAAAATCCGGTTATTTCAATATTACAAACAGACACTCCAATTTTATTTATTTGTATAGATTGTCTATACAACGCGAGATCAGCTTATACTGGAAATGAATAGCTAGAGATGTGTAGCCGTGTGTACATTCAGTCCAGATTGGATGACTTTTACCACTCAAGCAATGAGGTTGTCGTTATAATCATCATTACTACTGAAAGAAGTCCACTGCTGGACAAGCCTCCCCCAAGAGTCATCTTGGGGGATATACCATAATCGTCACGCTTGGCGTGCGGGTTTTTATTTTTATTTATTTATTTAAGGCTATTTATTTACAGCTACAACATAATACATACACATATGAGTTCCAAAATTATTAAGTAATGTTGTCCACAAGTCCACAGAAAAACACAAACAATTAGTCGGTGAGTGCAGTAGCAAAGTAAATTTAACTAGTTAAGATATACAGAAAAAAGAACAAAATTATACTAAAAAACTTGTGTGTACTTATGTACACGCGTTAGAAGTTATACTTCTTAATATACAACTTGAACATAGTTATCAATTTTCATACCACCTAGAACTAACTTCATGCTGTTATTTTTACGATGCGCACGCATCTGCGCGCGCATCGTAAAAATAACAAAAATTCACTGTCACAGTAACAAAAATGTTAAAAATTCACTGTCATACCACCTAGAACTAACTTCATGCTGTTAAATTTTTTGGTGTCGGTGTGCGCGCGCATCGTAAAAATTCACTCTCATCATTTTTCTCCATCGCGCCAAAAGAAGTATAACTTCAAAAAGAACAAAATTACACTAAAAATCTATTTTACATTACATTCTATAGAATGCTATAGAAGTGATGTTAATACAAGATACAAGTATGTAAGTAAAATTACTGTATAACAACAAATTGAAATTAGAAACAAAAACTAATATAAAACAGAAAAATCCACTAAAATTTCAAATATTGCACTTGTTTAAGGGTTAGGCAGTATGATGGTCATAGTACTCACAAAGAAGCTGCTGCCCGTCCTGTGGTAGACATTCCCTCGGGTTGACTTCTATGCCCCCCACGGGATCATCATCAGCAGTCTTTATAATTATTTATTTATTTACAGGAACCAACCTGTTCGGACCTCTCGGCCACAAGATGGGGCGTTGGCTCGCTGCCTGCTCCGGCCTCGTCATCATCGGCCTCTGCTTAATACTGGTAAGATATTGAGGTCTTCAGAAACTACTTTCAAGGCCATAGGCCTTTGTGACGTGAACGGCCTTTAAAATTTGAAGAGTCCTATGAAGTGCGGTGGCATATTTGATTCCAATATTTTTTGCTATTGATTGCCTACTAAATAATTACTCTAATTGGACCAAATCCCGTGTTCATGCCCGCTTGAGTATGTTTCGCCGGACCGTCTCAACAGGGTCGTGTTGAAACCGGTAGTAGATGAACCCACTGAGTTTGTTTCGCTGGGTCTTCTCAATTGGAGCGCATTGGATCCGGTGGTAGCATTAAAGCGCGACCGTCGTTATTAACACAAAGTCCGTCATAATAATAATACCTTAATTAATATAGACAGAACCATTGACAATATGTAGTAAAAATATTAGACTTAAACTAGATAATTAAACATAATCTCTTGACAGTAACTAACAAAAATTTTTTTAATTAACTAACAAATTTTTTTTAAATTTTTTTTTGTTTTTTTTTTAGTAATTAATACGAGCTAGTTAACTATCATTACTATAATAAAATAAATTTTATAAATGTTTTCATACGATATGTACCTAAATATCTATGTTACTTGAAATAATAATGTATACAACTATACCTATTACTACAAACATGTTCTAACTATTTACAAGCGCTTTTTTAAAGTCTACGTGAATAAAAACCTGTTTTATTTTATTTATTTTATTTTATTTAATAGTAGGCATAGGCGCTTAAACGCACGGAAGTTGTTCCTTGTTGCTACAAGATCCGTATAAAAAGTGCCTTATTGATCGAGCGGTACCGTGTTCAGCCGCACTGAATGAAGTCCTGGGTTGAAATCCCGGGTCGGGCCAAAAGTAATTTTGGGACTTCGCTGTAAATAGAAAACTTTCTCAGTATCAGACTGGAGTCTGGAAGTTGGCGGTATTATACCCCCATACCTCGAAGAGATGATGATGATTTCTTACCGGTCGCGTCGCTATTCGCCCCATTGAATCATGAGAGTGATGGATAGAAAGTGCCCCTGTGTTTGCGCACACACTTGTGCACAATTATATGCCCTGCGCAGATAGTCTCCATTTGAGAGTGGCCGCCGTGGCCGAAATTCGACTGGAAGGACATTATTAATAAACTACTTACTGCAGATATTGGACTAACCGTCACATTAAACACAATTGTTACAACTGTCTAGATCATACTATCTTGAGAACAAAGTCTCGGACACTTTCATTTATATTTGAATCGACAGTTACAGATCACTACTCGACTCTGCTCTGTATAAGCAACCAAAGTATTCAGAACAGTGGCCCTCGAACTACTACTAAAATTGACTACGACGGACTTGATAAATCAGTATCCCAAATAGATTTTAATTCTCTGTTTTCTATAACGAACCCAAATCTCCTAACTGAACACCTAATAAAATTACTGAGGTCAGCCATCGCAAAGCATACAGCGCTCAAAATGGTGCCATCTAAGAAGAGACTACTCAAACCGTGGATTACGCCCGGCTTAGTCAGATGCATAAAACATAGGGATGCATTGCATAAAAAGGTTAAGCAATCTCCAAAAAACGAGATAATACTTATTAGCTACAAGCGCTATAGAAATTTCTGTACACGAATCCTGAAAAAAACAAAGAGACTTTATGATGCGGAACAAATAAATAAAGTTAGTCATAACCCAAAGTTATTATGGGACACTATAAAGCAAATAACTAATACAACAAAAATAAAAAATTCTTCAGCACTTCTACTTGAGAGCTCAACCTCACATACACAGTCTTGTAACGATATTAATTCTTTCTTCGTCAATATTGGGAAAAATCTTTCGGAGAATTTAAAAATCCAACAGTCCTCACACCCGACCACTACCCCACAATTCACACACAAGCCCTCACCATGCTCATCTTTTGTGTTAGAACACACTAACCCGGCCGAAGTAAATTCTATTATACACTCGTTACGTTCCAACGCTTCTACCGGTTGGGATGGTATATCACCAATTATCCTGAAGAGATATTCTCTATACCTGGCACCCATCTTAAGCCACATATTCAATCTTTGTTTCGACACCGCTGTCTTTCCAGATGCTTTTAAAAAGGCGATAATACATCCTATTTTCAAGGGGGGTGACGGGAGCCTTCCGAACAATTACCGTCCCATTGCAGTCTTAACTGCGTTGTCTAAAATACTCGAACGTCTTATCAATAAAAGACTGATCAACTATTTGGACCATAATAATTTTATCTCTTCTCATCAATTTGGATTCCGACAGAAAAAATCCACCTGTGATGCTGTTCACGAGCTGACAAATTTTGTCGTTCGTAGCCTCAATGAGCATAAAAAAGTTCTAACAGTATTTTTAGACCTCGCAAAAGCGTTCGACACGGTTCCCGTAAACACTCTCCTTGTCAAACTTGAACAAATGGGTATCAGAGGAGAACAATTAGAACTATTTCGAAATTATCTCACAAATCGTTCCCAAATAGTCAAAATCGATAATTACACTAGTCAGGAGCTACCTATTCAGTATGGTGTGCCACAAGGCAGCATATTGGGTCCTACGTTATTCTTAGTATTTATAAATGACCTTTGCCAAACGAAAATCCCACATTCAAAGACTGTATGTTATGCAGATGACACAGCATTAACATTTGTTGGTGATACGTGGTCAGAACTGGAACGCAGGGCTCAATATGGGATGGAACTTGCATCGAACTGGCTTATTTCCCACACACTAACACTTAACACCGAAAAAACGAAATACATTACCTTTTCTATTAGCTCAATATCACAATCACGAACTCCACTCACACTGAAACTACATTCCTGTAATACATCATCTCAAACATCATGCACTTGTCCATCTATATCATCAGTTGGCAGTATTAAATATTTAGGGGTGACCTTAGACAGATGTCTAAATTATAAATTACATATTAATACTCTCGTCGGCAGGGTACGTAAACTAATTTATATATTTAAGACTTTGCGCCATATTGCTAATCAAGCAATTATACGCAGTGTATATTATGCTATATGTTTGTCTATTGTCACCTACTGTATTTCCTGCTGGGGTGGCGCAGCAAAGACAATCCTTATGCCACTCGAAGTGGCACACAGAGCCATACTAAAAGTATCAACATTTAGGCCTATAATGTTCTCAACGAATACGCTGTATAGCTCGTGTGATGTCCTGAATATACGTCAACTATTTATATTTCATACCATCCTTCTGCAACACAAAAATACTCCATACAAAAAAATAACAAAACGTCGAAAAGACAAAATTTGTCTTATTCCGAAACCGAATTCAGCTTTCACCAAGCGTTTCTCCTATTACTTTATTACTTGGGCCCACACCTATATAATAAAATTAACTTAGCATACCCAATATACGGTTCCTCTCACTTTACTTGTAAATATTTAATCAAATCATTTCTCCGACAGAAATCCTACGACGAAACGGAAGAATTCCTACTGTAATTACTTTAAATTACTTTAAATAAGTAAATACATGTGTTACATATTATACATAAATTCAATCTGCCCACATTCATTTCTTAATACGATTATTATCACACGCTTTATATATTTACAATATTTATCTAGCAGTACAATATAACACACACACACACACACACACACACACACACACACACACACACACAGACACACACACACACACATTTAAGCACACACAGACACACCATTTTACTGCATGTTATTTGTAATTTAATTTAGTATCTAAGTAACTGTAAACTAATATCTATACACATGTGAACTATTATTGTTAATGTGCATACCAAAGGGAAGCGGACTGTTGTTCCTTACTACAGGTTAGTAATTAACCTATCAAGGATAGCAGAACTACCCCCACAAGATTGTATAAAAAATAGATGTAAGAACTGCCATGTGAAACTATTAGTTGTAACAACAATCACTTTTTATGCAAATAAAGATATTATTATTATTATTATTATTATTATTAAAGAAAAAACAATCTATTAATGTGTATATGATGTCCTCCCGACCGAATTTCAGCCACGGCGGCCAGTCTCAATGGAGACTAGCCAATTGCGCAGGACATATTATAGTGCACAAATGTGTGCACAAACACAGGGGCACTTTCTATTCCATCACTCTCATGATCCGATGGGACGCCTAGCGACACGACCGCAAAGAGTTCAGGTACAGGACCGACGCGACGGCTTTACGTGCTCTCCGAGGCACGGGGGTGTAACACCGCCAACTTCCAGACTTCGGACTGATACTGACAAATTTCTTTTTACGAAAAAATCCCAAAATCACTTTTTGGCCCGACCCGGGATTTGAACCCAGGACCTCATTTTCTGCGGTTAACCACGCTACCGCTAGACCAACAAGGCGAGATAGTATATACATGTGTATATATGTATATACTAGCTGTGCCCCGCGGTTTTACCCGCGTTAAAATTTATAAATTATCACAGCTCTTCCCCCGTAAATGAAAGCGTGATAATATGTAGCCTATATGTTGACCCGACCTCTGAGTAATATTCATGCAAAATTTGAAGTAAATCCATGCAGTACTTTTTGAGTTTATCCCAGACAAAACAGACAAAAATTCTAAAAACTATATTTTTGGCTTCAATAGCGAATGTAGAACACACCCTATGTATCCTTTAAAAAAAAACTTGTGTGTACTTATGTACACGCGTTAGAAGTTATACTTCTTAATATACAACTTGAACATAGTTATCAATTTTCATACCACCTAGAACTAACTTCATGCTGTTAAATTTTTTGGTGTCGGTGTGCGCGCGCATCGTAAAAATTCACTCTCATCATTTTTCTCCATCGCGCCAAAAGAAGTATAACTTCAAAAATATTGAATGTACAGTTTGGACTTTCCTACGATTTTATTATTATTCTCTTTCTCTTCCAGATCCCCATGGCCCGCAAATTGGAACACCTGATAATTCCCAACGCCGGACTCGGATTTGCGATCGGCATGGTGGACTCCTCCATGATGCCTGAGCTTGGCTTCCTCGTGGACATACGACACGCAGCTGTATATGGATCTGTGTACGCCATTGGAGATACAGCCTTCTGCTTGAGTTATGCTGTTGGTAAGTAGCTATTTAAATCTTTTTTTTATCGGGACTAGTCCCTCCCTCTTACCCACCACTGCAACTCCTGTAAGCCAGGATCAACAGTGGCACACAATGAAATGACACTGAGCGGGGAGGCTCAGGCATGTCCCGGGGAATCGCGACAACTGTCTTGGATCCCGCAACGAATTTAATCAGAAAGAGCAAAAGGAAGGAGTTCAAGGAGGAGTTTATGGTGGACTCCTCCATGATGCCTGAGCTTGCCTTCCTCGTGGACATACGGCACGCAGCTGTATATGGATATGTGTTCGCTATTGGAGATACAGCCTTCTGCTTGAGTTATGCTGTTGGTAAGTAGCTGCTCGATTGACTGCCTCGTTGGTCTAGCGGTAGCGTGTTCACCCGAAGAAAACGAGGTCCTGGGTTCAAATCCCGGGTCGGGCCAAAATTGATTTTAGGGAGTTTTCAGTAAAAAAAAGAAAAATTTCTCAGCATCAGCCCGAAGTCTGGAAGTTGGCAGTATAACACCCCCGTGCCTCGGAGAGCACGTCAAGCCGTCGGTCCTGTACCTGACCTCTTTCCGGTCGTGTCGCTAGTCGTCCCATCGGTTCATGAGAGTGATGGGATAGAAAGTGCCCCTGTGTTTGCGCACACACTTGTGCACTATAATATGTCCTGTGTAATTGGCTAATCTCCATTGAGAATGGCCGCCGTGACCGAAATTCGGCCGGGAAGACATCATATGGAGTGGGTAGCAGAAGGAAAGGGGAAACAGGTTAGACAGGTGTAACAATAGCTCAACTTAATGTAGACTTAAACTAATACAAAATAATAAAGAAATACATAGAATAATTAAAAATGTCCAAGAAAACAGGAATGCGTGAAAAAACCAAAGGCGACAGCGGTAAATAAATGTGTTTAGGTAATCTAGGCAGACAAATAATTTTTCTTAACATTATTTAAAAAAATAATGTATAGTATTCACAGAATGTTATCAATATAAACCATTTTCTAAATTGAAGTAGTGTAATACTGCGATAATCTTAGTTTAGGTGAGCTCGCACTTAGGCACTATGCGACTAGCCGCAATGCGGCCAGCCGTGCGGCTGACCGTACTCAGATATTTGTACGAGAAAGTAGTTTTTATTCACACTGTGATGCGGAAGCCTGTCAGCAATATTGATTGCTGACGACTGACCGCATTCCGGCTAACCGCATAGTCTCTAGGAGGTCTAGGGGGCTTTTAAACTTGCTAGGTGACTTATTGTAAATGTCTGTATTTTCTGAGGCGGCTCATATTTCGTTATCAAATTGAACTACATATAGTACTGCTGGTTGAATTTCAGCTGCGGCAGCCATTTTGAACGTTGGGTCAGCCAACGTTCAAAATGGCTGCCAACTGCCAACGTTTAAATTTTATAAACAGGACGGCCACAGGACATATTACTTACTTATCGTATAGACAGTGGGTACCCTAGTTTCAGAGTTTATTAAGTACGGTCTATGTTTCCGCTTAAAACTAAGATTATCGCAGTATTACACTACTTCAATTTAGAAAATTGTTTATATTGATAACATTCTGTGAATACTATACATTATTTTTTTAAATAATCCTAAGAAAAATTATTTGTCTGCCTAGATTACCTAAACACATTTATTTACCGCTGTCGCCTTTGGTTTTTTCACGCATTCCTGTTTTCTTGGACATTTTTAATTATTCTATGTATTATTTTGTATTAGTTTAAGTCTACATTAAGTTGAGCTATTGTTACACCTGTCTAACCTGTTTCCCCTTTCCTTCTGCTACCCACTCCATATGATGTCTTCCCGGCCGAATTTCGGTCACGGCGGCCATTCTCAATGGAGATTAGCCAATTACACAGGACATATTATAGCGCACAAGTGTGTGCGCAAACACAGGGGCACTTTCTATCCCACTCTCATGAACCGATGGGACGACTAGCGACACGACCGGAAAGAGGTCAGGTACAGGACCGACGGCTTGACGTGCTCTCCGAGGCACGGGGGTGTAATACTGCCAACTTCCAGACTTCGGGCTGATGCTGAGAAATTTTTCTTTTTTTTACTGAAAACTCCCTAAAATCACTTTTGGCCCGACCCGGGATTTGAACCCAGGACCTCGTTTTCTTCGGGTGAACACGCTACCGCTAGACCAACGAGGCAGTTATACCCACTCCATAATTGGTTGTCTGGAAGGCTGGTTTATAATTTAATACTTTTAACTTTTAATTTGTGTTCTTAATTTTTGTATATTCTTTTGTCCGTTATTATATGTTTTAGTGATTTTTTTTCTTTTCTGTGATAATCTGCAATCAGTAAATTACTATAAGCAGATAGCTTGTGAGACATTGTCAGGTTTAGTGTATCCTCCAGAAAGGACAGCTACTCTTTGTCTTTAAATTATGTCTTTACTCTTTAGACATTTTTGATAGCTGCGCGTGAGTAGACTCGCTGCAAGTACGTAGATATATGTTTGGGTGTTTTTCCAGCCGCTTTTGATACATGTCTTTACAGACCTCGATTTTCTCTTTAACAGTGATTATATTTATAATAATAATATCTAGGGACAAAGTCACACAGAACATCCTAGCCCCAAACTAAACAAAGCTTGTACTAGGGGTACCAGGCGACGATATACATACTTATATAGATAGATAAATACTTAAATAGATCCATGACTCAGAAACAAATATTCGTGCTCATCACACAAATATTTGCACTTACCGGGATTCGAACCCAGGACCACCAGCTTCCTAGGCAGGAGCACTACCAACCAGGCTACGGTGACGGTGGTAAAGTTGTAAATGACAGTTTGAAAATGAGATGTACTTTTTCTTCTGTTTGTTTACCTACTCTTCGCATGTTGTGATTTCTTGTAAGTGAAGATGCGCAAGATCTTTTCACCGTGGCATTGTAATGTGTATGCATAGTGTTACAAATCTTTGTTGGAAATCCTAATCTATATCAATACATATAATAAAATCGTAGGAAAGTCAAAACTGTACATTGAATATTTTTTAAAGGATACTTGGGGCGTGATCTACAGTCGATATCGAAGCCAAAAATATAGTTTTTAGAATTTTTGTCTGTTTATCTGTTTGTCTGTATGTATGTCCGGGCTAAACTCAAAAAGTACTGCATGGATTTACTTAAAATTTTGCATGAATATTACTAAGAGGTCGGATCAACATATACGCTACATATTTATCACGCCATCACCTACGGGAGAGGAGCTATGGTTATTTATAAAATTTAACGCGGGTAAAACCGCGGGGCACAGCTAGTAAAATATAACAAATAAATAACATTTCCAGGACCTGCCCTTTCTGGAGCCCTGATGAACAGTATCGGCTTTGAGTGGATGCTGGTAATCATTGCAGTCCTCAACCTTGGCTACGCTCCATGTCTCCTGTTCCTACGGTCTCCACCAGCCAGAGATGAGAAACAGGTAATGAGTTCTCCATCGTCATGTCAGCCAAAGTACGTCATGTCAGACAAAAGCCTCCCCGAAGAATGAGGGGATATGCCAAAATCGCCACGCTTGGCAGACGGATCGGCGATCGCAGTTTGATGGTCATAGTTGACAGTAAAACGCTGCTGCCCGTTCTCTGGTAGGTATTCCCTCGGGACGATTTCTACGCCCCCCACGGGATGAGATGGGGTGATGATATTCTATGCCGTCACCACACAGCAGACAGTTCTCCAACTAGTAACCAATTTTCATCGCCACTTGTTTTCATAATAATAATAATATCCTGGGACATTATTTACACACGGCCATCTGATCCCAAACTAAGCAGAGCTTGTACCTACTATGGAAACCAGATAACTGATATACTACATATAATACTTTTCTTTTGTAAATACATTCAGAGAGGTAGAGCACAGCGTTCATTCGCTCGAAGAGCAGCCCGACTGGGGAAGTACCTCCACCTTACAGAAGACATTCATTAATAATAACATTAATAACTTAATGTTGTGTTTCCGAGTGTGAGTAAGGTCGCCAGAGCTCATCGGGGTGGGGGGAGGGTCAGCAACACTTGTTTGCTGACTCTTAAAGGCCGGCAACGCACCCGCGACTCCTCTGGTGTTGCGAGTGTACATGGGCGGCGGTGATCACTTACCATCAGGTGACCCACTTGCTCATTTGTCGTCCTCTACCACAAAAAATATATATTTATACTTATATAGCACCTTACACCCAGTTTTTTACACCCAGACTCAAGACAAATAGACATGTTCATGTACATAAATAACTGTCGTTGGTGGGAATCGAACCCACGACCTCCAGCGTGAAGCAAGCATTTGCCAACCACAGAAGCCGCACGTTTCAAAACGCAATATCATTTTTATTTTCAGAGTCTCATAATAAGCGACAAATCATCTGTCCGCTACGTGAGCTACCAAAACGAAGAAGAAGAATAAGCCGCCATCTTGAAACCGCCATTTTGAATCCTTCATCTGACACCGTTTTATTTAAAAATCGGGAGTTTTATGGAGTTTGCTTTTTAGACGTCCTAGGAGTAATTTAAGACCAATAAAAATATATATGTATACTGTAGTTATTGCCCAAATATGTAGCATATCTATTTTACATTTACCTAATATATTTATGTATACAAAATGTTTAGAGAACCTCGTTCGCGTGTATGACCAATTTTTCTCTATGTACTGTCTATATTGTATCTTTAAATAGTGTGTATGCTTGACTTGCATTTTGAATTATATCTACTCACTATCTACTATTATAGTACTCAGTAACTTGGCAGGAAGACATTTAGATGTATTGCAAAAGAAATATACATGTAATAAGCATTTCTAATATCATAAACAAATACCGCTGTGAATGTTCTTAGTTTTTATTCTATTTATTGTAAGTAATTTACGTATTTATATAATCGTATTAATCAACATTTTAATATTATACATATATATAAGAATAAAATATAAAATATATATGATTGGGAGATTCAATCATAATAAATAGTAATCAAATCAAACATCTAAAGTGACATAATCAAACAAAAAAGTGCTTTTTTTCTTCTCCCGTTCGGGAACATTAGCTCGCAAGTTTTGCACATCCGCCAGAATCACAAAATAAAATTCAATTCTTAAAATTCTCTGTCATCAATATTGTTTTCGATTTAATGTCTTTCAACAATAACATTCAATGAGATTACATCTTCAAAGAGTATCTCTTTGCTTCAACAAATTCAAACAAAATAATTATTATCACTTTATTAAAATATCTGTATGGAATTTCGGTTTCTACAATGTCTTAATTTTAAGTTCCAAATGCGATTAAAATTTTAAGTTTGCTAGTCTAGAACTTCAAATGATTGTATAACAAGATTATATCACTATACTGTAACGAATAAATACCTTATCAGTAGTTTAATTTACAGTAAACGAAAAATGTATACATTATTTTATAATAGAACAATTTTCCGATTAGTCATGGGTGTGAGTGTAGGAACAAAATCATGTAAAATTGTATTATATTATTATATATACATAAAATTTAAAATTATATAATATCGTGTGTATATCTCCTGAAAGTTAAAAATTTTAAAACTGTACTTATAACAAAAGTTGATTTTATTTATTTTACAACTACATAAACTAATTTAAAAAAATTATAATATGGGATATGTCATGATATATATCAAATGTATAATCAACCATTCTTCAAAGAAATATAATATATCTATCTCGTCTGTATACCTAACATGAAATTGTGTGAAGATTAATCTTATTTCATAAATTTATAATGTAATACGTATATATAACAACACTTTTAGTGAATTATTTATTTGTAATCGCAATTCCAAAAACATTACATATATTTTTATGTTATACGATTTAAATATACCTTTATGTACGTATATAAATATAATCTTCGGTAGTATATAATTATACATAATAATTATGACAGCTTTCGTTTTATGAATTTAAAAGCTTTCGCAAACAAAAATAATATTAGTTTTGCGAACGTGACTTAGACAATATTTTTATTATATATTAATATGTTAATATATATACTAACAACGTTAGACAATAATAAGTAATAATATTTATTGGGGTAAAATTCATTAGATATTTTTTAAATATTTCAATATAATAACATCATTTGTAAATTAATTATTAAGTTGGAGAATGGACTGTATGTTAAAACTAGCGTTACCAGGCGTCCGGATAAAGCCGGATACAGGTAGGCTTTTTGATTGCGTGTCCGGCCAAAATAAACGATGTCCGGCTTGTCCGGCTTTTGTTACGATTTTTACATTTCATAAACGAATGAGCGCCGAGCGCAGGCTAGTCGAGTGTCCAATGATTAAGTAAATGTTACATCAGAATACCTCTAATATGTTATCTCTTGTCGCAAACTTTTAAAACATTCACATAAACCTTAGATATTTCCATACAATCTTTCATCGCCTATTCCATATTGTTATTATACATCCTTGAGAGTAAAAGTTATCGCATCAACTGCCAAAACAATAATTTACAAGTTGCTAGCTCAAAAAATGACGATATTTCCATACCAATTTTCATCCCCCTTTCCACCCCTCACAACCCTTTTTTCGCAAGAAAAGTAGCCTATGTCCTTTCTCAGGCTCTAGACTGTCTGTGTACCAAATTCCATATAAATCGGTTCAGTAGTTTTGGCGTGAAAGCGCGACAGACAGACAGACAGTTACTTTCGCATTTATAATATTAGTATTAAATAACAGTATTATTGTTTAACAATTCAATATCTAATGTATTTTAACCCATACGCTTTTAATATTTTATGACAATAAATTGTAACGGCAAGTAATAATGCCGCGTTTTGATAGATTCATTTTATTGTGTAGGTAGGTATTTTACTTAATTTTAATCTCTGAGCTTTTAAAATTAAAAATGTAACGCAATAATGGTTTTGAAGACAATATATACATATTTACATATATGTACCACAATAATATATCAGTAAAAATTTAATATACATAATAATTGATGTATAAACATTTAAAATGTGTGTATACTGCTTTTGATAAGCCCGTATCAGACAATAACCATTTATTGACATTATATTTGCGACAACGAGTCTACTGTTACAATTATTAATAAGGATTTTATTTTAATGGAATTTTTAAGCCAAACACATCTTCATGTCAACCGTATGGCGCGTCCAATGCTTGACAAAGGCAAAATTCTCAAATATCTCATATATTTTTGATTCGGGTTGGCGATCCCAGTATGATGGTCATAAAACTCAGAGAGACGTTGCTGCCCTCGAAACTTCTACGCCCCCCAGGTTAAGATGGAATGGTGATGTTCATTGCCATCATCTGCACAGCATAACCAAGCGTAAATAAACGTAGTAACCAAATGTAATATTTGTAATAAGTGTGATCGTTTTCATTTTATTTTGTAAATAGTATTATATATTGAAGGTATATAAATGTTAGCTTTTTATGTGACAATACTTGTTATGTTTGTATTTTCAAATAAATACATCAAATATAAATAACTGTTATTACAATATTTAAGGCTATAAATGCTGTAGAACATATTTAGGTTTAGTATTTAAATAAATTCAGTTCTTTTAAAAACTTATACCAATAATTTTTAAATGTATACATACTATATACACTTAAAAATATATTTCTGATGCCCGATAACATTGCCATAACGTGCGATCCCAAAATAAAATAAGGTTTTTAGAATTTCTTTGGTATATAATATTTAGCCATTCATTAAAATATATAACATATGCATTTTCATTGTTGCGTGCTTAGATTATATTTATCAGATTTAAAATATTGTATCTGTAAAATAATATTATATTACCGATATCGTATGTTATATCTGAGTTTCATTGTAGTAGGTAAAAAAGTTCGTAGGCACCAATAATATATTAATGTAATATATTATAGATCGGTAGCTTTTTTTTGAACTTTCACTTATTTAAAAGAACACTTTTAAAGAATGGAATGCTACATTTACAACTTTATCATGGCAAATGACATTTATGACTTTGTAGGAAGTAGATATAGTAAATGTGTAGTGGTAAATGTCTATGGTATATAAACATATATCTGGGAATTTGTGGACGTGTTTACTCATTGTTGTCTTTTAAACCAAGATATTTTTAATCGCACTAAACAAAAGAGAAGGAGAAGGAACCAAAAATATATTTACATGCTTATAAAACCTACTAAGTATATTATATTTCCGGGGAATATTGTCTCATATAATCAATTTAACTAATACACAGTATACATATAAACACGTTCCTTAAGACGCTATGCCCCGCGGTTTTACCCGCGCTACATTTTATAAATTATAGCCTATGTGTAATTCGGATACGTAACCCAAATATACTTATTACTGCCAAGTTTCATCAAAATCCGTTCGGTAGTTTTTGCGTGCAATAGTAACAAAAATTCATACTCACGAACTTTCGTATTTATTATAATAGGATTAGCTTCTATTATCTTTGATAATGAGGCAAGTTATGTAAAGGCCAGTAAGATACAAATGGAGCATAAAAAACCTATAGCTACGGAACTACCAGAATTGAAAGTACTGCCCGACCATTTCGCAAGAGATTCATAATATGCTGGCTATCGTCTACCGTCGCAGAGTCAAGAAGAATGGTCGTAATTATTTTATCTATAATACTATTTTCTGAGACACGTAGAAATCAAGATGTGTATGGCTGCACAGTTTGTATTTCAAAAAAAATGTTTAAACATGTCTTATAAAATTTCAATCCTTATCATATTCACATTTGAATAAATATAATATTTAAGATATAATATTTCATCATTCATATATTGTTCATTCGTAAATAAACTTTCATAAACATTAAAGCTCACGATTATAAAATGAGTTTATAATTTTACATCTTCCATGTATAAACTTGATGTGTAAGTTTTGATCAAACATTATAACTTTGAAACAAAAGTGAAATATATAATCACATAATCTTCCAATCATCTTTATAACGGATTGTAGATTTGGATATATATTAGAACAATAGGTCATAATATAAATTTCCATCGGACATGCCTTTAGACTAGAAACTAGTAATAGAAACGTACTCATATATTCATTTTAAAATTTCATTAAATAAAAATAACATAACTACAAATATTAAAGGATAGTTTGATCTTATTAATGGAATTTTTATATCTATTTATTACACATTATCATTAAGATCAAAAACACCCCGTCTTTGGGGCAAGTCTGTAGAATTATATAATTCAATATCTAAGAAGTTTCAGTTACAATAATTCGATTATGTAATTACAAAATAAATTTACTAGTTTACTGTATTATATACATAAAATGTACACAAATAAAAGAGAGGATAAAGTCCTATCTTTTATTTGTATAAATTTTATGTATATTATACAGAAAGCTAGAGAATTTATTTTTTAATTACATAAACCAATTATTCTAAATGTAACATTTACACAAATCTGTGAAATTTACACAAATAAAAGACAAAAGTGTAAATTTTATGTTATTATACAGTACACTAGTAAATTGATTTTGTAAATTACATAAACCAATAATTCAAACAGACTGTATAAATAAAAATCCCAACAAAAAAATACAGCATTTCAAGCTACAATTTTGATGTCACTTATTACTATTCGGTTCACTGTTCCTTATATTCTGCACATTCATATATATATTGACTATTGTAGTACTTTTAATATTTTGTATTACTTATAGTAAACGTAGATTATAAACAAGTGAATTACAGTTATTTATATTTGATGTTCAGTTGTTTTTAATGTTGCAATAGCTGGGTTTGGGTCCTATGACAGATTAAAAATATATTTTTAAATAATTTGTCGTAAAAATACTTCTGTAAAAATTAACAGACAAATTAATATATTATTTTATAAATTAAAAATACATTATATTCTATCCATTTTGAAATGACTATCCATTTTATAGTTACACTTAGATAGAGGATTGATGTGTAATATTTAATCCACATATTTTTTGTAAATTATTTTATTAATAATGTAATAAAATATATTCTTCATGTCTATTTACATGTTTACATTTAATAATATATTATTATCTTTAAAATGTATTTATAATTCGTAAATTTCTACAAGGCGTCGAGCTAAAAGTGTATCTTAGTAATAATTTGGAGACTTTGTAAATACAAATAACATATATATTTATATAACATTTAATGTAACAATGTATACATTTGTGTATACATAATCTAAAATAAGAACGTGTACAACAGTCAAGATCCAAAATGACTGATTTGATCTCAAAGGTAATGGCCCATTTAGTATGAAAAATATACCTACGGCGTACAGAAACGAAATATGGGGGGAATCAAAGACAAATGATTATACTTTTCAATGGTAAGTGGTGCATTACTGTGGCCGATGGGGATCATGAAATAAAATATAATACATTGTATTATTGCGCGACCGCAACAAAGCTCGGGTGAGACCGAGATAGCAATATACGTGTTATTTATTACCTGACCGAACGAGTTTGCTTTATAAGTGTCACGATGATATTTTTATTTAACAAAACAATGGCAAAGTAAGTCTGCTTGTTTCATTTTCAAGTCTAAACTACTGAACCGAAGTTGGTTAAATTGCTTGCCCCGTAGAGATATACATGTAAAGAATGAGTATTTGTTTAATACCTTAGGTGCATAGCATAGATTAAGAAAATACATTATTTAATTATTTTTTATCTATCATGTCATGTCAAATTCCTATGAATAGACAAAAAAATATATCTTATATACATATTAGATTTGTAGACGCCCAGTGACATTTTTCCATGGGATAAAATAATTTAGAGATGGGCGAAACCGCTGGTGCAGCTAATTATTATCCAATTTTGATCGGTCTACTGCAAGATCTCTCCATTGAATTATTTTTTTCTTTTTACATATAATGAACAGTGGGCTATGCCTGCATTATTTGCCATCATTTTCGTTTTTGTACAAAAACATTTTTGAACCGGGTCGGTTTATGGGCCATGACCTTTCTGACGGAATTGTAATCAGTTTATTATTGTGAGATAAATTATTCTATAAAATATATTTAAATAAATATATAATGTGCCAAATTTTAATTTAGCAATTTATAAAAAATAAATATCGTATAACAATAACATACTGCTAATTGATACCAAAATAGGCAGAGCCTGTACTATCGCAACCAGACAACTGATAAACATACTTATACATTTCTAAATTTTCACCCAGACATAGAACAAACAATCATGCTCATCACACATAGATTTGACCTGGACCGGGATCGAACCCATGACCTTTGGCCTAGTAGTCAGGGGCACTAACCAGAAGACCAAACTCTTGTTTTGTTCTATGTATGTATTGTGAAGTATAAGTAAAAATGTACTTTATTTTTACCTATAGCTTAATCTTTTAACTATTTAACGGTACATATAACTACATATTATATAAAACATTTTAGTAAACAAGTTTTACACAGAAAAGTCAGGTTGAAATCAGTCTATCTGTTTAAGAGCTACAAAGCCGCAAATTGTAAAGTATCTTTATTGTACACCAAATAACATAATATAACAAATAGTTATTAAAGCGCAATGGGCGGTCATAAGAAGAAATTGCAGTAGCAATAACGCTACTGCAATTTCTTCCACACAACCTGAAACGAATTATTTGAAAATAACCCAAAAAACCTGGGTAGTGAAGATGTGACACAAAGAAAAAGACACATGTTTAATTATTATAATTTATTTTTAATTGAATCTTATTTGCCTAATTGAACTTTTAATTGTATTCTTGTACGAGCCATCTGGTGATCTGAAATACAGATTAACCTACATCATACCCCATCTTATAAAGCTTTCAAATACAGAACAACTTAAAAACAAATATAAATCTATTTTGTTAAAAAATTGTTATTATATATTATAGAATAATTCGACGAAATTAATTATAGCATGTAAACTCATGCTACAATTGATTAAGAATAATTTAGATGACGACATTTTATTATTTATTGTTCTTATTCTATAATTAAATCATTTATTATTCTATAATTATTATAATTTTATCTGACGACATTTATTATCAAGTAACTAATTATATTGAATTTTAATCTTAATTTACCACTTGTTGACAGCTTCACATGTTTCTTTTGATTGTGCTAATTTTCGTGTCACTTTTGGATTATACCAAATGATTCATACGCCTCACAGGCAGATTTTGGCGATTCATGTTATATTAACTATACGACTATGTAATACCCAAAATGTAATGAATAATAAATGATTTGATTTGATCAGACACCAGTCTCTGTAATATAATATAATAATATATATATAATTAATACCACCTACTATGTAAAATTCCATCTAATGTTACCTGAGACAAATAAAGAATTATTATTATTATTATAAATGTCGGTATCACGGATAAAATAAAATAAATTACAACCCAGCCAAGTCCCTATAGAGACGCTGACATATAAATAAAAACAATATGGACACAGATTACACTCGTTTTGGATATTGACTGAATTTTAGGTATAGGAAAATTTTATCAAATAAATAATAATCATTACATGTGATAGATTAGTGATATTTTCTGCTTTTTAGATATTAAATGTAATTTTAAGAATTTAAAAGTATTTAATTTTTTATATATATCAATGTTACATGATTGTATATTATTTGTTATATTTTTGTTACATACATTAATTACTAACACTTTGTGTTTACTACTATGTTTTTATTATTAAGAAACACACAAACATGTTTATTATGTTTTTATTGTAGTTCAAATAGTTTTATGATATGTTTATGTTTAAGCTTAGTATTTTATTGTGTGTGTGATCTCTGGTCACTGACACACATAATTTTAATAATTTGTTAGATTATACTACTTATATATGTTTTAGGTGTATAACATATCTAGTCCTGCCCTAAATGTCTAAATCTTAAATGTAGTTGTAAGTTTTCATATTTATGTATGTACTGCTGCGCTTTCAGTTTTATATTTGTGTCCATTTTTACCTCGACTTGGCTGTGTTTTTTGTATAGTAAACATATGCCAAGATAATTTATACAAGGAATTTGTAAAACAATGAAAACCTTTAAGTAAACTGTGACCAAGTTTCAATATTACTATTTCCAGTCGCATATTAGTTTTACTTTACCTTTCAGTGAGTATATGTGAAACTAAAAACAATGTGTGTATAAAAACTTGGCACATCGAATAAAATATGGCCAAGTTAAGCCAAGTTTTGAGATTATTATGACAATAAAGTGCAGTAGGTTTAATGATGTGTTGAAATGTTTATTTAATAAAGATGTGGGTATATGAACTAAATAATTGTTTTATTTTACATCATAATTTTATTTATGACCTTCCATGTAGTAGCCGCCCTGAGGCAAGGTTCGACCCCGAAAGTGCTGCCCTCTGGAGTTTGTAGTCTTATTTACTAGGTGTGAGTGTATCTAGCAGGCCCCAACGAGATTTATCAACATATTGTGATAGCTTTTGATAAACACATTAGGTATATTGTACTTGAAGAAAATAAGATAGAGGACTAAACTAGGTCTAGTTATCACTATTTTCATTAATTTCCTCCTAGCCGAATTTTGGCCACGGGGGCCAGTCTCAATAGAGATTAGCCATCTGCGCGGAACATTTTTCATTCGGTTGCGGATCTCAACATTTCTGATTCGATCTCGCAGGGTAACTCCAAGCATACCCCTCTCCCTTGCTCTTTGAGTGATCTTGAGCCGTCTGATAAGGGCCATAGTGCGCGACCACGTCTCTGTTCGACGGAACAGAGACGTATTGTATCAAAAAAAAGTAAAAATAATTTTGCCAAAAGATGTGAAATATGCATCCTATTTCCAGCAAATTCGAGATCAGATTAGTCCGGAGCCCTTTGAACAATTAACAATTCCACTTTTATTTTTGATTTTTTCCATGTCTTTAGTCTACGTGCTAGATTGTAAATTGTATCATTCCGGCGTTATCAAACTTAAGAGGTTCTGCAAATTTAAACAAATCTGTTTCTTTTGAAATTTTGTTGAAAACATCCAAATCGTCTACTGAAAGATTACTTTGCAGTGCCGAAAAAAATAGCGTACAAAAGTTATGCCAATTCTGCGATACTGCTCGCATTATCGACGACTTTGTTTTACAGTCTGGACCTATATCGCGGCCTTGTGTTATGAGTAAATCATATAAACACTTTTTTGATTTCGCTAGTACGTCGCTCAAATCATTATTATACTTCAATTTATGATCCATTATATTTAAAACGTTTATCGATTGCTTAAAAAACATTACGTTTATTATATAATCCCACAATGACTTTAGTTTTTCATTAGTATCAGAGTCTTTTAACAAATCACAAATGTATTCAACAGTAAAGTATTCAGTCACAGTCATATGTACAAACTCGGGTATATTATTCGTTATTTTATATATAAGACCAGTTTTCTCATAACCCAGTTTGATGTTTTCTATAGTTTTTTTTATGTATTTTAAGGTTGCAGTGTCGAAAAAGTCATATTCATCTCTGTGAAACAAAGCGTACGCTGCTATTTTTTTGTGCATAGCTACGAAATCGGCACGCTCTTTATCAAATGTCATTTTAACGTCCGGCTTTGTTAATACCATTGAGTTTTTATCTTCGAACCGTATTTTAATTAACTTATTTAATAACAAATGTTCACACATAGTATACGTATTAATGTTTAAATCCCATTTTTTGCCTTTTCTGTTAATGTCTTTTATTTGACTCTGGAAGTAGTCCGCCATTACATACAGATGTAGTGGGGTTGCAAAAAAGAATGACCTTGACTTGTGGTTATTATCAGCATTAAAATATTTGTCATGAAAGGTATTTGTTTTAATTAGATCTTTAATCAATCTTATCCTTCTCGGGGAGTTGTCAACTATGTCGATTAAATAGTTTGCAGCGTTAGAATAAATGTGAAATATTGGTAAGATTGTCAAATTCGATAATTTATTCTCGCCTTTTAATCGCTTATAGTGTTCAGACATGAATATGATAAAGTCATTAACGTTGCGGCGTTGTTCATTATTAAGATTATCCCATATTAATTTTGCCGTCCATATTTTGTTTAACAAAGTTTCTTGTTCTTGATAGGTAAAGTAGTCCATTGTATGCGATTTGCCGAATTCACTTTCTAAAAGAGCAGTCAAGTCGTTATAAGATCTGCTTGCTATCCATATATTGTGTTTGCGTAGATTACTTGCGATGCCTTTGATAAGTGTCTGCACTTCAGTTATATAATGAGGACTAATCTCATCAAAGCCATCAAACAGGAATATCATTTTACGTGTATTATAAAAATGTAAGAAAATATTCAATTGAAAATTGATAAATTCATCGCCTGTACAATCTTTAAGCAATATTTTATCATCACTATGTTCGAATGTCATAGTCAAATGGTTTTCTTCGTAGTTTTCAATCATGTGTTTACACATAAATGCTAATATTTCGAAGAAGTTGATAACAGTTTTATCTGTCTGCCATTTACTGAAAGTGTTTGTGTGCTCCAATAAGTTTACTCTTATTATCCAAATAGTTGGATCAAGCTTTTTAGTTTCTACTGACAAATGCGTGAGTAAAGTTGACTTTCCCATTCCAGGTCGTGCAGTTAAAACTACTACAGCACTTTCTATATCGTTAAAAGTTTTAGTATAGTTATTGGGAATACATCCATTTTTAACAAATAGTACAGTGTTATCGAAATCAGTGGCAATTCTTCTGTCAATATATAATCCTTTGATATTTTCATATTTTGGATTACTTACTGACTGACCAATAACTATAGCTTCATCATGGTAAATTTTACTTAATATGTCTACTTTAACAAAAAATTTTGATTCATCGTCAATGATATCACATAAGCGTAATTCTTCCCCTTGAAAATATACTTTAGTATCTTTTAGAACACTTTTGTAGGATTCAATAGTTAAATCCGTTAAATCGTTTTTTTTATCGTGTACTACTTTTTTTATATGAGAAAAATATTTTGCAGTTGATTCAAATGCTTTTTCATTTGTAATAAGCATTGCATTCATAGTTTTATCATTGACTACTTCGGCAAATTTTTCAAATCTTTTACGCCAATTTCTTTTTCTATATATACTGTCATAGACAATGAGGTAAATTTTATTTTTATTTACTTTTTTGAGTTCAATGTGAATAGCTTCCAAGTCATCAGATTGAAGACTTAAAATATAGTCTAAGTCTAGAACAATAATCTCTTTGTTTTTAGTAATTTGATAAATTTTCATAACAGTAAATTCTATCATTTTTGTAAGAATAGCAATCATTGGAAAAATGTGATTGAATGAATTTAAAGAATCATTAGTATCCATCTCAAAAAAAATATCTAATCCTAGTGACTCATTAGCTATGTCACTAAATAACCAAGCAACCCCTTGCAATTTATTTTTGTAAATAATATTCATAGCACTTGTAAAAGGGTCATCGATGATACTGCTTATTACATCATGATAAACTTTGCTATCTTTTAAAAAATACGGTGCTTCTATGGTTGTCATCCACCATTTTTGTATTTCATCATGAAACTTTATG
Organism: Pseudoips prasinana; assembly: GCA_951640165.1. Taxonomy (NCBI): domain Eukaryota; kingdom Metazoa; phylum Arthropoda; class Insecta; order Lepidoptera; family Nolidae; genus Pseudoips; species Pseudoips prasinana. The sequence goes on from OX621264.1 coordinate 4,268,051, forward strand.
GCTATAGCATCGGACTTAACTCTAAAGTTAGTAATAATATTCCGTTCTTTCTCTTCTATCTCTTGATTCAGAATTTTTCCAACTTGATCTACTTCAGCTTGGTTTGAGTAAAAAAGTAATTTGTCTAAAAACTCGAGCGCCAAATTTTCTTCATGCCCCATCCTTGCATTGAATGTAAGTTTTGGAAATTTTTCCGTTTTGACATCAAATCTGTAGTCATGAAAATCAACACGTTGTGATTTTATTCGTTTGAATAATGCTTTTGAGTTTTCGCCTAATAAATCGCAATTATCGGTGAATTTCAACAACTTTGTATCGTTATCGAAAACTAAAAGATTTCCAACAGCCCCAGCGAAGCCTCCATTTAATCGTAGCAATCCCTCTTCTATAGAGTCATCAATAATAACAATCTTATCTGGTTCTGATTTATTGAAAAGTTCAATCATCTTTGTTTCTAGATGTTTTAGTCTTTTATCGACCTTTTTTTCAGTGCCCCTAATATATATGTCTTCATTCCCAAAAACAGCTGGCACTTTAAAGTTAATCTCTCCTAAAACTCTTTTTGCGGTAGTTTCCATTGCATGATCTATATTCAAATGTGATATATCTATTTTAACTAAGTAATTCTTTAAATCTTCACATATTTCGACGACGAACTTCAGTTTTCCATCTTTAAATGTAACAACACTTTCTGTTAGTTTTAATAGAGCTTCGTTACGAATATCAATCGACTCGTTTGAAAGTTGTAGCAAAAGGTTTTCAACATAGCTCTTTTTAACTTTTTTCCGTTTCAACATTTCAATAGTCAGTGCATTTTTCAAAAATACGTTAAATTGTTCGTGTGAATCGAAGAAATCGTTACGGAACGTAACAATACGACGACCCTCGGGCTGAATTTGAGAAGAAAAAACAACGTATTTGGCTAAAATTAAATGGTAGTGTACAATTATCTCATCGTTAAACATATTTTCTATATTATTTTCACCACAAATGAATTTCGCCAAATGTTCAGCTAGGATCTTAGTTTTTAGTAGCATTTGTTCTGTCATAAGTGTTTGAATTAAAAATTCCATGTATTTTTCTCTTACCTCAATTTTACTTGCGTTACCGTCTCCAGTACCTATAAGATCGTGAAGCTTATCACCAAGGTGGAGCATGTCATTACCTTCGAACTCTTTTGTGTTTTCGGCATTTGCGTTAGTATAAAGGATGAATAAACATTCTGTTTCATCAAAATTTCCTTTAAATATATGATCGTCGTTACTGGGCGTGAAAAAGTTTTTGATCCTTCTGTAACTGTCAAAATATTTGGCCAAGTCGTTTTTATTTTCAAGAGTGAATATTTTATTGTTTTCTCTGTGCTTGATTTGTATAAAGAGGGCGATGGGACGATCAAACCCTTTGATTTTAGCTTTAAAACAAATGTCATCGAATGCTCCTATATCATCTACGTTGGAACCTAAGCAAAACTCTTCGATGTCTTCATCATGTAGCGCTCTGAACAGAAGAAGACTCAACAACTTAGTCTCGTACAGATGTCCTCTTATTCCTGACGTACCTGAACGCTTTTTGTACATTTTAGGCTTCATATTTTCTTCTCTAAGATATAGTTTTTCTTCTTGTTATTTCTTCTTATTTGAAGTCGATCCGGGGATCTGAAAGTAAATAATAACAGTGTTTTAATTTTCCAAGTCACATGCTTTAATTTCAGTTCAATGCTGATAAAGTTTTCTCTTCTAAAACTGACTTCAGAACCTCGGAATGAAAAGTATCTTTCAGTCTCTACTGGAAGATAGAGAAGATCCCAAAGGATCTCCACAATGGCCCATCTTCCAGCGATTTCCTGCGACCCTTACGAGATCGTCCGTCCACCTTGTAGCGGGCAGCCCACGCTGAGTCTTCCGGTTAGTGGTCGCCACTCGGGAACCTTACTCCCCAGCGGCCGTCGGTTTTACGAGCTATGTGCCCCACCCACATTTGTCAGTAATACATTTTATGATGATATTATATAACTAGTGAGTGTTGATATTTCCAATAAATCTTTATGCCGATGACCTACAACTGTACGTGCAGGCAGGTATTAACAAACTATAGGAAGCAGTTGACAAAGTCAACAGAGATCTTGACTATATTAAAAATTCGTCAGATAGATTTGGACTAACTGTTAATCCGTTAAAAAGTCAAGGTATCATAGTGAGCAGATTGGAGATTTATATACATCCTCCTGTAACATTTAACACTTTCGCGGACAGAACGTAATTATACGACATGATTTGAAATTTTGATAAGGCATTTACGGCAGGACGTTGATATACGTTGAATTTTAAAGCAAACATTAATTTCTTACGTTTTCTTATGTCTTAATCTTTTATGGGGCAATGTATAAGATTCTATAACAAACTTCCCAATGATATTAGAGAACTGTCTACGAATAACTTTAAAAGAATTATTAAAGCCAAATTGTGTAGCAGGGCATATTACAAAATTTCTGATTATTTAAGTGATAAAAGTGCTAGGGATTGAGTTGTTCTGAGTCAACACACATGATTGTAATTAATCTTAAGTATATTTTATTTTAAAAAAGGATTCCTACTGAGTTTTCTGGCAGGTTTTTCTCCGTAGCTGCCACGTCATGCACTGCACGAAAGGGTAAAAAAAAACATGACGACTCCACATAAATGTAAAATTTTTACGGAATTAATAATTTTTGACGTTGATTTATATTTTAATGTTTGACTTTAACTTTACCGTCATGTCAACTTTGTTTTAAACCATTTCAATTAATGTGCTGTTGTTAACGTTCGGCGACACTTCATACATACGCACAACGTGTCTATACGCCCCCCTCACCTCTCGCGTGCCTACACTCAGTGCGGCTGTGTCACGGTAGCGAGGTGCGTGCGTTCCATCAGGGGCTCTACCGGCTAAGTCGCCGAAAATCGATTTCTTAAATGGCTTTCAAATAAAAAATCTTGTGTGTACTTATGTACACGCGTTAGAAGTTATACTTCTTAATATACAACTTGAACATAGTTATCAATTTTCATACCACCTAGAACTAACTTCATGCTATTAAATTTTTTGGTGTCGGTGTGCGCGCGCATCGTAAAAATTCACTCTCATAATTTTTCTCCATCGCGCCAAAAGAAGTATAACTTCAATAAAGGTTAGAAATGACTTAATCAATCGTAATGACTTAATTAATCAATCGTATTCGAGGATTCCCATGATTCGACCGAGGCGGACCCGTTCTAGGATCATTATGGCGACTTTGGATCTGACATTATTTGGTTGTAAATATAACTATTTGTGACTTTGTTTTGGTAGGTTGTATTAAAATTTGTTTTTAAAAAAGCTACTTCTGGTCTTATCCTCTAGAATATATAAAATCAAAGAAAGCTAAATACGGCGTTATACGTAGTGAACATATTACACGCTAGCTATGCCCCGTGGTTTCACCCGGGTTAAAGTAGTTTTGGCGTAAAAGAGTAACTAACATAAGTACATCTATACTCACAAACTTTCGCATTTATAATATAAGTAGGATGTGTACCTCTAGCGGTTTTGGCAGTGCACGCCGGAATAGCTCGCAGATGTTAGATTTTTTCCCACTTATTTGACACTTATCGTCATATTATGGACAATTCACACAATATCTTTATAAATTGTAGCCTATGACTTTGACTTTGACGGTCACCGTAGCCTAGTTGGTAGTGCTCCTGCCTACGAAGCTGGTGGTCCTGGGTTTGAATCCCGGTAAGTGCAAATATTTGTGTGATGAGCACGAACATTTGTTTCTGAGTCATGGATGTTTTCTATGTATTTAAGTATTTATCTATCTATATAAGTATGTATATCGTCGCCTGGTACCCATAGTACAAGCTTTGCTTAGTTTGGGGCTAGGATGATCTGTGTGACATTGTCCCTAAATATTATTATTATGTGTTATTCTGTTTCATTAAATTCCATTCAGTCGATTTTAAGTGAAAGACTAACAAACATCCATCCACCCATACTTACAAACTTTCGCGTTTATAATATTAGTATGATTACAATAGGTAAGATCGAAAGTGACCGAATTTTACTACACGTTCTTTGTATAATGACGTTGTGATGCTTCTACTTTTCATCTATTTCTATATATACGTCCTAACAGAACGTATATATATATATATATAGATGAGTTGTAGTCGTGTTATAAAACGTTTCTGACACTTGTCTTTGAAACTTGTACCTACTTAATACCATATAACACACGTCTTTTAACGCCAAATACATTTGTATGGCAAATTTTTTTTTATATATCATTGAGTGGCAAACGAGCTAGTGGGTCACCTGATGGTAAGTGAGCACCGCCGCTCATGGACACTCGCAACACCTGAGGAGCTGTAAGTGCGTTGCCGGCCTTTAACAAAAGAATAGGCTCGCTTCTTGAAGGTTGCCATGTCATACCGGATCGGAAATACCTCCGCAGCTAATTCATTCCACAGAGGCTTTTGGCGAAAGGGTCTGTGGCGGAATTTGGCGGCAGGTATAACTCTCGAACAATTCCTCTGAACACTCCCCGTGATAAATGCGGTAGAGGACACATAGAGACGTCACGTCTCTCCGCATTACATTTATTTTTTTAAATTAGCTATCTATAAGTTATATTATTGGTGTCCAGGTACCTACTCTAAAGTCGTAACTGCGAGCTGTACTGACACATCAATTGTCCGTGAGTTATTTTACATGGTTCCATCATAAAACCAGCGCTGCAACAGTTAATGTTGCAGCTAGTGCTGAGATGGGACCAATTCGGACTCGCACAGATAACAATTAAGGACTTCTGTTTGTGTACCTTTATATATATTATTATTATTATTATCTGTGTCAGTTTACTGAATAAATTTATTTTCTTTCTTTCTTTACAATTTAAAGTTAGACCGTCTATGAACGTATTAACATGTTTGGCGTGGCTTTCACGTTGAAAAAGAAGAAGAAGAATTATTCAGTATATAGCACAGACAATAAAATGACAATAAAAAAAAGTAAAATAAAAACAAAGACTCTTGTTATCCCTGCAAGACCAAAAAGCTCCATCTCAGCATTGGCTAACCATTTTATAGTTTTTTCTAATTAACAAACATAAAAGGGATCAAATTATTAACAATAAAACAAAACAACATGGTTTTTAGGTTTCCGTAGCCAAACGGCAAAAAACGGAACCCTTATAGATTCGTCATGTCTGTCCGTCCGTATGGCACAGCCACATTTTTCCGAAACTATACGAGCAGTACTGTTGAAACTTGGTAAGTAGATGCATTCTGTGAGCCGCATTAAGATTTCACACAAAAATAGAAAAAGAACAATAATTTTGGGGGTTCCCCATTCATAGAACAGAAACTCAAAAAAATTTTTTTTCATCGTACCCATACATGTGGGGTATCTATGGATAGGTCTTCAAAAATGATATTGAGGATTCTAATGTCATTGTTTTCTTAACTGAATATTTTGCGCGGCAGTAACTTCCAAAGTGGTAAAATTAGTGCCCCCCCCCCCCCCCCCCTAAAACTAAAAAAATATATGATGTACATTACCATGCAAACTAACAACGAAAATTGGTTTGAATGAGATATAGCTAGTTTTTTTTTAATACTTTTTTTTAATTGGCAATTTACCTTTCATTTAATCAACTGAAATACTTGCTGCTACGGAACCCTTCATGGGCGAGTCCGACACGCATTTTGCCGGTTTTAAACACTAAACTTAAACCAAATTAGAAAATATTAAAATCTAGTGTGATTTGTGTGCTAATCCTGGCATTTCACTAAAATGCGTATCACTTATATTGCGTGGCAACTCAGTTGTTATCATCGAAAGATTATTCTGTAACTAGCTGTGCCCCGCGGTTTTACCCGCATTAAATTTTATAAATTATCACAGCTCTTCCTCCGTAGTTGATAGCGTGATAATATATATAGGGTATATGTTGACTCAACCTATTAGTCATTTTTATGCAAAATTTGAAGTTAATCCATGCAGTACTTTTTGAATTTAGCCCGGACATACATACAGACAAAAATCCTAAAAACTATATTTTTGGCTTCGATATCGATTGTAGATCTCGCCCCAAGTATCCCTTTTTCAAAAATATTCAATGTACAGTTTTGACTTTCCTACGATTTTATAATATGTATAGATTATTAAAAGATTATTCTGTAATACGTACTTATCATAAGTAGTTAATACCTAGACTGAAATAAAAGTCTATTAAATTAGATGTACTTTTATTGCACATTAAAATTAAATAAAAGTAAATTATTTTTTTTGCAAATAGTAATTTCCTAGTTGTGTTAGGCTGAAAAGTTACGTGTTGCACTCAAGTGCAAAGATTTTTCACTTCGTGCTCTTTTGATTCCCTCGCTAACGCTCAGGATTATAATTTTTGAATCCTTAGCTTGCTCGCTCATCAAAATTGAGCACGCGGTAAAAAATCCTTGCTTCTCACGCCGGAGGTCGTGGGTTCGATTCCCACCCAGGACAGATATTTGTGTACATGAACATGTCTGTTTGTCCTGAGTCCGGGTGTAATTAAGGAAAAGTAGTATATGCAGTATATCAGTTACCTGGTTCCCATAGTGCAAGCTCTGCTCTAGTTTGGAATCAGATGGCCGTGTGTAAATAATGTCCCAGGATATTATTATTATTATAACTATTGGCATCTACCTTAATTTTAATTCAGTATTCCAATCGTATTTAAAGTCTTCAGGTCTCACTGGCTTTAATATTGTAAGAAAATTTATAATAACATCACTAGGTAACACATTATACGAGTACCAATAAACACAGAATACTGATAACGTTTGACACTAACTTCAGAATAACAGCGGCCATCTTGACGAACTATTAGGACCTATGCACACCACGTTCTTTAAATAAATAAATAAAAATAAAATTGGTTTATTTCGGACTGGAATGCATAGTGTTAGTAACAGTAATCTTAAAAACTAAATTAGTAATATATTAGTATTTACATTGAAAATAAGTACATAACAGGATACCACTATTACACATCAAAATTAATCAATCAATCAAAATAAATTTTATTTTCTCTTCACAATAGATATGTTTGTTATTATGTGGTATTACACTTGATACTATGAGACATAACATTGTGAGAGACCAGAGCCTGATGTAGGTTTTGATGATGATGTCTTCCCGGCCGAATATCGGCCACGGCGGCCATTCCCAATGGAGATTAGCCAATTGCGCAGGACATATTATAGTGCACAATTGTGTGCGCAAACACAGAGGCACTTTCTATTCCATCACTCTCATGATCCGATGGAACGACTAGCGACACGACCGGAAAGAGGTCAGGTACAGGACCGACGGCCAACTGCCAGACTTCGGGCTGAAACTGAGAAATTTCTTTTTACGGATAAATCCCAAAATCATTTTTAGGCCGGACCCGGGAATTGAACCCAGTTACACATACCGGTTATATGTAATTGCGGTATCCTTGGTTGTGTGTACGCGCGTCCAGTGCTGCATAATAGCACTGACCACGTCAAGTCAGTTGGCCACAGTCTTCAGGAGGCCGTCGACGCGCGTTCCAGAAACGCGCTTTTGGAACGAAGTTCCTTATCGCGCGTTGTGAAAGGGGGCTAGACGGAAAAAATCTTACGCAAAGTTGTCACGACACTTTTTGCAGCTGTGCGGCGTGCGCATGTTTCTATGTCTGTCTATCGCTCTCTCTCTCTCTCTCTCTCTCTCTCTCTCTCTTATAGAAAGCTAGCCAGATATTTTCATTTCTATTTCGCATTGAACAGTGTGGTGTCGCGACGTATATTTTTATTGAGTGTATACAGGTTTTTTGTACATAATAAATAATAAGAAATAACTTCGTTCCATCCGGGTGTCCCTTGACACCTCTCAAGTTTTTATCCTACAGAGAAGTTTGTTTTTGATTGTATCGATACAAGCGCGATGCTAACGCGCGTGCGTATCGCTACAAACGCGCTTCAATGGCGCGCTTAAAAAACGTGGTGTGCATACACCCTTATGTATCAGATAATAATATAATGGTACTTACACATTAATGGTACTGCACGTGTAGTGCAGCGGCAAGACAGTGGCCTCGCCGCTTCGTGTTCCGGGTTTGATTCCCGCGCCGGACAACTATATTTATGTATGTCACATAAATAGTAGTTCGGAGTCTGAATGTAATTTGGGTCCGTCTATTATATGTTTGTAAAGTACCCAAGACACAGGGATTAGATACCTTAGTGCGGGCGTTCTCTTTTAAAACTAAATAAAAACAAAAAACTGGCTAAGTGCGAGTCGGACTCGCGCACGAAGGGTTCCGTACCATCTATAAAAACGAGCATAAAATTCACGTTTGTTGTATGGGAGCCCCCTTTAGTATTTATTTTATTTTGTGATTTAGTATCTGTTGTTATAGCGGCAACAGAAATACATCATCTGTGAAAATTTCAACTGTCTAACTATCACTGTTCATGAGATACAGCCTGGTGACAGACGGACAAACAGACAGACGACGAAATCTTAGTGGTCTTTTTCGTACGAAACCCTATAAAAAAGACATCGAGTTGGCTAGCGTAGAAGGCTCTCAACCAGAAGCTTAATTTAAGCGACTAATACCTGTGGGTACCTTATGGGGTTCGGGCCCCACCTCAGGAGGCTGCTGGAGCAAAAATACGTAATTTTAATTGAGGGTGTGGTCACTTGCACGGGATCACCGACCATGTTAAGGGGCCAACGCGATTGCCGCCGAGGAACCTACCCTAGCTAACCTGCGACCCATAAATGAAGAAGAAGAAGAAGAAAAAAAAAACTTGTGTGTACTTATGTACACGCGTTAGAAGTTACTTCTTAATATACAACTTGAACATAGTTATCAATTTTCATACCACCTAGAACTAACGTCATGCTGTTATTTTTACGATGCGCGCGCATCGTAAAAATTCACTCTCATACCACCTAGAACTAACTTCATGCTGTTAAATTTTTTGGTGTCGGTGTGCGCGCGCATCGTAAAAATTCACTCTCATCATTTTTCTCCATCGCGCCAAAAGAAGTATAACTTCAAAAAATATTTATTGAGCACATATAATAAAGATACAAAAAGACACAATCAGAGTAACAATGGCGACATACAATATAAATAAATACCTTACAAAATAATAATAATTTTTTAATAATATTTTTTTTTTTTTATTTCCTAAACCAAAAATACTCTATTATTGTTACTATAATAGATTTAGTGCACTCAAATGGCTAGCAGCTCAGCATGATGTTACAACCACAATCTGTAACGCTGATTTTCAGCTACCTGCCACAGTGAGTCACAAATGTGCTACACAAATTACGTTCATAGGACATAAGACAATACGTTCCTTAAAAATTATATACAAAATAAAAGAATACGGTTTAAAAGAAAGAAACAAACAATCTAAATAAAAGATAATTAAAATAAATAGTTGTTCGGAGTCTGAATGTAATTTGTTTCCGTCTATTATATGTTTGTAAAGTATCCCGCGAAACAGGGATTAGATATCCTAGGGCGGAGTTGTCTTTTTACTCAAAAACAAATACTGTCCGAATTTAGGCTTTTCTTTATTGCATATGACATCCCGGCTTGATTAAACTAACTATTAGCGGAATTAACACGGCATATTAATTTTTGATGTGAAACATCTATAGCCGCACGTAAAACAGATTTCTGGCGTGGCGACGCATGCCGTGGTTTTTTTTTATTTATTTTTTTTTAGTTCCTATCACAATACGTTCTTTTCGACTTCGACTTCTACTTGGACTTCGACTTGACTTCGACTTTGACTTCGACTGCGACTTATACTTCGACTTCGACTGCGACTTAAACTTCGACTTCGACTGGGACTTATACTTCGACTTCGTCTTCGACTTCGACACAAAATGTGATCTCTTCCAGACAACCATAGTAAAGATCGGAGAAAAGAGTTATTGAGATTTCAGTTGTTAGTGTACAGATATTACCTATTCACACGTAAAAATAAAATAAAAACCGGCCAAGTGCGAGTCGGACTCGCCCATGAAGGGTTCCGTAGCAGCAAGTATTTCAATTGAATGAAATGTTAAATGTTAAATGAAAGGTAAATTGCGGTTTACGATTTATGACGTATTAAAAAACATCTACTTACCATGTTTCAACAGTACAGTTCTTATAGTATCGGAAAAAAGTGGCTGTGACATACGGACGGACAGACAGACAGACATGACGAATCTATAAGGGTTCCGTTTTTTGCCATTTGGCTACGAAACCCTAAAAAGAAATTATATAAATATACATACTACAAATAATGAAAACGAACAATATACACAAATAATATATAAAACTCCTTTCTTGACCAAAACATTCAAATAACACTTTAAGACCCAACCTGATACTTAATTTGCTACCACTAAGGCATCTAGGGCACAATAATAATAATAATATCTAGGGACAATGTCACACAGATCATCCTAGCCCCAAACTAAGCAAAGCTTATACTATGGGTACCAGGCGACGATATACATACTTAAATAGATAGACAAATACTTAAATACATAGAAAACATCCATGACTCAGAAACAAATATTCTTGCTCATCACACAAATATTTGCACTTACCGGGATTCGAACCCAGGACCACCAGCTTCGTAGGCAGGGGACTACCAACTAGGCTACGGTGACCATTAAACCATGACTTCGACTGCGACTTATACTTCGACTTCGACTTCGACTGCGACTTCTGCATATTACTTTTACAAAATAATGTCGATGTTTCACATCTGCCAGGCGTCCCATGACGGCTCACATTTTTTTAATGTTATTATTATTTTTGTTGTACAGTAAAGGGTTACTTACTTACTTACTCTCATGATTGGATGAGAGATGAGGACCAGAAAGAGGTCAGGTACAGTACCGGTGACTTTACGTGCTCTCTAAGGCACGGGGTTGCAATACCGCCAACTCCCAGACTTTTTACAGTCATTTTTTTTTACTGTAAAATCCCAAATTCGCTTTTTTGTCCGACCCGGATTGGAACCCAGGGCCTCATTGGCTGCGGTTGAACACGTTACCGCTAGACCGATGAGGCATAAGATAATAAAATAATGGTGCTTATACATTATTGTCCTTATTAAGGCTTGTACAGACGCCAGCACATCAAGTTACCCCTATCTATCAAATTTTCCCAATTGAAAGTGAACCTTATGCTTATGTGATACAGTTGAAAATCTATAAAAGAAATTTGACAGATTGGGACAAGCGGAAACTCGTAATAAGTAGAGGAAATAACCATTTTGACTATAACTTCAAGAAATTAGCTATTTTTTGTAAAACCAATGGCAGTATTTTAATTTGTTATTAAATACTACCCATTCTTTAATTAATTATTAAATATAGCTGTGCCCTGCGGTTTTACCCGCGTTAAATTTTATAAATTCTCACAGCTCCTCCTCCGTAGGTGATAGCGTGATAATATGTAGCCTATATGTAGACTCGACCCCTTACTAATATTCATGCAAAATTTGAAGTAAATCCATGCATTACTTTGAGTTTAGCCCGGACATACATACAGACAAACATATCAATTGTAGATCACGCCCCAAGTATCCTTTTGTAAAAAAATATATAATGTACAGTCTTGACTTTCCTACGATTTTATTATATGTACATATAGATAACTAAATTTAAAAATGCACATTAAGATTTCTAATATTTATTACAATTTACACTTATCATCATACAAATAAATAATATCACTTGAAGAACTATTTGTTTTTAATTCCTTCATATATTTCATTGATCATCATGACCTCTTTTCGGTAGTGTCGCTAGGCGTCCCATCGGATCACGAGAGTGATGGAATAGAAAGTGCTCTTTTGTTTGCTCACACACTTGTGCACTATAATATGTCCCGCGCAGATGGCTAATCTCTATTGAGACTGGCCACCGTGGCTGAAATTCGGCTAGGAGGATATTATTATTATTATATTTCATTCGAAGGTCACAAATTTTGCCAACGCGTGAATGTAAGGGTTAGGATCTGTTGGTCCTGAGGCATAGATTCGTGTCGCATGTTGAAAACCAATAATCACACGAAAACAATCTAACTTTGCTTCATCAATTTTACGCACCATGTTTCTAATTCTGCCTTCCAAGTCAACATAATTGTAAAACCGTATATATTTCAGCAATTCCGTATTCTTGATAATATTAATGAATTCATTCAAATTATTTTCATTTAAATAACTATCCAGTAAAGACACAAATAGAGACACAAAGTTACCCCAATTCTCTGATACAGCGCGAGTCAACGACGATCTTATTTTCGACGGGCCTACGCAACTGCCTTGTGCAATCAGCAAATCAAAAATATATGCTTTAGAATTCTCTACTCCTCTTCTGAGATCATTATCAAATTTTAATTTGTGATCCATAATATTTAAGATATTTATGGATTTTTCAAAAAACATAACGTTTAGTATGAAATCCCACATTAATTCCACTTTTTGTGTACCACTTTTTAATATATCACATATGTATTCAACTGCAAAATATTCAGCTACCGTCATGTGAACGAATATTGGAATGTTGTTCATAATTTTATGTATGAGACCTGTTTTCTCAGTACCTTGTTTTAAGTTCTTTATTGTTAAATGAATTTCTTTTAGTATCGCATCATCGAAAAATACCTGTTTCTCCGTATGAAAAATGGCGTACACCGCTAATTTCTTATGCATGGCTATGAATTTTGCGCGTTCATCGTCAAGCAACATTTTAACATCGGGTTTTGATAATATCATTGTGTTTTTGTCTCCAAAACGTATTTTTGTCAGTTTAATATCTAATAAATGTTCATACATTGTATAAGTATTAACATCTAGATCCCATTTTTTTGTGTTTCTATTATCTTTTATTAGGCTTAGAAAGTAGTCCGCTGTCACATAAAGATGAAGCGGAATTGAAAAATAAAGACACATTAACATCAAATCGTGGCGGGCGTTGAAGAAAAGATTTTTAAATGGATTTTTGGTCAGTATCATTGTAACGCTTGGTGAATATTCAACTTCGAGGTATTTGTTTGGTCTAATACTCATCAAATACTTCAAAGCGCATAAATATATTTGTAGTAAGGGCATATTAGGCAATTTCATTATATGTGTGCCAGTTTTTAATTCTTCAAATAGTGTTTCCATGAAACGTATGAAATCATGTACATTAACACGCTGTTCTTCATTAAACTGTTCCATAACCAAGTTTTTCCTCCAAATTTTGTTTAAATAAGATATTTGTTCCATGTCCGTGAAATAATCGAGCATTAGTGATGTACCAAATTCACGTTCCAAGACAGCAGTCAAATCATTGTAAGATCTGCTTGCTATCCACATTCTGTGTTTACGAAGATTTATGCTTATGACTTTAAGAAGAGTTAGCGCCTCCGTTATATAATGTGGGCAAATTTCATCAAAGCCATCAAACAAAAATATAATTCTACGTCGATTATAAAAATGTAGGAACATGTTTAATTGGAAATTTTTCGACTCATTGCCTGTACACTGAGCTAGTAATATTTCATCATAAGATTGGACCAATGTTATTTCCACGTCGCTTTCTTCATTATTATCCATTTTGATAATATGTCTACACAAAAACTCTAATGCCTCTAAGGTTTGGATAACTGTTTTATCAGCCTGCCATTTACTGAATGTTTCCGTATTCTCCAATAAGTCTATTCTTACTATCCAAACTGTTGGGTCAATCTTCTTAGTGTGAAGTGACAAATGCGTGAGTAGAGTAGATTTGCCCATTCCAGGAGTTGCTGTTAAAACTACTATGTCAAGTTCTATATCATAAAAACTTTTGACATATTTAATAAAACGCACGGATTGTTCATTCTTAACCAATTGTACATTATTTTTAAATTCTATAGCAACTCTTCGGTCTATGTAAAATTCCTTGATTTCGTCGTATTTTGAATTACTTAGAGATTGACTAATTACAATGGTCCCATCATCACGATATATTTCGTCTAAAGTGTCAACTTTTACTAATGCCTTTGATTCATCATCAATGATAGCACTTAAAGAAATTTCTTCGCCTTGAAAACATATTCTGGACTGTTCCAAAATACTGTGCTGAGACTCTTCACTAAAGTCCACTAGATCATTGTTTTCGTCTTTGACGACTCGTTCTATCTGCGAAAAATATTTCACCGTTGAATTAAATGACTTTTCGTGAGTGATAATAATTACATTCATATTTTTTTTATCCATAACTTTCGCGAACCTTTCGAATTTTTTTACCCATTCTCTATTACTTAGTGTACCACCATAAACAATTAGGTGGATTAGATTTTTATTTATATTTTTAAGTTCCGTAAGAATTGCATTGAAATCATCTGGGTATAATTTTAAAATGTACTCTACGTCTAGCACAATGATGTCTTTGTGTTCAAAATGTTGAAAAATTTTCATAACAGTAAATACTATCATTTTTGTAATAATAACAGTCATTGGCAGAAACCAATATTTTTTTTCCGTATCATCCGTAGCTTCATTGTCCGAAATTGGATAAACCTCTAATCCTAGTGAACGAATAGCAGTCACATTAAACAGCCAAGAAACACATTTTAGTTTATTTTTATATATTATGTTCATAGCACTCGTCAAAGGGTCATCTATAATACTTCGCACGACATCTTCATAGATTTTACATTCTTTTACTAAATACGGTGCCTCTTGAGATTGCATCCACCATTTTTGTATTTCATTGTGATATGCTATAGCTACAGCATCAGACTTAACTCTCACATTTTTAAATATATTCTGTGTTTTTTCTTCTATATCTTCCTTTAAAATTATTCCCACATCATCTACTTCAGCTTGGTTCGAATAAAACAGTAATTTGCACAAGAAATCTCGTACCAAGTTTTCTTCTTCCCCCATGTTTAAATCGAATGTAAGTTTTGGAAATCTTTCCGTTTTAATATGAAATCTATAATCGTCAAAATTATCGTTTTGTAATTTTATTCGCGTGAATAGTACTATTCCGTTATCGCCCAGTTCATCACAAGAATTTGTAAATTTTAGAAGCTTTTTATGCTTATCGAGAACTAAGAGGTTTCCAACAGCCCCCGCTAAGCCTCCGTTCAGTCTTAATAATCCATCTTCAATTGAATCATCAATTGTAACAACCCTATCAGGTTCTGATTTTAACAAAAGTTCAGTTATCTTTAATTCCAGATGTTTCAAACGTTTTTCGACTTTTTTTTTATTACCTCTTATGTATAAATCTTTATGACCAAACGCAGCTGGTACTTTGAAATGAAGGTCTCCTAGTACTCTTTTTGCAGCAGTTTCCATAACAGGTTCTATATTCAGTAGTGATATGTCTATTTTATGTAAAAGATTCTTCAAATCTTCTTTCATTTCGACAACAAACTCCAACTTCCCATCTTTAAAGGCCATAACAGTTTCTGTAAGTTTTAAAAGAGCTTCATAACGTGTGTCACTACTTTCATCGGATAGTTGTATTAATAGGTTTTGTACATCATTTTCTTTAACTCTTTTCCTTTTTAATGTTTCAATCGACAGTTCATTCTTCAAAAACATATTAAAATCATTCCGTTTCTCAAAGAAATCATTGCGAAACGTGACATAACGATACCCTTCAGGCTGAATTTCAGAAGTTAGGAAAACTTCGTCAGCTAAAATGATATGATTATGTACTATAACCAGGTCGTCAAACATATTCTTGTAATTATATTCACTGCAAACAAATTTTGCCAAGTGTTTGGCCAGTGTCTTAGTTTTCAATTTCATTTGCTCTGTCATGAGTGATTGAACTAGAAATTCAAAATACTTTTCTCTACCCTCGATTTTACATGCCTTATCGTCTCCAGTACCTATAAGATCATGCAGCTTATCATTGAGACTGCTTGCAAACTGTTTTCTATTTTCTGCTTTTGCATTGGTATAGAGAATAAAAAAACATTGTGTTTCCTCAAAAAGTCCTTTGAATATTCGATCATTGTTATTAGGCGCAAAACTATTTCTGATTTTTCTATAACTCTCAAAATATTTTGTCAAGTCGCTTTTATTTTCCAGCGTAAATGTCTTATTACTTTCCCTGTGCTTGATTTGTATAAAAAGAGCTATGGGATGATCAAATCCCTTAATTTTGGCTTTAAAACAAACGTCGTCAAATGCTCCTACGTTATCAATGTTGGAGCCTAAATAAAATTCTTCGACGTCTTCATCGTGTACCGCTCTGAACAGGAGTAAGCTTAATAACTTGGTCTCATATAAGTGCCCTCTTATTCCGGACGTACCTGGACGCTTCTTATACATATTAGTATCCATAATTTTTCTGTGTGGAATTGTACTTCCTTTTGTTTCTTTTTTAGCATTCATCCTTGAACCTGTAAATAAAATAAGTAATGTAATATTAAGGTAATAAATTAACGTAAGGATGGCCAATTATTTTTATACAAAGTTATAGGGAGCGGTGATCTCGAACCGGAAGACGCAGCGTGTGTAGGCAACGTGCACCGATGATCTTGGAAGGATCGTGGGAAGGCCATTGTGGAGATTCTTGACGAGGGCCTTTGTCTACTACCCCGAGAGCGGCTTGAATTCTGTCAGTGCGGTCCTGCCATGGTTTGACGCATGGCTGCTCCGGAAACAATTTTATGGCTAGTATGATGATGATGAATATAGCACATGTATACTAAATAATCACGCCGCAGCTCGTGGGTTCGATTCCCACCCAGGACAAATGTTTGTTTGCATGACCATGTCTGTTTGGCCTGCGTCTGGGTTTAGTTATCTATAGAAGTATGTATTTAAGTACAACAGAAAAGTAGTATGATTTTACGAGTGATTTACTCATTTTTAACCTTTATCTATTTATAGACCTTTATATATATATATATACCTTTATTATATATATATATATATATATTATTTATCATCACGATGAGCGGTGATTTTGATGGTAAGTCCCCAGAAGGAGAATAGCATACTATACATACGTCATCATGTCAGCCAAAGTACGTCCACTGCTGGACAAGAGCCTCCCCAAAGAATGGGGGATATGCCATTAGCGCTACGCTTTGCAGACGGGTTGGCGATCGCAGTTTAATGGCCGTAGTTCACAGAAAAACGCTGCTGCCCGTTCTCTGGTAGGTATTCCCTCGGTCGATTTCTACGCCCCCCACGGGATGAGATGGGGTGATGATATTCTATGGCGTCACCATACAGCAACTATACATACAGAGCAACTTGATAAGAAACAAGGCATAAAGGGAGACCAGTTTCTTTTTAACATGAATACAGTTAGCCTAGGATGCTTTCACAGCTTCACCGGACTAAAGAGGCGAGTGAGGTCTCCAGCCGTCTAGCTAAAACTACAAACTAAGTACCCGCGCCGGGGGCACCTCTTGTGGGGTTCAAACCTCTACTCTGAGCCGTTACTAGCGAGGAGATGCAAGAGAGCGCGTATTAATTCAGGGTTTTTTGGTGCAATTTTGGCTTCACGTTAATTCGCGGCGCGAGCTTTCCTTCCAATTTAAGTTCTGATGGGGCAGTGACAGGAGAATCTAGTTTTTTAATCATACCTTATTACGTTTTGTTCTCCTTATGCACTGACATAACAGCAACACTGTCGTTAGGAAAGGTTCTTGACGCCATTCACTTGTACATTTTGTTTATACTTACCTTATTACGTTTTGTTATCCTTATGCACTGACATAACAGCAACACTGTCGTTAGGAAAGGTTCTTGACGCTATTCTTTTGTTTAAACTTACCTTATTATGTTTTGTTACACTTATGCACTGACATAACAGCAACACTGTCGTTAGGAAAGGTTCTTGACTCTAATCCTTTGTTTAAACTTACTTTATTACGTTTTGTTACACTTATGAACTGACATAACAGCAACACTGTCGTTAGGAAAGGTTCTTGACGCTGTTCTTTTGTTTATACTTACCTTATTATGTTTTGTTGTCCTTATGCACTGACATAACAGCAACACTATCGTTAGGAAAGGTTCTTGACGCTATTCTTTTGTTGAAACTTACCTTATTATGTTTTGTTACACTTATGCACTGACATAACAGCAACACTGTCGTTAGGAAAGGTTCTTGACTCTAATCCTTTGTTTAAACTTACTTTATTACGTTTTGTTACACTTATGCACTGACATAACAGCAACACTGTCGTTAGGAAAGGTTCTTGACGCTGTTCTTTTGTTTATACTTACCTTATTATGTTTTGTTGTCCTTATGCACTGACATAACAGCAACACTATCGTTAGGAAAGGTTCTTGACTCTAATCCTTTGTTTAAACTTACTTTATTATGTTTTGTTACACTTATGCACTGACATAACAGCAACACTGTCGTTAGGAAAGGTTCTTGACTCTAATCCTTTGTTTAAACTTACTTTATTACGTTTTGTTACACTTATGCACTGACATAACAGCAACACTGTCGTTAGGAAAGGTTCTTGACGCTATTCTTTTGTTTAAACTTACTTTATTATGTTTTGTTACACTTATGCACTGACATAACAGCAACACTGTCGTTAGGAAAGGTTCTTGACTCTAATCCTTTGTTTAAACTTACTTTATTACGTTTTGTTACACTTATGCACTGACATAACAGCAACTCTGTCGTTAGGAAAGGTTCTTGACGCTGTTCTTTTGTTTATACTTACCTTATTATGTTTTGTTGTCCTTATGCACTGACATAACAGCAACACTATCGTTAGGAAAGGTTCTTGACGCTATTCTTTTGTTTAAACTTACCTTATTATGTTTTGTTACACTTATGCACTGACATAACAGCAACACTGTCGTTAGGAAAGGTTCTTGACTCTAATCCTTTGTTTAAACTTACTTTATTACGTTTTGTTACACTTATGCACTGACATAACAGCAACACTGTCGTTAGGAAAGGTTCTTGACGCTGTTCTTTTGTTTATACTTACCTTATTATGTTTTGTTGTCCTTATGCACTGACATAACAGCCACACTGTCGTAAGGAAAGGTTCTTGACTCTAATCCTTTGTTTAAACTTACTTTATTACGTTTTGTTACACTTATGCACTGACATAACAGCAACACTGTCATTAGGAAAGGTTCTTGACGCTGTTCTTTTGTTTATACTTACCTTATTATGTTTTGTTGTCCTTATGCACTGACATAACAGCAACACTATCGTTAGGAAAGGTTCTTGACGCTGTTCTTTTGTTTATACTTACCTTATTATGTTTTGTTGTCCTTATGCACTGACATAACAGCAACACTATCGTTAGGAAAGGTTCTTGACGCTATTCTTTTGTTTAAACTTACCTTATTATGTTTTGTTACACTTATGCACTGACATAACAGCAACACTGTCGTTAGGAAAGGTTCTTGACTCTAATCCTTTGTTTAAACTTACTTTATCACGTTTTGTTACACTTATGCACTGACATAACAGCAACACTGTCGTTAGGAAAGGTTCTTGACGCTGTTCTTTTGTTTATACTTACCTTATTATGTTTTGTTGTCCTTATGCACTGACATAACAGCAACACTGTCGTTAGGAAAGGTTCTTGACTCTAATCCTTTGTTTAAACTTACTTTATTACGTTTTGTTACACTTATGCACTGACATAACAGCAACACTGTCGTTAGGAAAGGTTCTTGACGCTGTTCTTTTGTTTATACTTACCTTATTATGTTTTGTTGTCCTTATGCACTGACATAACAGCAACACTATCGTTAGGAAAGGTTCTTGACACCATTCACTTGTACATTTTGTTTATACTTACCTTATTATGTTTTGTTATCCTAATGCACTGACATAACAGCAACACTGTCGTTAGGAAAGGTTATTGACTCTAATCCTTTGTTTAAACTTACTTTATTACGTTTTGTTACACTTATGCACTGACATAACAGCAACACTGTCGTTAGGAAAGGTTATTGGCGCTATTCTTTAGTTTAAACTTACCTTATTATGTTTTTTTATCCTTATGCACTGACATAACACCAAGACTGTCGTTAGGAAAGGTTCTTAACTCTATTCTTTTGTTTAAACTTATCTTATTATGTTTTCTTACACTTATGCACTGACATAACAGCAACACTGACGTTAGGAAAGGTTCTTGACGCTATTCTTCAGTTTAAACTTACCTTTTTATGTTTTTTTATCCTTATGCACTGACATAACAGCAACACTGAAGTTAGGAAAGGTTCTTGACGCCATTCACTTGTACATTTCGTTTCCAATCGATATCTTTTGAAGATAATACATTAGGAATGAGATAGGCATTGATAATGCCGTAATGAATATTGCCAGCGCTGAAAGTTATAATACCTACATATTAGTATATTCAAATTCAATTCTTTATTTTAGGAACTTAAATATGCAGTATTCTTTATTTTGTAAATATAGGTACGTATTATCTTAAATCCAATATTATAAAGGCGAAAGTTTCTGAGTGTGTATGTTTGTTACTTCTTCACGTCTAAAAGACTGGAGAGATTTTCATAAAATTTGGTATGGAGTTAGCTGACATCTTGGATTAACACATAGGCTACAAATTTATAAAGTTTAGCGCGGGTAAAACCTTGGGGTATGGCTAGTAATAAAATAAATGCGAAAGTTTGTGAGTATGGATGGATGGATGTTTGTTACTCTTTCACGCAAAAACTACCGAATATATTTTGATGAAAATTTGTAGTAATATAGTTTATATATCCAAATAACACGCAGGCTATAATTTATAAAGATTAGCGTTGAGCACAGCTGGTAAAGATAAACCGCTATGTTTTGCCGTAAGTTAATGACGTATAAAATTTAAATGTTAAAAGTATCTTAACCTAGATTACATTTAGATAGAATACATTAAGAAGAAAGATATTACAGATAGTTTTACTTAGATGTTGGAATTAAATTGTAATAAGATAGTATTGTGTGTACAAATAACTCCTAAACTAAATTTGCACAGATTTTTGTTAGTCATTATAAATACATTCTGGGATATTATTCACACACGGCCATCTGATCCCAAACTAAGCAGAGCTTGTACTATGGAAAGCAGATAACTGATATAATATTCTCTTTTGTAAATACATACTTATATTTTCATTACAATTACACCCAGACTCAGGACAAACAGACATGTTCACGCACACAAATATCTGTGCTGGGTGGGAATCGAACCCACGACCTGCGGCGTGAAAGGCAAACATTTAGATTTCCACTGGCTCTTTTGTCCGTTATAAACACAGATATTTAAAAGAAAACTTTTCTTTGGTTGATACTTTTATCCATCAATTTTTTTTTAAACTCGCACTTGGCACTTGTCTGTGTAGCATTCTCCATTTATCCCGATGTAGAGCCATCTCTTTTACTTCTTGATAACTGTCCACATGTAATTTTTCTTTAAGTTGATCAGTAAACTTTCTTCTCGGTCTTCCTCTCTTTCTTCTTGCGTCTATCTTCTCTTCTATTATATTTGTGATAAACCAGTCGTTTCAGATTAGATGTCCCTTCTGGTGTCTATGTGTTTTAAAATTTGTCGTTCTTCATTTGCTCTTTTTAATATCTCTTAATTGGTGATCTTTTCTGTCCAGGACACTTTCTCCATTCGACGCCATTTCAAAGGCAACTTATCCCTGTCTTTTTGTCTTAGAAGAAGAATCAAATTGAGACAACAACTCATCGTTGATTGATACTACCATAATGAGTTTACCTAATATCTCCATTGAAGAAAATGAAGCTATAATAGACTTGAACATTAAAATACAAAAACTTTCAAATGAATTAAACAGTGCTAACCATGAGATTGATAACCTAAATTGCGAAAATCATAAGTTGAAAACGGATCTGGAAAAGTGTCAAAAGATTATTAATTTGATTTGATTGTGATTTGATTTTGATTGGATTGTGACCTGAAAGAAAATGTATGACCATATTGGCGAAGAAAAATAAAAGACAAGTGACAATACACTCAAACTCCGCTCAAAAAAGATACTAAAGTTCATACATCTCACTTACAGGAAGAACCATTGAGTTTGAGTTTTGTTTTAGGGTCCATGTTTCACACGCCTAAAGAGCAATGCTCCAGATGTATGATACTATTTATGGTGCCTTTATTATTAACTAGCAACGCCCCGCGGTATTACCTGCAATTTAGCTATTTATATTCACGCTGCAGTGCATAATCCTATGTGTTTTTCATACATTTAATAATGTAAAATTTTAATGCTGTGGTCGTCTTTAAGTGTTGCAGCACTATTATTTTTAAATATTTCCGTGTCTTATAACTGCATGAGTGTATGTAACGTTGACGATCCTTAAATAAATAAAAAAAACTTGAGAGGTGTCAAGGGACACCCGGATGGAACGAAGTTATTTCTTATTATTTATTATGTACAAAAAACCTGTATACACTCAACAAAAATAATCGTCGTGACACCACACTGTTCAATGCGAAATAGAAATGAAAATATCTGGCTTACTTTCTACAAGAGAGAGAGAGAGACAGACAGACAGAGAAACATGCACAGCTGCAAAAAGTGTCGTGACATCTTTTCGTAAGAATTTTTTCCGCCTAGCCCCCTTTCACAACGCGCGATAAGGAACTTAATTCCAATAAATAAATACATACATATGATCCTAATCTCAGGCCCCTGTGGGGAGAAAGTCAACCGCCTTGGATATTACGGTCTGTCACACAGCAGAAGTACGGGTGGTCTACCTTGCCGTAGTAGCCTTTTTAGGGTTCCGTGGCTAAATGGCAAAAAACGGAACCCTTATAGACATGACGACATGTCTGTCTGTCTGTCCGTCGCGTCCGTATGTCACAGCCAGTTTATTCCGAAACTATAAGAGCTGTACTGTCGAAACTTGGCAAGTAGATGAGTTCGGTAAACCGCATTAAGATTTTTATACAAAAATAGAAATATAACAATAATTTTTGGGAGTCCCCATACATAGAACTGAAACTCAATTTTTTTTCATCGTACCTATACATGTGGGGTATCTATGGATAGGAATTCAAAAATGATATTGAGGTTTCTAATATCATTTTTTTCTAAACTGAATAGTTTGCGTGGGAGACACTTCCAAAGTGGTAACATGAGTGCCCCCCCTCCCCCCTGTAACTACTAAAATAAGAGAATGATAGAACTAAAAAAAATATTATGTAAACTAACAACGAAAATTGGTTTGAACGAGATCTAGTAAGTAGTTTTTTTTAAAACGTCATAAACCGTAAACCGCAATTTACCTTTCATTTCATTAACTGAAATACTTGCTGCTACGGAACCCCTCATGGGCGAGTCCGACTCGCACTTGGCCGGTTTTTTTTAAGGCAGTGAGAATGCCTACACATGCCAAATGGGTATGTCATACTCACACCGACTAATTGTAATCCGCCGTGGATTTCTTTTGTCGCCCCGGGAACGCGTGTATGCTGCTCCGGTGCCTTCCTTTTCCGCCAGATAGTCGGGACACGTACCTTAGGAGAGCTCTCAGTATCTCAGTTTGGCACAGCAACTGGTCCTCAAACCATTTTCTGTCTTCCTGGAGCTGCTTGTACATGGCGGCAGTAGAGGACACTTCTCATACTGCCACCACAGTCCCGACGAGGGCTCCTACGTCTGAGAGCGTGATTGGCTCGACCCCGATCCCACTCGTCGGCCTCCTTCTAGAGTTTAACTGCCTCCCAGAAAGAGACCACCGCATCCCATGAGGAGTCACGTGGAGTCGCCCGCAAGCATCGTATAAACGATTGCTGGGGGCGATGCATTAGCAAGACACAGAATGGCCATCCTGGGGCTGGCATATCCAGAACCAGGAGACTACAAGGATCTACCCCTAAGAAGCGTACTGGATTATGTGAAGACTTCATTCAGGGTTCCAGAGATAGAATAAAAGCCAGTGGGGGATAGTACAAAAGATCCTGAAGGGTTGGAGTGCTGTACGCAAGTACACCCCATCAAAGATAAGATGAGCTGGGGGCGATAGATCCGTCCGATCACAGCGACCAGGACTCGCCTGTTGGCCTCCAAGGCTGGGCACTCCTCCAACGCATGCTGAGCAGCGTCCAGGTCGTTTCTGCAATGGTGACAAGCCTAAATGACATAATCCTTCCTAGTCGCGGACGGTGTCCCAGCTGTTTTGGAACCAAACGGCTTGCCACGCGGCGATAGCAAGACACCATATAGGATGGGGTGTCCTTGCTGCCTTGGAGGTTAGATCGACTTTTGGTTTAGGACACACTGTGCATTGAACTAGCCCTATTTCATCTTCCCAGTACCTGCGGCAGCGCCGGGCGCAAGTGCTGCATGAGAAGCGGTGTAAGTATGGTAGTTTAATAGGAAATATATTATTTGTTGTGTCAGAGGGCGACAAACGAGCAAGTGGGTCACCTGATGGTCACCGCCCCACATGGACACTCGCAACTCCATAGGAGACGCGGGTGCGTTGCCGGCTTTTAAGAGTCAGTAAACAAGTGTTGCTGACCCTTCCCCTAACCCGATGAGCTCAGGCGACCTTACTCACACTCAGAAACACAACATTAAATTATTAATGTTATTAATAAGGATTGTCTTCTGTAAGGTGGAGGCACTACCCTCTTTGACCGAATGAATGCTGTGCCCTACCTCTCTTTAATGATTATGATGATTTAGTTCCTTCCCCACACGGGACTCCGGTTATTATGCATTTAATTAGCTGCAAAACAAAATACATTTAATTCCATGTCACAAACTGATAAGTTTCCTTATCGAATTCTTCAATATATTTTATCGCATCGGAACATTTCAAATTACAGATATGGATAATGACAAATTATCTTAGATAAATGGACTTAAAAATGCTCAGTGATTCATGTTTACTATAGTGAATAAGCGTGCATTTATTTAAAAAAATATTCTTAATTAATTCCCAATAATTACTTTTTATTCCGTTAAGAAACTATTAATTCCGTAAATTATTTTGTTGTAAAATTAGTGTTTTGATTTTTAATGTGTGTTTTAGTGTAGTAACATTAAATTCAGTTAAAATAGGCTAATTTCTCTTTTTCTTAACAATAAGTGTTTTAATTAGTCAAAGTGTGTTTTAATATAACAGTGAATAATTTAATATAAGGATTACTTTTATTGTAAGTTTTTATATTATTATTTTATTGCTAAGCGACGGTTGACTTGTCCATAGCCAGTTGCTCTCATCAGTCCTTTATCGATGACGTTAAGCACCTGGGCACAAGGTCAGTCTATGGATGGGTGACCGCCAAAGTAGTTCAATTTCTATGCGTATCCGTGCTTCGGAGAGCCCGTTAAATAGTCAGTTGTAGTTAGACATGGGTCTTGAACTACTCTGACATCACGGAATCCAATGCCCATACGATAAAGTAACAATTATACACTAAAATAAGTCAGAGATAATTTCTAGATAGATTGATCCCCGCTCGCCTCAAATGGCCGGTGAAGCAGTGATAGCAAGGGCTATCTGTAAAAGTAATGTAAAAAAATTAACAGATAATGAAGTCACCGGTTCATATCACGGTTACGGCCAAAAAAATTTAGTAGTATTGGTTTTCTTTTTTACATCTGAGTGCGACAAACGAGCAAATGGGTCACCTGATGGTAAGTGATCACCGCCGCCCATGTACACTCGCAGCACCAGAGAAGTCAAGGGTGCTCCCCACCCCGATGAGCTCTGGCGACCTTACTTACACGCAGAAACACAAAATTAAAATGATTAGAAAGAAAAATATTTATTCAGAAAATTGCACAAACAACAAGAACATAAAAGAACATAATGAAACATAAAATAAAAACAGACACTAGTTGCCCGTGCAAGCCTGAAATGGCACCATCTCAGCATTAGCTAGAACGTTTTATTGTTCTAGCGCTGGTCATTCTGATGATGCCAAGTGGCTGTCACGGAACATTAACTTATTATTAAAGTTATTATTAAGGAATGTCTTCTGTAAGGTGGAGGTACTTCCCCAGTCGGGCTGCTCTTTGAGCGAATTAACGCTGTGCCCTACATTAAAGTTAATGTTTTTTTTCACAAGTATATTTAAGTATATGGTACAAAAAATTTATAAAAAAAATCAAAAAAACCTTTCTGCTAATTATGCCAACAAATACCCAAATGCCTTTTCTTTACTCCTGGTCCATTCAACGGTTGCCTGGAAGAGATCGCAATTAGCGATAAGGCCGCCATTTGTACAATCTTAACATACTTAAAGTTCTTTTTATGTATTATTTTTTGGTGTACAATAAAGAGTTACTTACTTATATAGTATATTACATGGTCCATATTATTGCTGGCAAGCAAAAACTTAACATAAATAAATGTCTTTAAATTGCACATTATTATATCAAACAACAACCAACCGAACTCACCGACATAGCCCGGAGCATTGCCATACTAAAGTGGCAGAGGGCAGCACATAGCTCATAGAACCGACGGCCGTTGGGGCAGAAAGGTTCTCGAGTGGCGACCACGAACCGGAATACACAGCGTGGGCAGGCCCCCGACAAAATTGACCGACCGATGATCTTGTGCGGGTCGCTGGAAACTGCTGGATGCGGATAGCGCAAGACCGGCAATTGTGGAGATCTTTGGGTGAGGCCTTTGTCCAGCAGTGGACGTCTTTCGGCTGATATGATGATGATGATGATATAAAGCAACAACCAACCGAACTCACCGATATAGCCCGAAGAATGGCCTGAAATGGAAGTGGGCGGCACATAGCTAGTAGAACCGACGGCCGTTAGGTCAGAAAGGTTCTCGAGTGGCGACCACGAACCGGAAGACGCAGCGTGGGCTCTTACAAGATGGACCGATGATATTGTGCGGGTCGCTGGAAACTGCTGGATGCGAATAGCGCAAGACCGGCGATTGTGGAGATCTTTGGGGGAGGCCTTTGTCCAGCAGTGGACGTCTTTCGGCTGATATGATAATGATATATACATATATAGACACACGTCTATTTGGTTATGGTATTTCAATTTCTAGTATTTCGGGCTCACACATTTTAATTAAGGGGCCTTTTACAGTCCACTAGCGCCGCAAATCGAAAAAACGTCATAACTCGTAAATAAAATCAAAAATACAAAATGTGGTCTATTATTACTGTAGAAAAGGCAATAACGTAATTTTATAACACATTGTCAACACTTGAAATATAGCTGTTTAGCTAAATCGTGCATTTGTAACAAAAACGGCCGTTTATGTTTTGAATGCACGCTTTAGCTGAACAGCTATATTTCAAGTATTGATCAGGTGTTATATAATAACGTTATTGCCTTTTCCACAGTAATAATAGAACATATTTTGTATTTTTGATTCTATTTACGAGTTATGACATTTTTTCGATTGGCGGCGCTAGTGTACTGTAATAGGCCTCTTAAAGGCATTATATTTTCTGACATTACAATATGTAACCGTTTCAATATTACGTACACACGGCTACAAATCAAGCTATACATATCCAATAACGGGCCTGTTGGCGTGGTTGGCAAATGCTTGCTTTTCACGCCGAAGGTCGTGGGTTCGATTCCCACCCAGGACAGATATTTGTGTGCATGAAGATGTCTGTTTGTCCTGAGTCTGGGTGGAATTATCTATATAAGTATATATGTAGGTATTTACAAAAGAAAGGTAGTATATGCAGGATATCAGTTATCTGGTTTCCATAGTACAAGCTTTGCTTAGTTTGGGATCAGATGGCCGTGGGTGAATAATGTCCATAAAAAAAATATATATGTAAAAAAAGAGTGTGTGTACTTATGTACACGCGTTAGAAGTTATACTTCTTTGGCGTATGGAAAAAAAATAACTAAAATGCAGTAGTGATTAACGATAAATATTAAAATTAATCAAAAAGATTTTATTTAAATAAAAATACTAGAATATACAACTTGAACATAGTTATCAATTTTCATACCACCTAGAACTAACTTCATGCTGTTAAATTTAGGTGTCGGTGTGCGCGCGCATCGTAAAAATTCACTCTCATCATTTTTCTCCATCGCGCCAAAAGAAGTATAACTTCGATAAGCTGACCTCTGATTGTAAGGAAATCCTACACAACACTAGATCAGCTTATACTGGAAATGTATAGCTTGATATGTAGCCGTGTGTACGAGGTGTATTTTTATATGAAAGTGTCTTATTTGATATAAGGATTACTTTAATAGTAAGTGATAAAGTTACTAGTTATTATCTTTATTTTTAACTTCCGACGCAAAAAGGTAGTTATAACACACCCTTTTGGCGTCGGAACTGACGTCTATGTCTGTAAATGTGTGTGTGTGTGTGTCTGTGGCATCGTATCTCTCAAACGGATGAACCGTTTTCAATGCGGTTTTTTTCATTTGAAAGCCAGTTTCCTTGGCTATTTTTGATAAAGTTACTACTTATTATCATTATTTTTAACTTCCGACGCAAAAAGGGGATGTTATAAGTTTGACGTCGATGTCTGTCTGTGCGTGTGTGTCTGTGGCATCGTATCTCTCAAACGGATGAACCGATTTCGATGCAGTTTTTTCATTTGAAAGACAGTTTCCTTGGCTATGTTTGATTAACATCGAGTACTGGCTTTTTTCCATAACTATGGAATTATTGTCGGAGTTGGGGGATTTCTTACGGTTAAGTTAAATAATTATTCTACCTAGTTAACCGCAGATAATAAGGTCCTGCGGGTTCAAATCACTGGGACCTGAGTCTTATGTAAGTTAAGTTACGAACATAATTTATGTTCTTATGAGTCCAATACAGAACTTTCTCTTCTGCAGTGGGTTAAAATACATTCGATTTCAGAAATACCCCTAGGATATTACGTCTATTGCATATCATAATATATACATATAATAAAATCGTAGGAACGTCGAAACTGTACATGGAATATTTTTTTAAAAAGATACTTGGGGCGTGATCCACAATCGATATCGATAACAAAAATATAGTTTTTAGAATTTTTGTCTGTTTGTCTGTATGTATGTCCGGGCTAAACTCAAAAAGTACTGCATAGATTTACTTACTTCAAATTATGCATGAATATTACTACTATACTACTATATGGCTATATAGTCGTGGTATAGGCTACCGTATTATCACCCTATAACCTACGGGGGAGAAGCTGTGATAATTTTAAAAAAAACGCGGGTAAAACCGCGGGGCGCAGCTAGTTAATTATAAAATAATCATAATAAATAAATATTCTGGGACATTATTCACACACGGTCATATGATCCCAAACTAAGCAGAGCTTGTACTAAACCCATTAATATACAAAAACCTAAAAAAATCCAAAAAGGGTCTTTTTATATAAACCAGATAACAGATATATTATTATGGCGATGTGCAGATCCAGATGCAATCAGGATAAATAAAAATAAAAAAGGTTTTTATTCACGTAGACTTTAAAAAAGCACTTGTAAATAGTCAGAACATGTTTGTAGTAATATAGTTGTATACATTATTATTTCTAGTTACATAGATTCAGAACACGGATTGTATGAAAAATTCATAAAATTTATTTTATAATAGCAATTATATTTAGCTAGCTTGTATTAAGTTATTGTCAAAGATATTATGTTTAACTTTAATTATCAAAATTTATAGTTTGAGCTATATTTTACTACATATTGTTTGAATTATTAATTATTAAGTCGGACCTGTTAATAACGACGGTCGCGCTTTAATGCTACCACCGGATCTTATAATGATATATAGAAAATACATAATTTATTTTGTTTTTTCGTTAGTATATTTTGTTTACATTCTGTCGTAATATGACGGATAATTCAAATCCGTTCACGTTTGAATTATTTTCAAATCATTTCTCTTTAAACATTTATTTTTAAATGTTTTCTTGGGGAACACAGGTGTGTTGGATGTTATAGTCTATATAAGTATGTATTTACAAAAGAAAAGTAATAGAATAGAATAGAATATCTTTATATGCTTGGAATGTAGGTACAAACATTAGTTGTTAAAATACATTTTGAAGAATCCTTGTACATACTGCCTTAATAAAGCATGCAAATTAATTTTTAACCGACTTCAAAAGGAGGAGGTTCTCAAGTTGACCGGTATGTTTTTTTAATGTATGTACACCGATTACTCCGAGGTTTATGATCCGATTTACGTGATTCTTTTTTAGTGTCATGCGAAAAAAAAAAATAGTTGCCATTTGGTCCCATAAAAATTTTACATAGTTCGGTGCAGTTGTTTTCATTTTATGAATATTATTAAACTTAAAAGACATGGATGCATTAATTTAAATTTGCTTATCATCAAAGGAATTATTGCAAGGTATAATAGGATTTTTCAGCGAGCAGTGCTGAGAGGTATCTTTTGAACCTTTCCAATGGGAGATCTTTAATGCTGTTTGGCAGCTTATTGAAGGTAGCAGGTGCCATATAAATAACAATTTTTTTCAAAAGACTGGTTTTGTATGCACCTGTACATAACAAAACCAGTCTTTAGTATATCAGTTATCTGGTTTCCATAGTACAAGCTCTGCTTAGTTTGGGATCAGATGACCGTGGGTAACTAATGTCCCAGGATATTATTATTATAATACAGTACCTCGTTTTCAGGTGTTGGTTGGAAGGCATTTTATTTCAGGAACACACCTAAGCGGTTACGTACGACTATATCGCATGTCATAATTATAATTTATCAACATGATAAAGTTTGTTATCTTAAATGGAACATAGTCGTCTGCTGAAGTTTTTGAATACTGAACGTATTGTGTGAGTATTATTATAATAATTCCATTTATTTTATTAGCCGTGTGGTTTGTGGCCTGCAAAAAATAACAGGGTGACCCCATACTATCCCGTGGGTGTCGTAAAAGGCGTCATAATAGGCCCAGCGCAGACCGAGAGGAGCGCAGCGGAGAGGATTTTATTAAGGCACTAGAAAATCAACTTTAGAATTATAGGAATAAAGTGCATATATGCTTGAACCTGACATAAAATGCTCGCGCGGTCTCAGGCATATAATGTTCAAGCATACATGCACTTTATTGGAACGAAGTTCCTTATCGCGCGTTGTGAAAGGGGGCTAGACGGAAAAAAATCTTACGAAAAGTTGTCACGATACTTTTTGCAGCTGTGCGGCGTGCGCATGTTTGTGCTGTCGGTCGCTCTCTCTCTCTCTTATAGAAAGCAAGACATTTTCATTTCTATTTCGCATTGAACAGTGTTGTGTCGTGGCGATTATTTTTGTTGAGTGTATACAGGTTTTTTTGTACATAATAAATATTTAGAAATAACTTCGTTCCATCCGGGTGCCCCTTGACACCTCTCAAGTTTTTTTAAATAATTTTAAAGTTGATTTTATAGTGCCTTAATAAATCCTCCCCCCTCCTCTCTGTCTTTGCTGGCCCTTAGTACACTAGGTAGTCAGGAAGCAGCGCCATTAGGGGAAGAATAATAATAATATCTTTATTCAGTAAGTACAGACTTAAGTACTTACTGAATAAAGATATTAACTTTGTATATTTGTGTAACTATTAACTTTGTCCAGCAGTGGACGTATTAGGCTGTTGACGATGTATGATGAAACTCCACAACATGTAACTTAATTAACGCACACCCTGAAAATAGTTTGTTCAGAATCGTTTAATGAATCGATTTAGGTATATCATTTTTAATATCGGTATTTTTTTATTCCAAAATAATTAAAACTACGGAAATTATCTTTATTTTGACCCTGTACAATCAAAACAAATTGGAATGGACCGTAAGTCAAAGTAATAAGACTTTTAAATCGCAGTTTTATTTGTATTCATACAAATTCCATAATTCAACACAAAATAAATAAAAATAAACTTTATTCCAAGAAACTAATTTAGTAAATAACAATGCATATACATGTTAAATTAACAATTTTGTGTATGTATTATGATTACAACATAATATTCTAATTGGGGTGTCTGAGGGTGTGCGTTAATTACGTTACGTGTTGTATATTGTACACCAAAATTTGTTTCATTACTACTTTTACCCACCCCACGGGATGAGATGGGATATCTAATCGTTATGTTCTTTTATACAACCTTTATTTCACATTTCAGATCCAATATGGCGGAAACTCCAACTTACAAGATCGAATTAGACTTTCCCACTACTCCTGTCAGCTCAGAGGTGCCAGGGACGCAGAAAATCCGCCAATTCGACAAAACCAAAGAAACTGTCACAACGGAAAATGAAACGGTTACAACGGAAAAGGAAGTCCTTGTAACGGAAACCGAAAGGGAAATAACGGAACCGGAGTTTTTGTCGCCTCCAATTTTGACAGTGACAGAAAAGAAGTCGTCATTCACGAAGGGGGATATGACGTTTCAGAAAGTGACAGTGACAGAGGATGTGTCGGTAAGTTATTTGCATCTTTTCAAGAAAGATGTCAAGCCAGGCAAAACTGTTGTCACTAGTGTGCAGAAGTTTGATTATAAATATTGATTTTATGTGTGTTTTTATTTATAACCTAAAATTAATTTATTTAAGGTGATTGGCAGACTGCCCCGCATGATGCAGCGTAGTGCGTGAGTGCGTGTTCTAACGTTGCTTGTAAGTATCTCCGTTTGTATAGAAAACACGCACAGTCCAACACACTGAAACTGCATCCACGCGCGTTCCTGCAGATGCGTGTTCTGTATGTTGGACGTGCGTGTTTTCTATACAAACGGAGATACTTACAAGCAACGTTAGAACACGCACTCACGCACTACGCTGCATCATGCGGGGCAGTCTGCCAATCGATTTAATCCTACTAATATTATAAATGTGAAAGTTTGTGAGCATGGATGTTTGTTACTCTTTCACGCAAAAACTACCGAACGGATTTTGATGAAACTTTATAGGAATATAGATTATATATCCGAATAACACTTAGGCTATTATTTATAAAGTTTAACGCGAGGAACACCACGGGGCACATAGATAGGGGCACATAGGCAGGAATATAGATTATATATCCGAATAACACGTAGGCTATACTTTATAAAGTTTAACGCGAGTAACACCACGGGGCACAGCTAGTAACTGTATAAATAGTTGATAATGAAATGAAATAATGAAATTTATTCAGCGCTTGGGTATTTACCTACACATGTACTTGTCAAGCTCACAATGCAATACATAAACATATTTTATAGGTACAGTAATGAAAGCAACAAAAATATTTTGAATTAGTCCGTCCGTGCGGTCTGTTTCGTCACATATATTTGTATTAAATCCTTAAATAAATAATAAATAGCAAGTTCCTAAGCTATTATTGTTACATTTAGCAATAGTATATTACAATTAAAGAATTTGAAAAACAACGAGCGTTAGCTAGCGCAAAAGGCTCTCAACCAGTAGCTTAATTTAAGCGACTAATACCTGAGAGCACCCTCATGGGGTTCGGGCCACAGCTCAGGGGGCCGCTGACTTCCTTATTTTTTTTTTAATTTTATAGCATTATTCGCAATATAAAGCGTTTATCTAATCTCAAAAATGGGAAATCATAAATTTAATCGTCCAGCGGGTCTCGAACCTGCACCAATAATTTGGAAGGTAGTATCAATATGATATGATCTTTCACATGCAACTGTGAACATATCAGGCGGCCATGTTTCTAGAAAACAAAGCCGATAGATAATACCTACATCCTCCGGAAGGGTGTTAGCAAGGGAATCCTAAATTTGATCTGCCAGCGTGTTCCTTCATACTTCTTTTTTCGTCTAATCCATTCTGCTCTGGAACACGCTACCACCCGAAATCAGGATGTCTAAAAGCCACTATATTTTTAAAAAGAAGAACCGGAACCTCATCACGGATAAAGGGAATAAAGATCTGATCTTATCTTATCACTGATAAGTCACGTCTAGCTTCGTCTAATCAATAGAAAAACCATTGTATCCGTATATATATTATACATTATGTATACAACATGTCGATCTGCCGTTTAAAATGTTTTGTATCGAATTGCGTAAGTGGTTGTTGCAGGAATGTTTTTACTCTCTGAATGAATTATTCGCAAAATATCCCTGTAAGTTTTTTAGTCTTGGTCTTGTATCAAAATTGAAGTATCGAAGTTGAAATATATGTAAACAGTTTTATTTTTAATAGATGATAATTGTATTTAATCTCACTATTTCATTAATAAGAGTTGACTAAGTTTATTTATATAATTTAATAAGATAATTGATAAAATAAATCCAATTTATTAATATCTAGTGTAATGTTGTTATGTATGCCTTTGCATGCCGCTGTGTCGGCGAAACATGTTGATCTATGTAATTATAACAACCTTGTACCGTGTTTCTATTATTTCTTTATTATATTCTATTCTATTCTAAATATTAATTTTATTTTGTTTTTTAGTTAGTGCTTTTTTGTTATAGCGGCAACAGAAATACATCATCTGTGAAAATTTCAACTCTCTAACTATCACAGTTCATGAGATACAGCCTGGTGACAGACGGACAGACAGACAGCGAAGTCTTAGTAATAGGGTCCCGTTTTAAGGGTACGGAACCCTAAAAAAAGAAGGTAGCAAGAGTCCCAAGAGAATTACCTTCTCTGTACTCATTAGATATAGTTTGCTAACAGACAGACGAAAGGTAGACAAGTCAAAGGCGTCCTCCAAATAACTTCACAATTCCCGGTCTACTTATCGGGATTTTGATGATTGTATTTTTATTGTCTGCTTAAATTTCCAAATGAACTTTCTTCTTCTTCTTCTATTTTGCTTATAAAACAGCAAATAATAAAAAAAGATTAACGCTAAACATTATTAATTATCTGTAGTTGGAACAAAACCATTCGTGTTTTCAGCTTAGTGTTAAACTCATCCAGTTTTATTTCATCTTATATTTTTCTAGAAGTAGATTTAGATTCCGTTGTTCCATTATCTGCACGAATATTAGTATCTTCGTTGGTAATGAGGTTCTTTGTTAACAACACGGGCAAAAACATCTTCTCTCTGCCTACCCCTGTGGGATCAGGCGTGAGTCTATATATGTATGTATTCGTGCACTATACATATATCGTAGTAGACTATTTTCCGTTGAGAATGGCCGCCGTAATACTATAAATAAACAAGGTAGGTGATAAATTAATGATATTCGTTATCTAAACAACATTATCGATACTTAATAAGTTGATAAATATCTAGTTATATGAATGATGCATACGCGAAGGCATTTTAAACCTCTTAACAAAATCATTTGCTTTTATCATCTATTTAAGTAGGTAGATACTCGTGTAATCTAAATTAGAACGCAGTATTCATTCTGCAATATTAATTATCTTACGTACTTACTTATCATGTGGATTACCCTAGTGTCAGAGCAAGCAAGCAAGCAGGTTACCCTACTTCAAGCCACCCATCAGGGGCTCTACCGGCTAAGTCACCGAACATCGATTTCTTAAATGGCGTTCAAATAAATAAAGGTTAAAAATGACTTAAATAATCGTTAAATCGGCTTCAACGTTGACAATTAATTCCGGACCATTTATGACGTCACATGTGCTCATGGAAGCCGATTTAACGATTGATTAAGCCATTTTTAACCTTTATTTATTCGAAAGCTATTTAAGAAATCGATGTTCGGCGACTTAGCCGGTAGAGCCGCAGGCCTCTGACATGGCTTAACGACTGTTGCCTAATGGCTACAACCGAGACCGACACAGCTTAACGTGCCCTCCGAAACAGACAGATGCTCAGAAATAAACACAATTGCCGCTTTTGGCTTGCTTTTCATTACTATGCTAAATAAACTAATAAATAACAAAAACATAATAATATATAAAAATAAATATTAGCAATATATACAAAATAAAACAAATTTTGGATACAACTTTATATTACTACTAGCTGACCCGACAGACCTTGTCCTGTCTTAACGATGACTATTAACGCACGCTATCTGTCAATACTATGTCAAATAAAAAAAATATACATTAAAAAAGGTTATATTGTCCAAAGCGCTAAGGTTAGATTAGAAATAATATTTGGTTGTGAAGTATTCTTAAATTTTCTTATTTTCCGCGCAATTTTAAATTCTTTTTTTTACATAAGAACCTTCTCCAATAACAAACACAATAAAAAAAGAAATAGTGAAATCGGTCCAGCCGTTCACGCGTGATGTCGTGACAAGGGAAAACGGGTTTCATTTTTATATATATAGATATACAAAACAAACTAAATGAACAATTTTTTTTATACTATTTAAAAATATACGAATAATATAATATAGTATTAATATAATACAATCTAACCATATAGATATTAATAAAATAAGTATAAAATCTTTAAATTTTGAATAATGATTACGATCTAAGTTTTGTTTTTGCCACTGTATCACCTACCTTAACAAACACCTTTTAAATCTCCGTACATGTGTCCGTACGCACTACTGATTATGACCGATGCGTAGGTATTGGACTATTTTTTGTTTGAATGCATTTTCTCTAATTACCCTGTTTTTATATTTTGTATTAGTCTAAGTTATAAAATTGTATACACTGTGCCAATATGAAAAAGCATGTTAGTACTTTAAAGTTCGATTGTATTTTCTCTGCAAGTGATTTATGTAATCTTTTGAGAAAATAAATGTCTTAAACCATAAAACGTGTTAAGTATTTCGCAATCTGCTGTAGGCTTTTTACATCGCCCATCTATGGGCTGACTGCGAGCCTAGTTGCTTAACCTCGCCAATTAATTACAGACCAGTCGGAGCAACCAGCTATGAGCGCCTGAATGTTAATTATGCTCCACTGCCAATTTCAATAGACATTGGCCACAATTATTAACACTCCGTCTTTTACGATTTTTTTTATTTTGAGGGGGTGTGAAACCGTGCCTACCTGATATAGAGTGGGCGGTACCTTAAAAGGGTCCAATGTGTTCGTTGATGTTGGAAATCCGAGCTTCCCACGCCACTTGGTAACGGAGATATCTCAATTTAAAGTTTTCCAAGATGGCGGACAGTATGTAACACAAGGTTATGTCGAATTTCGATCAAGGTGGCCAGACTAGCCTTGCGCGCGGTACATATTATAGTGCACAAGTGTGTGCGCAAACCACAGGGGCACTTCCTATTTCATTACTCTCATAATCCCACGACTAGTGACACGACCGGTAAAAAGTGAGGTGCAAAACCGACGGCTTTACGTGCTTTTCGAGGCACAGGTGGTTTAATTTCAGAGCGTCTCCGTGCTTCGGAGGATTTTAAATATGTACATATTTAAATACTTGGTAATTTTGCCCAGACTCTAGACTGATACTAAGAAAATTTTCAGTAGTACTTACTTACGTATAGTTGTTCAAGCCGCCCAGTAGGCCTCTGACGTGGCTTAACGACTGTTGTCTAATGGCTACTTAACGTGCCCTCCGAAGCACGGAGACGCTCAGAAATTAAACCACTTTGGCGGTCACCCATCTATGAACTGACCGCGAGCCTAGTCGCTTAACCTCGCCAATCACATACGGACCGGTGAGAGCATCTGGCTATGAGTATTCTGTAGTAAAATAAAAAAAATCACTATTTGGCCCGACCCGGGCTTTGAACCCAAGACCCTAATTATCTACGGTGGAACACGCTACCGCTAGACCAACTAGGCATTCATGTAGTAATAGTAATATGAGCAAAATTACATATAAAATTCTATTATCTAGCATTCTATTAAAGATTACTCTTTTCATCGTCATATTCATATCAGCCGAAAGACGTCCACTGCTGGACAAAGGCCTCCCCAAAGATCTCCACAATACGGTCTTGCGCTATTCGCATCCAGCATTTTCCAGCGTCCCGCACAAGATCATCGGTCCATCTTGTAGGGGGCCTGCTCACGCTGCGTCTTCCAGTTCGTGGTCGCCACTCGAAAACCTTTGTGCCCCAACGGCCGTCGGTTCTACGAGCTATGTGCCCCGCCCACTGCCAGTTCAGTATGGCAATTCTTCTTTATTCTATTATCAATGATAAAATCATGAGATCCTATTTTAGAATATCCCATCATCAGTCTGATATCGGCCACAGCTGAACATAGACCTTTTTTATGTCATAGGGCGATAAACGAGCAAGTGGGTCACCTGATGGTAAGTGATCACCGCCGCCCATGGACACTCGCAACACCAGAGGAGACGCGGGTGCGTTGCCGGCCTTTAAGAGTCAGCAAACAAGTGTTGCGACGCTTCCCCCACCACACACCTCTCGCGACCTTACGCACACTCAGAAACACAACATGCTGTTGGTTTTTCATGAACGTTTTCATGAACCACACGGCTGAAGTAAAACTTAGATATACGAAACTCACAAACACTCGTCGAAGACTTTCAACTTCAGATATTTAATGTGATGAGACTTTCAACTTGAGATATTTTTAGTGCAACAACAACCAACAACAATTAACAACTTTTTGTCTCCACCTCTCCACCTCCCCAAGGTCCATTGAGATATGCTTGTAGCATTAAGCCCACCAATAGACAACTCAGTCCAGGCTTTAAAATAAATATACCTTTTGTGCTATAAAGCCGCAGGTTAGCAAGGGTAGGTTCCTAGGTTCCTCGCCAGCGAGGATCGCGTTGGTCCCTTAACCCCTGATCGGTGACCCCGTGCCAGTGTTCTTTATAGGGTTCCGTAAAAAACGGAACCCTTATAGATTCGTCATGTCTGAATGTCTGTCTGACTGTCCGTCTGGTTTTTTTGGGGGTTCCATACTTAGAACTGAAACTCAATAATAGGTCATAAACCATAAACCGCAATGTCCATTTCATTCAATCAATTACTACAAGAACTTTTCTATTATTACTTTTATATTATTGTTTGGTACTTGCTGCTACGGAACCCTTGATGGGCGAGTCCGACTCGCACTTGGCCGCATTTTATAATTCCGTCGTTTTACTTCAGTTTTACTCTCTGAGCTATGGCCCAAACCGCATAAGGGGGCGCTCAGGCATTAAGTCACTTAACTTAAGCTACTGGTTGAGAGCCTCCTGCGCTGATCTTGCCCTAATACGCTGGTATCTTCAATTTTTTAATTTTCATTTATATAATTATTATTATTTATTTCAATCAACAAATAGATCATAATGATATCATAGATATAAGTACTTACATTTAAAAAATTAGAATTAGAAAAATGAGACTAAACACAACACAAAATTGCATTAGAATTTAAAAATTAAATTGGCCAAGTCAATAAATTAAAGTTCAACATACATACATTAAGTTATTTTAATTGAAAATTAAAATAACTAAATGAAAATAACTTGTTATTTATTTAAGTATTTAAAACAAAATGTGATGATGATTTCTTATTTTTTTTGTATTTGACCATTGACCTATCTCTTATTGAGTTATTATCTTCAGTAAGATATATAGATAGAAGATATATATATAGAAGATATGCGCGAAATAATAAGTAAGCAATTTTCGCACAGCTGGACTGGGACAGAGTTTTTATTCGAAACAGCGTGTCTAGTTATACATATAAGTCAATGTATTTGACTATGTTTATGTGCTGCATTGTGAGCTTGACAAGTACAAGTGTATTTTAATACCCAAGTGCTGAATGTATATCATTATTTCATTTATTTATATCATAAACATTACTTATCTTATGTTACGATAACATAGATTTCTTGAAATTCATTCCGTATATCATTTAAAAAAATATTCTGAATATTAAAAAAAAAATATTTTTCCGTTCTTCCCCTTTAATGTTTGTTATCGGTGACCGCAAAGTACCAGCTCATTTACAACTTATATTACAACCATTTCAGGTAAAAAACGGAGGTTACCGAGTCAGTCGAACCGAATCCCAGTTTTCTGTAGAAAAGCCTACAATGTACTGTGACGGGAATGAACCCAGTACTCCGAGGAACAGCGAGACGTCCATCACTTATGAAGTTACTGATTCTGACAGCGCCAGGAGTGAGAAAGAAGGTAGGTATATTATTCTGACATTTTCAAACATTTTTTTTTATTTGGAAATCTTACAACTAATACAATCAATAATCAAAAATATATATCAAAAAACTGGCCCAGTGCGAGTCGGACTCGCGCACGAAGGTTTCCGTACCATTCTATCTTCAAAAACGAGCAAAAATTTCACGTTTGTTGTATAGGAGCCCCCTTAAATATTTAATTTATTTGGTTTTCTTAGTATTTGTTGTTATAGCGTCGTATAAATACATCATCTGTGAAAATTTACAAACTATCGCGGTTCATGAGATACAGCCTGGTGACAGACGGACAGGCCGACAGACAGACAGCGAAGTCTTACTTCCTTCTTTTGAAGTCGGTTAATAAGGCCAATTACAATTTTTCCCTGGTACTCGTGCCCTGTGTCTATATAAGATAAACTTGAGCATTGAGAAGAAAGCATTAAACCACCAAGTTGAGACCAAAAAAAAAAAATTTAACGACAATTTTTTGGACGCCATTTTCACAAATACGTGATTTTTTTTCTTTGATATGGACTCGCACGATTTGAGTATTTGCCAGTATAAAGTTATTTTATAAATCAAATTATTTGCATGCCTATTATGATAATATCCTGGGACATTATTCACACACGGCCATCTGATCCCAAACTAAGCAGACTTGTACTGTGGAAACCAGATAACTGATATACTACATTTTCTTTTGTAAATACATACTTATATAATAATAATATCCTAGGACATTATATACACACTGCCATCTGATCCCAAACTAAGCAGAGCTTGTACTATGGAAACCAGATAACTGAGATATACTACTTTTCTTTTGTAAATACATGCTCAAATAGATAATTACACCCAGACTCAGGAGAAACAGATATGCACATAAATATCTATCTGTCCTGGGTGGGAACCGAACTCAAGACCTGCGGCATGAAAAGAAAGCATTTGCCAACCACGCCAACATTATGCAATTTCATCAAATTCAAGTAAAGTCCTACCTGTGGAGACCTCTATACAATTCACTGTAATAAGACGATTGAACGAATATACAGAGTAAGAGAGAAAGAAAATATGTGCTCGCAGCTATCTCTCTCTTGCCCTTACAGAAATGTACAGACGCCAGCACATCAAGCTACCCCAATCTGTCAAATTTCCCCAATTGAAAGTGAACCTTACGCTTATGTGTGTTATTATCACATATTTATTAGCACTATTATTTACAATATATTATATAAGGGTATTTTAATACGAATACAACTTATAAAATATATGGGCCACATGGAGAGAAATTTTTATTTATGTTATTACTATTATAAATTTGAAAATCTATAAAAGTAATTTGTCACATTGGGGTAGCTGGATGTGCTGGCGTCTGTACATTTCTGTAAGGGCAAGAGAGAGATAGCTGCGAGCACATATTTTCTTTCTCTCTTACTCTCATAGCTTAGCGAGCTATGAGAGTAAGAGAGAAATTTCATATATCTAAATTACCTCAGTCGTGTGGTCCAAGGCAGACTTGTTTTTAATTATTATTGAATTTTATATCGATTACTTACAGGGAAAAAGGAAAAACGATCCAAAATTCCCACGTTGCGTCTGAGGCAAGCCATTGAGATGGTACAGAATGAACAAAGAGAGAAGAAGACCAAAAGCAGAGTAAGGTTATTTTTAGTAAGCATACAGAGAAGTGAACTTAAGTGAACCGTCATGCCCGGGTCGGTAACGCTAGATCGAGTTTACTTGGCTCCACTTGACATCTACCGTGTTCGGATCGGCGACGAACTGAATCGTATATGCGACTGGTCAACAAACTGACTGATTGTCAGACTTTGGACGTGTGGCACAGCGGTTAAGATAATCACCTCGCTACTTCATGTCCCGGGTTCGATTTCCGCGCAGGACAACTATTTGTGTGTCCCATAAATAGTTGACCTGAGTCCTGTTCATTCGCTCAAAGAGCAGCCCGACTGGGGAAGTACCTCCACCTTACAGAAGACATTCCTTAATAATTACATTAATAATTTAATGTTGTGTTTCTGAGTGTGAGTAAGGTCGCCAGAGCTCATAGGGGTGGGGGTGGGGAAGGTCGGCAACAATTGTTTGCTGACTCTTTTCAAGGCCAGCAACGCATCTGCGACTGACTGGTGTTGCGATTGTCCATGGGTGGCGGTGATCACTTACCATCAGGTGACCGACTTGTGAGTTTGAAACCCTCTAATATGAAAAAAAACGAACACGTACGATAGCTAATTACAAAAGTGTTAAAAAAGTGTTATATTTTAGGCAAGTGTATATTTAAAAAGTGTGCCAGGAAAACACAAGCGTTGTCATAAATATTACTAATAATGA
The DNA here is from genome assembly GCA_951640165.1 of Pseudoips prasinana. Classification (NCBI taxonomy): domain Eukaryota; kingdom Metazoa; phylum Arthropoda; class Insecta; order Lepidoptera; family Nolidae; genus Pseudoips; species Pseudoips prasinana. The sequence goes on from OX621264.1 coordinate 4,310,396, forward strand.
CATCTAGTGTGATGATTATTATGAAGGCAAAAGTTTGTGAGTGTGTATGTTTGTAACTTCTTCACGTCTAAACGGCTGGAGCGAGTTTAATAAAATTTGATATGGAGTTAGCTGACACCCTGCATTAACACATAGGTTATAATTCATAAAGTTTAACGCGGGTAAAACTGCGGGGCACAACTATTTATAACAATAGAATAGGATGTTGAAAGAAAATTTACTGTACAACAAAAATATAGTAATCCCACTTTTAACCAACCAATAATCATTGTGCAATATCATATAATACAATTAACACATACCTAAAGCCAATGTCAAATAATAAAATTTATTCAAAAGGAATCGTCCACTTCTATCGTGTCATTATCACAGCCTCATATCAACCACTCCTGGACATAGGCCTCCCCCAAAGGTTGCTAAAATGATGCCATTTGGAGGGGTTTGAAAACATCTATAATGTAACAATTATTTTTTTTCAGCTGAAAAATGCTCCAAGGCGCTCTTCCATTCCGAGACTTAAAGACTCGAAAATTGCAATTAAAGTCGATATACCACCTGAACCCAAACTCGAGGATGAATTCGAGAAACTCTACGAAGAAATAGTAGATAGCAATACAAAAGACAGTGATACCAAATTGCTAGCTGTGAAAATCGATGATCCAGAAAAAGTTGAAAGTAAATTCGAAGAAATCATCCATGCTTACGATGAAAATGCTCCCGAAACACAATCTTTGCACAGCGAAGTATTTAGATTGTCCAAAATTCCTGCTTTGCGAAGAAAAGACGATGATAGAGGTAGTAAATTGGGTGCTATTGTTGATAGAGTCAAAACTAAGAATACTGTCACCGAAACTAAATTGAAAGATGGTGGCTTCAAAGTAAGCGCTACTAAGATAACTACTAAAAGATTTAGCAGAGAAAACAGTAAAGATTTTAATAGAGAATTGAGAGTGAATGACGTTATTAAAACAGAAAACATTAATATTGACAAAAAGGATATTAAAGAGCAACCTAAAACTACTCCAGTAAAACCAGAGAGACGTAGTATTAAAAAAAATCTAACAGACGGCGGTCGTAAAGTAGACGTAACTGAAACATATGAAGAAACTGAAGACGGAGCTAAAAGGACTATTAAAAAAACAGTTATAACAGAAAATATCAAAATAGGTATACCAGTAAGATCGGAAAAACTAGTACACAGTCTGAGCAGAGGCTATGGCAACGATGCTCCAATAGTAGAAAACGTCAAAAAAATTGAAACATCTGCAGAAAATCAAACTGTAAATGAAACTATTATAAAAAATAAAGGTATGCTGATTAAATCCTCCGATATTGTTCAGGATGATATCCGAAACAAAACAATTGACGATATTGTCATAATTGGTGAGAAAATAAGCCGTGACAAATACGACATCAATACGGATATCAAAGATGATAGTTCAGAAACAATAAACATAGAAGAGTATATTGATGAAAATGGTCAAAAAGTGATTAAAAAGACAATTGTCAAAGAACAAATTAAAGTAGGAGCTCCTATAATAACTGAAAGGACTGTAAGCGTAATAAGTAGTAGTCGATCAGATAATGAAAAGTTTTATATTGATCCTGAAAATGATAACACAGAAACCGTAGAAATTGAAGAAATTATAGATGAAGATGGTTTTAACAAAATTACAGAGGACATTAATAACAAATCTGACGATAAGAAAAATGAACATGTCAAAATCAACACAAAGGGCAATGTAAAAATAGTGAAACCTGTATTTACAAAAGTTTCACAGAATTATACTAAAGGGGCTATTAAACATGTTGAAATGAGTAAAAAAATTGAGTTGAAGCAAGGTAATAATGTTAAATCTAAAACGTTTACAAGAAGTCATAGTGAAAACACGTCTAAAAAAGAGATTAAAGCATATGATAATGATAAACTTAAAAAATATTATTCTAAAATTGAACCAAACATATATACAGAAGGAGATATTCATACTAAAATGATCGAAGGGAAGGAAAACAAATTAAAAAACATGAGTGAAAAAGCTATTGTGAATCAAGAAATGACTCCAAAGGGAAGACATGTTTTCAATAAAAGTTACAGTATGACAGTTGTAAAGAGCCCCAGAGAAATTTATGACAAACAAATGTCAGTCAGTAAACAGCTAAACGTAAAAGATTCTCAATATACAAACAAAGACATAAACCGCATAGAAATAAAGCAAGCAGATGTAGATAATTCTACCGCGATTACTTATATTGATCCGACAACTATTGATATTGTAGAGGAACATAAAGAAAAAGAATTCACTGATACACCTGTGTTAGACACGGTTGTTACTGAAATCAAAGGAAATGTCAATAGATTAATAAATAAACTTGGGAAGCAGGATAAAGAAAGTCCAAAGAATGAATTAGACGAAAGCTTACCAAAAAAGAGATCTGTTTTATCTAAGATCGCGATTTTTGAGGTAAGGAAATTGATACCAGATAATATTTACGGCATCTGTTTTATTATGAAAGTCTTGGCTACATATATATACAAATATTAAAGAAGAAAGTTACCAATTGATTGTGGGTATTGTTTTTTTTTCCATGTGCGTTAAAAATTTTTTTCCTGGCAACAAAAATCGCGCTGTTTTCTAATATTTATGAACCGATTTAAATATTTGTTTTATTTAATAGGGAATCATTTCGAGATGGTTTCATATAAATTTTGTTATATAAAAATAATGAACTGCTAAATCTTTTACAGCGCCTGGAGCCGTTGGATACTTACCCAAAAAACAAAAAGGTACCAGAAAATATACAATCAAAGATAATGACTAAAGAAATAATTATCGATGAAACAACCAAAGGAAGTCAAATTAAAATAGAGAACTCTCAATTAGAGTCTTCTGATGTTCTTAATAATACTGAAAATAGCATGAGCTACGACGATGAAATAAAACAAGGTCACGCAAATACTCCTGTAATTGTAAAAGAATTCTGGAAAACTGATGATGCCGATCATTTTCCTACCACAAAACTGACTCTTGCAGGAAACACTTCACCGGTCCCAACAACACCGGTGGATGAAAATATAGTTCTTGCAAATAATACTTATCTAAGCACAAAATATAAAACAGTAGCTGAAAGAAAAGTTGACATTGAATACCGCAAACCATATCCAACAAATAATAATAATATCTCACCTAGCTTATCAATAATTGATAGTAACGATGACGTCGAATACCGCAGACCATATCCAACTAAAAATCTGAATAGCTCACCTAGACAATCAATAGAAATGCCCGTAATAATACCGTCTAATATTTACTTACATAAAGAAACAAAACCTAAAGAAACTTCAAAAATAGTAGCTGATGAAATTGATTTAAACACGAATAAGGAAAACATCGAAGCATCAGTTACATTACCCAGTAAAAACATATTTGAAACAAGTGAAAACAAAGGTAAAAGACCCGCAACTCCGCCAAATAGTGCCTGTATTAAATCTGGTGAATATGAATATGATCTTCCTAAGATACTACCAGAGAAAATCAATGTGATTAATATAGAAAAAAGTGCAAATCAAGATGAAACTTCTACATTACTTCTACATAGACCCGCTAAAATTGGCAACGAACTTTCTGTCAATGCAGTAGAATCGGTAAGTACTTCGCCAGGTAAATTTGATTTTAATATAGTTGGTCGTATCGATAATATTAATTTATCACCTGGTAAAGTTGAGTACGAAGTTCAAGCCAATAAACTGGAACCCGTCACATCTATACGAGATAAACCTGAGTTTGTGGCTGAAGAAAATAATGTAGAAATTATAAAACGTGTACCCGGTAAAATTGATTTTAGCGCTTGGCAATACCAAATAGAATCAAACAAAATCAAAGTTGTCAGAACTAATGCCGGGTTTAAGGAGATACCAGAAAAAGCAAAGACTAATAAATCGCCTATTGACAGTCCTAAGACCTCGTTTGAAAATTCAACCAAAACAAAACCAAATAAAGATGTGAGTCATTTGAAAAAATATAAAGCCAATGAAACTCACGTAGGAGTATCAACCGTTTTGCCTGCTCAGATTATAAACCAAACAGACAAAAACAGTAATTTAATAGGAAAATCCAGTTTTAAGACCTGGGAGAAAGTAAAAATCAACAAAGAACAGTACAATATATATCATCATAAGAAGCATGACAACGATGGAGTTCTAATTGAATCAGTCAAAGCTGTGCTTCATGATGGTAAATCTGAAATAAAAGATAATTCGATAAAGCATCTTGAGGTAAAAGAAGAAAAGCAATTGGACACTATTTATTTACAAGAAAAGAAATCCTTGGAATCAATTAGTACTCTACAAGACAAAACAGACAATGTTCAACAAGTAGATGCTATAAATCTGTCTAGGAATATAGAATGTGAAATTAATGTAGCAGAATATGGAACACCCGAAATTTCATCAGAGAAAACCGACTTAAAAATAAATGATAGTAAAACCAAAGTTTTCAAACGTATACCAGGAAAACTAAATTTAGATGCATGGCAAAATAAATTAGAATCCCACAAAGAAAAAATAGGAAAAGGTGACTCAAAACACGATCAAATACCTGACCTCAAAAACCATCCAGAGAATAATTACTTAAAGCATACAGAATCACAAGTAGTCACTTCTAGTGTAACAAAGAAACTTAATACTTATGGGAGCAAATCTGAAGCTGATTTAAATCAGAATTTAACCCAAGTAGAAATTGCTACTGGTTTACCAGGAACTCTTATTACTAACGAAAGGAACTTTCAAGATGACCAAAATGTGCAAAGTGGTATAGACTTAAGCACCCGTGACTATAAAGTGAAAATTAGTAAAACAGAAGCAGAAGTAACTGAGTTAATGCCTGGAAATATAGAATGCGAAATGGATGTAGCAGAGTTTAAAACTCTAGAAATGTTTTCAGAGAAAACCGACATGAAAACAAATGATAGTAAAACCAAAGATGTCAAACGTATACCAGGAAAACTAAATTTAGATGCATGGCAAAATAAAGTAGAATCCCACAAAGAAAAAATAGGAAAAGGCGACTCAAAACACGATCAAATACCTGACTTCAAAAACCATCCAGAGAATAATTACTTAAAGCATACAGAATCACAAGTAGTCACTTCTAGTGTAACAAAGAAACTTCATACTTATGGAAGCAAATCTGAAGAAGATTTAAATCAAAATTTAACCCAAATAGACATTACTACTGGTTTACCAAGAACTCTTATTTCTAACGAAAGGAACTTTGAAGGTGATCAAAATGTGCAAAGTGGTATAGACTTAAGCACCCGTGACTATAAAGTGCAAATTAGTAAAACAGAAGCAGAAGTAACTGAGTTAATGCCTGGAAATATAGAATACAAAATGGACGCAGCAGAATTTAAAACTCTAGAAATGTTTTCAGAGAAAACTGACATGAAAACAAATGATAGTAAAACCAAAGATGTCAATCGTATACCAGGTAAACTAAATTTAGATGCATGGCAACATAAAGTAGAATCCCACAAAGAAAACATAGGAAAAAGTGATGCAAAATACGATCAAATACCTGACTTCAAAAACGACTCAGAGAATAACTACTTAAAGCATCAAGAATCACAAGTAGTTACGTCTAGTGTGACGAAGAAACATGATACTTATGTGAGCAAACCCGAAGATTATTTAAATGTTAATTTCAATCCAGTAGAAGTTGCTACTGCTTTACCAGGAAGAATTATTACTAATGAAAGTAACTTTCAAGATGACCAAAATGTGCAAAGTATTATGGACTTAAACTCCCGTGACTATAAAGTGCATATAAGTAAAACAGAAACCGAAGTAACTGAGTTAATCCCAGGAAATACAGAACGTGAAATAAATGTAGCAGCATTTAAAGCCCTTGAAATTTTATCAGAGAAAACCGACTTAAAAATAAATGATAGTCTAACTAAAGATTTCAAACGTATACCAGGAAAACTAAATTTAGATGCTTGGCAACAACATGAAGTAGAATCTCACAGAGAAAAGATAGGAAATAGTGAGGCAAAACACGATCAAATACCTGACTTCAAAAACCACTCAGAGAATAACTACTTAAAGCATAAAGAATCGCAAGTAGTTACGTCTAGTGTGACGAAGAAACATGATACTTATGTGAGCAAATCCGAAGATTATTTAAATGATAATTTCAATCCAGTAGAAGTTGCTACTGCTTTACCAGGAAGAATTATTACTAACGAAAGCAACTTTCAATACGACCAAAATATACAAAGTATTATGGACTTAAGCCCCCGTGACTATAAAATGCAAATAAGTAAAACAGAAACCGAAGTAACTGAGTTAATCCCAGGAAATACAGAACGTGAAATAAATGTAGCAGCATTTAAAGCACTTGAAATTTTATCAGAGAAAACCGACTTAAAAATAAATGATAGTCTTACTAAAGATTTCAAACATATACCAGGAAAACTAAATTTAGATGCGTGGCAACATAAAGTAGAATCCCATAAAGAAAAAATAGGAAATAGTGACTCAAAATACGATCAAATACCTGACTTGAAAAACCATCCTGAGAATAATTACTTGAAGTATAATGAAACACAAATAGTTACTTCTAGTGCAACGAATAAACTTGATACTTATGTGAGCAAGTCTGAAGATGTTTTAAATGAGAATTTCAACCAAGTAGAAGTTGCTACTGCTTTGCCAGGAAGCCTTATTACTAATGAAAGCAACTTTCAAGACGACCAAAATGTGCAAAGTATTATGGACTTTAGTTCCCATGACTATAAAGTTGAAATAAGTAAAACAGAAGCAAAAGTAACTGAGTTAATGTCTGGAAATATAGAATGTGCAATGGATGAACCAGAATTTAAATCTCTTGAAATTTTATCAGAGAAAACCGAATTAAAAACAAACGATAGTAAATCCATTGATTTGAAACATACACCAGGAAAACTAAATTTAGATGCATGGCAAAATGAAGTAGAATGCAATAAAGCAAAAATAGGAAAAAGTGACGCTAAAACCAACCAAATATCGGACTTTAAAATCGATTCAGAGAATAATTACTTAAAACATAAAGAATCACAATTAGAAGTTAGTTCTACTGTACCGGAAAAGCTTGACACTTACGAAAGTAAATGTGAAGATGATATAAATGAGAATTTCAACCAAGTAGAAGTTGCTACTGCTTTACCAGGAAGACTAATTGCTCACGAAAGCAACTTCCAAGACGATCAAAATGTGCAAAGTTTTACGGACATACGCACCCGTGACTATAAAGTGCAAATAAGTACAACAGAAGCAAAAGTAACTGAATTAGACACACATGACTATAACACTATATCTCCTATAATTGATACTAATGATACCTTAAGTGACCCCGAATTGGTTGACGAAGATAGTGTAATGATTGAAAATGACCCATCTGTAATTGGAAGAATTAAACCCAAGGTATTTTTCATTGCTGCTAACAAACTACGTCGCATCACAGATATATTCGCTAAAAGGGGTAACACAATTCAAACTAGTTTAGACACTATTCCTGATAAAAATATAGTTCAAAGTCCTATCGTTGAGAACGTAATACCAAATGAAACTATTCAAGAAAATCAAGTGACACAAAACGAGGAAATATATGAAAGTACTCAAGTACCTGAAGTTGAGACAATAGAAACTAAACCAAACGAGCATATAAATAAAACTCAAAATGACAATGACTACCAAGACGAACATCACAATGACAGATACTCTAGCAACAATTTTAATAAAAGTGGATCCTATTATGGTTTACACAAAGCTCGAAGTACTGTATCAATTAATTATAGAACCGATGATTTTGGAAAGAGAGAAGATGTTCAGAGAGCTAAGTCTTTGGCAGAGTTGGACCTAGGGGATATGATTACAGGACAGGTAGAGATTCAATACCGGGTGTATGGGACAGCTTAACGCGAACTGACATAAACATTCACGTCATGATTCTGAACGTATAAACGTAGAAATTTTACAGATATAACTTTATCAGTAAAGTTGATTTAGTGTTTTAAGCACTGTAAGAATGCCGGTGTTATCCGACACCGGGTCATATCCAAAGAGTTATCTACCCAGGAGGCCATTAAACGCCATTTATTAATTAAAATTAAAACGTCAGTAGAAACTCCATAAATAATAATATATTACGTCCACCATTACCATTCAATGATAATATACAGGGTGGCCGAAGCGTTGACGTTCAAACGCAAAATTTAGATACTTTATGATGAGGCTTATCCGAATCACGCCCATGTATGTTCTACGATTTTGCATAGTTTTCGAGACAGAATTTATTTAATGATTTTTTTCGTAAATTTCACCTTACATCAGTTTTCGATTTTTTTCTCGTTCTGTTGAACATTTCTATCTAAATTTTGCGTTTGAACGCCAACTCCTCGGCCAGCCTGTATATTATAATTATTTGTTTTTGTTTTTGGAGTTACATAGTTAGCCATCAAAATAAGAAATTTTACACCTACCTTTGCTCCAACTCTGTTGCTGTGCTTTAGTTCAATAATTTTGTCACCCTTTTATACTGAAAAGAAAAATCAAGATTGTACAAAAGTATAAATATCAATTTATATAAGTGAAGTTCCAGGAGGATATAGTGTTTTCGTTAAGCTGTCTCTTGCATCATACTGGGCTTATTTTAAATTAAGTTGCGAAAATATAGTTAGCTTTTAAGGTGCGACATGACTTGGACATTATATTTTTAGAAAGAATTTAGAAATAGCATAACTTATTTATTTAAGGATCGTTAACGTTACACACACTCATGTAGTTATAAGGACATGTACATACTTCAAAATAATAGTGCTGCAACACTTAAAGAAACCACAGCATTCGAATTATACATCATTAAAGTTAATAACAATAAATTAATTAAAAACTTTACCACCAATTATAAACAAAAAAGTAGTTAGTTTTCCGAATAAATATTAGTTAGTTCTGGAATTTTGTGAGTAGATCATTGTAAGTTACTAGCGTCCCACCCGAGCTTCAAACGGCAAGATAGTACTAAAAAGTGAAATCAGTATTTTGATCAAGAGACGGTAATTATATTTTTTTTCTGGATTTGATCATTAATCAAGAGGATCTGACATAGTATCGTTACTTCTTGGATATTTCCTGCCGGGATTGATGGTCTTACCATTATACTCGAGCATTTAAACAACCTGATGCTGCAACAAAAATAGTTAGAGAAGGTCAATTGAGGCAGTAGATTGAGACTATCTGCGAGAATGGAGACTTCATTTGTCCTTAATGACTCAGGGTCAACCAAAGAGCAACGGAGAGCGCTTTACTTGGAGTTTCCCTGTGACTAGGAGGCTAAGTCGCCGAAAATCGATTTCATAAATGGAATTCAAATAAATAAGGTTAAAAATTAAATTCGGTTTCAACGTAGGCAATCGCTTCCGCACCATTTATGACGTCACATGTGCTCATGGAAGCCGATTTAACAATTGATTAAGTCATTTTTAACCTTTATTTATTTAAACGCCATTTAAGAAATCGATGTTCGGCGACTTAGCCGGTAGAGCCCCAGTTTACCTTACCGGGTTCGTTCCCATTCATCATTATCGTATCAGCCGAACAACGCCCACTGCTGAACAAAGGTCTGCCCCAATTACCGCTCTTGCGCAACCCGCATCCACAATATCATGTCCATCTTGTAGGGGGCCTGCCCACACTGCGTCTTTCGGTTCGTGGTCGCGTCTCGAGAATCTTTCTGCTCCAGCGGCCGTCGGATCTAGATATGAGCCCTGCTCACTACCACTTCAGCTTGGCAATTCTTCGGGCTATGTCGGTTACTCGCCTGCATCTCAATATTTCTGATTCGATGCCACAGGGAAACTCCAAGTAAAGCGCTCTCCGTTGCTCTTTGGCTGACCCTGAGTCATTAAGGACAAATGAAGTCTCCATTCCGACCATCACATACTCTCTCGCAGATAGTCTCAATCTACTGCCTCGATTGACTTCTCTGACTATTTTTCTATTCTCCATTACAGTCCGTTGTGACGCTGACCTTGAGTTACTTCGGCATCCTAAGTCACCAGATCTTGCCACCACGCTGTGAGGTGACGGGGACAAAAATCAGTATATCATCAACCCATATCATCTCGTGGGGGGCGTAGAATTCGACCCTTGGGAATTCTCTTTCAGAGGAAGAGCAGCAGCTTCTTTCTGAGTACTGTGATCGCCAACCCGTCTGACAAACGTGGCGATTATGGCATATCCCCAAGTTGATTCTTGGCCTTCTCTTTTCCCCAGCCATGGACTTCTTACAGCTGTTATAATGATACACCACCAATTTAAATTAAAGGAGGTACTTGTGAATGGAGAATTAGGCTTTGGCAAAACTGGTATTCCAATTGTGCCTACTAATAAAACACCACTTTCAAAATAAAATATCATTTAATGAAAGTATCTTGCGACATAGTCATTCTCACTTTTTATCGCAATTTATTATTTTAACAACAATTTCTATCTTACTTTTTGTTGTCCACTCAAGGGTTTTCCGGAACGCTATAAATTGATTAACCGCTGTTTTAACTTTATTACTCTTACTTATCACTCCATCGCGACAATAAGTCATTAGCACATTTTCTTGCTTGCAAACTCATACTAAAACCACTAGTAGTAATAAATGTAGCCTCTATAAGATCACACGCGGAGACATACCGCGTCATTTATTTATTTATTTTATTTTTATCTTAACACACAACTCTGTACAGAGTCGGGCTTAATGCCAAAGGGGTTCTCTGCCAGTCAACCTTGGGGTGACTATCAGAATTAGGCTCAAAAATAATAATTAATAGCAATCACACTAATATTATAAAGGTGAAAGTTTGTGAGTGTGGGAGTGTGTATGTTTGCTACTTCTGCGAGTCTAAATGGTTAAAGCGTTTTAATAAAATTTGGTACAGAGTTAGCTGACACCCTGGATTAGCACATAGGCTATAATTAATAAAGTTTAACGCGAGTAAAACCGCGGGACACATCTAGGCAGAAATAAAATAATAGTTTTCATTCAAATAGAGTTTAAAAAGCTTGCTTTCAGTATTACAAGTTAGGTTAGTTAGTTTTTATAACTAATTAAGATATCATTTATTATATTTAGTATTGTAGTATTTAACATGCTAAACTGAAAACAAGTTTGAGACATCTTTAAAATGAATTGTATAAATTTAAGTGCGGGCGGGAATCGAACCCACAACCACGGGGTATCCGGCTCCATGTGCGTTAACCACTCCACCACCGCACCGTGGTTCTCAGACACGAATTCATACAATCCATTCAAAAAATCATTAATCATTGTTTAGTATAGACGCCAGCACATCCAACTACCCCGATCTGTAACATTTTTTTTATAGATTTTCTACTTTATCACATAAGCAGAAGGTTCACTTTCAATTGGGGAAATTTGACAGATTGGGGTAGCTTGATGTGCTGTCGTACCAAATTACTGTTGCGTGAGACTGGCCTTAAATCATCATGTTTCAACAGGTCCAAAGGATGGTCGTTAGAATGAGTTCCATGGACTTTGAGAAGCAAATGGAGACGGAACGGACTCAGAAGATTAGTGTGAAGGAAATGCCTAAGAAGTTATCGGTTTTAGAGAAGATAGCGTTATTTGAAGTAAGTCATAAATGCTATTATATTATACTTCTGCCGTTTAGGCACTTCTACCGTGCCTTTTTCACGGAAGTTATTTTTAGGGATGATGAATATTGCACGGGTGCGTCATTACGCGTCCATTCTACAACTTTTGTTAATTATTTGTTAGATTTTACTTTCGTACAAAGATATTTAATTTCCTCAACATCCAGTAACGAATATGAACAAACTGCTCACCACATCCTGTGGGAGTGTGATCTCTGGCAAAATCAGCGTGATATTATGTTAAACAGCTTGCAACCAATATCTGGAGTAGTTTATTATACGGATCTTGTAGCAACAAGGAACAACTTCCGTGCGTTTAAGCGTTTTTGCCATACCTACTATTGGAATCAAATATAACAGCTCACTTAGGACCCTTAAATTGATCCTCGGTGCTTTTGCAGCTGGCTTCTCTAGTTGCAAATCTCTCATTTTATGAGGCTATAGCCTCTTTACATCATTCTGTCTCCCGCTTTGCTCTGGAGGGAAGTGGAACTATTCATTTTCTAACTCCTCCTTTTTTTCTGTTTCTGATTAAATTCGTTGCGGGATCCAAGACAGTTAAAGCGATTCCCCGGGACATGCCTGAGCTTCACCGCTCAGTGTCATTTCATTGTGTGCCACTGTTGATCCTGGCTTACAGGAGTTGCAGTGGTGGGTAAGAGGGAGGGAATAGTCCCGTTAAAAAAAAAAAAAAAAATTTAATTTCCTGCTTGAAAATTTATAACTCTACGCGCATCACAAAGTAAAAAGTATCCAAATTACCTCCACCAAGTCGGGTTATTAACTAGATTAATATCTTGTGATGAAAGTGTTAATATTATAGGCAGCGCAAGCGAGCGTGAGTCGATCCTCCTATCAATCAAACATAGACCTACAAATGTCCAGACAGTACAACAACATTTCTTTTTCATTTATCGAGTTATGTCCGAACTCGTAGAATAAAAGTTGTTGCTCATGATGTTGGCTTGCTCCTCCTGCAAGGTTGTTGGTGTTTTACAAATAACCCTGTAGGTATATAAAGGTGGTTAAAACATCATAAAAAACTACTTAAAAACAGATCTTCAAGTGAAAACTTCTTTAGCCGTGGTTTTGCTGCGTAGTCAGGTAAGTTTCTTTGAGTAATATGACCATCATACTGCGATCACCATCCTGTCTGCTAAGTGTGGCAATTAAAGCATATCCCTCCTTACTAGAGATGTAAAATGACTGAATATGACTAGTCACAATTGTCATAAACCTTAAATGACCGGTCATTTACTGTCAAATTCAGTCAATTTGACTCTAATATTATTGTCTATTCTCGACAACCACCCAATTATTTATTTATTTATGTACCCAATTTATATGCAAGTATAATGAAGCAACGTTTTATTTTTTATTATATCGAGAGGATAAGACGACATCAAAGTCGATGCGCGAGGCGTTGCCATTTTGTTTTAAATGCACGCATGATTAGAAATGTAAAATGATTAACACTATATAATAATGCTATAAGTCATAAAAAACACTTTTTTGTTTCAATTTAGAAGTTGTAGACTTTTATCAACGATAAAAACTTAACAGGTGCTAAAATATAACTGAAATTAAATTGAGTGAAAATGACCGTTTTTGACAGTGAATGACCATTTTTGACCAATTTGACCGTAAATGACAGTCAGTCTAATTTAGTCATTTTTAACACTACTCCTTACGCAACCTATCCAATAATAGCATATAAATAGTAGCTGTACTTGGCTCGCCTACACAATCCCGTACGCACTCACTGACGGCGTAACACAGACTGAGCCAAAACTCAGCCCGCCATTGTCACGCATGCGCTCGAGACAGATAATAAGTGTACCCACATACACTACACCTCCATTCTTGTTAATGAATTTGGCCAGCAGAGGACGTCATTTAGTTGACACATGATTATGTGTAGATACAGACATTAGTCGTGGCCGGAACACAGATTATCCTGCTTGCAACTGTGATTAAAAATACATTACGCTAATAATACAAAATGAGGGTAAATGGTATTTAATTTATTGTTTAAGTTAAATTAAAGAAACAACGTAAACAAGATTATTTACTTACACGAATATTGTGTAAGGGACAGTTAACCGAAAATAAGGGGTATTATCTCTATTATAATATCCACCCGGTAGAATTTCTCAATAAAGCAGCCATCAGCGCGGGACATATTGCGGTTAAAATTTCCTTCCAAACGATGCTAAATTTGATTGAGTGGGAGAGGGGGGCACGTTGCCCCCTCTCCCTGGTGCCACCCCCATGAAAGGTAACGCACCATCCTTGAGAAACAAGTTGTTACTGCAACGTCTCCGGCGCTGCGGAAAGTGGAACCTATCGCCCTTACGTAACAGGGAATCACCTCCGCAACTTCGGCTTGTTGGTCGCTTTCGGTGACTTCCAGACTTCAACTCCTTTTACCCCTCTTCACCTGCCAAATGATACTAAAGTCAAGTCAACAACTGGGAACTACAGCTTAACGTGCCCTCCGAAGCACTGAAACACTCAAAAGTTAAACCACTTTGACGGTCACCCATCTATATACAGACCACGTGCATAGGTGTTTTACCTCGCCGTTCACTTACTGACTGGTTGAGAGCGCCTCACCTTTTGCTGTAATAATTGATACGTTGAACTCAGTGGGTATGAGTTTTAGTTAGGTTGTCTCTTACTCCCAGTTACACTCGCACTCACACATACATCCATATACACACACAATCATAATGGACCGAGTGTTGCCAGGTGAGTGATTTTTCGGAAAATGTTCTTAATTTGGATTCCAATTATGCTTTAGAAGGTAGAATTGACGCTTCGGGCTATCAGATATAAAGCATGACAAGAATTGTTGATCAGTTGCAACGCTTCTTTCTTATCATGAATTCAAATTCACCGTGAGTTTCTTTTACAGAGCTTTTCTTACTTCTTTCTTTCTAGTGATAAGTTTTATAAATTGTGTATGTTTGTGTGTAGTTTAATTTTTTTTTTCTGTTCTTCCTTCCAATGTTAGGTGGTCTCGTTTCGATATGTTTATGGCTTTTGTTTGTAATTAATGCAAGTTTTTAATTAATATATGGTTATTAATTTCAACGATTTAACATTTGAATGCTGTGGTTGTCTTTGAGTGTCGCATCACTATTTTTTTTAAGTACAGATGCCAGCACATCCAGCTACCACAATCTGACAAATTTCTTTTATAGATTTCAACTTTATCACAAAAGCATAAGGTTCACTTTCAATTGGGGAAATTTGACAGCTTGGTTAGCTTGATGTGCTGGCCTCTGTACCTGTCCTTATAACTACATGCACTGCATTAGGAAAGTTGACGACCCTTTAATAAATAAATAAAAGGTGTAAGGTGGATTTTTTTAAACGTGCACCTGGCAACATTGATTGTATGTGTATCCATAGGTAAAGTTTGTTTTAAGAATGGTCCTGCTGTGTGCAAAATTAAATAATGGTCCTGCTGTGTGTAAAATTTAATAAAAAGGTGTACCGAGTCTTAAATAGTGATGAAATAAGTAAATAATGCAGTTTATAGTTTTGTTTATATGTTTAGTAATTAAACCCGTAAGTATACGACCTATATTGTATTATATATGTATATATATAGTATTGTGAACCAGTTCTTTTTAGGCAGTGCAGTGTTTTTTAGGCACTGGATTATTAGGCTTGAACCATGCAGGGGAGCTGAGAATTAATGTTGATTTTTAATATTTTTAGGGTTCCGTATCCCAAGGGTAAAACGGGACCCTATTACTAAGACTTCGCTGTCTGTCTCTCCGTCTGTCACCAGGCTGTATCTCATGAACCGTGATAGTTAGACAGTTGCAATTTTCACAGATGATGTATTCTGTTGCCGCTATAACAACAAATACTAAAAAACCAAAATAAAATAAATATTTAAGGCGGCACCCATAGAAAAAACGTGAAATTTTTGCTCGTTTTTATAGATGGTACGGAACCCTTCGTGCGCGAGAGTTGAATTTAAGATTGCTCTTCTATATTCTATGACAACAGATTACCTATAAAGCCACACAAGAAAAAATTGTGGCGAGTGGTGAGTCAAGGGATTGGAAAAGAAACTAGTTTTTGCACAGGAACTTTTATTGGCGCCGACAGTGACTGTTGGTTCACCACAAAGATCACGGAATACACGAACTTAGAGTCCCGGCGACTAGCTCCATGTCAGAGTCCATCAGTCCACACGTGGCGCACTTCAGAGTTACCGTGACGAGCACTGCCAAAGCTAAAGTCCGGACTTACACGGTACACTTCTCACTGTGTAGGGAACACTTGGCACTGTTTACTGTCACTGATCACTTGCAATTGTTCAGTTTTCCACTAAATTACTTCTTCTTAATTAGCATTCGATTTTACTGAATTAAAACTCACCGTTCCGCTTTAGCATTCCGCTTATATACCCCTAAATTATTCCAAATTTTAAACATTTCGAAAGTCATACTTTTCTTTCGAGAAATTTCGCTTAAATGACAGATTAATCGTTATGCTTCTGTCCTTTTCTTCACCTATCTCTTTCTTTTCACTCGTGGAACTCGCACCATCTCTTTCTATTTAATTCTCAATGTTAGTATTTGCATTAAGAAATGTTGTATGTCCTTTTCATCTGCTATCCTTTTTCTTTTGTTCTGGTGTTATCTAGAACATCCTAGCGCTGTAACAAAAGCCACCAAAAACCGTTACTGGTTCTAGGTTCTAATAAACGATTACCTTATATTTTAAACAGTCTGCCGGCTGACATTAGGAGTGAACCAAAAAAATATATATTTAAAAACAAATTAAATAAATACTTACAGTTTACTAAATTAGATTAAATAGATATTAGAGATATATTGTTAATACATAAAATAATAATATTTTTAGTTTATATTTTGTTGTTGTTTTCTTGTTTATTGAGACTTTTCTCCCGCCGTCAAACCGACAGATCCATTTTGTGGGGTATATTTCTGTACTTGTGTGTTAATATTAAGGAAACAATAAATAAATTAAATAAATAATAGGGTACGAAGCCCGTATCTATACCTACATATAATAAAATCGTAGGAAAGTCAAAACAGTACACTGAATATTTTTTTAAAGGATACTTTGGACGTGATCTACAATCGATATCGATGCCAAAAATATAATTTTTAGGATTTTTGTCTGTTTGTTTGTATGTATGTCCGGGCTAAACTCAAAAAGTACTGCATGGATTTACTTAAAATTTTGCATGAATTTTACTAATAGGTCGGGTCAACATATAGGCTAAATATTATCACTCTATCACCTACGGGGGAGGAGCTGTGATAATTTATAAAGTTTAACGCGGGTAAAACCGCGGGACACAGCTAGTGTGACAGTATTACTGTAGGTACTATACAGGTTTTTTTACAGTACTCTTTGGAGAAGGAATAGCACTTTAGCTAGCATTCATATCTAAATCTTTCCTCTAAAAGATAAAAGAAAAAAGATTTTCGCTTTAAAAAGAATTAAGGATTTCCCATCGTACAGATCGCATGGACGGGCTGTTCTTATCAGAACCCGGTAAAATCTGGTTTCTTCAAATACAATATTAAGCTTGAATGTAAACCAGTAAATCAATGGGTTCAATAATATAGACAGATACTCTCACCGGTCCGTAAGGGACTGGCGAGGTTAAGCAACTAGGCTCGCGGTCAGTCCATAGATGGGTGACCGCCAAAGCGGTTTAATTTGTGAGGGCCTCCGGAGGGCACGTGAAGCTGTCGGTTGTAGTCATTCGACAACAAGCCATGTCAGAGGCCTACTGGGCGGCTTGAACAACTCTGACACTGAGTCAACCACTGCCCATACGATAAATAAGTATATTAAGTAAATAAATAGATAAACTAAAGCAAGTAAGTATTTATTTCGCTTAAAAACGTGGTACATACAGGATGTTTACATAAGGTTTAAGTTCACTCAAGTTCTTTTTAAAACGAAAATCTTTTTTCTTTTATCTTTTAGAGGAAAGATTTAGATATGAATGCTAGCTAAAGTGCTATTCCTTCTCCAAAGAGTACTGTAAAAAAACTGTATAGTACCTACAGCAATATTGTCACACTAGCTGTGCCCCGCGGTTTTACCCGCGTTAAACTTTATAAATTATCACAGCTCCTCCTCCGTAGGTGATAGAGTGATAATATTTAGCCTATATGTTGACCCAACCTCTTAGTAAAATTCATGCAAATTTTGAAGTATATAATGAGAAATTCTTTCATCCCAGGGCAAAGCGTCAACCGCCACAGCTTACACTCCTAGGGCAAGAACTCTTCAGCAGAACATTGCCCCAGCCATCCCCGAAGAGGTGTACCAGCAGCGGATCGAGGAACTGGTGACAGCCAAGCATAGACTTGGCAAGTTTGACGATATGCTGTATTTGAAACTGGCTAATGATGACGAGATACCGGTCCTGGCGCTTGGAACCGCTATGGTAAGTAAATACTACTACTACTAAGAGAGGTAGGACACAGCGTTCATTCCCTCAAAGAGCAGCCCGACTGGGGAAGTACCTCCACCTTACAGAAGACATTCCTTAATAATAACATTAATAACTTAATGTTGTGTTTCCGAGTGTGAGTAAGGTCGCCAGAGTTCATTCGAATGGGGGGAAGGGTCAGCAACACTTGTTTGCTGACTTTTAAAGGCCGGCAACGCACCCGCGACTCCTCTGGTGTTGCGGGCGTGCATGGGCGGCGGTGATCACATACCATCAGGTGACCCACTTGCTCGTATGTCGCCCTCTGATATAAAAGAAAAAAAAATGATCACCAACCCTTTGACTGCACGTATGGCGCAGCGGCTAAGACAGTTGCCTCGCCGCTTCGTGTCGCGGGTTCGAGTCCCGCGCCGGGCAACTATTTGTGTGACCCATAAATAGTTGTTCTGAGTCTGGATGTAGTTTGTGTCCGTATTTATATGGTTGTGAGGTACCCTTTGTCTAATTTAAAGAAAAAAAAATATCCAATGTGATACCCGTGTAATATAATCTTTGACTTATTTAATCACTGACTTTCTTTTTACAGCTTGACAAACGCCTCGTTCCGCACATAATATCCGCTGCGATCGACATGGGGTACCGCGCGATTGACTGCGCGTATATCTATGGTAACGAGAAGGAAGTAGGAAAGGCGATCAGAGACAAGATAGATCAAGGAGTTGTCAGGCGGTAAGATACGAAAATTATTGGCTTAGGAATCCTACAGACGCCAGCACATCAAGCTACCCCAATCTGTCTTCTTTTATAGACTTTCAAATTTATCGCATAAGCATAAGGTTAACGTTAGGTTCGAAATTCTTTAAATAAAATAAAATAAAAAAGGTTTTTATTCATGTAGACTTTAAAAAAGCGCTTGTAAATAGTCAGAACATGTTTGTAGTATTATAGTTGTATACATGATTATTTCTAGTAACATAGATATTTAGGTACACATTGTATTGATAGTATTAAAACATTAATAAAATTTATTTTATAACAGCAATGATATTTAGCTAGCTCGTATCAAGTTATTGTCAAGAGATTATGTTTCAGTTTAATTATCTAGTTTAAGTCTAATTATCTAGATTAAGTCTAATATTTGTAATACATATTGGCAATGGTTCTGTCTATATTAAGGTGATATTATTATGACGGACCTTATGTTAATAACGACGGTCGCGCTTTAATGCTACCACCGGATCCAATGCGCCCCATTTATTTCTCAAAGATTACAATTTCATAATCACTTCGAGGAGAAATAAACTAAGTATCGATATTTAAATCACAATAAGGTAGCTTACAATGCGCAAAATGTAGTTAATTTAGGTAAGCTAAACTATTGCTAAAATTTAACAGTTCTACTCACAATCAATGATTGTGAGTAGAACTGAAATAAGGATACAATCTATGACGCGACACTTAGACAGTGTGCGGACTGCATGTTTCTATATACAATATCCTACGTTAACAGTGTAGTCGAACAGATATTAGAGAAAATAAAGTAGTAAAGAAGTAAATTTGCAGAAATTTTGTTTTTTATGTAATTATTTTATTAATTCGTTTGTTAGTAATATATATAATAAGAATAAGGTTCTTGTGGAGATCCTTAGGGGAGGCCTTTGTCCAGCAGTGGACGTCTTTCGGCTGATATGATGATGATGATGATAAGGTTCACTTTCAATTGCGCAAATTTGACAGATAGGGGCAAGTAATGGAATCAGGCGTTACTTTGCGGAAATCCATAACAATCAAAATACAAAATCAATAGGTAGTGTTAATTCCGCTAATTGTCAGTTTAATCATGCCGTGATGCAATTTGTACCGCCCTCCTTCTCTCCTTCGAGCACTCGACGAGTTAGCAGCCCTTGAGAACGGTCCGTGGAGGACTGAAACACGTGTTGGGTATCGTACTAGCGCATGTAATTAGCTTTTTTATATTGTCCTTTTTGCATGTGTACATTTTTGCGGGCGGGAGGGCGGTGCAAATTGCATCCCGGCATGATTAAACTGACAATTAGCGGTATTAAGACTACATATTGATTTTGTATTTTGATAGATAGGGGTAGCTTGATGTGCTGGCGTCCGTATAATAGGGTTTTGGCGCAAATTTGTTTTAAAAATGCGCTAAGTTTTTATGTATAACTAGTTGTACCATGCGCGCGTTTCTACAGCAATATATGAAATTCATTGAAATGATAGTGGCGTCATCTGTCTAAGATAGGTCGTACCAACTCAGAAACCTTCGTGGGATCATGTACATACAACACTTTGCTGAAGAGCATCACGTGATCAAATGCATAGTTTATGATTTTATAAAGGACATACAGGCAAATTTTAATTTTTATATATAATATAAGAAGATGGTGGATTAAATTTATGATTTAAACATACCGTCATCGACAAAATACAGACGCCAGCACATCCAGCTACCCCAATCTGTCAAATTTATTTTATAGATTTTCAACGTAAGATAAGGTTCACTTTAAATTGAGGAAATTTGACAGATTGGGGTAGCTCGATGTGCTGACGTCTGTACACAGGTTCAGGAAAGTGGCATATTGCCGTTAATTTTGTTTTTCCGTGGTCATCCAAAATTTCATCTCTCATTTTCTCTAGTAGTCTTCACTACTTCACTGGGGTAGGATTTTGACTTGACTAAGACGGACTTTCCTTGACTTTGACTGTCACTATGCCTTAATGTCGAAAATACTGCATATTCTATAAGTTGACCATTATTTATGACGACTGAAAGATTTAAAAAACACTACTTTATTAACAAAGTTGACTTATTTGAGGTGAATAGTAATCATATAAAAAAAAATCTTTTTATTATCATTTCAAGTGTATGTTTCTTTTTTAAAGGATAGCAATAAACTTATTCTTTATTAACAACTTGCAGTGCCCGCGGGCTTCGTTCCGCGTTTTAAATATGTTTGTCCCTGCCCGTTTGTCCCGCGTAATACTTCGGGTTAAATAAAAATTATGATGATGAATCATAGCCTATGACACTCCACAATATCGTAGCTTTCTATTGGTGAAATAATTTTGAAAATCGGTTCAGTAAATCCAGGGATTACCTCTTACAACGTCACAAACTCACAAACTTACCTCTTTATAATATTACTACCTCTAGATATTTAAAATAAAAATATAACAGTACAAATAATAATAATTTAGATTGAAGACAATTAAAAGTATGCTGCAATTAATTTTCTTGTCATTTCTTTTCAGTGAGGACTTGTTCATCATTAACAAATTGTGGAGCACCTTCCACCGAACAGACCTGGTTGAGAAGGCGTGCAGACAATCCTTGGACACCATGGGCTTGGAGTACTTTGATTTGTACTTGATACATAATCCTATGTCTTTTAAGGTGAGTTTGCGTAACATTTTCAGTTCAATTTATTTTTCTCAAGACAATTTAGTGAGTTAAGATTGTATTGTTACCATCACAGAGTAAATAAAGGAAACATTTTATTTAAAAATTGGACAGACAACACAAATACAAACAAAAAAAGCCGGCCAAGTGCGTGTTGGACTCGCGCACGAAGGGTTCCGTACCATCATCTATAAAAACGATTTTTATTTTATATTTAGTATTTTTTGTTATAGCGGCAACAGAAATACATCATCTGTGAACATTTCATCTGTCTAACTATCACGGTTCATGAGATACACTCTGGTGACAGACGCACAGACAGACAGACAGCGAAGTCTTAGTAATAGGGTCCCGTTTAGAGCACACGACTGAAGAATAAATTAGATATACGAAACGAAACTAGCAATGACAGAAAGAGAAAAAGAAAAAGTGTATTCACACGTCTCTCTCTTGCCCCTACAGTAATATAAGAAACGTAACTCTTTTATCTCCCTCTCAACGTCCGTTCGCCTCGCGCTATCTCACTTTTCGTAACGATCTCGTAGCCAGGTTATTCCCCAAGTCAAGCGAGCGTAAAATACCCAGTTTTAGAACAGATTACGGCGGTCATAAATATATACTTTCTTTATTGACAGGAAGGTGCTGAGCCTATTCCAAAAATAGCGACCGTTCTCCAATATTCCGACAACGATTATCTGGACGCGTGGTTTGGTATGGAGGAACTGCTTCACAAGGGGCTGGCGAGGAACATTGGAGTCAGCAACTTCAACTCACTGCAGTTACAGCGCATCCTGGACAAGGGGAAAATCAGACCCTTGGTGAACCAGGTGAGTGGTTAAAATACTTGGCTATCGCAGCATCCGAATGCATCAAGTTTTCCACTATTCCGATGGTTCATCATAAAGGAACCCTTCTATTAGGGTCTGGATCAGCCGCCAAATGAGACGCCGTGGTCTCCTCCTGTGAGGCAGTCATGCTCCAGAAGTACGCCACCGAAAAGCAGGATCGGGAGCGAGCCGATCCCGCTCGCAGATGAAGGAGGCGTACGGGCGGTGGCAGCTGCCAGTAGCCCAAATCCTCTCGGGGCTGCGGTGGCAGTATGAAAAGTGTCCTCTACTGCCGCCACGTGCAAGCAGCTCCGGGAAGACAGCGATCTGTTTGTGGCGCAGTTGCTGTGCCGGACTGGCAGGAGTCAGCAATAGGGGCGGGCAATCTAGAGCCCTCCCAGGATACATGTCCCAACCATCTGTGACGTGGTTCAAAAGGGGGCCACCGGGACAGCATACCCGCGTTCACTGGGTTCCCTCCATCAGGCGCCAAGAGCAGTTCACGGCAGGTTAAGTTAGCCGACGACATACCCACCCGCAGACACTTCACACAGATCAAGCCCCTGGTGAACCAGGTGAATGACAGTTGGATCGAAGTTCCTTATCGCGCGTTGTGAAACGGGGCTAGACGGAAAAAATTCTTACGAAAAGTTGTCACGACACTTTTTGCAGCTGTGCGGCGTGCGCATGTTTCTCTCTCTCTCTCTCTCTTATAGAAAGCAATCCAGATATTTTCATTTCTATTTCGCATTGAACAGTGTGGTGTCGCGACGATTATTTTTGTTGAGTGTATACAAGTTTTTTGTACATAATAAATAATAAGAAATAACTTCGTTCCATCCAGGTGTCCCTTGACACCTCTCAAGTTTTTTTTTTGTTAAGTTACGGGTCACAACAATTACCGCGACGCTGTTTTTAGTATGGAAGAACTGCTCCACAAGGGGCTGGTGATCCATGAGACTTTACTGCTATTATAGGTATTAAAAAAGTTGAAGAAACCGAGGAGTCAGATAGCGCAGAATGCTCTCAACCATTAAAGTAGTTTACACTGTTTGTTGACGGTGAAGAAAATCAGCACCCCATGTCATCCAGTGGGGGGCGTAGAAATCGTCCCGAGGTAATAACTACCAGAGAAAGAGGAGCAGAGTTTTTCTGTAAACTATGACCATCCAACTCCGATCGCTAACCCGTGTGCCAAGCGTGGCGATTATGGCATATCGCACTATTCTTTGGGGAGGCTTTTGTCCAGTAGTGGACGTAATTTGGCTGGCATGATGATGATGATGATTAAAGTAGTAAGCAACTTTTACCTAAGGGCACCCTTATGGGGTTCGGGCTACAACTCAGTGCGCCGCTGAATCAGCACCTCCTGAACGAAAAGAAGATCAAGTCGATGGTGCATCTGGTGAGCGATTTGCATTTCCATGGATGGCCGTTCATAAGACACTGTGGTTGCACTTCTTATCGTGTGGTCGTTACAATAAAAACTCGGGCATACATTGTTCCTTCCAGTTAACAGTGTGTTATTCATCCCGAAATATTTAAGATAGGTTCTAGAAAAATTACAAATTGTTTGAGATTTGCCTTTTTTTGAAAAGGCAGGGGGAATGCCTACGCATTCCACCCGCAAATAGTGTCCGCGGGTGGGTATGTCAGACTTGCACCGACTAAACCTAACCTGCCGTGGACTTTTCTTGGCGCCTGATGGGGGGAGCCCCGAGAACGTGGATATGCTGTTCCGATATACACTACGTGCCTAAATAACAATAGAAACTCTAACATACATTGTTACTTCCAGGTGGAATGCCATCCTTATTTAACCCAACCTCGTCTCCACGACTACTGCACCGCGAAGAACATCACCCTCAGCTGCTTCGCCACGCTGGGGTCTAAAGGAACCCCGTTGGAGCACAAGAGTGGAGTCGCCCCCGTAATCGATGACCCCCTCGTACAAGTGATGGCGTCGGGATTAGGGGTCACTCCAGCGCAGTTATTGATAAGGTCAGCATAAGGGCATACAAGGTCACAGCTAGATGCTCTCACCGGTCCATAAGCGATCGACGAGGTTAAGCAACTAGGATCGCGGTTAGTCCATAGATGGGTGACCGCCAAAGTGGTTGAATTTCTGAATGTCTCCGTGCTTCGGAGGGCACGTTAAGCTGTCGGTCCCGGATGTAGTCATTAGACAACAGTCGTTAAGCCATGTCAGAGGCCTACTGGGCGGCTTGAACAACTCTGACACTAGGGTTAAACTACCACTACCTATACGGTACTTAAATTTAATCTTATCTGCGGCGATTTAGGCGATTATGTTAGATTATATATTTATATTATATTTTGTCTGTTTTTTGTTAATAGATATCAAATAGAAAACGGTCACAACGTGGTGGTAAAATCTTCATCCGCTGCCCATCTTTGGGATAACCTGCACGCGCTCACCTTCACTCTGGAGAGCGCGCAGATCGACGCGCTAAGCGCACTCAACAGAAATAAACGGATATTTACTTATAAAGGGTGAGTAGTCATTATCTGCTTCCCTAGTTCACCATGTCAGCCAAAGTACGTCCACTGCTGGACAATAGCATCCCCAAAGAATGGGGGATATACCATAATCGCCACGCTTGGCAGACGGGTTGGCGATCGCAGTTTGATGGTCATGCTCACAGAAAAACGCTGCTGCCCGTTCTCTGGTAGGAAATTCCTCGGACGATTTCTACGCCCCCCCCCCCCCCCCCCACGGGATGAGATGGGATGATGATATCCTAGGCTGTCACCACATAGCAACTTCGCTAGTTACCACTGTCAATCAGCTAGTAGCTATAGTGGTAGTGTAAACCACAGGTAATAGAGTCCTGCTACATGCAAGCAGCTCCGGTAAGACAGCGATCTATTTGTGGCGCAGTCGCTGTGCCGGACTGGCAGGAGTTGGCAATAGGGGAGGGCAAACTAGAGCCCTCTCAGGGTACGTGTCCCGACCATCAGGGATATGGCGCAAAAGGGCAACGAAGCAGCATACCCGCGTTCCCAGGGCTCCCCCCAACAGGCGCCAAGAGGTTAAGTTTAGTCGGTGCGAGTCCGACACAACCACCTGTTACGGACTTTTAGACTGAAATGACATTGGCCGCCTTAACCAACAAGAACAGACTTGCCATGCCGAATAAAAAAGCTTTTTTGACAGAGATAGAAGAATGTGATGACAAGGAAAAATATGGAATAAAAGACGACAAGAATTTCTTAGTGTTTTTTTTCTTTATTACCACCCGAAGACACATTTTGCGGGTGGCATGCGTAGGCATTCCCCGCCGTATAAAAAAAGAAAAAAAGTTAAGTCCAACCCCAGTAAAGTAGTGGAGACTTTACTAGATGCTTTAATGAAGTTTTGGAATCAACACGGAAAATTTCAATTCACGGTAATAAGTGACTTTCCTACACTCGTATGTTGCCAAAGACGCTATGTCTATAAAATCCACCATTATTACACATAGAATATAAATTATTCGCCAGTTTTAGAAAACCTAAAGACCTCCATGAACGTATCCCTCCATTCCTCTTTTTTCATCAAACTACCAGGCTTCGGGAGGGTTTTACTTCCCTTTGTTATTGACATTCCAGCATGCCGTACGCTTTGCTTCCTCTTTGATCATACGCCAGCCTGTGGAACACCCTCCAGAACAACCTGTTTCCCGACTCATATAACATGGATCTGTTCAAGGCTAGAGTGAACAGGCATCTTATGGGTATGCGCGATCCACCTTCGACCATATTCACTTACCATCAGGTGAGATCGTGGTAAAGCGCAAACCCATCGATTATAAAAAGAACGTGTGGCGCAGCGGCATACGTCACAGCTTATTGGCGGATATTGAATTATAAAAATAATAAAAAGTTTATTGAGCCATAAATATAAACCTTATACCTACATGGGGGGGAATCCTTCCTTTGAGCAGAAATGCCTGTATTGAAGGGATTCGCTCTTCTTCATAATTCAAAACAAAAGCAAATCTGATGAAATTAAAAAATTTTAATTACATAATAAAAACTATGGAATACACAGATTAATATTAGGTGTGAGTGTGTGAATGTGTGTGTGTATGTGTGTGAGTGTGTTTGCGTCTTTATTTATTTCTTTCCATTTAATTATTGTTTTGTATTTCTTTTCAGGATGGGAGACACGCACAAGAACTATCCATTCAGAACTGCATTTTAATTAATATTCTTAATTAAAATGCAGCATTTAGTTATAAGTTATATTTTACTTGACAGTTACAGAATTAGTAAGGTATATTTTGTAACATTTTTATTGAATATTTCAATAATTCATTAAATATAATAATATTAGTAGTAATTATTTGAGAATGTAATAGGTATTTTTTTATATTTTATATGATGAGCAAAAGTATGTTTATTTTTAGTTATTTTGGTATAATAATCAGTAGGTACAGACGCCAGCACATCAAGCTACCCCAATCTGTGAAATTTCTCTAATTGAAAGTGAGTGAACCTTATGCTTATGTGATAAAGTTGAAAATCTATAATAGAAATTTGACAGATTGGGGTAGCTGGATGTGCTCGCGTCTGTACTACTTAATTGAAGCCCTTACGAAAGCTGGGCAAACGGTTCCCTAAAAGATTTTCCAATTTGGAGGGATATGGCATAAACATCACGCTTGGCAGACGGGTTGGCAATCGCAGTATGATGGTCATAGCTCACAGAGAGACGCTGCTGCCCGTGGTCTGAGAGGTATACCCTCGGGTCTACCTCTACACCCCTACAAGATGAAATGGGGTGGCGATATTCAATGTCACACAGTTGAAACTAAAAAGCTATGCACACATGCTAAATTGTCTATGTCATAACGAAATAAGTGTGTGAGTAAATACATACTTGAGATATGATATACGTATCTAAGTCACTTAGCCACATCCGTAAGTGATTGGCGATGACAAGCAACTAGGCTCGCGGTCAGTCCAAAGATGGGTGACCGCCAAAGCGGTTTAATTTATGAGCGTCAGAGGGCACATTAAGCTGTCGGTCCCGGTTGTAGCCATTAGGCAACAATCGCTTGAACAACTGACACTAGGTTAACCACTGACCACACGATAAGGACTTTCACACAGCTATTCTGGTTTGAATAACTATGTCTTAATCCAAGTGTATTTTATTTATATTTACCCAAATATCTTTAAAAATACAAATATATTTAATAAGTACATCATTAAATTAGAATAAAACCTATCAAATAGTCATGGTAGTGCAAGGTATTGAGTTATGGCATTTCTAGTTAATTCATATTTTATAACTAAAATCGTGTAACTTAATTAACTTATTTTTTATGTGAAACATCTATAGCCGCACGTAAAACAGATTTCTGGCGTGGCGACGCATGCCGTGACGACGCTTCGCCACGCTATACGATAGTAGTGTGTACGCCACTCCGCGCCACGCCGCGTAAAAGTCGACTTTTTATTTTATCATTATGACATATTTAGTTCCTATCACAATATGTTCTTTTCTGCATATTACTTTTACAAAATAATGTCGATGTTTCACATCTGCCAGGCGTCCCGTGACGGCTCACATTTTTTTTTCAATATTCGTTCAATAGTCACATGAAGTTTATGCCACAGAATTATAACTACATAATAAACTAATTAACCCCATAATTGAAAAGCTTAACGTTATAATTTGTGTAAAAAATAATATTTATACACCAATTATAACGTTTTATTATGATAGTGAAAATTGTGACTCGCTAGCTTAGTGAACTTACCTTAGCCATTCGAAAACTGTTTTCTGTCCCACCGCTCAGCTTCTTCGCGAGTCTCTAATGGAAACGCAGCCTTATGGTTTAAGATTACACTATGGTTGTGACAGGTGTCAACAATTAAATTTAACATAGATAATAGACAATATTTTTTTTACTTTTTTATTATAGAACATAGTGAAAAAAATGTATCGGGTAGCTGTAACATTTACTATGCGAGTTTTGTGACAGGTATCAATAATTAGATTTAACATAGATAGTCAATATTTATTATTTTTTTATTGATTGAAAATAACATAAGAGCAAAGCAAAAACATGCAACGGGTAACTATTAACTAAGAGAGTTACCCATTACAATGTTTCACTACGTACTCTCTCACGTCTGTTTCAATCAATTATTCACAAAAATCTATACATATAATAAAATCGTAGGAAAGTCAAAACTGCACATTGATTATGTTTTAAAAAGGATACTTGGGGCGTGATCTATAATCGTAATCGAAGCCAAAAATATAGTTTTTAGAATTTTTGTGTGTGTCTGTTTGTCTGTATGTATGTCCGGGCTAAACTCAAAAAGTACTGCATGGATTTACTTCAAATTTTGCATGAATATTACTAAGAGGTCGGGTCAACACATAGGCAACACATTATCACGCTTTCACCCACGGGGGAGGAACTATGATAATTTATAAAATTTAACGCGGGTAAAACCGCGGGGCACAGCTACTAAGCAATAATTTTTAATGTTTTTATTACGATTCAAACTGCCGTGAGAGAATATAGTGCATAATTGTAACGGGTAACTGTTAACTATGAGAGTTTCCCGTTACAATGTTTCACTATGTACTCCCTCACGTCAGTTTCAATCAATCATTTACAAAAATCTATACATATAATAAAATCGTAGGAAAGTCAAAACTGTACATTGAATATTTTTTTAAAAGGATACTTGGGGCGTGATCGACAATCGATTACGAAGCCAAAAATATCGTTATTAGAATTTTTGTCTGTTGTCTGTTTGTCTGTATGTATGTCCGGGCTAAACTCAAAAACTACTGCATGGATTTACTTCAAATTTTGCATGAATATTACCAAGAGGTCGGGTCAACATATAGGCTACATATTATCACGCTATCACATACGGCGGAGGACTTGTGATAATTTATAAGATTTAACGCGGGTAATACCGCGGGGCACAGCTAGTAATCAATAATTTTTCACTTTTTTATTATGATTGAAACTGACGTGAGAGAATATAGAGAAAACTTGTAACAGATAACTGGTAACAATGCAAGTTACTTGTTACAATGTTTCATTATCTTTTTTACTTCTTTTGTACTATATTTTTAGATGCATTTACTAATTATATGTTTCGAGCAACACAATAATTGATAGATACTAAATAAAAGACTTAAAAAATAATAATAGTGTATTTATTTCTTAACTTAAACATTAAAATACTAGACAAAATAGAGTTAAAATCAGATTATTCAGGTTCAAAAGGTTGGCCTAGCGTAACGTGTTCACCGCAGATTAAGTCCTGGATTCAAATTCTAGGGAAGCGTCAAAAGGGTAATAGGACGTTTCTGGTAAGAATTACGCCTTATATCAGCCTGCACTCTAGAAGTCTGCGTTGTTTTAAAGTCGTTCCGCGGAAAGCAAGTAATGTCAGTCCACGGGGTGATCACTCCCCAGTCGAGTCGGATAACCGTTAAATTGGATTATAAAAGTCGCGGAATAATATCCTGGGACATTATTCATTCACGGCCATCTGATCCCAATGGCCAGCGATAATGTTGTTGTGTTGACCGAGTTTTATTTAATTTAATTTTTTTTTTATATTTATCTACTTCTAAATTTATTTGAAATAATGAACTTTATTCAGCACTTAGGTATTTACATACACTTGTACTAGTCAAGCTCACAATGCAGTAGGTACATAAACATAGTAGAAAAAGTATAAAAGTAACAAAAAAAAATTATATTAGTCCTTTCGTGCAGTCTGTCTTATCACATATTTTTTAAATAATTCAATAAATAACAAGTTTCTAAGCTATTATTTTTAAATTTAGTACTAAAATATTAAAATTAAAGAATTGAAGACAATGAGCAGTTGGCTAGCGCTGAAGGCTTTCATCCAGTAGCTTAATTTAAGCGAATATATATACCTGAGCGCACCCTTATGTGGTTCGGGCCACAGCTCCGGGGCCGCTATAGTAAAAAGACGGAATTCTAAATCAATGGATCACCGGTCACGTATCAAGGGGCCAACACGATCCTCGCCGCTGAGGAACCTACCCTAGCTAACCTGCGGCTTTCTCTAGCGACCCGGAGAAGAAAGCCACAAAGAAACTCCAGGCTTGCTTTTATCATCTTCTTTTGCTTTTGTTTTTGTGATTGGCTGGTATGTGGGCACAGAACCGTTGTCATCTAGTCCATAGCATCTATCAAAATAATTGTGAGGTAATAAAAAATTACATTCAATTTCACTCAAGCAATTAGAATAATCTCTTGCAAGACAATCAGAAGATCAAACAGTGGGTGCATCCGCGAACATTTACAAAGTTAACAAGTCACACGACAGAAATAAATGAGTACCCCGACAGCAGTTCGACTAGTTACCGCAAGCAGCACCCGTTCACGAGTAGGACGTGGGGCCAGCCATCGCCTTCCATTTGATTGTTGTATTATATAAATTTAGTAAACAATAGATCATAATTTTAATGTTTAGTTATGTATATTTTCTCAGTAAGTTAATTTATCGTAATACATAAACACAAGTACAAGCTCTGCTCAGTTTGGGATCAGATGGCCGTGTCTAAATAATCTCCCAAAATATTATTACTACAAAGTTTCATTAAATCCGTTCGTTAGTTTTGGCGTCAAAGAGTAACAAATAGCGACCTAACACACGCAGAAACCCAACATTAAGTGATTATTGAGGAATGTCTTCTGGAAGGTGGAGGTACTTCCCCGGTCAGGCTGATCTTGCGCTGTGCTCTCTGAAGTGTTTGCACAAATACAGGCACTCTCTATTTCCTTCTCAACAGCTTTAAATGCTCTTGGAGCTGGCTTATACTAATTATCATATCGGACTCAGATTTACATTCCATTTTGGTGCGGTGAAGTTTTCTTTTGTAAACCTGAAACAAGAAAGGCGTTGGATCATTTTTCATGAAGAATGGAAGGCAATGTGGGGGGGCACTGCCTGCTGCCATCAAGTGTGTCAGGGGGGCAAGAGTTTCGACCTCTTCAGTAGGTCATCTTCAGGACGAAGAAGACCTCCCGTAGAAGTCGAAACTGTTGGTCGAATCCAACATAAAATTAATTATGTGTGTTACATGTCACCATTTTTCACTATCATCATCATGTCAGCCAAAGTACCTACGTCCACTGCTGGACAAAAGCCTCCCCAAAGAATAGGGGGGATATGCCATAATTGCCACACTTGGCAGACGGGTTGGCGATCGCAATTTGATGGTCATAGTTCACAGATTAACGTATTCCCTCCGTCGATTTCTATGATGATATGGTGGTGATATCTTATGCCGTCACCACACAGCAATTTTTTTTTAATGCAATGAATTTAAATGAAATTTATTCAGCACTTGGGTATTAACATACACTTGTACTTGTCAAGCTCACAATGCAGTACATAAACATAGTGGACAGTATAAAAGTTACAAAAAAAATAATTAACCGTTCATATTTTTTCTTAAATCCTTAAATAAATAACAAGTTACTAATCTATTACTTTGAAATTTAATTCTACTATATTAAAATTAGAGAATGCGAGGCAAAGCTGTTGGCTAGTGCAGAAGGCTCTTAACCAGTAGTTTAATTTAAGCGACTAATACATGACTGCTCCCTTTTTGGGTTTGGGCTACAGCTCAGGGGGCCGCTAAAGTAAAAAGACTAAATTCTAAATGAGGGTGTGATCACATGCACGGGATTTTTTTCACTACACGTACATATTATAGATACATTACACAGAACAAGTAACCGCCTCATCGCACGTAGATTTGTCATAGGTGGGGGTCGAACCCACGACCTCTGTCTTAACAGTCAGGATCACTAACCACTAGACAAATAGGCAGAATTAATAGTTCATATCCATATTAATAAGATAATATTACATAGTAGAAACAATAATACATTGGGTTACTTGTAAAACACCAACAACCTCGCAGGACTAGATAGCTAACACTATAAGCAACAACTTTTGTTCTACGAGTTCACACATAACTCAATAATATATAGGGTTACTTGTAAAACACCAACAACCTCGCAGGACTAGATATCTAACACCATAAGCAACAACTTTTGTTCTACGAGTTCGCACATAACTCAATAATATATAGGGTTACTTGTAAAACACCAACAACCTCGCACGACTAGATATCTAACACCATAAGCAAAAATTTTGTTCTACGAGTTCGGACATAACTCAATAATATATAGGGTTACTTGTAAAACACCAACAACCTCGCAGGACTAGATATCTAACACCATAAGCAACAACTTTTGTTCTACGAGTTCGCACATAACTCAATAATATACAGTATGTTAGGTTAGACGAGGGACATATTAAGGGAGGGTGTTCAGTATTCGATTCTCGTCCCAAATATTTTAAAAACATATAACCTAATTTTTTTTCGTAATTGTCCTATTAAATACATTATCATGAACACTGAGCGCGCAAGAAGTGAACTTGTAAACAGTAGAAGCTCGTGCGTAAACCCCGCCCTCCCCCTCGCCCTTTCCTCTGTGTTGTTCCGATGCACCGACAGGACCCGCCCCCGCGCTGACCGCACCCGCAGTCTATGCGAGCGCGCCGCTAGTACCGCATGTCTGGCGCATCCGCGTATTGCATAAACAACCCCGCTTACCGATAAGTGTGTTCTGTAAACGTGTACTTGACTAACTAAAAATGACGTCATATCAATATTCCAATGAAGAAAACTGGGATATGGTTCGTACCTACGTGTTATCGAATGATAGTGTACGAGGAGCTATTAATTTGTACCGAGAGATGTTTCCCTACCGCCTGATTCCGTTGTACAACCTTATGCTAGGTGTCAACCAACGATTGCGAACATTCGATCAGTTCACCGTACCGACGCATGCCCAAGGACGAGGGAGGGAGCCATACCCAGTGCACCTACAAGAAGCCATTTTTGAATACTTCGAGCATCACCCACAAGAAAGCACTCGAAATGCTGCAAGACGATTCGGCGTATCACATTGGACTGTGTGGAAGCTGCTGCATGAAGAAGGAATGCACCCATACCATTTTAGACCCGTTTGGTTTAAAGTATGAAGCGAAAATGGATTCTACCTAAAGGTCATTGACCCGCACACATGTTCTGCGATAATACTAAACACGTTAGCGCAAGGGTGTATACACGTTGTGAGACTTTTGCGAAATTTTTGGTATGGTTCTGTTTGTTATTTATCAGTGTTTTTTTTTTGTTCATATTTTTATTAGTATCATATAAGCATACACTATTATGGGTTTGAATACGTCCCTCGTCTAAACTAACATACTGTATAGGGTTACTTGTAAAACACCAACAACCTCGCACGACTAGATATCTAACACCATAAGCAACAACTTTTGTTCTACAATTTTTGACACTTTGTTAGATTTTATTTTCGTACAAGAAATAAGTATTAATTTAATTTCCCGTCTGAATGTTTATAATTCTACGCGCATCACAGAGATTACTGCAACCAATATGCAATAATATCACCGTAGCCTAGTTGGTAGTGCTCCTGCCTGCGAAGCTAGTGGTCCTGGGTTCGAATCCCGGTAAGTGCAAATATTTGTGTGATGAGCATGGATATTTGTTTCGGAGTCATGGATGTTTTCTATGTATATAAGTACTTATATATCTATATAAGTATGTATATCGTCGCCTGGTACCCATAGTAGGTACAAGCTTTGCTTAGTTTGGGGCTAGGATGATCTGTGTGACATTGTCCCGAAATATTATTATTATTATTATTAATTGGCTTATCGCTTTGTAGCGATCTGTTCTAGACAACCGTTGGGTGGACAAGGAAAAGTAAGATGGAAAAGAAATGAAGAATGGAACCGAGTGTGGCGTCATAGACTGCACTTGTGGCTCAGCGGCTAAGAAAGTCTCGATGCTTCGTGTCGCGGGTTCGAGTCCCGCGCCCGACAACTATTTGTATGACCCATAAATAGTTGTTCTGAGTCTGGATGTAATTTGTGCCCGACTATTATATGTTTGTAAAGTACCCCGCGACACAGGGATTAGATTATCTAATGCGGCCGTTGTCTTTTATAAACAAAAAAGAAGTTAAGAAAAATACTCACGGGGTATATTTGTAATCTTCATCGCTTTTTGCTTAGTTAGACTTCTCTGCGTAGCTCCTTTTACAGACATTGCTAATTTTCCTGAAAAATAAAATAGAATTGAATATTTTTGAAGTGAAAAGTTCTTTAGGCGCGTTGAACACTTTCTTAGTGAACAAAAATCATGGAACTCGCGTCATCATCACGTCACGCTATATGTATACGCTATAATATCTTTTATAGATTTTCAACTATATCACAAAAGCATAAGGTTCACTTTCAATTGGGGAAAGACAGTATGGGTACGTAAGTACTTTTTATTCTGTGGTATGGGGCAGCTTGATGTGCTGGCGTCCATACATAGATATACCACCGCCAAAGTGGTTTAATTTCTGAACGGAACTAAGTACGGTGGACTTAGGGCACGTCAAACTGTAGGACCCGGTCGTATTCATTAGACAACAGTCGTTAAGCCATATCAGAGGTCTACTGGGCGGCTTGAACAACTCTGACGCTAGGGTAACCACTGCCTATACGATGAATAAGTGATGGCTTAACATACATGGCGACAAATTACACCATCCCATCTAATCCTATAGGGGGCGTAGAAGTGGTCCCGAGAGAATATCTACCATAGAACGGGCAGCAGCGTCTCTCTGTGTACTATGACCATCATACTGCGATCGCCAACCCGTCTGCCAAACGTGGCGATTATGGCATATTATGATGGTCATAATTCCATTGTGAAAGCCCTTGGGGGAGGTCTTGTTCCAGCAGTAATAATAATAATATCTAGGTACAATGTCACACAGATCATCCTAGCCCCAAACTAAGCAAAGCTTGTACTATGGGTACCAGGCGACGATATACAGACTTATATAGATAGATAAATACTTAAATACATAGAAAACATCCATGACTCAGAAACAAATATTCGTGCTCATCACACAAATATTTGCACTTACCGGGATTCGAACCCAGGACCACCAGCTTCGTAGGCAGGAGCACTACCAACTAGGCTACGGTGACCGTCAATTTATATGTACTTACGTGGGCTAACTCTCAAAAAATTGTTCTTCAAACTATCTCGCCGATCCGATATTTTCTTTTGAGGAATTTTCGAAATGATCTTCTGCCCGCCATTTGCTTTTTGTGTGTTGCCAGATGAAATTTTAGGGTTACACGGTTTCATAGTAGTTTTCTGTGGATTATGTGTTTTTAACGAATTTCTGTGACTGGGAATATTTTTTAATGAATCTTTTATAGTCTTAAATGGAGGTTTGGTTAATTTGTTTGTATGCGTAAGGGTTTTTACAGGATTTTTGGCATCTTTGTCTGTATTACCGACTTTTTCTGCTTGAAGTATGTTGTTAAGATTTTTCTTGGGCGCTTGATTGTTGGTTTTGGTTAAATTCTCTTTATTTTGATTAGTTTTTTCAATTTTATTTTGTATTGTTGGCTGTTTAGATTTAGCGTCAGAAGTTGATGGTTGGTTTTTTAAATTCGACTCTGAAACTGTTTTTCTGATTTCAGTATTAATTTCATCTGCTGGGTTCTTAGTTTCCTTATTCACTAAATTAGTTGTTTTGCTTTTCAAATTCGTCTCAGAGACAGTTTTTTTAATTTCAGATATTTTTTCTTTAGGTTTTGTGTTCATGATATTTTTTTCAGTAGCTTTATTTAGTGTTTGATTATCAGGTTTAGTAGTTCCAGCGCTGTTTGGCTTGGTTTTTTTTTTGGAATTATCTTCTTTGGTATGCCCAGCTTCCTTAATCACCGTTTTTTGGTTCTTAAAATTGGTGCTGGCACCTTTTTCCTTGTCTGGTTTTGTTTGTGTTTTATTTTTTATTTTTGCTGAAGGCTTTTCCGTAATCTGATTGTCTTCGCCATCTTGATGGTTAGTTTTAACATTTTCTTTTTTATTTTTATTGCTTGTATCTTCAAGAGCTTCAGTTTGATTATTGTTCTTGGTGGTGATTGCATTATTTTCTTTGTTTTCCTTACTTTTATTATCAGTTTTGTTAGAAGTAACATCAGTTTTTTTACCATGGGCTTTGTCAACAACTTTGTCTTTTTGTGGACGCTCAACGTCATTTTTACTAATATTGTTTATTTCATCAGTTTCAGTATCTCGTTTAGTTTTTGCAGTATCTGTATTTTTCTTTTTCTTAGAATCTTTTTTTGTTTTAGATTTCCCGCCTTGGACGTTTGTAGACTCTTTAGTACTTGTGGCTTTTTTCTTTTCAGGGTTACCAGCTTCATTATTATTTATGTTAGCTTTATTAGTAGTAGTAAGTTTATTAGATTCAGTAGTGGTTTTGTTTTTGTTCTTTTCTAGATTTTTATTTTCACTGTTACTAGTTTTAGTGTTAGGTCCTAATTTCTTGTTGTTTATTTTGGGTTTAATACTTTTAGTGGTATCTTCAGTAGCGACTTTGTCTTTCTTTTTGTCTGTAATATTACTTTGAGGGTGTTCAATGTCTTTATTAGTAACATTATCCAGTTTATCTATTTCATTGTCGCGAGCTTTCTTTGCAGTGGCAATGTTAATGTCCTTTTTTGTTCTAGGTTTGCCATAATTTACATTGGTAGATTCTTTAGTTGTTTTATCTTTTTTCGTTTCTTGATTTTTATCTTCAGTGTTGCCATCTTTATTGACGGGTCTTACTTTGGTACTGTTAGTGTTATTTTCATTATTTTTAACGTTATTATCGATTTCTTTAGTACTCTTTGATCCTTTACCTTTTATAGAATCATCATTTTCACCAGTCTTGTCAGTCTTAGATTTTTTAACTGGAATTGCATTAGTACTTTTAACGGTATTCGTTCTTTTAACTGTAGTTGATTGAGTAGGTTGCTTTTTGACACCATCTTCACATTTATTGTCATTAGTTTTAATCTTATCACCTAAACCATTGTTCTTATTAGTATTATTAACTTTTAGTTTTTTAGCTTGCTCATTGTTTTCGTCATCCAAACTTCTTTTTTTAGACTTTTTCGGCACGCATTTCGGAGGAGCCATGATTTCAATGTCTTTTTTATGTGTTTCTGAATCTTTCTCTGTGTTTTGAGATTCTAAGTCTGATTCTGGCTCAACGGTGCCTTTAGCTTCGAGACAAGTAGTTATTATTTTAGCAAGCAATAAAGTA
The DNA here is from genome assembly GCA_951640165.1 of Pseudoips prasinana. Classification (NCBI taxonomy): domain Eukaryota; kingdom Metazoa; phylum Arthropoda; class Insecta; order Lepidoptera; family Nolidae; genus Pseudoips; species Pseudoips prasinana. The sequence continues at coordinate 4,348,041 of OX621264.1, forward strand.
CGTTCGTCTACTTGTATGGATGGGTTTAAGAGTTGCTTGTGTGCTTGTGTAACTATTTTGACGTAGGCCTCATCTGAAAATAAAATAACAACTACATATGAAAGAATTGATTACCATTTTTACGACAGAGCAGAGCATTTTTGCTCTAAAGCTATCTTCAATCCCATGGTGTCTTACCATGAGATTGAAGATAGCTTCATTTTAGCAGCCGCGTATTCAACCGCAGATAATGAAGTTCTAGGTTCAAAAGCCGAGTCAGGCCAAAGTGTTATTACATGTATTTTGCAAGGAAAACATCCGATAGCAGCTCTGAGTCTTGAAGTTGACAGTGTTAAACGCCCGTGCCTGAAAAATTATGTAAAGCTGTTGGAACTCACCTATACTTGGCTAGGATTCATAGAGATCGGCCGTCGTATCAAAACCTTTAGCCAGGACCACTATTATAATATGGCATTGAAATATATTTAAGCCAAAGCACCATATCTGACTGACCACATCCTCTATCTTTGCTAAATCACAGGCCCAAAGCGAAATATACTATTGCAATCAAATATAACAGCTCACTTAGGACCCTTAAATTCATCCTCGGTGCTTTTGCAGCTGGCTTCTCTAGTTGCACTTCTCTCGTATTATGTGAGATTATTTCATTGTATCATTCTGTCTCCCGCTTTGCTCAGGAGGGAAGTGGAACTATTCATTTCTAACTCCTCATTTTTTTCTGATTAAATTCATCGCGCGATCCAAGACAGTTGTCGCGATTCCCCGGGACATACCTGAGCCTAACCGCACAGTGTCATTTCATTGTGTGCCACTGTTGATCCTGGCTTACAGGAGTTGCAGTGGTGGGTAAGAGGGAGGGAATAGTCCCGTTAAAAAAAAAAAAAAATATTTAATTTCCTGCTTGAAAATTTATAACTCTACGCGCATCACAAAGTAAAAAGTATCCAAATTACCTCCACCAAGTCGTGTTATTAACTAGATTAATATCTTGTGATGAAAGTGTTAATATTATAGGCAGCGCAAGCGAGCGTGAGTCGATCCTCCTATCAATCAAACATAGACCTACAAATGTCCAGACAGTACAACAACATTTCTTTTTTATTTATCGAGTTATGTCCGAACTCGTAGAATAAAAGTTGTTGCTCATGATGTTGGCTCCTGTAGAGTTGCAGTGGTGGCTAAGAGGGAAGGACGAGTCCCGAAAAAAAAATACAATTGGAATCAAAGGCCCAAAGCGAGAGACATTGGTTTACTATGAGACTACTCCCTCCGTCATAGCCACTCCAACTCCTGATAGGTCAAGTGGCACACAATGAAATGACACTGAGCGGTGAGTCTCGGGCGTGTCCCAGGGATTTGCTTCGACTGTTATGGATCAATTGATATAACAATGCTAGAACTTAATAACACGAGAGAATTGTCACGAGAGAGGCCAGCTGTAAAAGCACCGATGCACGGGCTGCTGTCTTCTTGTCAGAAAAATCACAAAAACCCTTGTTGGCTTATCATCATCATCATATCAATAGAAAGACTTCCACTACTGCACAAAGGCCTCCCCCAAAGATCTCCACAATTGCCGGTCTTGCGCTATCCGCATCCAGCAATTTCCAGCGACCCTCAAAAGATCAATGGTCCATCTTGTAGGGGGCCTGCGCACGCTGCGTCTTCCGGTTCGTGGTCGCCACTCGAGAAACCTTCTGCCCCAGCGGCTGTCGGCTCTACGAGCTATGTGCCTCCCACTGGTTAATTTAGTTCGCCTGCGGATCTCAGCATTTCTGATTCGATCTCGCAGGGAAACTCGAAGCATAGCCCTTTCCATTGCTCTTTGTGTGACCTTGAGCCGCCTGATTAAGCCCATAGTGAGCAACCAGGTCGAAGACTTTCGAGGGTTTTAGCGCCAACGCGGAAAAAGACTCATTGACAGACGATTGTTTCATTTTAAAAAACTGTGTAAATTCAAGTTTATATTTGTTAATATGGTGGATTTTTAAACATAACATCATGGACAACGTACGCAAGTGGAGGAAAAGGCTATATTGCCGTGAATTGCGATTTCCTGTGTTGAATCTAAAACTCCATATAAGCCTCTAGTAAAGCCTCCACTGCTTTACTGGGGTAAGACAAGGACTACGTATGGCTTGTCTGTGACAGACTTCACTTGACACGACGAAATTTAATGAAATAAAAATATATTTTACTGAAGAGCCAGAGCCGTAAAACTGAATAAGAAGACTTTCGAAATTAGCTTATTTTAATGCAAATATCAGAGTTATTGCTAAAAGCGATCACTTCCAGGCATCCGTATTGCGTTGAATGGACCAGAATTGAAAATAATCTAATGAAGGTGTACAAATGAGAAGTTTCAAATCTAAATTAGTATAATATTACGTACATATACGTACAAGATACATACACAAATAAATACATAGAATATTACAACTAAAGAACCAATTGTGAAATATCTGATAGAAGGCTATAATCACATTAATATTATAAAGGCGAAAGTTTGTGAGTGTGTATGTTTGTTACTCCTTTACGTTTAAACGGCTATGGTAATAAATTGGTATGAAGTTGGCTGACACCCTGGATTAACACATAGGCTGTAATTTATAAAGTTTAACCATAGGTAAAACCACAGGGCCCACCTACATAGTATGCCATAAACTTGAAAATGGGAAATCAGAAAGGATTTTTTTTAAACATAATCCTCTGTTACAGCATGGTTGGCAAATGCTGGATAAACACATAGGCTATAATTTATAAAGTTTAACGCGGGTAAAACCGCGGGGCACAGCTAATAATAATAATATATGTTTTAAATCAAAACATACCCATATACTCCAAGTCGAACTTCATCCTGTGATGGAAGGGTGCAACTGGTGACCACTTGTTCTCCAGCCTCCAAGTAATTTCTAGCAGGTCAGCACACTTCAGAAGGAAACCTTGCGGCTAGAAAAGAATTAAGATCGATATGTTATTTGTGTTATCTATACATATAATAAAATCGTAGGAAATTCAAAACTGAACATTGAATTTTTTTTTTACAAGGATACTTGGGGCGTGATCTACAATCGATATCGAAGCCAGAAATTTTAGATTTTTTGTCCGTATGTCTGGTTGTCTGTATGTAAGTCCGGGCTAAACTCAAAAAGTACTGCATGGATTTACTTCAAATTTTGCATATATTACTAAGAGGTTGGGTCAATATATACTACATATTGTCACGCTATCACCTACGGGGGAGGAGCAGGTGATCTACAATCGATATCGAAGCCAGAAATTTTAGATTTTTTGTCCGTATGTCTGGTTGTCTGTATGTAAGTCCGGGCTAAACTCAAAAAGTACTGCATGGATTTACTTCAAATTTTGCATATATTACTAAGAGGTTGGGTCAATATATACTACATATTGTCACGCTATCACCTACGGGGGAGGAGCAGTGATAATTTATAAAGTTTTATGCGTGCAAACCGCGGGGCACAGCTAGTTAATAATAATAAATCATTTAATTCAGACACAGTCCATATTATTTGTTAGTAATACATCTTAATAACTAGTGGTAGTAATAACAATTTAAGTATAATATGTGCGGAGGGCACAAGCCTAAACCAAGCCCAGAACACGACCACCTGTAGAGTGTAGGGATGTCCAGTGCCGGAACATAGGCGAGTCCCAGCGACCACCCAACACACTCAGGATGCTATTCTAACTGGATCGCATGCGTTGCATCATGGAGGCACATCGTTTCCTTATGATGACATGAAACCCATCTACGCTCTTTTCTGCAAACATGGCAGCGGCACTGCAATAGCGCGGCAGTTCGAACATCACCCAGAATGCGTTGTTATACTGGACTCGCAGAGCGCTATATGTGCGCTGGGCGTACTTCGTCCACAGACTGCATGTGTAAAATGATTGGCAATAAGCTTTAAACAAAGTTACTTTGACCTGTTCCGTACCCCATGCAATCCTGCGAGCCAGCATTTACAGCGAACAGAAAGCGCTCTGCGTTCTCGTTCTAAATCTAAATGTCACTCAAATCTTCCGAAACCCAGTGACCCATATACTTAAAGCGATCTACTTTGTTTAGGCAGGCACCACCAAGATACCAAGGAGGGATTTTGGAGTATGTTTTATTACCCGCCTGAAACACCATCACTTCACTCTTTTTGTGTTATATCTGAGTCCATAGTCTTGTGCATATTCCTCACATGTAAGTAGTAGCTTTCGCATGGCACTAATCGATGGTGTTAATAAAACTGTCTGTTACAAATTAAAGAGTCGGGGAGAGGTTAACCCCCCTGCCTCACTCCACACTCCAACCTGTACATCTCTGAATGGCATCCGTCCCATTTTACGGCATTTTTTTTATTTAAATACCAATATCTCATAATTGACACGATGTCAAGCGGTACAGTCGTTACAGTTTTCAGTTTTTGCCATAATATATCATAAGATACCAGATCGAACGCTTTTGATAGGTCTAAATAACAGGCATAGACAGGCGTATTCCTGGTAACACTGTACAGTCTCAAGCAGACTGTACAGTGTTATACATAACACTGTACAGTCTGCTTGAGACATATGATAACACTTTCAGTCGCAAGGCCCGAAAATCCAAACTGTGAGTCACGAAGTTTAATATGCATATCAAGGTGTTTGTCAAGCAGACTGACCAGTACTTTAGCAATTACAGTAGCCAGCCAGATAGGCCTGTAATCTCCTATTTTATTTTTTATGAGCGGTATAACCAACGTATACATAAGATCGTCCGGTAGATAACAATGATATGAGTCATACAGTATAAGCTAAATCACATTGCAACAACTCCACTCAGATGGAATCCAGCAACAATAATATCCTGGTAAAATTTCTGGTACTGTACCTCAGTGGAACCTACGAAATTACAAGTGGAATAGGAGAGAGGGGAAGAGGCGAAATAGATCGGGGAGAGACATGAATCGTGGGGGTTGTGGCGTAAGCGGGAGAGTAGTTGGAAAGGGGGAGGGGGAGAGCGACGGGATAGAGGGAGAAAGACTGGGATCATAGGAGAGAGGGACATTGTGGGGGAGAGCGGGAGAGCGTATGGAGAGATATAGAGGGGGGAATAGGGGTGAGGCTGGGTAGTGGGGGGGAGGCGGGGATCTTAGAGGAGAGGATTATGGGGAGAGTGAGTAAATATGAATTCACCCAAGAGTTGTATACAACATGTACCTTAATTAACGCACATCCTGAAAATAGTTTGTTCAGAATCGTTAACTGAATCGACTTATATCATTTTTAATATAGGTAATTTTTTAGTTCAAAATAATTAAAACTGCGGAAATTATTGTCATATTCATTCTGTACAGTCAGAACAAATTGAAATGGACCATAAGTCAAAGTAATAAGACTTTTAAAATCGCAGTTTTATTGTATTCATACAAATTCCATCATTCAATACAAAAAAAAGGAAAAATAAACGTTATTCCAAGGAACTAATTCAGTAAATAACAATGCGTATACATGTTAAATTAAGAATTAAGTGTATGTATTATGATTACAACATAATATTCTAATTGGGGTGTTTGAGGGTATGCGTTAATTACGTTATATGTTGTATACAGACAAATAGAACAATTCCTCACTTGAGATTCCATAAAGAGCGATTTGGCGTATCTGTTGGCGAGCTTTGCGAGGGTAGTGCGACGCTCGCGGTATGCGTTGGCGTAACTCCTCAGGACCTTGAATTAAAACACAACATGGGTTTAATAAATTATATAATAATATTCCAAATTGTGTAAGTGAGTCAACATCTCTAAACATATTTAAATGCAGATTAAAGTTTAATGGAATTATGTAAGCTTAATACGCTTACATAATTCCATTAAACTTTAATCTGCATTTAAATATGTTTAATATCTGGGGACAATGTCACACAGATCATCCTAGCCCCAAACTAAGCAAAGCTTGTACTATGGGTACCAGGCGACGATATACGTACTTATATAGATAGATATATACTTAAATACATAGAAAATATCCATGACTCAGAAACAAATATTCGTGCTCATCAAACAAATATTTGCACTTACCGGGATTCGAACCCAGGACCACCAGCTTCGTAGGCAGGATCACTACCAACTAGGCTACGGTGACCGTTCAAGCTCTTGTTACAATATAGGTTTTATAGCGTCAAAGAGTATTTAGACTGTAAGTTCAATGACATGTGAATTGATCTTAAACAAGTATTGACATTATTATTATTAGAATTCTGTTTATATTTTGACATTAATTATTGTTTTATTTTGTTATTAATATGATTATATAAATTTAACATAAGGTATTTGTAGGTATAACATTAATTAAATTGTAATTTTTTGCATGTCAAACTGGCGAAACATGTATGTACTTATTTTTCATGACCATCTGTAACCATTTACCATGTTTCTTGTGAATAAAGAATTGAATTGATTCAAGGCTAGAGTGAACAGGCATCTTATGGGTACGCGCGGTCCACCTTCGACCATATCTTCACTTACCATCACGTGAGATCGTGGTAAAGCGCAAACCCATCAAACATAAAAAAGAAATAAAAACCACATTTTACATTAGTTATTATACAGAAGGTAGAACGTATCACCATGATTAGCTTTTACTAATATTATAAATTCGAAAGTATGTCTGTCTGTCCGTCGCGCTTTCACGCCAAAACTACTAAGCCGATTTAAATGAAATTTGGTACACTGGTAGTCTAGAGCCTGAGAAAAGACATAGGCTACTTATTAAATCGCAAAAAGGGTTATCGGGACTAGTCCCTCCCTCTTACCCACCACTGCAACTCCTGTAAGCCAGGATCAACAGTGGCACACAATGAAATGACACTGAGCGGTGAGGCTCAGGCATGTCCCGGGGAATCACGACAACTGTCTTGGATCCCGCAACGAATTTAATCAGAATGAGAAAAAAGGAGGAGTTAGAAAATCAATAATTCCACTTCCCTCCAGAGCAAAGCGGGAGACAGAATGATGTAAAGAGGCTATAGCCTCATAAAATGAGAGATTTGCAACTAGAGAAGCCAGCTGCAAAAGCACCGATGATCAATTTAAGGGTCCTAAGTGAGCTGTTATATTTGATTCCAATAGTAGGTATGGCAAAAGCGCTTAAACGCACGGAAGTTGTTCCTTGTTGCTACAAGATCCGTATAATAAACTACTCCAGATATTGGTTGCAAGCTGTTTAACATAATATCACGCTGATTTTGCCATAGATCACACTCCCAAAGGATGTGGTGACAGTTTGTTCATATTCATTACTGGAAGTTGAGCACAGACAAAAGGGTTGTAAGGGGTTTACAAGTTGTATGGAAGTATCATAATTTTTAGAGCTAGACATTTGAGACTTATTTGTTAGTCTGTTGATTCGGTGGGTGACGGCATAGAATATCATCACCCCATCTCATCTCGTGGGTGGCGTAGAAATCTTCAGAGGGAATACCTACCATAGAACGGGCAGCAGCGTTTTTCTGTGAACTATGACCATCAATCTCAAAAATGGGAAATCATAAATTTAATCGTCCGGCGGGTCTCGAACCTGTACCATCACGTACCGGGCAGCTAGTAATTTATAAATTTTAACGCGGGTAATACTGCGAGGCACAGCTAGTCATTTATAAATGTATTTTCTGTGAAGAAAGAGTGGTCTCATACCTCAACAGCATCGCTGGGTTTCTTCAAGGTGTGCAATACGGACTTCTCAAGTTCCGTCTCATGGGATTTCTTGACCAACGCAACCTGCAAACCGCGGTACGTCTGCGCACCAAACTTTCTGTACTATAACAAAAAAAAATCTCAAAATAAAAATGGTGTAAAAAGATGTAATAATTAATTTATTTGGAAAACCAACAGCAACAATCACAAAATAAATAGATGTTATAAGCAACACACAGCCAATTACAGGTCTTCACTTTTAAACATCTAGTTAAAAAATATGGACATGAAAATATTACCAGTTAGTACATAAATACACTTAACCAAAAAAAGTAAAAAATTAATTACTTATAAAATCCAATTAACAAAAGGAGAATCATAAAGCCTACGTTGGAAAGCTAAACATTAAGATAATTATTGAAAAACTCAGCGCTCATCAGCCTTCTTACTGACGCTATACTCGCATTAAATATATCTACATCATATTGTTTGAAAACATCATTTACTGTCTTGCTTGCTCGCCACAGAAAGGTATTCTGGCGGTAATTAGTTGAAACAAGCGGTAAAACTAGGGGTACGTAATGACGCGTTGATCGTACTGGGACGTTGATGTTAATTTGGGAAAGAAGTTCAGGGCTATCGACTTGATTATTTAAAAGTTTTAGGAAATACATGACATCTGCGATATCACGTCGTTCAATTAATATTAATAATTCAATAATAATAATCTAATAATAATATATTTATAACAATGTAATGTAATTATATGTTAATATTTGCATGTCAATCAATTGGCTGGAGTTGTAAGGACCTGTACTTAGTTATAAGACCATTTAAATGTACCAACCAACTTTACTGCAAATCTATACATATAATAAAATCGTAGGAAAGTCAAAACTGTACATTGAATATTTTTTTAAAGGGATACTTGGGCCGTGATCTACAATAGATACCGAAGCCAAAAATATAGTTTTTAGAATTTTTGTCTGTGTGTCTGTATGTATGTCCGGGCTAAACTCAAAAAGTACTGCATGGATTAACTTCAAATTTTTCATGAATGAGGTCGGATCAACATATAGGCTACATATTATCACGCTATCACCTACGGGGGAGGAGCTGTGATAATTTATAAAGTTTAATGCGGGTAATACCGCGGGGCACAGCTAGTATAAAATAAAAGCTTATTATTCACGTGGACTTTAAAACCGGCCAAGTGCGAGTCGGACTCGCCCATGAAGGTTTACGCAGCAACAAGTATTTCAGTTGATTAAATGAAAGGTAAATTTCGGTGTACGATTTATTACGCATTAAAAAAAAACTACTTACTAGATCACGTTCAAATCAATTTTCGTTGTTAGTTTACACAGTTATATATTTTTTTTAGTTTTATTATTCTCTTATTTTAGAAGTTACAGGTGGGGATACTCATTTTTCCACTTTGGAAGTGTCTCTCGCGCAAACTATTCAGTTTAGAAAAAAAAAATATTAGAAACCTCAATGTCATTTTTGAAGACCTATCCATAGATACCCAATATGCAAGTATGGGTATGAAGAAAAAAAAATTTGAATTTCAGTTCTATGTATGGGGAACCCCCAAAATTATTATTCTTTTTCTATTTTTGTGTGAAAATCTTAATGCAGTACAGAGAATACACCTACTTACCAAGTTTCAACAGTACAGCCCTTATAGTTTCGGAAAAAAGTGGCTGTGACATACGGACGGACGGACAGACAGACATGACGAATCTATAAGGGTTCCGTTTTTTGCCATATGGCTACGGAACCCTAAAAAGCACTTGTAAATAGTCAGAACATGTTTGTAGTAATATAGTTAAGTATACATAATTAATTCTAGGTACAGACGCCAGCACATCCAGCTACTCTAATCTGTCAAATTTCTTTTAAAGATTTTCTACTTTATCGCATAAGGTTAGGTAAGGTCAGTGGTTTTTTTTTTTTTTTTTTTCGGGACTAGTCCCACCCTCTTACCCACCACTGCAACTCCTGTAAGCCAGGATCAACAGTGGCACACAATGAAATGACACTGAGCGGTGAAGCTCAGGCATGTCCCGGGGAATCGCTTTAACTGTCTTGGATCCTGCAACGAATTTAATCAGAAAGACAAAAAAGGAGGAGTTAGAAAATGAATAGTTCCACTTCCCTCCAGAGCAAAGCGGGAGACAGAATATATAAAGAGGCTATAGCCTCATAAAATGAGAGATTTGCAACTAGAGAAGCCAGCTGCAAAAGCACCGAGGATCAATTTAAGGGTCCTAAGTGAGCTGTTATATTTGATTCCCATAGTAGGTATGGCAAAAGCGCTTAAACGCACGGAAGTTGTTCCTTGTTGCCACAAGATCCGTATAATAAACTACTCCAGATATTGGTTGCAAGCTGTTTAACATAATATCACGCTGATTTTGCCAGAGATCACACTCCCACAGGATGTGGTGAGCAGTTTGTTCATATTCGTTACTGGAAGTTGAGCACAGACAGATTGGTGAAGATACTAATTTGAAACTATACAATTTACTTTTAAAATTGCCGTCTCAGTGGTTGGCAAATACTTGCTTTTCATTCCAAAGGTCGTGGGTTCGATTTCCACCCAGGACAGATATTTGTGTGCATGAACTCGTATGTTTGTCCTGAGTCTGGGTGTAATTATCTATATAAGTATGTATTTACAAAAGAACAGTAGTATATCAGTTGTCTGCTTTCCATAGTACAAGCTCTGCTTAGTTGGGGATCAGAAGGCCGTGCGTGAATAATGTCCCAGAATATTAATACGATAAAATAAAATAAAAAAGGGTTTTTATTCACGTAGACTTTAAAAAAGCGCTTGTAAATAGTCAGAACATGTTTGTAGTAATATAGTTGTATACACTATTATTTCTAGTAACATAGATATTTAGGTACACATTGTATGAAAACATTTATAAAATTTATTTTATTATAGCAATGATATTTAGCTAGCTCGTATCAAGTTATTGTCAGGAGATTATGTTTAGTTATCTAGTTTAAGTCTAATATTTTTACTACCTACATATTGTCAATGGTTCTGTCTATATTAAGGTATTATTATTATGACGGACCTTGTGAGTCTGGGTGTAATTATCTATATAAGTATGTATTTACAAAAGAACAAGTAGTATATCAGTTGTCTGGTTTCCATAGTACAAGCTCTGCTTAGTTGGGGATCAGAAGTCCGGTAGTAGAGACACCCGCTGAGTTTGTTTCGCTGGGTCTTCTCAGTTGGGGCGCATTGGATCCGGTGGTAGCATTAAAGCGCGACCGTCGTTATTAACACAAGGTCCGTCATAATAATAACACCTTAATATAGACAGAACCATTGACAATATGTATTAAAAATATTAAACTTAAACTAGATAATTAAACTTAAACATAATCTCAAGACAATAACTTGATAGGAGCTAGATAAATATCATTGCTGTTGTAAAATAAATTTTATAAATGTTTTAATACAATCAATACAATGTGTACCTAAATATCTATGTTACTAGAAATAATAATGTATACAACTATAATACTACAAACATGTTCTGACTATTTACAAGCGCTTTTTTAAAGTCTACGTGAATGAAACCTTTTTTATTTATGAAGGCCGTGCGTGAATAATGTCCCAGGATATTATTAGGATAATAAGACTTACCGGAGTGTGCTTATAAAACGTAATAGAGAATGGCACAAGATCAATTCTACATTCAGCTGTCACTTCATGCCATGTTCCCGGTTCCCAGACTGGTTTCTCTCTGGAAAATATATAAATTATTAGCTTCTGCTGACAGCATATTCCGCAGATACGACATGTAACTTAATTAACGCACACCTTGAAAATAGTTTGTTCAGAATCGTTAACTGAATCTATTTATATCATTTTTAATGTAGGTAATTTTTTATTCCAAAATAATTAAAACTACGGAAATCATCGTTATTTTAACAATGCATATAAATGTCAAACTAAAAATGTTGTGTATGTATTATGATTACAACATAATATTCTAATTGGGGTGTCTGAGGGTGTGCGTTAATTACGTTACATGTTGTATATAGCCATCTCACTCGTTCCTTTCAATGTTTTTTTAAAAGATATGGTAATTTAGTGACATTTTTTTTATAGAATAAAATAACATTTTTATTTTTCATAAAAAAAAAGCTACGTTATTAAGGAGTGTCATAGGCTATGAAAAATTACAAAATTAATAAGGCATCTTTACTTAAACTTGAATAATGTAATCCAAGTTGCGGGATAAACGGGAAGGAACAAAAATATTTATAACTCAGAATGAAGTCCTTGGGCACTTCTAGTAAATAATATTATTAAATAAGTGTATAGATAGTGTATAACACTATTGGACTAATGGGTACTAGGTATAATCCATTCCAATCCATTTGCGCATGGTGATAGGCACAATCGCCAGACACTGCTCCAAACACCTCTTCAAGATTGGCGTCACAGACAGCCCCTTGTGCAGAGGGTGCATTGAATCTGAAGAAACACCAGCACACGTACTGCTACACTGCAATAGCGTTGCCAGCCAACGGGCAAAGTTCCTCAACAATCCGAAGACACTGCAGGAAGTACTCAAGCCAAGCTTTCGAGGCCATCGGAATATATATATCAGAATATAATGTTTGTTAGAAAAAATATTCATAATTATAAAAAGAAAAGTGAACTGCATAATATAAATACCAGGAATAAAAACAAACTAGCCATGCCAGGCTTTAGAGTAAGCAAAACTAATAAATAATTTTTAGGAAATTGTATTAGGTTTTATAACAAGCTTCCTACTCAAATTACTGATCTGCCTGACACAAGTTTTAAAACACATATTAAACGTATACTTATGGCTAGGGGTTATTACACCACTAAAGAGTACATCGATGACAAAGACGTCTGGCTCTCACTTCCTACCTGCACATTGCTCGCTGGAGATCTTGTAGCCATATAGACATGACTGATCTGCTGTGTTACGTGAACTATCTGTAAATGATTGCTATCATATACTTAATTTAAAATTATTGACTCTGTCTCAAAATGAATAATGTTATTGTTTCGAAGTTTTTCTTTTGTATACCTAAATATAATCTAAAATAATAAGCATTCAGACAACAGATCGAGCATATATTGTGTTTGCCTACTAAATAATTACTCTAATTGGACCAAATCCCGTGTTCATGCCCGCTTGAGTATGTTTCGCCGGACCGTCTCAACTGGGTCGTGTTGAAACCGGTAGTAGATGAACCCACTGAGTTTGTTTCGCTGGGTCTTCTCAGTTGGGGCGCATTGGATCCGGTGGTAGCATTAAAGCGCGACCGTCGTTATTAACACAAGGTCCGTCATAACAATAATACCTTTAATATAGACAGAACCATTGACAATATGTAGTAAAAATATTAGACTTAAACTAGATAATTAAACATAATCTCTTGACAATAACTTGATATGAGCTAGCTAAATATCATTTCTGTAATAAAATAAATTTTATAAATGTTTTCATACAAGATGTACCTAAATATCTATGTTACTAGAAATAATATCTAATGTATACAACTATATTACTACAAACATGTTCTGACTATTTACAAGCGCTTTTTAAAGTCTACGTGAATAAAAACCTTTTTTATTTTATTTTTATTTTAGGCCTTTTGGACTTCTGGATGGTCACCGTAGTCTAGTTGGTAGAGCTCCTCCCTACGAAGCTGGTGGTCCTGGGTTCGAATCCCGGTAAGTGCAAATATTTGTGTGATGAGCACGAATATTTGTTTCAGAGTCATGGATGTTTTCTATGTATATAAGTATTTATCTACCTATATAAGTATGTATATCGTCGCCTAGTACCCATAGTACAAGCTTTGCTTAGTTTGGGGCTAGGAGGATCTGTGTGACATTGTCCCTAGATATATCTATACAAATAAATAAAATTGGAGTGTCTGTTTGTAATATTGAAATAACCGTTTTTTTCTACATAAATATGAATATATATACGGTACCTACACCAAAATATTTTTTTTTACAATTTTTGTCTGTCTGTTTGTTCCGGCTAATCTCTGAAATGGCTGGACCGATTTTGACGGGACTTTGCCAAACAAAAGTAAGCCTAACGATATGTACACTACATTATTCCACTGTATTTGCAAAGAATTTAATAAAGCTTGTAAAATAAAAAACATAACGGTTGACAGTAATAAGATAAAATTTAGTTCTTGGGCAACTCAAGGCATTAGACTGAGTAGAGATTTTTTATATGAGTTGTATGACAGAAGGTCCTATAACCCTGATGTCAATTTCATTAATTATGTTAGAAATTATTCAAAAATTTTTAAAAAGGTTTGCATTCAAGCTAAATCTTTATATATAAGAGATAAAATTAAAAAATCTGATAATAAAATAAAATCAGCTTGGCAAATAATTAATACTGAAACTGGTAAAAGTAGATCAAGAGATCAAACATTAGTATTGAATATTGGTGATGAACTGGTTTCAGACAAGCTTACCATTGCCAATTTTTTTGCTGCTTTTTTTGCAAATATACCCGTGGATATTACTAAGTGTCTCGCATCATCACCAGATGTGGCTGAACTCTTTTTAAATCAAAGCGTAAAACAAACTGTACCTAACTTTAGTTTTAAATCCGTAACAAGTGATGATATTATAAAAGCTTTTAAGAGTATTAAAAGGAAAGGCACAGAAGATTTGTGGGGACTGTCTGTTAAAGCAATTGAATCAATCATACTAAACATTGCTACAATCCTTGCAGCCATTTTCAATGGCTGTATAAGTGATGGTGTCTTTCCCGATTTAATGAAAATAAGTAAGATAATACCCATTTTCAAGGCAGGTTGTTCAAAAAATGCCACGAATTATAGGCCTATCTCAATACTACCAGCTTTAAGTAAAATATTTGAAAAGCTGATGCTCAGCCAAATGTTGTCGCACTTTAACGTGAATGAGATATTGCATAACAAGCAGTTCGGGTTTACAAGGGGCCGCTCTACTCAGGATGCAGGTTGCACATTAATTAGGTCAATATTGGAGGCTTGGGAGGGATCACAGGATGCGCTGGGAGTTTTCTGTGATCTCTCTAAGGCTTTCGATTGCGTTGATCATCGTACGCTCGTTGTTAAACTGAAGTACTATGGAATATCTGGCACATCTCTTGATCTTGTGATGTCCTATTTATCGGGGCGACAACAGATGGTTTCGATAGGCGGTGCCACTTCGGCATGTCATCCTGTGAAAATGGGGGTGCCCCAAGGATCTATATTGGGCCCATTTTTATTTCTAGTTTATATAAATGATCTCCCTTATCTGGTAGAGAAAGTATCAGACATAGTTTTGTTCGCTGATGATACTTCGCTCATATTTAAAGTAAATAGAAAGGATAAAGATCTTATTGAGCATAATAAAACACTCAGCTTTATATCAGAATGGTTTTCGGCAAATAATCTCTTGTTAAATGCAGGGAAAACTAAATGCATCAGGTTCTCATTGCCGAATGTGACTCAAATTGTACCAACAGTTGCACTTAATGCGAAAATATTACATCTAGTCCCATCGACCGTATTTTTAGGATTGACACTTGATTCAAAATTGCAATGGGGTCCTCAGATTGAAAAGTTAGCAGGTAAATTAAGTTCGGCTTCCTATGCTGTCTGGAAAATAAGGCAATTGTCAGATGAACAAACTGCTAGATTAGTGTATTTCGCGTACTTTCATAGCATTATGTCGTATGGCATTCTGCTGTGGGGTTCGGCGGCTGACATAGGTACTATTTTTGTATTGCAGAAAAGAGCAGTCAGAGCCATTTACGGTTTAGGCAGTCGCGATTCTTTGCGAAATTTGTTTAAAGAAATAAATATACTTACTGTGCCATCGGAATATATATATCAGAATATAATGTTTGTTAGAAAAAATATTCATAATTATAAAAAGAAAAGTGAACTGCATAATATAAATACTAGGAATAAAAACAAACTAGCCATGCCAGGCTTTAGAGTAAGCAAAACTAATAAATCATTTTTAGGAAATTGTATTAGGTTTTATAACAAGCTTCCTACTCAAATTACTGATCTGCCTGACACAAGTTTTAAAACACATATTAAACGTGTACTTATGGCTAGGGGTTATTACACCACTAAAGAGTACATCGATGACAAAGACGTCTGGCTCTCACTTCCTACCTGCACATTGCTCGCTGGAGATCTTGTAGCCATATAGACATGACTGATCTGCTGTGTTACGTGAACTATCTGTAAATGATTGCTATCATATACTTAATTTAAAATTATTGACTCTGTCTCAAAATGAATAATGTTATTGTTTCGAAGTTTTTCTTTTGTATACCTAAATATAATCTAAAATAATAAGCATTCAGACAACCGATCCAGCATATATTGTGTTTGCCTACTAAATAATTACTCTAATTGGACCAAATCCCGTGTTCATGCCCGCTTGAGTATGTTTCGCCGGACCGTCTCAACTGGGTCGTGTTGAAACCGGTAGTAGATGAACCCACTGAGTTTGTTTCGCTGGGTCTTCTCAGTTGGAGCGCATTGGATCCGGTGGTAGCATTAAAGCGCGACCGTCGTTATTAACACAAGGTCCGTCATAATAATAATACCTTTAATATAGACAGAACCATTGACAATATGTAGTAAAAATATTAGACTTAAACTAGATAATTAAACATAATCTCTTGACAATAACTTGATATGAGCTAGCTAAATATCATTTCTGTAATAAAATTAATTTTATAAATGTTTTCATACAAGATGTACCTAAATATCTATGTTACTAGAAATAATATCTAATGTATACAACTATATTACTACAAACATGTTCTGACTATTTACAAGCGCTTTTTTAAAGTCTACGTGAATAAAAACCTTTTTTATTTTTATTTTATTTTATTTTTTACTTTTATTGGCAGGTAGCTGATGTAATAAGGAGTAACTTAGGCTACTTTTATTTTAGAAAAATACAAAAAAAAAATCAAAATAAACGAATTAACACGCGAACGAAGTCGCGGGCACAGCTAGTTATAACTAAAATGGTTTAGTAGCCAAATAAGTTCACGTGCAATGGCCCAATAAGGAGGCTAAGTAAGGAAACCAATCGCCCAACTTACTAACTAGTTATAATCTATTCTGGTTCTTTCAAAGTTTCTGAATAGTGGTAATAAATAAAATAAAAAAGGTTTTTATTCACGTAGACTTTAAAAAAGTGCTTGTAAATAGTCAGAACATGTTTGTAGTAATCTAGTTGGATACATTATTATTTCTAGTAACATAGATATTTAGGTACACATTGTATGAAAACATTTATAAAATTTATTTTATTATAGCATTGATATTTAGCTAGCTCTTATCAAGTTATTGTCAAGAGATTATGTTTAATTATCTAGTTTAAGTCTAATATTTTTACTACATATTGTCAATGGTTCTGTCTATATTAAGGTATTATTATAATGACAGACCTTGTGTTAATAACGACGGTCGCTCTTTAATGCCAATATAAATCTCAACTGGTACACACAACTAAAAAACTACTTACCCCTTAATAACAGGGTTTTCAACCATAACATTGACTTCAGACTGCAAAACTATCAAGTTAGTCAACTCTTGCGTCGCTTGCAGACATGTTTTCAACTTATCTTGCTGCAGTTTGAGCACGGGGATGGAAGCGCATGTGTCGAATGGCACCACAAAATCATCATCAGAGTCACAACTGAAATAAAAGATGTTTGAATACTTCTTAAATGATGTATAAAATCTATACATATAATAAAATCGTAGGAAAGTCAAAACTGCACATTGAATATTTTTAAAAAGGATACCTTTGTCCAGCAGTGGACGTCTTTCGGCTGATATGATGATGATGATGGCTTAAAATTTACTCCAAAATTAAAAAAAAAAATTAATATAAAAGAATGATTTGTAACCTGTCCTCGTGATAATAGCTGACGTTCTTAACATTGGTGCGCAAATCTTGTATATTGTTCTCATAATACTTTAGTTCAGCCTCAAGCTTTTCCTTTAAAGCTAGTAAAACTTTTTTCTTAGCACTAATTGCGTTATTCTGCGACATAATTATTTAACTATTTTTATCGTTATCTTCAAGTTCATAATAAACACGTTATTTTTTAAATCAAAATGAAGCCGACAAAGAGTATATAATAAACAAAAAACGCTTTTTTTTAATACGACTTTTTTTCTTTTATCCCGGTGTTGCTAGAACAAAATAGATTATTATATCCGATCAGTCAGGATCTTTTGAGACATAGATATCCGATAATTTTATAGATGAGTGAATATGGTTAAGTGTTTCCAAGCGTGCATAATCATTTGACGTAAATATAATACTTATTTTTTTGGACAACGTAAGATTTATTATAAATTATTGATTGATTAATAAAAATAAAACAGTACGTGCAGTTGAGAAACATTTTGTGAAGTGTTTTATTACGGACGGGCCAGTTGGCGTGGATGGTAAACTGGCCTTTCACGCCGCTGGTCGAGGGTTCGATTCCTACCTAAGAAATTATTCTTAGTATGTTATAAAAAATGAGGACCTAACTATTCAAATTTCACATTTAACCACATGTCCTGATGATAGCGATCAAACTCATCTCCAATGCCACTAACAAACATGAGTCGGGCTACTTGCTGCAGGCAATTCCTTCAGCCAGTATAGGAACTCTTTTACTGTAGGATTTTGTCTGGTATCTCTCTATCTTTAACGCTGCGGGGTTAAGGTATACTATGTGGGTCATCATGCTTTCATGCTAAGCCACTAATGCCACAATCAATGACAACATACGTTTGGCGCTGGCCAATGTCCACGTGAGGACGGTAAGACTATAATTATTGTTATAGTTGTATATTATCTTCGCCTGGTACCCATAGTACAAGCTTTGCTTAGTTTGGGGCTAGGATGATCTGTGTGACATTGTCCCCAGATATTATTATTATTATTATTATTATGTGGTGAAATAAATCAATTCTATTCAAATCAAAATTATCTAATCTTATCTTATCTTCAGAGATTTGACGTTGATCTCTCGGAATAGTGTTTAGACACCTAGTTGAAACGCAGCTTGTGTCGATACACTGGCTCCCTCCGACCTAAAACTTAATTCGGAGACAGGTGTTGTTGTGGAGGCTACTGAGAGCCTCAAGTGGAGGAAATTTGCTGCCACCGGAGCAGGTAATAAATATTCTACAGGCCCAGAAGCATGGAATTTTCTCGAGACACCTTTACGACGACTCAGGTTACTAAAAAGCTGGCGCGTGCCTCGGCCAACAGATAGGCCATACTATTCGAAGAGGTAGCTGTTAACGTTTTATAACGTTTGCTACCGATTATTATGAATAAAAGGTAAAATTCGTAAGATATTATAGTTTATTCAGTCAATGAAAAATATCAATTGTTTTATTTGAAAACATACTGACAAGTTACAATTTTGGTGTTGGCAACCGGCCAGCTCTAACCATAGCTTCACACCAATGAGTATACGAACTCTAACATCTTCTCTTGAAGCTTATGGTGCCCAGAGTACAACAGCACAACATTTTGTGTCATGCTTCCAGCCCAATCTGTCGGCATAGTTGTACCAATCTTGGTTTGTACAGTGGCTTTGTTAACATATCTGCAATTTGGTTTTCAGTTCCAATCTTTGCAGTACTCATATTTCCATCAGCTACAGCTTCTCTAATAAAGAAATGCCGCAACTTGATGTGCTTAGTTCTATTGTGGAACTCATACGGCGGATTCTGAGCCAATTTGATAGCTGATTCGTTATCCACATATAGAACAGGAATCCTCGTTAATTGTTCTACATTTTCAATTAATCGCTTGAGCCATATGATTTCTCTGGCTCCTTCACTGGCAGCTACAATTTCTGCTTCAGTGCTTGAAATAGCAACTGATGTCTGCAGTTGACTTCTCCATGATATCAGTCCTCCATAGACACACACTTGAAGAAATAGGTATGTCGAAGTGTAAAGGAATTGGAGCATCAAAACTCATTGAACCATTTTCTATAGGTATTGGATCTTGATTTGTTGATTCTAGGGTCTTCTCGTCAAATATAACGTCTCTAGATCGTACTAGTTTGTTTGTTTCCTTGATCCATATCCTATACCCTTCATCATTATCATATCCAATAAGTATACCTTTCTTTGCTTTCTTGTCCAATTTCTTCCTAGTTACTTTTGGTACATGTGCATAACAAGTGCTTCCTAATATTCTTAAATGCCGGATTCTTGGCTTTTTCTTACACCAAATCTCATATGGACTTTTATCAAATGGTGTTGGTCCAGTCCGATTCAGAATATATATTGTGGCATAAACTAATTCTGCCCATAAGCCTTTAGGTAGCCCTCTTGAATGCATTATAGCTCTTGCAGCTTCGACAACTGTCCTATTGTCTCTTTCTACACATCCGTTTTGTTCTGGGGTGTATGGCATCGTAAGTCTTTGCATGACACCATTTTCTTGAAGTATTTTTCGTACCTCCGCATTGTCGAATTCTCCTCCATTGTCACTCAGAAGCTCTTTCACGTTGTGTCCCATAACTTTTATCTCGGCTAACACTTGCTTCAGCTTTTGACTTACTTCCGACTTCTGTTTTAGAAAATACACAAATCGAAATTTCGACAAATCATCTTTGAATAGTACAAAGTATCTGCATTTGCTCATTGAGTACGGGAAAGGTCCACATACATCAGCATGTATCAATGCTCCTGCTTCTGTCGCCCTCTCTCTCGTACCAAACTTTTGCCTGTGCGCCTTGCCATAAATGCAGCCTTCGCAAATTTCGCTATCAAGTTTCAGTTTAATCCCAAGCTCCCTCTCAATGACTCTTTTCACATGAGTCTTACTTTGATGTCCTAATCTTTCATGGTATAGCTGAAGTAAATTCTTTGAGTCTATCGTGTTTATTTCTACAGGTTTTAAAGGCCTTCTGTTTGTCAAACGTAGTTTGTACAGACCTCCTTGTATCTGCCTGTTTCCAATAAGCATGACTGTTCCTTTGACTGATAATTTACATTCTGTTGCTGTTGACATAAAAGTACTGTTTGAGAGTCTATCTTGTGCTGATAAAACCGAGAATAGATTTTCCTTCACGCTGGGTACGTACCAAACATCGTTTAGCGTGATCAGTTGTTTGCAACCTCTTCCTACGTCAGCTTCAACTATTAGTGTTCCTTTGTCAAGCGCCTGAATGGCTTCTCCATTCGCAGTGGTTACTGTGTATGAGTCGTCAAAGTAGTGGAATGACTCAAACAAATCATCTCTATTTGTTACATGACTTGTGGCCCCATTATCTATGAACCAGTTATCATGGTCTTCATCCATCTTACTGTTAACTGCCATAAGACTCATGTTCACATTTGTATTTGGAACGCTCTTTGTCGTTGACGGCTTTGGTGGTCGTCCATCAGACATCCATTTTTCGCATTGTTTCACTCTATGTCCAATCTTACCACAATAATGGCATTTATCTCTCGTGATCTTTTGTTTTCCCTTCTTCTTTTGAACATTTAGGACCTCTATTTCTTTATCTTCATCTTTGCTTAATAGTGATCGCTCATATGTACAAAGTTGGCTCGTCAAGTTTTCTACTGTCCTTTCTGACTTTGTTATCAATAGCCAACTAGATTTAAAAGAGAAGTATTTTTCTGGTAAGGTGTCTAAAATTTTGCAAATCAAGAAGATCTCCGGTAGCTCACCTTTATTTTCAGTTTTCTTCATCTCTTGTTCTAGTTCTGACCATATATTCTTCATTTTTGACAAATGAGTTGACATGTCATTGTCGGACTCTTTCTTGTAGCCAAAGAACTTCATGCAAAGGTCATATGCTCTGTCTTGTGATACACCTGAATAGATTCGGGTCAATTCCGCCCATATCTCTCTTGCTTCGTTAAATCTCATAACTTTTTGAAGATTTTCATCCGAAAGATTTGTGGTAATTAATAATAGAGCTGCGCTATTGATTCTCTGATAGTTTTCCAACTCTGAATCATATTTTTCACAATTTTCTGGATCCGACAGTTGAGGTTTACTGACCTTTCCTTCAACTATGTCCAGAAGTCCCAGTCCTCTCATGGCTGCTGTAATTTTGTATTTCCATGTTGACCAATTCGAATCGTTTAAGAGACCAACCTTTATTTTTGTTGCTTCTAAGATAGCTTGCTCCATCTTGCAGACAAAAAATGTTTTCTCTTCCTTAAACTTCGACTTCGAAGGAACTTCTTCTGAATCTCACAATTCTTACGTTTTGCAATACGTTTTGCTCAAAACGTCTTTCACTCTGCTACCATGTTAACGTTTTATAACGTTTGCTACCGATTATTATGAATAAAAGGTAAAATTCGTAAGATATTATAGTTTATTCAGTCAATGAAAAATATCAATTGTTTTATTTGAAAACATACTGACAAGTTACAATTTTGGTGTTGGCAACCGGCCAGCTCTAACCATAGCTTCACACCAATGAGTATACGAACTCTAACAGTAGCTAGCTTTTTGGGTAGCTTACCCGCAGATGATCATTTATAAGCAATATTTTATTTGTAGGCTGTATTTAATTTAAGGTAAATGTTGTACTGGGTATTTATTTAAGACTATAATTATAAAATGTTCGGATTCGAATTTGAACATTTTATAATTATAGTCCTAAATAAATACATTAGATGGCGCAACAATAATCAGTCCTGGCGCTGAACTATGAACAATATTAAAACAAAACAAATTTAAGTCTATTGAAGCTGTACAAAATCATAACTATTATTATAAACTCCTAAAAATTTGTATTCAAATCGCATCAAATAGGGGCTTTTTAATCTTTTATTGCGTTTTAAAATAAATCATCTTGTGAACCATTTACCCTTTTTTAACTTATTATGCTTCGATCTACTTGGTGTTTATCAATAATGATACAGCATTTCTGTGATTCTTTCTGTCAATAATTTGTCATGTCAAGTTTTGTTAAAGATATTCGTGAAATAATGTAATTACCGTAGTTTGCGCCAAATTAAAGTTTTACTGGGTGATAGAGAAAGCAAGTTTAGACTTCTAAAAAACGGCCTACCCCAGGGTTCGGTCTTAGCGCCTCTGCTGTTTAACATTTACACTTACGACATGCCTGCAACCGAGTGCGATAAATTTCTGTACGCCGATGACCTTGCACTCACTACACAATCGAAGAACTTTGGAACCGGTGAAGCTGCACTTACTCGGGATCTTCAAACCTTGAAGGACTACTACACAAAGTGGCGACTCTGCCCTAATCCTTCCAAATCCGAAGTAGCAGCATTCCACCTATCAAACAGCCTTGCACGTAGAGAGATTGATGTGGATTTTTGCGGCCAGAAACTACGTCATAATTTCAGCCCTAAATATCTAGGAGTAAAACTGGACCGCTCATTAACCTATAAAAGCCACTTAGAAGATCTGGGTCAAAAACTTAAGACACGTGTCAACCTCATCAACAGGCTCGCGGGTACGACATGGGGCGCCCGTGCTGACGTTCTGCGTATTTCCACAATAGCTCTTGTGTACTCCGCAGTGGAATACTGTGCACCCGTATGGTACAGAAGTGCACATACTGATAGAGTTGACGTCCAACTCAACCGGGCAATGCGAACTGTAAGTGGCAGCTTGAAACCAACACCAACACAATGGCTCCCGGTTTTATCAAACATCGCTCCACCACCGATTAGGAGAACACTCGCCGCTTCGCTTGAATGGATTAAGGCTGCAACTCAGATGCTTCCCATACAAAAGACGCTGGATAACCTCCCACGTATGCGCCTCCAATCTCGTAGACCTATCTGGTCCGACCCCTACCTACAAAGTAACGAAACCTTCGATGTCGATACAGAGTGGAAAAAATACTGGCATGACCAGGGGTGCATCCCTAACACAGACCCCACCAAAACCCCCACTGGTTTTAAAGAAAGCCGAAAGATATGGGTCACTCTCAATCGAATACGAACAGGGGTGGGTCGATGCAACCACAACCTTCAAAAGTGGGGTTTGAAGCCATCAGCAGCCTGTGACTGTGGAGCACCAGACCAGACCATTGCACACATCGCCAAAGAATGCCCCATAAGACATTTCTCAGGGGGACTTGAGGGTCTGCTTGCGCTTACAACCGAGGCAAGGGACTGGCTACTGAATCTAGATATAAAATTGTAATTTTAGATATAAAAATTGTAACTTATAATAATGGGAAAATAGCCATACGAAAAGAAGAAGAACCGTAGTTTGTTTTATTCACTGTGGTCATTATAACGTGGTCCAATGACGAAGGTACACGGTCCTTTCCCGCTAAAGTAGGCTAGGTATCCTCAATACCTTGACAGGTCTCCACGGCTCCACCGCAGGTGTCGGGAGGTTCTCCACCGCTTTGTGTATCTATGTATGTCTTTAATTATTGTGACATTTTATTTTCAATATTGATCTTAAGGGATAGCTGATGAAAAGGACGTAGAAAATTATTTATGGAAAAATAGACATGAGATGATTTGAAAAATAAAAGAAAAGAGATAGGACCAATTTAGAAATCAAATTCCAGATAGAAAAGAAAGAGTTAAGCGAAGAAAACAACAGAAGAATTTAAAATGGACTGGTCTGTTGGTCTAGTGGTAAACTAAGTGACTGCCAAGCCAGAGGTCGTCGGTTCGATCCCCACCCGAGACAATTCTTTGTGTGATGAGTACGATTATTTGTTCTGTGTCTGGGTGTTATTTTTCTACAATATGTATGTATTTAGAAATATATAAGAATGTTTATCAGTTGTCTAGTTGACATAATATATATAGTCACATGAGGGTCTTATTAGTTTGGGATCAAGTACCATGTGTTAGTTATCCCAAGATATTTTAGATTAAAGATATGAATTAATTTGAAATATCAGTGAGGTTTTTAGAAAGAAAAAAGATAGGCAAATAATATAAAATAGAATAAAGTAAACCCAATGTCGAAAATTTTCAATTAATTAAATGTATATTATGATTATTTTATTCATTTTATCTAAAATATTATAAGCTTAAGAAAACCTTCAATGCATTTCATGCATTCATGCACGTACTGCTCGAAGTCACGTACTTACTACATATATTTCTGTAATTAAATATAGGAACGAAGTTCCTTATCGCGCGTTGGGAAAGGGGGCTAGACGGAAAAATTCTTACGAAACGTTGTCACGACACTTTTTGCAGCTGTGCGGCGTGCGCATGTTTCTCTGTCTGTCTCTCTCTCCCTCTCCTCTCTCTTATAGAAAGCAAGCCAGATATTTTCATTTCTATTTCGCATTGAACAGTGTGGTGTCGCGACGATTATTTTTGTTGAGTGTATACAGGTTTTTTGTACATAATAAATAATAAGAAATAACGATGAGTTTTTTTGTTTTAGTATGTTGCACGCGCCAATAATTGAATTTATGTCTATTTATAGTGCTACAAACTTATCTGGCCCGGTGGCCAAAAGTATAACTAACGACGCCAGTTTGAAATGTCAATCGGCCTGTTATTCCATGACAGTCCTGCCATTGACTGTTTGTTGCGCGTATTTATTTTCCTTTATGTGTTTTTAATTGTGAAAAATGCCGAAAGCTTTAAAAAGTGATGCGAGGAATGTTATATTACAAGTATTGAATTATATGAAGGAAGAAAAACGCCATCAGGCACCAATTATACACTTCAATAAGTTGTATGAACGCGTAGCTGCTGCTACAGGTTAGTGTTGTCGGCTTCTGAAAAAATACGAAACTAGGGGGAGTTTCGTATTTTTTCAGAAGCCGACAACACTAACCTGTAGCAGCAGCTACGCGTTCATACAACTTATTGAAGTGTATAATTGGTGCCTGATGGCGTTTTTCTTCCTTCATATAATTTGTTGTCATGTATTTTAAATTAAAATACATATTTTAAAATACTCATTATTTATTTAATTTTTGCTATTTCCTTTGTAGGTGTCCGGGAGCGATTTGTAAGAAAACTTGTGAAAGAAAAAGAGCAAGCAGATCAGAATATTGGTAGATCGAATTCTGAAATCCTATCATTGACTGCAGAAGCTTTTGATAAAATAACAGTCAATGAATGGCAAAAGCATTGCAATCATGTAATAAAATATTGAAAATGTGTATCGAAAAAGGGATGGATACTTAGTTGAGCTTTTCATCATTCATTTAGGTACCTAGTGATAGTGAAAGCGAAAGCAGTGTTTCCGATAATGATGATAACGAAATGACTTCTGAATTAAACCATTCCGGTGACATAATATATACCAATATAATATATATAATACCTGGAGTATCTCCATTAGAGAACACTCAGCATACATTTTATGTAAATGATCATAATTATTGTATAAAATTATAAAGATTTGTAATGACAGTATTTGTTTGCTTTTTAGTGAAGTAACATTTACGTTAAAATGTTCATATTATTTTTACCCACTTTATTGCAAAAAATAGTTACTAGCAACACTAAATGCGATAACAGCGACGCTGCCAGCGGGCCAGATAAGTTTGTGGACCTGTAGATGTCAACCGATCAGATGACATTGACATTTCCATTTTGTAGTTTGGATACGCGTACAAATATTTTGTAACACTAATATAGTAGCATAACTCATTTCATTTCAAATCTACATATCTAAATTATCAAATAATATTATTATCTTCGTTTATTGTCTTAATTATGAATTATAGCAATGTAAACGCCTATTTTAAAATAGAAAGTTATTTTTCTTAGTAGAATGTTAATTACAGTTTCCAAACTAGGATATTTATCTCAACATACCTACATGTCAAAGGTAGTAAACTGTGACAGACTGTGACCGTAATGTTTTAATTAGAAATAAAAAACTTTAAACGTAATAAAGATAGAAAAGACTGTGCAATACTAATTATATAACAGGATAAGTTAATTCGATTACAACTTAGGCTATGAATAATGCATATTGAAACAAACACCAATGCGTATTTTCACATTTTTTACAAAAATCGTGTTTTACAATAAATAAGTTGTGTAAACATGTTAATGTAAAGTTGAAAGGTCAGGTTTCTATGTTTGTGAAGTATTCAGCCTCCCTAAATGTGTTAAAGGGGTATAAAAACTGTGTAAACACTAAATAATTGGTGATAATTTTGTGTGGTGGTAGTTCGTGAATTCTACGGAAAATGGGCCAAACGGGCAGTGCGGTACCGGGTAAGTGCTGTTAATTATTGTTTAAACTCATGCTAGAATATTCTAACGAGATTCTTATTAGCATTAATTGCAGTATACTGATTATAACCTGTTATGGACGGTCTAAGTTTTGTTTGGCTTTACGCCTGATTTGGGGACTGTTAGGATTGAGGGTCAGGATTTAGAGTCGTAATAAGACCTCTGATGAAAACTTTATCAATGGAATAGAATGGATAACTGTAGAAACTTAACTTTTTTAATCATATTATTATCAATCATAATCCTATTATTATCAATCATAATCCTATTTATATGGGAATATAATATTTATGTTTCCCATGTTACTCTAAGTGACAATCAATATCTGAGAGGACATTCCCTAAAATTAAGCAGAATACCACACAAAATAAATCCACTAAAACACTTCCTGCCAAGCCGTGTGGTCAATGAGTGGAATAAACTTCCTGAAACGGTCACAAAGGCACCCAATTTAAACTGCTTCAAAAACAGACTTGACAAATTTTCCAAATTGCAAACAAAAATACACGCATCAGCTTACTAGCTGGTAGTGTGATAAACACTTAATAATAATTGTGCGCAACACACCTCCTTGTATATATAAACTTCTTGTATATACATACTTTTTATATTTTTTCTAATATTGACGTATTGTAAGAGTCATCTTTTGTTATGTCAGTTGGCTATGGGAAGAAAAAATATTATACCATATTATATCTGAACCAGCTCTTTTTATAATTACCAGTCCCAGTCGCTTACAATAATAATAATGTGCCTCCAGAGAGTGCAGAACAATATATTAAGGACTGTAAGAGGGGCAACTTGGTTCACTCGCAACTCGGAGATTCATGAGTACTTGGACATGAAAACTGTGATTGAAGAAGCTAAACTTTGCTCTGAAAAATACACAGATCACTTGATGAATCATCCTAATCCTCTGGCAAATATGCTTCTATTAAAAAATCCTGTAAACCGGTTGAATAGAGCCAATGTGATTGATGACTGAAGAGAGTTATTTCACTTCAACCAACCTCATTATAGTCAGTTGAACCTGATTGCAATGCAATGAGATAAAAATGTTTGTTTATGTAAAGGTACACCAACAGCTTCTGTATATAACATATCAAATATCGATTGGTACCAAGTTTTGGTCTTATTCAGTTGCCAATAACAGTTGAACCAACACTCACAAATAGAAATGATAATTCCATTCTAACATTTGGTTTTTTTTTTATTCTGTTTTACGGCTCTGGCTTCTTTGGCCTTATGAGCCTTCAGTAAATATATTTTTATATCATTTATTTCCGTCATTGTCAAGTGAAGTCCGTCACAGTCAAGTCATACATAGTCCTTGTCCAACCCCAGTAAAGCAGTGGAGACTTTACTAGAGGCTTTTATGGAGTTTTGGTTACAACAAGGAAAATCACAATTCACGGCAATATCGCACTTTCCTCCACTTGTGTACGTTGTCGAAGAGGTTATGTCTAAAAATCCACCATATTTACACGTAAAAACTCCAAATTACACTGGTTTTTGAAAATAAAACATAGCCTCGATGCGTCTTTTTCCGCATTGGCGCCAAAACTCTCCTAACATTGCATATTAGAATGTATTTAAAATTAGAATATAGTATGTATGTGCCTCTAGGTATATCTATGACTATGGTTTGTCTGTGGATTTCAATATTTCTAATTGATCTTGCAGGGGAAGCTCTAAAATAGTCCTATCCATTGCTCTTTGGGTGTCCAATATAAGACTTTAAAATCATTGGGTGGACAGATGTATATCACTTAATTTCTAGCAATTAATATATACTTAATCTATAATGCATTATTGTATACATTAATATGCAGTAGTCTTGCTATATGTACATATATCTCACTGTATCAACTATTGCTAAAGAAGAAATGTTCATGCACATAAATAACTCTGTCCAGGGGCTCTACAGGCTAAGTCGCCGAACATTGATTTCTTAAATGGCATTCAAATAAATAATGTTTAAAAATTACTTAATCAATAGTTAAATTGGTTTCCATGAGCACATGTGAGGTCATAAATGGTCTGGAAGTGATTGTCAACATTGAAGCCGATTTAACGATTGATTAAGTAATTTTTAACCATTATTTATTTGAATGCCATTTAAGAAATCGAAGTTTGGCGACTTATGCCCGGTTCCTATATTCCAAAAACGAATCGTTTCTACTACGAATAGTTAGAATTTCTACCAGGCGTAACGCAAAACCGTTCCTAAAAAATACTAGTCGTTATTCAAATAACGAACGTCTGGTTACTAACGGATGGGAGGACGTTAGTAAGCTTATTGTATGGAGATGCGTTCGAAAGTGTTCCTATAAATATTTTCTACTGTCACGGAACTGTCAAAATAACGAGGCGTTACTGCTTTGATTACTAGTTGAATTCGGTCGGTTTTCCAGTCATTTGTATTTTATTTTGGTAATTAACATAGTGTTTGAGGAGATTTCCGTGATGTCTAGCTTTGAAACTGATAGAGAATTCTTGGCTTTGTTTTCCGACGTTGAATGATCAAGAAGTGGGAAGAAGAGTTTATAAAGAAAGGGTTGATTATTTTTCCGTGCATGATTGCCAAGAATTCCAGTTGAGATTTCGGCTCGATAAACCAGCTGTGGAACAACTATTCCATGAAATTTATCCATAATTGAGAGTGAAAGGAAGACGATTTGTACTAATAATATCTTCCAAGATTTCATAACTACAAACCTTAGATCTCATACTCAATTTAAAAACTTATTTAGAAACCATGGAATACTCCTGGACAGATGTCAGACGCATGTGCTATGCGCTTTCCTGATACACGTTTTGTTCACACCATGCACGCGTAATATAAAATTTTCAATATTAATGATTTATAAATATATTTTAAACCTAAAACGCAAATTAAAATATTACTGCAACTATATGGTAATTTGTACTATTACTCACATAATATTACAGAATAATAAATGATTTTAGTTGCATAATTTATGTACGATGTTTTGTTATTACTAAACGTAAAGAGGAGCGAGAGGTTCATCGCCGAACGAGTCGTAGGTGGTTTAAACTACGGATGTTCGTCGCGGGAAGAGCATTGTGGAACGCTAGTTTTGCATCGGTATCTGAATTACGGATGGTAACGTTGGTCCAATGACGGATCGTAAAATAAAGGAACCTGGCATTAGCCGGTAGAGCCCCTGGGTGGGAATCAAACCTGCAACCTGATTTGTGAAAGGTAAGTCTCTACCAACCAGCCAAACAGCAGTCATATTTTACAGTACACACAACTTTAACAGTACAGGACTGTACTTCAGTTATATACAATTCTTATATAATAACTAGCCTTATTTATTTACTGAGTCAGGTGCTAATTAACTACAACACTTAACAAACAAGTGGTAATATAATTGTAAATGTTGCTATCATATTATCAACTTTATTGCTTTGTAACAAAGTTTAATATTTAACTTACTACTTTATAATATATTAGTGAATATAATGCAATGGCACAGCTTAAGATTTCTATAGGATTGAGGTGCGTAAAACTCAATTTTCTTTTTGTACCAAAATTGACAAAATCAGTGATGACAAAGTTAATTTTAGTCACATATATTTGTTAATACTGTTATGGCAAAAATCATCATCATCATTATCACAACTGCTGTAAGAAGTCCACTGCTGGAGAAAAACCTCCCCCAAGAATCATTTTGGAGGGATCTGCCTTAATCGCTTACTTTCGTAAAGTCACCTACTGTCTAATATAATATTTATGTTATATATTATAAACTCTACCGTAGCCTAGTTGGTAGTGATCCTGCCTACGAAGCTGGTGGTCCTGGGTTCGAATCCTGGTAAGTGCAAATATTTGTGCACAAATATTTTTTTCTGAGTCATGGATGTTTTCTATGTATTTAAGTATTTATCTATCTATATAAGTATGTATATCGTCGCCTGGTACCCATACTACAAGCTTTGCTTAGTTTGGGGCTAGGATGATCTGTGTGACATTGTCCCAAGATATTATTATATTATAAACTGTATTTATACATATTTTGCTATATACACATGCTATTTAGTATGCCACCTTACATTTTTATAAACCTCATTATATATTTATTTATAAATGTATATATATACTTACAATGTTTTTATACTTTTTCTCTAATTCATTTGTTGCTCACCTACTACTTTAAATATTTAGAGCTCCTATCCATCCAAAGGTTGTCTGGAAGAAATCGCTTAATGCGATAAGACCGCCCATTGTACATTATTGTGTTATTTTATTTTGTCTTCTATGTAATTACCTGCTTGAGTGTGTACAGACGCCAGCACACCCAGCTACTCCAATCTGTCAAATTTCTTTTATAGATTTTCAACTTTATCACAAAAGCATAAGGTTCACTTTCAATTGAGGAAATTTGACAGATTGGGGTAGCTTGATGTGCTGGCGTCTGAACAATAAAGAGTATACTATTCTAATCGCCATGCCTAGCAGATGGATTGGCGATCGCAGTGAGGTGGTCATAGTACTCGGAAAGAAGCTGCTTCTCGTCTTCTGGTAGATTTTCCGTCAGGTCCAATTCTATCCCCCCACGGGATGATATGGGGTGATGATATTCTGATATTCGCCACTGTCAACACACAGCAAAAAATATAAAATGTAAAGTTAAAGGGTACTTGTTAAATTTATTGTAATGTACTACCATTTTGTAGTGATAATGTCTTTATTTATACTAAGATTTATTGTACCTATATTAAATTACTAGCTGTGCCCCATGGTTTTACCCGCGTTAAACTTTATAAATTATCACAGCTCTTCCCCCGTAGGAGATAGCGTGATAATATGTAGCCAATATTGACCCAATCTCTTAGTAATACTCCTGCAAAATTTGAAGTAAATCCATGCAGTACTTTTTGAGTTTAGCCCGGACATACATACAGACAAACAGATAAACAGACAAAAATTCCAAAAACTATATTTGTGGCTTTGATATCGACAGTAAATAACGCCCCAAGTATCCTTTAAAAAAATATTCAATGTACAGTTTTGACTTTCCTACGATTTAATTATACATAGATAAGCTCCTGATAGCTATGTAAACCAGCCAGATTACGTCTGCACTTCGCAAAAACCTCTCCAAAGAGTGGGGGTAAATGCCACAATTGCAATGTTTGCCAGATGGGTTTGTGATCGCATTTGGATTATTAATGCATATTGCATATATTAATGTAATAATTTATACATTTTATAAATGATATTTGATAAAAAAAATAATTAAGAAAGTAATGAAGAGAAGTGATTCAATTGGTTTACACAAGTTTTGATGATTTTAGACTTTTCTTTAAGCCGGCGAACCTTTCTATAAACCCCCAACATAATTGATGTCCTCCCCCGGCTGAATTTCGACTACGGCGGCCATTCTCAATGGAGATAAGCCAATTGCGCAGGACATATTATAGTGCACAAGTGTGTGCGCAAACACAGGGGCACTTTCATGATCCGATTGGACGACTAGCGACACGACCGGAAAGAGGTGAGGTACAGGACCGACGGCTTTACGTGCTCTCCGAGGCACGGGGGTGTAATACCGCCAACTTCCAGACTGCGGGCTGATACTGGGAAATTTCTTTTAACGGAATAATCCCAAAGTCACACACACAC
Source organism: Pseudoips prasinana (assembly GCA_951640165.1). Lineage (NCBI taxonomy): Eukaryota > Metazoa > Arthropoda > Insecta > Lepidoptera > Nolidae > Pseudoips > Pseudoips prasinana. The sequence continues at coordinate 4,380,642 of OX621264.1, forward strand.
AAGGTTACCCATTCGCCTTCGCCGAAATACTCATGTTAACTCAATACTCATTTTATTTAATCCCACGGCTCCCTTTTACCTCAAGAGTAGGTTTCAATTCCTATGTGATACACATTCTAGGTCCTTGAGATCGTCAGAGAATCTAGAACTCCTGTTGCCCACGCATTCCACTAATTTCTACGACAAGTCTTTCACTGTACAGGCTGCTCGATTGTGGAACTCACTCCCTCTGTATATCAGACGCGTGCAAACTTTATCATCTTTCAAAACACGTTTAAAAAAACATTATCTATCACTTTAATCTTCACAACTCGCGATCTTCCATCTTCCTCAAAAACTTCTTTAGTCTTCATAATTATTATTTATATATAGTATATTAAAAAGTAGGGAACTATACACACATCAACAAAGTCTAGGGATACGTTATTTTGAAATCAAACATGGCTTTATTGTTTAAAACCTATTTAGTTTCCTTAAAAAGTTTATTTACAGATTTAAACCTTGTCTATTCTTTATTCAAAATTTAAAAATTAAAATGAGAAACAAATGAAAACACGCAAAGCACAGCGCAATCTTGAGTTGTATCTAATTTCAAGAAGTTGCATTAAAAATTTTTTTGCGTGTTAATTGAAGAAAACCTGATAAATTGTTTTATTTTCTTTTCTCAATTGGTTGTGTAAGCTTTTTAGCGTCATGCCACGCCATCATTTGAGTCGAGATGAAATGTTACGGGCAGTTGGCATGTTACAAAACGGTGCTATTCAACGCGTCGTTGCTGAGTCTCTGGGCACAAGCCAAAATGTGGTATCCAGGCTGTGGTCACGTTATCGCGCTACTGGAGATGTGGCAGAACGGCACACAGGTAGATATCGTGTTACCACTCAGAGACAGGATCGATTTCTCCAAATGACCGCCAGAAGACTACCCAATATCACAGCGATGCAACTAGTGCAAAGGCTCCAGGAGGGTCAGCAGCTGCTGGTGAGCGACCAAACCGTGCGAAGGAGGCTGCATGAAGTTGGTCTTCATGCTCGCAGACCGCTACGAGTCCCAGCGCTGCGACGTGGCAATCGCGGTAGGCGACTTTTATGGGCTCAAGAACATTTGACATGGAGTGATCAACAATGGTCATTGGTGCTGTTCACTGATGAGTCCCGCTATGGATTTCATCCAGATTCGAGACGAACACGCGTTTGGAGAACTCCAGGCAGGGTCAGCCGTCTCCGACATCCACAGGAGGTCCACTCTTACCAAGGCGGGACAATTATGGTGTGGGCAGGAATACGAATCGGCGGACGAACCCAACTCATTTGGATTCAGGGCAGCATGACTGCCCATAGATACCGTGAGGAGGTAGTAGAACGTGTCATTGTCCCGCTCAGGGCCCTAACGGGGCAAGAATTTCAGCTCATGCATGACAATGCACCTTCCCATACAGCGCGGCTGGTGAGGGCCGCCCTTCGAGAACACGATGTTCAGGTATTAGATTGGCCTCCACAGTCGCCAGACTTAAACCCAATTGAACACGCCTGGAACATGTTACAGCGAAGAGCATTGAGGGATTTTCCGCCCAACTTGACAACAGAAGAACAACTTTTCGAACATTTAAAAAGAACTTGGGACTGCATACCCCAGCAAGACATTGACACCTTAATTTTAAGTATGGAAAATCGTTGCCGCTGTGTGATTAATGTTAGAGGAGGAAATACCGATTACTGATTATCAGATTTGGTAAGATTTTTATTCATTTAATTCGATTGAATAATTTTATAAGAATAAAATGTTTTTGTTCACTCAGTAATTTTCTATGGTATAATTAATTTAAGACTTTTATTAATTAGAAAAACAAAATCGCATCGTGTTGTTAATGTTTAAATATCGGCCATGAAATTATCTTTAATTCTTCCATTTACAGTCATAACAAAATGTTTATAGTTTTCTAGATAATCAATGAAATGTTCAATATCCCTAGATTGTGTTGATGTGTGTATATATTTATATATGTATATTTTTTATGTTATATATCTATATATTGTGTGTGTATATATATAAAATATTCGTACCTAGGTAGGTACATATATATGTAAATTTATATAAGTAGATGCACTGCCAACTACCACTTATCTTCCTGCATTGCTTTGGTTCATCAAACGGTTGTCTGGAAGAGATTGCTGTATTAGCGATAAGACCGCCGTTTGTACCATAGTATATAAGTTAACTGATGTGATAATGTAATGCTTCGATTTGGTGCAATAAAGTGTAATCTATCTATCACTTTTTGGCCCGACCCGAGATTTGAACCCAGGATCTCACCGTCTACGGTTGAACACGCTACCGCTAGACCAATGAGGCAGTCAGAAAACTATAATTACATCATTTTGAAAGGCCTGATTCTCTTACACTGCTACCCGATATTAACCACACATAACTAAGAACTACCAAGGAAACTGGCTTTCAAATGAAACTAAAGGCATTGAAATCGGTTTATCCGTTTGAGAGCTTAACACAACTGTGCAGCCTGGTCATGGTTATCTTGTAATGAAACTGCACACATTGGTTTAATGCAGTGTTTTTCAACCTTTTTCATCACGCGACCCCCCTACCCGCTTTTTTCCATGTTTCCTATATTTTGTACACATATCCAACATTTTTATTCATTTTCATAGGGTTCGGATAAATACATCATTAAAATTTGTGAAGAATTGGAATAGAATAGCAGCAGGCCTAATCATTTTACTCCAAATTAATTTGCGACTAGCGTTCCCAACGTTTTGTAACTTCCCTATGGAAGTTTGGCGACCCCCTATATACATGTTGAAAAACACTGGTTTAATGGACTGTATTGTAGGGATAATAATGCGAACTTATAAAAACACATGTGAACCGCGCTAAAATATGAGAGTGACTGCCTGAATGAACGGATTAACAACTTAGGTTCGTTTGGGAACTAACAAACAGATACACACAGACAGACATTGACTTCCAATAAGACCCCTCTTTTTGCGTCAGTGGTTATAAAAGGAAGATTCTCGAGTGGGGACTAGAAGACAGAGTAGACATGCCCCCTACAAGATGGACCGAAGATCTTGTGAGAGTCGCTGGAAACCACTGGATGCGGGTAGGGCAAGACCGACCATCGTAGAGGTCCTTAGGGGATGTCTTTGTGGAGGTCTGTCGGCTGATATGATGATTATAATGGGTTAGACTACATTTTGGTAACAAGTAGGTTGTTTTATAACAAACTAGCTGTGCCCCGCGGTGTTACCCGCGTTAAATTTTATAAATTTTCTTTGCTATAAACCTCACGGAGCCCGAGACCTTTCCGACGAATGCAAAACCGTGGAAATCGGTTCGTGCGTTCTGGAGCGTCAGGAAGGAAAACCCGACTTATTTTTATATAGTAGAAGACTAGCTTCCCCGCGGTTTCACCCGCGTTTTCTATACTAACTTGACTGCCTCGTTGGTCTAGCATTAGCGTGTTCACCCGCAGAAAACGAGGTCCTGGGTTCAAATCCAAAAACGAAAAATTTCTCAGCATTAGCTCGAAGTCTGGGAGTTGGTGGTATTATACCCCCGTGCCTCAGAGAGCACGTAAAGCCGTCGGTCCTGTATCTGACCTCTTTCCGGTCGTGTCGCTAGGCGTCCCATCCGATCATAGGAGTGATGGAATAGAAAGTGCTCCTGTGTTTGCGCACACTCTTGAACAGTATAATATGTCCCGCGCAGATGGTTAATCTCTGTTAAGACTGGCGACCGTGGCCGGAATTCGTCTAGGAGGACATTATCTATACTAATATTATAAAGGCGAAAGTTTGTGAGTGGATTAACACATAGGCTATAAATTATAAAGTTAAACGCGAGTAAAACCGCGGGGCACAGCTAGTACTTTATGAATTATAGCCTATGTGTTAATCCAGGGGGTCAGCTAACTACATAACAAATTTTATTAAAATCGCTCCAGCCGTTTAGACGTGAAGAAGTAACAAACATACACACTCACAAACATTCGCCTTTATAATATTAGCGTGATCTGTTATTCGGATATTGTTGACGGGGCTATTGGCGTGGTTGGAAAATGCTTGCTTTTCACGCCGGAGGTCGTGGGTTCGAATCTCACCCTAGGCAGATATATGTGTCCAATAACATGTCATTATCTGACTTCCATAGGGTTCGAATCTCACCAAATTTATTGGACACATATATCTATATGTGTCCAATAACATGTCTAACTTCCATAGTACACATGGCTACATCAAGTTATACACTTCCAATATAAGCTGATCTCCCAGTGTATGGAAATCCTATTCAATGTGGAATCTTAAGCGACTAATCAGCTTATACTGATCAGTCGCTTAAGATTCGTCCCGAAGGAATATCTATCAGAGAACGGGCAGCACCGTCTCTTTGTCTTCTATGACCATAATACTGCGATCGCCAACCAGTCTGCCAAGCGCTAAGCGTGGCGATTATGGCATATATCTCCAAATGATGGACACAACTCTATTGTGAAAATCTTTTGGGGATGCCTTTGTCCAGCAACGGACGTCATCGGCTGCCATGATGATGAATGCTTTTTTTAGACATATTATAGGTATTTTATTACTTTTTTACCTGCCCGTACAAAACAGCTTCAATAATTTGATGGTGACCGAATCAACACCTTACTCACACTCGGAAACACAACATACAAATTATTAATGTTATTATTAAGGAATGTCTTCTGTAAGGTGGAGGTACTTCCCCAGTCGGGCTGCTCTTTGAGCGAATGAACGCTGTCCCCTACCTCTCTTATCATAAACATATTTAAATTAAAATGTGTCAATTCGAACACTGTGTCGGAATATAGTATCGTATCGTGCCGTGTCGAATCGAATATAGTATCGTGCCGTGGGAAACCAAAATCCCTAAAAATTATGCGTTAAAGACAAACAAGTATTACGACTTTACAAATGAATTATCTAGAAACGGTTTGGTGGTTAATTTATAGGCCGTAGCAGTGGGTGTGAGGGGTATACTAGCAAAATGCCTCTACAACAGGGTTTCTTTAACTTTTTGCAGTCACGCACCACTCTCACAATATAAAAAACTCCACGGACCCCTGTCAAAAAATATTTTAAGTAAAGAAAACTCCTTAGAACCAGTCGACCCGTGACCACGGCTGGTGCAATCCATGCCGAAACGTCGGGTAACCAAGGTAATGATTTACCTAAATATTTATTGCGATGAGACCCGTGTCCACAGTATATAAAAAATGTGTACAAATCGCGAAAGTTTAAAAACATTAACTCCTTAGAAGTTTAGTCTTTGTTTAATTTACTCATGTTTTATGACTGACGATACTTTGTCGTCGCGGTTAGGGTTACCATATAATAATAATAATAATATATATAATAATAATAATGTCCTCCTGGCCGAATTTCGACCACGGCGGCCAGTCTCAACAGAGATTAGCCATCTGCGCGGGACATATTATAGTGCTCAAGTGTGTGCGTCAAACACAGGAGCACTTTCTATTCCATCACTCTCATGATCCGATGGGACGCCTATGCGACACGACCGGAAAGAGGTCAGGTACAGGACCGACGGCTTTACGTGCTCACCGAGGCACGGGGGTATAATACCGCCAACTCCCAGACTTCGGGCTGATGCTGAGAATTTTTTCTTTTTTTTACAGAAAAGTCCCAAAATCACTTTTTGGCCCGACCCGGGATTTGAACCCAGGACCTCGTTTTCTGCGGGTGAACACGCTACCGCTAGACCAACGAGGCAGTCAGTAATATATATAATATATATAGGGACATATCACACAGGGACATATGACAGGCGTTTGCCGCATTTGACAGGCATTTTAAGGTATAGACAGGCGTGCGGCCGCCATTGGTCTGACACAGGCATTTTCGCAGGCTCTCGTCAACGCCCAATGGAGTAATGAAAGAAATCGGCTGACAATTGAATCAGTAAAAGCAATATTGATTACACAGGAAAATTACAAAACTGTATCTTGTGAAGATTTTTACGTTTATATATTAGAAAAGAAAGAACTATAAAAAAATAATGTCCTCTGTCAAATATCAGTATTAAATATCCTTCTTCATTATTATATGTTGGCTTTTACTTATTACTTACAGCGTTTTGCTTCAGATAGGCATTTTTCTTAAAATTCAGGCATTTTAAGTACCATAGACAGGCATCCCTCTATTTACATATGGTAACCCTAGTCGCGGTGAGTTCTTGGCTTTACCTAGACGAGATTATTACACTATTTCCTAGTAAATAGGTTAAAAGTTAACCTACCTGCTGTGGACCCCTGATGCACATACCCCAATTTGGACTCCACTTTAAGAAACCCTGCTCTGCAACCTATTTTTTTTTTTAATAATAATATCTAGAGACTGTCACCCAGATCATCCTAACCCCAAACTAAGCAAAGTTTGTACTATGGGTACCAGCCGACGATATACATACTTATATAGATAGATAAATGCTTATATACATATAAAACATCCATGACTCAGAAACAAATATTCGTGTTCATCACACAAATATTTGCACTTACCGGAATTCGAACCCAGGACCACCAGCTTCGTAGGCAGGAGCACCACCAACTAGGCTACGGTGACCGTCATATTAAAAGGCTTACGAGAAGTCAAGAACTTCCGTAATTTCTATATTAGTAGTACTAGTATCCGGAGCGGCATTATTAGGATCATACCAAATATGTCTAGGAAGAGGGAGAGACAGACTGAGACAGAGAAGGTGAGCGTTGATGCCTCACAGGGAGTCCCCTTAAATCGTCATCTGAGTCGCAAGTCTCAGACTCTGTCGAGTGTTGCCTCCTCTACCACGTGATGGACCCGGTTTCCACACGGTGAATCCATGGAAAGCTAAGAATTAGGTCTCTGTCCAAGTCGTTAGCAACTCCTTTTTAGGGTTCCGTAGCCAAATGGCAAAAAACGGAACCCTTATAGATTCGTCATGTCTGTGACGAGAAAAAAGTGGCTGTGACATATGGACGGACAGACAGACGTCCGTCCGTATGTCACAGCTACTTTTTTCCGAAACTGTAAGAGCTGTATTGTTGAAACTTGGTAAGTAGATGTATTCGGTGAACCGCATTAAGATTTTTACACAAAAATATAAAAATAACAATAATTTTTGCGGTTCCTCATACATAGAACTGAAACTCGATTTTTTTTTGTGTGGTCTCTATGGATAGGTCTTCAAAAATTATATTGAGGTGGTTCCTAATATCATTTTTTTCTAAACTGAATAGTTTGCGCGAGAGACACTTCCAAAGTGGAAAAATGAGTGTCGTCCCCCCCTGTAACTTCTAAAATAAGAGAATGATAAAACTAAAAAGAAATATGATGTACATTACCATAGAAACTAACAACGAAAATTGGTTTAAACGAGATCTTGTAAGTAGTTTTTTTTTAATGCGTCATAAATCGTAAACCGCAATTTACCTTTCATGTAATCAACTGAAATACTTGCTGCTGCGGAACGCTTTATGGGCGAGTCCGACTCGCACTTGGCCGGTTTTTTTTATTATATCATTACACCTCTCGGACAAAGAGGGCGGCGTCATTTATTCTAATCAATATAAGAGCGTGGGAATAGTCAGCTGATTTTGACATAGTATTCGTCTCTCAGCTGATATGAGCGCAGGTAGCGACTAATGCTCTTGAAAAAACGGCTTTGTGCAATTTGGAGCTCAGAAAGCAATTCTGAGCTTCAAAAGGATTATTATTATTAAGGGATAGGAAGTGGTTCCGTACACTGTATTTTTTTGTAATTATAGTAATCTTCAGTGTCTTTGTGTCAGATGTTGACTACACATGGGTATAAATTTATGGCAAATTAAACTATCCAATATTTGTCATCCTAAATACGAACTTACTGAATAATCACACTAATATTATAAAGGTGAAAGTTTGTGAGTGTATGTTTGTTACTTCTACACGTCTAAACGGCTGGAGCGATTTTAATAAAATTTGGTATTGAGTAACCTCACACCCTGGAGAGCTAGATATTAATAAAACATATTTTAATCGACATCAATTCTTTAAGTTATACTAGCTGTGCCCCGCGGTTTTACCCCCGTTAAACTTTATAAATAACTTATGTGTTATTCGGATATACATATCAGCTATGTTACTACAAAGTTTCATCAAAATCCGTTCAGTAGTTTTTGCGTGAAAGAGTAACAAACATCCATACACACAAACTTTCGCATTTATAATATTTACCTATAGTTTCTATTCTACTAATATAATAAATGCGAAAGTATGGCTTTTTTATTGGCAAAGTTGTCGAGATCATTTACACAAATATTATAAAGAGGAAAGATTTGATTGTTTGTTTGCATTGAATAGGCTCCGAAACTACTTGACCGATTTGAAAAATTCTTTCACTGTTGGGAACTACACTATCTCCGGCGAACATAGGCTATATAAACTTTTCAAAAAATTTTGGGATACATACTAAAACTCCAATAATGTAACCGAATCTGCGAAAAAATACCATATAACTTTCTTACATCGTGTGCGCTGCGAAAACTATTGATTATAGAATCAATATTTTACTATGTCTTTGCAGAACGTATAATTATCTACAAAATATATAAAAATTTAGTTCAGAGCGGTTGTTTTATAGAAAAGTTGATAAAGACGATGGCCCGATGATCTTGTGAGGGTCGATGGTAACTGCTGGATACGGGTGCGGCATTACCGGCAATTGTGGAGATCATTATGATGACCTTTGTCCAGTGGATGTCTTTCGGCTGATATGATGATAGAAAAATTAGCTTTAGATTTATAAAAAACATAAAAAAAGCTTAAGCTAGTAGATAGTAAATGCTTTCTGTATTAATCCATATAAATTATGTCCAAACCAGTTGAAAACAAATATATATCTTAGAGGTTTATTCTTATTTGGACCTTACGGAACTCCAAACCGTTCTGGCAAGATGTGACAATTGCCACAGTATATATTGAAAATTCAACTTTAATTTATCGCATTAAAGTTCAAATTCCGATATTATTCTATTTCTCCTTCGTGAGACATGCGAAATTGATCTTTAATTCTATGGATGGAGAGTCCAAAATGATCTCAGTCCAATCGCAAGTCCATTTTGCAAAGTACACAATAAAAATGTGCACGTGCGCTATCGATCAACGGAATAAAAAAAAAACAATAAAAAAATACAGGTACGCAATTCCACAGCTGACTGTCAGCTGTTTTAGTGTTTGCTGAAGGAAAAGGAAGCTTATGCTTTGGAAATATGGTTGATTTTTGTATGGTGGAGTTGTAAGTATTTTGTACAGAGAATAATAATTTTAAAGTACTTGTATAATTCATATTTCGTTCTTTGTTTGAAGCTACTTAATGGCTTTGGCCGAGTTAATACATAGATCGAATTCCATATTTGAAAAACTGAGTTCACGAATTGCGAACATATTTAAAAAGGGACCGTATAAAAAAATCTCCAACCATAAACGAAAGTCTGTAATAATTGTTTTAAGTAAATTTTAAATTCAATTTATTCTATTTTGTCTCCGTGCTTCGGAGGGCACGTTAAACCAGATTCTATCATCACAATGAATAATTGCCATGGTACAAAGCTGGTTAAACAGAAGTATCCATCCATAGTATGACGGGCCTGTTTGCGTGGTTTTCACGCCGGAGGTCGTGGGTTAGATTCCCACCGACAGGACAGACATTTGTGTGCATGAACATGTCTATTTCTCCTGAGTCTGGGTGTAATTATATCTATATTGGTATTTATGTATTTACAAAAGAAAAGTAGTACTACTCTGTCAAGAAAGTACCGGGAAAAGATCAATAATATACAAAATGTTTGTTATTCATCCAAATTTATTTTATCACCTTGAAGGTGATAAAATAAATTTGGATCTCTTGAAATATGCTCCTTCAGAAACGATATACTTACGCCAACGAATAATCCATTCATCAAAACATTTTTAAACGCTGCTTTCGGAATTGAGTTCAGTTCTCGCCGCGAATTCTCCTTTATGTCTTCTACCGATTGAAAACGGGTACCACGAAGTGGTAATTTGAGTTTAGAAAAAAGAAAGAAATCAGCTGGAGCCATATCTGGTGAATATGGTGGTTGCTGGATGGTATTTGTTGAGTGTTTGGTCAAAAATTCGTTCACAATGATGGCCTTGTGCGAAGGCACATTGTCGTGGTGCAAAATCCAAGAATTTTCTTTCCACAAATCTGGCCTTTTTCGTCGAATTTGCTCTCTTAAACGCCGCATAACGCTCAAATAATATTCTTTATTTACCGTTCGACCTTCCGGTAAGAATTCAGAGTGCACAACACCGCGATAGTCAAAGAAAACAGTCAACATGACTTTGACTTTTGATCGACTTTGGCGTGGTTTTTTCGGTTTCGGTTCAGTTGGAAGGCGCCACTCCGAAGCTTGTTGACTAGTTTGCATGTCGAACTCGTAAACCCACGTCTCGTCACCAGTAACAAATTTCATGAATGTTGGGTCGGAATTGACTCGTTCTACCATGTCCTCAGCGACTTTCATGCGATTGAGTTTTTGGAGAAAATTCAGATCTTTTGGGACTAGCCGAGCGGCAACATGTTTCATACCCAAATGATTAGTTAAAATGGTACGAATCGACTCGTGAGATACAGAAAGTTCGGCGGCTATCTCTCTCAGAGTTCAATGAGGATTTTCAGTCACTATTTCCTTCACTTTTGCGATGTTAACTTCAGTTGCAGACGTTGATGGCCTACCAGAGCGAGGCAAATCTTTCATCACATCTCGACCGCTTTTGAACGCTTTGAAACACTCATAAGCACGAGTTTTTGATAAAGTCGATTCACCGTAAGCCTTCTGTAACATTTTCAGTGACTATGAACACGAAATTCCATTAGCGCTGCAAAATTTAAGACAAACTCTTTGTTCGATATTTTTGTCCATTATGAAATTCGCAAAACACACTACATATGATATTACTAAAACCAGCACTGTATTTAATATAAATAACAGATCAGTTGTGCCAATCTAACAACAAAAAAAATAATTGAATTTGGAACTATAAACAAATCGTCCATCCCCATTCTTTTTGACTGAATGTATATGTAATATATCAGGTATCCCAGATACCATGAGAATACCAAGATATCCATGGTACAAGCTTTGGCCGTGCATGAATAATGTCCCAGGATATTATTATTATAATCTCCCTGCCTACCCCTCATCCATGTAGCGGCTTGATCAGCTGATTTCAAATAATTTAAATAGAAAGTACTGTCACCGTGTTCTGTTCATGTCAGCTGATGTCAAAAAAATCGCGCAGGTATACCGCCATTGCACAATGTAAGTCGAGAAAAAAAGATCTATTGTCGATGATAGAAAAAAGGATTGCTTTGAGATGTCCTGTGGTTTAAATGGAAACGAATGACCATAGAGAAATTAAGCGCATTGGATAGGTTGAATGGGCGAGTTAGAAAAATCGGAAAATATTAATTGTTTATGTAAATTAAAAGGAATGTTGTGCAAGAGTTTTGATCCATATTTTACAAATCAAAATTAAAAATAAAACGAGTGTGCTTTATACTATATTTACTTATTTATCGTGTGGGCAGTGGTTACCCTATGTCAGAGTTGTTCAAGCCTGCCAGTAGGCCTCTGACATTAACGACTGTTGTCTAATGACTACAACCGGGACCGACAGCTTAACGTGCCCTCCGAAGCACGGAGACGCTCAGAAATTAAACCACTTTAGCGGTCACCTATCTCTGGACTGACCGCGAGCCTAGTTGCTTGACCTTGCCAATCACGTACGAACCGGTGAAAGCATCTGGCTATGACAGATAATTAAGTTGGTATACCACAGGAGAGAGAAAGAGAGAACTTCACTAACTTATATCTCCGTCTCAATTTGCGTTCGGCTTGCCCGATCACACTTTTCGTAACACTCACGTCACGTATTAAGTATTATTATTGTAAAGACGCCTCTGAATGCCCTGTTTTTCTATAGCATCGACAATAGCTTTTTTTTTATATTGTGCAATGGTGTTACCTGCCCTATCTTTTTTGTCACATCAGCTGATAATAACGGTGTGCTTTCTATTCAAATTATTTCAAATCAGCTGATAAATTCGCCGTGTATTTATGGGGTGAGCAGGAAGGTAGGTGTTCAGTTAAGACAACGCCCTCTCTTGGGTAATAAAAAAATCTCCCTCTTTGTATCGGACACAAAGTACACTCAGAAACAGTACAATAATCTATGGGTTTCTCGAATATTTGTCCTGTGCGGGAATCGAATTTGGAACACGAACGCGAGGGTGGCGAGGTAGTAGAGAGTTGGATATCGTAACCACTGCGACATATGACGGTCACCGTAGCCTAGTTGGTAGTGCTCCTGCTTACGAAGCTGGTGGTCCTGGGTTCGAATCCCGGTAGTGATAGGCCGGCAAACGATGGAGATTGTACGGTCAAAAGAGCCTCCACAGTTTGCAGCTGTAGAGTTTTTGGTGACGCAGTAGTTATCTACAACAACACAGAACATACACAAATATATAAACAATATATTTTACAATCACAAATAACAGTTATTAAATAAATATATAAGTTATAGATAAATTTTATTGCTTTTTATAAATTTATACAATATACTAGCTGTGCCCCGCGGTTTTACCCGCGTTATTTTATAAATTAACACAGCTCCTCCCCCGTACGTGATAGCGTGATAATAAGTAGCCTATATGTTGACCCGATCTCTTAGTAATATTCATGCAAAATTTGAAGTAAATCCATGCAGTACTTTTTCAGTTTAGCCCGGACATACATACAGACAACCAGACAAAAATTCTAATAACTATATTTTTGGCTTCGATATCAACTGTAGATCACGCCCCAAGTATCCTAAAAAAATATTCAATGTACAGTTTTGACTTTCCTACGATTTTATTATATGTATAGATTTACCGATATACAAGAGATAGGAGGATTTTAAAAGAGAATGGTCGAGGGAAATGAGAAGGAATGACGTCATATAAAGAGTATTTCAATCTAGGGTAGCTAAAAAACAAATGGTCCGCATGACCCTCATCAAAAACTTATCAGTATTCTGTTTATTACCCAAAGGTTAAGCGTCCGCAGAGGGGCAGAAATTTAATAATTCTGGCTGCATTAGGCAATTTCTGCTCCACTGTCTTCTTCATAGAGGTTAACTCCAGGGAATATCAGAGGACGGGCAGCAGCTTCTCTCTGTTTACTATGACCATCATACTGCGATCGCCAACCCGTCTGCCAAGCGTGGCGATTATGGTATACCCCCCCAAATGATGGACTCAAGTCCATTGTGGAAATCTTTTGGGGAGGCCTTTTTTTTTACACAGATCTTCCTAGCCCCAAACTAAGCAACACCCGTTTTACCCTTTGGGTACGGAACCCTAAAAACCACTAGTATCTTATAGCTCAAGATTTTTCCGATGTCAGCCCCTCAGTCTTACCCACCACTGCAGCTCCTGCAAGCCAGGATCAACAGTGGCACCCAATAATAATAATTTTATATCGGATAACTGTCATCAAGTGTCATTTATAAAAGTCTTATCCTATGTATAATACTGATACTCAGTATTAAATCAAAATTTAAATACAAATTAACACACATAATCAAGTACTTAATAAACAATCATAAAATTAAAATCTGACTTTATAGTACTTTAGGGAATTTCAGGTGAGACTCAGACTTGTCCCGCGGTATCGCTACAACTGTTTTGGATGCCACAACGAAAAGGGAGACAGAAGGAGAGGAGAATGAACCTCTCTTTTCTTTTTTTAACCTCCGACAAAAACGGTGGTATTGTTAAGCCTTCATATAGTAGTCCAAAGTATCAGTGCGATGCTCTATGCCTACGTAACTCCCAAACGGATGAATCTATTCCAACGCAATTTTCATCGGAAAACTAGTTCTATCGTGATGATTTTAGGCCTTGTTTCATAAAAATCTGTGGAGCCGTTCAAAAGATACAGCTCTTTTAATCGACGTGTGTTGTTGACTCTCATTGTGCAATGCCTGCTTCATCCATTTTTTGTGACATCAGCTGATGAGGAACTGTATACTTTCCATGTGACGGGCCTGTGGCTTGGTTGGTAAATGCTTGCTTTGCACGCCGCAGGTCGTGGGTTCGATTCCCACCCAGGACAGATATTATTATGTATTTACAAAAGAAAATTCATACATGTTGTATATCAGTTATCTGGTTTCCATAGTACAAGCTCGGCTTAGTTCGGGATCAGATGACCGTGTGTGAATAATGTCCTAAGATATTATTCAAATTTGAATAATATCTTTGAATAATATCTGATTGTTGAGGGCTTGCTTTATTTTAAGCTAAGTTTTTAGGACTACCGTCTGTATCTATAAATGTATTTACCTATCCAATTTAAGATCTAGGCTAAATCGAATAATAATATTGTTCCTGGTATACAGCCACGCCGGCCAAATACAACGGAGATTAACCAATTACACCGCACATAAAGCGCAGGAATGGGTGTTTTGCCTGGTTGTTAGTCAGATGATTAATTACACGGAATGTTTATGTGGCCCAATACGTCACATAAAGATTTGTCCTAGCTGGGGATCAAACCCGTAACCGGAGCGGTCAGTGTCACTAATCAAAAATAGACCAATAGGATAGTCAGGAGTAGTAGTAAGTTTATGATCGCAGAGTTCTGCCATCGACAATGGGTTGTTTTTTTAGGGTTCCGTAGCCAAATGGCAAAAACGGAACCCTTATAGATTCGTCATGTCAGGTCTGTCTGTCCGGCCGTATGTCACAGCCACTTTTTTCCGAAACTATAAGAGCTGCACTGCAGAAGCTTAGTAAGTAGGTGTATTCTGTGAACCGCATTAGGATTTTAACACAAAAATAGAAAAAGAACAATAATTTTGGGGGGTCGCCATACATAGAACTGAAACTCAATTTTTTTTTTCGTTGTTCCCATACACGTGTGGTGTCTATGGATAGGTCTTCAAAAATCATATTGAGGTTCCTTAAGCAGACTGTCAAGTACTATACCACTCGTAAAACACCGGACTAAGCAGGTTTTCTCGACCTTTCTAGGGCGTTTGACTTGGTTGTATACGACCATCTTTGGAAGAAACTAGAGGCAACTAAGCTTCCCTCAGAGTTAATTAATATGCTTAAGTTCTGGTATCATAACCAAGTCAATAACGTAAGGTGGGCGGGGGTTCTGTCTGATTCGTATGGATTGGAATGCGGGGTGAGGCAGGGGGGGTTAACCTCACCTACGCTTTTCAACCTATATATGAAGGATTTGGTTGAGTCACTCAGTAGTACTAGAGCCGGATGCTACATAGAGGGGGTTTGCCTTAACAATATTTCCTATGCAGATGACGTAGTATTGTTAAGTGCATCTCCTTGGGGCTTGAAAACGTTATTGGCCATATGTGAGAAATATGCCAGTTCACATGGACTAGTACATAATGTCAAAAAGAGCCAAATTATGGTCTTTAGTGCCGACGGTAAGGTCCCGTCTAGTGTGCCGTCTGTTTGTTTGGAGGGCATGCCTTTACAAAGAGTACAGACCGTAAAATATTTAGGGCACATACTTACGGTCGACCTCAAAGACGATGCAGACCTTGAAAGGGAACGAAGGGCGTTGTCGGTGAGGGCGAATATGCTGGCCCGCAGGTTTGCTAGATGTTCGCGGGAGGTTAAAGTAGCTTTATTTAGAGCTTACTGCACTTCCTTCTACACGTGCAGCCTGTGGGCGGGCTATACGCAATCTTCGTACAGCGCCCTTCGAGTGCAGTACAATAATGCATTTAGGGTGCTGTTGCGGTTGCCTAGATTTTGTGCCTCCGGAATGTTTGCAGACGCTCGTGTAGACTGCTTTCACGCTACAATGAAGAAACGTGGCGAGTCACTTGTGCGCAGGGTTAGAGCCAGCAACAACAGCATACTAAAAATGTTTGCAAGCAGACTTGACTGCATATACGTGAACCACTGCTGCATGCTGCATATTATTATATAAAACATGTGCGCCATGTAGCAGTGGTACAGCTGTAATAATTGTTCTGTTATGTTGTTATTGTGAATGTGTAATTCTTCGAGTCTTGAATTGTAATTACTAACATTAGTTTTAAGTTAAAAAATTTGTTACTAACAAGTGGGCCTTGATGCCTGTTATTAAAAAAAATATTATTATTATATCATTTTTGTCTAAACTGAATAGTTTGCGCGAGAGACACTTCCAAAGTGGTAAAATGAGTGTCCCCCCCCCTGTAACTTCTAAAATAAGAGAATGATAAAACTAAAAAAAATATATGATGTACATTACCATAGAAACTAACAACGAAAATTGGTTTGAATGTGATCTAGCAAGTAGTTTTTTTAATACGTTATAAACCGCAATTTGCTTTCATTTAATCAACTGAAATACTTCCTGCTACGGAACCCTTCATGTGCGAGTCCGACTCGCACTTGGCCGGTTTTTTTTACTTGTATTATGCAATGACTTTACCTGTGCCATCTTTTTTTGACATCAGCTGATCATGTCGCCTTATCGATGGCAGGTAGGCAGGAAGGTTGCTTTCTCTATGACCAAGATTTTGGTACTTAAAGTCACATATTTACCATCTGCCAGGCTAGTGCTATCCATTTATGTAAGTGCCGTTTTTTTCCACATTATCTATACATATAATAAAATCGTAGGAAAGTCAAAACTGTACATTGAATATTTTATAAAAAGGATACTTGGGGCGTGATCTACAATCGAATCGAAGCCAAAAATATAGTTTTTAGAATTTTTGTCTGTGTGTCTGTTTGTCTGTATGTATGTCCGGGCTAAACTCAAATAGTACTGCATGGATTTACTACAATTTTTGCATGAATATTACTAAGAAGTTGGGTCAAAATATAGGCTACATATTATCACGCTATCACCTACGGGGGAGGAACTATGATAAATTATAAAATTTAACGCTGGTAAAACCGCGGGGCACAGCTAGTATAAAAATATCCTGGGACATTATTTACACACGGCTACCTGATCCCAAAATAAGCTTGTACTATGGAAATCAGATAACTGATATACTACCTATACTACTTTTCTTTTGTAAATACATACTTATATAGATAAATTACACCGAGACTCACGACAAACAGCTTTATTATTTTTTTACATATTTAAAGAACAATAATATACGGTCACCGTAGCCTAGTTGGTAGTGCTCCTGCCTACGAAGCTGGTGGTCCTGGGTTCGAATCCCGGTAAGTGCAAATATTTGGGTGATGAGCACGAATATTTGTTTCTGAGTCATAGATGTTTTCTATGTATATAAGTATTTATCTATCTATATAAGTATGTATATCGTCGCCTGGTACCCATAGTACAAGCTTTGCTTAGTTTGGGGCTAGGATGATCTGTGTGACATTGTAACCAGATATTATTATTATTATATCAATAAATATGGAAAAAAATGCGCTGGTGGTGAGGGCGACAGAGTAAGGACACTCCTCACGATGCGTGGAGGAGTGTCCTTATTATTATTAAATTTATTAAAAGTCATGGTAATCCATGGCAATACTTTTTTATTGTGTTTTTTTTAATAATGTGTATTTTGGTACTAAGAGAACAATATGTGTTGTACACATTTAGCATATCCCATGCCGTTAAGCACCATTTGTGTAAAGAACCAACAAGATACTTCAAATCATTAGAATTTTAAGAACCCTTTGTTATATATGTACTTTGCTTTTGAATTGTTACAAATTGCGTCAAAAGGCTTTTTCTTTCGTCTAAATGGATGCATCGACTATCTACCTGTTAGTGTTGCCAATTACAAATATCAAGTCCCCGAAAAGCATATTAGTAAGGAAATCGTGATGTGTAATTTGTGGAATTTTAATAAGGCGCTTTTATGTAATCTAAGTGTGTATATGTATTATTATTATTTACTATTTATATGTATTTTATTGGTATATATTGATTTAGTATATGTATTTTTAGTATCTAGTTAACATAGAATTTAGAGTTATTTTAGAGTACATTATTATCTGCCTTTCTCATTTGATAATCTAGTCCATCCAACGGCTGTCTGGAAGAAATCGTTCTTATGCAATAAGACCGCCAATGGTACAGACGCTATGAAATTTCCTCAATTGAAAGTGAACCTTATGCTTATATGGTAAAGTTGTAAATCTATAAAAGAAATCAGACTCCACTGCTGGACATAAGTGACCAAAGAGCGTGAAACTTGCGTCATCATCGTGTCAAGCTACTTAGAACCTATGTATACTGTATATATACTAGGTGGCGCAAAAGTACTGGCACTAAAGAAAATACTTTTTTTTTTTTTATATGACATTTTCTGTCATTCTGTTGTTGAAAATTGTGTAGTGAACAAATGTAAAATACACTGAAAATAAACATGGACCGTTTTACTCCCCAAGAACGTGGAATAATTGTGTCAATGTTCTTACGGAATAATTCATCAGTGATAAGAACACAACGTGAATTTCGTCGACGATTTCCCCACCGTCCGGCACCGATTGGTCGCACAATTCGACGCTATGCCACACGCCTTGAAGCAACTGGCTCAACATTGGATAGACCTAAGTCTGGGAGACCAAGAACAGGCCGTTCAGCTGAAAATATCGATGCTGTGCGCGAAGATGTGGAAGAGTGTCCAGAAACATCAACGAGGCGACGTGCCACGCAATTGGGCATTTCCAGACGGACCCTGCAGCGTATTTTGGTGAAAGACTTAAAGATGTTCCCGTATAAAACTCAAATGACTCATCAGCTGCTGCCTGCTGACCACCGAGCTCGTCTAGATTACTGCCAGCGCGTCATAAACCTCAACCTTGAAGAGGATGATTTTCCTTCAAAATTGGTTATGAGTGACGAAGCGCATTTCCATCTCTCAGGGCATGCCAATAAGCAGAATACTCGGTTCTGGGGCACTGATAATCCGCGCATTATTCAAGAAACACCTCTACACCCACTAAAAGTTACTGTATGGTGTGGCATCTGTGTTGACAGAGTGATCGGACCCTATTTTTTCGAAGACGCTGGAGGCAATGCGATTACTGTCACTGGAGAACGCTACAGAACCATGTTACGTGAGTTTTTGATACCCAGTTTGGACGAATTGGGGCTGGAGCACATCTGGTTTCAACAAGACGGCGCTACGGCACACACAGCGCGCGACACTATGGACTTAGTGAGGGACGCTTTTCCAGGCCGAGTTATCTCTCGTTTTGGCGATTTGCCTTGGCCTGCAAGATCACCCGATCTGACCAGTCCAGACTTCTTTCTTTGGGGTTTTTTGAAATCTCGGGTGTATGTGAACAAGCCACAGACTCTCGCAGCTCTAAAAGAAAACATTCGTCAAGAAATAACGAACATATCGCAGGAAGTGTTACGGCAAGTTATGCAAAATGTCATAAATAGGGCTCAAATGTGTATCAACTCTGGAGGTCACCATTTAAAAGACATCATCTTTAAATCCTAATGGTACGAAATTTAATGGCACAAATATACATTTAAAAAAATCTAAATCTAGTTTTCTAATTTAGAAAAAATGTTATAGCTGAACCAAATAGGGTCTTTACTTTTGCGCCACCCGTTATATACTTTTCGGGTGATGAAATAGCGTGAAAACGCGTCATCGTGACGTTACGCTTCCCATGAGCTATATGCATAACTATTATACAATATGTAGTAAAAATATTAGACTTAAACTAGATAATTAAACATAATCTCTTGACAATAACTTGATACGAGCTAGCTAAATATCAATGCTATAATAAAATAAATTTTATAAATGTTTTCATACAATGTGTACCTAAATATCTATGTCACTAGAAATAATAATGTATACAACGATATTGCTACAAACATGTTCTGACTATTTACAAGCGCTTTTTTAAAGTCTACGTGAATAAAAACCTTTTTTATTTTATTTTATTTTATACTATAGATTATTTAGATTGGAAGTGTACAAATTAGTTTTCACTTCTATCGGCAGTCCCCAAAGACTGCCCCGCGTGTTTTTTTTATCTGGGAGCTAGTTTTCTGAGTGAGTCAATTGAATATTTATGAGTCTTCAAAGTATTCCGAGTACTAAATTATGTAGTGTGGGAGTTATATTAAAACAATATATTGATGGAAGTTAAACCCCAAGTTCGGGAAAATTTTCCGTATAGGCAACACCGCTACCTGTGTTCTCTTTTGAAGTCAGCTGTTGTGCAATGTCCTTTGAAATCAGATGATTTATGTTTGTGGTTAAATGTGGAATTCAGATTTCTTTGAGGACGACCCCGCTGTGTGTTGCTAAGAGTAAGCGCAGGCGCAACTCAATTTTTTTTTTTTATGCTTAAAACTACAGTTTATCCACTAAATTTGCATGGACCATGTTATTTTAGGCTATTTTTAGCATATTATCCGTACCCTCTGAACTAGTTAAGACTGTGACTCCGAAGGTAACTGTTCATTCGTGCTAATAATATCCTAAACTAGCTGGTGCCCGCGACTTTGTCCGCGACAATTTTGAATGATGACCAATGTAACTACTTACTTCTAGCTTAATCTAAAAAATATAATTTTTGAAACAAATAAGCAATATAAATTGAATAAAACCTAACCTATAAATACCCTTACTAAGAAATAAATGAAAGACTACTTTGCTACTGTCATTTACAAAAAGGACCCGATATCATCAAGCAAAAATCAAAGAATACACATATCAATTGTCCTTAAATATATTCAGTAAGTCAAATAAAGTAAAATAATAATCAACGATGCATTAATCACAAATGTAACTCCCATTAGATTAGGTTGCGTTATTTTGTGAACGAAACCATAGCGCGATCTAAAACGATGATTACGCCATCTACTAATAAAAATATAAACTTGTAAAGCGGTAAAATTAAGATGTGTGCATATATTTTGGGTGAGATTTAGGCGATCATCTATTGATTCATTTTTGGACGACCTATTTCAAGCATTTATTTATTTTAACCGATATGCCAATTAAGTTCCGCGATCTGAAACGATATTAACGCCATCTAGTTACAAAATTGTGAACTTGTAGATCAATAAAATTAAGATGATGTTTTTTGGGTGCGATCATCTCGACACCAACAATTTATACTACGATAACTCGAATTTTAGATAAATTCGTTTTTTATCCCAATTTGATTAAAATGTAGTTTTTTTATTTGTTATAAAATTTACCAAAAAAAAAAAGAAGTTACAAATCTTATAAAACGCTTTACTTAGATGACCTTTTTTTAACAACAAATTATTCCCTGGATTGCTTTATTTTTAACTGAAAGACCAAATACCAATTTACATGCGTTTAACTCAAAAAATACAGACTTTGATACAACTTACATCGCCTATTCTAGTCGTCCTTAGGGGTGGAATTTTCAAAAAGTCCTGAAATATATAGGTATTTATAATTTTTAGATGAAAGGCCATATACCAATTTTCATGCGTTTACCTCAAAAATGTCACATTTTTATACAATCTTACATTCCCTATTTGTCGCCCTTAGGGGTGGAATTCTCGGAAATCCTGAAATAAATATTTTTAATTTTTGACTTGCATCCCCTATTGTATGCCCTTCGGGATGGAATTTAAAAAGTCCTGAAATATATATTTTTATTTTTAACTGAAAGGCCAAATACCAATTTTATGGGTTTAACTTCAAAAATGTCGCAATTTTCATACAAACTTACATCCCCTATTTTAAGCCCTAAGGGGTGCAATTCCCAAAAATCTTGAAATAATAATTTTGAATTTTTAACTGAAATGCTAAGTACCAATTTTCATGCGATTAACTTCAAATCACAGTTTACATAGAAACTTACGTACCCTACTTTACGCCCTTAGGGGGGAATTCTCAAATATTCTGAAATATATATTTTTAATTTTTTATTGAAATGCCAAATAACAATTTTCATGCGTTTAACTTTTCACATTTTTTATACAAACTTCAAAAACCCTTATTTAGTGGATGCCTACGTTATAAAAGGTACCTTCTGTCAAAAATTCAAGTCTTTAACTCCAGCCGTTTAGGCTGTGCGTTGATATGTCAGTCAGTCAGTATAAACTTACATCACCTATTTTACGCCCTAAGGGGTGGAATTCCCAAAAATGCTGAAATACTTATTTTTTATTTTTAACTAAAAGTCCAAATACAAATTTTCATGCGTTTAACTTAAAAATTGTCACATTTTCCATACAAACTTACATCCCCTATTTTTTGCCCTTGGGGGTGGAATTTCCAAAAACCCTGAAATACGTGACTTTATTTTTAACTGGAAGGCCAAATACCAATTTTGATGCCTTAAACTTCAAAAACGGCAAAGTTTCATACTAACTTAGCGCCCCTGTTTTACCCCCTTAGGGGTTGAATTTCGAAAAATCCTTCCTTATTCCTTGTCTACATTATAAAGCAAACATTTGTGCAAAATTTCAGCTTTCTAGGTCCAAGGGTTTGGGCTGGGCGTTGATGAGTCAGTCAGTCAGTCAGGACTTGTCTTTTTATTTATATAGATTACAAGTATGTGCAGGTGGTTGTTAGGCACATTACAATATCAGAATTAGAAAAACAAAGACATTTCAAAGATTGATGGAATGATGTACATTGAGATATTTTTTGTTTTTTTTTGTTTTTTTTTTTATAGATGTAAGGAGGAGCGGTGGATAGAGATTAAATATTAGTTGAGTTATAACCGGATGAACAAGAAATAACTAAATAATATCTTGGGACCACTAACGCACTGCCATCTGATCCCAAACTAGGTAGAGTCTGTACTATGCCAAACAGACAACTGAAAAACATATTTGTATATTCCTAAATACATACTATATACTCGTATTACACCCAGACATAGAATGAAATACGAGCAAGTTCTGCAAAATATAAGCAAATTATGTATATTTACAGGCCCGTTGGCGTGTTAAGTAAATGCTTACTTTACATACCGCAGGTAAACTTTATGATATGGTATAAAAGGACGAATAGAAATAATATCACCCCTTTTCATCCCGTGGGGGCGTAGAAGTCTACCCGAGGGAATATATGCCAGAAAACTGGCAGCAGCGTCTCTTTGTGTGACCATCATACTGCGATTGCTAACCAGTCTGCCAAGCAAAAATTCCATTGTGGAAATCTTTTGAGGAGGCTTTTGTCAAGCAATTAATACTTATATATTGTAAACACAACTTTAGTGTCATATAATCCTTTTCCAACTAACACACTGCCATCTGATCCCAAACTAACCAGAGCCTGTACTTTGGCAACTGATAAACATACTTAAATATTTCTAAATACATACATATTATTGATACATTACACCCAGACACAGAACAAATTATCGTGTTCATCACACAAAGATTTGTCCCGGCTGGGAATCGAACCCACGACCTCTGGCGTAGCAGTCAGGGTCACTGACTACTAGAGCAACAGGGCAGTCAGTATATTCCTTTATCCAATACAAAATTCAGTCTCCAAAGCAAACCTAGTTTACAATTTTGCACCTTACCATGATAAACTTAAGATTACTTTTCAAAAAGACCTCTAGCCATAACAAATGTAGATCATCGCTAATTTGTTTAGTGTTTTGCAATTTTATGTCTTAAGATAGACACTTCAAGGTTTCTTTTCGCTATCGTCATCAGGTAGAAAATTATGTAGTGACAAGCTAAAACAATACATACTTGAACTAAGTAAAGAACGTAGGGCATTATTAAACAAATTAGAAAATTATAAAATTAAATTAGAGGATAGCAAACTAATTTATGAAAAAGACACTCAGTCGTTGCTTTCTGAGATAAAAACTCTTGAGAAGTCCCTAGCAATCTCATATCACAGTTTCCAGTCATACAAAAATGAAATGCAATTGCTAGCTGGAAAGTGTAATCCTGAAAGCAATAGGACATTGGAACCGATTAACACCAGTAGTGCAGTAGTGGAGTCATACACACAGCTGGGATCAGAGTCACCAGTATCTCCACAAAATGACATTACTAAACATAGCTCCATACTGTATTCCGATGAAATGGGTAAGGGCCTTGGTACCTTGCTTTGTAATAAGCTGAGTTGTTCCTTTGTCAACTATTGTATGCCAGGATTACATTATAAAGATATAATACATAAATTAATTCAGAATAAACACAGTGCCAAATCATGTATAACTCTAATGGTAGGAAATTGTAAAAACTTAAAGAAAAAAGACATTACAGATAGTTTCACTGAGATGTTAGAATTAGACTGTAATAAGATAATATTGTGTGCCTTCCCCTATGTGTCCAATGTGCCTGATAGTACAAATAATTATATCCACAAGCTAAATATGCACCTACAGTTTTTGGTTAGCCATTATAGTGATAAATTTATATTTTTGGACACAAATAGTTTTATAGATTCTTGTAGGGTAACCATGAGTACAGTTACTGTTTCAAGAAAATTTTTGAACATACTTGCAAGTTTAGTAGCGGCACATATTAACTCAGTCATAAGTAGTATGATGAAGTCACTTTTTATACCATCTTTTAGTAATGTTATTAAAATCAATTTAGTTAGTAGTTTAAACATGTAAGCATGACAATAGAGAAGTGTGATAACTTTCTAATTCTATCACATCAAAATATAAACCGCTTCTCTGGCAAAATTCTAGACATAGAACTTTTTAATGAAAAATATGAAATAGATATCCTTTGTTTTACAGAAACATGGCTGAAGGCACACAAGATGGCTTTTAGTGTCTGTGGCTATAGGGTCGCCAGCTTTTATAATAGGGTTTCGGCAGACGGTGGTGGAGTACTGATACTACTTCGAGACCAAATTAAATTTAAAGAACGTAAAGATATATGCCAACTATCTATTGAGCGTGTGTGTGAGGTGGCATGTGTAGAGACCCAGTTTTATTGTATAATATGTGTGTATAGACCACCAGCATCCGATTTAAAGCTTTTTACAGCAACAATAGAAGACATTCTTAGGAAAATTAAAAGTAAAAAAAAAATCCTTGTATGTGGTGATTTTAATATGAACATTTTAGCAGATTCACCTGAAATAAACATATTTCTATCTGTATTTCGGTCCTTTAACCTTAAATGCTTGTTCTCTGAGGCCACGAGAGTCACACCCACATCTGCTACTTGCATTGATAACATAATTACCAACTTTGATGTCTCTGAGAAGTGTTTGGTGGCTGGTGTTCGCTCTGACCATAAATGCCAAATAGTAAAGATAAAAAATGAGATAAATATAAATAAACAAAAAATTAGTTTTAGACCTTTAACAAAATCTAATTTGGGAAAGTTCAGTAACAACCTGGAGAATAGTTTGTGCCATCTATTGCCAAACAAAAGTAAGCCTAACGATATGTACACTACATTATTCCACTGTATTTGCAAAGAATTTAATAAAGCTTGTAAAATAAAAAACATAACGGTTGACAGTAATAAGATAAAATTTAGTTCTTGGGCAACTCAAGGCATTAGACTGAGTAGAGATTTTTTATATGAGTTGTATGACAGAAGGTCCTATAACCCTGATGTCAATTTCATTAATTATGTTAGAAATTATTCAAAAATTTTTAAAAAGGTTTGCATTCTAGCTAAATCTTTATATATAAGAGATAAAATTAAAAAATCTGATAATAAAATAAAATCAGCTTGGCAAATAATTAATACTGAAACTGGTAAAAGTAGATCAAGAGATCAAACATTAGTATTGAATATTGGTGATGAACTGGTTTCAGACAAGCTTACCATTGCCAATTTTTTTGCTGCTTTTTTTGCAAATATACCCGTGGATATTACTAAGTGTCTTGCATCATCACCAGATATGGCTGAACTCTTTTTAAATCAAAGCGTAAAACAAACTGTACGTAACTTTAGTTTTAAATCCGTAACAAGTGATGATATTATAAAAGCGTTTAAGAGTATTAAAAGGAAAGGCACAGAAGATTTGTGGGGACTGTCTGTTAAAGCAATTGAATCAATCATACTAAACATTGCTACAATCCTTGCAGCCATCTTCAATGGCTGTAAAAGTGATGGTGTCTTTCCCGATTTAATGAAAATAAGTAAGATAATACCCATTTTCAAGGCAGGTTGTTCAAAAAATGCCACGAATTATAGGCCTATCTCAATACTACCAGCTTTAAGTAAAATATTTGAAAAGCTGATGCTCAGCCAAATGTTGTCGCACTTTAACGTGAATGAGATATTGCATAACAAGCAGTTCGGGTTTACAAGGGGCCGCTCTACTCAGGATGCAGGTTGCACATTAATTAGGTCAATATTGGAGGCTTGGGAGGGATCACAGGATGCGCTGGGAGTTTTCTGTGATCTCTCTAAGGCTTTCGATTGCGTTGATCATCGTACGCTCGTTGTTAAACTGAAGTACTATGGAATATCTGGCACATCTCTTGATCTTGTGATGTCCTATTTATCGGGGCGACAACAGATGGTTTCGATAGGCGGTGCCACTTCGGCACGTCATCCTGTGAAAATGGGGGTGCCCCAAGGATCTATATTGGGCCCATTTTTATTTCTAGTTTATATAAATGATCTCCCTTATCTGGTAGAGAAAGTATCAGACATAGTTTTGTTCGCTGATGATACTTCGCTCATATTTAAAGTAAATAGAAAGGATAAAGATCTTATTGAGCATAATAAAACACTCAGCTTTATATCAGAATGGTTTTCGGCAAATAATCTCTTGTTAAATGCAGGGAAAACTAAATGCATCAGGTTCTCATTGCCGAATGTGACTCAAATTGTACCAACAGTTGCACTTAATGCGAAAATATTAGATCTAGTCCCATCGACCGTATTTTTAGGATTGACACTTGATTCAAAATTGCAATGGGGTCCTCAGATTGAAAAGTTAGCAGGTAAATTAAGTTCGGCTTCCTATGCTGTCTGGAAAATAAGGCAATTGTCAGATGAACAAACTGCTAGATTAGTGTATTTCGCGTACTTTCATAGCATTATGTCGTATGGCATTCTGCTGTGGGGTTCGGCGGCTGACATAGGTACTATTTTTGTATTGCAGAAAAGAGCAGTCAGAGCCATTTATGGTTTAGGCAGTCGCGATTCTTTTCAAATTCAAATTTCCTTTATTGCTTGTTACAGGTTGTTTACAATTATATAGTTGTTATCATGCGTTATAAGTTCGCTGTAACATACCCATAAGGTGTACAATATTTTCTAAAACTAAAGATCAAAAACCTATGATGTCCTAATTCCAGATAAACACATATATTATCAATTTACTAATTACACAAATCAAGAAAAATTATATATATCATTACATGTCAATATTATAAGCATCAATGTCATAGTTATCTAGCAATTGTCAAGTAACATAATAATAATTAAAAACTCGTTGCGCTTAAGTAAAACACACAAAGTTATATAAAAAAGGTACAGTTTCACACATGTTTGTCATTGATATAATCCTTAATTGAATAGTATGCCTTACAAATTAAAAATTCTCTTAGTTTATTTTTATATTCATATATTTTGTCAATTTTTTTAATATGATTTGGCAGTTTGTTATATATTTTGACCCCAATCACAAATACACTTTTTTGAAACTGTGTTGTTCTACATTTTTTATTACACAGTATATTTTTGTGTCTCGGATTTTTAAGACATTCATAATCTCGTATGTTTCTTTTTATCATTAATGCGACTTCGTAAATATATAAAGAAGGTAAAGTTTGAATTTTGAATTTTCTAAAAAAAGGTTCACATGAATCTGTCTGTTTCAGTCCATACATACTCCGAACACACTTTTTTTGTGCCCTGAAGGCTAACTCTATGTTGGTCGAGTTACCCCAAAACAGGATTCCATATTTTAGACATGATCCCACATAAGCATGATATGCAGTTAAAAGAACACTTTCGTTGACTACCTTTCTAAGCATGTAAAGGGCGTAAGAGAACCGGCTTAATTTTTGCGAAATGTGATCAACTTGTGTTTTCCAGTTTAGTTGTGAGTCTATGTGTATGCCCAAAAATTTGGTTTCAGTAACTTCGTGTATTTGCTTATCCTGATATTTTATTATTAGATAGATAGATAGATAGATAACACTTTATTGCACCAAATTGAAGCATAACATTATAAAATCAGTTAACTTATATAATAAGGTACAAACGGCGGTCTTATCGCTAATACAGCAATCTCTTCCAGACAACCGTTGGATGAACCAAAGCAATGCAGGGAGATAAAGTGGTAGTTGGCAGTGCATCTACTTATATAAATTTACATATATATGTACCTACCTAGGTACAAATATTATATATATATACACACAATATATAGATATATAACATAAAAATATACCTATATATAAATATAAATATATATAGTTCCCTACTTTTTAATATACTATAAATAAATATAAATAATAATTATGAAGACTAAAGAAATTTTTGAGGAAGATGGAAGATCGCGAGCTGTGAAGATTAAAGTGATTGATAATGTTTTTTTAAAAGTGTTTTGAAAGAACTTAAAGTTTGCGCGCGTCTGATATACAGAGGGAGTGAATTCCACAATCGAGCAGCCTGTACAGTGAAAGATTTGTCGTAGAAATTGGTTAGATTATTTTTAGATTTGTTACTTCTATTATAGAATGTCATTAGATTTGTTTTGTCCAAATTTACCTTTAAATTATTTAGGTTTAACCAGTCAATTATATTCTTGATTGAATTATTAATGTCAAGTTCAAATGTGCTAGTATTTTTATCAGTAAAAATGGCTGTACTATCGTCAGCAAACAAAACCATTTCCTGGCTTATAGCGTTAGGCAGGTCATTTATGTATATAATGAAAAATAATGGGCCAAGAATACTACCCTGGGGTACCCCATATTCTACAATTTGAGGCTCTGATATGTATTTTTGTTCTATTTTCGTCTCAGCATCCAATCTAGTTACTTCAGTATATTGTACTCTATTCTTCAGGTATGATTGGATAAGCTTTAAGGCATTACCTCGTACCCCGTATTTTTCTAATTTGTTGACCAGTATTTTGTGATTGACATGGTCAAAGGCTTTGGTCATGTCCATGAAAACTGCTGCAGTGCGTTGTTTATTTTCTAAACTCATCATAATATTTGCTAGAAAGTGGTATAGTGCACTACTCGTAGATTTGCTCTTTCGAAATCCAAATTGTTTAATAGAAAATATATTAAACTGTTCAAAGTAATTGTACAGATTATTATGTATGACTCTTTCGTATATTTTTGCAATTACTGGTATTAATGCAATTGGTCTATAGTGCTTCATTTCTTCCTTGCTTTCCTTCTTAAATATAGGATTTATAATACTTATTTTTAACTTAGAAGGAAAAATTCCACCTTCCATAGCTATATTAATGCAATGGCTTAATATTGGTGCTATTAGATGAGACACTTTCTTAATTATAGATGTATTAATCTCATCATAACCCGTACTGTGAGTGTCCTTTAGCGCCTTAATTATTATGTTAATGTCAGTTGGTGTCGATGGTTTTAAAAATATTGAATTTGATTTATTATGAGTCAGATTTTTACTTGCTGTGGTTATGTCATTTGTTAATATTTTAATGTCATCTATGAAATATTGATTAAATGATTGCGCAATGTCCTTTGGATTAGAAATTACTTTTTGCTCAATCTTAATTTGCTTTATTTCTTCTTTAGGTGCAACATTTTTGGTATTATTTATTATTTTCCACGTAGCTTTGCATTTATTATTTGCTGAATTTATGTAGTGATTATTTTGCGTTCTCTGAGTGAATTTAATAATTTTTTTAAACCTTTTAGTAAAATTTATGTAATTCAGCTTATTCGTTGGGCTTGCTGATAGTCTGTACTTCCATAAAAGTTGGAGTTTTCTTTTTGAACATAATTTGATACCTTTACTTAGCCATTTAGGGCGTTGTGCTATTTGTATTTTTACCTTTATAACGGGAAAACATAAGTCGTAAAAAAGTTTAAAAGTATCATGAAATTCATTATATGCGACTTCCGGGTCATTTGTTAAATAGCACTCAGAAAAACTTAGGCTATGAATACAGTTAACAAATTTTCTAATATTATCGTCACTATAATCTCGTCGTAATTTGAACCAATGCTTGTACAGATAATGTTTATTTACTGGTAGTGTTAATAGCTGTGCAGTATGATCTGATAGAGAGAGTTCTATGACGCTGGATTTTGCACCTTTGTTTATATTGTGAGCTATGTTATCTATACAGGTTCTGCTGCACAGTCTAGTTGGTTGGTTAATTGTTAGTTTGAGGTTATACGATGCCAATAGGTGTTCAAACTGACGTGAAGTGTTGTTTGTTTTAGTCCTATTTATATTAAAATCACCACATAGAATAATTTTTTTATTCACGTAACTATATGCCGATAATAAGTCTTCAAGTCTATTAAAAAAAAGGGTTATGTGATCTTGTGTAGGTCTTGGAGGACGGTACACACTTAAAATTATTATTTTGTGGTCAGTTAATTCAATACCGCTACATTCAAAAACGTTCATAACGCTACATTTTTGGGCTTCTGGAATTACCTTGAATTTGTGAATTTTCTTAACCAATATGCATGAACCTCCGTTTCTATTTTTCCGAGAAAAATTTGACCCTAGTATATAGCCAGAGAGCTTTAGGAGCTTAGTGTCCTCGTCTGTCATATTATGCTCAGTTACACATAATATATCTATGGGCTTGTTTTTATCTTTTTCTAATGTGTATAGGTGTACCACAAGTTCGTCTAATTTTATTATTATTATGTTCTGATGAAGGATGTTAAGCTGTTTATGGACGAAAAAAATTGTTAAATGATTTAGGATCGTCTATTTTTTTCTGGAGTTCTGGTTTTTTAATAAAGTTTGTAATATCACACTGATCGTCAGTCAAGATATTTGATGAGATACTAGCAGTAATCTGTTCTGATGGAAGATATGTTTTACTATTATAATCAGACATTTCTGTTTGTGTACCTTGATCAATTTTAGTTACCTTCGTTATATTTCTACGGGAGTTAAAATTATCAATGTCTATCTTATATTTAATTGAAAGTATCTCTTTTAATATATATCTACACAGATTAATTGTAAAATACATTTTTCGATGTCTATATTTACTGTATTCCATATTAACATATATTGCACTGTATTTTATACATATTTGACGAAGCAAGTCATTTAGCTTACCTTCATTCAGATGTTTATTGTATGGTATTTCAGAAATTATAACATTAGTGTTTTTTATTCTTTTAAGCCATGCACACAACTCTGTTTGCAATTCGAAAGGATCAGTATCATTTGTACCTGCTAATAATATCACAAAGTCCGTTTTTGTTAGTTCACGACACTCGTTTGATTTTAATAGTTCTTCAAGTTTCGCATCCTGTTTCCAAAAGCAAAATACCTTATATTCTTTCCCCAGTAATTCTTGTAGTGTGTTTCTGACATATCTACCCTGTTGATCTGCTATAACAATAACCTTCCTTTGGTTGGAATCTTTGTTTCTCTTAGATATTTCTAATGGTGCTTTATTAGTTTCTGTGTTGATTCGTAAATTTATAAATTTATTTGTTATATCTTCTTTATTCTGTAGATCAGTAGAATTGTCTAAAAGAGTTGTCATGTTCATATATAGGTTCTGGTTTGTAGAATTTTCTTGTAATGGGCTATTTTCAAGTATATTGTAATGGACCCCTTCTATATTTTTATTATTTATCTCAGAAGATTGAGTTTCCAAATTATCTTTCAAATTTTCCTTATTACTGTTATTATTTTCCACTTGTTGAATTTTATGATGGGTTTCTATTACGGGTAGTGCTTTATTTTGTTTTATAGATTTCATAGGTGTATGTTTAGGCGTTGTTTGTTTTCTGATATTTTTCAAGGGTGTGATGTTTGCAGTTGTCGCTTTAAGAATCTCAACTTTTTTAATACTTTGTTCAAGCGCTTTCTTTAAATTATTATTTTCATATGATAAATTTTCAATTTCTCTGTGTGCTCCTTCGAGATCGATCGTCAGTTGTTCCATTTTTAATTTTAAATCGAGAAATTCTTGACTTTCTATCGAATTATTTGGTAAACTTTGCAGTGTAGAATTATATATTTCTGAATTATTTAATTCGTCAACATTGTCCATAAATCATACGATAATGTCCTTCTTCTTCTTAACGTAATGTTTTGGTATGCCATTCTAAACAAATTGTAATTTAAAACTTTCCAAGATAATATTTTCTTATAGCTTGTACGAACATAAACATAGTCTAGAACGGAATAACGAAACGTAACAGATGAATGAATGGAAGTAAGTAGATGTCATTGCAGTTGTCAAGATCTATTTTGTTTATGTTCTGTCAAAGGTGTTTTTCATGTCTCACCACCAATTTAAAATTGTTGTTCTATTTCTATTGGCCAAAATTTGATTGATTGGAGTATATTTCTAAATTCTTGTATGTGTGGGTGTTATTTTAAAAACGAAACGGCTGATATAGATTTGTAATTATCGATATAAATTCACTGTAAGTCTGTGGTGTTGTTGAAATCGTATCGCAATGTTTTAGTGCTAGTGTTATCTCTTATGTTTTCTGCACTTACTCCGTGATATCTTCGTAAAACCACTTAAAATTGTTTTCGTAACTGGGAGCTCTTATAAAACGTTGTTTACACGTAAGTACACACACACACAAAGGAAATCTTTGCGAAATTTGTTTAAAAAAATAAATATACTTACTGTGCCATCGGAATATATATATCAGAATATAATGTTTGTTAGAAAAAATATTCATAATTATAAAAAGAAAAGTGAACTGCATAATATAAATACTAGGAATAAAAACAAACTAGCCATGCCAGGCTTTAGAGTAAGCAAAACTAATAAATCATTTTTAGGAAATTGTATTAGGTTTTATAACAAGCTTCCTACTCAAATTACTGATCTGCCTGACACAAGTTTTAAAACACATATTAAACGTATACTTATGGCTAGGGGTTATTACACCACTAAAGAGTACATCGATGACAAAGACGTCTGGCGCTCACTTCCTACCTGCACATTGCTCGCTGGAGATCTTGTAGCCATATAGACATGACTGATCTGCTGTGTTACGTGAACTATCTGTAAATGATTGCTATCATATACTTAATTTAAAATTATTGACTCTGTCTCAAAATGAATAATGTTATTGTTTCGAAGTTTTTCTTTTGTATATAATCTAATTTTTTTTTTGTATATAATATAATCTAATATAATAAGCATTCAGACAACCGATCGAGCATATATTGTGTTTGCCTGCTAAATAGTTACTCTAATTGGACCAAATCCCGTGTTCATGCCCGCTTGAGTATGTTTCGCCGGACCGTCTCAACTGGGTCGTGTTGAAACCGGTAGTAGATGAACCCACTGAGTTTGTTTCGCTGGGTCTTCTCAGTTGGGGCGCATTGGATCCGGTGGTAGCATTAAAGCGCGACCGTCGTTATTAACACAAGGTCCGCCATAATAATAATACCTTTAACATAGACAGAACCATTGACAATATGTAGTAAAAATATTAGACTTAAACTAGATAATTAAACATAATCTCTTGACAATAACTTGATACGAGCTAGCTAAATATCATTTCTGTAATAAAATAAATTTTATAAATGTTTTCATACAAGATGTACCTAAATATCTATGTTACTAGAAATAATATCTAATGTATACAACTAATTACTACAAACATGTTCTGACTATTTACAAGCGCTTTTTTAAAGTCTACGTTAATAAAAACCTTTTTTATTTTATTTATTTTATTTTATTTTAATGTTGCAGCCAGCTGTTAACAGTTGGTGACCAATACTTTGAATAGTTTTAAATTTTATCCTTAATTAATATGTCTGGATCTTTTAAAGGCATAAGCGAGGGTTGAGCACACCTGATCGGAATACCAAAGGGTTATTTAAGATAAAAATAATACTTAGATCATTTTTAAAGTCGGTCTCAATGATATTTTAATTTAATTTATTTTATTAGGGAAGCTAACAGCTACATACATTGGTAAGTAAATTTTATCCTTAATTAATATGTCTGGACCTTTTAAAAGCATAAGCGAGGGTTGAGCACACCTGAGCGAAATACCAAAGGGTTATTTAAGATAAAAATAATACTTAGATCATTTTTGAAGTCGGTCTCAATGATATTTTAATTTAATTTAATTTATTAGGGAAGCTAACAGCTACATACAATTGGTAAGTAAATTTTATCCTTAATTAATATGTCTGGACCATTTAAAGGCATAAGCGAGGGTTGAGCACACCTGAGCGGAATACCAAAGGGTTATTTAAGATAAAAATAATACTTAGATCATTTTTGAAGTCGGTCTCAATGATATTTTAATTTAATTTATTTTATTAGGGAAGCTAACAGCTACATACAATTGGTAAGTAAATTTTATCCTTAATTAATATGTCTGGACCTTTTAAAGGCATAAGCGAGGGTTGAGCACACCTGAGCGGAATACCAACGGGTTATTTAAGATAACAATAATACTTTGATCATTTTTGAAGTTTATTTATTTATTTATTCATTAACAATTTGCTTTTTGTTTGAATCCATATAGAATACATATTAATTAAATTATACAATAGAAAAAACAATAATTTGAAATAATAATAAACAACAAAATAAAATAATACGATACAATAGTCCACACATTAAATTTATATAAAATAAAAACAACTAGTCATTATTAATTTATCACGTCATTACAAATAACATTAAGATTATAATTGGGTTTTACAATACAGTCACAGCATAAAAACGCTTCTCCAATAGGAAGGCCTTCAACCTTGTTTTTAATATGTTCGTATTGTAAACTGTTTCCTTCAAAGATGCTGGTAACTTATTAAATAATTCCACTCCTTGGTACTGAGGGCAATGTTTAACAATATTTGATTTAGGAACCATTTTATTTTTAATAGTTTTCCTTCGCGTATTCTCTCTATCTCTTTCTTCTTTTGTTTCATCTCTAAGAATTAGGAAAAATGGTGCTGTTAGTATTTTTAATTTAACAAAATATTCTCGACATGATTCCCATTGTGGTATTTTGACAATGGTTCTTATAGCGCGTTTTTGAAGAACGAAAGCTCTGTGACAATTGTAACTGTTTCCCCAGCACATGATACTATACCTCAACCTTGATTCCACAAGACCATGATATTCAGCTAATAGGTGTTAGATGTCAATTTGATCCCTTAAGTCTGTCTCAATGATATTGGTAAGTGATGACTATCGGGACTAGTCCCTCCCTCTTACCTACCACTGCAACTCCTGTAAGCCAGGATCAACAGTGGCACACAATGAAATGACTCTAACATGGCTTAACGACCGTTGCCTAGTGGCTACAACCGGGACCGACAGCTTAACGTACCCTCCGAAGCCACATTACATTTATAATAAAAAATTACATTCACCCATCTATGGACTGACCGCGAGCCTGCCTGGAAGAGATCACACCTTGTGATAAGGCCGCCATTTGAAACAAAGAAAGAAAATACATCTATTCAGCAAACAAGCACAGATAATAATCTATACCTACATATAATAAAATCGTAGGAAAGTCAAAACTGTACATTGAATATTTTTTAAAAGGATACTTAGGGCGTGATCTACAATCGATATTGTATGGATATTACTAAGAGGTCGGGTCAACATATAGGCTACATATTATCACCATCATCTCAGGGGAAGGAGCTATGATAATTTAAAAAATTGAACGCGAAAAAACCGCGTGGCACAGTTAGTAATCCATATATATAAATCAATGCCACTTTTCGTATGTTATTATAACTCAACAACGCCTTTACCGATTTGGCTAATTTTGATCTTGAATTATTCGTGAATGTCCAGGGAAGTCACTTATGGATCGGTACTGAAAGCATCTAGCTATGAGCTGATCGGCCGCTAAAGTAAATAGACGTAATTCTAAATTCTGTTTCGCTGGGTCTTCTCAGTTGGGGTGCTTTGGATCCGGTGGTAGCATTAAAGCGCGACCGTCGTTATTAACACAAGGTCCGTCATAATAAAAATAACTTAATATAGACAAAACCATTGACAATATGTAGTAAAAATATTAGACTTAAACTAGATAATTAAACATAATCTCTTGACAATAACTTGATACGAGCTAGCTAAATATCATTGCTATATTAAAATAAATTTTGTAAATGTTTTCATACAATCAATACAATGTGTACCTAAATATCTATGTTACTAGAAATAATATGTATACAACTATATAACTACAAACATGTTTTGACTATTTACAAGCGCTTTTTTAAAGTATACGTGAATAATAACCTTTTGATGTGAAACATCTATAGCCGCACGTAAAACAGATTTCTGGCGTGGCGACGCATGCCGTGGTTTTTTTTTTAGTTCCTATCACAATATGTTCTTTTCGACTTCGACTTCGACTTCGACTTCGACTTCTACTTGGACTTCGACTTTATATTATTTTATTTTTATTTAAAAGAAGATGTGATCACTGGGCCAACGCTATGCTCGCCGGTTTATATCGAGGTGGTCCGGTGCGAGAATCGAACCCGCAACTTCCTGGGCGGAGTCCAGGCGACTTACCCCGTTCGGACACAGAGGTGGTTTACCTTGGTTGTGACCTTTGTGTATACAACATGTAACTTAATTAACGCACATCCTTAAAATAGTTTGTTCAGAATCGTTAACTGAATCGACTTATATCATTTTTAATATAGGTAATTTTTTAGTTCAAAATAATTAAAACTGCGGAAATTATTGTCATATTAACTCTGTACAGTCAGAACTAATTGAAATGGACCATAAGTCAAAGTAATAAGACTTTTAAAATCGCAGTTTTATTGTATTCATACAAATTCCATCATTCAATACAAAAAAAGGAAAAATAAACGTTATTCCAAGGAACTAATTTAGTAAATAACAATGCATATACATGTTAAATTAAAAATTCAGTGTATGTATTATGATTACAACATAATATTCTAATTGGGGTGTTTGAGGGTGTGCGTTAATTACGTTACATGGTGTAATAGTGGACGTATAGGCAGGTGTAACACTTTTAATTATATTATAAACTTGACGGAATGTGGTTATTATTGGTTGCTCTCATAGCTAGATGCTCTCTCTTGTCTGTAAGCGATCGGCGAGGTTAAGTAACTAGGCTCGCGGTCAGTCCAAAGTGGTTTTAATTTCAGGGCGTCTCCGTGATTCGGAGGGCACGTTAAACTGTCGGTCCCGGTTGTAGACATTAGACAACAGTCGTTAAGCCATGTCAGAGGCCTACTGGGCGGCTTGAACAACTCTGTCACTAGCGTAATCACTGCCCATACGATAAGTAAGTATTGGGTGGTCTAGCGGTAGCGTGTTCACTCGCAGAGAACGAGGTCTCGGTTCAAATCCCGGGTATGGCCAAAAGTGATTTTGGGACTTTTCAGTAAAAAGAAAAAAATTACAGCATCAGCCCGAAGTCTGGGAGTTGGCGGTATTGTACCCCCGTGCCTCGGAGAGCACGTAAAGCCGTCGGTCCTGTACCTAACCTGCTTCCGGTCGTGTGGCTAGGGGTCCCATCGGATCATGAGAGTGATGGAATAGAAATGGATAGATGGTCCTGTGTTTGCGCACACACTTGTGCACTATAATATGTCCCGTGTAGATGGAAAATCTCTGTTGAGACTGGCCGCCGTGGCTGAAATTCGGCTAGGAGTTCATTATTATTATTGGTTAAGGTGACATGGACAGGGGCTCTACCGGCTAAGTCGCTAAACAGCGTTCAAATAAATAAAGGGTTAGAAATGACTTAATCAATCGATAAATCGGCTTCAACGTTGACAATCCATTCCGGACCATTTATGGCGTGACATGTGGTCATGGAAGCCGATTTAACGAATGATTAAGTCATTTTTAACCTTTATTTATTTGAACGCCATTCACGAAAACGATGTTCGGCGACTTAGACGGTAGAGCCCCTCTTCTGTGGGTTTTCCATTCCACCATATTTCTTTTTTGATGTGCGATGGCCGCTATGAATATTTCCACAGGGGTATCCAAATGGTAAACTGAGACCCTATTACTAAGACTCCGTTGTCTGTCTGTAAGTCTGTCTCCAGAGGGTGTACCGCCTTCATTTATATAATACTAATACATAATTACATACATACATAGACTCACGCCTGTTTCCCAGAGGGGGAAGCAGAGACAACGGATTTCTATCTGTCACGATCTTTGCATACGTCTTTTGCCTCGATTACTGTCATTATATTCTTCATACATGCTCGCCATTTTAGGGTACTTCTGACATGCCTTCTGATTTTCCTTGCCTGCGAGTGGTCATGGATCGGAGGGGAGGTTTTATCGACACACAGCATAAACTACGTGTCATGGATTACGCCGAAGAAGACGCCAGCACATCCAGATACCGAAAAATTACAAATTTCTTTTATAGATTTTCAACTTTATCACATAAGCATAAGGTTCATTTTCAATTGGGGAAATTTGACAGATTGGAGTAGCTTTGGGGATTCCAATCTTACGGACAGATTGGATTCGTTAGAGCAGCGGAGAGACTTTGGATCTCTCTGCGTGTTCTACCGTGTCTTTCACGGGGATTGCTCTGAGGAACTGTTTGAGCTGGTGCCACCGTCCCCTTTTTATCATCGCACCACGCGCACTCGCAGTAAGGTTCATCCGTACCACCTGGAAACGATCTCGTCAAGCAACGTTCGCTTTCAGCGTTCATACATCCCACGTACGTGCAGGCTCTGGAATGAATTACCTGCTGCGGTGTTTCCCCAGCGCTACGACATGTCCTTCTTCAAACGAGGTTTAAAAAGAGTATTAATATCACGGAAGGCAGCGGTTTGCTGTGCCCTCTGGCACTACGAATGTCTATTAGCAGCGTTTACCACTTACCATCAGGTGGGCCGCTAGCTAGCTCGTCTGCTACCAAAAGCAATAAAAAAAGTTTGATGTGCTGGCGTCTGTACATCAGATGTTGTACACCGTTATAAGGATATGAAAAGCTGCATTACGAATAAATTTAATATAATAATCGATAGACAGATGTGACGACATGTGCCGGAAGCGTGGAGCATACTGTTTGATTATTGGAATATGCTTATGTTTGGGACCTATTGGAGGGGGGAGTAAGTAGGAATAATATGAAAATTTTCAGTACACAGAATACATCTACTTACGGAACCCTGAAACACGAGTGTTCTCTAGACTACACTGGCTATGAAAGAAAGAGGGACAGAAAATTGATGCTCGCACCTCTCTATCAAAATTCAAAATCATTTATTCCATAAAATCGTCATTATTTGTTTAGAGCGTATCATTCCCAAGCTGTTTTGTCACTTCAATAATCAGAAGTATTGTAGTAAGCCCTGCTACACAATTTGGCTTTTATAATTCTTTTAAATTTATTCGTAGACTTTTCTCGGATATCATTGGGAAGTTTGTTATAGAATCTTATACAATACATTGCTTATACATTGTCATATATAGTATAATACATACGCAAACACTCATAAACACACACACACACACACATATACACACACATGCACACACGCACCCGTTTGTTATCCCGTTGACATCATATTTATAATGTATCACTTTAAGTTTTGGGGGGCCTGGAGTGCTAAAATACAGGCCTAGGCTTAGCTTAGACTCCAGATCTCCCACAAGTTACAAATTTTGTCAAACCTTTTGTCAACTGTATTTGCTAATACCTAAGAATGTAATTTGTGGAGATGCAATAAACCATTTTTATTATTATTTTTATGTTATTATTGCCCCATAAAAGAGTTAAGTACTTACTTTGTGGAGACGGGTGGTATGTAACACAAAGCTATGCTTATATCTAGTATTTATATTATAAGTATCACTCCTTTTACACTCTGTTGCCCCTACAGTTATATACGAAACTAAATTCTCTCTCTTTCAGCTTTCACTAACTTATATCTCCCTCTCAACTTCCGTTCGCCTCGCCCGATCACACTTTTCGTAACGCACTCGTCACCCATTCACTTGCTTACTCCCCAAGTCAAGATGCGTAAAGAAATTTTACAGAATAAATTCTTTCAGTGCACCCAATAAGCTTAAACTCCATTGTTTCACTAAAAATAAGGATAAAAAAGTCCACAACAGCCGTCTGGTCTAAATTCAGGATGCCAATAACCTAAAGTCACTCCACTGCAGATGTCACTAACCACAGAAAAAAAAAACACCTTAGCTACTAGCAACGAAAAGGCCGAACGAAGGACGCCTTCGCAAAAAAAGTTAAAAAAAAGCTCAGCCATCTGTCAGACAGGCACGCGCCGGCGCGTGGCCGCAGCCAATAGGAGCGCGGCTCCTAGTATTGCTGTAACGCCATATTGCGAATGGTTTAGCGAAATTTGAATTTGGATTTTGGCAGATATGAACTTTTTTGGTATTTAAAAGTAAAACGATGACAGCTGTTTATGGTAGTAGCTATTTTTGTACTGGCTATTTGTTCAGGACCGTAAAAATCTTCGAACATTTAGACAAAATGGTCGAAGGTAAAAATGTCTACCTTACACACCATTAAAAAACATAACCACAAAAAAAGCATTATTCGACGCTTTCAAGTTTTATTAGGACAGCGTTTACTTTAACAAGAAAGCTGTCGTAATTTATGTAAAACTAGCCGTGCCCCGCGGTTTTACCCGCGTTAAATTATATAAATTATCAGAGCTCCTCCCCCGTAGGTACATACATGCCGGCAAACAGACAAAAATTTGAATTTTTGTCTGTGTGTCTGTTTATATGTCCGGGCTAAACTCAAAAAGTACTGCATGGATTTACTTCAAATTTTGCATGAATATTACTAAGAAGTCGGGTCAACATATAGGCTACATATTATCACGTTATGACCTACGGTGGAGGAGCTGTGATAATTATTAAAGTTTAACGCGGGTAAAACGGCGGGGCACTGCTAGTAAAATAATAAAAGTTTGTTATTGACGCGGAGATGTATGAGAGGGTCGGATTTTAGGGACGTTTTATCAACATTCGCTATATGTTCATACGCGAAGCCCTGGCGGCTCAGCTACTTGTGGGTTGGGGAAGACATTTCATCGACACGAATATAAGGGTCATGGCGGGCAATAGTGAACGTACGGTACACGAATACGATATTTCGAATTGTGTCCAGTGCCTCTAGCACGAGTTCCTGCAGTTTACTTACTCGATCACACGTACAGTTTCGTCCCATACATTGAGCACCAGAATTTTAGTTCTTAATAGTTTCCGCGAGAGGCGCTGGTGCTCAATGTATGGGACGAAACTGTACGTGTGATCGAGTAAGTAAACTGCAGGAACTCGTGCTAGAGGCACAGTACTACGAGAGTTTCTGAGATAAGATAATAATAATAAGATAAGATAATA
This sequence comes from Pseudoips prasinana, assembly GCA_951640165.1. Lineage (NCBI taxonomy): Eukaryota > Metazoa > Arthropoda > Insecta > Lepidoptera > Nolidae > Pseudoips > Pseudoips prasinana. The sequence goes on from OX621264.1 coordinate 4,422,143, forward strand.
ATAAATAAATAAATAAATTTTATAAATGTTTTAATACAATCAATACAATGTGTACCTAAATATCTATGTTACTAGAAATAATAATGTATACAACTATAATACTACTAACATGTTCTGACTATTTACAAGCGCTTTTTTAAAGTCTAAGTGAATAAATAAAATAAAATAAAAATAAAATAAAAAAGGTTTTTATTCACGTAGACTTTAAAAAAGCGCTTGTAAATAGTCAGAACATGTTTGTAGTAATATAGTTGTATACATTAGATATTATTTCTAGTAACATAGATATTTAGGTACATCTTGTATGAAAACATTTATAAAATTTATTTTATTACAGAAATGATATTTAGCTAGCTCGTATCAAGTTATTGTCAAGAGATTATGTTTAATTATCTAGTTTAAGTCTAAATAATATAATACAAAAATAAAAACCTTTTTTATTTATTTTTATTTTTTAAGACTTTAACTTCTTCTATGTAGAGGGCCTACCGATGTATGACCATGAATATTACGACTCCGTCTCATCCCGTGGGTGTAGGTGTCCTGAGGCAGTATTTAGGTACACACGGCTACACATCAAGCTATACATTTCCAGTATAAGCTGGGGCTCTACCGGCTAAGTCGCTGAACATCGATTTCTTAAATGGCGTTCAAATAAATAAAGGTTAAAAATGACTTAATCCATTGTTAAATTGGCTTCCATGACCACATGTGTCGTCACAAATAGTCCGGAATCGATTGTCAACGTTGAAACTGATTTAACGATTGACTATGTAATTTTTAACCTTTATTCATATTAAAAACATATATAAGGATAACGAAACCGGTTTGTTTAAGCACTGCAAAATCATGAATATATATGACAAAACTCAGTATTTGAATTTAATTGAAACTAATCAGTCACATTTATTAGTTAAAAATACTCAACCTGACTTTTTAAGACAAAATCTACCTAGAGATAAATTCGCCTTACCCAAAACAAATAACTTGTACGGCACGAGAGTTGCAGAATACGTAATACCGAAGTTTACAAATAACATTCCCGAAGAACTGCAAAAATTATATACAGAGGGGGCGAAAGGTTTTAAATCTAAGTTAAAAGATCATTTTTTAAGGTAGTAACCTTAAAAAATGATATTCTATTAGAATTTAAGAACTAACAATAATATCTAACAGTAATTTCTAAACGCTAAGTAAGCACTTACAGTAATGTTAAATAAATGTAAATGTGTGAACGATTCGCCGCTACCCACATAAACCCTTAGAGGTTTCTGCGGTTCGGCCTGTAAAATTTAATGTGTAATAAAAAATATATTGAATAAATAAATACAAAAAATTTGAACGCCATTTAAGAAACGATATTCGGTGACTTAGCCGGTAGAGGCCCTGATCTCGCGTTGCATAGTACGTAGACGGTCACCATAGCCTAGTTGGTAGTGCTCCTGCCTACGAAGCTGGTGGTCCTGGGTTCGAATCCCGGTAAGTGCAAATATTTGTGTGATGAGCATGAATATTTGTTCCTGAGTCATGGATGTTTTCTATGTATATAAGTATTTATCTATCTATATACGTATGTATATCGTCGCCTGGTACCCATAGTACAAGCTTTGCTTAGTTTGGGGCTAGGATAATCTGTGTGACATTGTCCCCAGATATTATAGTATTTCCATAAAATGACAGGTCAGCTTATATTGGAAATGTATAGCTTGGTGTGTAGCCGTGCGTACCAGCGATCGGCAGCAGCAACTTCTATTACTATGAGCATCAACATACTGCGCCTCCTGAGACTATAAATAGATAATAAAATAAAATATGTTTATTTCGGGTAACTAATTGCGACCCATAGACAGAAAATACAAACATAATAAAATACAATAACAACATTAATAATTAAAAAGAACAGCAAATGAATAATAACACACACAATACTAATTGATTAATAGATAAATATACATATCTATACATACATATAATAAAATCGTAGGATATTCAAAACTGTACATTGAATATTTTTTTTAAAGGATACTTGGGGCGTGATCTACAATCGATATCGAAGCCAAAAATATAGTTTTTAGAATTTTTGTCTGTTTGTCTGTAGGTATGTCCGGGCTAAACTCAAAAAGTACTGCATGGATTTACTTCAAATTTTGCATGAATACTACTAAGAGGTCGGGTCAACATATAGGCTACACATTATCATGCTATCACCTACGGGGGAGGAGCTGTGATAATTTCACGCAGGTAAAACCGCGGGGCACAGCTAGTAATTAAATAAAATTAAATAACGCTATATTTAGAAATATTGAAATTACGCCTATATCCCACACTTTATGACTTGCCTCTGAGAGCAGTGCTGGATATAGGGGCAATCCAATCGATCCGCGATCATCATCAGGACAGTGTTAGAGCTGCCCGGACTCTGCGCACCAGGGAGGCGCACCTTTTACGCATCGTAGCGTGAAAACAATCAGTGCGCGCATCCGCAAACATGCCCGAGGCGCTGCAGAAGGGGGGCAGCCCCAACACTCCCGTAAAAGCGTTATTATACTGAACCCGGAGGGCACTGTAGACCCTTTGCGAATAAGTAGCCCATAAGGAACAGGTGTACAACGAGGTGCAGTATGCTCTGAAATACGTTATTTTTACTGCGACCTGTTACATCCCTATTTCCGCTGTTTACTGCTGAGTTGCAATAATCGCCGATTGACGCAAATGCCAACCTGCAAATCAGCAGTAAATCTATATATATAAAAATCAATGCCACTTTTCGTTGTAATGTTATAACTCAACAACGCCTTTACCGATTTGGCTAATTTTGGTCTTGAATTATTCGTGGAAGTCCAGGGAAGGTTTGTATGTAGAGTAAATTTTAAAAAAGTCTTGAGAAAGTGTAAAATCAGCATCTTTCTATACTCCCATATACAAACAATTTGTACAAATACTTAAAAGCGTAGCGAAGCACGTACCGGGCCACTAGTAGGTATATAAAAATCAATGCCACTTTTCGTTGTAATGTTATATATAAGTCAACAACGCCTTTACCGATTTGGCTAATTTTGGTCTTGAATTATTCGTGGAAGTCCAGGGAAGGTTTTTACGTAGAGAAAATTTAAAAAAAGTCTTGTAAAAGTGTAAAATCAGCATCATTTAGCAATTTAAAATATTTTTTTGTTTGAATAAATGAACTTAATAATCATTTTTTTTATTACTATGCCTTATACGTAGCGAAGCACGTACCGGGCTGCTAGTACTGTATATAAACTCGCGAAGAATAATACACTATTTCCATCAGTGTATTATTCTCTGGTGAAATTGCTGCCCAGCTGCGGAATGGTCATAGATCTGCCGGCTGGCTTTCAGCAAGGAAACTAGAAGTAATATATTCCGGGTCGTCACTCTGCCCTTCACTAGGGCTATCGCTTAAAAGTCCAAATAACAAAGTTATTATTAGTGTTCCCTATTAGTTAAATACAGTGTAGTGTTATAAATAAAATAAAAGTAGTGCTAACACTTATGTAGTTTTTTTTTTAAAACTACCGTGTCGCACAGACTAACAGACCGAACATCACGCAAACTTGCGACCCAACATGTTTACTATGTAACTATACACAAAGCATATATTTGAAATTTGCAAATTTGTAAGGAAGTACCCACAATTCTACAGCAAAAGAGAAGACATACAAACAGAAATCAAACTTAGACATGGAAATAGACTCAACCTGCCAACTTCACGATTAAAAATGCACTCCTCTAGTGCGTTTGTCACGTCAATAAAAATCTACAATAAATTACCTGAACACATAAAAAACACAGAAACAAACAATATATTTATAAATAAACTAAAACGATTTCCCTTAGATAAAACCTACTACACAATTGACGAATACTTCAAAGATAAATTCCTCCTAGAGAAACGAAGATAATTAGAATAACCAAGTAGTACCTAATACATCTATTTACCGTATCTACCGTGCAATATCTCTAATTACTTACTATTTAGTTAATAATAAATTACAGCTAATATATAAATAAATATATAAAATAATTACCTAATTTATAATTTAGAAAATATCTATTAATAATAAATAAATAAATATATAAATATATATAGAAATACTAATTAAAAACAAAATTAATATAAATCTACTCATAAATAATATCTACTTAAATATCTAAATATAAGATTTACTCCTTAATTTCAATATTATTATGTTTTTAAACAAAAAGCGCTTCATCCTCTCCTCTAAAAACTAACTTGCTGTGCCCGACAGGGTCCATAATTGTTTCTCTATAATTTACCTACCAGCCTTGTATGCATTATGAATTGCAATAAAAAAAAAAAAAAAAATAAAAAAAGCAATCTATCGTTCACATCGGCCTAGAGGCTGCTGGTCCACCAGCGTTCTCCATGACCCTTTATTTGCATTCGTATGTATATGGCCCATCCGATCTCCCACCGGAAGAGAGAACTCCCACCTTGAAATAATGAAATTTATTCAGCACTTGGGTATTTACATACACTTGTACTTGTTAAGCTCACAATGTCTTACATAAACACAGTTTAAAAACAGTAATTAAAGCAACAAAATACTTTGAATTAGTCCGTCCGTGCGGTCTGTTTCGTCACATGTATTTTAATATCCTTTAATAAATAATAAATAGCAAGCTTTTGTATTGTAGTAGTAATCTATACATCTATACAAATAAATAAAATTGGAGTGTCTGTTTGTAATATTGAAATAGCCGGTTTTTACTACATAAATATGAATATATATACGGTACCTACACCAAAATAACATTTTTTACAATTTTTGTCTGTCTGTCTGTTTGTTCCGGCTAATCTCTGAAATGGCTGGACCGATTTTGACGGGACTTTTATTGGCAGGTAGCTGATTTAATAAGGAGTAACTTAGGCTACTTTTATTTTAGAAAACGTCTTTTATTTTACAAAAAAAACTAAATAAACTAATTAACACGCGGACGAAGTCGCGGGCACAGCTAGTAAATAATAAATAGCAAGCTTTTGTATCGTAGTAGTAATTGTATATTAAAATTAAAGAATTGAAAACAACGAGCATTTGGCTAGCGCAAAAGGCTCTCAACCAGTAGCTTAATTTAAGCTACTAACACCTGAGGGCACCCTTATGGGGTTCGGGCCACAGCTCAGGCGGCCGCTGAAGTAAAAAGATGGAATTCGAAATGGGGGTCAGATCACTTGCCCGGGATTAACGACCTTTTCGCATATTAACGTGCAGCATCTTCACGTTATTTGCCAGTAGCCTGACCAGAGTATGTAGTATTATTCATACATGGCCATATGATCCCAAACTAAGCAGTGCTTGTGATGCATTGGCAAGACACAGAATGGCCATCCTGGGGCTGACATATCCAGAACCAGGAGACCATACAAGGATCTATCCCTAAGAAGCGTAGGTACTGGATTATGTGAAGACTTCATTCAGGGCTCTAGGAATAGAATAAAAAGCAGTGGGGGATAGTACAAAAGATCCTGAAGGGTCGAAGTGTTGTACGCAAGTTCACCCCAACAAAGATAGTAGTGCACCTACCTACTGTTTAATATCTGCACCTCCTCAAGGTCGACTGGGAGAAAATGCCTCTGTACAACTATGAGCAAAAAGTTTTGAAATAAATAAATAAAAATATAAGATAAACAGTGCTTGTACTATAAAAACATATACTCATCATCATCATGTCAGCCAAGTTTGACCAACTGTTGCAAGGACGTCCACTGCTGGGCAAAAGCCACCCCATAAAATATCCCCCCCAAATGCCATAATCGCCACGGTAGGCAAACGGGTTGACGATCGCAGTTTGAAGGTCATAGTTCACAGAAAAACGCTGCTGCCCGTTCCATGGTAGGTATTCCCTCGGACGATTTCTATGCCCCCCACGGGATGAGTAGGCATCACCACACAGCAACATCTACTACTCTTTTGTAAATATATAATTATATAGATAATTACACCCAGACAAGGAAACCTGCAGTATCATCGAAAGCATAGGCAATTTCGCGACAGTGTTTCAGGCAGAGACATACGCGATAATAACATGCGCCCAGACGATCATAGATATGGCGATGGAAGGTCATACCATCTACATACTCAGTGACAGCCAGGCTACATTAAAAGCCCTGATGTCACATAAAATTGATTCAAAATTAATCCAGAACTGTATCACGGCTCTGAACAAACATGGCACTAAAAACAAAGTCAAACTCGTATGGGTACCAGGCCATACAGGAATAGAAGGCAACGAAAAAGCAGATGCACTGGCTAGGAAGGGATCTGAAAGTCAGTTCTGTGGACCAGAACCGTGCGTAGGGATCCCTCCAAATGTAATAGGAGCAATCCTTATCCACAGCCGAAGTGCTGTACGCAAGTACACCCCATCAAAGATAAGATAAGACACCCAGACATGTTCATGCTCACAAATATTTGTCCCGGAATCGGGAATCGAACCCACGACCTTCGGCGTGTAAGACAAGTATCACCCAACCGCGCCCGTCGTGTTCAGCAGGATGTCTTCCGGCTATGATGAAGATGTGTGGCGCAGTGGTTAAGATAGTCTTGCCGTTCGTGTCCCGGGTTTGATTCCCGCGCAGTATAACTATTTGTGTGACCCATGAATAGTTTCCTGAGTCTGGATGTACTTTGTGTCTGTCAAATATATGTTTGTAAAGTACCCCGCGATACAGGGGTACATACAATTTCCCTAATGCGGGCGTTGAAAAAAAAATAATGTCAATACACAAAACGATTTTGCATCGAAAAAATTAACAAACAGTCGGATTGATAACCTCCTTCTTATTTAAAGTCGGTATAAATTAAGGTATTATGATATAGATGACACCTGTCAAATGTGAATTCAATCGTCTCCCGCCATAATATAGTGATGTCATCGCTAATCGACTTAACTAGTGCTGTTAATTTCTCCAATTGCCTTAGTCGAGTGGGGTTACAGGTTAATTATTTCCTTTGGCTCCCCCTTTGGTTCCCCCTTTGGTTTGTGAATTAAAAACGTACATGGATCGAGATCGTAGTTGCTCACCGGTTCGTGTTGCTTGCTTTTCACGCCGGCGGTCGTAGGTTCGATTCCCACCTAGGACAGACATTTGTGTGCATAAACATTTCTGTTTGTCGTGACTCTGGGTGTAATTATCTATATAAGTATGTATTTACAAAAGAAAAGTACCTAGTGTAGTGTGTGTGTGTAGTATATCAGTTATCTGGTTTCGATATTCCAAGCTCTGCTTAGTTTGGGATCAGGTGGCCGTGTGTAAATAATGTCCCAGGATATTATTATTAAATTTTGAGCTTAGCCCAGCTCGACTGGGGAAGTACCTCCACCTTACAGAAAACATTCCTTCATCATCATCATCATATCAGCTGAAAGACGTCCACTGCTGGACAAAGGCCTCCCCCAAGGATCTCCACAATTGCCGATCCTGCGCTGCCCGCATCCAGCGGCTTCCCGCGACCCGCACAAGATCGTCGGTCCACCGTGTAGGGGGCCTGCGCACGCTGCGTCTTCCGGTTCGTGGTCGCCACTCGAGACCCTTTCTGCCCCATCGGCCGTCAGTTATACTCTTACTTTGAGTCGCCTGTGAATTTCAGCATTTCTGATTCGATCTCGCAGGAAAACTCCAAGCATAGCTCTTTGGACGACCTTGAGCCGTCTGATTAGGCCCATAGTGAGCGACCACGTCTCTGTTCCGTAAGTCATCACTGGCAACACACACTGGTCGAAGACCTTCGACTTAAGACACTGCGGTATTTGGGACGAGAAGATATTACGTACCTTCCCGAACGCTGCCCAGCCGAGTTGGATTCTACGATTGATCTACATTCCTTAATTATAACTTAATTTTGTGTTTCTGCGTGTGAGTAAAGTCGCCAGAGCCCATCGGGGTGGGGGGAAGGGTCAGCGACACTGGTTTGCTGGCTCTTTTAAAGGCCGGCAACGCACTTGCAGCCGCTCTGGTGTCGCAAGTGTCCATGGGCGGCGGTGATCACTTAGCATCAGGTGACCCATTTGCGTGTTTGTCGCCGTCATATATATATCATATACTAATATACATATAATAAAATCGTAGGAAAGTCAAAACTGTACATTAAATATTTTTTTAAAGGATACTTGGGGCGTGATCTAGATATCGAAGCCAAAAATATAGTTTTTAGAATAACACGAGAAAATCTAAAATTTAAAAACAATTTGATTATTTAATGCAATAATTTATGCTGGCCAGTATTATTTCATACTGTCAAATGAGTTCCATAGACAATTGATCATGACAAAGGTGGCGCGTGCCACCTTTCTTATGGCAAATGTCAATTCAGCTATTGACACAACGGTACTCGTACACCATATGATCTTAATGCTAATCCACGTGAAAAAAAGCCTTTTTAATAATCTTTGACAGATGGCAGAGAAATTAGACTTGGGGTTGATGCCGTGGCGCGCAAGGTGCGCACGCGCATCTGGCATTTGGAAATGTGGCGCGCATTATAAATACTTTCTATAAACTCCACTAGTTCTTTTTTTCGAGGAGAAAAGCTGCGTTTTCATGTCTGGAATGCTTTGGTGGGACTGGGTCGTTTACCCCAGACGGGGCAGATACCTTACGGTGTACCCGAGTGATACTGAAATGAAATAAATGAAATGAAAAATGTTATTGTTGTTAGATAGCAGAAATAAAACAAAAAATTTGTTGAGACTTTAAAAAGGTCTCTCAGCATCTCTGCCTACCCCTCTAGGAAACAGATTCGTAATATTACATTAATTTAGACTTAAAACTTTACATTAGTATTTGTACACCTTCTGCTACCTTCTTCAATTTCTTTTTTAACTCTGGTCCGTTCAACGCAAAGCTGGAAGAGCTTTTAGTAATAAGCTAATCAAAACTATAAGTGCAAGGAAGATAAGATGGAACCTGTCAAAATAAACATATACCGTAATATTTTAAGGAAAGATTTTAATATTGGCTTCCATAAGCCACGTAAAGATATGTGCGATGAATGTTTGGCATATGATAACATGAATGATGAAGAGAAAGAAGCTAAAAAAGGTGAACATGAAGCTCGTTTACAGAGAAAAGTTCAAGCGGGAAGACATAGAGATGAAGCTAAAAATCTTGCTCTGGATGGTGACATTTATTTCGTCGAATACGACATGGAAGCTATTTGTCGTATTCCTACTTCAACTTTCAAAAAAATCTCTTATAAACGAAGACTGCCTGTGTATCACTGGAAAGGCGTCGAAATCTAAATGACGCAATGTTTGTGTGCAAAGTGATGACCCACAAAATTGATTGTTCCTTAATACTGCAACTTTTCAATTTCCGTGCCCCATCTAGAATCCCTCGCAGCCCAATAACACCGCTTTGTCCGCCGCGGAGGAGGACAGTGTTAGGTGCTAATTCCCCATGCGCTAGGTTATGTAAGGTGGTGAATGGTTGTAGTGATCTAATTGACTTACACTTTGATTCATTCAATATGCTCAGAATAGAATTGTACAAATATATATGCGATGTCTAACCTCTGCCGTCAAAAACACTTTCATGTATGGCTCTCACATAGTTCATAGTTAGGTTAAGCTTACTGGGTTAGGTTAAGCTTACACAAACGTACTCTCTCACATGCATGCAGAGTTCACCTGAAGTGATTATTACACTACTGCTAAATTTATTCGTATGTTAATTAGATCTAAGACGGTGTATATAATTGTTGGTGAACCTATAATAATAAATAAAAAAAAAAAAAAAATAACTGTACATTACTGGATTTTGGCAAAGAAAGGAGGAAAGTAATATGCTATTGCTGGAATGTAGGGGTTGGTTATAAAGGTGCTAACGAGGTTGGATCATCTTTGTTCAAGTACATGACCGAAAAAGCAGATGGCAAACCGATCACTTTCATGTCCGATACTTAATAATAAATAAATCATTTATTTGGAACAAAACTTGAGAGGTGTCATGGGACACCCGGATGGAACGAAGTTATTTCTTATTATTTATTATGTACAAAAAACCTGTATACACTCAACAAAAATAATCGTCGCGACACCACACTGTTCAATGCGAAATAGAAATGAAAATATCTGGCTTGCTTTCTATAAGAGAGAGAGAGAGAGACAGACAGAGAAACATGCGCACACCGCACAGCTGCAAAAAGTGTCTTGACAACTTTTCGTGAGAATTTCTTCCGTCTACCGTCTTCTTCCCATTCACAACGCGCGATAAGGAATTTCGTTCCAAAAACCATAACATTACATTTAACCCACCAAACTGTGTAACAGTTTGTCGGCGGGATTAGCGCTCGTTACATAATAGTGTTCCTTAGATGAGGTACATAAACATAACATTCTACGTATTCGTAAAGAACTATTGTACAACTATGAGTACTTTTAGTTGGTTACATGGTGATGTTCGTTGACAGTTGTATCAAGCTTCTAAGGTATCAGCGAACTCGGCAAGCAATATTTGTCTTAACTTCTTTTTAAGCGAAAATATACAATTATACCATGGTCGCTTCTGAGCCAGGGAATTTGATTGCTAGTCAATGCCGAAACATGTATATTTCTGCCTTAATGTTGTATTGTGTGGCTTTTTCGAATATACCGGAAATAAATCAAAAATATTTTGAGCCTGGTCATAGTACAAGTAAGTCCTGGTCATAGAACAAGTATTTGACCCCAACTATATATAATCAATTTTCTTGGCTTAGGAAAGAACATGGTACGATAAGTAAAGCATCTCTAAAACATAAAGTTAGACAAATACTCCTAACTGAATTTTGTGAATGCTGATGTTTTTGTAAGTGGTTAGACAAAATTACTACAGTTACAAATATTAATCAAAATTATATGTATTCATCTAGTTTGTACTTAGTTTTAGGAAGTTAAAACAAGCGCTAATCCCGCCGACCAACTGTTGCGCAGTTTGGTGGGTTTATAAACCAAAAAAGAAAATATTCCAATAAAAACTCTATTTATTTATTTATTTTATTTTAGTCAGATGGAAGTTGACAACATTCACGCTACTCCAAAGCTGGCCAAGAAAAGTGTACCAACTTATGATCTCATGATGTTATTATTAGAACTGCGCCAAGAAGAAATCCTTAAGGCACAAAAAATGAGACAGGAAGATTTTTTTGATTTGAAGAAACTGAAAACCGTAATGATAAAGAACTGTAAAACAGATACTGATGAGGAGACTGCGAATTGGTTAAAAATCAAATGGCGTCAATATCGCAAAGACGACCCAGAACATATTTATTTTAAATATGACTTGGACAGCGACAATTTCAGATAAAAAAAGGTATTTAGAAGGGGCAAAAGAGCAACCTCGTCGAGAGTAATTTTGGAAAAGCCTACAGTGGTCCAAAAGCTATATCTATCAGCAGATAAATACAACGATTTGCAAGAGCTGTGTCGATCTGGAGTTATTCCTTTAACCTATCATGATTTTTACAACAATTTGCAAGTCGATCACGAATAATTATTCTTAATTACATTTTAAAGAGAGATTATTATTTTTTGGATTTCTTCAATTATATTTTTAAGTCCATTTTAATAAGTTCCGTTGGATTCCATACACATACACATACATAGACTCACGCCTGTTTCCAAGAGAGGTAGGCAGAGACAACGGATTTCCATTTGTCACGATCTTTGCACACGTCTTTTGCCTCGATTACTGTCATTATATTCTTCATACAAGAAATCCATACATCTGGATTCCATACATAATTAAATTGAGGTAACAGCAAAAAAGACGTACGTCAACCATTTTTTGAAAAATAAACTTTATTAAAATAAAAGTGTTTTTTTAGTGCCCAAAAAGTTACACTATTCTGTAGCCGATAAATACAGCTTTATCTATATAATATCAACGCCACTTTTCGTTGTAAATTTATAACTCAACAACGCCTTTACCGATTTGGCTAATCTTGGTCTTGAATTATTCGTGGAAGTCCAGGGAAGGTTTACACGTAGAGAAAATTTAAAAATACACACATCAACACAATCTAGGGATATTGAACATTTCATTGATTATCTAGAAAACTATAAACATTTTGTTATGACTGTAAATGGAAGAATTAAAGATAATTTCATGGCCGATATTTAAACATTAACAACACGATGCGATTTTGTTTTTCTAATGAATAAAAGTCTTAAATTAATTAAGCCATAGAAAATTACTGAGTGAACAAAAACATTTTATTCTTATAAAATTATTCAATCGAATTAAATGAATAAAAATCTTACCAAATCTGATAATCAGTAATCGGTATTTCCTCCTCTAACATTAATCACACAGCGGCAACGATTTTCCATACTTAAAATTAAGGTGTCAATGTCTTGCTGGGGTATGCAGTCCCAAGTTCTTTTTAAATGTTCGAAAAGTTGTTCTTCTGTTGTCAAGTTGGGCGGAAAATCCCTCAATGCTCTTCGCTGTAACATGTCCCAGGCGTGTTCAATTGGGTTTAAGTCTGGCGACTGTGGAGGCCAATCTAATACCTGAACATCGTGTTCTCGAAGGGCGGCCCTCACCAGCCGCGCTGTATGGGAAGGTGCATTGTCATGCATGAGCTGAAATTCTTGCCCCGTTAGGGCCCTGAGCGGGACAATGACACGTTCTACTACCTCCTCACGGTATCTATGGGCAGTCATGCTGCCCTGAATCCAAATGAGTTGGGTTCGTCCGCCGATTCGTATTCCTGCCCACACCATAATTGTCCCGCCTTGGTAAGAGTGGACCTCCTGTGGATGTCGGAGACGGCTGACCCTGCCTGGAGTTCTCCAAACGCGTGTTCGTCTCGAATCTGGATGAAATCCATAGCGGGACTCATCAGTGAACAGCACCAATGACCATTGTTGATCACTCCATGTCAAATGTTCTTGAGCCCATAAAAGTCGCCTACCGCGATTGCCACGTCGCAGCGCTGGGACTCGTAGCGGTCTGCGAGCATGAAGACCAACTTCATGCAGCCTCCTTCGCACGGTTTGGTCGCTCACCAGCAGCTGCTGACCCTCCTGGAGCCTTTGCACTAGTTGCATCGCTGTGATATTGGGTAGTCTTCTGGCGGTCATTTGGAGAAATCGATCCTGTCTCTGAGTGGTAACACGATATCTACCTGTGTGCCGTTCTGCCACATCTCCAGTAGCGCGATAACGTGACCACAGCCTGGATACCACATTTTGGCTTGTGCCCAGAGACTCAGCAACGACGCGTTGAATAGCACCGTTTTGTAACATGCCAACTGCCCGTAAAATTTCATCTCGACTCAAATGATGGCGTGGCATGACGCTAAAAAGCTTACACAACCAATTGAGAAAAGAAAATAAAACAATTTATCAGGTTTTCTTCAATTAACACGCAAAAAAAATTTTAATGCAACTTCTTGAAATTAGATATAACTCAAGATTGCGCTGTGCTTTGCGTGTTTTCATTTGTTTCTCATTTTAATTTTTAAATTTTGAATAAAGAATAGACAAGGTTTAAATCTGTAAATAAACTTTTTAAGGAAACTAAATAGGTTTTAAACAATAAAGCCATGTTTGATTTCAAAATAACGTATCCCTAGACTTTGTTGATGTGTGTAGTCTTGAAAAAGTGTAAAATCAACATCTTTTAGCAATTTAAAATATTTTTTTGTTTGGATAAATGAACTTAATAATCATTTTTTTTATTACTATGCCTTACACGTAGCGAAGCACGTACCGGGCCGCTAGTTATTAGTAAAAATCAGATATCTAACTACTATAGATTTTGCCATAAAATAGCTAAAAGAGAAAGTTAAGTAAATTTCAGTTGTTTTTCGGCTCTCCAGCTTTCAATTTGGCCTTACGCTACTCTAGATCTTAACCCACGAATTACTATGAGTCTTTACCGCCCAAAGGTGGGAAGTAGCATCTTCCACTGGCTACTTCGATCAAATAAACACGACTTTTAAGTATGAGAAATTTAAATATAGTTTTCACTTCTATCGGCAGTCTCCAAAGACTGCCCCGGATGTTTTTTTAGGGTTCCGTAGCCAAATGGCAAAAAACGGAACCTTTATAGATTCGTCATGTCTGTCTGTCTGTCTGTCCGTCCGTATGTCACAGCCACTTTTTTCCGAAACTAAAATAGCTGTACTGTTGAAACTTGGTAAGTAGATGTATTCTGTGAACCGCATTAAGATTTTTACCCCAAAATAGAAAAATAATAATAATTTTAGGGGTAGGTACATAGAACTGAAACTACCAATTTTTTTTTCATCGTACCCATACATATGGGGTATCTATGGATAGGTCTTCAAAAATGATATTGAGGTTCCTAATATCATTTTTTTCTAAACTGATTAGTTTGCGCGAGAGACGCTTCCAAAGTGGAAAAATGAGTGCCCCCCCCCCCCCCCCTGTAACTTGTAAAATAAGAGAATAATAAATCTAAAAAAAATATATGATGTACATTACCATGTAAACTAACAACGAAAATTGGTTTGAATGAGATCTAGCAAGTAGTTTTTTTTAATACATCATAAACCATAAACCGCAATTTACCTTTCATTTAATCATAATACTTGTTGCTACGGAACCCTTCATATGCGCGTCCGACTCGCACTTGGCCGGTTTTTTAATGTAAAACTTTTCTTATAAATCATACCTAAAACTATAAATTTCGATAATTAAACTTAAACATAATCTCTTTGACAATAACTTAATGCAAGCTAGCTAAATATCATTGCTATTATAAAATAAATTTTATAAATGTTTTCATACAATCCCTGTACCTAAATATCTATCTCATCATCATATCAGCCGAAAGACGTCCACTGCTGGACAAAGGCCTCCCCAAAGATCTACACAATTGCCGGTCTTGTGCGGATCGCTGGAAACTGCTGGATGCGAATATCTATGTAACGAAAAATAATTATGGATACTGAATTATATATTACTACAAACATGTTCTGACTAATTTACAAGCGCTTTTTTAAAGTCTACGCGAATGAAAACCACTTTTATTTATTTATTTTATTTTTATTTTAAGTACTTATGCTTAGTTATTATTATCTAGATGATGACCAAAGGTCGTTCAATGCTCTATTACACACCTTGTTTCACTTAACAAAGACTCTAAATGTCACGAAATTAACTCTTTCATCCCTTTGTCCTAACACATCTGCTGAACTGAAAATAGACTGCGTTTAACTTAAAATACCCCTCTGTATCTTACGTTGGTAGCTTTGGAATCCCCTTAGTATTCATACTTAAAAGTTTTACCAACTTGAGGACGAAGAAACTTGCTTTGAAAAACGAAGTGTGCTTAGTTGTTGACATTCCCCCTCTATACTATATCGATCTCTTTCTTGTGTATTAGAATAGAAAGAAATGGCGTTAACGCACGTAGATGCGCACGCAGCTTTCCCAAACCCTTGCTACGCTGACTGGGCATGTCACTCCGCCGCCGGCCCGTGTCGTGTGCGGACGTCTCGCGTAAACAATAATCGTGCAGTGCGTTATGGATATCGCGAGTTCGTAAAACAAACGGAACATTATCATTAATTTTGAGATTATTTCGTGACTTCAGTGTGTTTATATTATGAAAAATTAGTTTATAGTCCACAAGATTTTTTTTGTTTTTATCGTACCAATGATGGGAGTTAGTGGATGTATGAGCGTGCGGCAGGCTAGGGGCGCCTGCCACTGTCCCGCATGCCCTAGGGCTTCGGGACATGGCGCTCCAATGCCGCCCCAAACGCTAGTCCTCCCCCCAATGGCCTTAGAGCCAGAAACTACCCCTATAAAGGACAAGAAGGGCTCCAAAATGAAGGTGCTCAAGAAAATTAAGAAAAAGATTGGATTAGGTGAGTAACGGTTTTTTTTATCTGTGATATCATTTATCGATAGTCTTTTGTTATTGTCTTTGACATGTTTATCTTTGCTTGTTTATCATGTATCTTTAGTCTAAGTTGAATTTATTATTTTAACTTCTAACTTATGTGGTAATGTTGTTTAATGTTCTAACGGTTTTTTTACGCTATTGAGATTTTTATCTGAGTACCCTCAAATGTAATAAAAAATAGAAACGCGGCTCAGTTTTTCTTCGTGTAAATGCTTTTTGGTGAAAATGTTTATTTTGTCTAATTCATCTTTTTACAATGTTTCCTTTTTAAAATTTTTGTTTCGAATTGACTACGCGTGAGGCAGTCGTCTCGCCATTTCATGTCCTGGGTTTGATTCCCGCGTAGGACGACTATTTATGACACCCATAAAAAGTTGTTAATTACCCAGCAATACGTAAATTAAGTAGTAAATTACTAATTAGTAACCTACTTTTTAAACTATTCAAGGAATTACTAAGCCGTTTTTATTGTGATTTTAATGAAAGATTAACTAGTTAGTGGTTTCCGAGAGTTCCTAATTACTAATTGGGGATTAGGAAGCATTATTATCGTGCATAATGACGTCCACTGCTGGACAAAGGCCTCCCCAAAAAATTTCCACAAAGGAGTTGTGTTCATAATTTGGAGGGATATGCCATAATCGCCACGCTTGGCAGACGGGTTATACCGGCTAAGTCGCCGAACATCCATTTCTTAAATGGCGATATTTCATCTAAACTAAAAACTAAAGGTTAAAAATAATTTAATCAATCTTTATGATGAATTTGCTTCCATGAGCACATGTGACGTCGTAAATGGTCCGGAATCGATTGTCAACGTTGAAACCGATTTAACGAATATATATCATTTTTAACCTTTATTCATTTGAACGTCATTTAATAAATCGATGTTCGGCGACTTGCCGGTAGAACCCTAGGTTGGCGATCGCAGTATGATGATCATAGTACACAGAGACCTTGATGCCCGTTCTCTGGGAGATATTCCCTGTACTATGGCAACCAGACAACTGATAAACATACTTATATATTTTTAAATACATGTATACATATTATAGAATAGCTGTGCCCCGCGGTTTTAGCCGCGTTAAGTTTTATAAATTATTACAGTCCTCCCCCGTAGGTGATGATAGCGTCATAATATGTAGCCTATATGTTGACCCGACCTCTTAGTAATATTCATGCAAAATATTAACTAAATCCATGCAGTACTTTTTGAGTTTACCCCGGAAATACATACAGACAAACAGACACACAGACAAAAATTCTATAAACTATATTTTTGGCTTCGATATCGACTGTAGATTACTCCCCAGGTATCCTTTAAAAAAAATATTCAATGTTCAGTTTTGACTTTGCTACGATTTTATTATATGTAGGTATAGATAAATTACACCCGGACGCAGAACAAATAATCGTGCTCAACGCACATAATAATAATATCCTGAACATTATTCACACACGGCCATCTGATCCCAAACTAAGCAGAGCTTGTACTATGGAAACCAGATAACTGATATACTACATATACTACTTTTCCTTTGTAAATACATTCTTATATAGATAATTATACCCAGACTCAGGACAAACAGACATGTTCATGCACACAAATATCTGTCCTGGGTGGGAATTGCACCCACGACCTCCGGCGTGAAAAGCAAGCATTTTCCGACCCGAACAGGCTGAGGCAGATTTGTAAATGAAATGAAATACTTGTACTTGTCAAGCTCACAATGCAGTACATAAACATAGTCGAATACAGTATAAAAATTCAAAAAAAAAATTAGTCCATCCGTGCGGTCTGTTTTCTCAGATATATTTCTTGTATCCTAAAATAAATAACAAGTTAAATCCTAAAATAAATAATAAGTTACTAATCTACTATTTTGAAATTTAGTTGTACTATTAAAATTAAGAATTGAAGGCAATGAGCATTTGGCTAGCGCAGAAGGCTCTTAACCAGTAGCTTAAATTGAACTCGCTGTGTTAACAACTTGTACTCGCTGGGGATCGAACTCAAGACCACTGGCTTAGTAGCAAGGGTCACTATTCGCTACACCAAAGGCCAGTCTATCAATAGCGATAAAATGGACATAATCAGTCAAGCTTTACTTATCGCACAAGATTAGCAAAAACATACCTACCTAGATGTAAAAAAATAACACGGAGTCTATATGTACAGACGCCAGCACATCAAGCTACCCCAATCTATCAAATTTCCCCAATTGAAAGTGAACCTTATGCTTATGTGATAAAGTTGAAAATCTATGAAAGAAATTTGTGAGATTGGGGTAGCTGGATGTGCCGGCGGCGTGTACATACATATCTGCTTCCTAGTATCACGTTGGATTTCTTCTTTTTTATAGCCCAATCATTGCCAGTGCAAAAAAATGTGTAGGTATGAATCGTAAAGTTTTTTTTTTCAAAAGACAATATAATGATGGCACGCGCCACCTGTTCTTATAATCATAGCTAATCTATTTTTTATAGTCTTCTATCTATTTTTTGTTTTATAGCTATCTATTTGTGATTTGAAATGTACAGACGCCAACACATCAAGCTACCCCCATCTGTCAAATTTCCCCAATTGTAAGTGAACCTTTTGAAAAGTTGAAAATTTATGAAGGAAATTTGACAGATTGGGGTAGCTGGATGTGCTGGCGTCTGTACTAATGATTATTGAAGTATAACTTCTTTACGCACGCTTGGCTTGGGGAGTAATAATAATATCCTTGGACTTTATTCACACACAATCACCTGATCCCAAACTAAGCAGAGCTTGTACTATAGAAACTAGATAACTGATATACTACATATATCTACTACTTTTCTCTTGTAAATATATACTTATATAAATAATTGCACCCAGACTCAGGACAAACAGACATGTTCATGCACACAAATATATGTCCTGGGTGGGAATCGAACCCACGACCTGCGGCATGAAAAGGGTTTATTCCGGTAGGATCCCCTGCCGATTATTATTATGTTTTATTTCCTGATTGTTCCACCGTAAACTTTGTCATTCCACATTCCAGTCTGATCCGTTTACTCATTTTGTCAGGCAAGTACAGTCAATAGAAAAACAGTTGTTGATGTAAAATATACCTAATTGTTTTGTAATCATTTTGAATAGTACATACTATTCAAAAGTATTCGACCATAGACAAAAGCCACAGTCAAATTTGTTTTTTTTTAAATACAGCGCGTGCCATCTGCCTCGCGTGTTACTTACAAGATCAACTTTTTTTTTGTTACATTTACGACCAGCTGCTCTGCACCTTGACTAATTTAGTCCGTACATTAAGGTTATGGTCTTTTTCTCTATGGTATTTTTTTTATTTGGCAATTTTGGATCATTGCTACAGTTTTTTAACAATTGTTAATTACAAATGGCATAATTGAAATAGCAAAATTTTATATGGATAAGGTAAGGTTTGGCTTGGTAATTGAAATTGAATGCTTTTTGACGATATTATGTCGGTGTAGTGGTTAATGACCCTGACTGCTAAGCCAGAGGTCGTGGGTTCGATTCCTGCCTGGGACAAATGTTTGTGTGATGGGCACGATTATTTGTTCTGTTTCTGGGTGTAATTTATCTAGCTTAACTAGCTGTGCCCCGCCGTTTACCCGCGTTAAACTTTATAACCTATGTGTTAATCCAGGGTGTCACGTTGCTCCATGCCAAATTTTATTAAGATCGCTTCAGCCGTTTAGACGAGAAGAAGTAACAAACATATAATCTAAAATCTAAAGTAGCCTAGTTGGTAGTGCTCCTGCCTACGAAACTGGTGGTCCTGGGTTCGAATCCCGGTTAGTGCAAATATTTGTGTGATGAGCACGAATATTTGTTTCCGAGTCATGGATGTTTTCTATGTATATAAGTATTTATCTATCTATATAAGTATGTATATCGTCGCCTGGTACACCCATAGTACAAGCTTTGCTTAGTTTGGGGCTAGGATGATCTGTGTGACATTGTCCCCAGATATTATTATTATAATCTAAAGTCTGCGAGTAAAGCCGTCGGTCCTGTGCCTGATCTCTTTCCGTTCGTGTCTCTAGTGGTCCCATCAAATGAGTGATGCAATAGAAAGTACCCCGGTGTTTGCGCTCACACTTGTGCTCTATTATATGTCCGGTGCAGATGTCTAGTCTCCATTAAGAATGGCCAATGTGTCATATATTTCGACCAGGAAGACATTATTATTATTATATTTAATATAATAATACTTTCCTCCTAGTTGAATTTCGAACACGCCGGCGATTCACAAAAAAAAAACTTGAGAGGTGTCAAGGGACACCCGGATGGAACGAAGTTATTTCTTATGTACAAAAAACCTGTATACACTCAACAAAAATAATCGTCGTGACACCACACTGTTCAATGCGAAATAGAAATGAAAATATCTGGCTTGCTTTCTATAAGAGAGAGAGAGAGAGACAGAGACAGACAGAAACATGTGCACGCCGCACAGCTGCAAAAAGTGTCGTGACAACTTTTCGTAAGAATTTTTTCCGTCCCGTCTCTCCCCCTTTCACAACGCGCGATAAGGAAATTCCAAAAAAAAAAAAAAATTGTCGCTTTGATCCTTATCGAAGAAGTGTCCCTTAATAAGTTACTTAATAGAACATTCATACATTAATACACATTATTACATATATAGACTTACTCCTGTTTCCCAGAGGGGTAGGCAGAGACAACGGATTTCCATTTGTTCACGATCTTTGCACACCTCTTTTGCCTCTATTACTGTCATTATATTCTTCATACATGCTCGCCGGTTTATAATAATAAAAAAAATTAAGCTTAACAAAATCATTACTAAGTATGTCGAGAAAGCTTCATACTTTTTAAAATGTTGTCCAAAAGTGGTTTTACTTAGCTTAATGTGTAATTGTTGTGTAATTTTGAAAATAAAAATATTCGAACGCAATGGCCACCCGTGTGACCTCATGTTGTATAGAATGGCGATCATTGCAACATGTTTCATAATATATTATTATATTGGGATCTTACATTTTTCCTCCTATTTTTACTGGTTGCATCGTGTTGGATAATATTAGATTATTTTTATGGTACTAGTCCCTCATGCTTACTGCTTAAAGCCCTGTACGCCAGAATGAACAGAGACACACGATGAAACTCAAAATAAAAAAAAATAAAAAAAAGACTACGATGTATTAATTAATGTGATCCGTTTATTTGTTCCGTGACAACTAATGACAATAATTAAATTAAACATTAGTTTATAGATCGAAGGGCGGGAAGCCGCTGCGGGTAGCGCAAGTCCGAAAAAACTGGAGAACTGTGGACTTCTTTCGTCTGACTTGATGGTGATGAATCCCATATGATAAGCATATAATATAATAACTTCATTATCAAAACTTAAGTTAAACTTGTTAAAATGTTATTGGAAATCAATGAAATTCACACGAGCGAGAGTAAACTATAATATTATATAATTATATTATACAAAAAAAAGTTTATAACTAAAACAAAGCAATTCCCAATTTAAAATTTGTCTTTGTCTAGAGCCCTGCACATGTTTTTGCAAAAAAAGAAGCAATTTAGAACAATAGCGTTTAAAATTTAAAATATGAAGCCAGATGTTCGAAATTCGAAGGTACTTTGTCCTAAAGTCTGTTCTCTTCCGGTTCCGGCTAACAAAAGAACCAGATGTATTAGGATAAGTAGTTGGCGTTCCAACAGATGTTTAACTTCACAAGTCTCTATGACTTTTGTGATTCTACTGTTCATGTTTATACTTTTATGAGGTGTTACTTTCGGTTCTGTGGGAGAATTTTGATTTTGGAATGTCGTAAGATTGTTTTTTGGAATATGAAAGGATAGTATTGGGAATTAAGATATTGTCGTATCATAGCGGGAACTGTATTAAATTTTAAAACTTAGGCTTTGTTTTTATTTCATTGTTTTTGGATCCTATTCCAAAGTCATAAGCTTGAAATTGATTGGGTTTCGTATAGTAAACATCATGTCAGTGTGTTATGTTTATTTCAAGTGTCATTCATCATTTCAAATCTTTAGGATATCACGAAAAAGTGGTCACTGGTCGGTTAAAAGTAGGATGACGAGCAAATTCAGTACTTATTTAAATTAAAACCTATAAAGAATAAAAAAGCTCTCGTTATACCTCTATGATATTCCTTACAAAATTGCCTTTTCCAACTAATAAAAAAATTAACGCCACGAAAAACCATGGAGGTAGAATTTCCAGGTTATCATTATAAAGGGACATTGTCTATGGTATACGAGGACGGCCATTGCTAATGAGGTGTCATATCGTTATAGTAACAACGAACCACTGGTCGGTTAAAAGTTGGGTGACGAAGTAAGTTCAGTACTTATTTAAAATAAAACCTGTAAAAAAAAGTTCTCGCTATACCTCTATGATATTCCGTACAACATTGGCTTTGCCAGCTATTCAAAAAAATATAACAGGTCCCATTTTCAGGTTATCATTATCTATGGTATAAGCTTAAAAGAGGAAGGCTACTGCTAATGAGGTGTCATATCGTTATAATAACGACGAACCACTGGTCGGTTAACGATCGTGATAGGTTTAATATTCATATAGCTAATATATTACTTACGCCTTTGTTGAGCCGCCATGATTGTGCGTGATCGTACGAAAGCTTCGTGAACTCGTGTGAGGTTTGAATTACACGTTCCGAGGAAATCGTGGTTTATTACTTTTTTTCTAGTTGGCAGTATGGAAGTTGCCTTAGACTTAAAAAAAATGTTGGCTGGCATAGACAATAACTTTTTTTCTATCATTTCACCACTATAATAATAATAATCTCTGGCTATGAGCTACTAATAACGTTGTTAAATTATACGTTTAACAATTATGGAGTTTCGCAAGGTCGTCTAAATTATGATCATTTTTTTTATCTGTGGGTCGACTAATTTAATGTTAACTCGCCTTATCACTTCCGTCCTAATTTGGGAGTTCCCACGGTCCGGAATTTTTTTATAAAGTTTATCATTTGCACATTTGCACGTTTGACCTTTTTGTTTAAAAAAAAAAAACAAATAAGAGAACAAGTCTTTTATCTCCAATGATTCATACAACCATAATCATCATAACTGCTGTAAAAAGTCCACTGCTGGACACAAGCCTCCCCCAAGAATCATTTCTTTGTTCTTATAGATTCGTCATGTCTGCCTGTCTGTCCGTCCGTATGCCACAGCCACTTTTTTCCGAAACTATAAGAGCTGTACTGTTGAAACTTGGTAAGTAGATGTATTCTTGAACCGCATTAAGATTTTTACACAAAAATAGAAAAAATACAATAATTTAGGGGGGTCGCCATACATAGAACTGAAACTCAAAAAAATTTTTTTTCATCATACTCATACATGTCTATGAATAGGTAGGTCTTCAAAAATGATATTGAGGTTTCTAATATATTTTTTTTCTAAACAGAATAGTTTGCGCGAGAGACACTTCCAAAGTGGTAAAATGAGTATCCCCCCCCCCTGTAACTTCTAAAATAAGAGAATGATAAAACTAAAATTTTTTTATGATGTACATTACTATGGAAACTAACAACGAAAATTGGTTTGAACGAGATCTAGCTAGTAGTTTTTTTTAATACGTCATAAACCGCAATTTGCTTTCATTTAATCAACTGAAATACTTGCTGCTACGGAACCCATCATGTGCGAGTCCGACTCGCACTTGGACGGTTTTTTTTATATCAGAGGGCTACAAACAAGCAAGTGGGTCACCTGATGGTAAGTGATCACCGCCGCCGATGGACACTCGCAACACCAGAGGAGTCGCGGGTGCGTAGCCGGCCTTTAAGAGTCAGCAAACAAGTGTTGCTGACCCTTCGCCCCACCCCAATGCGACCTTACTCACACGCAGAAACACAACATTAAAATTATTAATGTTATTATTAAGGAATGTCTTCTGTAATCATCATCTTGGGGATATATCCCCAAGATGATGATTACAGATGACACTTTCGTGTGTCGCAAGCGTTATTGCCTACGGTAACCTCTTGCTTGGGACACTTGGGCCGTTTGCCTGTTTGCCTAAAACATGAAATTTATCAATAAACAAATATTGTGTTACATTTTCCAAAAATAACTACTCAAACATTTAGTTTGCGCAGTTGAGTTTACCTAATATGAGCGTTATCTTGCATATGTCGTGTTTCTATCTCTTTCTAACGCGCAACTTCTTAATCTTCCCTCTCGCTCGTCATCCATGTGTGATATTGTTACCTCTCTAACGTACCTGTGGATAAATAGCCCATCTCTTTCTGTTTTTGTACAACAGCTGTTTCGCAACGGGATAAGCGCACGCGCATATCGCTAGGGGTGGCAGGAAGATAGATTTTGGATACACTTTTGGTTTCTGACAATTTATTTTAATTACTTAGGGGGTGGATATTTTAAAATGATTTTGAAGATATTTTTAAACTTTTGGATAAGAAGAGGGCTGTTATTATAAGTTTTAAGTTTTTGGTTAGTTTGTCTATGGCTGTTCGTTGGTATAATGGTAGCTTGGTAAAATATTTGGCTACAACCGGGACCGACAGCTTAACGCGCCCTCCGCAGCACGGAGACGCTCAGAAATTAAACCTCATTGGTAGTCACACTAGTCACCCATCTATGGTATGACCGCGAGCCTAGTTGCTTAACCTCGCCGATCACTTATGGACTGGTGAGAATATCTGGCTATGAGTGCCTCCATATGGACTGGTGCAGTGAGCATCTGGATAAAATATCATTAACATAAAAGTGACTTTAGTTTTTCTTTGAGACAATTAATTGCAATGAAATTATTATGCGACCATTCCCATATCTATATCATTAAAACGATAAAATTTATCAATATCACTTCACCAACAACGAAGAAAATGAGTTCTATACAACTAAAAGTAATCATACAATGACATTAATAACCTTCTTTAAAACTCGATTAAGTAAATAAACTTAAGGCTTTCAAAATTATTTATGGAAGTCTTTTTATTTTTGAAGGCGCGTGTCTTAATTTTTTTATCTTTTTTTGAAGGCGTATCTTATTTTTTTTTAAATCTTCAAATACTTACCTAGACAAACACCCTATTTATAATATTATGTTGTAATCATAATACATACACTGAATTTTTAATTTGACATGTATATGCATTGTTATTTACTAAATTAAGTTTCTTGGGATACAGTTTAACTTTCTTTATTTTGTATTGAATGATGGAATTTGTATGAATACAAATAAAACTGCGATTTAAAAGTCTTATTACTTTTGTCTTACGGTCCATTTCAATTTGTTTTGACTGTACAGGGTTAATGTGACAATAATTCCTGTAGTTTTAATTTTTTTTAGAATCAAAAATTACCTTTGTTAAAAATGTTATAAATCGATCCAGTAAACGATTCTGAACAAACTATTTTCAGGATGTGCGTTAAATAAGTTTTATGTTGTATAGTTCTTGGGTTTGAGGTAGCCCTGAGATATACAGTCAGCTGCTTAAAACCGTTTCATTTTCAATGCGACATTGGTACAGCTGGTCTTTTGTGTCTTTTTTTCTTATACGACCTTAAAAGGCTGTTGTCGTCGAAGAATATTGACGCGTACTTTGGCAATTAAAAAAACAAAACTTCATTTTGTAGGTTTGGCGGAACCAAATCGGTTATTTGGAGAAAATTGTTTATGGGACTCATTCAAAAACGGTTCACAAACTATGGAGAAGTAAGAAAACCTCGTTGAAATTGTTATTACATACACTATGTATAGTGGATCGATTGAACAATCCACTAAGTGTTGTTGTGGAAAAATGTGTCACTGATTCCTGCTTATCCTTTTCCTTTGAAGGGCCCAACAAACATGTACGGTTCCCAGATTACAGATAACCGTACATGCAGAAACAATGGGCTGGCACCCTTCCAATATAGGAATCGGACTGCAGATCCAGCGCCGGGTGGGTTCGTAACTGGTACAGGGTAGCACCAGGGGAGGCCAACGTCGACTCGACAGGAACAACACGATGATAATGGTTCGAAGAATCTTCACTTTTATTTCACAAGTTTCTATTTACAATTTGCTTCTAGTACTACTGCTGGATACGGAATGAATATCCAGGAAAATCGCACAGTTTATATACAGAATTGATGTCTTTGTTCTTTAGGGTTCACCAATCAGCGTGAAGCGCCTAATCCAAAAGTACCCTCTTTTCACTTTTGGTTAAAATGTTTTAATAAGTAATATCGAAATACCCACTGAACAAATTCGTCAATTTTACAAAAAATTTCCCAAAGTTGGATTTATAATGACACCCTTATTTTTCTGGGGTGTAAAATAAAATTACAAACCAGAATATACATATATATAAATAGGTATATAGCGAAATAGCTGAGTTATATCGCTTTTTATGAAACTGTCGTCGTGACGGTACAGTTTCGAGGTAGCTAAGCGCCTGCCAAAAGAAAATGCTTAATAACTCAGCTTTCCGCAATATGACCCTTACAAATTTGGTATGCTCTGATAGGCCTCAAGTAGGGCTATCTAATACAACTATCAGTTTACATATAGCTATTACCAAAGACGAAGTATACGCGCAAAACCTATCCAGGCTACCTAGGTTGTTACTACGTGACCTAGGCATACAACCTTTACAAACTTGGTGTGCTTTGATAGGCCTCGATTAGGGCTATCCAATAAAATAATCAGTTTGCATATAGCTATGAAAACAAGCGAAGTTTACGCAAAAAACCTATCCAGGCTACCTAGGTTGTTACTACGTGACCTAGGCATACAACCTTTACAAACTTGGTGTGCTTTGATAGGCCTCGATTAGGGCTATCCAATAAAATAATCAGTTTGCATATAGCTATGAAAACAAGCGAAGTTTACGCAAAAAACCTATCCAGGCTACCTAGGTTGTTACTACGTGACCTAGGTATATAATCTGTATAACTTAGGTACGTTGTGATAGACCTTGATTAGGACTATCTAAAACAACAATTAGGTTATATGTAGCTATAACCCGAAACGAAGTATACGCAAAAACCTATCTAGGTTATCTAGGTTGTTACTTCGTGACCTAGATTATTCTAGGTCCCAATTTAGTTTAATCATTGTAAAACTAACTTATCTTTACATGATGACAATGATTTGATATGGCCTAGGTAACCCAGGTAGTCTAGGTATGCATGGAAAACCTAGAAATCTAGAATTTGTTATAACTTCTAAATTCCTAGGGTTAGGTGAATGAAATTTAAATATGTTATACATATAGGTAAAAATAAAGTAATTACATAGGTTTTAACTTTGTAAAACCTAAAACCTAACTGTGAAAAATTGTCTAACTTTTTAATTTGCTAATATCTACTAAGATGTTAAAGTTTTATGAAAATATCAATTAAATGTAAGTATATCTACCGTAACTATCCAAACAAACATTCGCGATGACTTAAAAATGTTAAATTGAAGTACTATTGTCATCTTTAGCGAAATGTTTTGAATATTTACGTGAAACGTAATTGGCTGAGGTAGTTCCGCACCTCCCGTAGCTTAGTACGGGTTGCCGGCCGAAAGTTGCCTGGGTCCGTCGCCAACATTCTCCCCCGCAGTGCGCAGCACTCCATCCGATTCTGGCGACGGTGTTGCCGGAACCACCACGATGACGCGCCGCGTTGCTCGCCGCAGCACGCCTCCCGACGTTCGCACGTCCAGGATGCGGGTTCTTCCATCGGGCCCGGGGTAGGTTTTGACTACCTCCCCGCGGGGCCAAGAGTTGCGTGGCAGGGTTGCGTCGACAATGAGCACGATGTCTCCTACCACGGGGTCGCTCGTCTCTCGTCCGTTGATCTTCCTCGGCATCAGGGTGGGCAGGTATTCCTTGACCCACCTCCTCCAAAAATGGTCAGTCAGTCGCTGGGCAGTTCTCCAGCTGGACTTCCCGATGAGCACCTTGTCCTCGAACTCTCCCGGCTCCACGGCTCCGCATGACCTCCCCAACAGGAAGTGGTTGGGGGTCAGGCTCTCCTCGTCGTCCGGGTCCATGCTGATGTCAGTGAGAGGGCGTGAATTGACTACATGCTCGACCTCTGTAAATAAAGTATGTAGGACTTCCTCTGGAGGGTGCCGCTCGTTCAGGACGGCTTGTAGGGCCACCTTGACCGAGCGCACCAGTCGCTCCCATGCGCCCCCCATACTTGGGCTTCCGGGGGGGATGAACTTCCACGTTATTCCTTCCACCTCGGCCGCCTCCTCCAGCTCCCTGTTAGCTCCCACGAAGTTGGTCCCGTTGTCGCTGAAGATTATTTTGGGGGTTCCTCTTCTAGCTGCCATTCGTCTCAGAGCCATAATCATAGAACTAGTACTTAGTGAGTGTACTAGCTCTAAGTGTACAGCCCGTGTAGTGAGAGACGTGAATAGCGCGCCCCATCGCTTCTCGACTCTTCTCCCGACGGTAACCTGCATGGGGCCGAAGTAGTCGACTGCTGTGCAGGAGAAGGGGTACTGGTGATGCTGTAGCCGCTCTCTTGGTAGATCTCCTGTGGGTGGAATTTGAGGTCCACTTTTCTTGGTTTTACACCATTGGCATAGGTGTATGATTGCCTTCACTGTTGTCCGTAGTCCCAGGATCCAATACTTTTGACGAATTTCATTCATAACTGTTGCCGTGTTTCCGTGTAGGAATTTTCTGTGATAATATTCAATAATGAGACGAGCGATTTTGTGCTTTCCGTCTAACACAATAGGGTCACTTTTCCTTTCTTCTTGAAAATATTTTCTTACTCGGCTTCTTAGTTTCACTACTCCACCAGAGTCAATATACACGTCTATTTTCTTTAGACGGCTCGAATTTTCCAGTGGTTTTCCTTCTTTAAATAGTTTAATTTCACGTGCGAAGCTTGATTGTTGACTCATTTTTAACAGATGTTCCTCTGCCTTTTTTATATATTTTTCTTCAATAGGTGGGAAGTGTAGCTTTGGCCTTTCTTTACGACGTGGAACGTTGATTGACACCTTTTTCTGGGCGGTGCTTTTCTTGTTAGGTTTCCACGAGTCTTCATGTCTCCGACGCGCTGCGTTGACGGCTTGTTTGTTCCTACGTAGTAGGTCGACGAATGTAAATGCTCGCGCCGTGGTCCGAAGTAATTTTAACCACGTAGAGAACCTTTCTGGTTCGGGACTGTTGCGTTCCCTGAAGCGTAGGAGCACGCCGAACAGTGACTGAAGTATGTCACGTCCGGGTAGCAACACGTCGTTCAGGTTTCTTCCCTCAAACTTGGCGACAGCGTCGAATATTATTCTTGGCTTCTTCTTCACAGGATGTACGACCTCAAAGTGAGGTAAATAAAATGTTCTTCCGACCGTGAGAGATTTGGGCGCCTTCTCTGCGTACCCATTTTCCATGAGACTGCGTATTTGATGTTTATACGAGCAGCTCAACTCATTGTCACGACTTAGCTTCCTTTCAATGTAGGCTAAGCGTCGGTATGCTTGCGCATAATTGTTAGGCAAGGTCTCGCCTTCTTTTCGCCACAGCAATCCGGTTTCAAAGCGTCCGCATGGCAATCTTCTCGTAGTCTTTTCCAGGATCTCCAGGGCTCTTCCTTCATTGTCATTGCCCGGTAATCGGGCTTGAATCCCCAGTGATTCCAACTGGAAGTGGTGACGTACGACTTCTTCTATATCTTCCTTGCTGTTGCAAAGAAAGTTGACCACTGCGTTGGCTCCGGTGTCGCATCCGTGTAGCACCCAACCGAGATTGGTAAGGGATGCTGCGGGATCTGCGGCTCTTCCTTTCTTCAGTCTTCTTGTGACTATAAGGCCCCAATTGTCTTGGCCAATTAACAGCTTAGGTCTCTCTCTTGAGTACGCGAGCTGCTTTTGTATACCTTTCAGGTGCGCACAGTTTTCTATTGCGCGTATATCAACTTCTTGTTCGGATAGCTTCAAGTCATCAATCGTTCTTGCGTTGATAGATCTCTTATCTCTCCGATGGATCCCTTGTATCTTCAATGATATTTTTTGGGAATTGTTTTTCTTTAAGGTTTTCCCACCAACAGTTTCAATGGTGAGCGTCTCCGTCTTCCCTTCAGCGCCGATTTGTTTAGCAACCGAAGAGTCGAGCAGAGTGATTGTTGACCCCTCATCCAATAGGGCCAGCACGCGGGCCTGTCCGCTAGGTCCGAACAGGTCTACCGGTACCATCTTCAAGTATGCCTTCTCCACGGTCTTCGTACAATGAACTGAAGTTACTCTTGCGTCACCGTTGCCTTCTGGACCCCGATGTAGTTCCGCGCTTGTAGAAGGCTTGACTATATCCCTCTCTGGCGGCTTCTCAGAGTGCAGAAGTGTGTGATGCCATCTCCCACATCTCTTGCACATGGGAGCTTTGCAGTTCAATCTTGAGTGTTTGTAGCGAAGACACTTGAAGCATATCTTAACTTTCTTCACCATATTCCATCTCTCTTCGACGATGGCTTCTTTAAACTTCTTGCAGTCGTAGATGAAGTGACGTTCTTCACATACTGGGCAAGTTATTCTCTCCTGATCCGCATTCTGTACAGCGTTCACAGGCTTCCTTCTCTGCTCCCAATATCCTTGAGTTGGAGCAGGTGGTCTGTAGTGCTTCTTCGACTCCCGGTACGCTTCGGGTGGAGCGAAGTCCCCACACATCTCGGCTTCCTCGTCGAGGAATGCTTCGACAAGTATGAGCTCTTGTTCATCTTCTTCTTTCCTACTTCTGTGGTAGGCGAACCAACGGAACTTCATTGATGCAGGCATCTTCTCGACTATGATCTTCATGGTCTCAGGAGAACTCAGGTATTGCGGTTTCTTCATAGCTTTAATAGTAGCGACTGAATTCTTCACTTTACTAGCGAATATGCATATGTCGGTGGGGTTCTCGGTGACTCGAGGCAGGTTCTTCATTTTATCTAGCTCCGCCAAGGCTATAGCTTCAGGTCTTCCATACCGCCTCTCCAAACCCTTCATGACTTCTTCAGGGTGTTCAGCTGTGAATAGCAAGCTCTGGACTGCTTCTTTCGCCCTGCCTTGAATGCATCTTCGTAGACGGGCCAGGTTCTGTGTGTTGCTGAATGAAGCGGCTGTGTCTTCAAATGACCGCTTAAACGCCAACCATTCTTCTATGCTGCCGTTGAAGTACGGCAGCTCGCTGTGCCTTGATGTGCTTGCTTCTTGTGACTTCTCAGCTAGTTTATGGATAGCTCGAGCCAGCTCCACCATGTCGCTTGATTTTTCTTCTGTTCGAAGTTCTGGTTTGTTTTCCCGAATCTCAGGTTGATGTCGCCTCTCCCGTGATAATGAGTTCAATATCCATTGTTCAATCTCGTGAGTTCGCTCGTACAATGCTTCACCGGCACCCATATCTTCTTCCTCTTCTGATTCCGCTTGTATGAGGTCCAGTTCGGCTTGAGCTACTCTCGATCTGGCTTCCGCTATTTGAAGCTCTCTCAGCGCCACTTCTTTCCGTGCTTGTACCTCTGCTCTCCTCCTACGCGACGAGCGAACCGATAGTGTGTCCGGTTCGCGGGTCGACTTCTTAGGTTGTGGAGGCTTGGCTAGCCGCTGCTTGCCGCTATCCCCTGTGGGCGTAGCGAACTGGAGGTCTTCCCTGACTCGGTCGAGCCGCTTTCTCTCGGACTCTGCTATGCGGGCCATGACTTCTTCATGCCGCCGAATCTCGTCAGCCAGGCTTCTTCTTGAAGACTGCAGCGTTGGATTATCTTCTTCTTGGCGCGTCTCTTTTGTGATTCCTTCCTCGGCGGCGTAGCTTGTAGACGGCGGCGGTAGTTGCTCCGACGACGCCCCCACGGCCGCTGTTGCAGGTACTGTAGTATCTCTGTGATGTGAAGGTGACTTTGCTCCTCTTCCCGCCATTGGTGGTAGCGGCTTGGTCAGCGTGGACTGGGTAGAATCACTCGCAGTTGTTGTCGTAGCAGGTGTGTTCATGCTCCAGTCTGAGGTCGACGGTTCTTCCGTGGTTTTCGACCGCGATGTTGCTGTTCCCGATCGAGACGCTGCTGACCTCGTAATTGGCATACCCTGACCAGTTCCCGAATCCGTTCTCGAAGGACCAAGTTATATAGTGGATCGATTGAACAATCCACTAAGTGTTGTTGTGGAAAAATGTGTCACTGATTCCTGCTTATCCTTTTCCTTTGAAGGGCCCAACAAACATGTACGGTTCCCAGATTACAGATAACCGTACATGCAGAAACAATGGGCTGGCACCCTTCCAATATAGGAATCGGACTGCAGATCCAGCGCCGGGTGGGTTCGTAACTGGTACAGGGTAGCACCAGGGGAGGCCAACGTCGACTCGACAGGAACAACACGATGATAATGGTTCGAAGAATCTTCACTTTTATTTCACAAGTTTCTATTTACAATTTGCTTCTAGTACTACTGCTGGATACGGAATGAATATCCAGGAAAATCGCACAGTTTATATACAGAATTGATGTCTTTGTTCTTTAGGGTTCACCAATCAGCGTGAAGCGCCTAATCCAAAAGTACCCTCTTTTCACTTTTGGTTAAAATGTTTTAATAAGTAATATCGAAATACCCACTGAACAAATTCATCAATTTTACAAAAAATTTCCCAAAGTTGGATTTATAATGACACCCTTATTTTTCTGGGGTGTAAAATAAAATTACAAACCAGAATATACATATATATAAATAGGTATATAGCGAAATAGCTGAGTTATATCGCTTTTTATGAAACTGTCGTCGTGACGGTACAGTTTCGAGGTAGCTAAGCGCCTGCCAAAAGAAAATGCTTAATAACTCAGCTTTCCGCAATATGACCCTTACAAATTTGGTATGCTCTGATAGGCCTCAAGTAGGGCTATCTAATACAACTATCAGTTTACATATAGCTATTACCAAAGACGAAGTATACGCGCAAAACCTATCCAGGCTACCTAGGTTGTTACTACGTGACCTAGGCATACAACCTTTACAAACTTGGTGTGCTTTGATAGGCCTCGATTAGGGCTATCCAATAAAATAATCAGTTTGCATATAGCTATGAAAACAAGCGAAGTTTACGCAAAAAACCTATCCAGGCTACCTAGGTTGTTACTACGTGACCTAGGCATACAACCTTTACAAACTTGGTGTGCTTTGATAGGCCTCGATTAGGGCTATCCAATAAAATAATCAGTTTGCATATAGCTATGAAAACAAGCGAAGTTTACGCAAAAAACCTATCCAGGCTACCTAGGTTGTTACTACGTGACCTAGGTATATAATCTGTATAACTTAGGTACGTTGTGATAGACCTTGATTAGGACTATCTAAAACAACAATTAGGTTATATGTAGCTATAACCCGAAACGAAGTATACGCAAAAACCTATCTAGGTTATCTAGGTTGTTACTTCGTGACCTAGATTATTCTAGGTCCCAATTTAGTTTAATCATTGTAAAACTAACTTATCTTTACATGATGACAATGATTTGATATGGCCTAGGTAACCCAGGTAGTCTAGGTATGCATGGAAAACCTAGAAATCTAGAATTTGTTATAACTTCTAAATTCCTAGGGTTAGGTGAATGAAATTTAAATATGTTATACATATAGGTAAAAATAAAGTAATTACATAGGTTTTAACTTTGTAAAACCTAAAACCTAACTGTGAAAAATTGTCTAACTTTTTAATTTGCTAATATCTACTAAGATGTTAAAGTTTTATGAAAATATCAATTAAATGTAAGTATATCTACCGTAACTATCCAAACAAACATTCGCGATGACTTAAAAATGTTAAATTGAAGTACTATTGTCATCTTTAGCGAAATGTTTTGAATATTTACGTGAAACGTAATTGGCTGAGGTAGTTCCGCACCTCCCGTAGCTTAGTACGGGTTGCCGGCCGAAAGTTGCCTGGGTCCGTCGCCAACACTATGAATACTAATAATAATAAATAACCCCTTAAGGTCATCCCGTGACCACGATCAATGCAACTTGGTCGAAGCGTCGGGAAAATAACAATAAGGTTAGTCGCGTTAATACCTGTTAACAATGTTCATATATAATCTATACAGATAAATAAAATTGGAGTGTCTGTTTGTAATATTGAAATAACCGGATTTTACTACATCAATATGAATATATATATACGGTACATACACCAAAATGACATTTTTTACCATTTTTGTCTGTCTGTCTGTCTGTTTGTTCCGGCTAATCTCTGAAATGGCTGGTCCGATTTTGACGGGACTTTTATTGGCAGGTAGCTGATGTAATAAGGAGTAACTTAGGCTACTTTTATTTTAGAAAAAGTCTTTTATTTTACAAGATAAACGAAATAAACTAATTAACACGCGGATGAAGTCGCGGGCACAGCTAGTAATAAATAAGTTAATAAGACTAATAATAATTTGTTAATTGTTAATTTGTGAATAGAAAACTACTATAATATAACATAATGTAATAATAATATAACATGTATAATGTAATAATAATATAAGTAATAATACTATATAGTTTTAAGAACAATAAAATTTGCACGCCATAATTATGTGGCAGAATATGTGAACGTATTAAACTATGTAACATCTATTTTGTACCATGTTCTTGCAAATAAACGATTGATTGATAGTAGAGGAACCCACTGAGATTGTTTCGCTGGGTCTTCTCAGTTGGGGCGCATTGTGGGACCGTCGCTATACACACAAGGATGGTGATAATAATAAATAGTATGGAATTCTTACCTTGATATACACATAGCAAGATAAAATTTTGTTAATTTTGTTTTTTTAAAGACAACGCCCGTACTAGGGAAGCTATTCCCTGTGTCGCGGGAAAAAATATATCTAAAACTAACATTTTTGATAAATATAATCTATATATAATAATATTAATAATATCTATTATCTATTAATATCATTATTCACACACGGCCATCTGATCCCAAACTATGCAGAGCTTTTACTATGGAAACCAGATAACTGATATATTACGTATACTACTTTTCTTTTGTAAAAACTTATATAGGCAATTACACTCAAACACAAAACAAATAATCGTGCACATAACACAGTGATTTCTCCAGGGTGGGGTTCGAACCCACGACCTCTGGTTTAGCATTCAGGTCAGTAACCACTAGACCAATGGGCCAGTGGAGAGTAATAATATCCAAGTACAATAATTTACTTGAATTTCAAGAATTGATACTAAAACTCCAAGAAAAAACACAAAACAGCTGGCTTCGAGACCAAGAACGAGATGCAAGATATAATCTTTTGTATAAAAGACAAGGATAGAGATACAACAGCTGATATTCTCAGCTGGTGAGATGTTTCTTAGATGCGGGTTTTGGCCGTTATTGACAAGGTGGTATCAATGGACCGGAGTTTTTGTAGATAAGACGTTTTCACCTTAGATGGTGACGTATCCCTTATTTCTGTAGAAATAAGGTTGTTTTTCGTGTGTGCCTTTTATATGATCTGATTTGGCAGCTGGCGAACATGGTATCAATTTTAGAGAAAAACCACCTTTGATAGGTTCGAAAATCAGTTCACAACTGCCCCGCATAATAACTTTGAAAAATGGGATTAAAAAAAAGTAGTTTTGAGTATATTGCTCTTGATTCTGGGAAATTCTAACGAATTTTGATATCATTGCATCTCTTTCTAGTCGAGTTTTAATTATAAAGGGTTTTTTTTAATAAACATCAAATAACATATATGTATATGTATACATACGCTTTAACTAAAACACTCCAAACAACTCATAAAAAGAGTAGACAAGAACTGGTCCAGAAACCTTTGAAATACTAAAACCAGCTACGACTAATACTAGCAGTATTTACGGGCCACTACGGCACCAACTATCACCTAAACAAACTGGGACTGTCGAATAGCCCGATCTGCAGGACCTGTGGGGTAGATAATGAAACAATGCTGCATATAATATGTAAACGCGATGCGTTGGCAAGACACAGAATGGCAATCCTGGGGCTGGCATATCCAGAACCAGGAGACTACAAGGGTCTACCCCTAACATGTGTACTGAATTATGTACAAGGTTTGCTTCATTCAGGGCTCTATGGATAGAGTAAAAACCAATGGAGGCTAGTACAAAAGAACCTGAGGGGTCGAAGTGCATTACTAGTGATTACATCACAACCAAGACATGACAAAGACGCTTTAACTAACTTAAAAACATTTTAAGACCTGGGAACACTAAGGTTATCAGGTCTTAAAATCCACGAGACGAAAAGACCGGGCAGTTTAGTCAATCAATCAATCAAATTTTTTTATTTGTAAAACATAGGTACATAAAGGTGTTAAGTACGATGACATAATATATGGACGCTATGTTTTGCCGTGGAGGCGTACAAATATAATTTAACTTAGCTTACTTAGTCATACAGAGAAATACAATTAAGCTGAGAGACAGTGCTAGTCCGCTAGTTATTCAAGGTTATGCAAACCGGAAACCAATAAGTACAATAAAAGTAAAAAAAAGAATACAAATTTATAAAGCCGGACAGGCCAGATTCAGTCTTATTTGACCGCACAAACAAACAAAATGCCTCACTGTATCCGGCTATACCCGGACGCCAGGCAACGCTACGATCCCAGCAATTCACACCATACTTTCTACAAACAGAACATAAATTTAACAATTAACAGACGTCCATTCCCTTCGGAATCTAATCCGACAATGACATCCAATTAAATTCTCATTACTATTCAGAATTCGAAATTCAAAATTTACTAACCGTTCCGTTGATCGAGGAGTAGAGATAAACCAGTATAAGATGGTCCACCATTAATTCGGAACTAAATAGTTAAGTCAGTATTATTTTAAAATTAGAATGCCACCGATTCTATGTAAATACCAACTTAACTAATTTGAATATCATTGCGTTTCTTTCTGATGGAATCTTTAGTTGTGTCATTTGAGTTTTGGCGCGAAATGCTGAGTAAATATAAGAGATACTTTAAAACGCGCCGACTAATTATGCAACCGGTATATTAGTGGGCACTGTTAGAAGTTTGACATTTCTTTGAGTCCTGTTCTTTTCTTACGTGCTATAATAGAGGGAGAAGTAATAAATAAAAAAAATAAAAAAAAGCCTTTTATTCCATGCACATATTTAAAAAGTAATGTCCTTTAAATTAGTTAGGTGGTAGGTGTAAAAGAGAGAATCACCAGTTATATTTTTTTTATTAGCGATCCGTTCCAGCGGTACACGCGCATCTTTCGATTTTGCCTTTGTTTTGAGTGACTAATTTGAAGACAAAACGGTTATTGTGATAGTTAGACATAGCATCATAATCGCACACAAAAGAAAAGGGCCTCCTGCAAGGATTTCCACAATGGCCGATCTTACGCTTCATCCAACGGCTTACCATGCACTTATAAACAATGGAGTATTTTGTGGGTAGTATTTTCTTTTTTTTATGATGCCAGATATTTCTCGTAATATAATTCGTGGAGTACAAATAGATGTTACATAATTATCCAGAACTGTGATTCAACTTACACTGGCAATGCACCGAAATCGTTCACTAATGATCGTGAGAAAACATCGGGAATGCCGCTCGGTATAACATTCGAAATATTTGAAATTCGAATTTGTGTTCCAAGTTCGAATGACGTTGAAATTCGAATACGTTGCGTTTTATTTATTGGGCTGTTTATGTGTGAGGCGCTACTGATGCGTTTTGATAATGCCAAGATTCTTGGGTTTATTTAAATGTTTAGGAGATAACTTAATCGCTGGTAATAAAAATTATAATGATTTAACATATTTTTACTATATAACAAACTTTGTTTTTAATGCTAATAATCCTTCTTTTTAGTCGTTTAGTGTCCTACGCGGACGTGCAATTATTATTATTTACCTAATGCATTTTTTATGGCAATCTAAACCCAATCTGTTCATAGACAAATAATCCATACCTAAAAGGTACATGAACTATTGGCCTTGCTAAAAAAATGTAAATGTCAATTATAACAAACCATAGTTTAGGATTCGTATCTATGATTTATTAGTTTAATTTCCGTACAGTTCAATAGAATTAATATTATGAATGTAGCACAGTAAATCCGGTTATTAAACAATTAAATCAATTATTTATACTGATTTATGTTTTAATTGTAAACAGTGTTTATAAAGTCTATTGACACCACGTGTTGTGGTGTACCTACTGGTTAAGGTGGTAAACTCGCGACTAGCACGGTGGTATCTTGTTTGGGTTGGACTCCCGACTGCAAAGGACAAATATTTGTGTGACCCATAAATTTAAAATACGAAATTGGGTGTGCTTTGTGTCCGATTGTTTACCCCCCCCCCGTTATACAGGGATTTTATTAGTGTTCAGCCATTGCCTTGAAAAAAAAAAGAATAAAGTGTTACCAGCCTAAAAAATCTTTTTTTTTTTCGAAGGCGGTACTTTTGAATAGTTTTTAAGTATTGGAAAATAAGGTGAGTATCGATTTGTTTCACTTAATGTACATTCCGTTAACTAACAGTTAATCGCGTGGTTTATTATGTATAGCCGTTCAATTATTGAGTACTGCTCATCGTAAATTGAATTAGAAATTGATTAAAAATAAACTGTGAGATTAAATATATGATGGTAGCGATGAAATTAATGGTTAGGCTTATTTTACAAAAGAAAAATGAGTTCGTATACCAGATATTACGAATCTTCTGTTTTTAAATCCAGTTAGTAACCAAGCGGATTAACTGAATGGCATAGGTTGAAACTATGCAAAACACAAATTTTTTACTTGAATTGGCAACACTAATAAACAATAGAAAGCTAACGCGATGTCCAGAATTCACTTTAATTTGAAGCAGATTTTGTAAGGTATTACTTTTGATAAAGTTGAAAGTGTGCTGATCTGACAGCTGTCATTCAAATGAATCCATTTTGAATGTGATGCAATTTAGAGAGGGCGCAATGATTGTAGCTGTCCTTGTCTAAATCCTTTAGAGCTGTATCATATTTTTATGTTGTGTGGTTTGTATCTATGTTTCTGTAATTAAATTTTATGTTATTACTTTGTAGATACAGCACTAGAAAGCGTAGTAAATGTTCATGTCGGTGCTTTCATTTTGACTGAATAAATATTTATTATTTGTTACATCTTCTGTATTAGGTATATCTTCCTTTACAATTAAGGAAACTTTTACTGTTTAAAAACCATTAAATAAGACTTTTTTTCACTTGATTGGTTCAAACTATGTAAGTAGTCCATTCGGAAAGCATTCCCTTTCGAAAAAAAAATAATAAAATCTTTCATAAACAACTGAGGGTAACGTAAGATTGAAAAAAAGAGAGAAAACTATTAGATGCATTTATGAATGAACCAAAAAGGCGTTTATAGCCAATGGCTTTCAGATTAAGAGGAGGTTAAACAACTAGGTACGCGGTCAGTTTATAAATGGGTAACCGCGAAAGTGTTCTAATTTTGTAGCGTTTCCTGTTGTGCTTATTAGACAACGTCTTTAAGCCATGTTAGAGGCCTACACATGGCCAACTGGGCAGTTTTAACAACTCTGACACTAGGGTAGGTAATCACTGGCCATTAAAAATAAAACCATCATCCCCGCCTTTTTTAAACAAACGCCAATAAAACACATGACTTTTAACAGCACTTTGGTTTTATTATTTATTTGGTTGGCACGGGCCATACCTAAAATGGCGCCAAATATTTTCATAGCTCAACCATAAACATGGCAATGAATGAAATACACGTGTTAAATAGACAGTCAACATAGAACAATCAATTCTATTACGTTGGTAGTAAATAACGC
Organism: Pseudoips prasinana; assembly: GCA_951640165.1. Lineage (NCBI taxonomy): Eukaryota > Metazoa > Arthropoda > Insecta > Lepidoptera > Nolidae > Pseudoips > Pseudoips prasinana. Next base: position 4,461,849 of record OX621264.1, read on the forward strand.
GGAATATCGATAAGTCTAGTCCGTCTAGTACTACAAACATAACAGTACAATAGGTCGAAAGGTCGTGAGATGCACAACTGGAAGAGTTGTACTACGGATCTTGTTTTATTTGCGAAGCATCATCGAGATAAGGTTGGCTACACTAAGTAACTTTAGTTAGGTAATAAAATACAGTGCTGCCAATATGTATTAAGAGTGCTCGTTTACTGGTTTTATTACATACACTAGTGTTTTGGCTAGTGAAAGGCGGGAAAATAACCAATATGGCGAACGTTAGTTCAGAGGTCTTTATTGCATAAAACAATTTAAAAGGTTGTTAATTTACATCCAATTCAGGAAATACAAAGTGGGAGGATTTTATCTATATATGGTGTTTCATTCCACTCTGAGCCAATAATAAATTTAGTTAGTGAAATATAAATATTTAATAAGACCTTGGAATGGTGAATATTCATATGTTTAAATTCATAAATGTAACTTAAAATAGCAGTCCTTATTAGTTTATGCTAATTTTACAGCTACACACCATAAACAGAAGAAATGCGTAATAAAGTATGCAATAATATCATTCTAATATCCCGGAAGTTCCGCCATCTTGAAAACGCGGGAACAATCGTTAACAATTATTACTATGCATACTCTGTAGTCATCGACGAACTTTTGAATGCACCACGAATACTTGAAAACGTGTCTTATTGCATGTATTTAAAGTACATATTTAGTTATCGTAATCATCGTTTAGAACGTGTACGATAGAAGTACACTGTATTTGACTAATTTTACGAATTACATTTTAAATATAATTTGGACTCTACGTACAAGTCATTAAAGATAAATTTCAATTACAGTCACGGCAAATAGAACACAGTAAACATACAACTATCTTAAACCAGGTGAGAAAATAAAACATGTACTTTAACTGTGTTAATATAAAGCTTATTTTCGTATCATTAAAATTTTGGGAGCGTGTAATAAAATAACATCTTTCAAATGATGTTTCCATTCCCACGGTCGAAATTTGAAAATTTGTTTTTTTTTTATGCCAAAGGGTTATTCGTTCTGCAATTTTTTTCCCTGAGTTTTAACTTTAAAGTGCATTATTATGGGAAGTGGAAATATAATTGTTTTTTTTGTGTGTGCAAGGTGTAATAGTGATGAGAAGAGAATGAACAAAACGGGTGGGTCAGGTGTTAGGAAGTAAGGACCAGCCACCTTTCGTTTTTCCAGTTTTTGCGAATGATTTGGTGAGAGTTATTTTTTAGTTGGCAGCTTACAGATATATGAATAAAAATAAACTTTTCTATGGCGGCATTGCGGTTAAAAGCAGTCTAATCTTTATTCCATATTACGAGTTACTTTTACTTTGAACTAAATAAAATTATACAAAATTATTATTCTTCAGTAAAAAATATTACAATAACAAAGTTGTTAGAACGAAACCGATTACACGTTTTTCTTCTTAATTCGATTTAAATTCGGATCACGATTCGGTTACGGCTAATGATCTACAGCACGCTGTGATCTATAGATCTCTACGTGAGGAGGATCGAGATGGAACGTTTCTTTTTTATTGTTTTGGGAAGAGTACAGTACTCTTTAACGCTTTTTAGAAGTAGGTACAGTCAGTGTCACATACCTATGTGACTATGTACATTTTTATATACTGTGGACACGGGTCTCATCGCGATAAATATTTAGGTAAATCATTACCTAAATATTTATCGCGATGAGACCCGTGTCCACAGTATATAAAAATGTGTACAAATCGCGAATGTTTAAAAACAAAAACATTACGGACTGTGTACTTCTAAAAAGCCACGTGGTAACAGAGGGGATATTTAATTAATCAATGGTAAGGATATAAATAGAAATAAATTATTATGTATACAGTGGACCTTTCTTTTTTTATTACTATGTTGAATGTTGGGTATTTATAAAATGTTCTTAAATAAATATTTATATTCCTTAAATATATACCTATCTATATTTAAGATAAACTTTCCATGCGAAAATCTTAATAATATTTTTTTTCTTATTAATTTTTGATATATTTTTATATTTTATGTAATATTGTTTCTTTTTTAATATCGATATATATATAATTTATCTAGTGGACATGAAGACACCTCTTTATTGGTTCGGTTCGATCGACGTCTACCCATTTCGTTGCTCACTTGTCTTATTATGACTGGACCATAGACATTAATCCGTTCCATACTAACACGCCCACGCATATTTCATTAATTATACTTTCCGATGCTTGACATAATCTTCACCTCCTCAAAAACATCTATTAGCTACCTCAAGCTACGCATCTCACAAACTCAAAACATTATCGCTGTTTCGCAAGATCACCCATCGCGTTCTAAACCTCTCGCTCGCACACTCTCACGGACCGTGAGAACCTCACCTTTGGATCGATGTCTTTTAGTATCGATGAATTGATATTGTATCAGTGAAAGGCTTACTTTAGGACCTTAGAAATAGGGCATAAAATTAAACAAAATATTACCAATTTAAAAAAAAAAAAAATTTGGTTTTTCGAATTCAAATTAAGAACAGTATCTACAATTTGAATATAGGTCTTAGTGGCCAGTCTGATTATAAATATGCCATTGGAGTGGGACGCAAACTCAGATGCATTCACTATTACCTCCAAAATTCCTCCAAAACCACGCAGGGGCAAGCTTACACGGTGCGAGAGGCCAGACGCGGGGCTTGCAACTTTACGTGTACAGAGGAGGGAGCAATAACACAATTTGTTTTTCTAAATTCACAAGTGATAATTAGTAACTGCGTAACTTATGATTCTTATTCAAACTAGCTAGAATGAAAATTAAAGAAATGTTTGTTGTTGTAGTAGGTTCTAAATAGTAAGTCTCATACAAAAACATACTAAACCTTCACAAAGATTATATTCACAGAGACAAAAATACTATATTAATTCCCAGTTTTTATAACGACGTCCTTAAAACGGAACGCCTATTTTTTTGTTGGCAACATAGCTTAACAAAATAGTACACCGTTGCCTCGTAATCATAATCCAGTTTTAAAAAAAGTATAACCATAGACTCGGGCATAATGATCAAGCATAACGGTACTCGTCGAATAAAAATAGGATGACTCTCTGTCTTCCCACGCATAAAAAAAAAAAACCAAAAAGAAAATAGTTCACTGTCACAGAGTTATAAAATACAGGAGATTAAAATAAACACTACTTGTTACGTTGGCAATGTTGGCACGATTGACATGAAACCTTAAATTTAATAATTAATTGAATACATGTACCTATATAATATCGATACGCCCACTTCTAAATATATAGTAATAAAATATATCATTGTCTTTTTGGAATTTATTTTAATTATCGTGTTGTTTCGGGCTTGAATAATATACATTGGGAACGTCAGGCTTCATAAATAAACAGAGTTTACTCTTCAGTTCAGTTCGGATACGAATTTGACACGAAAGGAATATAAATTTGAACGTAGTTTAAATCGCTTAAGTTGACAAGGGCTTTTAGTTACGACGTATCCACATGAATAAATATTATGAAATGAAATTTCTGTTGGAATACCAAATTTTATCACCTCTTTTACTAATTGAAGCCCTTAAATTGAATTTTCCTTTTGTTAACCTCGATCCAAAAGGCATAAAAACTTCTTTCAAGTCTCCTTTTATGACGGTGATTGTAAAAAGCCATTTCATAGACTACACAATCTATAAAATAACACGGAGTACATAAACAAAAGGATATGTCTCATCAAAACCTGAATTGATTCTCACAGCCCCTGTACACTGGCATATAATTACAAATCCATTGAAAGCAAAATTAAAAGTAAAAAAAAAAATGGCGCGCGTAAAAATAGATGGCGCTTAAAAATAAAATGGAAGGCGTGTGGGAAACGGGATGGGACACCGTTATAATTGCGATCGCGTCCTGCCTGTGCTAGGGATCCGTGGAACCTAATTAAAAGCTAGACTTTGTTGTGGGGCCTAGTTTGAAAATAAAGTAGAATATAATAATACTAATAATATCCTGGGACATTATTCACACACGGTCATTATCCAAATCTAAGTAGAGCTTGTACTATGGAAACCAGATGACTGATACATTACATATACTGCTTTTCTTCGGTAAATACATACTTATATAGATAGTTACACCCAGACTCAGGACAAACAGACATGTTCATGCACAGAAATATCTGTCTTGGGTGGGAATCAAACCCATGACCTCCGGCGTGAAAAGCAAGCATTTGCCAACCAGGCCAATTTTTGTAAAAATATGTTCATTTTTTGACAAAAAGAAGTTTTACCATACGTAGAAAAAGTAAAACAATAACTTATTGAGAGACAAAAACAGCCAAAAAATTACTGCAGCGCTGAAGTTTTGATAGAGGCTATTACATTTAAATAAAAAACAGAATATTAAAATAATAACGTAAAATTTATATCTCTTCTAGTTGGTATTGTGTAGTGTAATAACTATTTATGAATGTTTCGGTTAAAGTCGTGTGAATTTAAAATCCTGTGTGTAAGACTTGTGAATAAAAACATAATTCTCTGAAACTTCAATTGTTCGTATTTTATGCAATCCTTTTGTGTACACAACGAGAATTTCATTGGAAACACTGATTTGTTTGAAGCTTAAGCCACTTTTGATATTAGGAATTGGATGACGCTAATTTCTGTTAAAAAAGCTTTTTTTTTTTTAATTATTCTTTTGCTTCGATTTTTGTAATCAATCAATCAATGCTTGCTTTATAGCATTGAACAAATAATTGTGTCATATGCTAGACCTTGCCGAGCACTATCTAAAAATATGAACGAAATTCTTTTGAGTAGGTATACTAAATATTTTTTTTCTAATTTATGTGAGTTCCGAATTTAAAATAAATAGTGTTTACAATCTGTGTGCATTGCATTTTTCAGAATTGGAACTCTCATTATTTAAATTTAAATTCAGAATAATCAATGCTACCAACTTAGAGAACCCTCTTAAGATTACCGCGATTCAATATTGACATGTAGGAAAATAAAACCTTTTAAACACTAGCTACAATTATTAATAAAAAAAAATGTCTACTGGCCTCCGTGAGAACTGTAACGGTCATTGTAAAATGTACCTTAATTAATGTTTATAAGATGTAATTTTCTTTGAATGGATCTTCATTAAGTAACTGGTCGTCTGAATGGAATTGTTTGATAACTTGTTTGTGTACGCTTCTCGGTAACGGAGTTGACTTTTTTGATGATTCACACGCGTATCGATATGTTGATAAATAATAATATTGAATAGTGATGTTTTAGTTTTACAAATATGGTTCAAGATCGTTGTTATCTGTTTCTAGTATAAATTTGTTATAAATTGGCTTGATAATATGTATGTATGTGTGTAATGATAATTGAATGGCTTAACGAGTGTTATCTAATGATTACAACCGGGACCGAGACCGATTAACGCGCCCTCCGCAGCACGGAGACGCTCAGAAATCAAACCACTTTGGTGGTCACCCGTCTATGGACTGACCGCGAGCCTAGTTGCTTAACTTCGCCGATCACTGAGGGCATCTAGCTATGAGCGCCTATTATCGTTAAGAAAGTATTTAATGATGTTCTTAATCTAACGATATAAGTATAATGATACTTAAGTTCATAATCTGTTGATTTACCGTGGGAACCACAGTGCGTGCTTCGTACACCATTAGTGGTTAGTATAAGTGTATATAGAAGGTAAACTACGAGATGAGCGTGGTACCAAACGACGCAACCCATGCCATGACTGGGGTAATAAGTAACAAAGTGGGTTTTTGTACAGAAATATATAATATTGAATACTAGTTATTGTTTTACTAGTTATTGTTAATACTAGTTTATGGTGCTTTTCTATGCTTTATCGTACTGATATTATAAATGCGTATTTCACGTAAAAACTACTGAATGGATTTTAATGAAACGTGTCAATAATATAGCTTATACATCAGAATAACGCATAGGCTACAATTTATAGATATAGTATAAAATGTCCAAAATTCGATAATAAGTGTCAAGTAAGTAGGAAAAATCTACCATCTGCGAGCTATTCCGCTAGAAGATGTGTATCCTATCATATTATCAATGCGAAAGTTTGTGAGTATAGATGTATGTTTGTTACTCTTTTACGCCAAAACTACTTTAACTACGTGAAACCGCGGGGCATAGCTAGTATGTGTATAAAATACTGACACTACTGGCGCTGGCTTCGAATGATTACATATATAGGAAGATAAATTTGTACTATACGCCAGATAATCGTTTTTTATACGATAAGAAATATAAAATACTCTATGAAAAATACAGCCTATGTTACTCGCTGATAATGTAACTTTCTGTATGTAAAATAAATGTTAAATTCAGCTAAACAGTTTTGTGTTTCTCCATTTAACTTCTTTATATGACCGATCACAGAAAAAAGTATATTTAAAAAGGTATATTATACAGTATGAGCTAAAATATATCCAAAAAATTCTAGAAATATCTGGGCCAAATAAAGGTATTTTTTAATTTGGAATTGAATTATTACCTGGTCAATTTTTACGTACTTGGTCAAACATTGTTATTCAAACTAAACTTTAATCATCATCATAAATCAGCAGTAAATAACGTTGTATGAACACCGCATACCCCGGCTATATGAAGATTGCTCGGGGTGCTCGGGGTACATGGATTCCGAGCACCCCGCACCTTTCTTAACGAACTTCGACACGCGGAGATTCACATCTGTGTATAATTAACCTATGCTAATAGTTATTAGTACTACCCGATTTTGGAGTGATTTATTACATAAATTATGACGTGTAATATTTTGTAATCATTAAGTTCAAGCGTAATTGTATATATATGATATACCATGAGCTTTTACCAGACGATATAAAAGGAGGTTATGAAGTAGACTGTTTTATTTTGTATGTTTACGTATGTTACGCGATTTCTCCGTTATTCAGGAACCGATTCTCATATGCTCGTACTTTTAATCTATATGTAGTAAACTCGAGACCAAGGTCTCATTTAAATCCGTTCACCCCCTTTATGGTCAACAAGGCCATTTTTTTATTATCAGGGTCTTCCTTTTAAAAGTTACGATACCATAGATTTTCTTTTTTTTTTTATCAACTTTTCACAACAACCACAAAAACCTACTTTCTCAGTGTATCAAGTTGCAACGGAACGTTAGTAACAGGATGACCACCGGATGGCTGCAGAGGAAACCAAACGAGATAGAAACCGCAAGGCAAAGGAAACTTATTTGTCTGCCTCATTTACCATGTTCAAGTGTACACTGGCCTTTGAATTGTAGGATGGGGTGAAGTGTAACAAGCTTAATGATTTTGAATTAACTTTTTAATGTCTATGGTTTAGAGCTTAGGAAACAATTTAACAGCCAGGCTGTTTAATTATTTCCTTAGCTCAGAACCATCGACAATTGTTTTTTTCTGTTTAGAAACTATTTAACGTCCGATATCGTGTTTGTAACTTAATAAATTTATTGCGATTGTTTTTTTTATTAATTATATTTGGTTTCATCATTGATCTGATCTCTTATTACTTACCAAATGATTAATAGTTTATTTCTTAAATAACTGCACATAAATAGTCCGTAATAGAACAAGCTACGTGGTCCATATAAGCGACAATTGTATAGGAAATTTGACGAATTGGGGTAGCTGGATATGCTGGCGTCTTTACACACGGCTACATATCAAGCTTTTTCCTGTATAAGCTGATCCCGCGTTGTATAGGATTTCCATACAATGAGAGGTCAGCTTATATTGTAAACGTATAGCTTGATATGTAGCCGTATGTACTCGATAGTGAATATTTTAGGATGTTAATACCAGGGGCTCTACCGGCTAAGTCACCGAACATCGATTTCCTAAATGGCGTTCAAATAAATAAAGGTTAAAAATGACTTAATCAATAGTTAAATCGGCTTTAACGTTGACAATCGATTCCGGACCATTTATAACATCGCATGTGCTCATGGAAGCCAATTTAACGATTGATTAATTCATTTTTAACCTTTATTCATTTGAACGCCATTTAAGAAATCGATGTTCGGTGACTTAGCCGGTAGAGCCCCAGGTGACAAAACTTCAAACAGGCAGTTCGATTGAGCCTAAAACAAATAAATCCACTAAAAAGAAGTACGTTACTTAACCTACAATATATTTGTAATTGGGACATTGCTTTGATACATTTTATAAAGATGAAATTAATCTTATTATGGCCCCAAGTAATAACAAGTAAGTATTAAACTTTAATACAATGAAAATATTACATCACACTTTCATTGTGGTGGCACTTTCCCTCCAAAATTAAACGGAGCGTGTGGGCGGCCATCTTTTAAAAATAAACAATTGTCTATACCCGCGTGGGGCATAGAGCACAAATGTGACACACATGTAGAGTTCCACGGGGATTTCTTGAATGGGGGTCTTTATTATGTATAGAATATTATTTATGGCCCTATTTATGAAGTAATGTCGTCTAAAGTGTTATAATAAAAGTAATTTAGGTAATCTTACGACACGACCTGTAAGCAGGCTACGGTACATTCACGTACGAGTCATTAATAAATATGTCGTTGCCGAATTTTTAAATTGCTCCGTTGGACTATTATTTTTAGTTTACACAAACAAATGAAGATTGTATAAGAGCGGGAAATGATAAATAATATAGATAAATTAAAAAAAACTAGAGAGAATACAAGGGTATGGGTAGAGGTTATGGAAGAAACTAGAGAGGAAGAATAGTCGCGGCCAAACCAAGGTTGGTTTCATAGATCAAATCGAAGACAAGGTGGAAGTAATGGAGGCGGATTTACTGATAAGGTGTCTTGAATTTAATAGATAGATTATATACATCGTTTTTTTGTATATGATAGCAAGGCAAACTACCAAGTAGGTCGCCTGATGGTAAGTGATCACTGTAAATGTTATAGTTTAATCTAAACTAAAGTACGAAATTATTAAAAAAGAAATTGCGGTAGAATTCGGTGTTCTGTTTTTAAAAACAGTTTTTATTTCTTTTAAAATTACCTTACACTCTATGGTCAGTGCATTGCAGTAATCATAAAGTTGTTTTTTTTTGTCCATCGTCTATGGTAATACTTACATATAAAGGGGTGTACACACAGTTATTACTTCAGTTTCGCTCGCGTGCACCGATCTAGAAGATTACTCAGCGGAACGGGAGTTCTAGCGTGACGTTTGAGCGAGATGGCACCATTAAGGCACATGACAGAAAATAAGAGTGAAAGAGATGTATTGATGGTTGTTAAAAGGATGTAAATCACACAATGGAGCTTAACAATTTTATGCTTTAAAACGGTGGATTACGGTACAAATTTGTAAATGCTTTGTTATTTTATGCCGTTTTGGTGAACTGTCGATGTGTAACGAAAGTTTGTGATGGATATCCTTTCGTTGGATATTGTTATGTGATATTTGTAATTTGATATACATTGATGACATTATTGGTGGTTTGGTTTTTTTTTGTGGCAGTTGACACAGGAAATCTTTTGGTTATGGTTTTGGGTAGGTTATTCCAATAGTTTATGGTCCTTATTCGTAAAACGAACAGAAGCAGCTGTCTTTACTGTTTTATTATGACACAGTCTAACCAAACGTTATCATATATTCTTCAAACTAAGTATACCTCCTTTTTGGATTGTTGGTTTAGAGTAAAATAGCCGGTAGATTAATTAATATTCATATTAATAATTAATAATATCCTGGGAAATTATTTACGTACGGCTATCTGATCCCAAACAAAGCAAAGCTTGTACCTACTATGGAGACCAGATAACTGATATACTATATATACTACTTTTTTTTGTAATTACATAGTTATATAGATTATTACGCCCTGGCTCAGGACCAAATATCTGTCCTGGTGACAATCGAAACCACGTCAATCGGCCCGTCAAAATATCATCAACATACACTTTTAATTAGGTAGCTTTTTACTTCCTCTTATAGGTACTGCGGTCTTTTAGGTACTAAACAACAAATACAATATCCTCATTATTTTAAGGTCAGACTAGTCCACTCTTATACAATTGCTTGTAAAGTATAACACCTTGATATAACTCGTAAAAAGGCCAATCTAATTCCAAGCGATGAAATTGTACAGACGCCAGCACTTCCAGCTACCCCAATCGGACAAATTTCTTTTGTGGATTTTCAACTTTATCACGTAAGCATAACGTTCACTTTCAATTGGGAAAATTTGACAGATTGGGGTAGCTTGATGTGCTGGCGTCTGTACTCACATTTTTCTGAGTGACTAAAGTATATACTACAATTGCTGTCGGTTGGCACGTAGTAGAAGAATGAATGCCCACTGGAACGCAGTTCGTTAAAGAGCCTTGCGGCAGGAGTTGTGGTAACACTAGTAGGAATCATCATTATTATTGGAACGAAGTTCCTTATGGCGCGTTGTGAAAGGGGGCTAGACGGAAACAATCCTTACGAAAAGTTGTCACTACACTTTTTGCAGCTGTGCGGCGTGCGCATGTTTCTCTGTCTCTCTCTCTCTCTCTCTCTCTTATAGAAAGCAAGCCAGATATTTTCATTTCTATTTCGCATTGAACATTGTGGTGTCGCGACGATTATTTTTGTTGAGTGTATACAGGTTTTTTGTACATAATAAATAATAAGAAATAACTTCGTTCCATCCGACAGACAGACAGACACACAAAAATTGAAAAAAATGTTAGTTTGGTGTATGTACCGTATATATATTCATATTTATGTAGTAAAAACCGGCTATTTCAATATTACAAACAGACACTCCAATTTTATTTATTTGTATAGATAATGATAGAACTATGAGCTAGTCCTACCAGGCAATCGTATTTTATACTAGCTGTGCCCGCGACTTCGTCCGCGTGTTAATTAGTTTATTTAATTTTTTAGTAAAATAAAATACTTTTTCTAAAATAAAAGTAGCCTAAGTTACGCCTTATTACATCAGCTACCTGCCAATAAAAGTCCCGTCAAAATCGGTCCAGCCATTTCAGAAATTAGCCGGAACAAACAGACAGACAGACAGACAAAAATTGTAAAAAATGTTATTTTGGTGTATGTACCGTATATATATTCATATTTATGTAGTAAAAACCGGCTATTTCAATATTACAAACAGACACTCCAATTTTATTTATTTGTATGTATAGATGATAACCTCGTTACAGGCATTGCCTAGTGAGGCTATCATTGTACATCAATCATGTAAAAAGTGAAGTGCTAATAAAATTATTACTATTATTATAAGAAATGAAAAGTGAAATTATACATACAAAAAATAAGTGATCAATTTTTATCATTCAATAATGTACAGAATCATCACATAACGAAGAAGCATTGAATTTATTTATTTATCTCTCTCCTTAACATCTATCATTACAGGTCTTAACCTAATGCGGTAGTGTTGGTATTACAATTATAAAATACCACCTTATGCAACTACATTTGAAAACTAATTATTCATGTAACTAACCACGTTTAACAGAACCTTTACGAATTCACTTAAATTACACGAGAATATATCCACTTTTTCGTGTACATGTTGTAATATTATATACGAGTAACGTTCCATCATTTGTAGTTCACAGATTTTTGTGTTCTCGATGGGCATGCAGTGCTATGATCGATGATCCTGATGGCGTGATAATTTTTGCCAATCACATTACTTCCTTCTCATCGACAGATCTAAATCGTCCATACGTTTCGTTTTTTTAGAAGCCTACTTTATCATCTCTATGATACCAATGGTACCCTCATAATAAGCAATGACTGTCCGTCACTATGTACGGCTTTCCGTCATGAATTTCCGTAATACCTAGACAGTTGAAATTTTCAGAGATAGTGTATCTATATTGTTACAAAAACAATAAATAATAAGGTAAAATAAATGAAAAAATATTCTTGCCCGATTGTTTTTTTGAAGATAAAAAGGGTTTTATAATAGAATTTTATTTAAATCGTATTAGAGTACAAAGCATAAAGTTTTTGGATAACTTAAAGTCATAGCAGGATAGAAAACAATTCGTGCGCCAATTTCTAGTAGTTTCAGTATACAGAACACAGGTCATAGACCGCTAAGCCACCGTGACTGACAGTAGAGGCTGAGCGGTCAATTTCCATGCTCTGGTTTTTTCTTAGTCTATAATTCAATTTATGGTTTTCGTCTCGCTTGTCTCTGGTCCGAATTTTATTGCTGTACTTGTTTATTGGTAAATTAAAAAGGTACCGTGATTTTTTTTACGGATTAGCATTCCATTTTTGAATTCCCATTTAGAGGCGTTTATTCCGCCATTTAAATTCAAATTTGTTATGGCTTGTTCTTTCAATGGAACCTACTCGTAATCACTTCCTTAGTGTTGTCTCTCTATGATATTTGACCATAGACTAATTAATGAGTTTTAATTCTTACCTATTAAGTCCAGTTTCCTAGAACTGGTAACTTGTGTCTTCACGATGTATGTAGTGTTTCGTTGGATGAAATTTCGTTATAGGCCTCGAAAACAAGTTGTTTTGCCATATTATTATAGTGGTACTGTTGGTGTGCTTGGCAAATGCTTGCTTTTCATGCCAGAGGTCGTAGGTTCGATGGGTGTAATTATCTATATAAGTATGTATTTACAAAAGAAAAGAAGTCTATGTAGTATATCAGTTATCTGGTTTCCATAGGACAAGCTCTGCTTTGTTTGATCAGATAGCCGCGTGTAAATAATGTCCCAGGAACCGTTCGTGCGCGATTCGTACTCGCACTTGGCAGATTTTTCGTTATAAAATATGCAGTCTTAGCCTATTTAAGGATTCCGGCTTAGAAGCCTCATATTAACTTTAGTACTGGTTTAATCTTTGGTAAGTGACTTACGTCCAAATGACTGATCTATATACCTCTACTTCTGCGCTCAGCAAATGTCTATTAATATATCTATACATATAATAAAATTGTAGGAAATTCAAACTGTACTTTGAATATTTTTTAAAAGGGATACTTGGGGCGTGATCTGCAATCGATATCGAAGCCAAAAATATAGTTTTTTAGATTTTTTGTCTGTTTGTCTGTATGTATGTCCGGGCTAAACTCAAAAAGTACTGCATGGATTTACTTCAAATTTTGCATGAATATTACCAAGAGGTCGGGTCAACATATGGGCTACATATTATCACGCTATCACCTACGGGTGATAATTTATAAAATTTAACGCAGGTAAAACCGCGGGGCACTGCTAGTTATGAATAAATTTTCTGTGTGGCTGACAGCATGGAATATCGTCACCCCATCTCATCCCCTGGAGGGCATAGAAGTCATCCCGAGGGAATATCTCCCAGAGAACGGGTAGCAGCGTCTCTCTGTGTACTATGACCATCATACTGCAACTGCCAAGCCGACTGCCAAGCGTGGCGATTATAGCATATCCTTCCAAATGATGGACACAACCCCATTGTGGAAATCTTTTGGGGAAGCCTTTGTCCAGCAGTGGATGTTATTCCGCTGAATAAATTACACGCCGACCATTAGACCAACAGACAAAACAACACAACTATCTTATTAATAAATCCGTGATGCAATATACAAGGCGGCCGAGGAGTAGACGTTCAAACGCAAAATTTAGATACTTTATCTGGGGACAATGTCACACAGATCATCCTAGCCCTAAACTAAGCAAAGCTTGTACTATGGGTAAACATACTTATATAGATAGATATATACTTAAATACATAAAAAACATCCATAACTCAGAAACAAATATTCGTGCTCATCACACAAATATTTGCACTTACTGGGATTCGAACCCAGGACCACCAGCTTCGTAGGCAGGAGCACTACCAACTAGGCTACGGTGACTTTATGATGAAGAGTATCCGAATCATCCCCATGTATGTTCTACGATTTTGTGTAGTTTTTTGATACTTTGAAATTTTCGAGTCCAGAGCCTCTAGCACGAGTTCCTGCAGTTTACTTACTCGATCACACGTACAGTTTTGTCCCATACATTGAGCACCAGCGCCTCTCGCGGAATCTATTAAGAACTAAAACTCTGGTGCTCAATGTATGGGACGGAACTGTACGTGTGATCGAGTAAGTAAACTGCAGGAACTCGTGCTAGAGGCACTGACCCCAAACCCTAATTTGGAACTTTCGAATAAATTCTAAGTCAGTTCTGCAATGATTAGATAAACCATACTTTTTAGGGTGTTAGCTTAAACTATGCTAATTAGTTATCACAAAAAAAACTGAACCAGAAATGTTGAACGGAACGAGAAAAAAATCGATGTTAAGTGAAATTTACGAAAAAATCATTAAATAAATTCTGTCTCGAAAACTAGGCAAAATCGTAGAACATACATGGGGGTGATTCGGATACACTTCATCATGAAGTATCTTAATTTTGCGTTTGAACGTCAACTCCTCGGCCGGCCTAAATATATATAAAAGGAAATTCATCCGATGCTAGTTCAATGCACTTGTTCGTCTAAAATTAATTTGTAAACATTTGTATCTAATATTAACTCATTCAAGCCATCCACTTTGTTACAAAGAGAATCTAATAGAGAAATTTAAAGCAACACTGCAACACAGTCTTAAGAAATATATATACATATATATGCTGTGTGGTGGCGGCATAGAATATCATCACCTCATCTCATCCCGTGGGCGGCGTAGAAATCGTCCCGAGGGAATATCTACCAGGGGACGGGCAGCAGCTTCCTTCTGAATACTATGACCTTCTTACTGCGATCGCCAACCCGTCTGCCAAGCGTGGCGATTATGGCATATCCCGCCATAATCGCCAAGCTTGGCAGCCAGTCCAAGCTGTGAACGTAATTTGGCTGACATGATGATACATACATAGGCCTGCTTCCCAGAGGGTAGGCAGAGAAAACGGATTTCGACTTGTCACGATCTTTGCACACCTCTTTTGTCTCGTTTGCTGTCATTATATTCTTCATACATGCTCGCCGTATTAGGGTACTTCTGACCTGGCCTTTCTTGGGAATATCTGCGATTTGGTAAGACAATGTTCTACGAGGTCTTTCTCTTCCGGTTGTACCATTCACACAGGCCTGGTATACTTCTTTTGTCAATTTTCTTTCATTCATCCTTTCTAAATGCCCAAACTATCTCAGCATACCTTTTTCAATCTTTGTGACTGCATCCTTTTTTTCACACCACAACGCTCTCTTACATCAGTATTTTGTATTCTGTCTCACATATTCAGAAGTCTTAAGAAATATAAGTTTAAAGATCTTTCAAAACTCATTCAATTATCATGAACCACCGTATCCTTCCGCGGGATAAGGATTTGCAAAAATGTAGCAAAACGCGAAAACATTGACTCAAATCATTCCGCCATAAATTAATAATATGGCGCCAAAATTGGATCAAGATGGCCGCCTCCCTGGGGGCTGGATTAGATTTATTTTTAATAAGGGCTGCAGATGACGCTTACATCCCTTGTGGAAAGAAAATTCTGTAACGCATATTATCTTGTGTTTTATAAATATTTTTAGTCTTTGGTTCTGGTGCCTTTTTTATTTCTTTTTTTTTTCATAGACAATTTCGTAGGCAATGGACGGGATTTCAGGTACGTTATGATTTAGTAAATTTTTTTAGATCTGTGTGTCCTTAGCTATGCGTCCATTGTTTCGTAGTTTCTAAACGGGAGAATCAATTTTAACGTGATTTTCAGGCGCATATAGCTTTGTCGTTTTCTTTATTCAGTAAACGAACGACATCATCATCGTTATTATTATTGTAACTGACGTAAGGTGCTAACTTTAAAAATTTTATGTTGAAATCGGCCATCCATCGCGTCGTGCGCGTCGCATTCGCCCTAAAGATGACTTCCAGAAGAAGTTGAAACGGTTGGCAGAATTCAACATAAAATTAATTACGTGACTTACCCGTCACAATCTTTCATTATATTATCATCGTTACTTCACCGTGCTGTAGTCTTTTGTTAATAGTTGTTAAGCTATGTCAGGGACATATTGACGGAATTGAAAAATTCTGCAATAAATGTATTTTGTATAATCCAAAGCTTCTTAATTTAAGCTTGACTGATCTGGATGGTTTAGAGTCACGTATCCTTTCTTTTTTTTAAAAGTTATACCGCGATATAATTTCCATAGACAATTTCCCGCTAGTTCCTCTTGGATTTGAAAATTATCAAATTTTTTCGAATATCATTCCAATTTAAATTACGTAACGAATTACATTTGAATTTTAAATATTAACTATGTAAGTAGCGATCTACTTAAACGGTATCCTTTGTTTATTCGTGCATCGAACAAATATGGGTGATGTACTATGACGTCATATTGGCAAACAATGTGTGTATGTGTGTGCATTCCTTATGTCAAAACAGTGTATACAATTTGAAATGCAGAATTATTGCGTACGTCAGATTAACGTCATGCGGCACGTTCCGGGATTCTTAACCCTTAACAGGCTGGGGTCTATATGAGAATTTCAACCGTATTACTTTGGAATAAGGTCCAAAATAAATGAAAAGATAGCAAAGCCTTGACAAGGGTTAAACCACGCTTGCAACACCGTACACGTGCTAGAAGTGAAGCTTCTAAAAATAGCACAGTTACTCAAGTTGTTCATGTGTAGCAACTGAGGCGTACATCGACAAAGCACGCATTCGCGACACTACATTATTCTATATGTTTCTATCATTGTGTATAAGTCAAAAAAACGAATCAACAGTGCCAAAAAACTTTACGTGCCTTTAATTTTATTTAATACTCGTTTCTTTATCGATTATTTAAAGCTACAGACTCCAGCACATCCAGCTACCCCAATCTGTCAAATTTTCGCAATTGAAAGTGAACCTTATGCTTTTGTGATAAAGTTGAAAATCTATAAAAGGAATTTGGCAGATTGGGGTAGCGGGGTGTGCTGGCGTCTGTACGTAGGAAATTTAACTTAAAAAATACATTTGAATATCGATTTTGACAATGAGGCAGTTTCTATCAATAAAAATAATAAACGTTTTACTGTAGTGGACCGTTTACAATGTGTGTCAAAAATAATGTGCAATTACACAATCAAACACAAGTTATGTTATACGTTATCAGGTGTTACCAAACCCACACATATAATAAGGGACCTTGCCCCCAAATCTACCCAAATAAAGCCTAACAAGGTGGTCCACTTTATGATTGGCTTTTTAATTAGTAATGACATAACAAACTGAACATTTTCTCCTGGCAACACCGGATGTGGCGTCACGATACGCAGCGGAACTTACAACACTAGTCGACAATTAAGTAGATTTCCTGCGCTAGAGGATGCGTACGCGCATTGGCGCGGATCTCCGTTGTAGTGGTGGTATACCATAGACTTGATACGTCATAGACGACTTTTTCTTATCTTTCCCGTTTAATTGGCATTAAGCAGTAAGGTTAGTTATGTAAAAAATATTGTTTTTTACAATACGGATGTACATAAATATCTGAAAGTTAGATATAATTTCCGGTCGTGTCGCCAGTCCGCCCATAGGATCATGATAGTGATGGAATAGAGAGCGCCCCCTGTGTTTGCGCACACACCTGTGCACTATAATATGTCGACTATAGAGACTGGCCACTGCGGCCGAAGTCGACCAGGAGAACATTATTATTATAATTTGTAGAATTAATTAAAAGCAAGGGTTTATACTGTACAAAATGACTGTCTACCATAGTTTGTTAGTTGGTCGGTTGTAGTTAGTTGGACCTTTTTTTAACTACTCGAATCATTTTACTGGTTTGCGTAAACACAGGGGCACTTTCTATTCCATTACTCTTATGATCCGCTGGGACGACCAGCGATACGGGCGTACGCCGAATAGGGCACCTATCTATGTGAAGAGTGTTCATAATTACGTACGAAGCTCACTCGTAACATCTAGTCATAGGTGTGCAATAGCAATTATTTAAAAAGTCTATAAGTATAATGACAAAAATAAAATTTTTGGTAATGTTACTGCTGACTGAAAGTCATTTGATTTATAAATCTACACATTGACAACTTTTAATCATAACGCGGTGTCTATGTCCATAGTTATAAATAGAAAAAAGTTGCTAGTACACTAGTTTTAAATATTGTAGGGGTGTCATGCGTAATTAGTTTTCTGTGTTCAGGTAAGAAAGAGAGGGATATTGTTTCGCTTTTCCTCTCATGTTACGGTTCAGTTGTGTTTCAGTCGTACATTATAGCGTCGAGCTAGAGCTTTGACCTGTGAAATGATTACTTGTACAAACGAGTAATGATTTTACAGCAATAAACGAGGATATATTGTAGAGTTAAAACTTAAAATTTGTTGCGTTCTTCCCAATTTACCCGAAAGTACTAACATTTTTGACAACAATTACAATAAGACCTCACTTACCCGAGCAATTAGATTTGATTAATCTAATTGCTCGGGAGAGTCATGATGATGAAGTACACGAAAAAGTGGATATATTCTCATGTAATTTGAGTGAATTCGTAAAGATCCTGTTAAATGTAGTTAGTCCCATTTAGTTTAAAATTTAGTTCAATAAGGATTTTATAATTTTAATACAAACACTATCTCAGTAGGTAATGATAGATGTTAAGGAGAGAGATAAATAAATAAATAAGTTCAAATTCAAATTCAAAAGTCGTTTATTCCGTTAAAATATTACATTTGTGTGGTATCGTCAATTTTTTTTTACCCTACCGTGCAGTGCATGACGTGGCAGCTACTGAGAAACACTGCCAGAAAACTCAGTAGGAATCCTTTTTTAAAATATATATTTCTTAAATAAATTTACATTGTATTTAAATGTGTTAATTTAGAGCGACTCAATCCCAAGCTGTTTTGTCACTTAAATAATCAGAAGTTTTGTAATAAGCCCTGCTACACAATTTGGCTTTTATAATTAATAAGTTTTATAAAAATAAGTGTCTGGAAATATGTACCTAAGGTTTATGTGAATATTTTATAAGTTTGCGACTAGAGACAAAATATTAGAGACATTCTGATGTAACATTTACGGAGTCATTACAAAACGTGCGGACGCAGTCGCGGGCACAGCTAGTTATAATATAAACAGACACGCAGACATAGTCTCCACACTCATAACTTTAACAGACTAAAAAGGTTTTGTTATTTTATCTGTTCTGTGTTATTTGTGCAGCTATATAATATTTATTTTATTTCTATAAAAATCATTGTGTTACAAAGAAAAGATAATATCGGTTTTTTGTTTTTTATTTTTGTTAAACAGTGCTTTAATTCGGGGTTACAAGAGACACGCAAACAATATATTTTTTGATTCTCATCTTTATTGTCTGGTTTCAAAGTTTAAAATAGCTTTTCTTCCGAAAAAAAATCCCTCCAATGCAAGTTCTTCATAGTCCGAGTGTTCACACAATCAAACCAAAACAACCGACGTCTATTCCTATCTAGTTCAGTCTTGACGTCAAACCACTATACTTAGCACTATTGCACCAGGAAGATGGTGACGTCTTTACTGACATTTGAACACGCAATTAATTCATTGGCTGTATGCGTACGCTGGTCAAAGGGTAGCTCTAACAAAAAAAATATAATTGACAGTTGCTTTTTCGCGCGTCATTAAATGTGACAGTTTATTTTCGCGCGTTTCGAAATGTGTGTTGCCACTTTTGTGTATTCTCCCATAAATCTAGCAAATTAGTAAATTTAAAGATACATTTATTTAGAAAGAATTCTAAACGATTGCTTGATAGGTAATATTGTTTATAAGTAAACGCGTATTTAGAGATTACACTAATCTCTTATTCGTAATTTAATTAACTTATAAACATTACTTTTGTAAAAAGCATTTATCAAGAAAAAACACTTAATTTTTACAACCAAAATCTCCGGTGTCTATAATGAAATTGGGCTCAAAAGTAAAACACTGTTTAGAAATCAATGGTCAAAATGGAGCAAATTAAAAACTCTGAGTGTAGGCATAAATTTGCTGCAAAAATTGTTATATTTAATAAAATTTTCACAAAATCCCGTGTGATTTTAAGCAGCTGAATTTTCGGCGGAGTTTAAGACCAATTTTAAAACTTAAAACCAGCTGTTCTGATTCGGAAGTTGAGAAAAAATACAGAGGGGTGGGTGGAGTTTTAAGTTTGAGGGGAGATCACTTCCGCCGGAAGCTTCCGATTTGATCTACTATAGTTTTGGTAGATAAATGGGAAATTGGATACTTTCCAAAATTTTAGGGAGTTGGGTTTCGAGATGCAATTTTTTTGTGTTGTGTACTTACTTTTTCTTATCTATGGATAGTTTTTGCACAAAAATTTTAAAGGTTTTATTTGTTATATTGGTAATAAAGTTTGCTCAACTTCTTTTTTTTATTGGAAATTTGAAAATAAGGGTATAGCGAGCTGCGAGGTCCTTATTGGTTTTTAGTAGTTTATTAAAAATACTGAAGTTATTGCTAAAAACTATTGTATTCACAAATAAGATCTAATGGTTTAACACTGGTAATATAAAATAAAATGGTCAGTTGATAGTATTATAAATGGTAGATAATAATTAAATGGTTTATGGTTAATTATGGTTTAATAGTATGAACTCGGTCGCGGGTTGCGAACTAACTTAAAATTGTTATAAATTTATTAAAGTAAACACGTGCCAATATGCTTGCTATGCACATATTCCTTGTTCGGTTGCTTAGCTCCGAATAAAGGGCGAAACAAAACCCTCTTTATATTTATGCTGCTCTTTCAACTCGTGACTTGACTAAGCTCCAAAATTAGGCAGAGCCTGTACTATCGTAACCAGACTACTGATAAATATACTTATTTTTTATTTTAGTTTATTAGGTTCACCAACAACAAGTTTATACAAGCTCATTTTATACATAATTATATAAGTAACTATTACAGTATAACTTATAGGTAAACTCCGCATGTACAAAACATTGGCATAGTTAAACATAACTAATATCTTAGAACTACTTAACTTTTATTAACTTAGTCTACATAATGAAAAAATTGTAATAAAATAAATCATATTTCAAAATACAAAATCAATATTTAGTGTTAATTCCGCTAATTGTCAGTTTAATCATGCTGGGATGCAATTTGCATCGCTCCTTCGAGCACTCGACGAGTTAGCAGCCCTTGAGAATGGTCCGTGGAGGACGAGAAACACGTGTTGGGTATCGTACTGGCGCATGTAGTTTGCTTTTTTTTTTTTTCTTTTTTTTTTTTTTTATATTTTCCTTCTTGCATGTGCACATTTTTGCGGGCGGGAGGGCGGTGCAAATTGCATCCCAGCATGATTAAACTGACAATTAGCGGAATTAACACTAAATATTGATTTTGTATTTTGATTGTTATGGATTTCCGCAAAGTAACGCCTGATTCCATTACTTAAATCATATTTAAAAAATTTAATTAAAAATATGGTAAAAGAGAAAAAAACCATCTAATTAGGTATAAATAACAGTAATATTAAACATAATTTAAGAGACCATTTATAACGACTTTGTGTTTAGTGAAGGGATCAGCGTTTAAATCAATAACGTCACTATAACTGTTCACAATTTTAGTCATCCTTGAATATATTGCATACTTAGATAAATACACACGTTCGTCTTAATTTTGTCCCCACTTAT
Source organism: Pseudoips prasinana (assembly GCA_951640165.1). Taxonomy (NCBI): domain Eukaryota; kingdom Metazoa; phylum Arthropoda; class Insecta; order Lepidoptera; family Nolidae; genus Pseudoips; species Pseudoips prasinana. The sequence continues at coordinate 4,483,529 of OX621264.1, forward strand.
ATGCCAGTGGGTGTGGTTTCCGCACTTAGTCCCGATGTGGACCATTGTACGTGAGCCATGGCAGCCTTCACTCCATCCAGCCCACCTCCCTCCAGAAGCATATCAGGTCTCCCAAACTTCTCAGGGCTTCCGTAAGAGTACTTGGTGATCCCAGGGTTTCCCTTCCTGATACCTGTGCACTCGAAGAGCACTCCATGCACTCAGCGTCCATGCACGCTCTGTCAGTTATGCCGATAGTGTGGAAGTGTTTATTTAGTGTGGAGTGTAAATACACAGATATTATAGATAATTTGCACCCGGATACACAACGGACCATCAAAGTGCTCTTCACACTAAGATTTGTTGTAAGTGGACATCGAACCCAAGACCTCTGCTCAAAAGCAGTTAAGGTCACTATCCACTAGACCAACAGGCCAGTCCTTAAATAAAGATTGGGGGAATTTGACAGATTGGGGTAGTTTGATGTGCTGGCGTCTGTAAATGTATTTTTTATTAAATCTTTATTTAAGGACTTACTTAGATGCTAAACCAAAGGTCGTGGGTTCGATGCCAACCGTGTGATGAGCACGATTTATTTGTTCTGTGTCTGGGTGTAATTTATCTATAACTAGCTGTGCCCCGCCGTTTTACCCGCGTTAAGCTTTATAAATTATATATAGCCTATGTGTGTCTGTACAGTACATTTTCTTACACAACTTCACGCCTTTCCAATAGGGGTCTACACCCTCTTATACGTCGATAGCCATGAACAATATCCCCAAATATATTGTCTATGACCCAAATACCTATATTCTCCCCTATTTTAGGGTAGTAATCTCGTTCTTGTACATCTGCGTTCATTATTGGATATTCTCAAGGGTGTGTATAATAAAACGGCTATTGTTCATGCGGGGGTGTATGTAAGAAGGGTGAATAGGTAATGTTAAAGTGTATCAAAGTGTTGTGAACCGACTTCAAAAAGGAAGAGGTTGTGTATTATACTACTTCTGATAGATTATAAATATAATAATAATATCTAGGGACAATGTATACATACTTATATAGATAGATAAATACTTAAATACATAGAAAACATCCATGACTCAGAAACAAATGTTCGTGCTCATCACACAAATATTTGCACTTACCGGGATTCAAACCCAGGACCACCAGCTTCGTAGGCAGGAGCACTACCAACTAGGCTACGGTGACCGTCAAAGTCAAAGTCATAGGCTACAATTTATAAAGATATTGTGTGAATTGTCCATAATATGACGATAAGTGTCAAATAAGTGGGAAAAAATCTAACATCTGCGAGCTATTCCGGCGTGCACTGCCAAAACCGCTAGAGGTACACATCCTACTAATATTATAAATGCGAAAGTTTGTGAGTATAGATGTATGCATGTATGTTTGTTAGTCTTTTACACCAAAACTACTTTAACGCGGCGGAAACCATGGGGCATAGCGAATAGTCCATATTTTCTTACGAAGCTACCGTTAGTAAGGGTTGTTAGTAGTACACAGGAACAAAAACAAAAAAAAAAAAAAAATTATGTCTGCACTTATGGCGCAGCGGTTAAGATAGTCGCCTCGCCACTTCGTGTCCTAGGTTCAAATCCCGCGCAGGACAACTATTTGTGTGACCCATAAATAGTTGTTCTGAGTCTGGATGTGTGTCCAGCAATTATATATTTGTAATCTGTCGTTGGTCTAGCGGTAGCGTGTTCATACGCAGATAACGATGTCCTGGGTTTAAATTCCGGGTCGGGCCAAGTGATTTTGGGATTTTTCTGTAATAAGAAAAATTTCTTAGTATCACCCCGAAGTTGCTGGTATTATACCCCCGTGCGTCGGAGAGCACATAAAGCCATCAGTCCTGTGCCTGACCTCTTTCCGATCGTGTCGCTAGTCGTCCCATCGGATCATGAGAGTGATAGAATAGAAAGTGCCCCTGTGTTGGCGCACACACTTGTGCACTACTAATATGCCCCGCACAGATAGTTAGTCTCCATTGAGACTGGCCGCCGTGGCCAAAATTTGGCTAGGAGAACATTATTATCTATATATATAAAAATCAATGCCACTTTTCGTTGTAATGTTATAACTCAACAACGCCTTTACCGATTTGGCTAATTTTGGTCTTGAATTATTCGTGGAAGTCCAGGGAAGGTTTGTACGTAGAGAAAATTTAAAAAAAGGCTTGAAAAAGTGTAAAATCTTTTAGCAATTTAAAATATTTTTTTGTTTGAATAAATGAACTTAATAATCATTTTTTTATTACTGTGCCTTATACGTAGCGAAGCGCGTACCGGGCCGCTAGTTTAATATAAAAATTAAACCCGTTTTCCGGTGTCACGACATCACGCGTGAACGGCTGGACCGATTTCACTATTTCTTTTTTTATTGTGTTTGTTATTGTCAGGAGAAGGTTCTTATGTAAAAAAAAGAATTTAAAATTGCGCGGAAAATAAGAAAATTTAAGAATACTTCACAACCAAATATGATTTCTAATCTAACCTTAGCGCTTTGGACAATATAACCTTTTTTAATGTAACTTTTTTTTATTTGACATAGTATTGACAGATAGCGTTAATAGTCATCGTTAAGACAGGACAAGGTCTGTCGGGTCAGCTAGTTATTTATAAAGTATCCCGCGACTAAGGGATTAATTTGCCTAGTGCGGATCGGAAATAACTCCTTATCAGAAATACGACTAAGAATAGGTACTTACTAATCATTATAACGGACCCCTAACAAATAATAAGTGCTCACACCCTCCGCTAGAGCGCGCACGTGTCACTTCCGGTACCAGGAAGTAGTGTCATTGAACACGAGCTCAATTGAGTGACTAATAATAATCATAATGACTGACACTAGTAGGTGGCGTGGTTGGTAAATTCTTGCTTTTCACGCCCCAGTTTCGATTCCCATCCAGGGCAGATATTTGTTTAAACATGTCTGTTAACCTATAATATCCTGGTCTAACCACTGCCTCGTTGGTCTAGCGGTAGCGTGTTCAACCGCAGATAAAGAGGTCCTGGTTTCAAATCCTGGGTCGGGCCGAAAGTGATTATGGGATTTATCTGTAAAAACGAAATAATCTTAATATCAGCCCGAAGTCTGGGAATTGGCGGTATTATACCCCCGTGCCTCGGAGAGCACGTAAAGCCGTCGGTCCTGTACCTGACCTGTTTCCGGTCGTGTCGCTAGGTGTCCCATCGGATCATGAGAGTGTTGGAATAGAAAGTGCTCCTGTGTTTGCGCACACACTTGAGCACTATAATATGTCCCGCGCAGTTGGCTAGTCTCCTTTAAGACTGGCCGCCGTGGCCGGATCTCGGCTAGGAGGACATTAATATCCTGGGACACTATTCACACACGGCCACCCAAAACTAGCAGAGATTGTACTATGATAATCTGGTAACTAATATATGTACTACATATACTTACTACTTTTCTTTTGTAAATACATACTTATATATCTATATATGTATGTATAAGTATGTTGTATTTACAAAAGAATTAAAACACTTTTTACGAAGTTACTTGAAAAACTTTTAAGTAAACTTGTGAATCCTACTATATATATTATATATAATATTATAAACGTGAAAGTTTGTAAGTATGGATGGATGTTTGTTACTCTTTCACGTAAAATCGACTGAATGGATTTTAATGAAACTTTACAATAATATAGCTTATACCTCAGAATAACACATAGGCTACAATTTGTAAAGATATTGTGTGAATTGTCCAAAATATGACGATAAGCGTCAAGTAAGTTGGAAAAAATCTACCATCTTTTCCATCCCGGCGTGCACTGCCAAAACCGCTAGAGGTACACATCCTATTAATATTATAAATGCGAAAGTTTGTGATTGTAGATGTATGGATGTATGTTTGTTACTCATTTACGCCAAAACTACTTTAACGCGGGTGAAACCGGGGGCCTAGTTAGTATTAAATAATCGCGTAATATAATTGTACTCCATTTCTTCGTGGTGATAACCTTTGTAATTTAAGCATTTCTTTAATGAACACAGTGCACAAGCTGCGGACACATCTGCCTCGCAGGTGCCGACGCCATATTGGAATTATCGCGAGGGGAGCGATACAATAGCTTTTCTTAGGGGAGTCATTCCAAATGTCATGTAGGGAATTTTATTTTTAAGAACACTTTGAGATAAATTTTTTCGATTTGTTTTGCGAATTAAAACTGATATTGTTAGCTGAAATTATTGTCCGTAGAAGTTTGAGTAGTACCTAATAATAAAAATATCCTGGGACATTATTTACACACGCCCAAACTATAAGATAACTGATATACTACATATACTACTTTTATTTTGTGAATACATACTTATATAGATAATTATACCCAGACTCAGGACAAACAGACATTTTCATGCACATAAATATCTGTCCTGGGTGGGAATCGAACCCACGACCTGCGGCGAGAAAGGCAAGCATTTACCAACCAAGCCAACCGGCACGTCACTAATGACAAGGTTTTGGCAAAGGCTTTTATAGTGTTTTTTTTATGTTGGTAGGGTTCGCGCTTGACCACGATCGCACCTGGTGGTAAGTGAAGATGTGGTCGAAGGTGGACCCCGCGTACCCATAAGGTGCCTGTTTACTCTCTTCTTAGCGTCTTAGCGTTCGGGAGGGTGTTCCACCGCTTAGTGTATTAATTATATTTAGAATGTGATCATACCCTCATTTAGAATTTCGTCTTTTTGCTTCAGCGGCCCCCTGAGCTGTGGCCCAAATCCTAAACAAGTCAGTCAACCAGTCAGGTATTAGTCGCTTAAATTAAGCTACTGGTTGAGAGCCTTCTGCGCTAGCCAACTGCTTTGCCTTCAATTCTTTAATTTTAATATTGTTATAGTAGAACTAAATTTCAAAATAATAGATTAGTGACTTATTAGAAAATATATGTGATAAAACAGACCGCGAGGACGGACTAATTAATTTTTTTTGTAACTTTTATACTGTATTCCACTATGTTTAAGTATGTACTGCATTGTGAGCTTGACAAGTACAAGTGTATGTTAATACCCAAGTGCTGAATAAATTTCATTTCATTATGTATATTATCGGAGTAATAAATATTTTTATTTCCAGCATTATTTGGTAAAGTGTTTAATTGGTATACTTATATCTATTTCTCTTTGTCCACAGCCCCCCGCACGTCCTGTACCGGAGGCACCCCCAACAACTTACCACCCTTAGGCTTCCACTCCATCCACGGGGAGAATGTCCGCGTCTCCAGGGATGGCTCCATAGCGAGACGCGTGGAGAGCTTCTGTAAAGGCGTCGCGTTCAGTGCGAGGCCCGTTAGAGTTAATGAGAAGGTGGGTATTACTTATTGTATGGGCAGTGGTTACTCTAGTGTTGGAGTTGTTGAAGCCGCCCAGTAAGCCTCCGGCTTAACGACTGTTGCCTAATGGCTACAACCGGGACCGACAGCTTAACGTGCGAGGCACGGAGGCGCTCAGACATTAAAACCACTTTGAGGGCACTTATGTATGGACTGACCGCGAGCCTAGTTGTTTAACCTCACTGATCACTTACGGACCAGAGAGAGCATAAAAATGGTAGTAATCGTAAGTGCCTTTAGTTTAGTTACTGCTGAGATACAGATGAAGACAAGTTCTTGACTCCGAACACCTTTTGGCTAGAACTGGGGTTTGAAATTTGAACTCAGTTCACTATCTGTGCTTGAACACGATTTGGCAATTAATAGTAAACACATTGAAAACGGTGTGTAGTGACGGCGAAGAATATCATCCCGTGGGGGGCGAAGAAATCCCGAGGGCAGCAGCGATTTTTCAGTGAAGTATGACCACCAACCCGTCTGCCAAGCCTGGCGATTATGGCATATCCCCATTCTTTGTGGACGTAATTTGGCGGATATGATGATGACATTGAAAACAATATTGCCCCTGTTTCAATAGAATGAAATTAGTTTAAAACATCCCGAAAAGTTAGCGCCGAGTCAAATATATTCTTAAATTATTTTTCTTTTATTTACAGGTGTGCATCCGCTTCGTCGAAATTTCAAATAGTTGGAGCGGAGTGATCCGATTCGGGTTCACCAGCCAAGACCCGGAGACACTGGCGCACGCGCTACCTAAATACGCATGTCCAGACTTAACAAACAAGCCCGGGAACTGGGCCAAAGCTTTAGGCGAAAGATTCTGCGAAAAAGACAATATCTTGTATTACTATGTAAATTCTTCTGGTGATGTACACTTCGGGGTCAATGGCGAGGACAAAGGCCTATTCTTCTCTGGTGTAGACACTCGGAATCCTCTATGGGCCTTAGTAGATGTATACGGAAACTGTACCGCAGTCCAATTCGTGGACCCTAGAGCCCCCAACCAAGTAAGAAGACACAGTCCTTTAGAAGAAGAGAGATTAGTTAGCGGTATGAGATCATTGTCAGTCGAAGAATCCTTACCTCCTCCGAGGTACCAGAATCCTTTAGTTCCTCTCAGTCTTCATAGAACTAAGGGGAGGAACGTGCAGTTTGTGAACGACAGAGGAGTAGCAGCGAGGCAAGAGGCCGAATTCTGCCAGGGATATGTGTTTACAGCTAGACCTATGAGACCAGGACAGACTATTGTAGTTCAAATCCTTGCTACGGAAATTGCTTACGCTGGAAGTTTAGCTATAGGTTTAACGTCCTGTGATCCAGCGACTTTAAGACCTTGTGACTTGCCTGATGATGCTGAATTACTGTTAGATCGTCCAGAATACTGGGTGGTCCGTAGAGATGCAGCTAACGGTTTACGGAGAGGAGATGAACTAGCTGTCACGTTAACATTAGATGGAGAAGTAAGAGTCAGTAGGAATGGGTCCACTCCAGTCACAGTAATGCATGTGGATCATACATTGAAGTTATGGGCGTTTGTGGATATTTATGGTGCTACGCAGAAAGTCAGAATGCTGAGTACCCAGGTTGTTCAGCAAGCACAGACGCCTCCGCAGCAGTTGAGGGTGCTGACTGGATCAGCGGCGCCTATTACCGCTGGTGCTGGGGGTACGGTGCTGGTAGTCAGTCTGCCGCCGCAGAATGGTGGACAGAATATGAACCAGCAAGGCTTGACGTTGGCGAGTGCGCATTATATTGAGGTGAGAGACAGTTTAAGTACATTTCTATAATAATCAAATCAAATTTATCTAAAGAAACAAAAGAGATAGTAGGAGAGTAATCTTACTTATTTTAATCTTAAGTCCGTTTTGAGAACGCCAAGATTTATCTCAGAATTATTTAATCACCCGCGGCTGCGCCCGCGTAATTTTTTTAACACAGTTTTGAACTCGTGATATCTTTCGAATGGAATGTCCGAATTGAATCATTCCAAAAGTTTAAAATAGTCTTAATAAGCCTTAATATACCAATAAACAAATAAAGAACACTTATTGTGACATATGCACATATGCTGTCGTTTTATCAGCGCACGCGATGTAAGAATTTTTTAAGTCCTTTTTGCACCATACTATTTGAGTTTTAGTAAGGATCCCTAATTTTATTGAAATACAATATAGCCTATTTCATGCAGAGGGAGCATAGCATCCCAATGGTAAAAGATTTTATTTAATAGGTCTTGTTTTGGAGCCTATTCAATACACACAAACATACAATAAAATCATTCCTCTTTATAATATTAGGGTAGATGAAACTAATATAACTTGTCTTTTTCATTACAGCCAATACAAGCCACGTCTCAACTGTGCCTTCAAAGCCTTTCCATCAACCACCAACAACAACAACCAACCGCCTGCTTCCAACAACAACGGCCCAGAACCGACAACCAGTGTTCATCAACCAGCCAAAACAACGTCAACGAACAAGTCCAAATCCCCAATGGGCACAGAGAACCAGAACCTTTAAGGTTAGCTGAGAGGTTACAAAATGGACCTTCCACCAGCAGACATCAACCCATTTACTCCATCATCGGGGAAGGGAATTTGACAGGAACTGAATGTACTATATGTTATGAAAACCCAATTGATTCTGTTCTGTACATGTGCGGTCATATGTGCATGTGTTACCGATGTGCAGTCCAACAGTGGAGGGGCAAGGGGGGCGGACAGTGCCCCCTCTGTAGGGCACAGATTAAAGATGTCATCCGTACGTATAAGTCCTGATGTGTTAAGCCAAATTATGATTTAATAACCCAAATAGTGTATATAGTTAGGTTAGGGGTGTACTGAAAGTGTGATTTTTTAAATCTATTCCAATGACAGCTAGTAGATGACAGCTGTTAAAGTAGTACTGTTAAGTCCATGGAAAGTTAAGTTGTAATAATCATAGGTACTATTTGGAATGGAGATATAACTATATATGTATATAAATGTAATGACTGTGCTGTGAATGTTGTATATTTTGGGTCGTTTGCTGCGTTATTGATAAAAAATCGTTTTAATTTATTTTTGTTATTTTTAAAATACCAACAACCTTGCAGGAGTAGATTGTTATTATCATAAGCAACAACTTTTGTTCTACGAGTTTGGACATAACTCAATACATAAAAATAAAAAAAAAAGTTTTGTCGTACCGGCGTCGTCGTGACATTTGTAACTCTATGTTTCATTCATAAAAGAAAGGACGACGTGCGAACGACACTAAGCTTGTGTGAGTGTGCATGTCTTTGCGATGCTCGTAGAGTTACAAACATTCAAGCGGGAAATTAAATTAATTCCTTCTTATTTATGTATGAAAATAAAATCTAACAAATTATCAAAAGTTGTAGAACAAAAGTTGTTGCTTATGGTGTTAGCTATCTTGTCCTGCGAGGTTGTTGGTGTTTTAAAATTAACCCTATATAATCAAACTGCATAATAACTAAAAGATTCGACCGAAATTTAATAATCAGTATTTCTTATTCAAATCCATTTTCAGTACAAGAACTAATAATTAGAAAATAATATATGAATAGTTATTAATATATATAAATCGGTTCGCTTGTAGGTCGGTTATTTATTCGCGAAGAAAAGAAAATGGCGGCAGTAGGGCTAATTAAGAAAAAATAAATTTGACTTGGCTATGATTGAAGAATTAAATTACTAAAAACTTGAGTTGTTTCATATTTTTTATTGATTTCTTATAACGATAAAATGCGTGACTTTAAATAATGTTTTGACTATATATAAAAGTTGCTGGACAATTGATTTGACGAAACTATTAAATAATTGTGTTTTAGTTCTCTTATATGAAATAAAACTGTACCATGCGCGCGTTGCTACGACAATATATGGAATGACAATGGCGCCATCTGTCGAAGATAGGTCGTACCAACTCAGAAACTTTCGTGGGCTCATGCACAACACTTTGCTGAAGATCATCACATGATCAAATGCATAGTTTACGATTCTATAAAGGACATACAGACAAACATCTATTTTTATATACATATATATAAATAACAGAAATGCTTTATTGTTTTTAGACTATCACCAAAAGGTGGCGCTATTTAAAGTAAATTCTTACCATAGATTACTTAAAGAGCTTTTTTCAAGTTTACCGTGTAATGTCAATAATATATATTGAATCCTGATTTACATTTAATAATCATTTGACATTTTTTTATGACATTTAACTCTTCCTAATTAAATTATTGTGCGGCTCAATTTGACACATAATTTCTTTTTCTATTGAAATACATGAACTAAGGGTTTTATGTATAGTTAAATATGTAGTTTGACGAATTAAGTCTTTATGTATTTTGGTGGCAACGTCAAGAGGTTTTCTTAGACTCATGAGTCCAATTTCATTACAAGATCGAGGCTATGGTGTATATTCGGTAGTATTTGCTAGGTAATCGTTAACTATAAGTATGTTAAACTATAAAAATGTAGCTATCAATTACCTTATGTGTAGGAAGGAATGCCTTAAAGATTTTGTGTGTTTGGGGTTTAAGTTGAGTTTTTGGATATTTATATAAAATATAGCTTGAAACAAACTCGTATGAAAATAAATGAGTATATATAGAATTGCAAATCAATATACTCTGGTGAAGCAGTGCAAGACCTTTTTCAAAGAACATCTTTTTGTTTTCCAGACACCATTATATCACTTATAAAGTGATTCTAGTTTAATATAATTTAAGACTCGGGCATTAACAAAAATACTTGTCAAGTACTATATGAGTTAAGTTTAGAAATCTGAAATACAGATGGCGTTGTAATAAAACTCTGTACACACAAAACTTTTGAGGTTAGAATGAAACGATTGTAACTACGTCCATGAAATTATTTAAGCATTTATAATAATCATATCATAATTTATAATTATTATGTGTTACCTACTAGTCTTAAGAGTCAGTGGTGATGATCAATAATTATGTTATCTATTGAAATTGTCTTAACTTACAAACAGTAAAAATAATCTTCTTTGTGTTTGAACTTCTTTTTTTATTTTATTATTAAGCAAAACTTGATTGATGACTTTCTATCTTAAATATTTTATGACATACATATATTTTTTTTATTTTTATTCCTTGCCAAAACGTGATTGTATGAAACATGTAAATAATTTCTCCACTAACTCTTAGACTATATAAGTATCCAAAGACAGTTGATGATTGATGGTAATTAATTAAGGTGATTAAATAATTATTATCAATTTTTTAAAGATTTAATACAACGTTAACAATTGCAAACCACTAAAAACAAAAAAACGGGAGTTCCTAAAAATGCCTCCGTACAATTTTCATCAGTCTCCGAATATTTTATAATGATTATATTTAAATTTAGAATAATAATATTCGTGAATTGAATCGATCGAAAATTTAGCTTTAATAAGCTGGTAGATATACCAAAGCTACCATGCTGTGTTGCCAGTGTTAAATTTTTCAGATCGGTAGTAGAATTTTAGAAGATTGTGTGGACGCATTTTTTTTTCATCGACAATAGACACTGCAAGCTTTAAAAGTAGATGTCTCTTTTTTTATTACTAGATTCAGATAAATTAGTGGTTCTACTTAGGCAAATTATTGTACCTAAGGTGATTTTAGACTTGGATGGATATCGGGCGGCCTTGGGATCGATTTTCGGGTCCGGGAAAGTGATTATATTAATGTTTACGTGACGTCTTATTAACTGTAAGTAAATGGTTAACTTTTGAACGTCGTTTGGCACTTAGATTTTAGCTGACAATATTAACCTCCTTACGTTTTTATCATTCCTATATGCTCAAATCCAGGCAATTGTTGTGGACATATCATTTTTTAAACTCCTTTTTGTAAGTAAATTGGTAAATGATATAAGCCTGTTTATTTTGATTTTTTTTAAGAAGTTTGTATTGAATATTTTTCATAAAGAAGCCTTTTTATACAATGTTGGCCATCCTGATTTATGATATTCTTTTTGGGCGGTAAATATGTTGCCAACATTGTCAGTAAAAGGCTTTTGTTTATTATTATCGGCCAGTAAAATTGTGTTTATTATTGATGAGCACACTTGTATTCCCTTATTAATCTAAAATTCTTTATTCAATAATCCGTGGCATCTGTTTGTCATAAAATATGGGTGAAAATTTGAAAATCTCTCGTAGAATATGACATGTGAAACGCCACAGGTTTTTGTGTGAATCGGTCAATGTGGTTTCACTTTGTAATACTGTTTTTGTCGTTAAAATATTCTCCGTATATGGAATGCCGACTTAACATTGTTACTAATATATAGTTTCAGTTTTGATATTGTTTCAAAGAAATCTTGATACTATCCAGATAGTATCAAGATTTTTCTGATTAGTATCAAGATAACTGTCAAATGTCAATGTCCTTGTTGCAATGAAGTGTTAGCAATAGAACCTTATTTGCATTTAAGTGTAATTCCTTAATATCAGTGTGTTTAACTGGAATCTTATGTATGATTACTGCAAAGATTTTTGTCCATGTTCAATGTTTGCATTTATTATCTATGACTTTCAACTCTATGGTCTCTCTTGACTTACCGTAAACGTCGTCTTTTGGGCTAGGTTCCTTTTACAGCTATTAGTTTCATACATATTTCGTCCGATTGAGATAATTGAATCAACTGACAGCTGTCAAAGGGACATCATAGATAAAAAATAATAGTTTTTTTATTGGTGCATTTACTCGATTTCAACCTGTATTTAGAGGGGTCGTTTAAGAATTGCATAGTGATTTATTTGCTATTTTTGAACATGGACTAACTAAATGTTAATTTATTGTAAATATAAAACTATTCCTTGATTACCAGCTCTACAACCAAACGATAAGCCAGTTTCTGTCAGTATAGGTTATAATTTTTGTCATAATTTTGTGTAATCCGACTTTTGTATTACGTATTCTGCGTGTTGTGAAGATAATTGAAGGATATGACTTAAACTTGACCCCTCAGGCACTTTTGACCCCATATGGTGTCAAAAGCCTCTTAGGGGTATGAGTTTTAGCTGGACATGTTAAATATTTGTGTAAAAGAGAAGCTCAGTATGATCAAGTGTGTCCTCCCCAATTCATGTTCATAAAGATATCTTATGTACAGACGCCAGCACATCAAGCTGCCCCAATCTGTCAAATTTCCCCAATTGAAAGCGTACCTTGTGCTTTTGTGATAAAGTTGAAAATCTGTAAAAAAAATTTGAAAGAGTTTAGTTGGATATGTATGCTGGCGTCTGAACCAATTCAACCGGTTAAAAACAAAGGACTAACAAATTAATTAGATTTCAAATAACTTCACAACATACAATTTTAGACTTATTTATTTATTTTTAAGACATTTTTTTATACAGTAATAATTTAATACCAAAACGGGGTGACCAGTTGAAAAAAATGTAGACAGACTAAAGCCAAATCTATAGTATTTAAAGGAGAATGTATATAATGTGTGAGTGAAATGGTTAGTGTATGACTGGAGAAAATCATTGAAAAACAACAATTAGTAGAAATAGTTTTATATGTATGCCAAGAGATGGCATAGATTAAAAGGTTCGGAAAGTACCCAATACTGATTATAACTTTCTCTTCTTTACTTACCTATTATTTTGCTAGTGCTTAGTTCAGTTCTATCCAATAACTCATCACGTCATCTTAATCTGCTTTCTTTTACCCAGTCAGTACGATGGTTATAAACTTCATTGTATACAGGTAAAATCAACAGCCAATAAAACCGCCGCATTATTTATTGATCGTTACGTCATTATCGATGACAGGTGTCAAATTGTAATTTTTCCAGTACTTGTCATGTGACACCTGTCATTTATATTAACGTAATGTAGCGCTGGCTAGCGGGAATCTATGGTAGTTTTAGGTGTCATTTTCTGCCATTTCTATCTCCAGTCATACATAAACTTGGCGACCAAGTCGATTGTGATATCGTGTTTCGTTTTCTATACTTGGTCATGTATAGCGTTGTCATCTAGTCTTTAGTAATTTATTTTTTCTCTCTTTCTTTTTTAATAATTATGTGAAAAACGCACTCTTTGTAATGTTGGAGTTAGATTAAGTTTTGAAATAAAAATGGTTATCAATCAATGTTTTGTTTACTTTTTATATTCTGTTACATTTTACCCACACCATGCGATTAAGGCTCGGCGTCCACTATCGGTGAGCATCGTTGCGGTTCGGTACAGCTCGGGTGTCTTACGGCGGCTTAAGTGGAAGCTAAAAGAAGGAAGTTCAAGTGCTTTAAATTTATCGTATGGGCAGTAGTTAGTGCCAGAGATTTTCAAGCCGCACCATTATGCTTCTTACATGTGTTGACGGCTGTCCGACGACTACAACAGCTTAACGTGGACGTTTGTTTCATGTCCTTGATGTACAGACGCCTGCACATCAAGCTAATTCAATCTGTCAAATTTCCCCAATTGAAAGTGAATCTTATATCTCTGTAGTAAAGTTGAAAATGTATAATATAAATTTGACAGTTTGGGGTAGCTGGATGTGCTGGCGTGTGTACAGGCAAAGGTCCATGTCATTCAGCCAAACAGCTAGTACATACGTGACATTTCTCATGGTAACAGTCTTCTATATGAGAGGTAATAAATTACCTTTTCTGTAGCCCTGAAAATGTGTGTGGAATATTTCATGATGATCAGCTGAGAAGCGAAAAAGCGTAGCACACAGACTCCCCTTCCCATCTATGCAATTACTTGGGAAGTCAAGAAAAGCTATCTCGTAACACAATATATTATAAAAGATGTTACATAAATATTATATTGGCTGCTCGTGTGACGCAGGGTTCAGACATTTGCCTCGCCACTTCGTGTCACTGGACAACTATTTGTGTAAACCATAAATAGTTATTCGAGTTTGGATGTAATTTTGTACCCATCAAATATATGTTTGTAAAGTACGAAGATATATTCATTTCCCTATTGCGTTTAAATTATACTCAGCTTCGCTGAAGTGAGAAGATAAAGTAAATATATTACATACTAAAAGGTGCTATAGTAGGCATGGCATTCTGTCCAGGACCCAGGACCCGCGTAGTTGATTAAAGATGCGCGCAACTAGTCTATAAACGAGTAATAATAATAAATAATATTTTGTATAATTCCTACCAATTTCTACTAAACCAGATAGCAAGACAACTGGTAACCCTTACTACTGAGGAAGACGTCGTGTAACGCCATCTATGAGACAGAGAAAGTAAAAACATGTAATTTTGTTGGGGAATAAAAATATCTAATTTTACTATGCCACTAATGTAAATAATTCATAAAGTATAAACCCATTATTTTAAAACTCTGTTTTCTTACTAATCTCTGATACTTAATTTTTATTTTATATTGTTGAACGCAATTTTAATGACGCTCTCCTTATTGAAAATTGCTCCAATCAAGGACCATTAACCTCAGAGCTAATATTTTATCAAAGTAAGCCTTTTACTCAATGTGTAGAGTTTAAATTACAATGACATAAAATCACAATGCAACTTTGAATGCGTGCGGAAGCTTACCATAGTGGTGTACATAGAAGTTTTACAGCGACTCGATTATCATGGTATAAATATAATCGACTTTTTAATATTTCATGGCAGTGTTTTGTTATTGATACGGTTTATCATGTAAATATATGTATTTTAGTTTCATGGCAAAACTTCTAGTGGATGGTGTTGGAGGAGGATGGATATTATTATCAAACACTGCGTTGCTTTGCAAAACAAGGCGACCAACCGAAAAAATTGGAGAGAATTGTTAGGGACAGGGTAGAAATCTTACTCTTGTTCATAATATTGTGCTTATATGCAATGATTTAAGTGGTTAAAAGTTGACTGGACATACCTAATGTCTATTTATTATACATAAAAAAGAAAGAAAGTATATGTGAGTTCCAGTAATTCTAGTCTGTCCAGGTTTACCGTGTCCATTTATTGGTTGATTTTATAATTAGATTCTGTATTATACAGTTTCTGTATTGTACATTACATGATTTATTATTAATCAAGTAAAGGGAAGATAAGGGTGATGTTAAATCAAAAATATAATCAAAACTGATTTTAGTTCCAGTTATAGTGTTTTACAAGCACAACGTATAAATGATTCATTTTTAGATTTTCAGTCATATTCATATTCAAACATAGTTTCATTGTTCAATCAACGTGTCTTTGCAAGTAACTGGATTACGCAAGAAAAAACTAATAAAAATTTAATACACGACACAAAAGAAAATGTATGACCACAAATGGATGCATTTTGAGATTCTCGCATTTGTCATCAAAAACCTTCCAGCGCTAGCTCTCGAAAGTAAGTGTATTTTGCTTCATAAGACTCGTTCATTATACTGACCCACCATAATTATATAGTTCTAATTTACATATCTTCAAGTCCCTAATACGTCTTATACTGGAGAACACAGGCCGATACTACTGCTCGCATTTTATTTCTTTCCATTGTGAGAATGCATTAATAATTAAGTATTTTTCCGATCTTTATAAGCCATAAACATAAATCGTAGTAACCCAGTTAATAATTTAAAAAATGAAATCGATTAAATCAAAGTCACAGTCGAGTGATTCACGCACTCGCATTAACATCACTATTTAGAACTTGTTATTATTATACGGGTGTACTTAACCTTTTATTTTCATGTTTCGCTATAATTTTAACCAAGAAACAATAAAAATCAACGGAAAACGCTATTAATGTGAACAAAAAAACATTTATTCGAATAAATCTATGTAAGAACACGGAAAAAGGTTAGTCTTTCATTCAAAATATGGACTTATTAATATAATTAGATCAACCGAGGTTTACTTAGTACGTTTACCCGTGTTCAGTTATTTCATGAGAAGTAGTATTGTTTCTCGCATTTTTGAATTACATCGCCATTTTGTGGGCTTTTGTAGTTATTTTTGTGTTAATTTCGTGAGTTCAATGTCTGAGTGAAGTGTTGTGATAATTTGAAAATCGAATGTTTGATTTTATTCGAAGCGTCTATTTTACGGCGTTTGGATAAACGAAAAAGTTTGTATTACTATCTCTGGGCTTATTTCGCCAATTTCAACGATTTTTTATGAAAAAAGAAACGAATCTTCAAATGTTTTAAAAAGAATAAAAAATAATGCGTGAATCACTATTTCACAATTCGTGTTATTTTTATGAGTAACCGAATACAGTTATAATTTGATACGTAGATTATATGTTATTATTAAGAAATCACGTTTTGCTTTGGTTCAACTACGCACCAAAACAAAATACCTACACATTTTGTTCATTGGTAAAACATTTTATTACCCAAAATAGTTTACAAATATGCTCACCCCTCTTTCGTAAATATCTGTGTTGCGTTTTACGAATATTTTGTCTATATTTACCGTACAAAACGTCTCCAGGAATAACATTTAACAAATGTATATTTACATTTTTACTTGTTTAAATGATTAATTACCTACATATTTATATCGAAAATAAAAGCAAAGGCAATGGACAGTACTTACAGTTAAGCATTACTAGGTTATTTAGTTTCTTTTTTTTTAATCTTAGGAGAAACAACACACTACCATTTGACCCCAAACTAGACAGTCTCTATGGCAACCGGACAAATGATAAACATACTTATATATTTCTAAATACATACATGTTATAAATAAATAAAATAAAATAAAAAAGGTTTTTATTCACATAGACTTTAAAAAAGCGCTTGTAAATAGTCAGAACATATTCCTAGTAATATATAATTAATTCATAATTATTTCTAGGTACATATAGATATTTAGGTACATGGATTGTAGGAAATAATTTACAATAAGATTTATTTTATAACAGTAAAGATATTTAACTAACTTAAATTAAGTTATTGTCATGGAGCATGTGTAGGTTTAATTATCAATTTTTTAAATTTTAGCTATATTTTTACTACATATTGTCGAATGGTTCTGTCTTTATTAAGGTACGAATTAAATGTTATTATTATGGCGGACCTTGTGTTTATAACGACGGTCACGCTTTAATGCTACCACCGGATCCAATGTGCCCCAACTGAGAAGACCCAGTGAAACAAACTCAGCGGGTGACTCTACTACCGGTTACCTATATTGGGTGTAATTTACACACAAAACAAATAAAGATGCTCATCACACAAAGATGTGTGATGATCACTGTCCTGGGTGGGGAACTCACAAACTCTGTCTTTGCATTCAGGGTCACTAATCATGAGACCAACACAATTGAATGTTCAATTATTGTGTTCTAAAGTCTGGCCACCAAAAGAATGTGTTCTTGAGATCTATCTGTTCTTATAAAAGGTGCAATATAAATAGTTGAGCAAACATATCCTAATTTATTGTAATTTAAACTGATGTTCACATCAATATTATGAAAAATTAATTGCAAGTATTTAAAAAAAAAAACTGTAGAAATTTTATTTTAGCAATTATGCTTGATTTAGACCAAAAATCACTGAAATTCCAAAGTAAAACTTAAAAATTGGCATAAGGATTTATTGTTTTACTAATTAATGGTAACAAAATTCAAGAATCTGTTACATTGAATTTGAATAAAATATATGTTTCATGCTGAATGTATTTTTTAGCTTAGTTTATAAGTATTATTGCTAGATACAGGACTCTGCGGCAATTTTTCATTAAAATGGTTGTGGGAGATGAGTCACTACAGAGCAAGCAATTTTTTTTGGTAAATGTGATACATTCTATGTCAATAAAAACGAATTTTCCATATTTATCATGTATTCAATAATTTCTGGGTATTACTTAAGATGGTAATAGAGGAGCCTAAAATCTTAGAAATTCGCGCAAAAACGTGAAAGGGCTCTTAAGAATCAAAAAGAAAACATTAATAAAATCACTGAAATAATCTGTTGGCTCCCCATACAAAACGCATTACCTGGTAGTTTTTCTTGTATGGGAAGCAAATTTTGTT
Organism: Pseudoips prasinana; assembly: GCA_951640165.1. Classification (NCBI taxonomy): domain Eukaryota; kingdom Metazoa; phylum Arthropoda; class Insecta; order Lepidoptera; family Nolidae; genus Pseudoips; species Pseudoips prasinana. The sequence goes on from OX621264.1 coordinate 4,501,866, forward strand.
TATTTGAGTTATACAGGGTGGCCAAGGAGGTGATGTTCAAATGCAAAATTTAGATACTTTATGATGAGGAGTATCCAAATCACCCACATAAATGTTCTATGATTTTGCATAGTTTTTGAGTTTTTTTTTTTGTTTTATTTATTACAGTAATCTGTCACTATTGTAGGACATTAAACTGTATGTCTGTCACTGCAATTGGCTTTTTAAGGAGTGAGACCTATGTCGCATCCTTATACTTAATATGTACTGTAACTTTTTGTAATGATTTTTTTCATAAATTTCACCTAACATCAGTTTTTGATTTTTTTCTCTTTCTGTTGTACATTTCTGGTCCAGTATTTTTGTGATAACTAATTAGCATAATTTAATCTAATACCCTAAAAAGTATGGTTTATTTAATCATTGTACTGACTTCGATTTTATTTGAAAGTTCAAAATTAGGGTTTAGCTCAGGACTCATAAATTTTCAAAGTAACAAAAAAAAAATTAAAATGGGGAGATTATGGTTTATGATTCAGATACTCCTCCGCCACCCTGTATATATACATATATATATCTATGTTTTTAAAAATAGAAAAATTATCTAGGCTTTCCCTCAGTTTCCTAATCGGACAATGGGTGTAATTCCCACTTGGTACAATTTTTAAAGTCTGTTCTGTTGCAGTAAGAGCTAAAACCATAAAAAAATATAAATGTACTCAGGGTTAAAATAGTTTTTATCAGAAGAACTGGGAAAATGAATGCCATGATTGCCAAATCCAGTAGAATGACACCTCAATTGTATTTTTTTGAATTCCCATGAGTAATCATTACATGACACTGGCAGATATTGCTGGAGAAATCAAAAACCCAGAATTTTTGGATTTGGATTGCCATAAAAAAAAGAGCCACGGTTCTTGTTATAGGTAGTATACTGCTAATTTTTTTTGTTTTATGGCAATCTGCCGATGTTTTCAGCAATTTCTGTCTTTCCGCGTGTTTGTTGACTGCTCATGGGAAACTATAAAGGCTAATTATACTGCTCATTATAACTATAGTCATCCCTGCAAACATTTCTATATTCTTTCAGATGTTTTGTGTCCAAGAAAAGGAACGGGCAGACACTTTTACCACCGACAAAGATCCTCTATTGATCTCCCAATCAGACTCTGAAGATGATGAACCTGATCCAAAGCGACTCAAATACTCCCCGTTAAATCTACAAGTATACCAGATACCGGCTTTCAACACACCAACATCGTTGTCCATATACCCTACCAATACGTTGCCAAACTTCGTTAATAATCCGTTGAACTTGGCAAATCCTTTGGCTTTTACTGCGAATCTGACGCCAAATGGAGAAAACCTTGTCAAGAATTTACATAACAGGTAAATTAAGTAAATTTAATTTCATATTTGACTGAAATACATTCAAGAAGGTGGTCAACTGAGTTCTTATATCTATTTTTATTCTTTATTGCACCTAGAAACATACATATAACTTAAAAGTAACAAAAAGAAAAGGCACATGCAGACACAGCCCCAATCTGTCAAATTTCCCTAATTGAAAGTGAACCTTATGGTTTTGTGATAAAGTTGAAAATCTATAAAAGAAATTTGACAGATTGAGGTAGCTGGATGTGCTGGCCTCTGTACTTAAGGAAAGTATACCAAGGAAACCCTATTACTAAGCCTATGTAGTCCTCCTGTATGTCTTTTTGCCAGTGGGCTATATCTCATGAACCATGGCCATTTATTATTTTTATTATAAGCCTTCTGTCAGATATTTCACAATTGGTTAGATTCTTTAGTTGTTTCATTAGTAAATAAATAAATAAAATCAAAAAGGTTTTTGTTCACATGTATACATAATTATTTCTAGTTACATATATATGTAGATATTTAGGTACATAGATAGTTAAAACATTTATTTTATGATAGTAATGATATTTACGCCAGTGATGACTTACGGAACAGAGACGTGGTCACTCACTATGGGCCTTATCAGGCGGCTCAAGATCACCCAAAGAGCAATGAAAAGGGCTATGCTCGGAGTTTCCCTGCGAGATCGAATCAGAAATGCTGAGATCCGCAGGCGAACCAAAGTAGCCGACATAGCCCAAAGAATTGCCAAACTGAAGTGGCAGTGGGCAGGGCACATAGCTCGTAAAACTGACGACCGATGGGGCTGAAAGGTTCTTGAGTGGCGACCACGAACCGGAAGACGCAGCGTGGGCAGGCCTCCTACAAGGTGGACCGACGATCTTGTGCGGGTCGCGGGAAGCCGTTGGATGCGGGCAGCGCAGGACCGGCTATTGACCGGAGATCCTTGGGGAGGCCTTTGTCCAGCTGTGGACGTCTTTCGGCTGATATGATGAGTAATGATATTTAGCTAGGTTATATTAAGTTATTGTCAAGGAGATTATGTTTAGGTTTAATTATCGAAGTTTATAGTTTAAGCTATATTTTACTACATATGGTCTGAATAGTTCTGTCTATATTAAGGTAGATCTTAGTATATAATGTAGAGATTTATTGAGAGCCTGAACCATGGCCATACAAATAAAATCGTATGATTGCACGTGTGGCGCAGCGGCTAAGACAGTCGCCTCGCCGCTTCGTGTCGCGGGTTCGAGTCCCGCGCCGGTCAACTATTTGTGTGACCCATAAACATTAGAAACAGCAGGAACCAGCTATGACTAATAGTAGCAGTATTCACGGGCCACTACGGCACCTATCACCTACACAAACTGGGACTGTCGAATAGCCCGATCTGCAGGACCTGTGGGGAAGAAAATGAAACAATGCTGCATATAATATGTAAATGCGATGCATTGGCAAGACACAGAATGGCAATCCTGGGGCTGGCATATCCAGAAACAGGTGACTACAAGGATCTACCCCTAAGAAGCATACTGGATTATGTGCAGACTTCATTCAGGGCTCTAGGGATAGAATAAAACCAGTGGGGGATAGTACAAAAGATCCTGAAGGGTCGAAGTGCTGTACAGAAGTACACCCCAAAACAAGATAAGATAAGACCCTTAAATAGTTGTTCTGAGTCTGGATGTAATTTCTGTCCGTCTATTATATGTTTGTAAAGTACCCCGCGACACAGGGGTTAGATTTTTTTTTTCACACAGATAAGCCCCGAACTAAGCAAAGCTTGTACCTGGCTTATACCAGGCGACGATATACATACTTATATAGATAGATGAATACTTATATACATAGAAAACATCCATGACTCAGAAACAAAATATTCGTGCTCATCACACAAATATTTGCACTTACCGGGATTCGAACCCAGGACCACCAGCTTCGTAGGCAGGAGCATTACCAACTAGGCTACAGTGAACGTCTAAAAAAATAATAAAAATAACTCATGTTTTTATTTTTAAAGATATTCACTACCTGCGAAGTTAACAATCACTCCAGTAAGTAATGGTGAAGTAGTGAGGTACAAGAAGAATGGAGAAGTGGCGAAGAAGCGAGGCCCCCCCAAGGGATACAAGAGGAAACCGAAGGCGGATCTGTCACATAGCTTTAATGGGAGTTTGCAGGTAAGTTCATGTCTGGGTCTCATTCTTTTTCAAGTGTTAAACCTTAAAAGTTGAGGTTATGCATCATATTTTAATGGAATGTCGAAAGAATCAAACCCAATTTAAATTAAGGGCAGATGCTACTATTTAGTGCGAAAAACGGCTTGTAAGGGGATGAAAGAGGGGGATGAAAAGTTGTATGGAAATATCGTCTATTTTAGAGCTAGAAACTTGAAACTTATTTTTAGGCTGTTGATTCACTATAAATAAATATGACATTCAAAGTTTGAACGGCTTGTAAGGGGATGAAAGAGGGGGATGAAAATTTGTATGGAAATATCGTCTATTTTAGGGCTAGAAACTTGAAACATATTTTTAGGCTGTTACTTACTTATCGTATGGGCAGTGGTTACCCTGGTGTCAGAGTTGTTCAAGCCGCCCAGTAGACCTCTGACATGGCTTAACGACTGTTGCCTAATGGCTACAACCGGGACCGACAGCTTAACGTGCCCTCCGAAGCACGGAGACGCTCAGAAATTAAACCACTTTGGCGGACACCCATCTATGGACTGACCGCGAGCCTAGTTGCTTAACCTCGCCAATCACTTACGGATCGTTGGGAGCATCTGGCTATGAGCGCCTCTTTAGGCTGTCGATTCATTATAAATAAATATGTCATTCAATGTTTGTAATAGTTTTACCCTCAAGGGTGTAAAATAACAATGGGGAGTGGGGGAAAAGGGGATGTATGAAAAGAAGTTGTGAAAAAGTTTGTATGGAAATATGTAAGGTTTATGTGAATGTTTTATAAATTAGCGACAAGAGACAAAATATTAGAGATATTCTGATGTAACATTTACGGAGTGATTACAAAATGTGCGGTCGAAGTCGCGGGCACAGCTAGTAAACAAATTAGTTACATACTATAGATATTTGGGTACACGGATTGTTAAAAAATTAATAAAATTTATTTTATAATAGTAATAATATATAGCTAGCTTGTATTAAGTTACTAGCTGTGCCCCGCGGTTTTACCCGCGTTAAATTTAACTAATTACCACAGCTCCTCCCCCGTAGGTGATAGCGTTATAATATGTAGCCTATATGTTGACCCGACCTCTTAGTAATATTCATACAAAATTTGAAGTAAATCCATGCAGTACTTTTTGAGTTTAGCCCGGACATACATACAAACAGACAAAAATTCTATACCTATATTTTTGGCTTCGATATCATTTATAGATCACGCCCCAAGTATCCTTTTAAAAAAATATTCAATGTACAGTATAGATTACACCCAGACACAGGACAAACAAACATGTTCATGCACAAAAATATTTGTCCCGGGTGGGAATCGAACCCACGGCCTCCGGCGTGAAAGGCAGCGTATCTACCAAAGACGCCAACAGGCCTGTCAAGTAAAAAAAAAATAGTTTGTCACATAAATTACAATTAATATCATGTCAATTTTACATTATTATTATCATTACAATTACTATCATTAGACTATTAATACTGACTGCCTCGTTGGTCCAGCGGTAGCGTGTTCACCCGCAGAAAACGAGGTCCTGGGTTCAAATCCCGGGTCGGGCCAAAAGTGATTTTCGGACTTTTGTGTAAAAAGAAATATTTCTCAGCATCAGCCCGAAGTCTGGGAGTTGGCGGTATTATACCCCCGTGCCTCGGAGAGCACGTAAAGCCGTCGGTCCTGTACCTGACCTCTTTCCGGTCGTGTCGCTAGGCGTCCCATCGGATCATGAGAGTGATGGAATAGAAAGTGCTTCTGTGTCTGCGCACACACTTGAGCACTATAATATGTCCTGCGCAGATGGCTAATCTCTGTTGAGAGTGGCCGTCGTGCCCGAAATTCGGGTAGGAGGACATTAACATACATAATAATTATATTTATTTAAAATATAAAAATCTTATTAGTATATCTATCATTGTTTTTTCCAGACACAAAACACAATCCTGTCAAGCCTTCTTGCTGCAAACAATACTACCATCACCGGGGTCTCCATGGTTGCGGCGCCAGCAACACCGGAACCGGTACCCGAGGAACCGTTGCCACCACCGATCGAAGTACCTGAAGGTAATAAATGAGATTTTCTCAGTCTTTTTGAAGCCAGATTGAATATTTTCTGTAACTTCAATAAATTATGAATATGAAAAAATCGAACTGGGACACGTAGTGTGGGCAGAGCCTCTAGCACGAGTTCCTGCAGTTTACTTACTCGATCACACGTACAATTCCGTCCCATACATTGAGCACCAGCGCCTCTCGCGGAAACTATTAAGAACTAAAACTCTGGTGCTCAATGTATGGGACGAAACTTTACGTGTGATCGAGTAAGTAAACTGCAGGAACTCGTGCTAGAGGCACTGGTCCCCTACGAGGTAGACTATCGATCTTGCAAGGCTGGACAACTTTAATTTCTTTTTTAAACATTTTATGAGCTCAAACCCTAATTTTGAACTTGCGAATAAATTCCAAGTCAGTTCTGCAATGATTAGATAAACCATACTTTTTAGGGTGTTAGGTTAAACTATGATAATTAGTTATAACAAAGAATCTGAACCATAAATGTTCAACAGAACGAGAAAAAAATCGCAAACTGATGTTAGGTGAAATTTAGGAATAAAAATTATTAAAAATATTATCTCGAAGCAAAATCGTAGAACATACATGGGGAGTGATTCTGACACTCCTCATCATAAAGTATCTAAATTTTGCGTTTGAACGTCAGTCCTCGGTCACCATATAATATGTATCATTGAAATTTGTGATGGATGAAATTTGTTGAAAAGAAATTACCTAATACATTTTCAGTAAATTATTAAAATTTAAATTTGTTTTTACATCATTTTATTTTTACGAATTCTTTGACATTATAATATTTACTTAATTATTTTTTTAAATGATCAGGCTAAATAGATGTACTATTTAAAATTATGTTATTATTTATTATATGCCTTATTGGGGTTATAATTTCAGCTCGCATATCATGTTATTACTAAGCATTGGATAGGTATTGTAAAAGGTGACTGTTATTTAAAATTGCCAACTCTACTTTAAAAATAATATATATTTGCATGCCAATGATAACTAAATAAATAATTATATCTAGGGACAATGTCACACAGATCATCCTAGCCCCAAACTAAGCAAAGCTTGTACTATGGGTACCAGGCGACGATACACATACTTATATAGATAGATAAATACTTATATACATAGAAAACATCCATGACTCAGAAGCAAATATTCGTGCTCATCACACAAATATTTGCACTTACCGGCATTCGAACCCAGGACCACCAGCTTCGTAGGCAGGAGCACTACCAACTAGGCTACGGTGATAAGAGCGAAAATGATGGTAAGAGTAAGACACAGTGCACATTAAAATTTTATTGTACCATCCTGTATCACCTGTGTTCTGCAAATAAAATTACTTATCACTTATATTACTTACTAGTCAAATCTTACTTCGTTCATTTCGTAAAGGAACAAAGTCAGATTTAACTGGTCTAGTGTTAACTGAGTCTGACTACCTAGCCAGAGAGGTTCAATCCCCATCCAGGGGCTCTACCGGCTAAGTCGCCGAACATCGATTTCTCAAATGGCGTTCAAATAAATAAAGGTTAAAAATTACTTAAACAATCGCTAAATCGACTTCAACGTTGATAATCGATTCCGGACCATTTATGACGTCACATGTGGTCATGGAAGCCGATTTAACGATTGATTACGTCATTATTAACCTTTATTTATTTGAACGCCATTTAAGAAATCGATGTTCGGCGACTTAGCCGGTAGAGGCCCAGGACATATATTTGTATAATGAACATCATTATTTGTTCTTCGTCTGGGTGTAGGGACATTATTCACACACGGCCATCTGATCCCAAACTAACCAGAGCTTGTACTATGGAAACCAGATAACTGATATACTACATATACTACTTTTATTTTGTAAATACATACTTATACAACATGTAACTTAATTAACGCACACCCTGAAAATAGTTTGTTCAGAATCGTTTACTGAATCGATTTATATCATTTTTAATACAGGAAATTTAAAATAATTAAAACTACCGAAATTATTGTCATATTAACACTGTAAAGTCAAAACAAATTGAAATGAACCGTTAGTCAAAGTAATAAGACTTTAAAAGTCGCAGTTTTATTTGTATTCATACAAATTCCATCATTCAATACAAAATAAAGAAAAATAAACTTTATTCCAAGAAACTAATTTAGTAATAACAATGCATATACATGTTAAATAAAAAATTCAGTGTATGTATTATGATTACAACATAATATTATAATTGGGGTGTTTGAGGGTGTGCGTTAATTACGTTACAAGTTGTAAAGATAATTACACCCAGGCTCAAGACAAACACACATATTCATGCACTCAAATATTTGTCCTGGGTGGGAATCGAAACCACGACCTGCGGCGTGGAAAGCAAGCATTTACCAACAACACACAAAAAAAATTAAATTTTTATGTTTCAGGAGCGGAACTCGTCGAGTTACTCCTGGATCCTGAAGACTGGTTTCCGGCTGAGCCCTACAAAATGGTGTTCAGCAGGAAAAAGAACCCCAAGTGGAAGAACTTCCCTTATCGATGTGAACATTGTTTTAAGGTAAGTACATTTTTTTAGACGCAGCGTGGGCAGGCCCCCTACAAGATGGACCGATGATCTTGTGCGGGTCGCTGGAAGTCGTTGGATGCAGATAGTGCAAGAACGGCAATTGTGGAGATCTTCGGGGGAGGGTTTTGTCCAGCAGTGGGCGTCTTTCAGCTGATATGATGATGATGAAGTACCTCCTTTGAGCCGTGTAGTTTCGGATACCCCGTGGTTCGTGGGTTCCCACCTGCACTTAAATTTATATAATTAATTACAAATTACAATGCTTGCTTGTTTATCTTATGGGCAGTGGTAACCCTAGTGTCAGAGTTGTTCAAGCCGCCCAGTAGGCCTTTGACATGGCTTAACGACTGTTGCCTAATGGCTACAACCGGGACCGACAGCTTAACGTGCCCTCCGAAGCACGGAGACGTTCAGAAATGAAACCACTTTAGCGGTCACCCATCTATGGACTGACCGCGAGCTTGGTTACAATAAGGCAATTACTTCATTTGAGCATGTTTAAAAAGAGTGTACTACTAAACGCCGACATACATTACGCCGACAGACTGTACACCGACAAGACTTTACTTCGACTGCACTTTTCGCCGACAGTACACTTCACTCATACTCAGAGAGAAACATTTACCAAGTGTAATATACAACATGTAACGTAATTAACGCACACCCTCAAACACCCCAATTAGAATATTATGTTGTTATCATAATACATACACGGAATTTTTAATTAAACATGTATATGCATTGTTATTTACTAAATTAGTTTCTTGGAATAATGTTTATTTTTCTTTATTTTGTATTGACTGATGGAATTTGTATGAATATTGTATAACTGCGATTGTACAAGTGTTATTACTTTCACGTACGGTCCATTTCAATTTGTCTTGACTGTACAGGGTTAAAATAACAATAATTTCCGTATTTTTAATTATTTTGGAATAAAAAATTACCTGTATTAAAAATTATATAAATGGATTCAGTAATCGATTCTGAACAAACTATTTTCAGGATGTCCGTTAATTAAGTTACATATTGTATATGATAGGACCGATTCGGTTCTGGTTGTGGTCACAGTTCTAACCTAACCTAAACCAATAATTATGAATACTGTCGGCAAAGTGTTCTGTCGGCGAAAACTACAGTCGAATTAAAGTCTTGTCGGTGTACAGTCTGTATATACGGACGGACAGACAGACAGACAGACATGACGAATCTATAAGGGTTTCGTATTTTTTTACGGAACCCTAAAAATATGTGCTTAAGAGGAATCCCCACTGCCAAGACAGCCACGCGAAAAAGAAAAAAAAGTAAAGTTGAAAAAAAAAAATCAATTAATCCTTCCGCCAATATGAACCTATTTAAATTTTTGAAGTTATACTTCTTTTGGCGCGATGGAGAAAAAGATGAGAGTGAATTTTTACGATGCGCGCGCACACCGACACCAAAAAATTTAACAGCATGAAGTTAGTTCTAGGTGGTATGAAAATGTATGAGAGTGAATAACAGCATGACGTTAGTTCTAGGTGGTATGAAAATGTATGAGAGTGAATAACAGCATGACGTTAGTTCTAGGTGGTATGAAAATGTATGAGAGTGAATAACAGCATGACGTTAGTTCTAGGTGGTATGAAAATGTATGAGAGTGAATAACAGCATGACGTTAGTTCTAGGTGGTATGAAAATTGATAACTATGTTCAAGTTGTATATTAAGAAGTATAACTTCTAACGCGTGTACATACGTACACACAAGTTTTTTTTCTTTCTGATTAAATTCGTCGTGGGATCCAAGACAGTTGTCGCGATTCCCCGGGACATACCTGAGCCTCACCGCTCAGTGTCATTTCATTGTGTGCCACTGTTGATCCTGGCTTACAGGAGTTGCAGTGGTGGGTAAGAGGGAGGGACTAGTCCCGATAAAAAAAAAAAAACTTAATTGGCTATGTTTTTTTGAAAATGATAAAATACAATATATCTAAGGCAAAGAGGGAAGATTTATAAAATATATGTATAAAATAAATTGTATAAATGTTTTAACATTCCGTGTAACTAAATATCTGTAATAAGTAACTAGAAATAATAACTGTATTACTACAAACATGTTCTGACTATTTACAAGCGCTTAGTCTACGTGAATAAAAACCTTTTTTTATTGAAGTTATACTTCTTTTGGCGCGATGGAGAAAAATGATGAGAGTGAATTTTTACGATGCGCGCGCACACCGACACCAAACAATTTAACAGCATGAAGTTAGTTCTAGGTGGTATGAAAATTGATAACTATGTTCAAGTTGTATATTAAGAATTATAACTTCTAACGCGTGTACATAAGTACACACAAGTTTTTTTTTTATTTAAGACCTGTCTTTGCCTGAGATATTATAATAAATAATCCATTTATTATCTCATCACAAATGGGGTTACATAATACGTATACGTTTATAGTTACGTTTCAACATACAAAGCATGTCTCCATTATGTAGTTTAGTTTTATGGGGACATCCACCTCGCACCGCGTGCGACGAAATACTGGCGCGTCTAAGGCCTCCTACGCACTATGCGGTCAGCCGTCAGCAATCAATATTGCTGATCGGCTGCCGCATCACAGTGCGAATAGAAACTACTTTCTCGTACAAATATCTGAGTACGGTTAGGCGCACGGTTGGCCGCATTGCGGCTAGCCGCATAGTGCGTAGGAGGCCTAAGGCTGAGATCTATAGAGCGTACTTAGACTTTGCTCAAACTTTACTTACGTAAAACTTTGCTAAATGTATGCTAAGCTTATACTTTGATTTGGTATTTATAGACTTTTTAAGTTAAGATTGTGCTTAGCATAAGCTAAGACAGACAAAGTCAAAACACCAATTGTAATTTCGTTACATGCATTAACTTCTGTCTAAGTAAAGTCTGAGCAAAGTCTAAGTACGCTCTATAGATCTCAGCCTCAGACACAACATCGCGCGCCGCGCACCCATCACTTGATGGCTTGAGGGACATACGTGCGCGCGGCGACAGCTATCTGGCACTGAGACACGATTTGTGAGAGGCGTCAATATTTATATGCAGCGTGGTACTTGCGTTATGTATTCACATAGCAGCCCTGCCTCTGATTAGCTGTGTAATAAATGTTTAGTATTTTGATACGATATGTTTGTGACTATAATTTGTGTATATATTGGATTAAGGAATGACTTACAGAAGACATTCCTTAATAATAACATTAATAATTTAATGTTGTGTTTCTGAGTGTGAGTAAGGTCGCCAGAGCTCATCGGGGTGGGGGGAGGGTCAGAATCACTTGTTTTCTGACTCTTAAAGGCCGGCAACGCACCCGCGACTCGTCTGGTGTTGCGAGTGTCCATGGGCGGCGGTGATCACTTACCATCAGGTGACCCACTTGCTAGTTTGTCGATCTCTGCCATAAAAAAAAAAAATATATGGAGTAAATAAAATGATTTAAGGTTCAGTCTGGAATATCTTGTTTAACTAAGAACACCTCTCCAAATAGTAAGAAGAAACCAATAGCAACCTCTTACAGTTTAGTTCTCAGAAGAAACCTGTTGAACTTCCGTTCGGCCCACCCGATCACAGTTATCGTATCGCGTTCACCAGTTTACTGACCCCGCAGGGCTACCGCGTGTTCTCCACGCTGCTGACGCACGCGGCGGAGCGCCACGGGTCGGTCCCCCGCGACTTCGCGTTCCCGTGCCCGTGCTGCCCGCACGTGTCCACGCGCCGCAAGCAGCACAAGAAGCACCTGGAGTCGCACGAGAGCAGGCGCCACAGGATATTCTGCATGTACTGCTTACCCACACGTGAGTATCTGCCTCGTTCTAGAAGTAGCTTCTGCGACTGTAGATAATGAGATTCAGGGGCTCTAACGGCTAAGTCGCTGAAGATTGATTTCTTAAATGACGTTCAAATAAATAAAGAAAAACTTGAGAGGTGTCAAGGGGGGTGTACTACGCCAAATCGAACGCCAAGTAATCGAATGTCTAAATACTCGAACGTTCATAATATCGAATGGTTAATAAATTAAACATATGTACTCGAATATGTCCTTTGGCGATATCACTGTTTCTCACTATATGGTCGCCGTTCTAACCCAACCTTACCTACTTTTGTAGTAGCCGTATGTTTCGTTTTATTAACCATTCGATATTATGAACGTTCGAGTATTTAGACATTCGATTACTTGGCGTTCGATTTGGCGTAGTACACCCAAACAAAAATAATCGTCGCGACACCACACTGTTCAATGCGAAATAGAAATGAAAATATCTGGCTTGCTTTCTATAAGAGAGAGAGCGATAGACAGACAGAGAAACATGCGCACGCCGCACAGCTGCAAAAAGTGTCGTGACAACTTTTCGTAAGATTTTTTTACGTCTCAACGCGCGATAAGGAACTTCGTTCCAAAAATACTTCATCAATCGTTAAATCGGCTGCCATGAGCACATGTGACGTTATAAATAGTCCGAAATCGATTGTCAACGCTGAAGCCGATTTAACGATGGATTAAGTCATTTTTAACCTTTATTTATTTGAATGCCATTGAAAATATCGATGTTCGGCGACTTAGCCGGTTAAACCCCTGGGTCCAAAAAAACTTGTGGGCTTTAGAACTCACGACTGAAGTAAAACTTCAAAGGTAACTATGAGAAAGGAAGTAAATGTGGCTCCTCTTATAATATACGAAACCTAACTGTCTCTCTTTCTACCTTCAGTAACTTATATCTCCCTCTCAACGTCCATTTGCATCTCTCACTGTGGACAGTTTGTTTGAGTTGTTGATTTGTTTGTATGAGTGTAATACAGAGAGGTTGGTCCAGTGTGAGTAGATCACTTACATAAACAACGTTCGCAGACGAAGACTACATTACGTTGACCAGTATTAGTTAATTAAATAATAGACATAAAACAACATTTGTACATAACATTGAAAAAACACATATCAAACAATTTAAACATAAAGTTGTATAATGTACAATACATTATATTATATATATAATACATACAAATTGTGTACAATCTATATATATAAAAATCAATGCCACTTTTCGTTGTAATGTTATAACTCAACAAAGCCTTTACCGATTTGGCTAATTTTGGTCTTGAATTATTCGTGGAAGTCCAGGGAAGGTTTGTACATAGAGAAAAATTTAAAAAAAAAGTTGAAAAGAGTAAAATCAACATCTTTTAGCAAATTAAAATATTTTTTTGTTTGAATAAATGAACTTAATAATCATTTTTTTTTATTACTATGCCTTATACGTAGCGAAGCACGTACAGGGCCGCTAGTACATTATATAAAACAGCAGATATTAATCAATTAAAATTTAAATAATATACATTAACAATAAAATTAATTTAAACGAATTAAATTAAACGAGTTAAACTTACCAAGTACTATTTATTAGTGATTAATTTTACATGATATCTCTAAAATTAAAAAATATAGTAAGTGATAATGAAACTCGCATAGTGCATGAAACCAGTAGTAGTTTTAGGTATGGAACTACTCGTGTATACGCTACCGTAGGTACCTATCCGCCCCGCTCGAACGACTTAGGTCATTGACTCGCTCAGTTGACATTCAGGTAAACAAATTGATTAATTGATTGATGATGAATCCAAAATTTCCTTCATACTTTTACAGGCATAGGAATGTCTTAAATGCTTTGTTGCTAAGTCCTAATTAAATTGAATAACCTAATTAGATTAAATGAACAGCATTTATGACGTATTTAATAATGTGGAATCATAATTGTTTGTTTTTTTTTAAGACTAGGTGTTAAACGGCTGTATCGATTTTAATAAAATTTGGTCATAATTTATAAAATTTAACGCGGGTAAAACCGCAGGGCACAGCTAGTCTGTTATATAAATATGTTTTTCTGTGTGCAATAAACTGTATCACTGCACGTGTGCCGCAGCGGCTAAGACAGTCGCCTCGCCGCTTCGTATCCCGGGTACGATACCCGCGCCGGACAACTATCTGTGTGACCCATTTATAATAGTTGTTCTGAGTCTGGTTCTAATTTTGTCGCGGGTACTTTACAAACATATAATAGACGGACACAAATTACAACCACAGATAGTTGTCCAGCGCGGGAATCGTACCCGGGACACGAAGCGGCGAGCCGCTGCGCCACACGTGCAGTGATATAGTTTATTGCACACAGAAAAACATATTTATATAACAGACTAGCTGTGCCCTGCGGTTTTACCCGCGTTAAATTTTATAAATGATGACCAAATTTTATTAAATTCGCTACAGCCGTTTAGTCGTGAAGAAGTAACAAACATACACACTCACAAACTTTCGCCTTTATAACATTAATGTGATATAATTAATTCTAGTTACAGTTAAATAATTAGATTATTCTTTTTTTCAGACGATCCCTCGGAGCCCTTCGTAAAGGAGCCCCTAAAGTACTCATACGACAAATTCCCCCAATACTGGTATGCGTCTGAAGAGTCCCTCCGCTTACACAAGAAGAGGAAACACCCCTACTCCGCCATGTTCAATTCCAATTGGTTTTGTACGTGGGGGGAAGCCTCCCCCAACAGTTAATTAGATAATATAACTTGAGACCTGACGCTTTACTAAGAGTTTACAAAAAACGAAACATTTTACCAAATTCGAGCTCATACGAGCGCTCTGATTGGTTAATGACGTGATAAGTGTTGCCAATTTTTTTAGCGCAAAACACGTAAAAGCACATTAGGCAAATTAATCTTTGGGTGGGTACTTTACAAAATTATAATTCATGGACACAAATTACATCCAGACTCAGAACAATTATTTATGGGTCACACAAATATTTGTCCTGAGCGGGCATCGAACCCGCCGCTCGTGCAGTCAATTACAATGCTTCGTTCACATCGGGAGCTCGAAATTGTTCATACGTTTCGTTTTCTATAGACTTTTAATAAGTTTACTGTACCACCAGATGTTAAAATATAGTTTAGTATTATTACGATCAAAAAGCTACCTTATGCAGACTGCAGTAAGGTGAAGTTTGATTATCAATGTTTTCAAAAGAATATGGATGATTTTCGTTGGTCGTACTACAAACTGCGGAGAAAGGTGTAAAATAGCTTACCGATACTTTGATTTGGAAGAAGGATTCTACTAACAATAATTGCTGTTAAAAAATTGGAAAGTAAAAATGTAATCATCCGGCTGGAATCAGATCTGTACTTCTAGCGATCTAGCTGCACGAACAAAACACACCGGAAGATCAAATTTGCGAGTTCCGGTGTTAACATGTAGGATGCCATCTATCGGTTTTGTACCAAAAGCATTGTATGATATGTTCACAGTTGTATATGCAAGATTATAGGGAGCGTTCTAGTGCAACGTAACTTTAAATTGTAAATCCCCCCTCCCCCGTAATGGGATTTTTAACCTCCCTCCCTTCTTCCGTAACGTTTTTGTTTCACTTTAGTAAAACGTTATGTGACCACCAAATGATCAATTTTACCTACCTAAAAAAAAATCCAGTGTTTTTGAGAAAATAAAACGTTTATATAAAATGCGTTAGAGAATCTCTACTCGAGCGTTCTGAAGAGATAAAATAGCATTGTTACGTAACGCGTAGTTCAAACTCCTACCCCTGTAACGCATCATAACGTTTTACAAGCCCCCCCAATATTCGTTCCATAATTAAACGCTCCCATATATTGATAACACCTTCCAAACTATCAAGTTTTAGTTTTAAAATGCAATGTCAATGCAAAATCTTATATCTAGATTTATTTTAACAAGCTTGTTTTTAAGTTTTGTATGATTTAACTACCTGCGGTCATATTTGTGATACGTAATGTATGGCTTTACCCTCAGTAAGTTAATTTGTATATATGACAGTTTACTTAAAAATGATCGGTTACATTCAGAGTTAAACCAACTTTGTATCGTTTTTGAATCGCAAAAAGTTTGTAGTACGACAGCAGGTATTTTGTTATTATTCATAGATAGTATTTAGTAGTATTGTAACTACGACGCTGGCAACCCACAGTATTTTTTTTTAATTTAGTAGGATTTATTTAGTTTGAACTGGCAACTTTATGCGCTAAATTAGTGGTGTATTAAGTCGAAAAAGAAACGTGGTTACATTATTAGATAAAACAATATCGTTAAAATGCAAAATTTATGTCGTTGAAATGTCCTATTAATATGGTGATTGGGCACCTATAAATTTGGTCTGTTAGTGCGATTCGTTTGTAGCCTAACGGTTAATCATATGCCGCATTGGCAAAATATGCAGATTCAGTTGCCACTGGCAGAATCAATTTATAAAATCACGATATTTTTGACATAATACAACATTGATTGAGTGCGTATTAATTATAAAAAGACAGCTGATTTTAATTTATAAGTATGTATAGTTGATGGCAAAACGTAAGTGTGATTTACCAGTGACATAAGAATATTACAAAAAAAAAAATGAAATTAGTGATTAAATATTTTAGTCTGGCAATATAATTAGTATGGTAGGTTTTGTGATCGAAATTTGTAATTCCATTGAGTGATATGGCAACCCAGTAAGTAATATGTTGGCAACATTGTACCGCAGCTTTACGAATATCACAATAACAAATCTACTTTTTAAGATTTATTTAATAATAATTATTTTAGTAGTGTAGTAATTTTTATACCAATAATATAAGTATACGAACATTATACTATACTCATTTTTTATTATTTTTAACTGGCAACTTTTATATTTTACTTTTACAAATGTTGCCAACATACGGCCAGTATGAGTATTTATAAGTAATTATAATAAATAAATAACGCATAATATTAGTATTATTTTTAATAAGTATTTTATTGGTAATTGGCTGTACTGTGTTTAATGACGCATTTATCGTAATGTAGGCAGCTATAATAGAATTAACGTAGCGTGGTAGGGAACCCAGTTGTTGGACGAACAAATTTCAGTGACATATATGTACAGTGAGCATAATATATTGTAAGAAACAAAGAATGAAAGATAGAAAAAGAAAGAAATAAACATTTATTTATTACCAGGGGGGCTACCGGGTAAGTCGTCGAACATCGGGATAGTGATCGGCGTTCAAATAAAGAAAGGTCAAAAATGACTTAATCAATCGTTAAATTGGCTTCGACGTTGAAAATCGATTCCGGACCATTTATGACGTCACTTGTGCTCATGGAAGCTGATTTAACGATTGTTTAAGTCATTTTAACCTTTATTTATTTGAACGCCGATCACTATCCCGATGTTCTGTGACTTAGCCGGTAGCCCCCCTGGACGGACATAACCAAGTGATATCAATTTTCTTTTTATTCCAAAGTATCATTTGCTCGATATGCAGCAATAGGTGAGTGGGTATTCTTGACTTGTTCGGTACATCCATTGATGTGTCCGTTAATATTTAAATCTTTATATGATCTTGGGGTTTTTTTTCTTTTTACCCTCCTGTTACCAGCTGTGGATTCATAAGGTTATTTACCAACATGTTCGGATGCTTACGTTCCTTGTAAATGATTCAATAACAGAAAAGTACAAAAAAAAATGCGTGATATTAATTATGTTGAGAAGGCTGCAACCAATATCTGGAGTAGTTTCTTAGCCAGCTCTTGCAGTGCCCAGGAACGACTTCCCTGCGTTTTGCCATACGTACTATTGGAAGCAAGTAACGGCTCACTTGATAGGACCCTTAAAATCGACCCTCGGTGTTTTTGCGGCTGGCTTCTCTAGTTGCAATTCTCTGGTTTTATGAGGCTCTAACCTAAGTATCTTTCTGTTACCATCTTTGCTCTGGAGGGATATGAGAAAAGATAATGTTCCACATAATTTTTTAGAGGAACAAGGAGTGTTCCTCTTTGACTAAATAGTTTGTGGATCCAAGACAGTTGAAGGGATTCCCCGAATTGCCTGGGAAGACGTCTTTTATGGGGCACTGTGAATCATGACTTACCTGAGCGTGGATGGGACTGATTCCATAAAATTATCCCATGTGGGGTTTGAATACCAATTATTCTTGTAATTTAGTTTATATAGAATGAAATATCGCTTCCATATAAGTGCTTGTTGTACATATAAGAGTTTCTGCACTGCCTTAAATAATTAAGGAAATATGATTGTGATCGTTTCAGCAACTGGGATAGCTACCTTATCAATAATATTAGTGCCTTCTAAGAACGGCTACTATAACTTTTTAATTTAAAATGTCAAAGTCTACCTGTGTGGCATGGCGACTTATACTCATGTCTCTACACAGATAAAGAAACGATATAATTGTAAGAACGAGGATTAGAGATATCCCGACTACTGATTATTTTATGTGTACCGTGCTGTTATGACGATTCTGCAAAACACAATTTTCTTAAAACATCTAACTGGCACATTTGAATTGATGCGTTTGCTATTGGGTCTAACTAACGCCCCATGTATTCCAGTTGATCTTAGTTTGTCGTTTTACATTTGTTAAGATAATGCCGTTTTGTATTCATTATCTATGGTAGACTTTGATATCTAGAGGCATACGCCTATCCGCCTGTCCACTCCATAATATAAGTCGGCACATAACGTATTTTTATACACATATGTACAAATATTTAGTATTTTTGTAGCTTATTGCATTTATTAGTTGTAGGAATGTATTCATGGATAGTTCGGGGGTGGCGGGATTGTCGATAGTTTCCCCTCAAAGTAATGTTGACCCCATAATATTGGGGTTGCCATAGGCCTACATTTTAAACAATGGTTTCCAAAATATGATCCGGTTTGATTGGTCAATAAGACTATCAAATTAACGTTGAACCTTATAATTACATATCTTATGAAAATAAAAAAGTTTGATTCGTATTATTAGAAAAGATTTTTTAAATACTTTTTTTAACTTCAGAAGTGGGATACTTTGTTCCTTCTTTAACTGTAAAAGTCTTAGGCTTCCCATCAAAATTGTTGACTTTATATAATTATGATGGGTCAAAATTTTGATAATCCCGCCATTTTGTATAAACCCGAACTCAAAATCAGATCACAGGCAGACCAAAATATAACAGTATTAGGTAGTAGATGTTAAGTTTTAATTTAACTGTACAAAACGTGTCAAAAGGTGGCAGTTCGTAAAGCTTAGGCCTAGCGCGCACGGGGGATTTTCGTCGCCGTGACTATAACTTAATAGAGATCTTCCCATATTATACTTAACTGAAAAATTACCCTAAATTTGGGGATAAGTACCAGAATTTGGTAATACTGGACTTGATAGATGTGAGGAAGGAAATCTTGACACCCGTGGGCGCGGCTTTAGAGTTGCATATGTGTAGAAGTAGAAGAAATGTGTCAAAGGTTAAGTAGAACTTGGTAAGGCTTAGAAAATGTTGAGTAGGGATTGTTGGATTGTAGTAAAAAAGCTGATAAGGATGTATAAGTATAATCTGAAGTTGCAGTCGGGAACTTTAATTATTAAGCCGGGAGCGAATTATATAATATTGAATTTTATAGCATTACTTCCACTGCAACGCTCAAAACTAGAAAAACATAAATTTTATCGCCCGGCGGGTATCAAAGCTGCACCTTCTCCCAAGAAGCCGGAAATCAATATATAACTTCTCTTGCTAACTCCCTTATGTAGAAGCATCGGCTTGTATTGTCCAGTGTAGCAGTGAAAGTGTTACCAAGTGTTGTATGATGAAAATTATAAGACCGCCATTTGTACCTAATAATTACTGAAAAATCAATATATGTATGTATTTTTCTTGTTTTGGTGTAATAAAATGTATTTTATTTTACTCTAGCATTCGATTTCGGTTCTGTCCTGGCTTAATAGTTAAAATCTCTGACTCACAATCGTGAAAAATGCCTGCCTGGGGTATGAGTGACGGGTTGGAGGGCTGTGAGCACGTAATACGCAACATACTATGCCGCGTTACTATACTGTCAAACATGGCCGCCTCAAGCAGAGCGTTACATAACCCAAACGTCCGTCTAGTAATCCCGAATGGACCTACCAAAAAAATCTTAGTATCAGCCTGAATTCCTGGTGATGGCGATATCACAACCTCATGTGTCGGATAGCACGTAAAGCTGTTGGAACTGTACTCTCTTTCCGATCATGTCGCTAGTCCTCCCGATCATGAGAGTGATGGAATAGAAAGTGCCCCTGTGTTTCCGCACTCACTTGTGCACTATAATATGTCCCGTGTTAGACAAAGTCGTCCCCAAAGATCTCCACGATATAATTTTGTCCATCATTTCTGTATATGCCATAATCGTTACACTTGGCAATCGTAGTATGATGATTCTCTAGTAGGTGACTGCTTCTTCCCCCACAGGATCAGTTAAGGTGGTGGTAACATCACAAGAACACAGTTTCTTCACTATGTTTCTAACTGTGATCACCATGTTAAATACGGCTTAAAATTAGTTGTATAACATTTCCGCTCACCCATCCCGCAACCCACTAATACGCTAGGTAGAGCCTTTATTATGACAGTCAAAGTGTATTGACGAAAGAGAAAAGAAAGATTTAAGTCCATCATTTAGATTTCTGTATTTTAAACTTTAAGTTCCATTATATAAAATTTAAATTCAAATCAGAGACTTTGTGAGTTTTCAATCTGTATAAAATTAATGTAAGCGCATAACCGTCCTTTCACACCATTGCAATCCTGGCGCACTCCGCAGTTTAGGTACGAAGGTACAAGTACATCAACAAACCCACCTTGAAGGGCTTATGACGACCGAGGCGTAGCGAGTAAGCTAGATTGAACTGAATTGCATAGTAGCGAGTCTCTATTTAAAAGTGTCTTGACGTGTGCGGTTTATTGCCCTCTCAACAAATTGAATGAGAAAGACAGAGACATAATATAAATTTGCCACGGTATCAGCCATGGTATGGAAGGACGACAGCATATATTGTATTTTGTAGCGATGTATAAATATATACACTTTTGATGATTATAAATAAAAAGTTTCGTATAAAATCAAGTATTATAAAAAAAATATCATCAAAATGTGTTCAGTATTCTAGAGAGTAGCTCCGTAATCCGAAATTGATAGTATGGGGGGGTAAATACAGAACAGTTATTATAGTAACAATATCTTTTTGATCAATTCCTTCGCCATGGATTAACTAGACCGTCGTAACTTATTTTAACAGGCTCCTGTTTCTCTTTACTATCTTAAAGGATTCTCAATAATTACTGGTTAATGGGCTCTTGCTCTAGTATTTGGTAACCCTGATTAAGCCATAGGTCGTGGGTTCGTTCCCCAGCATAAATCTTTGTGTGATGAGCACGATCATTCGTTCTATGTCTATCCACAATATGTATGAATTTAGAAATATATAAGTATGTTTATCAGTTGTATGGTTGCCATAGAGACTCTGCCTAGTTTGCGATCAGATGGTAGTGTGACAGTTGTCGCAAAATAATTATTTATTGGCTCCAAGGAACAACAGATTTTTAAACTGCAAATAAACTTAACTCAATCTCAAGTGTGATTTAAATATACGTGTTTTATTCAAACGTGTTTTCAAATCACAATAATAAATTTATGTGGTCGAAACCAGAAAACATGGGACTAATAAAACACTGCCATCTGTGCCTCTAGCACGAGTTCCTGCAGTTTACTTACTCGATCACACGTACAGTTTCTCCCATACATTGAGCACCAGCGCCTCTCGCGGAAACTATTAAGAACTAAAACTCTGGTGCTCAATGTACGGGACGAAACTGTACGTGTGATCGAGTAAGTAAACTGCAGGAACTCGTGCTAGAGGCACTGATCCCAAACATGGCAGAGCCTGGCAACCAGACAACTGATAGACATACTTATATATTACTAAATACATACATATTATAGATAAATTACACCCTGACACATAACAAATAAGCGTAAAAAAACATCACACAAAGATTTGACCTGTGTGGGAATCTAACCCACGACCTGCACCGTATGAGGCCAGTCGCAATAGTCAGTATAGTATTGATTACATATAAAAACCCACCCATATCATCAATTTCGAAATGTATACAATAGGGTGGAGCAAAAAAATATTCTTTTGAATTATTAATATTTTCGCGCGGATAGATACTTAAACTAGAAATTTACGCCAAATAATTACTTTTATAGGCAAACTTTGGACAATTTTTTGTAATTTACGTAAGGATCAAAAATTTATTTGGAAATAAATTACAGTCCATGTTACTTGCTGCTAGTGTAGCTTATTATATGTGAAAGAATCTTTAAAATTGACTAAGTAGTTTTGATTTTATCCATTACAAAAAAATACTTTTTTAAATAAATTTTTGTTTTTATAGAATAGTATAGAAGATATTTATTTGTCACAAACACATGTCAGTATTTAGATTATTTAGAAAACGTATGGGCGCAATGTTTTATTCTTTCGAGCTTACAAATACAACATCAACTGATTTCATGTCATCTCCACAATTGCTGGTCTTGCGCTATCCGCATCCAGCGATTTCCAGCGACCCGCACAAGATCATCGGTCCATCTTGTAGGGGGCCTTCCCACGCTGCGTCTTCCGGTTCGTGGTCGCCACTCCAGAAACTTTCTGCGCCAGCAGCCGTCGGCTCTACGAGCTATGTGCCCTGCCCACTGCCACTTCAGCTTGGCAATTCTTACGGCTATGTCTGTTACTTTGGTTCGCCTGCGGATCTCAACATTTCTGATTCGATCTCGCAGGGAAACTCCAAGCATAGCCCTTTCCATTGCTCTTTGGGTGACCTTGAGCCGCCTGATAAGGCCAATATACAAACTAAATTAATAAAATAAAATCAATTATTATAACTTATGTTCAAAAAATGTATCTGCAAACCCCAACCAACCAACAAAAAGCCAACTGAATTTTAAATTTCTTAAATATCTAAGATAATTTATTAATAGTATTATTAAGAGAAAAGTTTGGTTTTTTTTTGTTTATTTGCAATCGATTTTTATAGCTCGGATCTTTGAAGTTGGCGGTGCCTCTGAGAGCATGTTTATCCGTCAGTCTTTTATATATCTGATATTTTTGTCGTCGTTTCAGTAATCTCTCCCACCGGACTATGAGAGTGGGGAAATACGAAATGCCCCTGTGTTTGTGCACACTTGTGCTCTATAATATAGTGTAGATTGCTGAAATTCGACTAGTACCACAAATGATGAAAATAAAACGCGTTAAATGTGTATTTAAAATAGAATGTTTCGCTCCACCCTATTATCAGCCTAAGCAATATATAAAGATGTTCTTTGCAGTGTTCCTTATAGATAATACATGTGCCTCAGTAGTATTATATTTAAGACTGGTACCTTTTATCTTAATAATCGTGCAGCAGAGCTATCATGGCGCTTAAGTCTTACGTTTCTACAGCGTATGACCAATGCCATCACAGAAACACTCACGAGTCTGGCTGCAAGAATGGGTATTGATCGAACGCTGTAAATATATGAGTGTTCCGGACATCACATCAGGCGGCACTGCGCTCGCATCTCCTGACCTTAAACGTCCTTCTCCACCTAGCAAGCCGGACGTTAACTTAAAGCTTGGCATTCAAAACATTGGTCCTTCGTGCTGGATCAATATTTGAATGTTTGTGTTCTGGGGGTCTTAGCTACTAAATAAAACTATAAGCTTCGATATATGCTAACCGTTCGCTGACCTTCAACGTCCTTCCCCACCTCACAAGCCGCCTGTCGACCTAAAGCTTGGCATTCAAAGCACTGGCCCTTCGAGCCGGATCAATATTTGAATGCCAAGCTCCAGTTGTTTTCTGGGGGTCTTAGCTACTAAATAAAACTATAAACTATTATATATGAAAACTGTATTGATTCAAAGTAGCCGCTTTGCTCGCGCTGAGTCTCGTGAGTGACTCATAAAAGTGGGGAAGGACATTGAAGGTCAGCGAATCGGTCGGAGACGCAAGCGCAGCGCCGCCTGATGTGGTGTTCGGAACGAGGGGTGTCCATTACAAGATGTGGTGTTCGGAACGAGGGGTGTCCATTACAATGATAGCTACGTAGGATGTAACTAAACTAGATACCGTATAAACGGATGTATATTTATCTAAAAAAAAATGGGCTGACGAATTATGGAAGCTTTCTAGCTCTTTGGATATTTTTAATTCGTCACAAGTCACTGACTGTATATGCAGGGAAAAGAAAGCTTATTAAATTGTAATAGAGCATGCTGTCATTTGTGTCAAATTGGGTATGTTAAAAGTCACGGAGTATACATTTCAATGTTGATAATATGGTGATCATGAAATTTATTAATTTGATATTAATTTACAATTGTACTTGCCATGCTCACATTGCAGTGACATACATTTTTTTCATCTTTTTCTTAATTCATTTCTTAATCCTTAAAGAAGAAACAAGTTACTAAGCTAGTATATTTAAATTTTAAAACTATTTAATGTAATAAAAAAAAAATAAACTATAAAACAATTGAAGACAGCGAGCAGTTCGCTGGCGCTAGGCTCTAAATCAGTAGGTTAAATTAAGCGACATATGCTTTCCATATACATTATGCTTTCCATTATAGCCAGTTATATTATTGTCAAGTTTAGATAAATATGCATCCGATCTCTTCTTATGACAACAGAAATGCGGACTAACCTTTTTATTCCTCAGTATTAAAACTGGCCACAGATAAAACCTAACAGTAATACTAAATTCAAATTGCCTTAAACTAGCAAAGTTATAAGTATTTAAAGAAAGAACGCGCTATACTAACATATGACGTCACTTGTAGGGAAGCCATATAATCTATATACTAACAGTCGTATTGCAAGAACGGGACAGCGCAGGCCCACTTCAACCCCGCCAAGATTTTTAAATTTAAAAAATCAAGATTGTCAGCCGATTTTTCATATTTTATTTTTTCTAAATTACATTTGTGTAATTTTTTTGTTGAATCTGCGCAACTAGTAAATTCGATATATCTTCCTCTATTGGAAGATGGGAATGAAGACCATTTACTTTATATATACGCGGTATTTAACATAGTCCAATAGTAGCCAGACCGCGTTTCACGACTCGAAAGACCACAACCGCACCGGGATCGCTTAGCGCGACTTCTGATGCATGGAGCAAAGAAATTATAAAAAAATATAACGTGGATTATATACTCATTACCATTCGTAAGATCTTGCTAACTTAAAAAGGTATTTCTAAGTTAGCAATTTCTGGATGCCAAAACCTACATTTTGGGGCATCTAAGAACAAAACTACCAGCATTCATTTTCAATTCAATTTATTCATGAACAATTAACATAATTGTGTGTGAATATAACATAGCCATGAAAGATTATACAAGAAAAATTACAAAAAAGTTCTCAATAAATTTAAAATGAGCAAATTAATATTAAACAATCATAACATATGATAAAATGTTTTTTTTTTTATGAAAATTAAAATAACAAATAAATTAATAACATTATAAGAATCATTATTAATTAGTAAATTATTTAATAACCATTGATGTATAGAGGATTTTATGTTTGACATATTAATGTATCGGGCAATATTTAGCACCGCGTAATGGCTTACCATGAAGCTTACGCATTTTTCTACCATTAAATACAGTAAGCACCTATGTGACATCTGTCATTGATATTGACATAACCCGCGATGTTTAGTGATGCGCAGCGGGATTCTGTGACAGTTTTATTTGTCATTGTTGGAAACAAAAAAAAAAGAATTAACAGAATAGGGGAATACTTAGTTGATTTGTCGGTGTCCACTGAAGTATATCATATATTTGGTATTTGCGCGTAGTTGTCCCGTTGTGCGAGAGGAATACAATAACCCCACGGAAATAGTATTTTTGGAATATATATCTATAATTTTCTTATCAATAATTTAAGCTTACATACATGTACGGGTGTCACAATACTCCGATTTAACATAAGGGTTTTAATTTGTAAAAAAAAATATACGAAATATCAATTTTGTACAAGTGATTTTTTTTCTGTAAATAAATTGCATTTTTTTATATAAAATTGTGGTTTTATTTTCATAAGTATACTGACCACCTGTGAACACCGAAGCCTTATTTGCTTTGGCAGGGGAATGCCTAGGCATGCCACCTGCAAAAAGTGCCTGCGGGTGGGTATGTCGGACTCGCACCGACTAAACCTAACCTGCCGTGGACTTCTCTTGGCGCCTGATGGGGGAGCCCCGGGAATGCGGGTATGCTGCTCCGGTGCATGGTTACCGAAGCCTATGGACGCTCTCGACACCAAGCAAGTATACGGACCACTGACGTTATGGGGTCACCGTAGCCTATGGACGCTCTTGACACCAAACAAGTAGGTATACGGAGAACCTGATATTAAGCGGTCATTATAGTCTATGGACGTTCTCGATACCAAACAAGTATACGGACCGTCTGATATTAAGCAGTCACTATAGCCTATGGACGCTCCCGAGACCAAACAAGTATATGTAGCACCTCATGTTATGCAGTCACCATAGTCTATGGACGTTCTCGATACCAAACAAGTATGTGTAGCACCTCATTTTATACAGTCACCGAAGTCTATGGACGTTCTCGATACCAAAAAGTATACGTAGCACCTGATGTTCAGCGGTCACCGTAGTCTATGGATGTTCTCGATACCAAACAAGTATACGTAGCACCTAATGTTAAGCAGTCACCGTAGTCTATGGACGTTCTCGATACCAAACAAGTAGTAGCACCTACCTAATGTTAAGCAGTCAGCGTAGTATATGGAGATTCTCGATACCAAACAAGTACACGTAGCACCTACCTAATGTTAACCAGTCAGCGTAGTCTATGGACATTCTCGATACCGAACAAGTATACGTAGCACCTACCTAATGTTAACCAGTCAGCGTAGTCTATGGACATTCTCGATACCGAACAAGTATACGTAGCACCTACCTAATGTTAACCAGTCAGCGTAGTCTATGGACATTCTCGATACCGAACAAGTATACGTAGCACCTACCTAATGTTAAGCAGTCAGTGTAGTCTATGGACATTCTCGATACCAAACAAGTACCCGTACCTAGTACCCAAGTACAAGTACCTAATGTTAAGCAGTCAGTGTAGTCTATGGACATTCTCGATACTAAACAAGTATACGTAGCACCTGATGTTAAGCGGTCACCGTAGCATGGATCTAAAGAATTATTACTTTTTTTTTAATAAACCGTTTTTATTTTCTCATCACAAATAGGTTCACTTCAGTTCTATGTGGTCTGAAGCACATTCCTTTTTTAAAATCTATCTCGCGAGACAGCCCCGGATCTTCAATATTTTTTACATGGTGCAAAAATTGAAAAATGCCGCCCCCGCCCACTAATATTTCTCATCACAGTTAGCATAAAGATGCTATTTTAGATATCAGATCTACCACTACATTTGGACATAGTTCTTCCGGAAACAATACAACCATCGCTGTTATTTCTGTCTTAAGCCTATTTATTCACTGATTTGGACGTGTAGGATACCTATATATTTATAAATTACAAGGTGTGCCCCGCGGGTTTACCCGCGTTAAACTTTATAAATTATAGCCTATGTTATTCGGATTTAATAGCTATATTACAATATACAGTTTTTGAGTGAAAGAATAACAAACATCCATACTCACAAACTTTTCGCATTTTATATCTTTACTAGCCGTGCCCCGCGGTTTTACCCGCGTTAAAGGTCATGGCCCATAATCCGACCCGGTTCAAAAATATTTTGTACAAAAACGAAAATAATGGTAAATAATGCAGGCATAACCCACTGTTCATTATATGTAAAAAGAAAAAAATAATTCAATGGAGAGATCTTGCAGTAGACCGATCAAAATTGGATAATAATTAGCTGCACCAGCGGTTTCGCCCGTCTCTAAATTATTTTATCCCATGGAAAAATGTCACTGGGATAAAAAGTTTACTATGTCCGTCTACAAATCTAATATGTAGGTATATACGATATATTTTTGTTGTCTATTCATAGGAATTTGACATGACATGATAGATAACAAATCATTAAATAATGTATTTTCTTAATCTATGCTATGCACCTAAGGTATTAAACAAATACTCATTCTTTACATGTATACTACGGGGCAAGCAATTTAACCAAAATCGGTTCAGTAGTTTAGACTTGAAAATGAAACAAGCAGACTTACTTTGCCATTGTTTTGTTAAATAAAAATATCATCTGATGACACTTAATAAGCAAACTCGTTCGGTCAGGTAATAAATAACACGTATATTGCTGTCTCGGTCTCACCCGAGCTTTGTTGCGGTCGCGCAATAATACAATGTATTATATTTTATTTCATGATCCCCATCGGCCACAGTAATGCACCACTTACCATTGAAAAGTATAATCATTTGTCTTTGATTCCCCCCATATTTCATTTCTGTACGCCGTAGGTATATTTTTCATACTAAATGGGCCATTACCTTTACAAATAACAGCCTATGTGTTATTCAGTTACATAAGCTATATTACTACAAAGTTCCATCAAAATCTATTCTGTAGTTTTTGCGTGAAAGAGTAACTAACATCCATCCATACTCACAAACTTTCGCATTTAAAATATTAGTTGGATATGTCCAACACGTTCATGTCTATACATCAGTAAATAAAAACTTAACACATAGCACGGAATAGGAAAAAAAATAAAAACCACACTAGTATTATAAAGGCGAAAATTTGTGAGTGAAATGTGTATGTATGTTACTTCTTCACGCCAAAACTACCGATCGGATTTTGATGAAACTATGTAGTAATATAGCTCATATATCCGAATAACAAATAGGTTATAATTTATAAAGTTTAACGCCGGTATAACAACAGGGCGCAGCTAGTATGTATTTTTTGAAGTTATACTTCTTTTGGCGCGATGGAGAAAAATGATGAGAGTGAATTTTTACGATGCGCGCGCACACCGACACCAAAAAATTTTACAGCATGAAGTTAGTTCTAGGTGATATGAGAGTGAATTTTTACGATGCGCGCGCATCGTAAAAATTCACTAAAAATAACGTAAAAATAACAGCATGACGTTAGTTCTAGGTGGTATGACAATTGATAACTATGTTCAAGTTGTATATTAAGAAGTATAACTTCTAACGCGTGTACATAAGTACACACAAGTTTTTTTTATTGCATTGTGAATTTAATTTAGATTTTCACTCTTCGAGCTTTTTGTTCTGCAAATAAATCTATGGCCTTGCCATAATTTAACTCGTGTGCAATGCGATTTTCTATCGCTAAGATTTGCAAGACTCGATAGCGATCGATAGCGTTCCCGGCTCATAGAAGATCGCAAATAATTTTTAATACTTTATATTGCAAAAACTTCGCTCACAGCTTGCGGATGTAGAAGGATGTGTCGAGTAAATTAGCAGGGCCATAAAATATTTGGAAAAACATCCTGCGAATCATGCGCATAGATCTATTACAAGAGATAGAAACCGTTAGCGTGTTCTATATCATCAAATAAAAGCGGAGCTTATTCTTTAAAGACGCCCAGTTCCTGGCTGAATTCAACGGCGCTTAGATTTCGCTCGTATTTTCGAGCCAGTTCTGCTCCGTACTTTTGTAATTCTTCAATCGACATTTTCACAGTATTTTTACCACACAGAAATAATATTATAATATTTGGACATTCCTTGGGTAATAATTGCACAATAAAAATCAATATTTGGATTGGATCCGGTGGTAGCATTAAAGCGCGACCGTCGTTATTAACACAAGGTCCGTCATAATAATAATACCTTAATATAGACAGAACCATTGACAATATGTAGTAAAAATATTAGACTTAAACTAGATAATTAAACATAATCTCTTGACAATAACTTGATACGAGCTAGCTAAGTATCAATGCTATAATAAAATAAATTTTATAAATGTTTTCATACAATGTGTACCTAAATATCTATGTTACTAGAAATAATAATGTATACAACTATATTACTACAAACATGTTCTGACTATTTACAAGCACTTTTTTAAAGTCTACGTGAACAAAAACTTTTTTACTGTTAAATACTTAAATATAATAAATTAAGTACGCACTTAATCAGTTTTATTATAATTAATTATAAAAAAAATTAAGTAAGTTTGCTTCTTTAATTTTTGATTTATGAAATGCCCTACATGTAATCACTTCAAATTACTTATATTGAATTAAAAGTATAGCTCGAGCTTAAGGCGCCGTTAGTCGGTTTCTTTTTTTTTTCTTTTTTTTATTCACGTAGACTTTAAAAAACCGCTTGTAAATAGTCAGAACATGTTTGTAGTATTATAGTTATATACATAATTATTTCTAGTAACATAGATATTTAGGTACACATTGTATTGATTGTATTAAAACATTTATAAAATTTATTTTATAACAGCAATGATATTTAGCTAGCTCGTATCAAGTTATTGTCAAGATTATGTTTA
Organism: Pseudoips prasinana; assembly: GCA_951640165.1. Taxonomy (NCBI): domain Eukaryota; kingdom Metazoa; phylum Arthropoda; class Insecta; order Lepidoptera; family Nolidae; genus Pseudoips; species Pseudoips prasinana. Next base: position 4,532,466 of record OX621264.1, read on the forward strand.
AGTTTAATTATCTAGTTTAAGTCTAATATTTTTAATACATATTGTCAATGGTTCTGTCTATATTAAGGTGTTATTATTATGACGGACCTTGTGTCTTGGTTCTTTTAATTGAGCCCCCATAATATAAAAAGTCGTTCTACGTTTGCGTTCTGGGTTGTAATTCCAAATATTTATTGAGAATTATGCATTAACTCTGGTAATTGTGAGTAAGCCATTGTCTTGAAAAGAGCAGAGAAATTTCATCGAATAATTTCACATAATCGATGTTTCGGTACTCCTTTTCCATTCAGATAATGAATTGATAAAGCAATCTGGTCAAAGTCAAAGTTGCGCAGTGCTTCTTGGTGCTGGTTTTTTATTTTTTTCCCGGGGACATTGATGTCCATTACATGGATGCCCTCCTCCTTGGGGGGAGGGGTCTGTCAGACTCCTACTGACTAAAAACCACTCCGGTGTTCCATCTCACATCTGCGCCGGGGGTCACGGGACCTTACGATATTCCGCAACCCCCTGCTGGTGCTGCCCGTCCCCAAGGGGCTCCTCAGATCAGCGGGGAGAGTCAGGTTTTAAACTCCCCTCGCGACGTCTAACAGGGGCGCGAGGTGTTCGACGCCGTCTCAGGTCCGGCTTGGTGGGGGGCGACGGACGCCCCCGAGTGGACCCATTTAGGAGGCTGGAAGAGGGCGCTGTACGCCCTCCGCCGACGCCCGGTGCGTCAGTTGTGGGCAGGGTGAGAAGATGTGATCTCCCTCTCCCTTTCCACTGCCTCCTTCCGCGAGATGACCGTCTCACAAAAGGAAACCACCGCGTCCCAGGACTCCTCGTTGCCAACCATCGAATTCACGACGGCCGGCTTGCGACAGGTCACTGCCTACTCCAGAAATGAGGACACGGCGCGCACTCTGCCAGCGTATACAGCGCCGTGTGCTTCTTGGTGCCGCTGCCCTAACCGCCTCGATTGCAATGTGCAACGAGTGAGCGCAGTGTATAAAAACGATAAAATTACGACCTTTTTAATTTGTTAAGTTTGATAGAAATGACTTCAACCATTTTGGGCTAACCGGTGAACAGCTGTATTGGGAAAAAAGAAATTCATAAATAATTTAGTAATAATATTTAGTAAACATTGGTTTCTTTTGGGAGTGTCAAACTAAATGATATTAAAAACGAATAAAAAAGATTTTTAATTGACTATTGGTTGTGTATGGTGACAGTTGCTTTGCTGTGCAACATGCGGTATGCATTGAGTAAGGGTTGCCAAAATAAAAACTCAAAAAAATAACATCGATATTCGATGTTTCAATTCGATAGCTTCAAAACATTAAAATGTTTGATGGAAGACCGAGCTTTATCTAGCCGTTGTGGAATATTCATCATTAGCATCATCATCATCTTAACCTCACACAAATAATAAAATATATTTTATGTAGAACAACATTTTTTTTTTTGAAGTGTTAAAAATCATCAGCAATCATTGCCTACGCAACGTAGAACAAACGAAGAAAGTTTTTATCGAGAAAAAATTTAATAAACGTAACAATAATAATAATCGTCGTATTTGGTATTTCGTCTTCGTTCATTTGAGTTTTGTCCGTCATGGTAGCGAGTATTATTAACGCGTGCTTTTCTTGAAGATTCTAATTAGAATGCAACATGGGCCATAACCAAAATAATTACGCAAAGCAAAACAGCTCAGCATAATATACAAAAATAAAACGCAAAGCAAAACAGCTCAGCATAATATAATATACGATTTGAAATCGATTCCTATGGAATCGATTTCAAGTCGACTGATTCCTAGTGCAGAGAACTAACTGGCAACCCCGATCCAGAATCGATTGGTGATCGATTGTCAATGTCAGTGTCATTCGCTCTGTGTTCGTGCTCTTGTTCGTTTGTGAATATTATTTCGACTTTGGATATTTTTGACAACTTACGCTTTTAAAAATGGATTCTGATGATTTTTTACCTAACGATCCCGGCTCACTCTTGGACTCAGAACCCGCTTTAAACGTTTACCCTGGCATTTCTTCGGATAATGAACCCGTTTTACATGACGACCCGCGCATGAATATGGACTTCCCGATTTTGCCTAGTGAATCTATGCATTGTATGTAGGTACCTATAAATGTTCCACCAAAGGGTAGATAGACCAGATGCAGGACAAATTGTAAATCTGGTAAATGAAAAATTGCACACAAATAATATATTAGCTGATTATGTAATTGAAAATAATTTAAATCGAAGACGGACACAATTCTCCAACTTAAACGCTACTATTGAAGTTGTTGAGTTTCCTAGATTAATATTTGATGAACTTGTGTTATTAGCATGTGGAACATATCAGATTAAACAGGCAAAGTCTTATTATGGGGAGCATATAAGAAATGATGGTTCCTATACTATTGAAGTGTGCATTGATAGAGCCAGTAAGCTTTTACAAGGATTTCCTTCGGTCGAGAATTGCACATTATTGCGAGGGAAAATACAAAGCCGACATATAGGCCGTAAAATATATTTTGTATATATATTATATGAAGATAATAATCAAGGCATACAAGCTATTAAGCGTTATTGCTGCAATTGCATAGTCGGCCGAAGAACTGTAGGTTGCTGCGCTCACATCATGTCTGTGATATGGTATTTAAGCTGGGCCAGGTATGAAAATATAACTCCACCGGCCCAGTCTTTAGACCATGTTTTATTAACTTACAAAAATGAATAATTTTACAAATAAATTGATTAATTTTAAAGTTTTGAAGTTTTATTTTTTATTATCATATTAAACAATTTGATACAAAACTTCCTACATATATGTTTTCTATGTACTGTAAGCCACTCAATAAAATAAAAAATAGTGCAATATTTTTATGTTCATGTTCAAGCCCAAACGCCATACAAAGTGGTTGATGTCCTTTCTCAAACTAAAAAATCTCAGGATTTTCGAATGGAAATTTCATCCCCTCAGGTAACCCTAAGCGGGTGCGTATTTTGTACATATTCTGTGTTCAAAGTTAATTAAATGATGAATTGTCCATTCGTCTGTCAAGGCTGAACTTGCCGCCCGGGGCATGGGCCCCGGCTTGCCTCCCCCAATTTATTTATTTTTATTTATTTTAAACTTTATGCACAACGATGTTCAAAGGCGGACTTAATGCCGAAGGCATTCTCTGCCAGTCAACCTTGGGGTGATGCAGAGATTACATGGTAAGTGCACTAAGAGCTTAAAGAGTAAAAATGTAGATACTTCATACAATTACATAAAATACACAATACCTACTTATATTAGAATATACTAATATATATCCATATATATTATACATAATATACATATAAATAATACAAATAAATAAAATAATACTAATGTGATGATTCTGCCAATAACTTTTTGGTTATATGCTCCCGAGTTTTCTTTTTGAAAGAATAACGACTTTTAGCCATTCTGATTTCTGGTGGAAGAGCATTCCAGAGGAGAATGGATTGTATAAGAAAAGAAGAGTGGATGAAATCAGAGCGGTGTGAAGGACAGTGTAGGATGCGGTTATGAGAAGAACGCAGATTTTTATTGTGTTTTAAATGAAAGTATTGAAATTGATAAGTTAGATATGAAGGAGAAGAAACGGAATCTAGTAAACTGTATAGAGTAGTCAGAGCACGTAAGTTTCTGCGCTGGCGAATTGGTAACCATTTTAATTGCGCGCGGTAAGATGACACATTATCGTATTTTCGTAAATTGAAGATGAACCGAATGCAGTTATTTAGAAGTCGGTCGACCTTATTGAGGTGATCTGCATTCAGGTCAAAGTAGCACCCATCACCATAGTCAATTTTAGGAAGGATTAAGGACTGCACGAGCATTACTTTAGTTTTAGATGGAAGGAAGTTTTTGAGACGATAGAGACTCCGCAGAATGTATGTGACACTCTGGCTGACAGCAGCAATCTGGTTCATCCAGCTAAGAGTCGTATCAATCTGTAACCCAAGATTCTTTACACATTAGCTGAATGGAATGGCGGATTGATCAAACATGATGCGTGGCATTTGATCTAAATCTATTCATCAAACGCGAGCTTCCTACAATGATGGCTTGGCATTTGTCAGGGTTGACTGTGAGGCCAAACCTATCAGACCAACTTTTGATTAAGTCTAAGTCCCTATTGACCTTCCCAATGACTTCAGGCAAACTATCTGTACCCCCCTGAGCATAAAGTTGAAGGTCATCATCGGCATAAAGATGATACGCACTCTGAAGATCATAAGTTAAAAGGTTTATAACTTCGATCAATTATTGATCGAAGGTTTATAAAGACAGAAAATAAAAGAGGAGAAAGAATACCGCCTTGTGGAACGCCGGTGTCGAGGCTTTTCCAGTTTGATGAAGTCTCTCCGACACGTACTGACTGTTGACGTTCTAGAAGATATGAGAAAAACCATTCCAGCGCTTCGTCTGAGATCATAAGATGGGAAAGGATGGATAGTAGGATATCGTGACAGACGGTATTAAATGCGTTGGAAAAGTCCACCAAAACCATGACCGTGACTTTGGTTTCCTCCATGCCTGCTCTAATATCGCCAGTCACTTAGGAGTGCAGTGGTCGTACTATGCCCTGGTCGGAAACCAGATTGCAGCATACTTATTAAGTTGTTAGTGACTACAAAACTGGAAAGCTGTTTGTGGACACAGGATTCTAGTATTTTAGAAAGAAAAGGAAGTATGGAAATTGGCCGGTAGTGCGTAGGAAGTGAAGGATTAGAAACTTTAGGAAGGGGAAGGACATAGGCTTTACGCCATAAGGACGGGAATGATCGACATTCAAGGGAATGGTTAATAATATGGGAAATGACAGGAAGCAGTTGGTCTAAAATTGAGGTGATCATTTTTCGGCTGATACAATCACAACCTACTGCATTGGATTTGATAGAAAGGATTATCTTTTTGATCTCATTTGAATCGACTGGAGAGAAAGAAAAAGGGTTTATATTAGGACGCGCTAGACCATTTACAAAGGCAATAGTTTGAGATTTGGTCAGATGATCAATGGACGAAGTAGTGGAGAAATGATTATTAAGATCATCCAATCCAACAGAGGTGGGAAGGTCTACATGTTGCAGCTTGCGATTGTGAACTATCGAAAGATTGTGAACCGTAACATCGGTACTACTTCTTCTTCTTCTTTTTATAAATGGCAATTAGTGCCGATGTCGACAATTCTGCCAATGTCAGATTGTGAAATGGGAAAACGTGAAATAATTTAATTCAATTTTAACGACTGAGGTGTAGTAATATGTATGTGTGTATCTTAGTATCTATCTAGTAGTATGTGTGTGTAATAGATCTAATATAAAACTATGTTATTCATTCCTAAGGAGAGTAATAAATCATAATTAATCGAATGCAGTTGTTTCAATAACACTAAATCCCCTCATGGCGACCCGTGCCATATTTGGGGCTCGCGACGCGAATACGGTATCGGTATAGTGTTACGGCTCCAAATGAATCGAACAATGAATCAAGAAAGTGAAGTTAATTTCGGATGCGGCATGTAAAATAAGTGTAAACTATGAACAGTATATATTATATATTTTATTTAACATATATTTTTGTTAAATAGTGCGCGAATTAAAATCATCGTATAAAATGTGCCGTTCAAACTATGAAAAAGAGCAGATATTTTTGAACCAGAATGCTGCGGGTTCAAACAATGCAGATGTGGAGCAGTTTAAGCTGCATATGTCAAGTATCAGCATTGTCCTCATAATCATCGCTACTCTGTTGGGTCTTGGTGCATTATACTTCGTATGGAAACAGTATAGGAAATGCCACCATACTTGGATCAGAGACCAAATAATGCAGAATAATTTTCGGCGATCATTTAACCGGTCCAGAGATGTACGTGGAGAGGAGCGCGAGCGCGACCTACGTATCCCGATGAGAGACATACCTAAGTAAATAGTATTTCGTGCGGCAGCCAAAATTAGTTGAATTAAGTGCGTCAAATTACTATAAAAGTGCGATAAAGTGCGGTTTAATGTATAGTATTAATGCGTCATTTTTTATTTTAAAATTAACCTCAAGAATAATGGACATCCAAATAATTATTCTATAGACTCTAAGTTTAAAGTAATACCAAATCAATTTATTGTAATTGCTCATTAATCGTCTCAATGTATCGTGGATCGACTTACACTCTACAACACCTACTACGGTAACTCACTGTGACTTAGTGAGATTGTGGTATGTATTCTTTAAGTAATTATGTATTTATTGTAAGGTAATGGAAGATGATTTACTTGAATGTTTAAAAGAACTTAAGAGTATAAGAAAATATTTAATTAAGAAAGGAAAATTAAGATTTAAAGGAAATGTTATTAAAAATAGATTAGAAGAGACTAAGGAAATTTATAATAGAAGTCAGGAAATAATTCAATTTTTGTCTTCAGAACAAGGCTCAAAATCAAAAATTTTGGAATCTTTAATTTTAATACAAAATGGGATAAAATCTTATTATTTACAAATTATTGATTTATGTTCCGAAAATAAAGTAGTTTCTGATATCGACAGTAGTGGAAGTGATTTTTGTGAAACTAGCTCAAACCCAGATTTAATCATGGAGTTCGATTTAAAAACGGCCTGTAGTTTGATTCCGATTATGAACAGTAATGAAAGTAACATCAAAAGTATCATTGACTCGGTAGAAATGTATGCCGATATGTTATCGGAATCGGGAAAATTATTACTGATTAAATTCGTTTTAAAAAGTAGACTGTCCGAAAATGCAAAATTACGCATGTGTGATGATTACAAGTCGGTAACAGAGTTGATTAAGCAATTAAAAGACACTTTATTACCTAAAAAATCGTTCACTGCTATACAATCACGGTTACAGAGTACAACTCAGGTTTGGCGTACAATAGATCAGTTTGGTACCGAATTAGAAAAACTATTCACCAATTTAACCATAGCTCAGGCAAATGGCAATTCTGAAAATTATGGTGTATTAAAACCGTTAAATGAGAAAATGGCCATTAAACGATTTGCAGATGGGTTAAGTAATTCCCGACTCAGCACAATAATCGCAGCGCGTAATTACGACAGTTTGAAAGACGCGATTCAGGCCGCCAAGGATGAAGAGTTGACATCGGCATCATCTTCGACGGGTGAAAATGTCATGCAGTTTTCTCATCGTGGACGAGGTAAGTCTCAATTTAATAGTTTCCAGCAAGGCCAATTCTTCGGTCAACAGTCTCGTGGACAACGAGGACGATATAATTATCGTCAGAATTCAAATAATTTTAATACTTTCAGAAGAGGTAACTTTAGAGGTAATTTTTATCAATTTTGCCAGAGGAAATTTTCGCGGTAATAATTCATATTATCATGCCCGTACTAATGGTACAAGTTCGTACAATAACACACAGCGAGGACGAGTTCATCAAACGTCGAGTGAAAATCGATCGAGGTTCGAGAATCGTGGTAAGGGTAATACACATCGAGTGTTTTATTCAAATCAGTCTAGCAATAATGAGTCTGTAAGTTCCAATACGAATCCAATGCAGTTTTTTCGATCTGAAACATAACATTTTAGCGCTAAGTGGTAAAGCGAAATTTTTGACTTTGTATAATGGTAATAGAAGATACTTTTGGTTGGTTGATACCGGAGCATCATTATCCGTCATAAAGAAAGATGCTGTACCTAGCAACAGTTGCATCATTCGAGACGAAACTATCATAAATGGTATTGGGGGTCAGATTCAGTCATCAGGATTTATTAATCTCACATTGACTCATCGTGATGACCAACACTGTGTTGATTTTGATATCAAACTTCATGTATTTGATACCATACCTTTAAAGGCGGATGGAATATTAGGTTTAGATTTTCTGTGTCATTACATGACGAATATTAATTTGGAAAGAAATATAATAACGTTTTCTAAATATGGAATGGAATATTCTTTATTACTTCGTGATACGGTCGATTATTCGAATGAAGTTTTACATATTCCTGCACGGAGTGAATCAATTCACTATTTACTTTTAAATAATGCTTTAGCTAATAATGATTGTGTTATCCCTAGCAAGCAGTTGGCAGAAAATGTGTTTTTAGCTGGATGTATTAGTAGAATAAAAAACAATAGAGTACCGGTAAAAATTTTAAACAGCAATGAACATAGTATATCTTTACCAATGTTTCAACCAGAGATACATTCAATTCAGGATTATCATATTTGCGATTTCAAATCAAATCAAAATAATTTAAAGCGAGCAAAAATATTATTAGATATTTTAAAATTAAATCATTTAAATGTAGAAGAGCGCATTTCTATTCAACAATTATGCTCTAAGTATATAAGATGTGTTCTTTTTACCCGGTGATAAGTTAACGACTACGAACGTTTATGAGCAATCGATTACTTTAAAACCAAACACAAGTCCGGTTTATGTGAAACAGTATCGTTTGCCACACTCATTAAAAAATGAGGTGGATAAGGAAATTCAAAAAATGATTGACAATGATATTATAGAAGAGGCGAAAAGCGAATGGTCTAGTCCTATTTTGCTGGTGCCAAAGAAAAGCGATAACGAAAAGAAATGGCGTTTAGTTGTCGATTACAGGAAATTAAATGACTGTATTGTAGACGACAAATTCCCATTGCCGAACATTACAGAGATTTTAGATTCTCTTTCGGGTTCTATCTATTTCTCACATTTAGACCTTAATCAAGGATATTACCAAGTAGCTTTAGATAAAGAAAGTAGAGAGTTTACTGCGTTTACTACAAACACTGGCCAGTACAAGATGAAGAGATTACCTATGGGTCTCAAGACCAGTTCCAGCGCGTTCAGTAGAGTAATGTCAGTAGCCATGTCTGGACTCACTCATGATAGATGTTTCATATACTTAGATGATCTAGTAGTTTTCGGTAGAAATTTAGATATTCATAACAAAAATTTGACAGACGTGTTAGAAAGGTTAAGAAAAACTAACTTAAAATTGAATCCAGATAAATGTAGCTTTTTGAAGAAAGAAATTCTTTATTTAGGCCATCTTGTATCTGAAAATGGAGTTTTACCCGATCCATCAAAAGTTAAAGTCTTACAAAATTACCCAGTTCCAACTAACACAGATGAAGTAAAAAGATTTGTAGCATTTTGTAACTATTATAGGAAATTTATTAAAAATTTTGCAGACATAACGTGCCCATTAAATAAGTTAACTCGTAAATTTGAACCATTTGTTTGGACTAACGATTGTCAAAAATCATTTGAAAAATTAAAAAATAAGTTAATGACACCACCAATTTTAGATTTTCCAGATTTTTCTGATGATAATGAATTTGTTATACAAACTGACGCTTCTGGCACAGCCATTGGCGCAGTGTTATGCAATAAAAATATGAAACCAGTTGCATACGCAAGTAGACCACTCAATAAAGCTGAACTTAACTACCCCACCATTCAGAAGGAATTAGTTGCCATTGTGTGGGCAGTGAAATATTTTAGGCCTTACGTTTATGGTAAACCTTTAGTATATTTATTTTCAATGAAAAATCCATCAAGTAGACTTTTAAAATTCAGATTAGCATTAGAAGAGTATAATTTTAAAATTTTATATATAAGGGGCAAAGACAACAGCGTTGCTGATGCGTTATCTAGAATAATTATAACATCAGATAGTTTAAAACAAATGAATGACAAAATCATACTAGTAATGACAAGAGCGGAAAAAAGGCGTTTAGAATTTGACAACCAAACTATAAAAGCTAGTTGTAGCAAGCCCAATGAGGCGTGGCCTGATCAACCACGAGTAGTTGAGGTGCTAAAAATATCTAGTAATACTGTGGAAATGACTTTTATAGGATGTGACGAATTGGAAAAATTAAGAGCTCAAAATAATATAAATGAAGAAAAGGAATGCTTTATTTACAATAAGAATAAGAAAATATTGTTTATTAATCTCAACTTTAGAGCACAATTTACGCGAGACGAATTTGTGACTAAGTTAGATGATTTTTGCAAATATATAAATATAAATGAACTATGCATAGTAAGAAATAAAGAATATGAAGACTTTATAAAAGATTTATTAAGAGGAATTAAAGATAATAATAATTGGACCGGTCCCCGAATTTTTGTATTAAGAGGAGTTAGGAGAATTGATAATAAGGAGGAAAGAAACTATATTTTACAAGATTTTCATTTACTACCCACAGCGGGACATGCAGGTGTGCGTAGAATGACCAATAATATAAAAAGAAAATTTTATTGGCCTGGTTTAGACATTGATGTACAAGAATTTGTAGCTAAATGCGTTAAATGTCAAAAAATGAAGCATTGTAGGTATATCAAGGCGCCCATGGAGATAACTACAACGGCTTCATATGCTTTTGAAAAGATCTATCTTGACGTCGTAGGTCCTTTTGAGAAAGACATTGAAGGTAACGTATATATTTTAACAATACAATGCGAATTAACCAAGTTTATTGAAGCTTATCCTTTAAAAAATAAGGAAACCGTAAGTATAGCAAAAGCTTTAGTTGATAATTTTATTTTAAGATTTGGAATACCAAATGCCATGGCGACAGATCGTGGAACCGAATTTGTTTCTTCAGTAATGGAACAGGTATGTAAAATTTTAGAAATAAATAAATTGACTTCTACAGCATATCATCACCAATCTATCGGTGCACTTGAAAATACACATAAAAATTTAGGAGCATTTTTGCGAATACATTGTAATGGTCAAAAAGATACATGGAGTCATTGGTTACCATTTTGGTGCTATAGTTTTAATAATACGGTTCATACGGAAACAAAATATACGCCCTTTGAATTGGTTTTTGGTAGGCCTAGTGTAATACCATCTAGAGTAAGTCAATGCATAGAACCTTTATATAACCCAGAAAGCTATCCTTTAGACCTTAAATATAAGTTGCAAGTAGCACAACAAGATGCTCGTAATAACCTAATATTAAGTAAGCAGAATCGTAAGTCTTCTTATGACAAATATGTCAATAATGTAACATATAATAATGGACAATTAATATTAATTAAAAATGAAACAGCAAGTAAGTTAGATATTAAATGGCTTGGACCATTTGTTGTTTTGGAGGATTTAGGTGTTAATGTTAAAGTTATGAAAAATAATAAACCTTATGTAATCCATAAAAATAAAACAAAACCATATATAACATAACAATAATAAAACTTTTATATACAATAATAAAATTTATACAAAAAAAAAATATTGTTACAACATTTTTTTTTTTTTTTTTTCTTTTCTCCCCCGAGGTGAGGTGTAGTAATATGTATGTGTGTATCTTAGTATCTATCTAGTAGTATGTGTGTGTAATAGATCTAATATAAAACTATGTTATTCATTCCTAAGGAGAGTAATAAATCATAATTAATCGAATGCAGTTGTTTCAATAACACTAAATCCCCTCACGACACTAAATTGGTATTACTAATTGTGTATCTTGCTGAGTGTGTACTGGAATATACATAATAATGATAATACATAATATAAATAAATAATAAATATGAACATGAATGATTGTTAAAATATTAGAAATATGCCACCACAACATTCACATATAGGGGTTACCTACAATTTGATGCTATTGCATCGGATAAAAGCCATTAAAACTTTGATAATTTCTGGGGATGAACGTCTCAATAATTATGAAAAGTTAATGGGGATAGGGATTTTGAAATTAGGGAGGCAACTGTACAAATTAAAAGCAGGATTAAGTTTCGAGCATTAAAAAAATATGTGGTCCAGAGAACCCTCAGGTACAGCAATGACCTAAACGGAGTCTGCAAAGAACTGATGTAACAGTTTTAGAGACTTTCTTATATCTGATAAACCAAGGCTTTAAAGGTATATTGGGTTGTATTGAGTAATAAGTCCAAAAGCTACCCTTCTTCTTACTGGAACTATCCCAATTAATTTGCCATGACCTTTGTAGATTTATTTTTGGAAGATTCAGTAAATCATAACCATAAAAACAATAGTACTTCTTATACCATTTGGCATGTGACGGCATCTTTAGCTAATAAGTCGGCACATTCATTGCCTCTAATGCCGCAATGACTTGGAATCCAAGCTACAGTTTTCTGATTTTCTGAACATGCTAAAAGAGATTTTTTAATTTCTAGAATAAGTGGGTTATGTAATTTAGATTTAAGGGGGTTTTGTTCTAAAACTTTTAAAGTGCTTAAGGAGTCTGTTAAAATTACAGCCTTGCTGATATTATGTGATTCTATAAAACGACATGCTTCTAATATAGCAATACATTCACCTGTGAATACCGAAGATTCCACAGGACACCTAAATTTCAGAATAATTTTAGAATTTTTATAAAAAAACAGCGATACCTGTAGGTTGTGAGCCTGAGAGCTTTGAGGCATCAGTAAAGAATATATCAAATCCCCTCCATCGTTCACAAACTAATGCATTGAAGGCCAGATCCGCAGAAGGTGAATCCCTCGATATTCCAATATGGAAAAATATATCTGGTTTAAAGGTTAGGACTTTATACTCAAAGTTAAATAGTGGGAGTTTAGGGAATGTAACAATAGGGCTTACAAGGTTTTGTAAATTTTGAAACGAAACTAAAATGAATGGAGTTTCTTTAAGTCGCCAGTACCTAGACTGATTGCACAATATGCTCAAATTGATTAATTTTTGCAGTAAGGGATGACAATTTTGAGTAATAATTTTAGACACAAATCGAGATGCCAGATATTGCCTTCTTAAAAATAAGGGAGGTTAACCGGTGAGGACTTCATGCACCCAGAGATGATCCGAAGGCACCCAGATTGCACCTTAACTAATCTGGCCAATGCACTTTTGTTACATGGGACCAAAAGAAAGCTGCCATAATCCATTGTGCTTCTGACTAGCGCATTGTACACCAATTTCATGGTATATGGGTGAGCACCCCACCAGACCCCAGCGAGAGCTTTTAAAATAGGGATTATCCTTTCACATCTTTGAACCAAGTAATTGAGATGATGTAAACCAGTTAATTTTGAATCCAAAACAACGCCTAAAAATTTAGCTTGCGAAACAAGTGGAATATTTTGATCATTCACCCTTACTGTAAAGTGTGGGACTAATCTTTTACGTGTAAATGTTACAACCGAACTCTTGGGTGCCGATAACTTTAGGCCATGATCCAATAACCACTGATTGTGAGATTCCAGGGAGAGGCAGAGGGAGGCGGCAGCATCCTTGATGGAGGGATCGGTCACGTAGAGAGCAAGATCATCTGCGTACTGTAAGACAGTTTGAATTAAGGCATGAACCTATGTCAGCTGAATATAAATTATATAGTAAAGGACTTAGAACTGAGCCCTGAGGTAAGCTCTTCCATGTATGCCTTATCTTATTCCTCCCCCTGAACTCTCAAAATCAGGGAGCGGCACATCAATATACTACGGATGCACTGTACCATCTTCACTGGAATTCTCAGCTTTAGCCATTTTTCCTGAGAATAGGGAGTTCGACACTGTCATATGCAGATGCTATATCAAGAAAGGAAGCAACAACTGAGTCATTTCTAGAGAAAGCCAACCGTATGTCAGTGATCAGAACCCCCATGCTGTCCATGGTACCAAGACCTTTTCTGAACAACAACTGGGAGGTAGGCAATATATTCTTGGATTCAACTATCCACTCTAGGCGGTTCTTAATCAGATGTTCCAATAGTATTGCCAACACTGATGACAAAGCTATTGGTCTTAGGCCATTCGGGTCATCTCCATGTTTGCCAGGCTTTAGGAGAGGAATAATTATTTGCGTCTTCCACTGTTCAGGGATCCAAACATGCCCATAACTAAAGTTAAGTAGGTCTAATAAATATTTTTTTGATTTGCGACCAAAAAAAGAATAAGGGATCCCATCTATAACCTGGTGCTGCGTCTCAAACATGTCTTAGGATCATGTATAATTTTTGCATAGAGAATGGGTCTTCAAAAGGGTCATCAGATAGGGATAAAGGGGGCAAAAAGCTTTCAGCTTCAGATGGAACATCCAATCAAAAAACTGATCAGCTACTTCGCGGGTTATTGGAGCTGACACTGATGGGGAGCAGCCACTTCTGAACCTTTTGATATTTTCTATACCACTGACGGCTGTGTTTATGGAGACAGAGAAGTGCAGAATTGTACCCAACCAGCACGTTTCTGCCTACGTAGCAGTCTATTTGATTTTGCATAAGCCCTTTTGTATGCTATAAGATTATGGATGTTCATCTCGGAGTAATAGTTTAATTCTGCTTTCTTCCTTTCCTGAATTGCCACAGTGCAGTCACGATCCCACCATGGAGGTGATGGTATTTTGTCGCGGGCACTATTTTTGATAGTGAATGACGAATCAGCACTTGAAATCATGGCAGAAATCAGCAAATCATAGCAGCTTTCCACATAAAAGTGATCAGATGAATTTAAAATTGTTGAATTTAAATTTGGAAGGGTATCAATTTGACTATCCAATAATGAAGAGAAACCTGCCCAATCAGGATTGGACAAGTTATACTTCAAAAGTGGAGGTGATGTTTTCTCTAAATACGTTTTATCAGCCAAAGAAATAACAATGGGATAGTGATCACTGCCATGTGTCAGACTGGTGCATTCCCAGTGAGCTGAAGCTGCCATATTCATCGAGCAGAATGTTAGGTAAACACAACTTTTATGCTGTCCTGGAAGTGTTCTACGAGTTGAACAACCATCATTAAGAATACAGAGATTAAAGTCATCCAAAACCTCCACCAAACCTTCCCCAAAGGAATCACATCGTTCCAATCCCCATCTAAAATTATGACAATTAAAGTCACCCATAACCAGAAGTGGTCCATTAATACTTTGGAACACATTTCTTAGCATTGGTAATAGATACTGCTGGGGGTGAGCTATGTAGACTGAGAAGACATTGATGCCCTCCACACAGCCTGCAGCCATACTCATATCCCCATCCAATACCGGCATAGGGAGAGACCTAAATGGGATACGGTTGTTTAGGAGCAGAGCTGACCACCATAGCCATCAGATCTATCGCCCCTGAGGATGTTGTATAGAGGCATACGGAAGTTAAGACTTGGGGTTAATCGGTACTACTTACAATATATCGGCACTCATTCTCCTATCTACCAAATGTCAAAAGGTTGCAATGCAATCCAAAATGATATTAATATTTTCAATTGTTCTTTTGCCTCACTTAAGCATAAACTAAAAATATTATTGTAGTATTTTTGCTGAACTAACTGTAGGGGAAGTGGGCCCAAAGCGGGTATACCGCCTAAAGCGGGTAAGCTTCGTTTTTCACGAATACAAGCAGATTGTGCACCGGAAACACCCGAACACGTTCCCCGAACACGATACGACGGCAATCAGTTTTACCGAGACATCGGCGTCACGTAGCTTACCTGTGCGAGTCGAATATATTTTATTGCCGGTTTCACTAAAATTTTTCAAGGTAAGTGAATATCAATCATTTATATGTGTTTAAAGTTATGTTATTATACGGACCTGTGCGTTATTGTGCATTAAAATGGCTTAGGATTCTCATTGTTTAGCAACATTTCTAATTAAGATTATTAAGTTATTGTACAAAACGTGAAAAAGTAGCTTTTGGGCAAAACGGGTAGGGGTAAAACGGGTAGCCGCTTTGCCCCTACCCGCTTTACCTAAGAGATTTTTTGTATCTTCGAATTATTTAATTTATTTGAGTTTAAATATAATTATATTTACAGCTTTTGTTGTTTTTGGTTTACCCCATCAGTTAAAGTGATAACTTTCTATATATTGACTAGCGTAATTTATATTTCATAACATTATGTAGTTCTTTAAAATGTTATTTATTATAAACCTTTAATTCAGATATAATATTTTTGCAGGTGGTTAATAAATACAAATGCAAATGAGAACAAGCTTCGTGGGACGTGCAATGGAAGAAGCCAGAAAAGCGTCGGTCTACGGTGCTGCAAAAAATTTGATATAAATTTATCAACTTTGCAAAGACATTTAAAAAATTAGATCAGCGGATAAAAATCTCGGTAGGTTTACTACGGTGTTAACTGAGGAGCAAGAAACTTAATTAGTAGAATACCTATTTCATATGGATAACCTCTTTTATGGTCTAAGAAAAACTGAATTTTTATCTCTGGTGTATCAATATGCAGAACTTAATAAAATTCCGCATCCTTTTGAAAAAGAAACTGCAGGAGATGATTGATACACAGCCTCTGCAAAGAGACATCCTGAGCTTACCTTAAGAAAACCAGAGCCTACCTCAATAGCCCGACCCCGGGGTTTTAATAGACCTCTGGTAAACAGATTTTTTGATCTTTTAGAAAGTCAAGTTGAAATCCATAAAAAAATTACAAAGTCACAAGAATCTACAACGTCGGTGTACGAACCACAAGAAACAAACCGCCAAGAATATTAACAAAAGCTGTAAAAAAACAAGTAGGCATTATAGCGAGTACCGAAAGAGGCAAGTTGACAACAATCGTATGTTGCTGCAATGCAGCTGGGTCCTTCATTCCACCGTTCATTATTTTTGCCAGTAAACTGGTATATGGCAAACAAACCGGCATATATTTAGTGATGATGACTTTCTTCCTCACTTTCATCACTAAACGATAGATTGCTAGCATCAAATGCATGTGACGTTCAAATGTCTACCGTCACAGTCACTGAATCTCTTCCAAACTCCGCTAGCAACGACCATCCTCAACAAAATGAACGCGACGCCATAGTCACCGCTGAATCACCCATTCTTCAAGAAAACTTTGGCCCTCAAATTCCCATAGACTTCCCAGAAGGATAATTATTGACTATCCACAAATGCAATCTTATACTCCTCGTCGTCATTCTGTAGACTCCGATCGCACAATTTCTGCTTCAGTATTAGATCAAATGCTTGAAGATATAAACAACGTCTCAAGACCTGAGGAAGAATTAGTTAAAACACCTGAATGTGTCACACCAACCAAGGTATACCAATGGATAGTCCTCATACACCTAAACAAACTGCACCTAAGATATCACGCAAACGAAAAATACAAAGAGCTGAAATTTTGACCAGCACCCCTATTAAAGAGCAACAAAAGGAAATGGAGTTGAAAAAACAGAAAGTACCAATTTAAAACTTAAAGGAAAAGTTGGAAAACTAAAACCTGTGGCCCAAAAAACGGTTTCAAAAGTTTACAAAATCTCAACCTCAACTAAAAATAATCCACCTCCGACCAGTAAAGAAAATAACAAAGAAAAACAACAAAAAGCCTCGACCTCCGACACAAAAACAAAAGCTGTTAGTGGAAAGAGCAAGAAAAACACAGCGGAAAAAAGTATCTGCTATATGTGCCATGAAACTTACGAACATCCATCAAGAGAAGACTGGATAAGATGCGACGACTGCCACGGTTAGGCGCATGAACAATGTACAAGCTATTCAGGCACTGGAGCTTACTTTTGTGATCTTTGCCAAGAATCGTTGGGCATAGATCACAAAGTAGTGCTTTAACGTTTGTATTACGAAAAGGTACACTTACCTTTCGTTATTTTATCTTTTTGATATTTTGATACTATCAATACCTTTTGATTAGATATACATAGTCACAAAAACTTTCCAATTTTTTTTTTAACGTTGCAGTATATTATTAAGATTGCCTAATGTGATTTAGAAGACTGAGTTCTTATAGTTTTGCTGTAAGCAATAATAGTTGATTCGTTATGAGATACAATTTGAGCTATATTGGCTGTTGGACAAGCAAACCTAAATTTTAAATATAAGATGTGATCATTTAGACTGTATTTTTGAAATATTATACGAGAAATTTTTATTTGTTTTTACCTGTGGATAGCAATCTATACAAATAAATAAAATTGGAGTGTCTGTTTGTAATATTGAAATAACCGGTTTTTACTACATAAATATGAATATATATACGGTACATACACCAAAATAACATTTTTTACAATTTTTGTCTGTCTGTCTGTCTGTTTGTTCCGGCTAATCTCTGAAATGGCTGGACCGATTTTGACGGGACTTTTATTGGGAGGTAGCTGATGTAATAAGGAGTAACTTAGGCTACTTTTATTTTAAAAAAAGGCTTTTGTTTTACAAAAAAACTAAAAAAAAAACGAAATAAATAAATTAACACGCGGACGAAGTCGCGGGCACAGCTAGTTAAGAATAAGATCTCCTGATTACCCGCCTTGCCCATTCTTTACCCGTTTTGCCCCAAGGGCCATACCCGCTTTGGGCACCCCCTTCGGGCAAAGCGGGTAAAATGACAGACTGATTTGTTTTTGATTTTTCAAAGTAATTATATAAAAAAGAAGTGTTTTGTATTTTTAATTACAAAATTGAATTAATATTTGTTCTTAATATTTCAATAAAACCTGTTCAGATATAAAAATGGCTTATTTTTATTTAGACAAACCTTAAGGTACCCGCTTTGGGCCCACTTCCCCTAGGTAATAGTTTTGTTTATACTTAGAATAAGTACCCCTTAAGATAAGTTAAGGTTTTGTCTAATTTAGCAAGCTGTGTTTACTTCAGAGTAGGGTATAGACTTTATTTTTTATAAATCTTATTCAATGTAGTCTGTATTCAGTTTTGCAGACCAATAAACGGAAAAAAATCAAACGAATTTACGCCTCTGCCAAGGCACGTTCGCCTCGCGTCATTAATGGTGACAGATCTAACCTATCCCAAATTATTTTATAACAGTACCTACATTTTTGTAAAAAAATATTAGTAGTGTCGTACAGACGCCAGCACATCAAGCTACCCCAATCTGTCAAATTTCCCCAATTGAAAGTGAACCTTATGCTTATGTGAAAAAGTCGAAAATCTATAAAAGAAATTTAACAGATTGAGGTAGCTGGATGAGCTGGCGCCTGTACATAATCTCGCGAGGTAGATTATAATCTGAATTTATAGCATTATCGCAATGCAAAGCGTTAATCTAATCTCAAAAATGGGAAATCATTAACTTAATCGTCCGGCGGGTCTCGAACCAGCACCATCTGCCAATCCGGAGTATGCGCTCTGCGTTGAGCTGCGAACGATACACACTGGCAGATCAAATTTAGGATTCCCTTGCTAACACCCTTCCGGAGGATGTAGGTATTATCTATCGGCTGTTTCCTAGAAACATGGCCGACTGATATGTTCACAGTTGTGAGTGAAAGATCATGTCATATTGATTACCCCTTCCAAATGATTAAATTTGATTAGATTAACGCTTTGCATTGCGATAACGCTATAAAATTCAGATTATAATCTACCTCGGGAGATTATGTACAGACGCCAGCTACCTCAATCTGTCAAATTTCTTTTAAAGATTTTCGACTTTTTCACATAAGCATAAGGTTCACTTTCCCCAATTGAAAGTGAACCTTAGCATAGCGTTATCGCAATGCAAAGCGTTAATCTAATCAAATTTAATCATTTGGAAGGGGTAATCAATATGACATGATCTGTCACATGCAACTGTGAACATATCAGTCGGACATGTTTCTAGGAAAAAGCCGATAGATAATACCTACATCCTCCGGAAGGGTGTTAGCAAGGGAATCCTAAATTTGATCTGCCAGCGTGTATCGTTCGTAGCTTAACGCAGAGCGCATACCCCGGATTGGCAGATGGTGCTGGTTCGAGACCCGGCGGACGATTAAGTTAATGATTTCCCATTTTTAAGATTAAATTATAACGTTTATAAATTTAGTCTGTTTAAATAATCTTTGATGGTATTAAATGCTATTGGTACCTTGGACAAATTAAGACCTTTCTGCTATTAACATTTTTACTGCACGAAATCTGAAGTTTTAAATAATCGAGATTAAAGGAACGTTAAATGCACGATTACGCGGCCGTAACTTAAAAGGTGAATATTTCGTAAAATATTATCTTAGTCTTATACTTCTTTTTTTTGACAATTGTTGACAAATTCAATTTTCAATTAACCAAAAGAATTAGAACTCCATCCCAAGTAGTTGTTAAAATTTTCATGGCAGCGCAATCCTCCACGTTGCGCTCGCGCGGCCAACTTGAAAAAATGTCAAAGCAGAAATAAAGAAGTTATAGGGGTGTTCCCTATAACTTCTGTATTTCTGCTTTGACAACATTTTGGTTTGTTCCCTTCGATTCTGACTAAATTGGACAAAAAATTTAGCGATGTCTTCTTCTGTTTGAATACTGTGGCGGAGCAATCGTGACGCACACCATTTGAGGGGTTAATAAATTTAAATAACGACAAAACAATAATATTGTAATAAATATTTATTGTAATATTTCTGCCATTAAAACTAAAAAATACAGAGTTTTAGATAATTCACTGTCCTTATTGAGTATTCGCAATTTTACTTAATCGATTTTTTTTCAATCGTCGAAAACGTATAACTTTTAGTCGATATTATTTATTTTTAAAGTTTAGCGTACGCTAATAACTATTCTAAACAGCCTTTTTTACCTAAAACCCTGTAATAGCACCGTATTTTGTGCAAACAAAATATAACACCAGTTTCTCCCATGAATGCTCTAAGATGTCTCAGTAACGCCACCAGTTCTCTTTGCAGCAAAATCTGTAACTCAACGACGGTATAGATTCTTAGCAGTGTGAACACGTTTGTGCACCACCATTTGTTGCTTAAAATGTGTAGTATAGCCACATTGACAAACTAAATCCTTCGTCACCTCGTAATGTTTTAATAGTTTCTTCAAATCTTCGCCTGCAAAATCACACTCCGTACATTTGTAAGGATTCCCTTTAGTGTGAATATTCATATGTATCTTTAAATTCGTTTTGGATTTATTGAAATAACTACATTTCTTGCAATGTAAGTATCCATCTGTATTGTTGTAATGTTGGCTATTCTTCTTTGTGTCTATGGTTTGCTTCGGACATGGATGTCGGGAAAGTAGTTCTCTGTTCATGGTCCGGTATCCACAACATCTGCAGTTATATATAGCTTTCAGTTCTATAATTTTTAATTCTTTCTTCTGTTTGGGAGGTGTCTTTCTGAAACAAGATGTTAATAGTTATTTTATGAGCTGGCCATACATATTATTGGGGGAGGTCCTCATAGCTAGATGCTCTCCCGGTCCGTAAGCGATCAGCGTGGTTAACTAGGTTTGCGGTCAGTCAAAGTAATTATGATCACCAACATGGTTTAATTTCTGAGTGTCTCCTTGTTTTAGAGGGTACGTTAAGCTGTCGGTCCCGGTTGTAGTCATTAGACAACAGTCTTTAAGCCATATCAGAGGCCTACTGGGCGGCTTGAACAACTCTGACACTAGGGTAACCTCTTTTTTTTTGATAAGGCAGGGGAAATGCCTACGCATGCCACCCGCAAAAAGTGTCTGCGGGTGGGTATGTCGGACTCGCACCGACTAAACCTAACCTGCCGTGGACTTCTTCTGGCGCCTGATAGGGGGAGCCCCGGGAATGCGGGTATGCTGCTCCGGTGCCCCCCTTTTGCGCCGTGTCCGAGATGGTCGGGACACGCACCCAGGGAGGACCGTGGGTTGGCCTCCCCTATTGCCGACTCCTACCAGTACGGCACAGCGTCTGCGCCACAAACAGTTCGCTGTCTTCCCGGAGTTGCTTGCACGTGGCGGCAGTTGAGGACACTTCTCATACTGCCACCGCAAAGGGTAACCTCTGCTAATCTGCAATCTGCAACCAACAGGTATGTTGCAGCTAGTGCTAAGATAGGATCAATTCGGACTCGTACAGCAAAATTCTTGTGCCCCACATTTTTCAACTAGCAAGTACTTCTGTATGTGTATAATTATATATTATTGATTTTGGCAAAAATTGGACCAGAAGGACATTATTATCTGCATTGTTTGTGGACTGCAGAGGCTCAGATACCTGGTACTTTGACTTCTGATCCATAGATTGTGGGATTGATCCTTGGACAGGACAAAGGGACAGGTCTTGGTCTGGGTTTTTTATGTGTACTGTAAAAGAAAGTAAATTAGTATTTCTATCCATTGTTTAGTATCCATAGTAAAACCTTTGCTTACTTATATAGTAGTAGATAGTGCTGTTACTTATCACCCAGATATACATTATTATTCTGTAAGTATATATATTCCCCAAAACTAGATAATTGATAATCATATCAATTATCTGCCCATCTATACAAATAAATAAAATTGGAGTGTCTGTT
Source organism: Pseudoips prasinana (assembly GCA_951640165.1). Classification (NCBI taxonomy): domain Eukaryota; kingdom Metazoa; phylum Arthropoda; class Insecta; order Lepidoptera; family Nolidae; genus Pseudoips; species Pseudoips prasinana. The sequence goes on from OX621264.1 coordinate 4,554,661, forward strand.
TGTAATATTGAAATAGCCGGTTTTTACTACATAAATATGAATATACATACGGTACATACACCGAAATAATATTTTTTACAATTTTTGTCTGTCTGTCTGTCTGTTTGTTCCGGCTAATCTCTGAAATGGCTGGACCGATTTTGACCGCACTTTTATTGGCAGGTAGCTGATGTAATAAGGAGTAACTTAGGCTACTTTATTTTAGAAAAAGTTTTGATTTCACTAAAAAAAACGAAATAAACTAATTAACACGCGGACGAAGTAACGGGCACAGCTAGTAAAGAATAATATTCCAAATCCCGTGCGTGTCGTTAAAGGCGACTAAGGTATACAGCAGGTAGTCAGACAGCAGCGACACACTGTGTATTTTCTACCACCTAACTGCGGTCGCCAATACGCATGCCAAGCGCAGGGACTACGACAAAACTTTGTGAGACACCGAACATCGGGATAGTGATCGGAATTCAAATAAATAAAGGATTTATTTTTTTCTTTCCATTTCATCCTTTCTATCTGCGATCAGCCTCACAGCTATAATCAGATCTTGTGTTTAGAAATATTACAACGTTTCCAAAACAAAACTAATATGCTGTGCACCTTGGTTCATAAAAAACACACGAGGTTCATGAAGTCCTTACTATCAAGGAACAATTTAAAAAGTCTTGTGAGGACTACAGACATAGACTCAACCATCACAGAAATGTATTAGCCAAGGCACTCTTGAATACAAATAATTGTACATATCGATTGAAACGGCCACGGCTAGCCACAATATGATTTTAAATCAAAATTTGAATAAGAGAGACCACATCACAGAATGTGCTAATCTCATAAAAGCTCTCAAATAAATAAAGGTTAAAAATTACTTAATCAACCATTACATAGGCTTCTACATTGAAAATCGATTCCAGACCATTCATGACATCACATGTTGTGCAATTTTTAACCTTTATTTATTTGAACACCGATCACAATCCCGATGTCCGGTGACATAGCCGGTAGTAGTGTTGAAAATGACTAAAGTGACTGAATTAGACTGACCGTCATTTACGGTCAAATTGGTCAAAAATGGTCATTAACTGTCAATAAATGGTCATTATCAGTCAATTTGATTTCAGTAATATTTTAGTACCTTTTAAGTTTTTGATAAAAGTCTAAAACTTCTAAATTGAAAAAAAAGTGATTTTTGAATGACTTATAGTATTATTATATAGTGTTGATCATTTTACATTTCTAATCATGCATTTAAGACAAAATGGTAAGGTCGCATCGCCTCGCGCATCGACTTTGATGTCGTCTTATCCTCTCATGATATAATAGAAAATAAAACGTTGCATCATTTAAACTTGCATATAAATTGGGTACCAAAATAAATAAATAATTGGGTGGTAGTCGAGAAAAGACAATAATGTTTGAGTCAAATTGACTGAATTTGACAGTTAATGACCGGTCATTTAAGGTTTATGACAATAGTGACTCAGTCATTTTACATCTCTAGCCGGTAGTCCCCCTGCAGTGGATGATATTAGGCTGATGTATTCTGTAATGTGGTGCAAACTGAAGCTTTACCCTACCCTCTTGAGTGATACCGTTTTATAATTGTAATACCAACACTATCGCATTAGGTCAAGACCTGTAATGATAGATGTTAACGAGAGAGAATAATAAATAATACTTACGCATAATTATGCTCATTTGGTGTTCTTGTGTTTTCAATGCTTTCAGTTATTTCTGATGATGGTAATATTTGATCCAGTGTTATATCAATCATTTTAGCTCTACAAATATCCTGATTCAACAGCAAATATTTATCTGAAAAGAGAAACACTATTTATTAATTTAGTATTTCTTATTACTTATTACCAGAGATCATACTTCACCAATTAAGGTTCAGATAATAAAGACTAAAAAGATTAAAGACAAACAATATGAATCTGTTCTCAGTTTAGACACTAAGTTTGGCAGTGTGACAAAAGCATGGTTAGTTAGTGGTATTGTATAAAAATATCAACTACTAGCTGTGTCCCACGATTTTACCCGCGTTAAATTTTGTAAATTATCACAGCTCCTGCCCCGTAGGTGATAGCGTGATAATATGTAGCCTATATATTGACCCGACCTCTTACTAATATTCATGCAAAATTTGAAGTAAATCCATGCAGTACTTTTTGAGTTTAGCCTGGACATACATACAGACAAACAGACAAAAATTCTAAAAACTATATTTTTGGCTTCGATAACGATTGTAGATCACACCACAAGTATCCTTTTAAAAAAATATTTAATGTACAGTTTTAACTTTCCTACAATTTTATTATACATATGTATAGATGTAATAATATATATAATAATAGTAATAGTCTGCACTTTTGCTCCATATGAACTTTAACTGTTCCAAATTTCATACTCCCCCAACTGTGCAATTTTCGTAAAAAGGGGTACAAAATTTTTGCTACAGATATAAATATTATATTTATCCTGGTGTCAGAGTTGTTCAAGCCATAGAACATCTGACAACTGGCTTATAAACAAAGTGACTACAGCCAGAACCTAAACTTAAAAGCCTTCTGAAGCTTAGAAATACTCAAATATTATAGTAATGGCCACACAAGAGATGAATTGATTCTGTAACAAGAGTTTCTGAGGCATTTGTTAATTTTGTTCTATGTGAATGAATATTTTTTTGTGTATTTTGCATGTTGAGATGCTACTCATTGTTCAGTTTTTACGAAAATAAAGTTACACCCACTATATTATCACCACAGATGATGAGGTCCTGGGTTCACATCCTGGGTCGTGCCAATAAGTGATTTTGTAAATTTCCATAAAAAAGAAATTTCCCAGTGTCAGCCGAAGTCTGGGAGTTGGCGGTATTACACCCCCGTGGCTTGGAGAACCTGACCTCTTTCCAGGCGTATCACTATACATCCCATCGGATCATGAGAGTGATGGAATAGAAAGTGCCCATGTGTTTGCACACACACTTGTGCACTATAATATGTCCTGCGCAATTGGCTAGTCTCCATTGAGACTGGCCGCCGTGGCCGAAATTTGGTCAGGAGGACATCATCATATTCACAGACAATATTCATATTATTCATATTTGCTTGGGCCCTGGGACTGGCAAGTTACCATATGTTGGTGGATTACATCAGATAGATTAGGCCATATTAACTAAGGAATTTCATAAGTATGTCATACTTTGCAGCAGTCTGTATACCAATATGTTTGGTTATACCTATGAAATTTCTATATTTAATAATGGGTTGAATCTCATATCGAGTCGCCTGAATTTGAGTTAAGTGTGTATATGGGGGGGTGAAGGGGGTTCGTACTAAGTGGTAAATCGCATTTTTTTCTGCCGGAGACGCGCCAAGTTTTTTTTATTAATTTTCTAAAATCATAAGACTCCATACAAATGCATAAAACAGAACGCAATTTTGAACATTTTATAGCGATTTCGATACCTACAGCTTGTAAAACATTGTAAAAACATTGTTTTCGTGTTTAGAAGTTATAATTACAGACAGGAAGTGATTTTTTATTGTGAATGCGTAACTTATGTGGTGATAGCGACAATATTACCACCGCATCTCATCCCGTGGAGTGTAAGGGTCATCCTAAGAGAATATCTACCAGAGAACGGGTAGCACCATCTCTGGGTGTAACTGACCGTGGCATGGCGAGTATGATATATCCCTCCAATTGATGGGGTATTTGAGGGAGGCCTATGTCTAGCAGTACACAGTTTTCGGCTAATATGGTGATTACAAAATAGTTATAACAAACCTTGAAATGAGCAGATAACACATGATAATCAAGTCGAGATTCTTATAAGATCTGCTTTTTGTTTTTTATTAGATATAAAATAACAACAACTTACTTACGAAATTGTGTTATATATTCCTTCCAATACAGTGAAATTGATATTTAGAATATCTAAATGGATCGGATCGAAAATATTGTCAGGGAAAATCACAGAGTACTATGTATATAGGATTACTATAATCACAGATGATAACTATATATTAGTCAGAGAATTATAATACTAAACTTTACTAAAGAAAAATCTGACACTTTCGATTACGATACAATGTTTTTTTTTTTGCCCTCCATGGGCAGACTAAGATTTGTGACCATACCGCCTCGTCTTCAGTTGTAATAATTATATTTCAAAGTCAGTCAGTCATGTCCGTCACGTCCGTCACAGTCATGTCCGTCACAGTCAAGTCATAGTCCTACCCCAGTAAAGCAGTGGAGACTTTACTAGAGGCTTCTATGGAGTTTTGGTTAAAACACGGAAAATCACAATTTACGGCAATATTGCACTTTCCTCCACTTGTGTACGTTGTCGAAGATGTTATGTCTAAAAATCCACCATATTTACACATAAAACTCGAATTTTCACCAGTTTTGATAGTAAAATATAGCCTCGATGCGTCCTTTTCCGCGTTGGCGCCAAAACCCCCCGTTACATTGAACCAAAGATATTATAATATAATATCTTTGCATTGAACAACATCACCTACGTACACAGACCATAAATTTATACCACAGAGTACATAATATTGATTATACCAATGTTTCTTGCAAAGAACTCCTTGGTATGGACTTTTATACGTCCATGCTCCTTGGTAGAATGTGTTAATCAAAGAGTATGTAACAAACTTTGTTTGAGCTATTCACCACTTTTAATATAAAAGGTCAAAATTTGCGAGCGATGATTGCGCACTGTATCGATATATTGAATATAGATATCTCAAAACAATAACGCGAAGAGATATTTACTGATAACAGCATTAAAACTGTAATCACTAAATATCTCTTGGCGTTATTATCGATCACCGATTAAATTTCATACCGCATATTGAACTTCTAACAGGGAGAACTTTACGACCATCAATACACTCGACATTCAGATAGGTAATGAAATCGATTAAAAATGGTTTATTGATTTTTATGCATTGTGTGCCTCAATCTGTGCACGAATTATGTGTGAGAGAGATGGACTGAGATGGACTTGCATTATATTATTAACCTTGAACGCACACAAAGGCCTGTGCTGAAAGTATACACCATTAGTCATATCGCTACTCTACAAGTTAACCGAATGAATACTGTGAAGTCTATCAATGCGCCAAAACTTCATTTTCCAATCATTTATTAATTTCTTGCCCACATCGTCTTTCTTCATCTGTACCAACTATTCTCAACCTTTTTAAAAAAAGGTTCATAAATCCCTATAAATAGGGATCACAAACACGTTACAATAAGGCTGTCGAGGACCGCAACCGAAAATTATTAAGGTCTTAACTAACACGTAATTTTAAGTTATGTTATGTTATGTAGAACAGTTACTTTATTAAAGGCCCAATAAAAAGGCCCGACGCAGCGGGCCGCAAGTTGAGTATGGCGGATATATACGATTACTAATCTATTCACACGTTTTATAACTTCCATTATATAACAATCTTTAGCAATTATTTAGTCCAGGACTATTCCATGTTTTATATTGTCCATGGAAATCAAAACTAGCCCAATGCGAGTCGGACTAGCACACGAAGGGTTCCGTACCATTGATTAAAAGGCCGGCACGGCCCGCCATAGAATGCGTTGTTAATATCTGTTAGTTCCATAAAGTTATACTAACTTTATGCTTAGTTCCTATATATTTAACATTGGATTTAGCGAATAATAAGAATATTTACTGTCTACAAATTATTTGACACGACTAAAGATGCCCTGGCATGTTCATACGATTTACGTGAAATAGAAATCCAATGATATTTAAATTAATTTAGTTCGTTTTGTATGGAATTTTATATAGTCTGAGCACATCTAATCGTAATAGGAAAGGCATTCCACCGTATAGAGTTCATACGTTCTGCCTGTACTAATTGAGTTCTTCATGGCTACCACAACTTCATGGCGGGCCTGTTGGCTTGGTTGGCAATAGCTTGCTTTTCACGCCGGAGGTCGTGGATTCGATTCCCACCCAGGACAGATATTTCTTTGCATGAATATATCTGTTTGTCCTGAGCCTGGGTGTAATTATCTGTATAAGTATGTATTTACAAAAGAAAAGTAGTATATCAGATCTGGTTTCCATAGTACAAGTTCTGCTTAGTTTGGGATCAGATGGCCGTGTGTAAATAATGTCCCAGGATATTATGTAGTTGACTTCCTCAAAGATACTTGCAGTTTTTCTCACTCTCTTCTCTAGTTGCAATTCTCTAGTTTTATGAGGCTATATTATATTGTTATATATATTAGCCTTTTTATATCGTTCTGGCTCCCGCTTTGCTCTTGCGGAAAGTGGAACTATTCATTTCTAACTCCTCCTTTTTAGGGTTCCGTAGCCAAATGGCAAAAAACGGAACCCTTATAGATTCATCATGTCTGTCTGTCCGTATGTCATAGCCACTTTTTTCCGAAACTATAAGAGCTGTGCTGCTGAAACTTGGTAAGTAGGTGTATTCTGTGAACCGCATTAAGATTTTTACACAAAAATAGAAAAAGAACAATAATTTTGGGGGGTCGCCATACATTGAACTGAAACACAAAAATAAATTATTGATCGTACCCATACATGTGGGGTATCTATGGATAGGTCTTCAAAAATCATATTGAGGTTTATAATATCATTTTTGGCTAAACTGAATAGTTTGCGCGAGACACTTCCAAAGTGATAAAATGAGTGTCCCCCCCCACCCCTGTAACTTCTAAAATAAGAGAATGATAAAACTAAAAAAAATATATGATGTAGATTACCATAGAAACTAACAACGAAAATTGGTTTGAACGAGATCTAGCAAGTAGTTTTTTTTAATACGTTATAAACCGCAATTTGCTTTCATTTAATCAACTGAAATACTTGCTGCTACGGAACCCTTCATGTGCGATTCCAACTCGCACTTGGCTGGTTTTTTTCATTCTGATTAAATTCGTTGCGGTATCCAAGATAGTTAAAGCGATTCCCCAGGACATGCCTGAGCCTCACCGCTCAGTGTCATTTCATTGTGTGCCACTGTTGATCCTGGCTTACGGGAGTTGCAGTGGTGGGTAAGAGGGAGGGACTAGAAAAGGTCTCATTTAGTAAGTAAACTTTATGGAGTCGTGGAAGCAGTATTTAACTAAGTTTTCAAATGAAACAACTTTCTTATATTACTATAAACACATTTAATATATTTCATTTAAAATTATATAACTAATTTAAAACATAAGTAACCATCTTATTGATAACTTAATTATTAATTACATATAACAAGGTTAAAAATAAAGCCTGATATCTTAATATTAACTCATCGTTAAAATGGGTAATCTATTTAAATAACTTAAACTAATTTCACAATCGACCATCGCATTTTATAAATGTGTGCGATTAATGATGACGACAATACGGACATGATTATTGTGGTAGCACGTACACACACACAAATCTCATATACAACATGTAACTTAATTAACGCACATCCTGAAAATAGTTTGTTCTGAATCGTTTACTGAATCGATTCATAGTATTTTTAATATAGGTAATAATAATATCCTGGGACATTACTCACACACGGCCATCTAACCCCAAATTAAGCAGAGCTTGTACTATGGAAACCAGATAACTGATATATTACATATATTGTATCTATACATTTATGTATTTTGTAAATACATAAATGTATAGATACTTTACACCCAGACTCAGGACAAACAGACATGTTCATGCACACAAATATTTGTCCCGGGTGGGAATCGATCCCACGACCTGCGGCGTGAAAGGCAGCGTATCTACCAACCACGCCAACAGGCCCGTCGTATATATAGTATTTTTTTATTCAAAAAATAATCAAAACTACGGAAATTTATGTCACAATAACTCTGTACAGTCAAAACCAATTGAAATGGACCATAAGTCAAAGTAATAATTTAATTGTAATTGTAATAATTTTATTTGTATTCATACAAATTCCATCATTCAACACAAAATAAAGAAAAATGAACTTTATTCCAAGAAACTAATTTAGTAAATAACAATGCATATACATGATAAATTAAAAATTCAGTGTATGTATTATGAATATAACATAATATTCTATTTGAGGTGTTTGAGGGTGTGTGTTAATTACGTTACATGTTGTATAAAGAGAGAGATCTCTTTCTCTCTGTCAGTTTCTTTTATGTCTCGAGTATCGTGACTCTTCCTATCATTCGACTCTTACAGTATACCTATTAAGGAACTTTGTACTGTTTTGTATAAATGGGTGACCGCCCAAATGGTTTCATTTCAGAGCGTCTCCTAGCTTCGGAGGGCACCTTAAGCAGTATGTCCAGGCTAGGGTAAGCACTGCGCATATGACAGTGCAAAGTAATGCAAGTCGAAGACGAAACTAGTGCGTCTAGACCACGACGGTTTCCCTACTATTGAGAAACAATTTTTGAAGTTATACTTCTTTTGGCGCGATGGAGAAAAATTATGAGGGTGAATTTTTACGATGCGCGCGCACACCGACACCAAAAAATTTAACAGCATGAAGTTAGTTCTAGGTGGTATGACAGTGAATTTTTACGATGCGCGCGCATCGTGCGCGCGCATCGTAAAAATAACAGCATGACGTTAGTTCTAGGTGGTATGAAAATTGATAACTATGTTCAAGTTGTATATTAAGAAGTATAACGCGTGTACATAAGTACACACAAGCTTTTTTTTATTTTTTAACTTTATTTTATCTATTTTATAGCGCGGAACGAAATAGAGTCTGTAAAATTTCAACTGTCTACCTATTACGGTTCATAAGATACAGTCCGCCGACAAGCAGACGAATGGTCAGCGTAGGCTTAGCAATTGGATTAACCGTTGATAGCCTTTGGATACGGAACCCCAAAAAATGAGGGTACTTATTTAAAGTTTCATAAAAATGAAAACTATACAATGCCCCGATGATTCCAACAAAACTCATTTTAATATCATATCTTCTCTTTCTAACATAGTTATAATAAAAATGACAGGACATATTTAGATGTGACAACTTAGTTTTGGCGCGAAATACATCTTAATAATCTGTGGACTAATTAAACGCTTCCCGCGCGCTTTATATGCAGTTATAGTTATGGTCAAATAAAACCGGGACGCGAGGGTTTTACGTCGAAACAATTTACAAAGATTCTTTTTGATACGAGCGTATTGGCTGACTGTATTTTAGTCATCATGTCAAAATGACTTTGACAATATAAGCCACTTCTGTGCTTTGTGGTCTATATAAGGAGGCAACAGAGTTTTAATAGTTTGACAGTTCTATGTATGCCCTGTTCTTTTCATACAAGCTATATTAGAAAGTGACGGAATGACACTGAAATTAGTACAATGGTGTAAGAGACAAGTCGACAGATATATCTCAAGACTATCTTATAATTACAATGGGTAAAACTATATATTAACCTTACATATATAAAGATGAATGTTTGTCTGTTTGTCCTTTATAGAAACGTAAACTATGCATTTGATCATGTGATGATCTTAAACTTCTATGATCTTCAGCAAAGTGTTGTGCATTTGCCCACGAAGGGTTCTGACAGTTGTTGTGTTGGTACTGTTGTTGAACAGCTTAATGTGCCCTCCGAAACACGATGACGCTCAGAAATTGAACCACTTTGGCGTCACCCATCTATGAACTCAACGCGAGCCTAGTTGCTTAACCTCGCTGATCACTTACGGACCGGTGAGAACATCTATGGCTTTGAGCGCCTCAAAAGTTTTTCAATAGGGAGGCGCGAACTTTGACAGCGCATAGCGGCCATCTTGGTAAAGCAGTAGCTGTCAAATTTGACATAATTACGTTTAAAAACGGCTTCATCTTTTAAAGACGGATTCCTCTTCTCACGTCATGGCGATATAAATAAAATAATATTGAATACACACATCAACACAATCTAGGGATATTGAACATTTCATTGATTATCTAGAAAACTATAAACATTTTGTTATGACTGTAAATGGAAGAATTAAAGATAATTTCATGGCCGATATTTAAACATTTACAACACGATGCGATTTTGTTTTTCTAATTAATAAAAGTCTTAAATTAATTAAGCCATAGAAAATTACTGAGTGAACAAAAACATTTTATTCTTATAAAATTATTCAATCGAATTAAATGAATAAAAATCTTACCAAATCTGATAATCAGTAATCGGTATTTCCTCCTCTAACATTAATCACACAGCGGCAACGATTTTCCATACTTAAAATTAAGGTGTCAATGTCTTGCTGGGGTATGCAGTCCCAAGTTCTTTTTAAATGTTCGAAAAGTTGTTCTTCTGTTGTCAAGTTGGGCGGAAAATCCCTCAATGCTCTTCGCTGTAACATGTCCCAGGCGTGTTCAATTGGGTTTAAGTCTGGCGACTGTGGAGGCCAATCTAATACCTGAACATCGTGTTCTCGAAGGGCGGCCCTCACCAGCCGCGCTGTATGGGAAGGTGCATTGTCATGCATGAGCTGAAATTCTTGCCCCGTTAGGGCCCTGAGCGGGACAATGACACGTTCTACTACCTCCTCACGGTATCTATGGGCAGTCATGCTGCCCTGAATCCAAATGAGTTGGGTTCGTCCGCCGATTCGTATTCCTGCCCACACCATAATTGTCCCGCCTTGGTAAGAGTGGACCTCCTGTGGATGTCGGAGACGGCTGACCCTGCCTGGAGTTCTCCAAACGCGTGTTCGTCTCGAATCTGGATGAAATCCATAGCGGGACTCATCAGTGAACAGCACCAATGACCATTGTTGATCACTCCATGTCAAATGTTCTTGAGCCCATAAAAGTCGCCTACCGCGATTGCCACGTCGCAGCGCTGGGACTCGTAGCGGTCTGCGAGCATGAAGACCAACTTCATGCAGCCTCCTTCGCACGGTTTGGTCGCTCACCAGCAGCTGCTGACCCTCCTGGAGCCTTTGCACTAGTTGCATCGCTGTGATATTGGGTAGTCTTCTGGCGGTCATTTGGAGAAATCGATCCTGTCTCTGAGTGGTAACACGATATCTACCTGTGTGCCGTTCTGCCACATCTCCAGTAGCGCGATAACGTGACCACAGCCTGGATACCACATTTTGGCTTGTGCCCAGAGACTCAGCAACGACGCGTTGAATAGCACCGTTTTGTAACATGCCAACTGCCCGTAACATTTCATCTCGACTCAAATGATGGCGTGGCATGACGCTAAAAAGCTTACACAACCAATTGAGAAAAGAAAATAAAACAATTTATCAGGTTTTCTTCAATTAACACGCAAAAAAAATTTTAATGCAACTTCTTGAAATTAGATACAACTCAAGATTGCGCTGTGCTTTGCGTGTTTTCATTTGTTTCTCATTTTAATTTTTAAATTTTGTATAAAGAATAGACAAGGTTTAAATCTGTAAATAAACTTTTTAAGGAAACTAAATAGGTTTTAAACAATAAAGCCATGTTTGATTTCAAAATAACGTATCCCTAGACTTTGTTGATGTGTGTATGTTGAACTAGGCCATAGTTCATGTGAACATATTCATCAATTCATATTATTTGATTTGAGGGATGCCTTCCTTCAGTGGACGCCTTTCGGCTGATATGATATGACGCTAATATATCATACAAACTTAAATGTAATAGGGTAATATTATTGCAACGAAGTTTCTGAGTCTGGGTGTTCTTTTAGGTAGAGACATTTATCTTTATGTCTATAGAACTTTTTTTTTTAATTGCATGTGTCAAAAATGCGAAATTTATAAAAAAATTTGATCCAGGTTTGTAGTGGCTTAAAATCTGTCTACCTGTCTCATGTCCGAGATAAATGTCAAATCAGTAAAACGCAATTCAATCACCCAGGTACTAAGTAGCAGATGGAGTTTTATTTTCTAGGTATCTACAGTTAGCCTAAGAGGCTTCCACTGCTTCACCAGGAGCGTGGTCTCAAGCCGTCTAGCGATAAAAATAGCAGATATGTGTTTAACACTTTCAAACAACTAAGTTAACATCTTGTATATTGTGTTTGTACAGATGGCACATTAAACTAGATTTGGCTGTGAACCTGTACTGGCAAACCTCACACTTATAAGGCTTTTCCCCGTTATGCTTGACGCGAATATGCGTCTTCAGACTACTACTATGGCTAAAACTACTCTCACACTTATCGCACTTAAAAGCTTGCTCACCAGTATGTATGCGAATATGTCTATGCAAGTCACTCTTCCTAATGAAACTACTTTTACAGCTCTCACATTTGTAAGGCTTGTCGTGGGTGTGTATCTTCTGGATGTGTCTTAAAAGTTTGCTGTTTTCTATGAAAGAGGTCTCGCAAATTTCACATTTGAATGGTTTCTCGCCAGTGTGCAATCGGATGTGTCTTTGTAAACTGGGTATTTGAGCGAAGCTAGCCTCGCAAATCTGACATTTATGGGGTTTTTCACCCGTGTGAGTGAGAATATGTCTTTTCAAAGAGCTGAGTTGGTAGTAAGAGTTCTGACAAACATCGCACTCGTACCGTTTGACACTGAAATGCTTTTTGTTCATATGATTTGACAAGCGGCTCTCTTGCGTGAAGCTTTTCTGGCAGATTTCACATGTAAATTGGACACCCATATGTACATTCATGTGATATCTTAAGTTACACTTGTGGCTGTAACTTCTCTGGCAAACGTCGCATTTGTAAGGCTTTTCGTTGACATGTTCATTCATATGGAACTTCAAATGGCCAATACCATCAAAGTCCTTGTGACACACCTCACATTTGTAAAGCTTTTTGTCTGTGTGCGTGACTCTGATGTGGTTTTCCAGCCGGCTACGTAGTGTGAAACTTGCCTGACACGTTTCACACTTAAAATCTCTTTCATTTAAATGTACTACGCGCTTATGTTTCTCACAATTACTACTCTGAGTGAAGCTTCTTTGGCAAATGTCACATTTATAAGGTTTCTCGCCAGTGTGTAGCCGAATGTGTTTATCTAAAGTGCTCTTGTCATTGAAACTACTAGGACAGCTATGACACTTGTAAGGTTTGAGGCCAGTATGAATGACTTTGTGTCGCACCAAATTACATCTGTGACGAAAACTACTATCACAAGTGTCACATTTATAAGGTTTCTCGTTTACGTCTTTGTTTGCATTATTGTCGTCAGACACGTCTTTTGGCATGTGGATATTCATATGGAGTACTAAAGTACGCTTTTTACTGAAACTACTCTGGCACATATCGCATTTGTAAGGTCTTAGTACGCTGTGTACTCCGCGTATGTGTTTGATAAGATTACAGTTTTGGACGAAGCTTTTATGACAAATCTCACATTTAAAAGGTTTTTCGCCCGTATGCAAACGGCTGTGTGCTTTCAATGTGCTTCTGTCGCTAAAGCTTCTAGGACACCTAAGACATTTGTAAGGTTTTAGACCAGTATGAATGATTTTATGTCTCACCAAACTGCCTTTATGATTAAATGTTCTTTGGCAAAGATCGCATCGATAAGGTTTGTCGGCACTTTTCAAATTATCTTCATCAGATTCCACATCATTCATGCGCTGCTTCATTCTCTTGGAGCCATGTGATCCTGTGAATTGCAATGAAAATAATTAATAATTTTAGAAGCGGAAACACTGCCCTAATCACTTCAAGAGAGGGTGGGTTTTTTTACTTTATCGTATGGGAATAGGCTTCCCTAGCGCCAGAGTTGTTCAAGCCGCCCAGTAGGCCTCTGACATGCCTTATCAACTATGACAGTTACTGACAGCTTAATGTGCCTTCCAAAGCACCCAAACGCTCAGAAATTAAACAACATTGGCATCAATAGAATGACCACGTGCCTATGCGCTTCACCTCACTGATCTCTTACGGATCAGTGAAAGCAACTGGCTGAGAAGATGGCTGACCCTCACTGGGGATCTACCGACTAAGTCACCGAACATCGATTTCTTAAATTCAAACAAATAAAGGTTAAAAATGACAAATCAATCGTTAAATCGGCTTCCATGAACACATTTGACGTCATAAATCGATTATCAACGTTGAAGCCGATTTAAAGATTGGTTAAGTCATTTTTAACCTTTATTTATTTGAATGCCATTTAAGAAATCAATGCTCAGCGACTTAGCCGTTAGAGCCCCTGGGGCTCTACCGGCTAAGTCGCCGAACATCGTGTTTGTGAATGGCGTTCAAATAAATCATAGATAAAAATGACTAAATCAATCGTTAAATCGTCTTCAACGTTGACAATCGATTCCGGACCATTTATGACGTCACATGTGGTCATGGTAGCCGATTAAGTCATTTTTAACCTTTATTTATTTGAACGCCATTCATGAAAACGATGTTCGGCGACTTAGCCGGTAGAGCCCCTGATCGGAAACCGATCGACGAGGTTAAGCAACAAGGCGCGCGTTTAGTCCATTGATCGACGGTCACCCTAGCCTAGTTGGTAGTGCTCCTGCCTACGAAGCTGGTGGTCCTGGGTTCGAATCCCGGTAAGTGCAAATATTTGTGTGATGAGCTCGAATATTTGTTTCCGAGTCATGGATGTTTTCTATGTATTTAAGTATTTATCTATCTATATAAGTACGTATATCGTCGCCTGGTACCCATAGTACAAGCTTTGCTTAGTTTGGGGCTAGGACGATCTGTGTGACATTGTACCTAGATATTATTATTATTATTATTGATGGGCGTCCGTCAAAGTCGTTTATTATTTAATGGTATCCGTGCTATGGAAGGCATGTTCATATGTATGTCGCGGCCAAAGTCATCAGTGTTTGTCATCAGTGTTTATGGCAAGTCAGAGGCCTTTGGGCTAACAACTCTGTCACTATGATAAACACTGCCCGTAGGATAAGTTATAATAATAATAAATATCTTGGGACAATTAACACCTCTCAAGTTCCTCGGTATTTTTTCTATGTACACCGATTTCTCTGAGATTTATGATCCGATTTATTTGATTCATTTTTAGTTTGCTGCGAAATAATTAATATTAAAGGTTAATATTAAAGGTCCCATAAAAATTTTACATAGTTCGTCCCGGTAGTTTTCATTTTATGAACATATTTGTATGATATTTTTGTTTATGTGAACGATGTAATTGTCTTTGGCACAGACGTTTATAAATCTTAGCCAGTCTAGCTAGACTCATACCGTTCAAGTGTTTCTTGGCGTGAATACGAGTATGAAGGACAGTTTCAGATTAGCGTTTATTACGCGGGTATAAGCTCGTTTTTGGAAGCGCGCATTTTTTAAGTACGTACACCGATTACGCTGAGATTTATGAACCGACTAGCTGTGCCCCGCGGTTTTACCCGCATTAAACTTTATAAATTATAGTTCATCTAGGATATCAGATAACTCCATACCAAATTTTATTAAAATTGCTCCAGCTGTTTAGACGTTGAAGACGTAACAAACATACACACTCAGACACTCACTCTTCGCTTTTATAATGATAGTGTGGTTTAAGTGATTCTTCTTTAGCCCTTTGCTCAGCAGACTCGTTAGCTAATCAATCATAAATAATACCTAGTCTTTGAGCCCTCTGGTCAGCAGACTCGTTGGCTATTCGATCATTAATGAAACCTAGTCTATGAGCCCTCTGCTCAGCAGACTTGTTGGCTATTCGATCATTAATAAAACCTTGTCTATACGCCCTCTGGTCAGCAGACTCGTTTGCTAACCGATCTTTAATAAGACCTAGTCTATGAGTCCCCCAGGCAGCAGAGTCTTTGGCTAATCGATCATTAATAAGACCTAGTCTACGAGCCCTCTGCTCAGCAGACTTGTTGGCTAATCGATTTTGAATAAGACCTAGTCTATGAGCCCTCTGCTCAGCAGACTTGTTGGCTAATCGATCTTTAATAAGACCTAGTCTATGAGCTCTCTGCTCAGCAGACTTGTTGGCTAATCGATCTTTAATAAGACCTAGTCTATGAGCTCTCTGCTCAGCAGACTTGTTGGCTAATCGATCTTTAATAAGACCTAGTCTATGAGCTCTCTGCTCAGCAGACTTGTTGGCTAATCGATCTTTAATAAGACCTAGTCTATGAGCCCTCTGCTCAGCAAACTTGTTGGCTTATCGATCTTTAATAATACCTAGTCTATGAGCCCTCTGCTCAGCAGACTTGTTGGCTAATCGATCTTTAATAAGACCTAGTCTATGAGCTCTCTGCTCGGCAGACTTGTTGGCTAATCGATCTTTAATAAGACCTAGCCTATGAGCCCTCTGCTCAGCAAACTTGTTGGCTAATCGATCTTTATTAATACCTAGTCTATGAGCTCTCTGCTCAGCAGAATTGTTGGCTAATCGATCTTTAATAAGACCTAGTCTATGAGCCCTCTGCTCAGCAGACTTGTTGGCTAATCGATCTTTATTAAGACCTAGTCTAAGTCTAAGTTGTAAGTGACAAAAATAATGAATTTACGTTATAGTATAAGTGAGCGACTGACTGCGAGTGACGAGAAATATGAAGCAACTAACAAATATGAACTTGAGTTACTAAAAATACAAAATGAGAAGCTTCATAATATTTGAGCGACCTAATATTTCTTCGCTTTGACCAATCAGAGAGATCAGAGGCTTTTGCGGCGGACTTCAAGCGCTATTGTTTTTGTTTAGATTTGCATTAATGTCTCCTGAAAAATTGAAAAGCTCCAAAAAAAATGGGATTTTCGAAAACTTTTCACCAATCTTACCTAACAATAGTGTCTAGCTTAATAGTCACAGTTCTAACCTAACCTAACCCAAATAACTTCCGGAAAACTCGTCTCTATCCTAATATGGAAGTTGCCCTCTCTGTATTTCTAGTCGCACAATTAGTAATTTAGTCGCGCGGCTAGAATTTTGATATCTGAAATGGATTAATTATAACCCACTTTTTGTAAGCTCCTTCTGGATTTTATTATTAATCAATATTCGTCGTTAGTTTAGTTAATTATTCGCTTACTCAAATTCATGCCGCTCAAGTTATTAAAACAGTATCTTAACATCAGTCGCTAAGTATTTTTGTATTCGATCGTTTTATAATTCCCCTTTCATTAATATTAAAGAGATGTTTTAAATTAAGTCTTTATTAAGTTTTTTTTAACTTTTTAGTTTTTGAAGTCGGTTTTTTAAACGAAGTTTTTTATTTAATTTATTTATTGTTATTTTATATTTTTGTTGTCTGTGTAATTTTTTTAATAAATCTTTTTCTTCTTCTTCTACATATCTATATCTATAAAAATCAATGCCACTTTTCGTTGTAATGTTATAACTCAACAACGCCTTTACCGATTTGCCTAATTTTGGTCTTGAATTATTCGTGGAAGTCCAGGGAAGGTTTGTACATAGAGAAAATTTAAAAAATGTCTTGAAAAAGTGTAAAATCAACGTCTTTTAGCAATTTAAAATATTTTTTTGTTTGAATAAATGAACTTAATAATCATTTTTTTATTACTATGTAGCGAAGCACGTACCGGGCCCTTAGTTATAGATATATAACACCAAAACACGGAAAACATAATCACGCTCATGGCAAAAATATTTGTCCAGACAAGGGTAGAAGATGCGACCTCCGGCTTAGCAGCCAGGGCCATTAACCACTAGTAGACTGTCAGTCCAGTCTTAAGTATGTAAGTAATTCGACTATGGTTTTTTAGAGTTCCGTAGCCAAATGGCAAGAAACGGAACCCTTATAGATTCGTCATGTCTGCCTGTCTGTCCGTCCGTATGTCACAGCCACTTTTTTTGAAACTATAAGAGCTGTGCGGTTGAAACTTGGTAAGGAGACTAAGGAGATGTATTATGTAACGCATTAAGATTTTTACACAAAAATAGAAAAAGATCAATAATTTTGGGGGTTCCCCATACATAGAACAGAAACTCTAAAAAAAAAATTCCATCGTACCCATACATGTCATGACCCATCTATGGATAGGTCTTCAAAAATGATATGATATTGAGGTTTCTAATATAATTTTTTCTAAAATGAATATTTTGCGCGAGGGACACTTCCAATGTGGTAAAATGAGTGTCCCCCCCCCCTCTGTAACTTCTAAAATAAGAGAATGATAAAACTAAAAATAATATATGATGTACATTACCATGCAAACTAACAACAAAAATTGGTTTGAACGAGATCTAGTAAGTAGTTTTTTTTCAAACCGCAATTTACCTTTCATTGAATCAACTGAAATAATTGCTGCTACGAAATGGGCGAGTCCGACTCGCACTTGGCCGTTTTTATTTAATATGTATGTATGCTACTAGATTTCTCCGCTGTTTTGTGAACGGATTTGGATGTGCATGAATGTTCATTTGGCAAACGATACATTTGACAAAAGTATCACCTAAATATTTAAAAGAATTGCCTTTAATACAATTGACTGACATGTTTAAAATATTAAAAATTAAAAGATTACTTAGGAGATAAATTGATACAATTTAGAATTAATTTTTAAATTAAAACATATTCATAAGAATTAAATTTCATTTCAATTAATAAATAATATAATAAATGTACAATAAATACTACTAATATAAAAATTACGAAAGTTTGTGAGTAGGAGTGGATGTATGAATGTTTGTTACTCTTTCACGCGAAAACTACTGAACGGATTTTGATGAAACTTTGTAGTAATATAGTTTATATGTCCGAAAAACACATAGGCTATGATTTATAAAATTTGACGCGGCTCAAACCGCAGGGCACAGCTAGTTAATAATACGAGTAATGTATCTAATATCGACTTAAGCATATTATTATATAAAAAGTAAATAAATAATAAATTGAGTTTTTATTGGAATAACATATTTTTTTTGGTTTGTAAACTTACCAAACTGCGCAACAGCTTGTCGGTCGATTAGCGCTTGTTTTAAATTCCTTAAACTAAGTACAAACTAGCTGATTACATATAATTTTGATAAATATTTGTAACTATAGTAATTTTGTCAAACCACTTACAAAACATAATCATTCACAAAATTCAGTTAGGAGTATTTGTCTAACTTTATTTTTTAGGGATGCTTTACTTATCGTACCATGTTCTTTCCTAAGCCAAGAAAACGTCATCAATATATGACGTGCATATCAAAATCAAAATATGACGTCATATATTGATGTCATATTATATAGATAGTCAATATATGACGTGCATATCAAAATATGCACGTCATATTGACGACAGAATATATAGAGCATAATTATGTACCACCAATATTACTATATTCTAACAAATGACTGCCTCGTTGGTCTAGCGGTAGCGTGTTCACCCGCAGAGAACGAGGTCCTGGGTTCAAATCCCGGGTCGGGCCAAAAAGTGATTTAGGGACTTTTCTGTAAAAAGAAATAGTTCTCAGCCTCAGCCCGAAGTCTGGGTGTTGGTGGTATTATACCCCCGTGCCTCGGAGAGCACGTAAAGCCGTCGGTCCTGTACCTGACCTCTTTCCGGTCGTGTCGCTAGGCGTCCCATCGGCTCATGAGAGCGATGGAATAGAAAGTGTTCCTGTGTTTGCGCACACACTTGTGCACTATAATATATCCCGCGCAGATGGCTAATCTCTATTGAGACTGGCCGCCGTGGCCGGATTGCGGCTAGGAGGACATTATTATTATTCTAGCAAATAAATAATTCAGATTTTGAATCTAAGTTCTGATGGTAGTGTGTTAGATATAGTCGTGTTCATCACACAAAGATATATCCAAGGGGGATACCGGCTAAGTCGCCGAACATCATAATAGTGATCGGCGTTCAAATAAATCTATACATATAATATAATCGTAGCAAACTCAAAACTGAACATTGAATATTTTTTTTAAAGGATCCTTGGGGCGTGATGTATAATCGATATCGAAGCTAAAAATATGGTTTTTAGAATTTTTGTATGTTTGTCTGTATGTATGTCCGGGCTAAACTCAAAAAGTACTGCATGGATTGACAGTCAGACTAAGAGGTCGGGTCAACATATAGGCTACATAATTATTATCACGCTATCACCTACGGGGAAGGATCTGTGGTAATTGATAAAAATTAACGCGGGTAAAACCGCGGGGCACGGCTAGTATAGGTTAAAATGACCTAATCTATCGTTAAATCTGCTTCAAAGTTGACAATCGATTCCGGACCATTAATGACGTCACATGTGCTCATGGAAGCCGATTTAACGATTGATTAAGTAATTTTTAACCTTTATTTATTTGAACGCCGATAGCTTTCGCGATGTTCGGCGATTTAGCCGGTAGCCCCCTGGATGGGTAACGAACCCCATCGTTGATATTATTGCACAATCCATAATCCGACCGTGTTGGAGGTGCGCAGGCGCCGCGCCCGGCGGCCGGGCTGCGCGCGCGCACCCGTTGGCTCACTCAATTGATTTCTCTTCATGAACGCTGAACGAATTCACACAATCAGCTTATTGTGCTATTTGTTTAGTTTGAGTTACCATTTTTAGAGTTCCGTGCCGAAAGGGTAAAACGGGGCCCCATTACTAAGACTTGGCTGTCTGTCTGTCCGTCTGTCACCAGGCTGCATCTCATGAACCGTGATAGACAGTTGAAATTTTCACAGACGATTTATTTCTGTTGGCGCTATAACAACAAATACTAAAAAACTAAATAAAATAAATATTTAAGGGGGGCTCCCATACAACAGACGTGAATATTTTGCTCGTTTTTATAGATAACTAGCTGTGCCCGCGACTTCGTCCGCGTGTTAATTAATTTTTTTCGTTTTTCTTGTAAAAAAAAAGATTTTTTTCTAAAATAAAAGTATCCTAAGTTACTCCTTATTACATCAGCTAACTTCCAATATAAGTCCCGTCAAAATCGGTCCAGCCATTTCAGAGATTAGCCGGAACAAACAGACAGACAGACAAAAATTGTAAAAAATGTCATTTTGGTGTATGTACCGTATATATATTCATATTAATGTAGTAAAAACTGGTTATTTCAATATTACAAACAGACACTCCAATTTTATTTATTTGTATAGATGGTACAGAACCCTTCATGCGCGAGTCCGACCCGCACTTAGCCGGTTTTTTATTTTGTGTTTTTTATAATTTACTAGCTCTGCCCCGCGGTTTTACCCGCGTTAAATTTTATAAATTACCACAGCTCCTACCACGTAGGTGATAGAGTGATAATATGTAGCCTATATGTTGACCCGACTTCTTAGTAATATTCATGCAAAATTTTAAGTAAATCCATGCAGTACTTTTTGAGTTTAGCCCGGACATACATACAGACAAACAGACAAAAATTCTAAAAACTATATTTTCGGCTTCGACGTCGAAAGCAGATCACGCCCCAAGTATCCTTTAAAAAAATATTCAATGTACAGTTTTGACTTTCCTACGATTTTATTTTATGTATAGATAAGTACATAGGCTATTGAATTAGGTATTAAGTGCTTGTAATGATAGTTTACGTGGGTTTAAATAAATAAATATTGTATAAATACTCACTAGTTCTCTGTTCGTGATGTTTCTTGGCCTTCCTAGGTTTGGACTGTGAACTGGTACTCGGGATGGCCACGTCAGCGTCGAACTCGCACTTCACCTTGTTTAAATCCACATCCGGGATTGGTTCTGTAAATAAAATTATGGTTATAGGATACGTGGCGCCTGCCATAGTCATCCGAATGCTGTCCACTGTGGGGGGGGGGGGGGGGGGCTACCGGCTAAGTCGCCGAACATCGCGATGGTCGGCGTTCAAATAAATTAAAGTTAAAAATGACTTAATCGTTAAATCGGCTTCCATGAGCACATGTGACGTCATAAATGGTCCGGAATCGATTTTCAACGTCGAAGCCGATTTAACGATTGATTAAGTCATTTTTAACCTTTATTTACGCCCGAAATTAATAAACGATCCGCAATCTGTCAGTCTGTCCTATCTTTAGATTGATAGCCAATAACAAAACATATCAATCCATCCACTTTTTGCCCAGAGATTGGGGTGCGATCTTTTCCCTCTGCAGCGTTCCGTTTTATGCAGAACTCGGTAACTCAGAACACAATTATACCATTTAATTTAAGAAGAATATTTAATTTATAAATATTTAAACATATTAACGATAAGTCATCAATACTGACTTATTTATAGCTAGGTTAAAATGTTTTACTAGACGACTAGGGTATATAATAATAAAATGAAACTTAATTGGTCAAACATTGTGTTTTGGTGGAACAGAACGTATCAAAATTTGACAAGCAAAACGAACACCGCGCCGTCGTTGCCGTTCGGAACAAAAGCAAACAAGCAGTTGGTTGTTTGTTTTTGTTGCAAAGCATTTTTAACTAATATACAAATAGTTACTTATTAATAAATATAATACCTATAATGGATTCTGATATGATAAGCAATAATTTTATTATTGATTTCTGTGTTTGTTTTACAAATAATTTAAACAGTGACGTGAAGTGGTTGCCGCCTATTTTGTAAACAAAAAAATATTATTATTATTACTTATTTATATACAAAGCCATTTTGGAATATGATGAATATTTCACAAATTTTATCTTTAGAACCAATCGTCAATCCGCCAAATTTCTGGGATTGCAACTTAAGATAGCTTTGGCTATCTAAGCTTATGTCAAAATTATTGAATTGGTTATTGGCACGTGCAACCTGTCATTTTAGAACAGAGGCCTTCTTTTTCTATGATCCGTCCTCCCAAAGATCGCTCGTTCGAAAAGATTGCTTTTTCAATCTGTGGATGCTTTATTGGCACGGTTTAATAGACAAATGGATTGAAATTGCTATCGTAGATAGCATAAAATGGATTAGGATCATCTATTAATTTCGGGCGTTAGCCGGTAGCCTCCCTGGACACAGTCCTCCCCAAAAGATTTGTACAGTAATATTTTAATAATAATGTCTTAGGGCATTATTCATAGGCCATCTGATCCCAAACTAAGCAGAGCTTGTACTATGGAAACCTGATAACTGAGATACTACCTACATTACTACTTTTCTTTTGTAAATACATACTTATATAGATAAATACACCCAGATTAAGGACAAACATACATGTTCTTGCACACAAATATCTGTCCTGGGGCTCTACCGGCTAAGTCACCGAACATCAATTTCTTGAATGGCGTTCAAATAAATAAAGGCTAAAAATGAATTAACCAATCGTTAAATAGGCTTCAACGTTGAAAATCGATTCCGGACCATTTATGACGTCACAAGTGCTCATGGAAGCCGATTTAACGATTGATTAAGTCATTTTTAACCTTTATTTATTTGAACGCCATTCAAGAAATCTATGTTCGGCAACTTAGCCGGTAGAGCCCCTGGGTGGGAATCGAACTCACGAGCTGTGGCGTGCAAAGCAAGCATTTACCAATCAAACAATAATCAATCTGTCAAACAATAAAGATGTCCACCATTCGGAGGGATATGGTATAATTGCCACGCTCGGCAGACGGGTAGGCGATCGCAGTATGATGGTCATAGTTCACAGAAAGACGCTGCTGCCCGTTCTCTGGTAGGTATTCCCTCGGACGATTTCTACGCCCCCCACGGGATGAGATGGGGTGATGATATTCTATGCCGTCACCACACAGCCGCAAAACTACTATTAGTGTGACCATAGAGTTATTGGAACGAAGTTCCTTATCGCGCGTTGTTAAAAGACGGACGGAAAAAAATCTTACGAAAAGTTGTCACGACACTTTTTGCAGCTGTGCGGCGTGCGCATGTTTCTCTGTCTGTCTCTCTCTTTCTCTTTTATAGAAAGCAAGCCAGATATTGTCATTTCTATACTGATAAATGTTTTTATAGCATAAATGATTTTTTTCAATATAAAATATAATAAATAATATATTATAACTGTATCCGACATTTTTTTAATTGTAATTTATTGTATTAATTGTGTATATAGTGACATATTAAATTACATTTAAGATTTTTTGTTTTTAAGATTTTGCATGTCATATCTTGTGACCAAACATGTGGAACATCATATGTTACATCAACATCTATTACTATGTACCATGTTTTATGAGCAAAATAAAATTATTCTATTCTATTCTATTTCGCATTGAACAGTGTGTTGTCGCGACGATTATTTTTGTTGAGTGTATACAGGTTTTTTGTACATAATAAATAATAAGAAATAACTTCGTTCCATCCGGGTGTCCCTTGACACCTCTCAAGTTTTTTAGTTGTTCCGAGTCTGGATGTACTTTGGTTTCGTCTAAAAATAAACGACAAAAAAAAAACTTGTGTGTACTTATGTACACGCGTTAGAAGTTATACTTCTTTGGCGTATGGAAAAAAAAATAACTAAAATGCAGTAGTGATTAACGATAAATATTAAAATTAATCAAAAAGATTTTATTTAAATAAAAATACTAGAATATACAACTTGAACATAGTTATCAATTTTCATACCACCTAGAACTAACTTCATGCTGTTAAATTTAGGTGTCGGTGTGCGCGCGCATCGTAAAAATTCACTCTCATCATTTTTCTCCATCGCGCCAAAAGAAGTATAACTTCGAAAAGAAAGTAAATACCTTTAACCTCCTCAACTTCCATCATTAACTCCACAGCATAACATCGGTCAGACACCTGGACTTCTGTGACGTGGATATCGCACTTCTTGTCTGTCTGCATGTCTATGAGCCCATCTGCTCCTGAACCAGATGACGCTTCCAAAGGGTCGTCTACAAACGTTGGCTCTGTAACAATTCACACCTAACTATAGTAATCTCAAAAATGGAAAATCATAAATTTGATCGTCCGGCGGGTCTCGAACCTGCAACATCTATCAATCCGGGGTAGGCGCTCTGCGTTAAGCTGCGAACGATACACGCTGGCAGATAAAATTTAGGTTTCCCTTGCTAACACCCTTCCGGAGGATGTAGGTATTATCTATCGGTTTGTTTTCTAGAAACATGGCCGACTGATATGTTCACAGTTGCATGTGAAAGATCATACCATATTGATAATACCTTCCAAATTAATTTGAATTTTATAGCATTATTCGCAATGCAAAGCGTTTATCTAATCTCAAAATGTTAGCAAGGGAATCCTAAATTTGATCTGCCAGCGTGTATCGTTCGTAGCTTAACGCAGAGCGCCTACCGCGGATTGGTAGATGGTGCAGGTTTGAGACCTGCCGGACGATCAAATTTATGATTTCCCATTTTTGAGCTTAGATAAACGCTTTGCATTGCGAATAATGCTATAAAATTCAAATTTAATAACTATAGTAATCTAGAGGACCTGATTCTTAGAATTCCATGGATTTACCGTTCGGAAACCATCATTTTCTAACTCCTACTTTTCCTCTCTGATCGCAGGGAACGTGGGGATCTAATTGAGACGTTCAAGATCTTAAATGGGCATTATGACATAGAATGCTTCGATAAACTATTCCTACGCAGTGATAATTCCCATTTACGAGCGCACCATCTTAAACTGTGTACCACTTTATCTCACAACAACCCTCACAAACACTTTTTAAACAACAGAACACTTTTTAGACGGGATGCACATCGGCACACAGTGGCGCGTACGGCTCGAGTTGTACCTGAACGCGCGCCAACGTGCCGTCGGTGCTATCCTGCCTCACCTAGAGGCCTGGGTGGGAAGGAAGGGCGGTTGCGTCACCTACAGACTGACTCAGATACTCACCGGACACGGAGTGTTTCGGTGAGTATCTGTGCCAGATCGGCCGAAAAGTGACGACACATTGTCACCAGTTGCGAAAGCGACCTGGACTCTGCCCAGCATACGCTGGAGGAGTGCCCGGCCTGGGAGGCCGAGAGACGAGTCCTGGTCGCTGAGATCGGACGGGAGTTTTCGCCGCCAGCAGTCGTGTATGCGATGCTGGCTGGCGACTCCACCCAATGGGACGCCGTGGTCTCCTTCTGTGAGGCAGTCTTGCTGCAGAAGGAGGCCGCCGAGCGGATCGGAAACGAGCCGATCTCGCTCGTAGACGGAGGAGGCGTCGGGGTGGCGGCGGCAGCCGTTAGCCCAACTCCCCTCGGGGCTGCGGCGGTAGTGTGAGAAGTGTCCTCTACTGCCGCCACGTGCAAGCAGCTCCGGGAAGACAGCGATCTGTTTGTGGCAGTCGCTGTGCCGGACTGGCAGGAGTCTGCAATAGGTGAGGGCAATCTCGAGCCCTCCCAGGGTACGTATCCCGACCATCTGGGACATGGCGTAAATGGGGGCACCGGAGCAACATATCCGCGTTCCCGGGGCTCCTCCCGTTAGGCGCCAAGAGAAGTCCTCGGCAGGTTAGGTTTAGTCGGTGCGAGTCCGACATACCCACCCGCAGACACTTTTTGCGGGTGGCATGCGAAGGCATTCCCCCTGCCTTATCAAAAAAAAAAAGTCAAAGCGTGGAATAAACTCCCAGAAAATGTAATGTCAGCGCAAAATGTCAATCAATTCAAAAATAGACTATCTCAGCTGCAATAGAAACTAGCGGAGAAGAGCTGGATACAGGCACTTACCGGTTGCTACTTACTATTATCTTATCTATAAAAAAAGAGAAATAAATTCATGTTTGTTGTATGGGAGCCCCCTTAAATATTTATTTTACTATGTTTTTTAGTATTTGTTTTTATAGCGGCAACTGAAATACATCATCTGTGAAAATTTCAACTATCTAACTATCACGGTTCATGAGATACAGACAGACAGCGAAGTCTTAGGCTGAGATCTATAGAGCGTACTTAGACTTTGCTCAGACTTTACTTAGACAGAAGTTAATGCATGTAACGAAATTACAATTGATGTTTTGACTTTGTCTGTCTTAGCTTATGCTAAGGATAATCTTAACTTCAAAAAGTCTATAAATACCAAATCAAAGTATAAGCTTAGCATACATTTAGCAAAGTTTTACGTAAGTAAAGTTTGAGCAAAGTCTAAGTACGCTCTATAGATCTCAGCCTTAGTAATAGGGTCCCATTTTACTCTTTAGGTACGGATCCCTAAAAATTAGAAATATGTACCTGTTTTTATGGGCTGATCCAAATTAAAATCTATTTCAAAGGGATGGGATTCATTTTCCTGTGGCTCTGAAGGCTTCTCCGCATTTTCCAAGGTCTTGAGATCAGGAGCCTCCTTCTTCACATCAGCTTCGTCGCTCATATTGTGATGCTGCACTGATGTTACCATCAGGGAAGTGAAGTTGGAGAGCTGTGCCTCTATCAGGCGACGATCGTGCTGTAAATATATTTATTATTGAGAATACTCCTTGTTCAAACGAAGTTTAAAAAGAGTATTAATATCACGGTAGGCAGCGGTTTGCTGTGCCCCCTGGCACTGCGAATGTCTATTAGCAGCGGTTACCACTTACCATCAGGTGGGCCGCTAGCTCGTCTGCTTCCTAAAGCAATAAATAAATAAATATATATATATATAGAGAAAACTAGCCGTGCCCGCGACTTCGTAGGCAACTTTTTATGATTACTCCGTAAATGGCGCTCATACTCTCACATGTAAGCGATCGGCGAGGTTAAGTAACTAGGCTCGCGGCCAGTCCATAGATGGGTGACCGCCAAAGTGGTTTTAATTTATGAGCGTCTCCGTACTTCGGAGGGCACGTTAAGCTGTCGGTCCCGGTTGCAGTCATTAGACAATAGTCGTTAAGCCATGTCAGAGGCCTACTTGGCGGCTTGAACAACGCTGACATTAAGGTAACGACTGCCCATACGATAAGTAAGGATATATATGGCCTTTGCGTCTGTTACAGACGATTTACGGCGCATTGTCTGAGCGACATTTCTTATGGTGGCTAAAGAAACCGATGCGAGAGCGACATAGCCGCGAACTTCCCTTGTCAGGCCTGCGGCAGCAGGCCTGACAAGAGAAGTTAACATAAAAAAAAAAAATACCGGTGAACTTGAGAACCTCCTCCTTTTGAAGTCAGTTAAAAATAATCACCAGCATTATTAGTTTACTAGCTGTTACCCGCGACTGTGTCTGCGACAATTTAAAATGATTACATTACTAAAATGGCTATAAAAAAATTGGGGTTGGTGACAAAAGGGTAAAAATTTAGGATTGTATGTATTTTTAATGCCACATTATAGAAAAATAACACAAAAAAAAATTATAAAAATTAAAAAAAAAAGTTCAGGGTGAACAACCCTTAGGGGTATGAAAAATAGATAGTAGCCAATTCTCAGACCTACTGAATATGCATATAAAATTTGGTAAAAATCAGTAAAGCCGTTTCAGAGGAGTAAGGTAACTAACATTGTGACACGAAAATTTTATATATTAGACCAGCGGCCCGGTACGTGCTTCGCTACGTATAAGGCATAGTAATAAAAAAAATGATTATTAAGTTCATTTATTTAAACAAAAAAATATTTTAAATTGCTAAAAGATGTTGATTTTACACTTTTTCAAGACTTTTTTTTAAATTTTCTACGTTTAAACCTTCCCTGGACTTCCACGAATAATTCAAGACCAAAATTAGCCAAATCGGTAAAGGCGTTGTTGAGATATAACATTACAACGAAAAGTGGGATTGATGTTTATATATGTAGATAAGGGCGAGATTATATGTTGAGTTTTGGCAGCTTATTAAGCTGTATCTCTCACCTGAATGCCATTGGCCATCTGCGTGAGGATCTCTTCCGACTGGATGCACTTCCTCATTAATTGGTGGCTGTGTTTGAGCCGAACGTAGCAAATATAGCATGTTAGCAACGGCCTGGACTCCAATACAAACTGAAATTAAAAATATTAACATATTATCACACTAATATTATAAAGGCGAAAGTGTGTGAGTGTGTATGTTTGTTACTCTTTCACGCAAAAACTACGGAAAGGATTTTGATGTAAACTTTGTAGTAATATAACTTATATATCCGAATAACTGCACCTTTCATGCTGCTAGTCGTGGGTTTCATTATCACCCAGGACAGATATTTGTGTGCATGAACATATATGTTTGTCCTGAGTCTGGGTGTAATTATCTATATATGTATGTATCTACAATAGCAAAGTTGTATATGTAATATATCAGGTATCTGGTTTCCATAGTACAAGGTCTGCTTAGTTTGGGATCCGATGGCCGTGTGTAAATAATGTCCAAGGATATTGTTTTTATTATATTATTAGCTGATGTTAGTGTGGGTTATATGTTTAATTCAGTTAGTATATTTTATTTATTTCAATAGTAACATTGTTTCATCTGTTTTATGTCCCAATTAAGAAGAAAAAAAATCAAAGAAGTGAAACATAAAAAGCTGTAAAGTTTAGTAAGTTTGAATCAAATAATTCTTTAAAATCATTGGTTTTTAGTTTTTAAGTTATTTAATATTAGTTATTAATAAATCAACATCTTCCCTCCCGCAAGTTGTATTAAAACACTTGCTTGACCAGTTTATATGTATTTATTTTGCCTGAATGACAAATCAATTAAGAGATTATGATATCTTAACATAGCAGATGGCACACATAGTCCAACTTTGTTTATTACATACTGTCACATAGTCCAACTTTGTTTATTACATACTGTCACATAGTCCAACTTTGTTTATTACATACTGTCACATAGTCCAACTTTGTTTATTACATACTGTCACATAGTCCAACTTTGTTTATTACATACTGTCACATAGTCCAACTTTGTTTATTACATACTGTCACATAGTCCAACTTTGTTTATTACATACTGTCACATAGTCCAACTTTGTTTATTACATACTGTCACATAGTCCAACTTTGTTTATTACATACAGTCACATAGTCCAACTTTGTTTATTACATACTGTCACATAGTCCAACTTTGTTTATTACATACAGTCACATAGTCCAACTTTGTTTATTACATACAGTCACATAGTCCAACTTTGTTTATTACATACTGTCACATAGTCCAACTTTGTTTATTAAATACTGTCACATAGTCCAACTTTGTTTATTACATACTGTCACATAGTCCAACTTTGTTTATTACATACTGTCACATAGTCCAACTTTGTTTATTACATACAGTCACATAGTCCAACTTTGTTTATTACATACAGTCACATAGTCCAACTTTGTTTATTACATACTGTCACATAGTCCAACTTTGTTTATTACATACAGTCACATAGTCCAACTTTGTTTATTACATACTGTCACATAGTCCAACTTTGTTTATTACATACTGTCACATAGTCCAACTTTGTTTATTACATACAGTCACATAGTCCAACTTTGTTTATTACATACTGTCACATAGTCCAACTTTGTTTATTACATACAGTCACATAGTCCAACTTTGTTTATTACATACTGTCACATAGTCCAACTTTGTTTATTACATACTGTCACATAGTCCAACTTTGTTTATTACATGCAGTCACATAGTCCAACTTTGTTTATTAGATACTGTCACATAGTCCAACTTTGTTTATTACATACTGTCACATAGTCCAACTTTGTTTATTACATACAGTCACATAGTCCAACTTTGTTTATTACATACTGTCACATAGTCCAACTTTGTTTATTACATACTGTCACATAGTCCAACTTTGTTTATTACATACTGTCACATAGTCCAACTTTGTTTATTACATACAGTCACATAGTCCAACTTTGTTTATTACATACTGTCACATAGTCCAACTTTGTATTATTGCATACTATCACATAGTCCAACTTTGTTTATTATATACAGTCACATAGTCCAACTTTGTTTATTACATACAGTCATATAGTCCAACTTTGTTTATTACATACAGTCACATAGTCCAACTTTGTTTATTACATACTGTCACATAGTCCAACTTTGTTTATTACATACTGTCACATAGTCCAACTTTGTTTATTACATACAGTCATATAGTCCAACTTTGTTTATTACATACAGTCATATAGTCCAACTTTGTTTATTACATACAGTCACATAACCCAACTTTATCGGCTCAATTGACCCATCCATGAGATAAAACCAAAATACTAAGTCAGCTATTTTCTTTCATTCATACAATAGCAAAGCTTTACTAATTTTTACACACCTTATATAAGACAAGATAAACTGGGTGTTATACATAATACACACACACAGTTAACTGCTGAAATTATTAACTAATGAATCATAAAATAAAATTAAGATAGGATAAAATAAGATAAATACTCTTTATTGCACACCAATTACAGATAAAAAATATAGGAAACATTGAAAGCAAATTGTACAATAGGCGGTCTTATCGCAGTCAGCAATCTCTTCCTTATATTTTAACTTACATACTAAAAATATACAGACATCCATACATAGACTCACACCTGTTTCCCAAAGGGGTAGGCAGAGACAACAGATTTCCTTTTCTCACAATCTTTGCACACCTATTTTGCCTATTTTACTATGTAGGTATATATTAAAAATATATACATTTTAAATTAACATTATATAAATATATACATAAATAATAATTCGTAACAATGAGCTTAGGCAAATGATCATAGGGCTGGCCTATACTTACGACTTTAACATGGCAATGCTAACATATATGAAGGGGCAGCCTTCTGTGTATATTTCCGGCTAAAAGCTATGTTTTATGACGCCTAAGTTCATTGTTAGGGACTATTATTTATTGATTAGCCCGATGTGTGCTACCCTCCTGTACCATCCCCATCTCGCGGAACCCCATGGTTATGGAGATATCCATCGTTAATGTTTTTCTAGCGCTCGTCGGCTCGCTCGCCTTCGCGCGCTAAATGGTCGCCATTCTAACACAAATTATTTCATTAAAGTACATTTTTGCAAAAATATCATGATAGTGACAATTCAGTTTCGGATATTTCTCGGAAAAAGATATAAAGGCCTTCTAACAAAATATATAACTTCTAAACACGAAAGTTATGTTTTTACATTGGTTTACAACGCTGTAGGTATCAAAATCGCTACGAAATGTACCAAATTGTGTTCTGTTTTATGCATTTGTATGAAGTCTTATGACTTTAAAAAAATAATTTATAAAACTTGGCGCGTCTCCGGCAGAAAAAAATGCGTTTTATCACTTAGTACAAACCCCCCCATATACACACTTAACTCAAATTCAGGGGACTCGATATGAGATCCAACCCAAGCTATGTTTTATGACGCCTAAGTTCATTGTTAGGGACTATTATTTATTGATTAGCCTGGTGTGTGCCAGAAACCATACTTCCAGCCTCTTGATAGAGGGCCACTACTGACCCTGGGCACAGCTACAGTGGTGGATATGTGGGGAGTTCAGTTTTTTTTATATATAAAATGGGATGGCAAACGAGCAAGTGGGGGTTAATATATCAAATCAAGTCGCCTTCAAACGTAAGTGAATTGAGGGGGGACAGGGCTACCCTCCTGTACCATCCCCATCCCGCGGAACCCCATGGTTATGGAGATATCCATCTTTAATGTTTTACTAGCGCTCGGCGGCCGCTGCCGCGGCACGCTCGCCTTCGCGCTCTAAATGGTCACCGTTCTAACCTAACCCATATTATTATTATAAGATCCAACCCCAAGTGGGTTCCGACTGACTTTCAGTGATCATTTTAAGGCTAACTTGAGGTCTTAGGCAAAAATGTCTAGATGATATTCGCGTTACTTTTAGGTATTCTATGCGATGGAAATGAATCCTAAATCCTTGCACACCCTTTGCTACACTCCGACCGGGTCACCTGATGGTAAGGGATCACTGTCACCCAAGTTCAGTTCTACTACAATTTTGTACTTACCACACAATTAGACAGTTTCGTATAAACAAGCTGCAAGTCTGCGTTCACAATCTGATACATGCGGATATTTTGCGCCAAACATATTCTACACATCATTTTCTCCATTATTGTACACACTTAACACACTTTAAACATATACATTACACTTTAAACTATCTAGTTGCAGTAATGTTTTAACTGTACGCTAATGTACAAAGCACAATATGATCGAGGGACAGATTATATTCTATGCGAAAGGCGATGGTGAGTCTTTTAAACGACGTAATACTTCGTCCTTAGACAGCGAAAGTTATAAATAATAAATAAAATAATATTTAGTATAAAGTGATCAGTGAATCTCTATACAAATAAAGATAATTAATATCAAAGATAGGATACAGATAGGGAGATGTCAAGTCAACTGTCAGAGAGGATTGCCTGCATGTCCTCTATAGAAATTAGTTTAGATTAGTGACCTCTATTAACGGAATCTGAGATTATTTAGCTATTTAGTTACTCAAAAAGAAATGCAGATGGCAGTGACGGCACTGTAAATTATGTAATTTAAATACCATTTAATTTTGTATAATTAATCACTTTAAATTTAGCATTAGAATAGCTGAAACTATAATTTGGCGTTCGTGCTGTTTGTCAATTAAAACATTGTAAAAACAAAAAAAAAACGGAGGGATAAAATACCCTGTGAAATCCTTAACTGAAGGGGATATCTCTGCTCCACCATAGCGACTGAATAATGCTTGAAAATATAAACTACTTAAACTTCCTTTTCTTACAATTCTATTTAATGGGGCCGTCCGTAATAAAAGTAATGCAATTAAGCATCGATTCATTGTCGTTACTAAATATTTATTTAATAAAGATTTCTCTAGTGTCTTCGGTTATGAAGATAATAATGGCCGAACGTCCTGATATTGCAAGGACTTAAATTCATTTTATTTTGTTATCAGTGACATTACGAGTAAAAGTAAAGCAATGGTTGCCCGTCACAATGTCGTCATAAAATGTCTAAATGTTTGGTCATTAACATTTTCACTTTAATTAGGTAAGGAGATTTAGGTTGGCCGAAAGCTCTGATATCAGGACGGTCGGCCATACATAAACACCTCTATTACTTGAACTGGACCGTCACGAATTACTTGGCTAGTATTTCTATGCGTCACAATCCGCCTGAGTAGCAACCAGCTCCCTATCTCGCTCGAATGGACGTACGTTCTAATGTACATAATTTTGCACGTCTGTCGTAATGCCTGCGTTCATCCTACTCTAGGAACTCCATTTATATTTCAATACTAATAACTAATACCTACCACAAGAGAGAAGATTCATATTTCTGGATATTTGTACATATTTTTGTTTGTAACTAATGAACTCAAAAATTACTGTACCAATTTTGAGTAGCAACCAGCTCCTTATCTCGATTGGCCATACCAATTGACCGAGCCGATTTCAGTCATGGCACCCAATTCAGCACCTAGTGAGTACGGTGGTGGTTGACTTGTTGACTAGTTGAAGATGACTGCCATAGACAATCTCCTTATTAAACTGTTGCATTACTAGCAGTGTTGTAAATGTATTGCATTCGTAAGGAACATTCGGGTAGCCACACAGAGTACATTATATTTGGTAATATGGCTCTTGACACTGGTGTTAAACTTGTTAAAATTAATAATTATAATTCACACACGAGTCTAGAGTTTCCGGGGCCATCACTCATAGGACTAAGAGGCTAGGCTTCCGTGGTAGTTTTAGTGGGTTACCCCGGGGGGGTCTCCCACATACCCTGAGGACCTAAAAAGGTTTCCACAAAATAAAATGTACAAGCTCTGTTTAGTTTGGGATCAGATGGCTGTGTGTAAATAATGTCCCACGATAACCGCCAACATCATCCCGTGCCGTCATCCGTATCTATTATTTGTAAATAGTTTTCGTTTTAAACGGATTTTATTCTGATATAGATACTAAGAACAAAATAACTTTTGTTTAAGTGACAAATTTATGATTACAATTGCAATGTATAATCAGAACAGGTTAAACTGGGAGCTGATTCTAATTGTAACACGTAAGGAAGAAGAGATTCGTATCGAAAATCGCTTCCATCGACACCTTGAAGTAGACACGTTGAAACTTGCCTCCTTTAAACTCGATTTACCAGAACAGTAATTAGGGGATTTTGGACAGAGTTGTAACGTGTAATGAAAAGCGGATACTTTACGATAGTCGTAAGCGATTTCAGCTCCAATGCCGCAACAATGCCCTAAAGCGAAATTTGGAACTTCTGAGAATCCATTCTCAGAAGTTTCAAATATATCCTAGGAAGAAAAAAAAGATTTTGGAAATGTTAGAGAATTACATTGACACTAGACGGGTTAGTGTTAATTCAAATGAATTTATTTATTTCTTAATTTCGCTTGAATTAACACTGACCCGAAGTAAGCACCGAAGTAAGGGAACTAAAAGTGAAAATGAACTAGGAGTAGGTTGTGTCCAAATCGTAAAATAGTTATGCCTGTATCTGTTTCACGTAAGCAATAGTTTCAAAAAACTGTTATTGAAACATAAATAACAGCTGTTCTTAGAGGTTATTATGAAGTTGATATAAGTAGTTGACAAAATAGTATCGAGTGGGTTGACAACAAGTTGTATTATAATTTTTGTTTGCGATGTGAATGTGGCACCAATTGTCTGTCAACGTATGTAAAGGCTCCGTTCGCAAATACTAGTTTTCTTTCTAATCCCATGTCCCACCGCTCATACTCATGACACTATATTGATTCTTTTGTAGGCTATGGTTTAATTTGTAATCTGCGGACATTGGTTTCTGCGTGAAAATAACGGCTGTCAAAAAAAAGAAAATGATGTCGACTTCTAACGTAGGTAGGTTTGTTACGTTCTGAGTCGTTCTGTGTGATGTCGACGTTGTAACTATTCGTATTTAAATGTCGTTTTTATTTGTTTGCATGTGTGTAATTTAATTATTTATTTATTCATTATTATTAAAATACAATTGAAGAATGTGTTTGGGAAAATATTAATTTAATTCGTTGTAAGTGTCCTGTTTGAATGGAAGCTATATAAGGTTAGTTTTTGTCTGTTTTTTTTCAATTAACAATCATGCCGTTGTACTGTGATGTACTGCAGTATATTTTGAGGAAGTAGTAATAAAATTCATAGACCTTCCAAGGCAATTTAGGTATTTTACCGTTATTTTACCAGACGCATCCCCAGCTGGTTCCCGCTCGAATTCGATCGATGGGGAAGTGCATCTATGCGTGCGGTCTGTATATAGTTGCGTGTAGTTGATAATTTTCCAGTATACCGACGAAAAGGAGGGCACGTTAAGCTTTCGCGTCCAACCGTAGTTATTTGACAGTAGTCGTTCAGCCAAGACAGATTCCAAATGGATTTCTTGAACATAGATTTGGTCTGATTTTAAAGAGATTGCTCCAATATATTGCATGAAAATACAATGTTATAATAGTAGGCGCGGTTGGTAAATACTGGCCTTTCACGCCGCTTGTCGTGGGTTCCATTCCCACCCAGGATAGATATTTGTGTCAATCATGTCTGTTTCTCCTGAGTCTGGGAGTAATTATCTACATCAGTATGTATTTACAATGGAAAAGTAGTGTAGTATATGTAGTATATATCTATCTATTTTAAGAGAGGTAGGGCACAGCATTCATTCGCTCAAAGAGCAGCCCAACTGGGGAAGTACCTCCATCTTACAGAAGACATTCCTTAATAATCACATTAACACCTTAATGTTGTGTTTCTGCATGTGCAAAGGCTGGCAATGATGCTATCCGTTTGATAAACTAGAGGTTGTGGGATAGATCCCCAACCCATTTAGGCTTACCATATGTTAATAGAGGGATGCCTGTCTTTGGTACCTAAAATGCCTGAATTTTAAGAAAAATGCCTGCCTGAAGCAAAACGCTGTAGGCAATAAGTAAAAGCCAACAGATAATAATGAAGAAGGATATTTATTACTGATATTTGTCAAAGGAAATTTTTTTTTTGATAGTTCTTTCTTTTCTAATATATAAATGTAAAAATCTTCACAAGATCCAGTTTTGTAATTTTCCCATGTAATCAATATTGCTTTTACTGAATCAATTGTCAGCCTATTTCTTTCTTTACTCCACTGGGCGTTAACGAGAGCCTATGAAAATGCCTGTCTCAGACCAATTCCGGCCGCGCGCCTGTCTACACCTGAAAATGCCTTTGTGTGATGTATATATTTAGAAATATATAAGTACTACCTGTGACACACAGTTTCACCTGCATTAAACTTTAGAAATTATAGCCTATATGTTATTTCATACATATAAGCTATATTACTACAAAGTTTCATTAAAATTTGTTCTGTAGTTTTTGCATGAATGAGTAATAAATATCCATACTCACAAACATTCTCATTTATTATATTAGTAGGATGTTTATCAGTTGTCTGGTAGCCATAGTACAATACAATACAATGATTTATTGCAATCATGTGTACAATATTGGTGTTACACAATCATATTAGTATCAACATGAACCCTGTTAGGGCACAGCAATTAATTTTTATCTTTAATATTATTCAGCCAAGCAGGTACAATATTTCAATGAAGTTTAAAACAATAATCAAAAATATTATACAATAAAATAAATTACATAACAAATTTAATTTCAATACAATATGAATGTCAAATTAATTATAATTGATGGTTGATGCATGATTATTTATTAAATTATAATAATGACTAGAATTTATCTAACACCATAAATCATGTAATTTTCCACATAAGCACAAGTACAGGCTCTGCTGCTTGGGATCAGATGGCAATGTGTTAGTTGTCCAAAGATATTTATATATTTTAACCCCCCAATGCAAAAAGAGAGGTGTTTCAACTTTGACGTTGTATGTTTTTTTTTTTGGAGAGCGACAAACAAGCAAGTTATGATGGTAATTGATCACCACCACCCATGTACACTCACAACAACAGAGAAGTTGCCGGTGCGTTGCCAGCCTTTAAGAGTCAGCAAACAAGTGTTGCTGACCCTTCCCCCAACCGGGATGAGCTCATATGCAGAAACACAACATTAAGTTATTTATATTACTAGCGGTCCGGTACATGCTTCGCTACATATAAGGCATAGTGATAAAAAAATGATTAAGTTCATTTAATAAAAAAAAAAAAATTAAAATTTCCAAAAGATGTTGATTTTACACTTTCCAAGACTTTTTTTAAATTTTGTCTACATACAAACCTTCCCTGGACTACCACGAATAATTCAAGACCAAAATTAGCCAAATCGGTAAAGGGGTTGTTCAGTTATAACATTACAACGAAAAGTGGCATTGATTTTTATATATATAGATTAGTGAATATCTCCTGTAAGGTGGAGGTACTTCCCCTGTGGGGCTGCTCTTTGAGTGAATGAATGCTGCAAGGTAGGGTGCAGCGTTCATTCACTCAGCTCTTGTTTCTATCATCATAGCTCTCAAAGGGATGGATATATTTTGATGCTTTTTGTTTTTATTTGAAAGCCAGTTTCCTTGCAGTGGTTCTTACCTATGGCTCTTTTCCAAAATGATGTAATTATATTTGGAGGCGGGGGTTTTCTAACAGTTATGTTATACTAGCTGTGCCCCGCGGTTTTACCAGCATTAAACTTTATAAATGATAGCCATATGTTAGTTAAAGCAGGGTGTCAGCTAACTCCCATAACAGATTTTACAAACTACCTTTATAAATAATTAAAATAAAAAAGGTTATTATTCACATAGACTTTAAAAAAGCGCTTGTAACAGCTTGTAAAGTCAGAACATGTTTGTAGTAATATAAAAATAATTAATCAATTTACAAGATGGACCGATGATCTTGTGCGGGTCGGTGGAAACTGCTGGATGCAAATAGTGCAAGACCGGCAATTGTGAAGATCTTTGGGGGAGGCCTTTGTCCAGCAGTGGACGTCTTTCGGCTGATATGATGATGATGATAATCAATTTATAATTATATCTAGGTACATATAGATATTAAGGTACACTGATTGTATGAAAAAATTTATAATAAGATATCATAGTATTGATATTTAGCTAGCCTATATTAAGTTATTGTCAAGGAGATCATGTGTAGGTTAAATTAACGAAATTTAAAATTTTAGCTAATTATTACTACATATTGTCTGAATGGTTCTGTCTATATTAAGGTACAAATTAAATATTATTATTATGGCAGACCTTGTGTTTATAAGGACGGTCGCGCTTTTATGCTACCACCGATCTAATGCGCCCCCTTTATAATATTAGTGTAATTAATTTGTTTTTCTTTTACTTTCCAGTGTACCCAATATGCGAAACAGAAAAAGGAACCTTTCAAGTGATGATGATTTACCACTGAGTAAAACCAAGACTGAGGATGATTTACCATTGAGTGTGGTCAAGAGAAAACGGAGTTCCACGGATGATAGTAAAAACCCTAATATTTACAGCAACTTGTGTCGTAGAAGCGATGAGCCTTGTGAGTTCTGTGATGTCATCTCAAAGAGCAAGTAAGGGTACTTTTTTCTCTGGTTTTGGCCATACTTACTTATCTTCATATCTTATAAAGATTTATTTGAGTAATTTTGAATGTGTGTGACTGCATGTATGGCGCGGGGGCTACGATAGTCGCCTCGCCGCTTCGTATCGCGAGTTCGAGTCCCGCGCCGGACCACTATTTGTGTGACCCATAAATAGTTGTTCTGAGTCTGGATGTAATTTGTGTCAGTTTATTATAATTTTGTAAAGTACCCCGCGACACAGGGACAAATTCTCTAAATTATTGAAGTTATACTTCTTTTGGCGCGATGGAGAAAAATGATGAGAGTGAATTTTTACGATGCGCGCGCACACCGACACCAAAAAATTTAACAGCATGAAGTTAGTTCTAGGTGGTATGAAAATGTATGGGAGTGAAATTTTACGATGCGCGCGCATCGTAAAAATAACAGCATGACGTTAGTTCTAGGTGGTATGAAAATTGATAACTATGTTCAAGTTGTATATTAAGAAGTATAACTTCTAACGCGTGTACATAAGTACACACAAGTTTTTTAAATTCTCTAGTGGGGTTTTGTCTTTAAAAAAAAAAAATCCTTTGTGGATAATAAGAATATAAATGTTATGTTTAGTTAAATATTCTTATGTAAACCATAACAATATTTAACTAACACACCTGTTTCCGTGAGGGATAGGCAGAGATACCAAATAGCCATTTGTCACAATGTTTGCAATCCCACCTTTATCCCTGATAAGAAGTTACATTGCTTATACCTAAAAACTTTCAGCTGATTCAAAACATTTTTTGATGTAATCATTTTGATTTTCAATAATTAAACCTACACACAATCTCCTTGACAATAACTTAATACAAGCTAGCTAAATATCACTACTATTATAAAATAAATTGTATAAATGTTTTAACTTTCCGTGTACCTAAATATCTGTAATAAGTAACTAGAGATAATAACTGTATTACTACAAACATGTTCTGACTATTTACAAGCGCTTTTTTAAAGTCTACCGTGAATAAAAACCTTATTTATTTTATTTAATAATAATAATATAATAATATCTCGGGACAATGACACACAGATCATCCTAGCCCCAAACTAAGCAAAGCTTGTACTATGGGTGCCAGGCGACGATATACATACTTATATAGATAGATAAATACATAGAAAACATCCATGACTCAGAAACAAATATTCGTGCTCATCACACAAATATTTGCACATACCGGGATTTCAACCCAGGACCACCAGCTTCGTAGGCAGGAGCACTACCAACTAGGCTATGGTGACTGTCATTTATTTATATTTATTTCCAGATATGCAAGCCTTTTACACAATGTACGTCATATAATAATTCCACTTATCAACCAGACTATATACACGTGCCAAGACTGTTTATTCTGCTTCACGTCGCTGGACGACTTGAAGAATCACAACTTATTTAAGCACCCCAATTTCAATGCCACCGTGGTGTTGCCACAACTGAGATTGGGTAGCCCAGAAGCGGAGAGAAGCACCAATAATTGCAATGTCTTTGGAACAAAGCCGGGGAATTTATTTGGATCACCAGATAAAGTGGAAGAGGTATAAAATAATAATAATAATATCTGGGGACAATGTCGCACAGATCATCCTAGCCCCAAACTAAGCAAAGCTTGTACTATGGGTACCAGGCGACGATATACATACTCATATAGATAGAAAAATACTTATATACATAGAAAACATCCATGACTCAGAAACAAATATTCGTGCTCATCACACAAATATTTGCACTTACCGGGATTCGAACCCAGGACCACCAGCTTCGTAGGCAGGAACACTACCAACTAGGCTACGGTGACCGTCATAAAATATATATAATAATGACCTCCTAGCCGAATTTCGGCCACGGCGGCCAGTCTCAACAAAGATTTGCCATCTGCGCGGGACATATTATAGTGCTCAAGTGTGTGCGCAAACACAAGAGCATTTACTATTCCATCACTCTCATGATCCGATGGGACGCCTAGCGACACGACCGGAAAGAGCTCAGGTACAGGACCGACGGCTGTACGTGCTCTCCGAGGCACGGGGGTATAATACCGCCAACTCCCAGACTTCGGGCTTATGCTGAGAAATTTTTCTTTTTAGAGGAAAGGTCCAAAATCACCTTTGTACCGACCCAGGATTTGAACCCAGGACCTCGTTCTCTGCGGGTGAACACGCTACCGCTAGATCAATGAGGCAGTCAAAATATAAATAATAATGCTTGCTTATCGTATTGGTAGTGGTAACCCTAGTGTCAGAGTTGTTCAAGCCGCCCAGTAGGCCTCTGACATGGCTTAACGACTGTTGTCTAATGACTACAACCGGGACCGACAGCTTAACGTGACCACTGAAGCAAGGAGACGCTCAGAAATTTGGCGGTCACCCATCTAGGGACTGACCGCGAGCCTAGTTGCTTAACCTCGCCGATCGTTTACGGACCGGTGAGAGCATCTAGCTATAATAATAATATCCTGGGACGTTATTTACACACGGCCATCTGATCCCAAACTAAGCAGAGCTTGTACTATGGAAAACAGATAACTGATATACTACATATACTACTTTTCTATTGTAAATACATAATTATATAGATAATTAGACCCAGACTCAAAACAAACAGACATGTTCATGCACACAAATATCTGTCCAGGGGCTCTACCGGCTAAGTCGCCGAACATCGATTTCTTAAATGGCGTTCAAATAAATAAAGGTTAAAAATGACTTAATCAAACGTTAAATCGGCTACAACGTTGGCAATTAATTCCGGACCATTTATGACGTCACATATGCTCATGGAAGCCGATTTAACGATTGATTAAGTAATTTTTAACCTTTATTTATTTGAACGCCATTTAAGAAATCGATGTTCGGCGTTTCGTATATCTAAGTTTTACAGAGAAGGTGAGCGTTGATCATCACCGGGAGCCCCCTTAAACCTACATCTGAGCCGCAAGTCTCAGACTGTCGAGTGTTCCCTCCTCTACTACGCGAAGGACCCGGTTACCGCACGGTGAATCCATGGAATGCTAAGAATTAGGTCTTCTCAGTTGTGTGGTCGAAAGAATACTTTTTCAATGTTTCATATTTCTCCACAGGTTCCAAAGGAGACTCCTCCACTTCCTAACGGCTCCATTAAGTCGCGTTTAAGATTTGAAGATGATGAAATAAATTGGAATGATAACGTATTAATAGACTTGACGACAGATTGCCAAGTAAAAGTAGAAATCTTCAAACCACCATGGCTCGAACCAGAACCGGAGGTGGAACAAGAAAGTCACACGGAGTGCACATTGGTCAGTGTGCACTTTGATGAGCTGATGAAACCAGGCGTTTTTAGCTGTAGGAAGTGTTCACGGACGTATCCTACAAGGTAAGCACTATTGGCACTCACCTTATTAATAGACTACAGATTGCCAAGTTAAAGTAGAAATTTTCAAACCACCTTGGCCTGAACCGGAGGTGGAACAAGAAAGTTAAACATAGTGCACATTGGTCAGTGTGCACTTTGATGAGCTGATGAAACTAGGCGTTTTTAGCTGTAGGAAGTGTTCACGGACGTATCCTACAAGGTAAGCACTGTTAGCACTAAACTTATTAATTGACTTGATTGCCAAGTAAAAGTAGAAATTTTCAAACGGCGATGGCCTGAATCACAACCAGGGCTTGAACGAGAAAGTCACATAGAGTGCACATTGGTCAGTGTGCACTATGGTGAGCTGATGAAACCAGTGCTTGAACTAGAAAGTCACACAGAGTGCACATTGGTCAGTGTGCACTATGATGAGCTGATGAAACCAGTGCTTGAACTAGAAAGTCACACTGCAAATTGGTCAGTGTGCACAATGATGAGCTGATGAAACCAGTGCTTGAACTAGAGAGTCACACAGCACATTGGTCAGTGTGCACTATGATGAACTGATGAAACCAGGCGTTTTTAGCTGTAGGAAGTGTTCCCTAACGTACCTATCCTACAAGGTAACCACTATTGGCGCTCATTGGCCACATCAGCGAGGTTAAGCAACTAGGCTCGCGGTCTGACAATAGATAGGTGACCGCAGTGCCTTAATTTCTGAGCGTCTCCGTGCGTCGGAGATCACGTTAAGCTGTCGGTCTCGGTTGTACTCATTAGAAATAAGTCGTTAAGCTATGTCAGAAGCCTACTGGGCGCCTTGAACAACTCTGACACCAGGGTAACCACTGCCCATATGTTTTGAAAGGCATATACTGGCTTTTCTTTTATTTTACACGGAATTTTACTATAGATCCTGCCACGCATCGCGTAACATTTTGATTATTACAAAATTCAAAAAATTCAAATTC
Organism: Pseudoips prasinana; assembly: GCA_951640165.1. NCBI lineage: Eukaryota > Metazoa > Arthropoda > Insecta > Lepidoptera > Nolidae > Pseudoips > Pseudoips prasinana. The sequence goes on from OX621264.1 coordinate 4,598,214, forward strand.
AAATTTCAAAATTCAAAATTCAAAAGTCGTTTATTCCGTTAAAATATTACATTTGTGTGGAATCGTCAATTTTTTTTTTACCCTACCGTGCAGTGCATGACGTGGCAGCTACTGAGAAACACTGCCAGAAAACTCAGTAGGAATCCTTTTTTAAAAATATATATTTCTTAAATAAATTTACATTGTATTTAAATGTGTTAATTTAGAGCGACTCAATCCCAAGCTGTTTTGTCACTTAAATAATCAGAAGTTTTGCAATAAGCCCTGCTACACAATTTGGCTTTTATAATTCTTTTAAACTTATTCATAGACATTTCTCGGATATCACTGGGAAGTTTGTTATAGAATCTTATACATTGCCCCATAAAAGAGTTACTTACTTTGTGGAGACGGGTGGTATGTAACACAAAGTTATGCTTATATCGAGTATTTATATTATGAGTATCACTCCTTTTACAGAAGGAGTCTTTATATTTATGCATATAAATTAGATTCTCATATATATACTGACATGCTACAGTCAGAATGTTAATCTCTTTAAACTTCTCTCTCAAAGATTCTCGCGGACCAAGTTTATATATTGCTCTTACAGCTCTTTTTTGCAATACAAATATGGTGTTAATGTCCGCAGCGCTACCCCAGAGAAGAATTCCATAGGACATTATACTATGAAAATAACTGAAATAAACCATTCTAGCTGTATCCACATCAGTAAGCCGTCTTATAGTTTTAACAGCATATGCAGCAGAACTTAATTTGCCTGATAGTTTTTCTATTTGTGGGCCCCATTGTAGTTTTGAATCAATTGTGATACCCAAAAACACAGTTGACTCAACAGGGGTCAATCCAGCTCCATTAAGCTGTACATTGGTAGCCACCTGTTTCACATTAGGTGTAGAGAATTTTATGACTTTAGTTTTCTTGTCATTTAGCAAAAGATTATTAGCATTAAACCAATGAACAACTTTAGAGATTGCGTCATTTACTTCGTCAAAATTGCGTAATTGTCGATTTATTTTAAACGTCAATGAAGTATCATCCGCAAACAAAACAATCTCATGTTTATCCCTTACATAGTAGGGTAAGTCATTTACACACATCAACACAATCTAGGGATATTGAACATTTCATTGATTATCTAGAAAACTATAAACATTTTGTTATGACTGTAAATGGAAGAATTAAAGATAATTTCATGGCCGATATTTAAACATTAACAACACGATGCGATTTTGTTTTTCTAATTAATAAAAGTCTTAAATTAATTAAGCCATAGAAAATTACTGAGTGAACAAAAACATTTTATTCTTATAAAATTATTCAATCGAATTAAATGAATAAAAATCTTACCAAATCTGATAATCAGTAATCGGTATTTCCTCCTCTAACATTAATCACACAGCGGCAACGATTTTCCATACTTAAAATTAAGGTGTCAATGTCTTGCTGGGGTATGCAGTCCCAAGTTCTTTTTAAATGTTCGAAAAGTTGTTCTTCTGTTGTCAAGTTGGGCGGAAAATCCCTCAATGCTCTTCGCTGTAACATGTCCCAGGCGTGTTCAATTGGGTTTAAGTCTGGCGACTGTGGAGGCCAATCTAATACCTGAACATCGTGTTCTCGAAGGGCGGCCCTCACCAGCCGCGCTGTATGGGAAGGTGCATTGTCATGCATGAGCTGAAATTCTTGCCCCGTTAGGGCCCTGAGCGGGACAATGACACGTTCTACTACCTCCTCACGGTATCTATGGGCAGTCATGCTGCCCTGAATCCAAATGAGTTGGGTTCGTCCGCCGATTCGTATTCCTGCCCACACCATAATTGTCCCGCCTTGGTAAGAGTGGACCTCCTGTGGATGTCGGAGACGGCTGACCCTGCCTGGAGTTCTCCAAACGCGTGTTCGTCTCGAATCTGGATGAAATCCATAGCGGGACTCATCAGTGAACAGCACCAATGACCATTGTTGATCACTCCATGTCAAATGTTCTTGAGCCCATAAAAGTCGCCTACCGCGATTGCCACGTCGCAGCGCTGGGACTCGTAGCGGTCTGCGAGCATGAAGACCAACTTCATGCAGCCTCCTTCGCACGGTTTGGTCGCTCACCAGCAGCTGCTGACCCTCCTGGAACCTTTGCACTAGTTGCATCGCTGTGATATTGGGTAGTCTTCTGGCGGTCATTTGGAGAAATCGATCCTGTCTCTGAGTGGTAACACGATATCTACCTGTGTGCCGTTCTGCCACATCTCCAGTAGCGCGATAACGTGACCACAGCCTGGATACCACATTTTGGCTTGTGCCCAGAGACTCAGCAACGACGCGTTGAATAGCACCGTTTTGTAACATGCCAACTGCCCGTAACATTTCATCTCGACTCAAATGATGGCGTGGCATGACGCTAAAAAGCTTACACAACCAATTGAGAAAAGAAAATAAAACAATTTATCAGGTTTTCTTCAATTAACACGCAAAAAAAATTTTAATGCAACTTCTTGAAATTAGATACAACTCAAGATTGCGCTGTGCTTTGCGTGTTTTCATTTGTTTCTCATTTTAATTTTTAAATTTTGAATAAAGAATAGACAAGGTTTAAATCTGTAAATAAACTTTTTAAGGAAACTAAATAGGTTTTAAACAATAAAGCCATGTTTGATTTCAAAATAACGTATCCCTAGACTTTGTTGATGTGTGTATATAGATTAAAAATAAGAATGGGCCGAGAATCGATCCCTGTGGAACGCCCATTACCACTGGGGATCCCGCAGATTTTTTACCATTTACCATTACCAGTTTAAAAAATATGTTTTTAATTTTTGTTGCAGACTCGAAGCAATAATCCACGAAGGAACACACATCACATTGAAAAATACTCAAATAAATCTTTGTCAGATATGCGATCAATACATTTTAGGGGATCTCAAGGTTTTGCAACATCACCAATCCGTCTACCATAGACCAATCATAGACAAAAGACCATCCATAGACAACAAACCATTCATAGATCTCATCCCTTCCATAGACACTAGGCCTGTGAGACACAAGAACCATGTCATAGATAATATAATAACAGATATAGAATCAGGAGAAGAAGAAAAATGGGAACCTCAAAAGACAAAAACAGCAACACTAATGTTATGTGATGTTTGCTTCGCTTTTTGTAAAAATACTATGAAAGTTGTCTATGATTGTATCGGTAACTTGTGTGAGTTAGGAAAGAGGTTCCGTTGCGATAAGTGTGGGGGGAAATTTTTCGACATAAGATTAGTTAAGAGAATATCTAAGCAATATAGAAATACAGGCATTTGTAAGCATAGAAAGAGAACGAACGAAGAACGCTTAAAAAGTATATCGCAGAGATTAAAAATGTTGAAAATGTAATGTGTTTGGTTTTATTTTGATCTACAACATTGTGCCTAAATGAATAATTTAATTTAATTTATTTGACGGACCTGTTGGCGTGGTTGGCAAATGCTTGCTTTCACGCCGGAGGTCGTGGGTTCGATTCCCACCCAGGACAGATATTTGTGTGCATGAACATGTCTGTTTGTCCTGAGTCTGGGTGTATAACTATACATATAATAAAATCGTAGGAAAGTGAAAACTGTACATTGAATATTTTTTTTAAAGGATACTCGGGGCGTGATCTTCAATCGATATCTAAGCCAAAAATATAGTTTTTAGATTTTTGTCTGTGTGTCTGTTTGTCTGTATCTATGTCCGGGCTAAACTCAAAAAGTACTGCATGGATTTACTTCAAATTTTGCATGAATATTACTAAGAGCTCGGGTCAACATATAGGCCATTATCACGCTATCACGCACCTACGGGGGAGAAGCTATATATATGATAATTTGTAAAATTTAACGCAGGTAAAACCGCGGGGCACAGCTAGTATCTATATAAGTATGTATTTACAAAAGAAAAGTAGCAGGTATATGTAGTATATCAGTTATCTGGTTTCCATAGTACAAGCTCTGCTTAGTTTGGGATCAGAGCCGTGTGTAAATAATGTCCCAGGATATTATTATTACTACTGAAAGAAGTCCACTGCTGGACAAGAATCTCCCAAGAATCATCTTGGGGGGGAAATGCCATAATCGCTACGCTTGGCAGACGGGTTGGCGATCGCAGTAAGATGTTTCATAGTACTCGGAAGGAAGCTGCTACCCGTCCTCTGATAGATATTCCCTCGGGTCGAGTTCTACGCCCCCACGGAATGAAATGGGGTGATGATATTCGTCGCCGCATTTCCGTGGGGTGCGTAGTGGTCCCGAGGGTTACCGTCAGAATGGCTGGACCAAACTAGATATGTACATGAGACTATGCCCACTGTTTATTACCTATTTGCTACTATTTAATACCAGTAATTAAATAATGCTGCTGTGTGGTGACGGCGACAAATATCAGAATCAGAATATCATCACCCCATCTCATCCCGTGGGGGGCGTAGAAGTCGACCCGAGGGAATATCTACCTGAGGAAGGGCAGCAGCTTCCTTCTGATTACTATGACTATCTTACTGCGATCGCCAACCCGCCTGCCAAGCGTGGCGATTATGGCATATCCCCTCAAGACGATTCTTGAGGGAGGCTTGTCCAGCAGTGGACTTATTTAGCTGTAATGATGATGATCATGATGAATTAAATAATTGCTACCTTTGCGTTACGAAATATATCAAAGAAATAAAGTGGTCAGTCATTCTGACGTCAAGTTGGCTGACCACTTCCAAGTTCTCATAGTTTGAGCGTCATATTAACAGCGTTGTTAATTTATATATTTGCTACCTTAACATTATATCTTTATACAAATTTGAGGGGTCTTATAAAATAAATAAATTAAAAGACATTAAAACGCCTGAGCATCAATTATTTATTTACGTCTTTCCTCAGAATAATGCTAACAATGTTGTTGCAGGTGCCTAGTGGCTTATGGACAACTTGTTTCTTCATATCCATAATACATTTTATTCATTTACTAAATGTTATAGGTACTTATTTGTATATCGCATTTATTCTTAGGAATTTGGTCTCGATCATGTTACTATACAATATTTACTAATTATGCATTGATTATTTTTATTTAAGACGTAAATAAATAATTGATGCACAGGCGTTTTAATGGCTTTTATTTTATTTCTTTTATAGGACCCCTCAAATTTGTATAAAGATATAATATTAAGGTAGCAAATATATAAATTAACAACGCTGTTAATATGACGCTCAAACTATGAGAACTTGGAAGTGGTCAGCCAACCGGACGTCAGAATGACTGACCACTTTATTTCTTTGATATATTTCGTAACGCAAAGGTAGCAATTATTTAATTACTGGTATTAAATAGTAGCAAATAGGTACTAAACAGTGGGCATAGTCTCATGTACATATCTCGTTTGGTCCAGCCATTCTGACGGTAACGTCCCGAGGGAATATCTCCCAGAGGACGGGCAGCAGCGTCTCTCTGTGCACTATGACCATCATACTGCGATCGCCAACCCGTCTGCCAAGCGTGGTGGTTATGGCATATCCTTCCAAATTATGGACACAACTTCTTTGTGGATTTTTTTGGGGGCATTTGTCTAGTAGTGGACGAAATTCGGCTGACATGATGATGATTAAATAAATATGGGAGATATCCAGAAATATTACTCGAAAAATATGTATTATATTAGGTACTCGAAAAATATGTATTATATTAATCGACGGGCCCGTTGGCGAACGCTTGCCTCTATTTGTGTGCATCAAAATGTGCGTTTGTCCTTAGACTGGGTGTAATTATCTACCTATATAAGTATTTACAAAAGAAAAGTAGTACATTTAATAAATATCAGGTATCTGATGTCCAAAGAGTCAACACCGTCAAGTAACCAAGAAGTTATAACTCCTAATTATAATAGCCCACGAAGAGTAAGTAAGTAAGAGTAGAAGGCGTAACAGCCCACTAGGTGGCTTAAATAATCGGGGCTGCTTTATTTCCTTCTAGACATTAATAGCACTTAGCCGTGGGGTTCGGGTCTAGTCCCTCCCTAGTTCTGGTCTTACCCACCGCTACAACTCCTGTAAGCCAGGATCAAGAGTGGCACACAATGAAATGACACTGAGCGGTGAGACTCAGGCATGTCCCAGGGAATCGCGACAACTGTCTTGGATCCCGCAACGAATTTAATCAGAAGGAGGAGTTAGAAAGTGAATAGTTCCACTTCCCTCCAGAGCAAAGCGGGAGACAGAATGACATAACAAGGCTAGCTAGAGCCTCATAAAACGGCCTCTTTGAAGGGTCCTAAGTGAGCTGGTATTTTTGTTTAATAACGCCCGCACTAGGGAAATTAATCTCTGTGTCGCGGGGTACTTTACAAGCATATAATTGACGGACACAAAGTACATTCAGATTTCGAACAACTATTTAAGAGTGAACAACTATTTAAGAGTCACGCAAATTGTTGTCCTGGACTGGAATCGAACCCGGGACACGAAGTTAGGGAGAATAACGGGGCCACCCCATTACATCCCTTGGGACTCAGTTAATCGGGTAGCAGCGTCACCTGTGTACTAGTTACCACCTGAGTGCGGTCGCCAACTCACATGCCAAGTGCGGTGACTATCCCAAACCCCTCCAAATGGCAACTTTATGGAAACCTTTTGGGAGGCATAGGTCCAGCAGTGAAAGATATCAGGCTGATGTTGATGAAATTATTAATATACACTTGGGTACTAAGACATAAAACCGCTGACCGACAAAATATAATAATAATAGGAAGGAAGTGGAACTATTCATTTTCTAACTCCTTGTTTCTTTCGCTAGATCACTGGGTCAAGGGTCGGATACAAAAGGCTGCAATAATGGGAACGGCACGCGTTGTGAGGTGGTTCCTTACTCTGTCGCCCTGACCACCGGCAGCCTAGGGCGTCAAACCTCGCCGCAGGACCTCTATTTTTTTCATATTTATTTATATAAATTGTTTATTTTTTGTTTCAATTTTATAGTTATAAATATGTTAAGAAGAAGAACTTTATATAAATAATTTGGAAAATAATAATATCTGGAGACAAATATGGATTTATGTTAGAAATAATCTATACTCTTTACATCTATACATAGCAATAAAATAGGAGTGTCTTTAAATACTCTTTGGGAGTGTCTGTTTGTAGTATATAACCGTTTTTTACTACATGTATATGAAAATATTCGCGGTACATACACCAAATAGTTGTTTTGACTATTTTTGTCTGTCTGTCTGTTTGTTCCGGCTAATCTCTGAAATGGCTGGACTGATTTCGACGGTACTTTAATTGGCAGGTAGCTGATGTAATAATGACTAACTTAGGTTACGTTTATTTTTGAAAAATTCTTGGCAGGTAGCTGATGTAATAATGAGTAACTTGAGCTACGTTTATTTTTGAAAAATTCTTGGCAGGTAGCTGATGTAATAATGAGTAACTTATTCTACGTTTATTTTTGAAAAATTCTTGGTAGGTAGCTGATCTAATAATAAGTAACTTATTCCGCGTTTATTTTTGAAAAATTCTTGGCAGGTAGCTGATGTAATAATGAGTAACTTAGGCTGTTTATTTTAGAAAAATTCTTGGCAGGTAGCTGATGTAATAATGAGTAACTTAGGCTACGTTTATTTTTGAAAAATTCTTGGCAGGTACCTAGCTGATGTAATAATGAGTACATTGGGCTACATATATTTTTTTTTAATTCTTGTCAGGTAGCTGATGCAATAATGAGTAACTTGGGCTATGTTTATTTTTGAATAATTCTTGGCAGGTAGCTGATGTAATAATGAGTAACTTAGGCTACGTTTATTTTAGAAACAATCTTTTATTTCTTAAAGTACCAATAAAAACTAAATAAACTAATTAACACGCTAACGAAGCGTGGGTACAGCTATTGTCAATAAAAATGTAACTTAATTTGGAATAGGTAATAATAAAATGAAATTAAGTAGGTTTCATGATAAAAAAAAAAACCAAATAATTTAATTATCGACTGTTAGGTGGAACGAAGTTCGTGCCGGGTCAGTTAGTCTATTATAAATCCATATTTTGTCGGTCTAAGTCTTATTATTCAACATAATTTATTTAAATTAAAGGTGAAAGTTTGTTTCACGTCTAAACGGCTGGAGTGATTTTAATAAAATTTGGTATGGAGTTAGCTGTCACCATGGAATAACACATAGGCTATAATTTATAAAGTTTAACGCGGGTAAAACCGCGGGGCACAGCTAGTCATATATAAATAAATATGCAAAAAATTTAAGAGTAGACAATTTTGTATGTTTGATAACTGCTTTAGATGGATACCCATTCATTAGTCGAGTGCCATTAATATAACCTGGGATTTTAATTTGTTATTTGAGGGTTCCTATTGCGGCGAGGTTTGTCGCCCTAGACCGCCGGCCAGGGCGACAGAGTAAAGAAACCTAACAATGCATGCCGTTCCCATAATTGCCGCCTTTTGTATCCAATCTCTGACCCAGTGATCCAGGGAAACCCTCTTAAGATGTAGGTCGAGGCTCTCCTATGAGACCGTTTACGCGGACAGCTATCGGGAAAATAATTGTTGATTATTATTATTACAGCCCACAGCCATTTCTTTTTTATGTAAGCAGCTGTGCCCCGCGGTTTTAACCGCGTTAATGTTAATAAATTATAGCCTATGTCAGATGTCGGATAAATAAGCTATATTACTACAAAGATTCATCAAAATCTGTTCGGTAGTTTTAACGTGAAGTAACAAACATACACACTCACAAACTTTCGCCTTTATAATATTAGTGTAATGTGTTATTCGGATATATAAGCTATGTATATTACTGTAAAGTTTCATCAAAATCCATTCAGTAGTTTTAGCAGGAAGAAGTAACAAACATACACACTCACAAACTTTCACCTTTATAATATTAGTGTGATGTGTTATACGGATATATAAGCTATATTACTACAAAGTTTTATCAAAATCCGTTCAGTAGTTTTGGTGTGAAGGAGTAACAAACATACACATTCACACAGTCACAAACTCACGCCTTTATAATAGTGTAATGTGTTATTCGGATATATAAGCTATAGGTATCACTGCAAAGTTTCATCAAAATCCATTCAGTAGTTTTAGCGTGAAGAAGTAACACACATACACACTCACAAACTTTCGCCTTTAAGTGTGATAGCAAGGCAATCGAGCATTTGGGTCACCCGATGGTATGTGATTGCTGCCGCCTGTGGATACTCGCAACACCAGAATGGATGCAAGTGCGTTTTTTTAATTCCGTTTTACGGCTCTGGCTTCTTTGGCCTTATGAGCCTTTAGTAAATATATTTTTATAACATTTATTTCCGTCATTGTCAAGTAAAGTCCGTCACAGTAAAGTCATACATAGTCCTTGTCTAACCCCAGTAAAGCAGTGGAGACTTTACTAGAGGCTTTTATGGAGTTTTGGTTACAACACGGAAAATCACAATTCACGGCAATATCGCACTTTCCTCCACTTCTGTACGTTGTCGAAGATGTTATGTCTAAAAATCCACCATATTTACACATAAAAACTCGCATTTACACCAGTTTTTGAAAATAAAACATAGTTTTTTTTTGTGATAACTAATTAGCATAGTTTAACCCAACACCCTAAAAAGTGTGCTTTATATAATCATTGTAGATCTGACTTAGAATTTATTCGAAAGTCAAAAATTATGAGCTCAGGACTTATAAATTTCCAAGTATTAAAAAAAACAAAGCTAAGTCTTAGAGCATACACGGGGGTAATTCGGAATTCGTTCAAACACAAAATTTAGTACCTTTTTTTAGTTTATTTTGCGTTTGAACGTCAACTCTTCGGCCAATAATTAGAGGGCCTCGACCACACGACCGGGATAGGCCACGCCTCGCCGCACGCTCGGGATCGGCTGCACCTCAACGATCCTCGCGCGCTCGGGATCGGCTGCACCTCAACGATCCTCGACGCGCACTCGGGATCGGCTGCGCCTTGGCGATGCTTGACGGACGCCCGGGATCGGCTGTGCCCCGACGAGCACAATGCTGTGATGAATTCCAGAAGACGTCCGTCTACACTCGGATCGGTCACCCGGCATCTTCACTTGATTGTACAATCAGTACTTTGTCCAATTTCCTGAATAAATATTTTTTTTTGTGTGTGGGTCTCGAAGTCGCTGGATGCGGGTAGCGTAAGACTGGCAATTGTGGAAATCTTTGGGAGAGGACTTGCTCAGCAGTGGGCGTCAGCGTGCGTCGATATGATGATGATAAAACACCTAAAAATATTCCCACGTGTTGACGATGTATGTACTAAAATTACATTATAAATAATTAGTTTAACATCTGTTGTGTTGGCGTACCGCCTTCTTTTATGTACGCCAACAAAAATTCCTTTTATAGATTTCAACTTTATTACAAAAGCAGAAGGTTCACTTTCAATTGGGGAAATTTGACAGATTGGGGTAGCTTGATGTGCTGGCGTCTGTCTGTATTACGTTCTGCACTAATTATTGTAATTATGTCTTTTGGCCCTTTTCTGAGGCCTCAATACAGGTTTGAGTTTCTTAATAATCAAATCGAGACGTCATTTATTTACATAGGTTTGACGGGCCTGTTGGCGTCGTTGGCAAACGCTTACTTTTAACGCCGGAGGTCGTGGGTTCTATTCCAACCCAGGACAGCTATTTGTGTGCATGAACATGTCTGTTTGTCTGGGTGTAATTATCTATATAAGTATGTATTTACAAAAGAAAAGTATTATGCATATGTAGTTTATCAGTTAACTGGTTTCCATAGTACAGGCTCTGCTTAGTTTGGGATCAGATGACCGTGTGTAAATAATGTCCCATGATATTATTATAGGTAACTCTGTTATTTATGAAGCTAATCATAACGATTTGGTTAAAATTTAGAGGGTTGCTTGGTTTATACCAGTATGTAGTATAGCATGGTAGTGACGGAGCACATCTTATAAATCTAGACCCTAGTCAAAGTAAGGCACACGATAGTTTTATAGTAGAATATAACCGCCTGAGATCGTTATATGGCCCGAACTTGGCTAATTTAAGCATAAACAGGAAAAGTATTAAAAAGGTAGCAAATAATGAATGGGCGATTCAATTAAACTCATTTATTTATATCATATGAGTATACATAAAAGGTGTAACAGGAATATTGATGAATCAATTACATTCTGCCGAGTTCTCTGCGTATAAATATAACATTTCATATTTAAGAATCAAGTTATATATTACAATTAATTAAATCTGTCTCTGTCTCTGTCTCTGTCTCTGTCTCTGTCTCTGTCTCTGTCTCTGTCTCTGTCTCTGTCTCTGTCTCTGTCTCTGTCTCTGTCTCTGTCTCTGTCTCTGTCTCTGTCTCTGTCTCTGTCTCTGTCTCTGTCTCTGTCTCTGTCTCTGTCTCTGTCTCTGTCTCTGTCTCTGTCTCTGTCTCTGTCTCTGTCTCTGTCTCTGTCTCTGTCTCTGTCTCTGTCTCTGTCTCTGTCTCTGTCTCTGTCTCTGTCTCTGTCTCTGTCTCTGTCTCTGTCTCTGTCTCTGTCTCTGTCTCTGTCTCTGTCTCTGTCTCTGTCTCTGTCTCTGTCTCTGTCTCTGTCTCTGTCTCTGTCTCTGTCTCTGTCTCTGTCTCTGTCTCTGTCTCTGTCTCTGTCTCTGTCTCTGTCTCTGTCTCTGTCTCTGTCTCTGTCTCTGTCTCTGTCTCTGTCTCTGTCTCTGTCTCTGTCTCTGTCTCTGTCTCTGTCTCTGTCTCTGTCTCTGTCTCTGTCTCTGTCTCTGTCTCTGTCTCTGTCTCTGTCTCTGTCTCTGTCTCTGTCTCTGTCTCTGTCTCTGTCTCTGTCTCTGTCTCTGTCTCTGTCTCTGTCTCTGTCTCTGTCTCTGTCTCTGTCTCTGTCTCTGTCTCTGTCTCTGTCTCTGTCTCTGTCTCTGTCTCTGTCTCTGTCTCTGTCTCTGTCTCTGTCTCTGTCTCTGTCTCTGTCTCTGTCTCTGTCTCTGTCTCTGTCTCTGTCTCTGTCTCTGTCTCTGTCTCTGTCTCTGTCTCTGTCTCTGTCTCTGTCTCTGTCTCTGTCTCTGTCTCTGTCTCTGTCTCTGTCTCTGTCTCTGTCTCTGTCTCTGTCTCTGTCTCTGTCTCTGTCTCTGTCTCTGTCTCTGTCTCTGTCTCTGTCTCTGTCTCTGTCTCTGTCTCTGTCTCTGTCTCTGTCTCTGTCTCTGTCTCTGTCTCTGTCTCTGTCTCTGTCTCTGTCTCTGTCTCTGTCTCTGTCTCTGTCTCTGTCTCTGTCTCTGTCTCTGTCTCTGTCTCTGTCTCTGTCTCTGTCTCTGTCTCTGTCTCTGTCTCTGTCTCTGTCTCTGTCTCTCACAAAGGAGTACATGAACAGTCGAATGCAGTATAACAATTACAAAAATATAATTAGTCTAAAATAAATCTATTATTTTGAAATTTAGTTGTACAATATTAAAATTAAAGAATTGAAGGCAATGAGCATTTGGCTAGCGCAGAAGGCTCTTAACCAGTAGCTTAAATTAGACGATTAATACCAGAGGCCACCCTTTTAGGGTTCGGGCCACAGCTCAGGGGGCCGCTGAAGCAAAAGGACCGAATTCTAAGAGAGGGTGTGATCAGTTGCACGGGATCACCAATGACGTGTTAAGGGGCCAAAGCGATCCTTGCCGCTGAGGAGCCTACCCTAGCTAACCTGCGGCTTTCTCTAGCTACCTAGGTGGAAGACCCGGAGAAGAAAGCCACAAACAAACTCCAGGCTTGCTTTTTTCGTCTTCATACAAATTTCAATACAAAATAAAGAAAAATAAACTTTATTCCAAGGAACTACAGTGTTTGTATTATGATTACAACATAATATTATAATTGGAGTGTTTGAGGATCTGCGTTAATTACGTTACAGGTTGTATACTAACAAATTTAAGGTGGACTATAAATGTTGACTATGGTAATGCACCAAGTAGTTTGTAATTTAGTCTGCAGTGGCGTACGCGTGCTTGCGTCGGAGTCGGACGTTCTGTCGAACCGGTTTCTGTCCACGGCGTTATCGCGCAGAGAGTTATTTTCTCTCAGTAATGAGTTGTTTACCTACTGGTTATCGATAGCGATGTTTGTATATCTGTTGGCGATTGTGTAGTCAATAAAGTGGTATATATAGTGAAGAACAACGTGGAACAAAATGAGTCTTCATTAATAGAATTTGAGCAGACCTACTGTAATCAGGCAGATGCGGGAAATTTAACATTGGCGGGAAACGGGAAGAAGTCAGAAAATATTCGGGCGGATATTAAGAGAAATAGAATAAAGGAAAATGAAGAAATATGGACGGAGGTTGGAAGACGAGTAAAGATGAACGTAGTCATGAGAGTAACATTACGAGAAGAAAAGCTGTAAGTGTGCGTTATGTTAACGCTAAGAAAGTATTAATTAAATTGAGTAATTTGGAAAGTGCAGAAAAGCTTTTATTTACACTGCAAGTACTTAGCTCGTCCCCTGTAGGTGATAGCGTAATAAAATAATATGTAGCCTATATGTTGACCCGACCTCTTAGTAATATTTATGCAAAACTTGAAGTAAATGCATGCAGTACTTTTGACTTTCCTACGATTTTATTATATGTATAGATAATTTCAAAAAATCCTTTGAAGTGGGGGTGTCGTACGGTATACTAAGGAATATCGAGAGATTTGGGTGAAGATTTGAAGTGGGGGTGTCGTACGGTATACTAAGGAATATCGAGAGATTTGGGTGAAGAGGATATTTTTCAAGAGTTTGAAAGTCACATCCCTATTATAAACGTTAAACATCTTAAACGCCGCAATTTTGAATCTGGTAGATTTGATAACAATTAGTGTATTCGAGTTTGTTTTAAGGGTCCTAAATTACCAGCTTATATCATATACATATGGGAACAGAGCGAAAGTGGAGCCTTAAATTTTCCCTGTCACACACTGTCACTGTTCACAATGTTGGCGATTTGGCCATTATCATAAAGAGTGTTCACTAAAGAAGGTTGTATGCTCAAAATGTGCTAAACCACATGCCAACTGTGAGACTATTTCGTTTACATGCGTCAACTGTAAAGATAATCACATGGCTTTATCAAAAAGATTCCAATCTTTTATAGAAAAAAGGAAAATTCGGGAGCTGATGACAGAATCTAACTGTTCCTACGAACGAGCTGCTTTATCTTTCGCTTCTCTTGCTCCTTTACAAGAGAGTGCCTATCTGGACAAAACATTTAATGCTATTAACATGGATCCGAAAGTACAACAGAAACAAAAGAAAAAGAACAGAGTTTAAGTGGAGTAGTGCCGATGGAAGATGAGGGCTTATCAGAATATTCTGAAGAAGGAATCTCAAAAATGAAAAGTCAAGAAAGCAAAACTTAAGATATTTAACAATTAAAACATAAAATAAAAGAGAATGACTGGGTAATTGTGTGGATTCCGAATTTTTTCTCCGAGTGACCTGTGGTTAAAAATTTTATCCTTAATGGATTATCAAAATCAAAATAATAAGAGATAATTTTATACAATGGAACTGTCAAAGCGTTCGTCCTAAAAGAGACCTGGCTTGAGCCAGAAAGTATATCGAAACTGTCAGGAATAATATTATATTATTCGTCAGGATCGCGATAATGGATATGGTGGAGTAGCCATAGCCCTTAATTCCTCAATTAAATATGAAAAATGAAATAACTTAAATATTAAGTCTGGAATTCAAATAGTACATGTCTACTTAATTGTTCTACAGAAGAAAACATTATATCTGTATATTGCCCATCGTCGGTTCGCACACTAGCTAATGATTGCGATGCAATTTTCAGGTTTTTCAAAAACATAACCTTGATAGCTGGTGATTGAAATGGGCATCACTCCAGCTGGTCATATTGGACTAATACTAGAGGAAATCAGATTTTTGATATTATCTTAGATAAACATTACGTTACATTGAATGATGGTTCTCCTACTAAGGACGTGTCAATCGTAGTGTTCAAAAATCATCTGATATAACTGATCACGAGTGATATTTAAGTAGTACTGAGTTTTAAGTGGAATGTCACAAATGAGAATCTTCGAAATGACCATCTTATTGTCAAACTGTCGGCAGTGCAGATTTCTCAAAGGTTAAATATTGATATAAGGCGTAACTACAAGAAAGCTAATTGGAAAGCTTATTCTGTTCACCTTAATGACTATTTTTCTGCATTTACTCTGAATTTAGACCCTCAAAAGGCTTATAATCAATTTGTCGAAGCTATAATCTCAGCTGCAGACTCTTATTCCTATGGTCAAAATTTGTCAGGACCCTTTACGCATTAATGAGTTTACACCAAAACCATATTGAAAGGTTCGGGTGAATATTTCATTTCGTGCATATTGTGGTCTTTTGGAGAATAGTCAAATAAATGTGCCTAATCATGTTCTTTATATGTTTTTTTGGAAGTATTTAATGATTATAAGTGAAATATAACAAAGGGACGGTAATCAGAGTTTTAGTTTTGAAGATATTGACGTTTGTTTTTTTGAAGGAACGGTAATGAGATTTGACACAAACGGAAATTAGATATCTATAAATGGTAATGAGGTAGAAAATATGGTAATTAAAAATTTTACGACAGTTTGATAAATCAGCATTTAAATGCAATAAAACAAACCTATTAATTAACTTCAAAATAGGAACATAATAATACAACTTTAAAATAATACAGAAATAAAACATAATCATAAAGGAACTCTAAAATAATCTTTGATACTGCAGCTTGGAATGGACTTCAGAATAATAATTCAAATAAAATAATAATTATGGAAATCGATAATTTTATATATATATATATAGAATGGAGATAGTACGCCTCTGAAGTACTTAAGGCGTAATTCTCACTAAAATCAAGGTGGATAATTGCTTCATGTTCTTTTAAATTATTTTTAAGATCATTTGTAGCAGAAAACTGCCACCTTCGTATTGCCTCATGTTTTAAAAAAAAGACGTGTGGCACTCGGAGACTGCCGCGGTAAAGTTATTGCATAGCATTTTTTATCAACCTATGCAATTATAATTATTTATTTATTTTATAATACTGCATTTGTGATAATAATAATACAATGAATGTATATAGAGTACTAACTCATTTTCTTTCACTATTTTTTCGTGACTTTCTTCATTAATAAATGCACTTTGTCTATTCATATTTAAAACACTTTGTACATAAATTATACGAGTACAGATATTCACAGTTGTACGTATATGATAAAAACCTATACACCTATATACTTTCTCACAAACAGCTGATTACGGTAGTTTTCCAATACAACCAATGCCACCTAAAGGCGGGTTGCTGAACTAAAGAGACAAGCGTGATATTTCAAAAAGTCATTAAAAGTTCTGGTATTTATCGATAGATGGCGGTCAGAGTGGGGGGTGTTAGGTTTTTTTCGTTACGGAATTTCTGGATTCGGTCCCCACGCTCAAGGCCCGCGATAGAAGCTATGCAATAGCTTAAAAAACAGAAATGTTTTTCTCTAGCTCTGCAATAGCCTCTTTTGGAAGCATAGTCACTTAAATTTTTTCTATGATCCTCTTTTCCTTTTCCGTACCGTTAGACATATATGTGGTTTTCTTACTCTCCCACTTTTTAAACTTTATTGGCTCTTCGTTAATAAACTCCAAGTAATTTAGTATTTTGTTTCGGCATTCCTCACATCGTTTTAATAAGCATTCCGTTTTTGGGCAACGAAGACTTTTGATTACGTCATTAGGTGTTTTCTCTGATAAAATGCTTTGCTTGTTCAATCCCTGAATTAAAAATTCAATATTTGCATGTATTTTACAAACACATGTGTCTCTTGCATTGACGTCGGGAATAAGGAACTAGAATGGTCTTTGTTTACAGAAAAATGAGTAACTGATCTTACAATACTGTTCTTCAAAGATTTGGGAAGATTTTTTAGTGAATACTACCAATAGATAACTTTTTTGTTTTTGTACCTTATCTCGTGTGATTACTTCTTTTCTTCCAGCCGTAATCCTTGAAACGTCATCGCGTTCATAAAACTCTGTATATTTTGTTTAACGATTTCGTAGTTTTGATAAGATTGTACAGTTGTTTCCTTTTTGCCTCGGACACAAAACTTTTTTACTTCTGACAAAATTCTGTGATCTTTTATTATTGATTTATCCCCAGTTAATGCATCGCTAAATTCTTTTTTGCCTTTTTTCGACTGTTGTTTGTAGTTCTTTTCCAAAGTCTTTTTCATTGCTTCACAAAATAATATTTTGTTTTTAGCTTCTGACAGTTTTGATTTATCTTTCAAAAGTTCATTTACTTTCGAATTAGGACTTTGCAATCGTTTTTTCAACCTTATTATATGTTTTTTATAACTTTCAACATTTTTCTCCATAGTATTTATTTTACTTTTAATGCCTTAGTCTTTTGTAGCATAATGTATCTTAATCTTCTTATCTTCTTTTTTAATACTGCCTCAGTGGATGTTTCTTGAGCTGCTTGAGATGTGGATGGTTGTAGATCTACCATTACGCGCTGATTCTGTGAACAATTGTATCTTGCTTCGGAGTTAACTTCAGCACTATCTACTCTAGGTAAATCTTCACTATCACTGCAACTTGGGGTATTTGCATTCATCAATTCGACACCACGATTATGTAAAAGTTTTTTTTTCTAATATTTATTGAAGTTTTCCCTCCATCTTTTTCTTTTCTGTTTCTTAGCTCTTGGGGTCATATCGCCTATTGACAGTTTGTTTTTTGTTCTTTTCTTTAGATATCTTTGGTGTTCTTTTTCTTTTTGTAAAGCATAAAGGACAGGATCTGATTTAATATTTTCATATCTTTTTCTGCGTGCTATTTTTGCCATTTCTAGTATTTCTTCTCCTGTCCTCCTGCTTCTAGGCATTATGGTCTAAAAAAAATATTATTGTTTATACAGAGACATCAATGACGAATGATAAACAATAACAATATCTATGTAAGTCCCTTTGTCCGTTATTAATATTAAAGCTTGTGCATTTTATCTTATGCCTGTTGTTCTGTTCTGTGTTAATTTATCATATTGCAAGTAATTGTTATATTCCATATAATACAACTTTGGAAAAATACAGTTCATACAGAACTAAATCACAGAATATAATCATTACCGTTCGTTTCTTCTCATTACCATTCGAATCAAGAAGAATGGTAATCGATGGTAATTAGAAGAATGGTAATTAGATTCATAAATATTTTCAAAAATTATCGTTATTTGGAATAGATACAGCATTGTTAAGTTTATCTGCGGAAAAAAAGACTTATACGGAATACATCTGACAAATAATACTTTAATAAAAATAAATTTATCTACCTTTTATAACACGAACGGTATGCAGAAATATTCCGAACCACGTCACTTTTTGGACAGGAGAACTTTAATTTTCGTGGTTGAAATCAATCTTTCACGCGCGTGTTCGGCTCGTTGATCAAGCATTGACTGTCGTCGAATTCTTTATGAGAAGCACGGTGCACAGAGATGCGTAAATATTAAAATATCGGATCAAACATTCCGTCGAATGGTAATTATGGGAAAGTGTAGGGACATTTTTCAAAGTTGTATAAAACTGTTTAAATTTGTTCTTCTTACAACAATAAATCGTCTCTGAATAGATTAACTATCCTTATATCCTAATACGTAATAAAAATGTCGTTCTTCAAACACAGTTTTTTACAGGATGTGCCAAATTACTAAAAACTGGTAAAAGGGACACGGATGGTAATTAGATTTTCGATCCTTTGTAAGAAATTTAGTGCATTTCTAATTAAACAAAATATTTTCTAAGGGTTGCTCCTAATAGAAAACCAAATTAACTATATAAAAACAACATAAGGTTCAAATTCTTTCAGCGTTTCATATATTCTTTATCGTCTGCCGTGTAATATGCACGAAATGAAATATTCACCCGTTCATGTTTCCAGGGTAGTAGCGGAAAGATTGTTGGCTTAGGCTAATTTTCGACGTACTCCTACACCTCAAAATTTGACCTCTCTTCAAATCCCAATTTGACGTGCTCAGAGCGCGATAATAATATTAACGAGGCTACTTAGACTAGCGAAATGTGGCGGCGCATGAAGTATGTGGCGGCGCATGAAGTGATTGCAGACAGAGTATTGCAACTCAGGTTATCAAATTGGGGAGACAACTGCAAATAGTCTACTACATAGTCTAGCCCCAGATTATGCTTCTAACAAGCCCTCGTTTAATTATTCTAATTTATATTTTCCCAAAAATATATCAATTGAAGAACTGAATCGTGCTATCAAAAACAAGGACACAGCCCCAGGCGGTGATGGTATATCTTATTCAATGTTGAGGCATCTCCCAGTAATTAGCAAAGAAATTTTAGCTGCAATATATAGCAAATTTCTTGTTTCCGGCTGTTGCCCAGATCAGTGGAGACTAACCAAAGTTGTCTCTATACCTAAACCAGGCAGCCAATTAGCTTCAGAGGTTAGGCCTATAGCTCTTATATCATGTCCTTGTAAAGTCTTTCATACTATACTAAAACATAGATTAGATTGCTTTTTCGAAAGGTAGTTTTTTAAATTCACTGTAGGGTTTAGAAAATCAAGATCTTGTTTAGATAGTCTAGTTAGATAAGCTTCTCAAATTCAGTTAGGGTTTGGTGATACTTTGTTTACTTTAGGGCGTTTAGATATAAGTAGTGCATATAATAATGTTGATGTTTCGGTTTTATTGCACTTATTAGATAGTATTGGGGTGGGCTCGGAAATTTGTAATTATTTATCAGATTTTTTGAGATCCAGAGAATTACTAATCTGGCCAAGGACTCTCCTAAGGTGATCCCTATCTCCTCATTTATTTAACGTGTCTATAATGCATATTTGTCATGATATCAGTAATGTTTTCATGTCTCAATATGCTGACGATTTTGTGCTATATGGGTCATACAAATCGAAGTCTGAAGGAATCTTTAGCATACAGTCCGCGCTGGATAAAACATGTAAACTGATAGAAGATCTGGGTTTAGAGGTCTATGAACGTAAAATAAAGGTTTGTTTATTTAAAAGGGGATTTAGTAGGCAGGATATTACAAGTACTCTCAAAAGTACGCGGTTACAATTAGTAGATAGTGTTAAGTATTTAGGCATTTGGTTTGCTAGATCTCAGGTGGGGTAAACAAACATAATTAAGGTATTGGCTGGTTCAGACGGGGGTTTGCATCTAGTCCACTTAAGAAGGTTGTATATGTGGGTCATTTGAAGTCGTCTGGATTATGGGAGTGTCCTTTTTGACAGTCATCTGTATAAGTTTGACAAAGTGCATAACCAATGTATGAGTGTTATTGGTAGGTCCATAAAAGCACTCCAATAAATACATGTTATGGAGTCTGAACTATGTTTAATGCCTCTCCATCTTCGAAGACATAATCTAGCAGGAAAGTACTGGTTGAGCAATTTTGCCCTTCAAGATAATGATAATATTAATCTGATTAATGATTTGTATTATCAATGTAATAGATCAGGATATTAGAGTCTTAAAAAGGAACCGCTGCTTACACTGCACTAAACGAGTCATTAAAATCAGTTTCTGTATACCGTACGAAAGATTTTGAAATGTTTGGGTTTGATACTTGAATCTAGATTTTTATTCAAGGTTCTACTGGTTCTTAAAAGGAATTACAACTTTTTTTAAGGGAAGTAATTAATTAATTAACAACAAATACAGAGGAAAGGCATGGTAGAGGAGGTGCACTGTATGACCCACAGTCTCTTAATATGAAATTTAGAATAGATACAGATATTTCAATAACGTGTGCGAACTTTTTGCGGTCTCTGAAGCTCTTTCTTAGGTCGATAGCATTAGTTATGATAAGTTTGTAATATTAACAGACGCTAGAAGTGCTCTGCAACATATAACTTGATGCACCTCGAATTTTCAAGGAGTTCCGATAGCATATAACATATTAGTCTCTTCAAAAATTGGAACGGTCTAAGAAAACTGTACACATTCAGTGGATGCCATCACACGTGGGACTTAGTGGTAATGAGGTGGCAGGCAGACTCAGAGACAGAGATGGTACCATTTTATACTGATGTATTGCCCTTCCTGAAAGAAATTATCTTTAATCTTTGGCGTGAATACTTCATACATACATCACTAAGTAAGAGTGGTTGGTATGGATCTCTCCGCCCAGAGCCCTTCCGGTAACCTTGGTTTGAGTCTACCATCTTAGATAGAAGCACTATTGTAACGGCTTTCAGACTGCGGTCCGGACACATTTCTCTCAATGGGTTTGCATTTATAATGAAAATAGTGGATTCCCCATATCAGTTGTTGATGGAGTGTGTGCGGAATGAGTCGTTCGGAAGGTGCATTTTTAGTAATGTAGTGCTCCATAATGTAGGCGAATGTAATATATTGGAGGGGCCTAGGTCTAAGACTGCTCTAAACCTTTATAATTTAGCTAAGGTAAGCTTGAAGGCTAAGTTTCAGGCTGGGTCTTACCCTTTAAGCTTGGTGCCTTATGATTAGAAGTAAGTATTTCTAAAAACTTGAAGTGCAGTTGCGTTATTACGAGTATATTTAGCAAATGTAAGAATTTACAATAAATCACTTCTAGATTATACTGATAAAACATGGCTAAATGAAGGTTTATCTATATAATAAAATCGTAAGAAAGTCGAGAATGTACATTGAATTTTTTTTAAAAGAATACCTGCTGCTTGATCTACAATAGATATCGAAGCCACAAATATAGGTTTTAGAATTTTTGTCTGTGTGTCCGTTTGTCTGTATGTATGTCCGGGATAAACTCAAAAAAGTACTGCATGGATTCACTTCAAATTTTGCATGAATATTACTCTCTCAGGGTCTCGTCGGGTCAACATATAGGCTACATTATCACGCAATCACCTACGGGGGAGTAGCTGTGATAATTTGTAAAGTTTAATGCGGGTAAAACCGCAGGGCACAGCTAGTTATCTATATAAGTATGTATTTACAAAAGAAAAGTAGTATATCAGTTATCTGGTTTCCATAGTACAAGGTCTCCTTAGTTTGGGATCAGATGGCCGTATGTAAATAATGTCCCAGGATATTATTATATATTATATTATTATATAAAGACTATATGAAATAAGTCTTGTGAATTTATCGTGACAATGGATGTTAAATATGAACACACGAGTGTTTGTTATGATAATTATTCTATATGTACTAACTACAGGGTGGGCCAATAATTTTTGCACTTTTAAAACATGAATAGAAATAAAACTACAACTGTTATTTTGTTGATTATATTTTTAACGTTTTGAAAATTTAATGAAATTTATTTTTTTAAAAATGACTTCGTCGAGATGTGCACCGTCTCGTCGTTGGCACTCTAGCAATAGACTACGCAAACTTTGGAAAACTCGCTGACACATGCTGCGGGGGGTCGCGGCTATCTCGTCGTGGATGTTTCGTTTTAATTGGGATATATTCGTCGGTTTATTAAGGTAGACTCGACTTTTCAGGTATCCCCATAAGAAAAAATCGCATGGTGTAAGATCCGGGCTTCTCGGAGGCCATGGAATATCACCTCTGCGAGAAATCAATTTATTCGGAAACATTTCTTTGACTACCGGTAAAGTCACATTTGACGTGTGGCATGTTGCTCCATCTTGTTGCATCCAGGTCCTGCTGTTGTATCCTTGAAATTCATGCAACTGCGGCGTCAAAAACTCTCGCAACATCTTGACGTATTCCGCTGAATTCACAGTTACATTATTTCCTTGATTATTTTCAAAGAAATACGGACCAATTATGCCCTTTGCTGTTATGGCAGCCCATACTGTCGTTTTAGGTGAATGAAGTGGCTTTTGGTGTTTAAGGCGAGGGTTTTCCCTGCTCCAATATCGACAATTGTGCTTATTCACGTGCCCGTTGATGTGAAAGTGGGCCTCGTCCGTAAACAATACATTCTCCAGGCTAGAGAATTGCTCCAGCATTGTGTCAGCCAATAACTTACGTTGAATGTAATCATTTGGTTTCATCTCCCGCACAATTTGAAGCTTATACGGGTGCAGTTTGAGGTCTAGACGCAAAATCCGCCGTAGACTGGTTCTCGGTAATGCCAGAACCGCCGAATGCTTACGCGTAGATAATTCTGGATCGTTCCGAAAGGAAATTTCAACCTCTCGAATGTTCTCATCGCTTCTTCTTGAACGTGGCCGGCCTGTTTGTTTAATATTCGTTGTCGATCCCGTTTGCTCGAACTTCACGACCCAAGCTTTGATTAAATTCACACTTGGACACTCGCTTACACATCCGTAATCCATATTCAATTCGAAACAGGCGTCGTACAGTAACGTAGGAATCGTTGTTTTTGTAAAATAGTTTAACACAAAAAGCACGCTGTTGTCCCGTGAAGCGCTCCATCGTGACTAAAATTGCATGTAGCGACGCATAGTTTCCCGCCACCCGCGCACCCCTCCCTCCAACGGTATTCGAGAAATTTAGTGTTGCTATTTGCAAAAATTATTGGCCCACCCTGTATAATGCAAGTTTCTGTGTTAAGGCAATTTTGCCCTTTCTATTATTACGATTATCTTAATTTTTCTGGAAACTATTTATTTTTATTATATTTCAGTACACAGGATCCGATACGGGCTTCTTGGAAGGAGGTGAATTTAAAAAATATCACATAGTTAAGATATTATAACAAATATACACATAAACAAAATACTAGTATTTTTCAAGGTGAACACATACAACTCAAAATCCCCCTTTAAATGCAAAGTCTGGTAACTCAAAAAAGTTTGAGTACCATTGGTTTCTTTATTTACATTTTATTTTTTGTATGTTGGATAAGGTTAAAGTTTGTTTTAGAAAAATATATTTTATTTTTTAATAAGTAATAATATAATGAAATTAAGTAGGCATTATTATATATATATATATATATATATATATATATATATAAAAAAATTAATTGACTGTTAGGCGGAACGAAGTTCGACGGGTCAGCTATGCTCATTTAAAAGTATAACTTAATTTCAAATAAGTAAAAATGAAATGACAATACATATAATAAAATCAAAACTGTTCATTGAATATTTTTTTAAAAGGCTACTTGGGGCGTGATCTATCGATATCGAAGCCGAAAGTATAGTTTCTAGAATTTTTGTTTGTTTGTCTGTATGTATGTCAGGGCTAAACTCAAAAAGTACTGCATGGATTTACTTCAAATATTGCATGAATATTACTAAGAGGTCGGGTCAACATATAGGCTACATATTATCACGCTATCACCTACGGCGGAACTGTGATCTATACATAGAATGAAATCGTAGAAAATTCAAAACTGTACATTGAATATTTTTTTAAAAGATACTTTGGGCGTGATCTAATATTGATATCGAAGCCGAAAATATAGTTTTTAGATTTTTTGCCTGTATGTATGTCAGGCCTAAACTCAAAAAGTACTGCCTGGATTAATTTCAAATTTTGCATGAATATTACTAAGAGGTCGGGTCAACATATAGGCTACATATTATCACGCTATCACCTACGGGGGTTATGTGCAAATTTATGAAATTTAACGCGGGTAAAACCGCGGGGCACAGCTAGTCATCATATAAAAAAAAACATTAAAGAATCTACCGTTAGGCGGAACGAAGTTCGCCGCGTCAGCTAGTTTAGTATATAATCAATGTTATACTCGGCTTCGTCCTCTTAGATTAGCATCAATATAACACTTGTAGTACCGCGCAGTATTCGCCGCTTGCAACACTAAATTTGAGGTGACGTATAGAAATTTTGACGTTTAGGTACTTGACGTCTGTCTGTTCGCGCCACTTCATTCGCGTTCTAGTGTTTTGCCGCATTGCTTGTATTCCGTTAAATATATTTAAATTCAGTGTTAAAATGGTTTAACTAAGTGAAGTAATTGAGTCATCATGTCAAAAAGAAAGATAACTGACAAAAATTATGAACAATAGCTGAAGAAATGGAAGGGGATCGACGAATTCCATCGTCAGAGAAGATGTGAAAAACCTGTATAACGCAGCAGGGTGCGGGTACTGTCCAGTTCTTCGGAGTCGTCGGAGGATGTGAAGCATCATTGTCGGAAAATATGGTTAGTAACGAAAAATTACACATACTTTTGTGACACTTACCCTCAATTACTAGCTTTATAAAAAATCATTCATAGATATTGCAATATGGTATTGTGGACAGCTATTAGGGCTGTTTCTTACCAAAACTATGGCGTTGTGGATAGCTACCAGGGCTATTTCTTCACCAAAAACAATCGTATGACGATTGAGCAATATCTACCTACTTATCTAGCGATAATAAGTTTTGTGAACAGGACATAGGTCTGTTTCTTAACTCACGCGCTATGATATAGTCTGATATGATTTTAATTCATTTTCAAATTAAATCACTCATAGATATTGCAATATGGTATTGTGGACAGCTATTAGGGCTGTTTCTTACCAAAACTATGGCGTTGTGGATAGCTACCAGGGCTATTTCTTCACCAAAAACAATCGTATGACGATTGAGCAATATCTACCTACTTATCTAGCGATAATAAGTTTTGTGAACAGTACATAGGTCTGTTTCTTAAGTCACGCATCATATCAGACTATATCATAATAGTCTGATATGAATTTAATTAATTTTCAAATAACGAAGTTATGCGCGCGACCGTGCCGCGCCACTGGGTTCTACGTGTTTGTCGCAGATGCGACTTACACCACCCACCCTGCCGAAAACCCTGCCGAAAAATCCCAAAATCACTTTTTGGCCCGACCCGGCATTTGAACCCAGGACCTCATTTTCTGCGGTTGAACACGCTACCGCTAGACCAACGAGGCAATGTCAATATAGTGGTATATAAATTAACTAGACGTAACTATTGACGGGCCTGTTAGCGTGGTTGGCAAATGCTTGCTTTTTACGCCGGAGGTCGTGGGTTAGATTCCCATCCAGGATAGATATTTTGGTGCATGAATATGTCTGTTTGTCCTGAGTCTGGGTGTATTTATCTATATAAGTATGTATGTAGTTATGTACTTCATTTACAAAAGAAAAGTAGTATATCAGTTATCTGGTTCCCGTAGTACAAGCTTTGCTTAGTTTGGGATCAGATGGCCGTGTGTAAATAATGTTTAATTTTTATTAACTATGTGATTAGTTCCATCAAAAAAGACATGAAGAATGCCGAGGCCGATAACTTTCTCTTTGGGGATACACTTCCTGATAGTTTAAAAACCGCTAAAATTAATCGAAAATTATTGAAGCATAATTGAAAATTATTACTGCCACTAAAGCTAACACCAGCAAAAAGTTTGCAATACCCGCATCATCGTCAAAAATCTGGAGGACGCACCAACCGCAAGACAGCTCATCGAATACGTCGCAAATTCGGCGGCGGCGCCGCTGACAACTGAGGTAAAATATGCTGGTAGACTAGCTTATTTTGTTGATCAATGGTCACTCACCACTAAAGACCCATCGGTCTTTGTTGTTCAGTTGTTCAGCTTTGTCCTCACCACCTAGAACTTGTTCTAGTTTAGAAAACTTCCACTTTGCGGACGCAATCAAAGACCTAACTTAATTTCTATTGGTGGATTCTCAGGCTTTCAGCCGCATCCGTGTTTGTCTAAATAATTTGGACAAGAATGAAACTTCGCTCGGTTAAGATTTTGAATTGAATTGGGGCTAAATACACATTTAACCGAACGGATGAAATTTAACCGAAATGAGATTTATCCTAAACTTAAAACTTTAAACATATTGATAAACTGACAATATTTTAAATTATAAGATCTTCACACAGCTCTGAAACCTATTCCTCGTGACTGTCTTATGCCTAAACTCGATTTTAAAGATGTTTATATCTGGATAAATGCCATGTAGACTACAAAAATTATAGTTTTTAATGGAACGCTTTCAGCCCCGGCATAGTGTCCTATGCGTCCACAAAAGTAATGAAACCAGTCACTAACGTTTTGAGGTCAGCCGGGCTGATATACAAAGTGTACCTTGACGACTAGCTTCTAATTGCATAATAAATTGCATCACGCCGAACAGACATTGTTAATTTTTCGGCTTCAATATCGATGCCAATCTCCAGTCTTGGACTGGTGGGATAGGACGAGTGGGCTCTCTGTGAGCCGCATCGATCTGGAGATCAATTCAGATGTCTCAACAACGGGGTGGGGGGTGGCTTGTGGTGAGAGCAGAGCAAGTGGTTTATGGAGTACTGAGGAATCCTCCCAGCATATTAATTATTTAGAAATATTAGCAGCATTCTTTGGTTTTAAAATTTTCGTCCCAGATTTAACCAACTGTCAGCTTTTACTTCGAATCGATAATGCGACAACAATATCTTATATCAATTGCATGAGTGGTGTCCAGTACCCACAATTAACAAAGGTTACCAAAACTCTGTGGCAGTGGTGCGACCGTCGTCGTAGCATTCATGTGTTTGCGTCCAATATTCGATGGACGGATTAAATAAAACACACTCTCCAGATATTGATTTCTTTGCTAGTAGGATCATTAAAAAATGCAAAAGATATCTTGAAGATCTTGGCATTGCGACCCAAATGCGCAAGCAATCAAGGCATTTACAATAGATTGCTCGTCATGTTATTTCTACTCCTTTTGTTTATTTTCTATGGTACTTAAAACACTAAAGAAAATATTAAAAGACAATAAAGAAGAATTATGGTCTTGCCAGTCTGGCCGACACAACCTTGGTATCCGCTCTTAAAAGCCTGGTATCTTCCCATAGCCTTTTTTTTTAAACTAAGTCACTACTGAGTGTTCTCATTACAGAATCCGCAATATGCCCTCGCAAGTTACCCTGGCGGCGGCGACATTATTATATAGTCGGCACTAGCCAAAAGGAATATCCTTTCGTCGGGGTTAGACGTGATGTTAGTATCTCTCGATAAACTTGGAAGAATTATATTTATATTGTATACACAACAACGTAATGCTAGCATCCCACAAATATTAAGATGTTTTTGTCAAACTGTATAAAAATGAAGGGGCTCAATTTCAGTCGTTCCGCCTTCGCCCAGGTTATAGGGGAACATGTAGAACTCGATGAGAGCATCAAGAGATTTTTAAAGGTATATACCATTGGGGATCTCCACTCGCAAAGGATGACACTACCTGGGACGTCACTCTGGTATTAAATTATTAGAAAAACTTTACCCTGATGAATCTCTGTCTCTTGAGGAGATTTCAATATATTTGCCTTGCTCGCACTAGTGACCGCTCACACAGTACAAACACCGTCTAAAATCATTATAGATAACATTTCAAGGTCATATTCTCAAATGGGAATATAAATTAATGATTTTATAAAGAACTCCCGAATTGGGTCTCCTCAACCAATCAACTTATGCGTGGCTCGAATACTGTTATTTTACATAATGTAACGCGTTATTTGCGTGGGATTGAACACAGCGCCCGCCA
Organism: Pseudoips prasinana; assembly: GCA_951640165.1. Taxonomy (NCBI): domain Eukaryota; kingdom Metazoa; phylum Arthropoda; class Insecta; order Lepidoptera; family Nolidae; genus Pseudoips; species Pseudoips prasinana. Next base: position 4,626,700 of record OX621264.1, read on the forward strand.
CGCCGCCGCGTCCGCTGTGCCGGCACGGATGACGCCGGCACGCACATCCTCGATCGGTTGGACGGCTTCTTTTGGTTTCTTTTGGTTCTACTTCAGACCATTGGACGGTCACATCACATTATATTAAAGAGCTCATTTAAAGTCTTTCTCCTCTGTTTTTTTTTGCAAGAATGCAAGCCATATTCCACGATGTAAATCTCTAAAAGTCTACAAGTGTTATATTGATGCTAATCTAAGAGGACGAAGCCGAGTATAATTAATGATTAAACGAACTTACCTGTACGTGAAGTTCTATCATAATTATACGACGGCTTCGTCCGAAGAGATTAGCATCCCTCCCCCCCATGTCAAAACCCCTATCGTGGAATATGTCCACACTTATAATAACTCTGAACTAAATGAAGTGGCGCGAACAGACAGACGTCAAGTAAACGTCAAAATTTCTATACGTCACCTCAAATTTAGTGTTGCAAGCGGCGAATACTGCGCGGTACTACAAGTGTTATATTGATGCTAATCTCTTCGGACGAAGCCGTCGTATAATTATGATAGAACTTCACGTACAGGTAAGTTCGTTTAATCATTAATTTTATGCAATAGAAATGTTAAAACACTTATCTCATGTACCAATGTGACTACCTACATTAGTCAATGTACTTACATAAGTTTTCTAAAAAGATGCTTAAATTAAAGATAACAAGTTTGATATTAATTTAAAGTTTGTCTAATATAAATAATAAAAAGTAATAGCAGTAAAGTAAGCAATTAAGGAAAGCAGTTATTGAAATACTATAAGCGTGTCCCTCCTGAACAGGGGGGATGTTCACACGTGTGTGCGGCAACAGGGAGGGTCAGTGGTGGACGTGTCGTTCGCCACCCCTGTGCTAGCCACACGCGTCGTGAACTGGCGGGTGGAGATGGTGGAGACCCTGTCGGACCACCGATATGTGCGGTTCGACATCTCCACCCAGAGCCCGCGGGGGATGGCCCGCTCGGGCCAATCTCCCTTTCCGCGGTGGGCTCTCACCCGCCTGGACCGGGAGGCAGCCCTGGAGGCAGCGTTCCTCCAGGACTGGCTCTCGCCCCCTGTGGAGGGCACGGACGTGGACGCCGCAGCGGTTCAGCTCCGTAGGTCCCTGACCGAGGTGTGCAACTCTAGCATGCCTCGGTCTCGCCGTCCGCCTCCCCATCGCGCCGTTTATTGATGGACGGTGGAGCTGGCGGGGCTCCGAATCTACCTAATCTACCTAATCTAGCAATTTCTAAAAATTGAAATAAGTAACAAGGTTTAAAACAAATTATGGCATTTTGACAATAGTAGAGGAAAGTCACCAAAAATATGGAATAGTGCCTTAGTATGGAATTCTTTAATTTCTCTAAGAAACAAATACACGAACATCCGTTTCATTCGGTCTACTAACTACCGCACACACACACCATTGTTTCAGTTTCACGAATGCTACACGTGTAGCAGGGGCGTTTTGTTGTCACGCAGAAAATTTTAATTAAGGTAAGTATTATTAAAAAAAATAGTATTACCAGTTATTAGGTACTTATAACTTTATCTTTTAAACAAGTTTTATACTATTTTGTATATCGAAATTAAGTTTATTTCAACTTTTTGTAATCTTCGGTCAGTGAAATATTGTGACATGATAAATATTTAGGAGAGTTTGAACTAGTATAAAATCCAAATATGGAGTCTATGGTGTCAAATTATGGAAAATTCCGTAATTAGGTCTTAATATTTCACATGATAGGTACTTGCTCCGTACTATTTCTTTGTAAAAATATATGTTATTCACAATCAATCAAGAAACGAAAAACCTAGGATGAAGAAAAGCATCTAACAGAGGAAGAAAAACTGCTGTTGCAGCAGTCATAACTTCTTCACTCTACAAAAATGATTTACTAAATAAAAATATGACGAGACAAGACTAAGAAAAGTAAATTAGTCAAGATAAAGAATAAGAAGAAAATTGAGAAGAGAAACATTGCGAAAAAATAAGGCTAATTGTGAAGAAGAAGACTAAGGGTCAGGACAATATCCAGTTGTAATGAAGACAGTGGAGAAGAGTTGATGGACAAAGTATCTCCTTACTCTGCTAATACAGAATGTATGTTCAGTATGTTCTGTTCAAATCTTTCCATGAATAAAAGTGGAGAACGCCAAATGGTTTTATCTTAATTCCCACAAAGTAAGCATTCAATCCAGCATTCTGTGCTCTGGGCACATTATGATTGTGCTCGTCCAGAGAGAGCTGTACAATGAAAAAAGTAACTAAATTCACTTGGAAAAGTCACAGGTCCAAGTATCTAACTTGGATTTGTGACTGATCTGTTTCCAAGTGAATTTAGTAACTTTTTTCCATTTATAACAATATGTTATTTTCATTTATTTGATCTCAAATATATATAGGTCTATTTTTGTTATTGATATTTATTTATGCTTATATTCCATATATGGGTACCTATTCCATATTTGGTTACTCATTTGCAATTTTGGTTTTGGTGTTAGATTTTAATTTGATAACATATATTTGATTGAAGGCTATTAATTACTCCATAAAATGCAAGTCCGATCAGTAAGAACATGAAACAGTTTTCATTTCTATGATTTTTTTATTTTATACCCCTATAACAAAATGGTATCCCATATTTGGTATACATATAATAAAATGTTAGGAAAGTCAAAACTGTACATTGAATATTTTTTTAAAGGTTACTTGGGGCGTGATCTGCTATCGATATCGAAGCCAAAACTATAGTTTTTAGAAGTTTTGTATGTGTGTCTGTATGCATGTCCGGGCTAAACTCAAAAAGTAGTGCATAGATTTACTTAAAATTTTGCATAAATATTACTAAGAGGTCGGGTCAACATATAGGCTACATATTATTACGCTATCACCTACGGGGAAGGAGCTATGATTTATCTATATATACATCATAAAACCGTAGGAGAGTCAAAACTGTACATTGAATATGTTTTAAAAAGGATACTTGGGGCGTGATCTACCATCGATATCGAAGCCAAAAATATAGTTTCTAAAATTTTATCTGTGTCTACTTGTCTGTATGTATTTCTGGGCATAAAATCTAAAAGTTGTGCATGGATTTACTTCAAATTTTGAATTAGTAAGACGTCGGGTCCACATATTTATGTTCTTTAATTAGTTCAAAAATGCCAGCAGACCAATCTACTCCAATCTGTCAAATGTCCCCAATTGAAAGTGAACCTTATGGTTCAGTGATAAAGTTGAAATCTATTAAAGAAATTTGACAGATTATTGTAGCTAAATGTACTGGCGTCTGTACATAGTATATATTTTTCATTTCATTAACGAAAGTTTCATTAAACATTAACCAAAAGTTTAGTAAGATCTTATTTTTTAAGTGTACTTGTTTATTAAGTGAATATAAGTTTGTTGTTGTACGATTATAATTTAAGTTTATTTTTATGGTATAAAAGATAAGAGACAAGACGTGTGCAAAGATCGTGACTAATGGAGATCCGTTGGCTCTGCCTACCCCTCTGGGAAACGGGCGTGAGTCTATGTATGTATGTAAAAGATAAAGAGTGAAGAGTTTGGTTTAAAAATTAGTAATACGGCTTCCCGGCCGAATTTCGGCCACGGCGGCCTTTCTCAATGGATATATTATAGTGCACAAGTGTCTACCGCAAACACAGGGGCACTTTCTATTCCATTCACTCATCAATCAGATGGGATGACTAGCGACACGACCGGAAATAGGTCAGGTATAGGACCGACGCCTTTATGTGCGGAGGCACGGGTGTGTAATACCGCCAAGTTCCGAAATTTCTTCTTACGGAAAATTCCCAAATCACATATTGGCCCGACCCGGGATTTGAACCCAGGACCTCATTTTCTTCGGTTGAACACGCTACCGCTAGACCGACGAGGCAGGCAAAATGAATAAATATGTAATTAACGAAGTATATAATATGTAATTGTATGAATGGTGTAAAGTAAAATTGTAAAGAGCATGTAAGTAGTAGTGAAATTCAAAATTGAATGACCATAGTCATTAAATTTTGAAATTTCAAAAGGGCATGTAAGCAGTATCTAACGTTAAACTTAATTATGCTTAACATTGTATGTAAAATGTGTGAAAGAAAGAGATGAAAAAGTTTATATGCAAGTGTGAAAGAGTAAATTGATGTAAGAAAGGTTATGGGACGTATGACGAGTGAACAGATAAGAAAATATAGTTTGTATTAAGTAAGAGACAAAATAAAAAGATAATATGGCTAACGTTATTGTTTTATTAGCACGTCCTTACACCTATATCAAAGGAAGTTAACTTCTCCGACGTCTTATAAACAGCTACGTGGGACTGTTTGGTAAATGATTGTCCTACAAGTACAGGAAATTCTAAATACTTATCAACCACAAGACAAACGATATTTTCATTGACCCAGTCTAACGTTAAACTCACTAAAACTTTACCCAGAGTACGAACAATGTCATTGGCAAAACCTTTTGTAAAATTAGTTTCATTTTTCAGAAATAATCCTAAACTATTAACGTGTGAATACTTTATCAACGAAACCTCGCTACCAAAATTGACAAAAGGCTTTGTAGAAAGATAGTTTACGTCAACGACTTTTAAATAATATAATTTTGAGGGGTTAGGTTGTAATCGGTAATATACAATTTTCAGTTCAGTGTCCTAACCAGTTGCAATTGGTACACCTATTTAAAGGTTTTGTGCATTTACCACTAAAATGTCCAGTTTCTTTACAATTGTAACAATATATAGAGTTGGTTGAATTCAATATCAGTCTCGCATTATTTGTGTTATGCGCCGATCTAAATTTATTATGAAATTGCCTTTTGTTATATTGTGATTGGGATTCTTTGTTGCCGATTAAAAATTTTAATAATCGTTCAGGGGTGTGCATCGTAATGTTATTACAGATGAAATTGTTTTATCAGTTAATCCATGGATGATGCAATCTACTGCAGTCTTTCCATTAATGATGCATTGGTTACGCATAAAGCATTTGATTGTATAGAACACGATTCGCTTTGGAGGGCTCTAATCTAGCAGGGAGTGCCAAAAAATACATACGTATAATTAAAAATATATACGCAAATAGCACAGCGCAAATAAACTGGAATCAAACGGTGAAGAGTTCCCAATAGCCAGAGGTGTGAGGCAAGGAGATCCGCTATTGCCACAACTTTTCTCAGAAGTCTTGGAAGCATATTCAGAGATCTTGAGTGGGACAATTTTGGCATTAATATCAACGGTAGACAACTTAGCCACCTAAGATTCGCTGATGACTTAGTCCTAATAACTGACAACGCGAATACCCTTCATTATATGCTACAACAATGAAAAAAAATAATACGTACTTAGGACAATTAATATCTTTTAGAGACCGGACGGACATAGAAATAGAAAGCAGAGTGGCCAGTGCTTGAAAAAGATACTGGTCCCTTAAAGTGGTATTTAAAGCAACTACTTTCCCATGACACCTAAGAAAAATGTGTTTAATTCGTGTATCTTGCCATGCCTTACGTATGGGTGCCAAACATGGGCATTGACTCAAAAACATTTTTTATAACTAAAATCATGCCAAAGGAGAATTGAAAGGAGTATGTGCGTGACGCTAAAAGACCGCAAAAGAGCAGCAGACATTAGATCAATAACAAAAGTGGAAGACGAACTAAAGAAAATGCGACTTAAAATGGCGATGGACCGGACATATGACAAGGGAAAGAAGAATGAAATGGACTAAAATTATAACGGAATGGCAGCCACGCGATGGCAAAAGAAAAAGAGGTAGACAAGTAATAAGATCGACAAATGATATCAAGATGATTGCAGGGTCAATCAATCTGGTCCAGAAAAGCAACCAATAGAAAATAATGGAAGCAGCTGGAAGAGGCCTATGTGTCACTGGACACGCTGACCACTGAACCGGGAAACCCGATGTATTAGATTTAAGTTAAAACAATTTGCTACTGTTTGTAAAATCATTGTCAAGTATCAGCAATAAAGGCTAATAATAATATGGTAATATCTAAAGAAGGCGGCCTAATCATACAATGTTAGAAACATGTAAATTAAATCAGGGTATATGCTATGGATATGGATATAGGATAGATGTTATTGTGAATGATCTTTATAATATTATTCCTATAGTCAAAATTGGTACAGTAAACTAGCCCAATGTCAACTTATTTAATAAACATAGTAATTAAAGTTACGCGATTATTATTTGCAAGTCATGTCAGTACATAACTATAAGACGAATCCAAAGCTATAACAGAAATATCTGTTTAACATAAGAGTTTGAAAGATTCTCTTTTAAGTTTAAAGTATTCCGGTTCGAGGCCAACAAACATGAGTTTTCCAGCTAGTGGATGAACGTGTGTTGTGGACCGCTGACGATTGTTATAGGAGACGTCATCAAAAATAAACTCAGCATCGATAAATATGGGACAAGAGGGTTTCTCTTTTTTCAACTCTAGCAGTCGGTCATTATCAGTATTCAATAGTCATTCGACCTACGTGGGAAAAACTTCCTACATGTCATCTTGCAATACTAAAATAATAATGTAGGGTAACAGCACCAGTGGTCAGCCAGCCAGGAACCAGTGGTCAGCCTTTTAAGTCATTTATTTATCATAAATATCGCTACAATTTAAATAAGCGCATCACGTGCACTTAAACAGAAACTCTGATCTCTCATTGGTCAATATGTCGTCAGATAGATGCATTAGGGGGATCAGGGAGGAGAAATAAACGGATTCGTACGGGTAACGGCGGAAGACAGGAGCAGTAGACTATGTATTGCTTCATGTATTTAATTGTAATTATATTAAATTAGAAAAAAATACTAAAAATATCGCTCATTTACGTAAATATTCTGGGGGCTGATCATTCGGTACTCAGAAGTGCAGAGATAAGAAAGTATTTTAAAGATAAATAATAAAACTAAAAAAAGATATTACATCCAAGACATTTTCTGTAGAAAATTTCTTGGATGTAGGTTTTTTTTTGAGTATCCTGTCTGCACCTCTGTCTGAGCAGGCAATATGTTTGTATAAAGCCATAAGTAAACTAGCCTTGTGATAGATAGTTTGTACTTTCTAATTAATGTAAACTTGTTAATTTTGCGTTTCTTGTAATGTGTTTAGAGTATGTTGTAAGATCATAAACATACAAGAATAAAAAATCATTCGGCACTACTTTTTTATAAAAGATCCAATGGACCGCCGCCTGGGGCTGTTCACTGGGTTCTTGAATTATTTTTAAAATCTGGAGAAAAGGCGGTCCATAGAACCGTTTAATTTAAATTTTCAAATTAAGTAAGACATGTCCTTTCAAATTCCTAATAAAACCCAGTGTTCAACCGTATTAAGCATTTTATATTTCCGCGTTAACTGGCCGCCCATTATTTTCTTCAGGCAAAAACGTTTACAAGAGTAATTAAATGATGAAATTAAGTGAGTTTTTATGTTAACAATATCAAACTTTATGCACTTGCACAGATGGGTTTAAGTGCATAAAGTTTGACATTGTTATTTTAGATATTTGAATACACTCGGTCAGTGTTGACCGACGTGAGTATTCAAATATCTAAAATCGGAATGGAAGAATACGATCCTCAAGTGGCCATCTCTAGCAGAGAATACTAACAATCGTTTGTCAAAGGCATTTGTCCATTGTTAAACCATGCGTTACAAAAAACGCAACTAAACTACAATAAAAAGCGAACGGAACTACTAACACAAAATGCTTGCAAAATAATACGGAAAATTAAAAAGGAAGACTAGTCAATCACTAAAGAAAACATTAAAAACAAAGACTTTTTTACCCAGCCCTTAAAGTGATACGGCGCTTAAACAAAGAGTTAACAGAGAAAGGTTTGTTTCAAAGGTAATTGAAACCGATTGATTAACCTAAGAAATAAGAGACAAATAATATAGTTGATTTTGATAAAAATGATTGAACATTAAAAACAAAGACTTTTACACAGCCCTTAAAGTGATACGGCGCTTAAACAAAGAGTTAACAGAGAAAGGGATTGTTTCAAAAGTAATTGAAACCGATTGATTAACCTAAGAAATAAGAGACAAATAATATAGTTGATTTTGATAAAAATGATTGGATTTTAGAGGCTGATCACAGACAAAAATTGCAATTTATTGTTTGAGCTTAAATATATAATTTATAAAGATGAATGTGGTTGTTGACTTATATTATACGCGTTCACATTCTTAATAAAATGAAAGTAGTACTTATGAGAGAATGAAACACTATTCAATCCGAAGGAGACTTACAGGCTACAGGATAGCCTATCTAAGATGACAGTACCCTAACCATTTAAGTGTAGTATTTTTATGTGTTTGTTACATTAATAAGATATTTGTATTGTACTACAGCAACTATTCTAAGAAATAAAGTTTTATTATTATTATTGAAAAACTATAATAAACAATTAATCCAATCATATGCTACGTTTAATTATCCGACGAATCCTGTAAAAATACCAGCTGTTCAAACTTCAAAAAGTTTTCATGAGGCTGACCACTGGTGCACTTACCCTATTAATACTTTTATCTCCTACTGTACATCTAAATTTCAATATAATTTCATTGTATAATGTTGTCAAGTATGTGTGAGAAATTCCTTTAATATATTGCCAATTATCTCACATGTTAGAAATTCTCCTAAATTACTAGTCGGGGGCGGGTATTTGAAACGAAAATATTCCGATAGTATTATAAATCTATACATATAATAAAATCGTAGGAAAGTCAAAACTGTACATTGAATATTTTTTAAGAATACTTGGGGCGTGATATACAATCTATATCGAAGCCAAAAATATAGCTTTTAGAATTTTTGTCCCTCTGTATGCGTGTCTAAACTCAGAAAGTACTGCATGAATATTATTACTTAGAGGTCGGGTAAACATATAGGCTACATATTATCACGCTATCACCTACGAGGGAGGAGCTGTGTTAATTTTAAAACCGCGGGGCACATCTAGTTCTTAATATATTAGATACAGAACCAATAACTGGGATATTCCATGCCAACCGCAACAACGACACACCGTAGTCTTAAATTTCCTGATAAATATCTCAATCAACAACAATTGTACATTCACACGATCTCCGAAGATAAGATCCCACCTGTTCTCAGAGTGGTCACTTTAGTTGCCATGCTCTAGGCGAGACAATATATGATGAAATATACAACTGCTTCTTTAACCATATCAGGAAATTCATTTACAACTGCGACTTTGCTCCAACATGGATCACCCAGCCATTAGATCGTTAAACATAAGTAATGTTTAATAATCACTTCTTAAATTGACTAAAATTTTGTATAAATCAAAAAATATCGTCAGCATCAAACGCATCACTGCCAATTTATAGTCTCCTACCCCCAACAATGTGGCGCCACACAGTTTTATACAAAGGAATTCCTAAATAAAAAATAAAATAAATAAAATAAAAATAGTTTATTTTCAGTTTCTTACATTGTGGTTCATAGTAATGGTTGGGGCATTCCTTTTAAGTAATAAAATACCTGTGTTAGGATGCCCCGCTCTTCACATTATACTTACTCGTTAAACAAAAAGAGAAAATTTCAATAAACTAGGACATAATAAATAATGAGATGTTATGAAATAAACTAATGAAGTGGGTTAATTTTGGGTGTATAGAATGTGGAGATGGAACGTGAGGGTCTTTGTGTGTGGTGTAAGTGCGTGCGTGTGTGTATGTATGTATGTGTGTATGTTTGTGTTTCTGGATGCGGAATTGTCTATTTTACAGTGCACAGAGTTATTTAGTTGTATTTATTGAATATATTTAATTTCATTGCAAAATTCATATAATATCATATTTTATTGTAGATATTGAGGTATAAACGTGATAATTTATAGGTATTTTACTTAATTAATGTTTTTAAGATTGAATAGCCAGGTCGTAAGTGTCTTTTTACAGTTAACAGTTATTTAAATAAGAATGGACACGTCGATTTACAAATACCTACATGTCACGTTTTAGTATGAAATAATTAGTTCCAGATTATACTACCTAATATTGTATCTGGTTCTACCTCGCCATATAATTCACAGTAATTAAAAAGGTTAATACGTGTCGGCGACCTAACTTGCCCGTACATCCATAGACTTCGAAATATAGTTTACCGAATATCCTATCAATTCCTGAAAACTTATAAATATTTAAACATCAAACGCGCACGTTGTCACCATAATAATAAAATATACTGAACGTTTAGAGCGTTTTCGAAAATCCTACAAAACATAAATCACACAAAACAATACATCATTATGACGTTCACAGATATCACCAGTTCTCAAGTACAGAATTAGGCCATGTATTGCCTTTTAAATATAATAAAAGTACTTACAGCTTTCTTCTAAAGCTCGCAGCCTATCGTAGCGCGATGAAATGCTGTCATCTGGGTGACTGCGACGATGGACGGACATGCTGCGCGCTGAGTACGACTGCGGCTTCACCTGGCTCCGAAGCTAGTCCTTTAATGTTTAATGTTTATTGTTCAAAAAACTTAAGCCTAAGTTACAAAATATTTTAACAGGCTAATTTAGGTCAGATTAAATGGTAGTCATCTGTAGCCGAACTAGGCAGAGCCTGTATTTCGGCTATCAGCGCCCAACCCCTCGAGTATTGTACATTTATTTAAGCCATTTACATAATATCATAATTATATGTTACATGTTATATCCTGAATATAATCAAATTAATAATTTGTAATGTATTTTCTTACAATGCAAAAGGAATTAAAAGAAAAGTAAAACATAATAAAAACGTTTGTGTAGTGTTTGCATGCAGGTCCTCTTATTTGTGTGGGATGAGAATGTATGTGACTGGTGTGTAAGAGGTTGTGTGTGGTGTTGTGTGTGATATTGTGTAGTGTTATGTTTTGTGTAGTAATGTGAGTGAGCATGTGGGCGTTTGTGTGAGTGTGTGTGTTTTATGAGAAATGTATGTACTATCGTATTGCTTAGGTTTTTTAGGATGTTATTTCCAGTAGGAGTTCAGTCTGTTCATAGGTATGACTTTTCAGGTATTCGGTAAGTTTCTTCTTACATTGTATTTTTGTTAATGGGTATATGTTTAGAATTCTGTTCAACCTATTGTAAAGTAATGGTCCAATGGAGTGGGCAAATCGTTGACAAAATGTAGTGTTAGACAGCTTAGTTCTCTCGCATACTATGTCTTTTCTTCGTTTTTGTAGGAGTAATGGTGTGTAACTTAACTTACTGTGTTGTAGGAGGACAACGCTTAACATGTATAATTGTCTCACGGTCAAAACCTCCCATTTTTCATATAATGTTGTTGTAGAGAATCTAATGGGCTTGAACGTAGCGACTTTCAGTACTGCACGCTGGGCCACCTCGATAGACTTTAAAGTGGTTTTTGACGTTCCTCCCCAAGATGATAGGCAATATGTAAGAAGTGATTGACAGAGGGCATAGTATATCTGCTTTAGCAACTTAAAGTCAGCAATGTGCCTTAAGTTTTTAAATATATATATCAGCTTTCTAATTCTACCCCATAGCAACCTAATGTGTTCTTTGAAATGTAGATTGCTGTCTATGTTAACTCCTAAATATTTTATTGTATCGACTCGTTCCAGTGGAAGACACTTGCAATTTTTTTCGGAGAGACACTCGTGCGATGTGATATTTTGCACGATGCCATCCTCAGTTAATTTTTTTATGCTAAAGCAGATATACTTGGTTTTGTCGACATTTAATGTGAGAATATTTCTCTGAAGCCACTTTCTCACGGTATCGAAGCCCCGCTGTGCAGCACTGAAAGCCTCTTCCCATGTATTAGCAGCAAAAGTAAGGGCAGTATCATCTGCAAAAGATATGATTTCCCCATGGGTAACTTCAAGACTCGTGAGACCATCTATATATATAAGAAATAACGTAGGTCCAAGTATGCTGCCTTGTGGTACGCCGTGAGTGACCATGAGATGAGAACTTTTATATTTTCCTACTCGGACACACTGAGACCGGCCACTCAGGTAACTAGAAAAAAGTTTCAGCTGTGTACCTCTAACTCCCAATCTTTCGAGTTTTTCTAGTAAGAGGGAAACAGAAATCGTATCAAATGCCTTAGCAAGATCTAGAAAGATAGTCAGACATTTTTTCTTTTTATCTAAGTTAGAGACAACAAATTTAATAAGTTTGTTAACAGCTTGCTCAGTTGATTTTCCCTGTCGAAAACCGTATTGGTTAACTGAAAGCAGGTTATTTTTTTCTAAATAATTAACTAATCGTGAATTTATAATTTTTTCTATTATTTTTGATAGTGCTGGTAAAATAGATATAGGTCTATAATTGTTGATACGATTTCTGTCCCCACTCTTATAGATTGGACAAACTTCTGCCTTTTTAAGGACGTCGGGGAACACTCCATTTTGCAGACAGTCATTTATGATCTTTGTAAGAGGTGGTACAATGATGTTTATATAGGTTTTCAAAAATTTATTACTAATATTATCCCCACCACTTGCACAGTCTGATTTTGAGTCGAGAATGAGACGTTCTACCTCCCCTTCGCTTGTGTCTATGAGAGCAAAAGAGTTCAGACTACTGCTGGTAGTTGTGGCTGTATTTGTTTCATTACTGGGTATGGTATGCGTATTTTTTTGGTGTAAATTGTTTGCTAATGAACTTCCTACGTTTATAAAATAGTTGTTTACTTCATTTAATGAGTTTTCAGGAGTGGTCGATAGCGTTAGTAGCTCTTTTGGATGATTTATTACTTTTGTTGTATTTGTGATGTCTTTTATTGCTTTCCATAGTTTTTTATTATCTCCTTGTGCATTTTGTAGTTGATTTTTATCATACTCCATTTTAACTTTTTTTAGCAACGCATTGCAAAAGTTTCTGTATCGCGTGTATGTTACTTTTAGTATGAAATTCTCTGCTGCGCGTTTTGATTTCAAGTGCAACTTATCCCTATTTCTTATACACCGTAGTAACCCCTGTGTCATCCATGGTTTTATAATTTTGTGACGTTTAGATAGAGTAATGTGTTTAGTATTGTTTATAATTGCGTGTTGAAGACTATTTGTAAAGTAATTTAATGATAAATTTGGGTCTGTTAAATCATATATAGGGTCAAAGTTAATTTTTATGAGATCTTTGTCTAGGTTTGTGAAGTCTATTTTCGTAATTGTTGACACTGCATATTGACGTGTTTTCTTAGCCGTAACGCACAATAAAACAGGGTAGTGATCCGTCAGGGTAGTTTGTGGAACTAGTGTGGTTACTGGATAATCAGTTTTTACTAACGCATGATCTAAACAAGAATTGCTTTCATATCGGGTTATGAGACTGTGTGCTGGTAAAAGGCCATGAGAAGCTGCTAAAGTTAGGTAGCGTTCCCCGTTAAGATTTATTTTGCTAGGATTAATATCTATATTAATGTCACCTATAACAAATATCTGTTTATAAGCTGACACTGTGTGTAGTAATATGTCTAGGGATGAAAGAAATTGGTCTAAGTTTTTGTAAGATGGGGACCGATAGAAAGCTAGTATCGCGATGCGATTGTCTAATTTTGCGACCAGACAGTTACATTCTTGCACATGTGGCTCCTCTATTGTTAAACTAAGATTTTCTTCGTAGTAAATTACTACACCATCATTTTGTTTAGAGTTTAGTTTAGTTCCAACATGAGAATAACCTGCCAAAATTGGTATAACTGTAGAATTTGAGAGCCAGCATTCAGTCAGTATGATTATATCACATTTTAGCTTAATTCTTGTTAATAAAACTTCAAGCCCTGGCATGTTACAGCTTATGCTGCGTATATTAAGCGTAAAAATTAGTAAATTATTAGGTTGCGTTGAAATTATTTTATGACAGTTTTCAATAGTTGTTTGTTGCGATTGCGATACAGATAGTTTATCGATATTTTCTGATAAATTAATTATATCATTGAATTTGACATTAGTAAAAAGTATAGTAAGAAATGTTGGTCACGGTTACAGAATAATATTTGAAGTGCAATATGGTTACTAAAATAATTAAAATAGTTCGCGATGTATGCATGTGTATAGAGTGGCCGTTTTGTTAAAACAGTGTCGTACCAAAGTGTTATTGTAAAAGGTTCCAATGTGGCTATATGACCGTGTGATAGGAAATCAAGACAATGTATATTATGTATGTATATTGATTTATAGTAGGTACTGTGAGTGTAGGAGTGTTTAAATATAGAAAAAACCGTATTGTCTTTAGAGCGTAGTGTATAGTTTGCGTACAGTGTGGTAAAATTTGAAAAAAGATAATTTAAAATTTGAACTGATATAGATACATGTGATATAACGAGTAGTGTATAATTTTTGTATAGTGTGTTAAAATGTAAACAAAAGTGACTTACAGTTCGAAAGGAGTAAAAAACATGCAATATGAAATAACTCAATAAAAATCTTAAAAAAGCAGTTTCAGCATGAGATAGTCATGTTGAATTCCTTAGCTTATCCAGATCCGAGTCATAATTAATGCGTATGTGGGGTGAGTCTTCAGTTTTTTTTAGGTAAACAAATCCGTTTGTCGTCCAGCAAAAGTCATATCCGTGGCTTTTTTTAAACTGCCTGGCCAGAAAATACAATCTCTGCGTTTTGTGAGTTAAAGTTTCAGTTATGTAAAGTGGTTTTGATTGGTAAGAGCGGTTTAAATGAGTAGTATTTAACTTTTCTCCTTTTTCTCGTATTTTGTTAAAGCTCTTGACCGCTTTGAGAATTTTATCTTTTAGCAATACGGAAGTAAAGTCCACGACAACAGGATTAGATGCATTTTTCGATTTCAATCTGTAGACGTCTCGAATGTTAGAACAATCAAAGTTAACATTCAGCGTCTTTCCTAGTTGCATAATTTCGTTACATAGATTTTCTTTTGTCTCTCCATATTGCTTTGGTATATTCCGAATTTCTATGCCTACTCCACGTGATTTTCGCTCAGATACTTCCAATTTTTCCTCCAATTCTTTAATTAATATTTTATCCTCTTTTCTTTCTTTCTCTAGAGTGGATATCCTTTGCAAGAATTCGTCATATTTACTGGACATGACATCTAAACTGGTTCTTAAATCTTGAAAACGTTTATCTTGTTCTTTTGAGAAAGTCGAGAACATTTGCTTGATCAGTGCTGCAACATCAAGGTGCTCATCGTCATACTTTCTTTTCTTTCGCTCTGTGACATTGACGGCGAGTGTATGAAGATCGGGTTCCGACTCACAGTGCTGTAGTGGCGAGTTACTCGTAACCGTAGAGAACGTGAGAGCCGCGCTACGAACGATCCCGGGCTCCGACGGAGGGGCAGGTTTGGCGGGGGGCGATCTCTTCAATGGCATAGCGGCGGTGTACCTTTGCAGTCGCGATCCACCTCTGGACGGAGTTGCCAAGCGTCGAGACAGTGATTTTTCTTCCCTCTGCAACATAAATAATAACTTGACTATGCAACGATTCATTTTATAAAAAATAATATCTGGGGACAATGTCACACAGATCATCCTAGCCCCAAACTAAGCAAAGCTTGTACTATGGGTACCAGGCGACCATATACATAGAAAACATCCATGGCTCAAAACAAATATTCGTGCTCATCATACAAATATTTGCACTTACCGGGATTCGAACCCAGGACCACCAGCTTCGTAGGCAGGAGCACTACCAACTAGGCTACGGTGACGTGAAAAAGTGAAGAGAGACGAGTCTACTCACCATTTAAGAGATAACTCGTACTAAGAGTTATCTCGTAAACGGAGAGTCTGATCGCAAAAATTACAAAAAATCGCCCCCCCCTTAAATCCCCCTGCACGCATAATGGCACAATCCGGGCATTAAAAACATGGCTATGACCTTGTTTATTGTAATGTAGATTGTTAATAAGAAATTGATGTATCTTTTGTGCGATTACTTATTTCGGAAAACAATAAATCTTTAGCACATTCAGATTGTGAATTATGTGTAAAAAAAACATTCCATTTCCACGGGAGAGCCTAGGTTTTATGTAAAGAATTACAATACAGGGCACGCATCACGTTTCCAGAGGGTAGCCCTGGCAAAAATGAAATGCATGCCCTCAAGCTACGTTATATACCCATGGGAGTACCCTGGCAATATATAACGAGGCAATACTAAAATAATGTTCATGCATCACATCTCCAGAGGGTAGCCCTGGCAAAAATGAAGTGCATGCCCTCAAGCTTCGTTATATACCCATGAGAGTACCCTGGCTATATATAACGAGTCAATACTAAAATAATGTTCATACATCACATCTCCAGAGGGTAGCCCTGGCAAAAATGAAATGCATGCTCTCAAGCTTCGTTATATACCCATGGGAGTGACCTGGTAATATATAACGAGTCAATACTAAAATAATGTTCATGCATCACATCTCCAGAGGGTAGCCCTGGCAAAAATGAAATGCATGCTCTCAAGCTTCGCTAGATACCCATGGGAGTGCCCTGGAAGTATGTAACGAAACAATATTAATTAATTATTGCCCTACGTAACAAACCTGCATTAGTTTTAGAAAGGATTTTTTTGTGTTACCTACATAAGGAGTATTTAGCTAAATGCGTACGTAAGTAATCTCACTTTACAATTTTAATGCCCAGATAAAATTTACCAAGTACAAACTACTAATTCCTGTCATGTTAAATATTATGGGTACTTACCACGTCTGAAGTATTAAGTACACCAGCACTTATTTTATTCTGGCTATACTGTAAAACCGTCGAACAGCGATTCCTCCTTACTTAGTGACTACCGCCCAAGGCGAGGGACAAACACTGAATGTCGTTCCGCTCCCTGACGTAAATCGAGAACTCCATTCAGTGTTGCCAGTTTAACAAGTCTAAATTACCACACTTTAATTTAAGCAGTGTTGTCACTATACGCAAAGGAAATAGACAATTTCCCCGAAAATAATAAACCAACTTAATAATTAAATTATCATAATACTATTGTTACTATCTTTTAAAAATAGCACGCTAACAATACATATAGTAATGAAAAATTTAAGATAGTTTATTTCCGGTCATCATTAGTGTGTACATTTTGAGGGCATAATCTCAAATAAAAGCTAAGTATTTCCTACTAACGTACTTAGTGTGGTATTACTTATTTATCGGGCAAAAACTTTTACCACAAAATCACATCGTAATCTATGTTTCGCAAAAAAACAAAGAGCGTTGTCGCAAATCGAAACAGTTAGTTTTTTTAAATTATAATAATAAGTATAATATGATAAGTTTTTTGGGAAGTACTAATACAAGTACAATTTGACCATTTAGATAAAGGAGACGGGGATTTCTGGGCCTGACTGTAATAAGTTGAGATATGGTTTAAAAAAAGCGTTATATTTATCTATTTCAAACTGTAAAAAAATGACCCACTTTACTATCTGGAAAACGAGAAATCTCAAAATAAGTTTAAGTCACGAATTAAATTGGTTGTTGACTACTATAATCGATTAACGTAAATGCGTTCAAAAGATGTAATATAAAATCTCTTGCACCAGACACCAGATAACCGCTTTAATCATAATAATTATTAAATAAATTATCATAATGTCATCAGTAAAAAATAAAATATCAACAAAATAAATAGAAATCATAATATCGGTTATCGGAATCACACTTAAAAGTGCCTCCCGACTGGCTATCTTCCATATTCATACATGAACAGTGAAATACTGTTTTACATAAAAAACATGTAATAGAATCATCCGATAATATTTCGCGATTGCAATTTTTACAAATCATTCTGCCGGCTTGTTGAAATGTGAAACAAGGACGGAACGATTGACTCCCGCGCAGAGCGAAAGAGCGCGATGCGTCACTCGCGCGCCACCCGCACTATTTTTTAATAACACTTTTTGCACTGAACAAATTACTTGTTTTTACTTCAAATACACTATGTTATCACTGTACTCCAGTCTACTTAGATCACATAAGGTTACTATTATACTTTAAACATATTTTTAGTTCCACAGAGTCCAAATTACTTGTTTAAAACAATAAATATCCGGGAGCTCAAGTGGCATCGACGACGACGTCACACGTCGGAATTATTAGTTATTGGAAACTATATTTTTAATCTATGCTGACAGTGACTGGTGACAGATTTTGAATCCTAATCTATGATCGGTCGCTCGTTTCTCGTATCGTTTAGTGCGTGTGTGATTTGAGTATTTTTGACTGTGAGTTTGTGTGAGTAAGACAGATTAAGCTAGTTTTAAAATAGAGCGAGTCTCGCCAATAAACTTTAAAGTTTTATCTAGGTAGTATTTGAAATTGTAAAACATTTGTAAATTAAATATGAAAAATAATCAAGTCTATAAAATTCAAAACAGTTAAACAACGGTGTTTGCCTTGTGGCAGTAGTGTGGGTGAAGTAGAAGGGTTATTATACCAATGTTATTAATGTTACATGATCCAATGCTATTGTATACCCCTCTTTTTAACGCACATCCTGAAAATAGTTTCTTCAAAATCGTTTCTGAATCGATTTATATCTATCATTTTTAATATAGGAAATTTTTTATTCCAATGTAATTAAAACTACGGAAATTATTATCATATTAACCCTGTACAATCAAAACAAATTGAAATGGACCGTAAATCAATTTAATAAGACTTTTCAATTACAGTTTTATTTTTATTCATACAAATTCCATCATTCTATACAAAATAATGAAAAAGAAACTTTATTCCAAGAAACTAATTTAGTATAGACATGACTGATCTGCTGTGTTACGTGAACTATCTGTAAATGATTGCTATCATATACTTAATTTAAAATTATTGACTCTGTCTCAAAATGAATAATGTTATTGTTTCGAAGTTTTTCTTTTGTATACCTAAATATAATCTAAAATAATAAGCATTCAGACAACCGATCGAGCATATATTTTGTTTGCCTACTAAATAATTACTCTAATTGGACCAAATCCCGTGTTCATACCCGCTTGAGTATGTTTCGCCGGACCGTCTCAACTGGGTCGTGTTGAAACCGGTAGTAGATGAACCCACTGAGTTTGTTTCGCTGGGTCTTCTCAGTTGGGGCGCATTGGATCCGGTGGTAGCATTAAACCGCGACCGTCGTTATTAACACAAGGTCCGTCATAATAATAATACCTTTAATATAGACAGAACCGTTGCCAATATGTAGTAAAAATATTAGACTTAAACTAGATAATTAAACATAATCTCTTGACATCTCTTGATACGAGCTAGCTAAATATCATTGCTATAATAAAATAAATTTTATAAATGTTTTCATACAATATGTACCTAAATATCTATGTTACTAGAAATAATATCTAATGTATATAACTATATTACTACAAACATGTTCTGACTATTTACAAGCGCTTTTTAGGGTTCCGTAGCCAAATGGCAAAAAACGGAACCCTTATAGATTCGTCATGTCTGTCTGTCTGTCTGTCCGTCCGTATGTCACAGCCACTTTTTTCCGAAACTATTAGAGCTGTACTGTTGAAACTTGGTAAGTAGATGTATTCTGTGAACCGCATTAAGATTTTAACATAAAAATAGAAAAAGAATAATAATTTAGGGGGTCGCCATACATGGAACTGAATCACAAAAAATTTTTTTTCATTGTACCCATACATGTGGGGTGTCTATGGATAGGTCTTCAAAAATGATAAAGAGGTTCCTAATATATTTTTTTTCTAAACTGAATACTTTGCGCGAGAGACACTTCCAAAGTGGTAAATGAGTGACCCCCCCTGTAACTTCTAAAATAAGAGAATGATAAAACTAAAAAAATATATGATGTACATTACCATGCAAACTAACAACGAAAATTGGTTTGAACGAGATCTAGCAAGTAGTTTTTTTTAATACGTCATAAACTGCAATTTTCTTTCATTCAATCAACTGAAATACTTGCTGCCACGGAACCCTTCATGTGCGAGTCCGACTCGCACTTGGTTTTTTTAAAGTCTACGTGAATATAAAACTTTTTTATTTATTTATTTTTTATTTATTTATTTAGTAAATAACAATGCATATAATACATGTTAAATTAAAATTTCGTGTACGTATTATGATTCCAACATAATATTCTAATTGGGGTGTTTGAGGGTGTGCGTTATTTACGTTATATGTTGTATAATATCATTGGCTTGACCAAATAAAATTGCCGTAAAAACAATAATGACAAAACTTTATTTATAGTCTAAACTTATGCTTACAAACTTTTAAATACTGAAATGTTCCTCTAATCTTCTCAAATGACCAACACTGGTCTCAGGCTACTATGACATAAAATATTATTCTCATACACATCAGGACTTCTCTGCGCCATATTGTTGTAAACTTCACGAGTCAAATACGATTTTTGGCGGGAATTTTGACATTTACATTTCCAGCCAGCAAACTTCTATCCATAACGCTTTTTTTTGGCCCTCTTTGGGCAGGCTAAGATCTATGACTATACCGCCTCATCTTCAGTTGTAATATTTATAGGCGACTCGTGAACGGGTGCTGCTTGCGGTTACTGGTCGAACTGCTGTTGGGGTACTCATAATATTTTATTTTTTCATACAGTCGTTGCCTCTGGTTGACTTCGTGTGACTTGTTAATTGTGTAAATGTACGCGGATGTACCCACCGTTTTCTTATCTAGCAAGAGGTTATTCTAATTGCTTGAGTGAAATTTAATATTATTGTTTATTATCTCACAATTTTTTTGATTCATTAGATGACAACGGTTCTGTGCGTGCATTAGCCTACATAACGCCCATCACAATGTACGAAAATACATGATTAAAAAAAAAAAAAAGAACTAAAACAAAAAGCAAAAGAAGACGAAAAAAGCAAGCCTGGAGTTTCTTTGTGGCTTTCTTCTCCGGGTCGTCCACCTAGGTAGCTAGAGAAAGCCGCAGGTTAGCTAGGGTAGGCTCCTCAGCGGCGAGGATCGCTTTGGCCCCTTAACACGTCATTGGTGATCCCGTGCAACTGATCACACCCTCTCTTAGAATTCTGTCCTTTTGCTTCAGCGGCCCCCTAGCTGTGGCCCGAACCCTAAAAGGGTGGCCTCGGGTATTAATCGTTTAATTAAAGCTACTGGTTAAGAGCCTTCTGCGCTAGCCAAATGCTCATTGCCTTCAATTCTTTAATTTTAATATTGTACAACTAAATTTCAAAATAATAGACAAATTTTTTATACTAATTATATTTTTGTAAATTTTATACTGTATTCGACTATGTTTATGTACTCCATTGTGAACTTGACAAGTACAAGTGTATGTTAATACCCAAGTGCTGAATAAATTTCATTATTTCATTTCATTTCATTATATTTCAAAGTCAGTCAGTCATGTCCTCACGTCCGTGACAGTCAAGTCATAGTCCTACCCCAGTAAAGCAGTGGAGAATTTACTAGAGGCTTCTATGTAGTTTTGGTTTCAACACGGAAAATCACAATTCACGGCAATATCGCACTTTCCTCCACTTGTGTACGTTGTCGAAGATGTTATGTCTATAACTCCACCATATTTACACATAAAAACTCGAATTTACACCAGTTTTTGAAAATAAAACATAGCCTCGATGCGTCTTGTTCCGCGTTGCCGCCAAAACTCTCCTATTCATAACGCTCTTTCGTTCCGTTACGTTGTGGGAGGTGTTAGCCAATTAATGAGGCCACAGAAGCCGTATTTTTATTTCAACTATATTTGCAAATGAATTATATATATAATGAATATTAGTAACTAATATGAAAATACGGTAAAGAACTTCATTAAATACAGAATTAGTCTTGGAAAACTTGTAACTAGGTGGTCGCCTAAATGTATTTCTATCAGACCAAGATTGCCAGAAAGTAATATATGAAATATATAGACAGTTACATAGCTTAAGATTACTTGACTCTGAAAATTCTTAAAATAATATGCACTACAGATTGCACAAGCCGGCATGATAATGAACATTTTAGTCACGTCAATGATGTTTTAGAATACACTTAATATATCATTTCATTTCATTCAATAATTATTTCATCATCCTCAAATCAGACAAAGTACGTCCACTGCCTGGGTTCGAAGCCTATTTCACGAGTTCCAGGCTTGCCAAGGCAGTTTCCATCCAGTGGCGAGACTTTCTGATGGTGGAACAAATGGTGTAGCCAGTTTGGTAAACTCTCGCCACAGTTGGCCTATGAATGCTGTCCTCTCAGCGGAAAAACGCACTTCACAAAGCTGTGTCAACTTTAAAGCCTTTGCCGCTAAAGGATAAATTCGATTTAATGTTCGATTTATGAACTATTCGATACTATGAATGTTCGAGTATATAGGCATTCAATTTATAGTTGTCGATCGATTGAATTTCGATTCTTTCTTATAGTACAGACGCCAGCACATTCAGCTACCCCAATCTGTCAAAGTTATTTTATAGATTTTCAACTTTATCACATAAGCATAAGGTTTACTTCGTAAGTTAAAATATTTCATACCAATATTTGGGATACAAAATTTTTTAATTTTAATTTATTTATTTAGGTTCAAATGGTAAAATGACATATTATTATTATGTCATTTTATAATGATCGTTTTGAATTATTTTGACTATACAGTTATTATGAATGGGAAAGGTTGGAGGAGGCCTTTGCCGATTGGCAACCAGATCTAGGAAAGATAACCAAGCAACAAATATTAGTTTAAAGGAAATTGCCCATTCTGCTATAGAGCTTCGTCCCTCTGTAAATAATTTTGTATGATTACCAAAATTGTAGGTAAAAGAGGAGTGATATCATGACATATAATAAAGTAAAAAATATAGAAATATTTTGTGGGGTTTTCTTAATAATATAAATCAAAGTTCAGTTTTGAGGTTAGGTGTAGATGAGTACCTACTCAAAAAATATTGGTAAATTGAAAGATGGGCTCTGCAACAATGTAAGAATAATATGAAATATGTCCCCTTTAACTAAATAGTTTTTTACAGGTAAGATGATGCTAGAACTATCAAGCAATAACGATAATGACACTCAATATGAAAGAGAAAGAATAAGCTTTGGCATGTTATTCTTTAATTGAACATTAACAACAGTAGAATTAAGCTAACTATAGCCTGACCTAACAACGAACGGCGGCGACACACTTAATTAAAACAAAAACAGTGGCAACAAACGATAAAAACATCCGAAAACCATGCTTGTTTTTCACCAAGTAAACATGACAGCCAGATAGACATTGACAGTTTTTTTTTACCGTTTGCGGGGATCGTTACGCATACTGTCAAGTGTCAGTTGCTCTTGTAAAACTCACTTTTTTTAATATCTATCTATTAATTAACGATATTACTACATTTCAATAATGAACAACTTAATATAATGTAAGTTATTAAAATGACAAGACCTCTAGTTTGATATTTACTGCGATCTGCGATAAGTGATTAATGTGATCGTAATGATTTCAGTCTTTAACTGTCTTTGCAAATGTACTCAAAATAAAAATTAGTCAAATAAATGACCAATAAACATGAAAACTTAAACCCCACAAAGTTTTTGTGCGTAACAAATAAATAATAATTATAAAAATAGGTTATGAATAATGGATTTTATTTCATGATCATACTCGGTTTAATTTAAGGGAGACAGAAATGGGCAATCACCTTTATTCCTATCTATCTTGTTTAAGATTTTAATGCTAGTCCTTTACATACGTTTAAAAATTCATTGTACTTAGATATCTGAATAAAAGGCTATTTTATTTATTTACTAGCTGTGCCCCGCGGTTTTACCCGCGATAAACTTTATAAATGATCACAGCTCCTCCCCCGTAGGTGATAGCGTGATAATATGTAGGCTATATATTGACCCTACCTCTAAGTAATATTCATGCAAAATTTGAAGTAAATCCATGCAGTACTTTTTGAGTTTAGCCCGGACATACATACAGACAAACAGACAAAAATTCTAAAAACTACATTTTTGGCTTCGATATCGATAGTAGATCACGCCCCAAGGATCCTTTCAAAAAAATATTCAATGAATAGTTTTGACTTTCCTACGATTTTATTATATGTATAGATTTATTTTATTTCTTATACAGTTATTAGGACAAACAACAATAAACACAAAAACATTTATTGGCACTAGATGATCAATGGCGATAGATTAAATATAACTAGTAGGTATCATCATCTCAGCCAAAGTACCTACGTCCACGGCTGGACAGAAGCCTCCCCAAAGAATGGGGGGATATGCCATAATCGCCACGCTTCGCAGACGAGTTGGCGATCGCAGTGTGATAGTCATAGTTCACAGAAAAACGCTGCTGCCCGTTCGCTGGTAGGTATTCCCTCGGTCGATTTCTACGCCCACAACGGGATGAGATCGGGTGATGAAATTCTATGCTTTTTTAGCTGCCCTAGATTGAAATATTCTTTATATGACGTCATTCCTTCTCATGTACCCCGACCATTCTCTTTTAAAATCCTCCTATCTCTTGTACATACCCCATTGGTAAATATATTGTAAAAATTTATAAAAATCAATAAAATTAAACTATAACGTATATATTTATATAATAATTGTTATTTGTGATTGTAAAATATATTGTTTATGTATTTGTGTCTGTTTTGTGTTGTTGTAGATAACTACTGCGTCACCAAAAGCTCTACAGCTGCAAACTGTGGACGCTCTTTTGACCGTACAATCTCCATCGTTTGACGGCGTATCACTACACCCTGACATTGGCGAAATTGTGGTCGTTTATCTATAGATAGATATACAATACTATAGATATTTATTTATTTGCCATAAATGTTGGTACAAACAATTGAGGTCTTATATATAAAAACAGATCCACAACACTTAGTCATATACATAGTGTCATGCAAATACTTAAATTAAATTATATGTTAAGTCCTATTAAAGAAGTCTGCTACCGTGTAAAATGTTCTTTCTAATAACCATATTTTGAGTTTCTTTTTAATTTCCGAAGTGGTAGTTCCCTAATATCAACAGGCAACTTATTAAATATGCGTCCACACATCACGTAGCTACTTTTCTTGTATAAAGTTGTCCTAGGAATCACTGGTAAAACTACTCTGTTAGGATTTCGACTGTTTCTAGGGAATAGTTCCTGGGCTCTTGTGAACAGTTCAGGATTTTCCTTAACCAATTTACTACATTCAACGGTACATTGGACGGTAATGTCATAATTTTATACTTCTGGAAAATCGGTTTACACGATTGCTACGGGCATAGACCAGAAAGCGCTCGAATACATTTTTTTTGTGCTATAAAAGCTTTTTGAATGTTTGTTGAGTTGCCCCACAAAAGCCATTATAGAAGAATTGAATTAAATTGAAATTCTATGCCGTTACCACACAGCAGGTAAAACACAAGTTATATAGCTGACGATTGCCTCGTCAGCAATATACTTATAGCTCGTCATACTACCTATCACTAAACAAACATGGCAAGCGTCAGCAGTATATAACTTGTGTAACCAATAACAGTAATAATGTCCTCCTAGCCGAATCCGGCCACGGCGGCCAGTCTCAATAGAGATTAGCCATCTGCGCGGGACATATTATAGTGCTCAAGTGTGTGCGCAAACACAGGAGCACTTTCTATTCCATCACTCTCATAATCCGATGGGACGACTAGCGACACGACCGGAAAGAGGTCAGGCACAGGACCGACGGCTTTACGTGCTCTCCGAGGCACGGGAGTATAATACCGCCAACTCCCTGACTTCGGGCTGATACTGAGAAAAATTTTTTTTTTACAGAAAAGTCCTAAAATCACTTTTGGCCCGACCCGGGATTTGAACCCAGGACCTCGTTATCAGCGGGTGAACACGCTACCGCTAGACCAACGAGGCAGTCAAAACACATAACTATAATACCCACTCGATGACCTCTGGAAAATGCACTGTACACACGACTCATTCCGCGTTGTATAGAATTTCCATACAATGAGAGGTTTTTTGAAGTTATACTTCTTTTGGCGCGATGGAGAAAAATGATGAGAGTGAATTTTTACGATGCGCGCGCACACCGACACCAAAAAATTTAACAGCATGAAGTTAGTTCTAGGTGGTATGAAAATTGATAACTATGTTCAAGTTGTATATTAAGAAGTATAACTTCTAACGCGTGTACATAAGTACACACAAGTTTTTTTTTTTATGCTGGTAGGGTTTGCGCTTGACCACGATCACACCTGATGGTAAGTGAAGATGTGGTCGAAGGTGGACCGCGCGTACCCATAAGATGCCTGTTCACTCTAGCCTTGAATAAACCCATGTTGTATGAGTCTGGAAACACGTCGTTCGGGAGGGGGTTCCACAGCTTAGCCGTGCGTATGATGAAAGAGGAAGCAAAGCGCTTCGTACGGCAGAATGGGATGTCAACAAAAGCAGTGAAGACCCTCCCGATGTCAGCTTATATTGGAAATGTATAGCTTGATATGTAGCCGTCTGTACCTCGATTCGGAGGAATACTACGACGCCATCTGTAGTTAGTTTTAATTTATTTATGTATTTAATTTATTTTTTCGTAGATTTAGTTTTTTTTCTAATGTAGATAGTTATGAAATTCATAAGTTTATTTAGGTTCGTTGTTATTAAATTAAGTTAAATAGTTGTATTATTATATTAAAATGTCTGTACCTCGAATATATATTTATCACCGACGGAACATTAAGCCTACCATATTTATTAAACACTAAAAATAAACAATGGGTGTTATTGTTTCTTGATTTTCTTATGTTGTTTACGATGCTTTTTTCGTTTGGTCATGCGCCCTCCCTTAGGCGTATTACGTTCACAATGTCGTCGGCGTCTGCGTCTAAGCAACAAAATAAAAATCTGTTAGTCAATCTATTTATTAGTGAAAATAATCATTTTTAAATTTAGAATCAACTCAATGTGGGCCATTGAACTGATACTGAAATTACAAATTATATTCAACTACCTGTGTCCGAGGTTTTATAAATCGTCACAGCTCCTCCCCCGTAGGTGAAAGGCTGATAATACATACTCGTATGTAGCCTATATGTTGACCCGAACTCTTAGTAATATTCATGCAAGACTTGAAGTAAATCCATGCAGTACTTTTTGAGTTTAGCCCGGACATACATACAGACAAACAGACAAACATCCTAAAAACTATATTTTTATATATTATAAAATTAGTTAATTTAGTTTTTTTTCCTAAAATAAATGATTTTTTTTAAAATAAATGTAGCCAAACCAATAAATGTCTCGCGAAAATCGATCCAGCTATTTCAGAGATTAGCCGGAAGAACGGTTATTTTAGTGTATGTACCGCATATATATTCATATGACGAGGATGATGTCTTCCCGGCCGAATTTCGGCAACAACGGCCATTCTCAATGGAGATTAGCCAATTGTGCAGGACATATTATAGTGCACAAGTGTGTGCGCAATTTTATTCCATCACTTTCATGATCCGATGGGACGACTAGCGACACGACCGGAAAGATGTCAGGTACAGGACCGACGGCTTTACGTGCTCTCCGAGTCACGGGGGTGTAATACCGCCAACTTCCAGACTTCGGGCTGATACTGAGAAATTTCTTTTTACGGAAAAATCCCAAAATCACTATTTGGCCCGACCCGGGATTTGAACCCAGGACCTCATTTTCTACGGCTGAACACGCTACCGCTAGACCAACGAGGCAGTCATATATTCATATACCTACATGTAGTATAAAACGGATATTTCACCATTACAAACAGACACTCCAATTTTATTTAGATGTATGTAGTATGTATGTATGTATGTATATACATATATGTACATATGTATTAGAGTATGTATTGACTGACTGTTGGGTTAAATAATGTATAGAAAAGTAGTAACGTAGTGATCAACATTTTAATACTCTTATTTGTGGGTACAGCACATTTTAAAAAGTGATGCTTATGTGTTCTTATAGAATTATGTGGATTATTAGGGTTCCGTACCCAAAGGGTAAAACGGGACCCTATAACTTAGACTTCGCTGTCTGTCTTTCTGTCTGTCACCAGGCTGTATCTCATGAACCGTGATAGTTAGATAGTTGAAATTTTCACAGATGATGTATTTCTGTTGCCGCTATAACAACAAATATGAAAATACAAAACAAAATAGGTGAATATTTAAGGGGGCTCCCGTACAACAAACGTGAATTTTTTTGATCGTTTTTATAGATATTGGTTCGGAACCTTTCGTGCGCGAGTCCGACACGCACTTGGTATTTTTTCATCCTTTGGAATTAGGCTAGAGTTTTCATTTCAGTTTCACTACCGTTACACCCCCCCACTTGGACCCTTGGAACGAATCTACTATTTACTATTACTTACTTACTGATCGTATGGGCAGTGGTTACCCTAGTGTCAGAGTTGGGCCAGCCATCCAGTAGGCCTCTGACATGGCTTAATGACTGTTGCCGATTGGCTACAACCGGGACCGACAGCTTAACGTGCCCTCCGAAGCACGGAGACGTTCAGAAATGAAACCACTTCGGCGGTCACCCATTTCTGGGCTGACCGCGAGCCTAGTTGCTTAACCTCGCCAATCACTTAGAGACCGGTGAGAGCATCTAGTTATGAGCTAGTCTGGGTCTTTAGTCATGTCAGCCAAAGTACGTCCATTGCTGGACAAAAAGCGCCCCACAGATTTTTTTTATCGGGACTACCTTCCCTCAGAAGATCATCGTTCCATCTTGTAGGGGGTCTACCCACGCTGCGTCTACCGGTTCGTGGTCGCCACTCGAGAACCTTTCTGCCCCATCGGCCGTCAGTTCTACGAGCTATGTGCCCTGCCCACTGCCACTTCAGTTTGGCAATTCTTTGGGCTATGTCTGCTACTTTGGTTTGCCTGCGGGTTTTGACGTTTCTTATTTTTAGGATTCCGTAGCCTAATGGCAAAAATCGGAACCCTTATAGATTCGTCATGTCTGTCTGTCTGTCTGTCTGTCCGTCCGTATGTCACAGCCACTTTTTTCCGAAGCTATAAGAGCTGTACTGTTGAAACTTGGTATGTAGATGTATTCTGTAAACCGCATTAAGATTTTTACATAAAAATAGAAAAATAATAATAATTTACGGGGGTCGCTATACATGGACGTGAAACTCAAAAAAAATTTTTTCATCGTACCCATCGTACCCATACATGTGGGGTATCTATGGATAGGTCTTCAAAAATGATATTGAGGTTTGTAATATCATTTTTTTCTAAACTGAATAGTTTGCGCGAGAGACACTTCCAAAGTGGTCAAAGAGTGACCCCCCCTGTAACTTCTAAAATAAGAGAATGACAAAACTAAAAAAAATATATAATGTACATTACCATGCAAACTAACAACGAAAATTGGTTTGAACGAGATCTAGCAAGTAGTTTTTTTTTAATACGTCATAAACCGCAATTTGCTTTCATTTAATCAACTGAAATACTTGCTGCCGCGGAACCCTTCATGTGCGAGTCCGACTCGCACTTGGCCGGTTTTTTATATATCTGAGGGCGACAAACGAGCAAGTGGGGTTACCTGATGGTAAGTGATCACCGCCGCCCATGGATACTCGCAACGCCAGAGGAGTCGCGGGTGTGTTGCCGGCCTAAAAGAGTCAGCAGACAAGTGTTGCTGGCCCTTCCCCCCACCCCGATGAGCTCTGGCGACCTTACTCTCACGACATAAAGTTATTAATGTTGTTATTAAGGAATGTCATCTGTAAGGTGGAGATACTTCCCCAATCGGGCTGCTCTTCGAGCGAATGAACGGTGTGCCCTGCTTAAAGTTTCTGATTTGATCGCGTAGGGATACTCCGAGCATAGCCCTCTCGATTGCTCTTTGGGTGACCTTGAGTCGTCTGATAAGGCCCATAGTGAGCGACCACGTCTCTATTCCGTAAGTCATCACTGGCAACACAATCCTTCTAATATTATAAACGTGAAAGTTTGTAAGTATGGATGGATACTCTTTCAAGTAAAAACTACTGAATGGATTTTAATGAAACTTTACAATAATATGGCTTATACATCAGAATAACACACAGGCTACAATTATAAAGATATTGTGCGAACTATCCAAAATATGACGCTAAGTAATAATAATAATATCTAGGGACAATGTCACACAGATCATCCTAGCCCCAAACTCAGCAAAGCTTGTACTATGGGTACCAGGCGACGATATAAATACTTATATAGATTTATTTATTTAAAGGTACACCAACAGTTTCTGTATATAACATTTCAAATAATGATTGGTCCCAAGTTATGGTTTTATACAGTTGCCAATAACAGGTGAACCAACACTCACAAATAGAAATGATAACCTAAGCTAAAACAAAGTGTAATAAAATTAAAGTGATAATAAACTATATAAACAAAAATATAACAAACAGTTATTAAATTTAACTAAATCAAATTATTAAATAGAAATTAAACCAAATTATACTTATACATAAAACAAAAATAAAATAAAAAATGTATACCTATTTATATAAAAAGACATTATAGATAGATAAATATTATAATTCGAACCCAGGACCACCAGCTTCGTAGGCAGGAGCACTACCACTAATAAGTGTCAAGTACCTAAGTAGGAAAATATCGACCATCTGCGAACTATTCCGGCGTGCACTGCCAAAACCGAGGTACACATCCTACTAATATTATAAATGCGAAAGTTTGTGAGTATAGATCTATGGATGTTTGTTACTCTTTTACACCAAAACTACTTTAACGCGGGTGAAACCGCGGGGCCTATCTAGTATGTCATATTAACGTCAATGTTAACATAACAAATAGATTACCTACTTACAAATATTTCAAAATATTCGACAGCCTAATATTTTATTTTTGACAACGAGTGTTGACAGCATAACATTGAGTTATTTGCACACAAATGACATTCCTTCCGCGTGAAATATACTCTGTTATACGCATTGACCTATATGTATGTTATACTTCGCTGTCATGTATTGATAATATTCTATTTTGTGTGCCAATAAAATAAAATAAAAATAAATACGAAACACTTATTACTAAAGAGTTTCCGCCCGCGTAAAATAATTGTTAGTAGTTTAATAGGTATTCGCGCAAGTTAATAATATAATAATAATAATATCTCGGGTCAATGTCAATGTTAAGTATCTAATATAAATAAAGTTTAGTTCAGACTTGTATTTTATGATAATATTTTTCTTCTTGAACAACTGAAAAATCGTTCTGTGACATTTATATACAATCTCAAATAAATTTATATAGAAAAAACCGGCCAAGTGCGAGTCGGACTCGCCCATGAAGGGTTCCGCAGCAGCAAGTATTTCAGTTGACTAAATGAAAGGTAAATTGCGGTTTACGATTTATGACGCATTAATAAAAAACTACTTATTAGATCTTGTTTAAACCAATTTTCGTTGTTAGTTTACATGGTAATGTACGTCATATATTTTTTTTAGTTTTATCATTCTCTTATTTTAGAAGTTACAAGAGGGGGGACACTCATTTTTCCACTTTGGAAGTGTCTCTCGCGCAAACTATTCAGTTTAGAAAAAAATGATATTAGGAACCTCAATATCATTTTTGAAGACCTATTCATAGATACCACATGTATGGATACGATGAAAATATTTTTTTTGAGTTTCAGTTCTATGTATGGGGAACCCCCAAAATTATTATTCTTTTTCTATTTTTGTGTGAAAATCTTAATGCGGTTCACTGAATACATCTACTTACCAAGTTTCAACAGTACAGCTCTTATAGTTTCGGATAAAAGTGGCTGTGACATACGGACGGACAGACAGACAGACAGACAGACATGACGAATCTATAAGGGTTCCGTTTTTTGCCATCTGGCTACGGAACCCTAAAAAGAACTAAGTACAGACGCCAGCACATCCAGCTTCCCAAATCTGTCAATTTCTTTTATAGATTTTCAACTTTATCACATTTCAATTGGTGAAATTTGACAGATGGGGTAGCTTGATGTGCTGACGTCTGTACATCGAAATGCATGCAGACCCTTTTATTCTAACAACTAGCTGTGCTCCTTGGTTTACCTGCGTTAAACTTTCGGTTTCATCAAAATCCGTTCGGTAGATTTATATATAATGATAATCGGCAGTCTTAAACTATTTTTTTTAACTCTTGGGAACAGTATGGATGGATTTTTTTGACATATGGATTTCTGGATGTAAGGTTTTATTCCTAATAGCATTAGCTATCATGTTCCAGTAGCGTGGACTTCTTCTGGCGCCTGATAGGGGGAGCCCCGGGAACGCGGGTATGCTCCTCCGGTGCCCTCCTTTTGCGCCGTGTCCCAGATGGTCGGGACACGCACCTGGGGAGAGCTGTGCGTTGCCCTCCCCATTTACCGACTCCTGACAGCACGGCACAGCGACTGCGCCACAAACAGTTCGCTGTCTTCCTGGGGCTGCTTACACGTGGCGGCAGTAGAGGACACTTCTCATACATACCGTTTTACATCTGCCAGGCGTCCCGTGACGGCTCACATTTTTTTTTTAATAAAGAAAACGCCCGCATTAGGGAAATTAATCAATTAAAAAGGCAAAAAACAAAGCCGATAGATAATATCTACATCCTCCGGAAGGGTGTTCCCAAGGGAATCCTAAATTTGATCTGCCAGCGTGTATCGTTCTTAGCTTAACGCAGAGGGCCTACCCCGGATTGGTAGATGGTGCAGGTTCAAGACCCGCCGGACGATTAAATTTATGATTTCCCAGTTTTGAGATTAGATTAACGCTTTGCATTGCGAATAATGCTATAAAATTCAAATTGAGAGACTATAATTGAGATATACGTGACTTTTTAGATAAGATGATATCTATCAACGCAGTTATTCTAATTGTACATTTTATAAAGTGCATGATCTAAGACGCACGCGCACGTTATTAAACGAAATAGATTACTATATGAGTGCAGCGAACTGGCCATGTTAAGAATAGACGGCACCTTTGGCGTTGACAGGAATAGAGAACAAATGGACTCGTTGTGAGCGCTACAACTTTTTGTGTGTTTATATGATAGTAGTGATCTCAGAAACCGCAAAATATACCTAGTGTTGCTGAGTATATGGTGTACATTCGGACACTTGTTTCTTAGTCCACGTGATGGTCAGGGAATAGTGTAGCCTGTTACACTTAAAACATAGATGGCATTACTCACGTGTTGCGCACCCTAGCCCTTGCTGACTGATCAGTAGACTTTATGTTTGTTAAGGCCGTGGGAATGCCTACGCATGCCACATGCAAAAAGTATCTACGGGTGGGTATGTCAGACTCGCACCGACTAAACCTAACCTGTCGTGGACTTCTTTTGGCGCCTGATGAGAGGAGCCTGGGAAACGTGGGTATGCTGCTACGGTGACCTGTAGACTATTCATTCCACACCAAGTACCGCATGGTTGCCATAATTATGTCATTGCTTGGAGATATATTTATAAGTCTAATGAAATGACGAAGCTACGTGGTACTTCGCTTGAGAAAATATGTATTGTATGTTAGTGAAAGTTCGTGAGCTAATGACCACTTACTAACTTATCGTATGAGCAGTCGTTACCCTGGTGTCAGAGTTGTACAAGCCGCCCAGTAGGCCTATGACATGGCTTTACGACTGTTGCCTAATGACTACAACCGGGACCAACAGCTTAAAGTGCCCGCCGAAGCACTGATACACTCAATATAAACAACTTTGACCGCGAGCCTAGTTGCTTAACCTCGCCGATCACTTACCGACCGATGAGGGCATCTAGCCATAAGTTAGATTTACAGAAGTAGAAGAAGTACACTTTATTGCAAAAATAAGTAATACAAAACAATGGATACAAACAAAAAAAATTCCTTATTTTAATGCAATTGGCGGCCTTAGCGATCTCTTCCCGGCAACCGATTTACGTTGAATGGACCAGAATTGCAAGAACCTGGTTTGCAATTAAAAAGTTATAAATCTAATATTATGTACTTTTACAGCTCCATAGATGTCTTTGTTCGGTTAGTCAATGTAAAACGAAAAGCAGAGCCAGTGTGTGACTGTACGTTAACAAAACCAACGCGTAACTCTGCCTATGCGATAAAAAAAAAACTCGAAAGTTATTTTTGACGTGACCAATAAGTATCTATTTAAAGCAACTGTCACTAAAAATTGTCTCATAACAACTTGAAACAGCATTCATGTTAATTTCAATAATCATGCATGATTAACAGGATGTTTTTCAGCAATAATTTCTTATTATTAAATAATAATAACAATTCCGCGCTTTTTGGATGCCGTTTAAAATAAATTGAAAACCTTTATGGTGTGATAGTGAAGTGCCTTTGATTGGTGTGTGAAGATTAAAAAAAAATATATTGATAAATTACGGTTTTGAGGTAACAATACTGAAAAATAAACAAAGAATATTTTGACTCTATGATTCTCATAAAAAATACGTGATTAGGTTTTAATTTTTGAAAGTTTTAAAGTGTAAGCAGGTTAAGTATTTAATTATAATATTTACTTTTAATATTTTTAGAGGAATACAGAGATACTAGGCGAGTTTGAGATACAAGTCTTATATCTTTAAGTATTATTTTGTAATACCATATTAGGATATGACACACAACTTAAACCATGTAACTATATAAAAGAGACCGCACGGACGGACTAATTACATTTTTTTTGTTACTTTTATACCGTATTCGACTGAATGAATGAATGATTTATTTTGCCAGAAATGTAGTACACATTACAGGTGTTGTTATTTAAATGGTGCTGTACAATTCACTAGATATATGTGTTAATAATTAAGTCTACGTCTATTGATTACCATAATGTCTAAATTACAATTACAGTAAAGTGTTTACATACTTATCTATAATCAATCTATTTAGGCACATTTCATAAATATTTTTGACTATGACTATGTTTACGCACTGCATTGTGAGCTTGACAAGTACAAGTGTATACCCAAGTGCTGAATAAATTTCATTATGAAACTTAAATTATGAAAACTTGATCTTCATCTATCATTTAACTTGAATCTGCCAAAAGACAAGAAAAGAAATGGATTGACGTAATATTGTTTTCCAATCACGTGATTTCTCTATCCATAGATAAAACTTAGAGGAATTGTACAGACCCCAGGTCCCCAGCACATCCAGCTACCCCAATCTGTAAAATATCTTTTATAGATTTTCAACTTTATCACATAAGCATAAGGTTCACTTTCAATTGGGGAAATTCGACAGATTGAGGTAGCTTGATGTGCTGGCGTCTGTTCTTTATTTTGACAGATCTTCTATAGACAATCTGTCACTTTTAATATTTATCCGTCTAATGTCTTTTTCTGAGAATGGAAAAGATAATGTATTATGTGCGAGATTTAAGGATTGAGAAATTTGTCATACATAGCTTGTTTATATCGATAGTTATTTACTCAAAGGATAGTTAGTTATAGCGTCATAAAGAGCACTTTTTAATTATGTATAAATACATTAGAATGTCTATTATCAAAAATCAACAATTATAAAGTGCTGGGAAAAGAAAAAAAATACGGGCGTGCTTGTTTCACTATAAATAAAATATTAAGATATGTCCTAAAAAAACCCGCCAAATGCGAGTCGTGTTGGAAGTGTCTCTCGCGCAAACTATTCAGTTTAGAAAAAAATGATATTAGGAACCTCAATATCATTTTTGAAGGCCTATCCATAGATACCTCACATGTATGGGTGCGATGAAAAAACATTTTTTGAGTTTTAGTTCTATGTATGGGGAACCCCCAAAATTATTATTCTTTTTCTATTTTTGTGTGAAAATCTTAATGCGGTGTACAGAATACATCTATTTACCAAGTTTCTACAGTACAGCTCTTATAGTTTCGGAAAAAAGTGGCTGTGGCATACGGACAGACAGACAGACAGACATGACGAATCTATAAGGATTCCGTTTTTTGCCATTTGGCTACGGAACACTAAAAATTACAGGTAGGTTGATTTTGGTTTCCGATATAATAATTTGGACTCAAATTCTGTACCCAGGCTTTTAAATAGACAACTTGAAAAGACTGGCCGGTTGGTTAAGCGGTTCGTGACAATAATAATATCCTGGGACACCATTTACAGACTGCCATCTGATCCCAAACTAAGCAGAGCTCGTAATATGGAGACCAGACAACTGATATATTATTATTATTAAACTCTTTATCGTACACCAAAAAATTTATCAATAGAAGAACAATGTATACATTAGAGAGAGGGCAGTACAAATGGCGGTCTTATCACTAAAATGTGATCTCTTCCAGACAACCTACTTAGGAAACAGGAGAAAGGATACAGTTACGGGTAGTTGCCGGTGTACAGAGCGTTTTAATAAAGGTACTCTTGGGTACATACTACATACATACTAAAATAAAAATAAAAATACATTCTAATTTGCATTCTACTACGTACATTAAATATACTACATATTATACTACTTTTATTTTGTAAATACATACTTATATAGATAATTACACTCAGAATCAGGACAAACAGACATGTTCATGCACACAAATATCTGTCCTGGGGAATCGAACTCACGACCTCGGCGTGAAAAGCGGGCATTGGCCATCCACGCCAACAGGCCTGTCAAAGAGAAAATGTTTCTAAAATAATCATTATTACAATGTTTTTACAGGTAAGGGTTCATTGTAGGCTATGAGTTAATTCAAAGTAAACGAAATCAAATAAGCCTCCAACACGCACATGATCAGTCGTAATTAAATTACCATTGTTTTTGGAAAGGAAGTGACACGCTTGACGTGTAGGTGGCGCTAGTTGTCAATGTCAATGACAAAGCGGTTGTGGCCTGGCGTTACCTTAACACATCACTAGTCAATTCGTAAATAATAAATATAAATAACTAGCTGTGCCCCGCAATTTTACCCGCGTTAAACTTTATAAATTATAGCCTATGTGTTAATCCAGGGTGTCAGCTAACTTCATTAGTACCAAATTTTATTAAAATAAGCTCCAGCTCCAGTCGTTTAGGCGGGAATGTGTGAGTGTGTATGTTTGTTACTTATTACTTATAAGTAACAAACATACACACTCACAACTTACGCCTATAAAGGCGAATTATTTATCAAACTAATATTATAAAAGAAATGTGTTTCTCACTAGCTGCCACGTCATGCACTGCACGGTACGGAAAAATATGACGATTCCACATAAATGTAAATTTTATACGGAATAAATGATTTTTGACTTTGACACACGGCCATCTGATCCCAAACTAAGCAGAGCTTGTACTATCGAACCAGATAACTGATATACTACATATAAACCTATTCTTTTGTAAATATATAATCACTTATATAGATAATTACCCCCAGACTAAGGACAAACAGATATGCTCATGCACACAAATATCGGTCCTGGGTGGGAAAACCCACGACCTCCGCAGCTCCGACCGACGTGAAAAGCAAGCATTTGCCAACCACGCCAACAGGCCCATCAATATGACCCGCGCAAATGGCTCGTCTCCATGAAGACTGGCCGCCGTGGCTGAAATTTCGTATTCTGTCCATCAAAGTCTATCTTTCTATGCAGTTCTATTATATGATAGTTGTAAACTCATAACGCACTGAGTCATTGTGTGCGTTTGTCTGTTGCGAAATGTTGCGTGGACGCAGCCAAAAAATTACTACAGTTAGATTTGTGTTATGCATTCCTTCCTATTAATTTCTAAGAACTAACCACTAGAATATCTACGAAGCTTTATAATAATAATGGTCATTATTCACACATGGCCATCTGATAGCAAACTAAGCAGGGCTTGTACTGTGGAAACCAGATAACTCATATACTACATACCCTATTTTTTTAAAGACAATGCCCGCACTAAGCTATCTAATCCCCGTGTCGTGGGGCACTTTATAAACATATAATAGACGGACACAAATTACACCCAGACTCAGAACAACTATTTATGGGTCACACAATTAGTTTTCCGGTGCGGGACTCGAACCCGCGATACGAAGCGGCGAGGCGACTGCCTTAGCCGCTGCGCCACACGTGCAGCCATCTACTCTTCTTTTGTAAATACATTATAAGTACCTACCTATGTATTTACAAAAGAAGAGTAGTGTATGTAAATACATACTTATAAAGATAATAACACCCTGTCTCAGGACGAACAGACATGTTCATGCACACAAATATCTGTCCTGGGAGGGAATCGAAACCATGACCTGCGGAGTGAAAGGCAAGCGTTTACCAACCACACCATAGAATGAATTTAACATTGAATGAGTGAGTTTTAGGTTTAGGTTTAAAGAACATTTATTCTCAAAAGAACAATTACAGTTCACTTATATGAGAATTGCAAAGATTTACAAATGCGTGTCGTTTTGACAAAGCATGCATAAAATAAATGTAAACATAAATAAATATAACTAACTAATAATACCACACTAAAACTTAACAATGATTGATTACATTAACTAATTAATGTTGTTGGCAGAACTAAAAACTGGCCAGCTACTCATCATCAGAATACATTTTACATTTTTAATACGTTATCGCTGTGTGGTGATGGGGTAGAATATCATCACCCCATCTCATCCCGTGGGGTGCGTAGAAATCCCGAGGGAATACTTAGCAGAGAACGGGCAGCAGCGTTTTCCTGTGATCGATGACCATCAAACTGCGATCGCCATCCGTCTGCCAAGCGGGGCGATGATGACATATCCCCCATTATTTGGGGCTTTTGTCCAGCAGTGGACGTACTTTAGCTGACATTATGATGCAAAAAAAGCTGGTAAAAAACGCGTAGAGGGGTCGCGATAATATTTCTTCATACTAAAGTGGCCGCGTCATGAAAAAGGTTGAAAAACACTGTTGTAAGGTACAGATGCTAGCACATCCAGCCAACCCAATCTGTCAATTTTTGGAACGAAGTTCCTTATCGCGCGTTGTGAAAGGGGGCTAGATGGAAAAAAATCTTACGAAAAGTTGTCACGACACTTTTTGCAGCTGAGCGGCGTCCGCATGTTTCTCTGTCTGTCTCTCTCTCTCTTACAGAAAGCAAGCCAGATATTTTCATTTCTATTTCGCAGTGAACAGTAGGGTGTCGCGACGATTATTTTTGTTGAGAGTATACAGGTTTTTGTACATAATAAATAATAAGAAATAACTTCGTTCCCTTGACACCTCTCAAGTTTTTTTTATAGATTTTCAACTTTATCACATAAGCATAAGGTTGACTTTCAATTGGGGAAATTTGACAATCGGGGTAACTTGATGTGCTGGCGTCTGTACATGATTATATATTTTATTGCACATACAATATGTACATTTGTACAATGTGCGTTTAACACAATGACAATTGATCGTATACATTCGATCGATCAACCAGGAAGCGTACAGGTTCAAACCAGGTCATTATAAATAATTCCCGGGGCGCAATGCGCAGTGCAACGTAATCTTGGCGCGCAATGTTAAATGCCAAGAGACTAATGTCGAATGCGCACGAGTTTTGAGGGCGCACGAGGTGCGGAGGGATTAACGCGTTAATATGTTTTGCTGTGAAGTGTTGTTTTAACCCTGACACAAAATTAGAGGTCTCTTTATAATAAATCTGTATTATAAAAAAACGCGTGTGTTAGACAACACATAGCTTACTTGAACCCATTTTCACCAGTCCTTTTTTTATATAACAGGGCGGCAAACGAGCAAGTGGATCATCTGATGATAAGTGATCACCGCCGCCCATGGACACTCGCAATACCAAAAGTGTTGCTGACCCTCCCCCTCCCCCTCCCCCCCAATTAGCTCTGGCGACCTTACTCACACTCGGAAGTTAAAGTTTAAAGACATTTATTCTCATTAAGACATAGATACGTCACTCACGTGAGAACTTAGATATGAACAAAATTATAATAATATATGTTCATTGGCATAAGTATGTACATACATACTTAAAAAGTAAAAATTTAAATAAAAACATAATGACAATTTATGCTTCGTGGCTCTAATTATAACAAACTTAAACAATGTTATACTTGTCTAGGTGTAAAGCTAAAAGTTAAAATTAAATGACAGGTAATATTTAGCAAGTTAAAATAAGATAGAAATTTGAGGAGAATGAGTGTAGGTATCTAGATGCTGTTTATAGTTCATTTATCATTATAATCAGAGAGAATTTTTTGTTTTTATGTAATTTGCTAGCCTTTCCTTAAAAACGTTAATTGAGTTAGCATTTTTTATTTCTGAGGGTATTTTGTTATTGCGCGCGCCATCGTTAATTATAATAGATGTACCGTAACATGTTCGTGACTTGGGTAGACAACATTAAAATTATTAATGTTATTATTAAAGAATGTCTTCTGTAAGGTGGAGATACTCCCCCAGTCCCGCTGCTCTTTGAGCGAATGAACGCTATGGCCTACCTCTTTTAGAATCTCTAGCTCAGCCAAATCGACCAATGTATACAATGATTGCGCATCCATAGCAACGTATTTATAATATGTACCTAGAATTTAGAAATATATATGTATGTTTATCAGTTGTCTGGTTGCCATAGTACAGACGCAGAGGTTTGGGATCAGATGGTATTCTAAGCGTAATACTCGAGTATGGCTCAACCTATTCGGCTCATTTCTTTTTCTGTACCTATATTCCGTAAGGCCAACGAAAGGTTTATAATTCTATAAAAAAATCGTGAACAATAGTAAAAACAATACTTTTCTTTTCACATAAAAGAAATCGCCCGAGGGTATATGTATCTACTTACCAGAGAACGGACAGCAGTGTTTTCCTTTTTCTGTGAACTATGACCATTAAACTGCGATCGCCAACCCGTCTGCCAAGCGTGGCGATTATGGCATGTCCTCCCATTTTTTGGGGAGGCTTTGGCTCAGCAGTTGATGTACTTTGGCTGACATTAAGATGATGATTGTCAGGAGAAGTTGTGTGTGACAAGTCATTTTCGTCACCACTATCTCTCCGGAAGGAAAATTCGCTAGTATTTATATAAAAACAAACGTATCATAGTCTATCTTTGGTGGAAAAACACCTTCAACCCTGTTCTAGCAGACGTGCGTGCGTCGACGCTTGGTGTCATATTATATCGATGACACACATATTGACTATGGTGACCAAATCTTCGTCGAAATAAATAATGCCTGTTTTTGGGGACTGCCGATAAAAGTGAAAACTATAATTCTAATCTAAATAGTCTACAATATAGTAGTTGACACTGCAAATTGAGATAAACTTTCGTATATATAAATTTATATATACCTGCATGGTTACTTAAAAGTAGTAGTAGTAGGTAGTAGTAAAACACCAACAACCTCGCAGGACTAAATAGCTAACACCATAAGCAACAACTTTTGTTCTACGAGTTTATTTATCAATATTTTATCTATACATATAATAAAATCGTAGGAAACTCAAAACTGTACTGAATATTTTTTTATAAGGATACTTGGGGCATTTGTATAATAAAATAAATAAATAAATAAAACCACGGGGCACAGCTAGTTTATAATATAATAGTTGACACTTCACATTGAGAGAAATATATATATATATATATATATATATATATATATATATATATATATATATATATATATATATATATATATATATATATATATATAGGGGCAGGGCTTTATAGCTAACACCATAAGGAACAACTTCTGTTCTACAACTTTTGATAATTTGTTAGTTTTAATTCGTACAAAATTAATTAGTTATCAATTTAATTTCCCGTTTGAAAAGAATGTCGCAAAGATTACATGGGGACGACACTTCACTAATTATTAAAGTGAATAGAAAAATAGATTATTTTTACAAAATTTACTCCAC
Source organism: Pseudoips prasinana (assembly GCA_951640165.1). Lineage (NCBI taxonomy): Eukaryota > Metazoa > Arthropoda > Insecta > Lepidoptera > Nolidae > Pseudoips > Pseudoips prasinana. The sequence continues at coordinate 4,668,611 of OX621264.1, forward strand.
ACTGGATACTAAATACTACTAAATGGTTTACAGAAAACAATCCTGTACTTAATACAAACAAAAAAAGTGCATTCAATTCAGCACACCGAATGAAAAAGTATATCTCCTAGAGTTGTCGTCAATGGTGAGCCGTGATATAATAAAATCTACAGTTTTTCTTAGTTTTACTGTAGACGAGAACTGCAATGCTCATGTTTCTGGCCTCGCTAATAAACTTAGCTCTGGTGCCTAGCCTGCCTACCATCAGGAAAGTTAAACAATCTATTTATTATTAATTTCAGTTATTTTGACAGTCTCATGGCTTATGGTATTATTTTATGGGGCAGAGCTGCTGATATTAAAAATATTTTCACGTTACATAAGAGCAATATGTGCCATATACCAACTTGGCGTTAGGGAGTCACTGAGAGACATTTTTAAGGACATCGGAATACTAACTGTTACATCTCAGTATATATACGCAAATATATTGTATGTACACCAAAACATACATTTATTTGAAAAGAAGAGTGACATACACAATCTCAACACCAGAGGTAAACACAAATTATGTAATCAATCTCATCGTTTGCATAAAGTTCACGGATCCTTTGTTGGATTAGGACCTCAAATATGTACTAACATTCCTTCTCGTTTCTTCTTCATTAACTCCTCTCCTCCAGAGCAGGAGACGGAATGATATAATAATAAAATAATGAATGATGAGAGAATTGCAACTAGAGAAGCCAGCTTCAAAAGCACCGAGGATCAATTTAAGGGTCCTAAGTGAGCTGTTATATTCGATTCCAATAGTAGGTATTGCAAAAGCGCTTAAACGCACGGAAGTTGTTCCTTGTTGCTACAAGGTCCGTATAATAAACTACTTCAGATATTGGTCGCTAGCTATTTAAAATAATATCACGCTCATCTTGCCAGATATCACACTACCAAAGTATGTGGTGGCCGGTTTGAAAGTTGCTAAGCTTGATGTCGAGGGATGTCTTTAAAAAATACATAAAATATATAAGCTACACTACTACAAAGTTTCTTCAAAATTCGTGTCGTAGTTTTTGCGTGAAAGAGTTACAAAACATCCATACTAAAAAACTTTCGCACTGTATCAGTAGGAAATATATAAGTATGTTTATTAGTTGTCTGGTTGCCATAGTACAGACTCTGCCTAGTTTGGGATCAAATGGCAGTGTGTTACTTGTCCCAAGATATTTATTTGTTTAAACTTTCTTTGAAATAGTAAAAAAAGATTTCAATGTGAACTTTTTATTGTTAAAAGTGTATTTCAATATTGTGTCACCATAGTCCAATCCAAACCTCTATCGGAAGATCAGCGCTGCAATAATAAATAATATGTGTTGCCATAGATAGATAGATAGAATACTCTTTATTGTACACACTTAAACGGAAAGAAAATACATTGGAAATAAAGAACATAATGTACAATGACGGTCTTATCGCCTAAAGCGTTCTCTTCCAGATAGCTAATGCTGAGATAATTAATTCTTCCTGTGGTAAGATTTCTTTTAAAAAAATAAACATTTTACATTTCATTTTAAATAATTTTTCATTCAATGTCTTTCCATTTTTCATTTAATTGCATTTATAACCATTAGTTTTGAATTTCTCAACTTAACTAATCAAAATCCGGATATACGCCTTGTCGTGGTCTTGAATTGAATTAACTGACCGCAGCATTATAGTAGTAACATAAAAAGGAAAGTCTCACTTCAAACGGGAATCATATGGTTACCTTATAATAACAAATGTGTTTGGCCAATGTCCTAATTACCTATCATTGCACACAATTGTTATGCAATGCAATAATTTGTTAACAACCAAACAATTTGGCAAATATAATTAATTGGCTGTGCCCCGCGGTTTTACCCGCGTAACGCTTTATGAAATCGGAGTAGACGGAGCGACTTTTGGTACAGACGCCAGCACATGAAGCGACCCCAATCTGTCAAATTTCCCCAATTGAAAGTGAACCTTATGCTTATGTGATAAAGTTGAAAATCTATAAAAGAAATTAGACAGATTGTGGTAGCTGAATGTGCTGGCGTCTGTACTTGCGACAAGTTTTAATAGTATGGACATGACTGGTACCCAGAATTCACTGAGATTTACATAATATACTTATTGTTAACGATGGTAATGATTTTTAGAGGAACTCATGCGAATGTATGCATACTTATATTTTTTTTAAAGACAGTGCCCGCACTAGTGAATCTAATCCTTGTGTCGCGGGGTACTTTACAAACATATAATAGACGGACAACAATTACATCCGCATAATAACCGCATAAAATTATATTATTCCTAAATTTACGTGAAAAAGGTTACCAACCTTTTTCACGTAAGTTTAGGAATAATATAATTTTATGCGGTTTTTATGCGGATGTAATTTGTTAGGTGATTATTTTACTTAGATAATGTCAGATGGAATCGAAATCAATTTTCATAACGCAATATTTATTTAATCAGAAAGTATGAACAGACGCCCGCACGTCCAGCTACTCCAATCTGTCAAATTATAGATTTTCAACTTTATCACATAAGCATAAGGTTCAATTGGGGAAATTTGGCAGATTGGCGTAGCTTGATGTGATGGCGTCTGTACATGGAATTAATAGATACAATCGGTGTGCAGGTCACTTAAAAAAGAATAAAGGAACATATGTATAATATAACTTAATAATAATAACTTTGCTTTAATACAGTTTTAATACTCACAACAGTGCAAAACAAATAAAAAGATAACTAATTAAAAACCGTATATTTCCGCTGGAAGTAGTGCAACAACATTAAAGAAACGAAAAACAAGAGAACAAAAACGGTAACTAAAATCGAGCCTAATTAAAAAAAAAACAAAACAGTGAAACGAAAACCGAAAAATTCCGCTAAAACGCACTGACACGCCTTGTCTATGCGTATGCGATGAACTCGCGTTCGGATACGGATACCGATAGTGCTTCCAGTTCTGAAGAGGACGTCGATTCTGGGATAGTGGACGAAGGAGGGTCCAAACGGGACGTCGACTGCATGGATCTCTCAGAGTTCTTTGGTTATTGGTAAGTTTTATTTAATAAGCCCCACGCATGTTCCCAAAGCTTAACTTAACACGCAATATATTATGGCTCTATATGTCTGATGGACTGTAATACTATGATACTATTATCAAATGTTTTAACTGTTTGACTGATTGTTACGAGTATATATAGTTTTTAATAATAATAATCAATTTATTTCAAATAAAATGCTTTACAACAGAAACATGATTTAGAACTACAAATGCAAAAAGTCAAAATCGGACGAGAGGTTTAGGATTCAGAATGATCATGGAGATTGGGAGGCAGTATCATTAGATAATATTTTGTATACTTCACCGCCAAACAATTAACGGGTAATAGGGATATAGTTGCCATCAAATATAGAACTTTATTGCCTTGTAATAAAGTTCGAAATCAAGCAATAAGAAATGTACCTTCAGCTTTATGAAGGTTTAATTAAATATTGTTTAAAAAAAATTAATATAATAAGCGCCTTTTGTTTTAATGTAGAAGTCAGTCGCATGATAGCTTGCTTTTATTTTTGGGCAGGCGCTATGACTTTTGTGCTTTTTTTTTATTTATTAATTAACTCCTAAATGAATTCCTGATTCGATATAATAGGTCTTTACCTATGAAATTGCCGTTTTGTATGAAAAAATTTAAACGAATTTTTTTCATGAATTTTTTTATTTGTATTAATCGAAGTAATCACCCATGCAATCAATGCATCTTTGCCATCGCAGTGGCAGTTTATTGATGCCCTTCTTAAAGAAATCAGCTGGACGGGAGGCAACAAATTCTTCAAAGGCATTTTGTACTGCCTCTCGGGTATTGAATTTTTTTCCCGCCAAGAAGTTATCCAAATTCTGGAAAAAGTAGTAGTCTGTAGGCGCAAGGTCTGGTGAGTAGGGCGGATGACGGAGAGCTTCCAACCCCAGTTCTTGCAACTTGGAGACCGTCTGCTGTGCAGTATGAGGTCGCGCGTTGTCGTGCAGGAGCAGCGGAGACGAGCGATTGACCAATGCTGGTTGGAGATGCGCCAGCTTCTCCATCATTGTGCTCAGTTCTTCACAGTACACATCTGCAGTAATGCTCACCCCGTTTGGTAAGAAGCTGTGATGAATCACACCGGCGCTAGACCACCAAACAGTGACCATCACTTTTCTAGGGGTAAGTTTTCGTTTAGGGCATTGTTTAGGTGCTGAACCAGGATCCAACCAACTTGCTGAGCGCTTGCGGTTATCAAACAGAATCCATTTTTCATCGCAGGTAACAATGCGGTTCAAAATTCCTTCATTTGTGTGTCTGTTGAGCAGTGCAAGGCACGTCTCGACGCGTACTTCGCGCTGGCGATCATTGAGTTCGTGGGGCACCCATTTGTCAAGCTTTTTTACCTTGCCAATTTGACGCAAATGGACCAATATTGTTTTGACGCTAACGTCGAAAGCTGCTGCTAATTCAGCCGTAGATTGTGTATCATCAGCTTCCACAACCGCCTTTAATTCGTCATTGTCGACCAAAGTCTTCGGACGACCGCGAGGTTCATTTTTCAGGTCGAAATTTCCAGAACGGAAGCGAGCAAACCAATAACAGGTGGTGCGTTGGTTTGTAGTGTTAGCTCCGTAAACGTCGTTGATGTTGCGTGCCGCTTGTGCCGCGTTGCTGCCACGACGGTACTCATATTCCATAATTACTCGAATTTTTAACGTATCCATGATGACGAAAAAGATTGAAATGCGATGAAAATGTAACACTAATCAATAAAGAAATGACTATTTTTGGAAAAAAGAATCCATGTTTTTAAAATAAAATTAATTTGAAATTAGAATTCTTAGCCAAACAAAAATTATTTTGATTTGAAATGGCCAGTACTGCAGAACGGCAATTTCATAGGTAAAGACCTAATATGTTATATTTGTGTGACTGAAGGCAACGATATTAATACCCCATCCCATCCAGTGGGAGGGAGTAGAAGTCACCCCGATAGAATATCTACCAGAGACAGAGCGGGCAGCAGCGTCTCTTTGTGTAGGTAGCTATATATATATATATATATATATATACTATGACCATCATAATGTGATTGCCAACGCTAACCTGTCAGCCAAATGTGGTAATTTTGGCACATACCGGACGGTTGGCGTGGTTGATAAATGCTTGCCTTTCATGCCGTAGGTCGTGGGTTCGATTCCCACCCGGAACAGATATTTGTGTGCATGTACATGTCTGTTTGTCCTGAGTCTGGGTGTAATTATCTATCATCATCATCATTATCATCATCATCATATCAGCCGAAAGACGTCCACAGCTGGACAAAGGCCTCCCCCAAAGATCTCCATAATTGCCGGTCTTGCGCTATCCGCATCCAGCGATTTCCAGCGACCCGCACAAGATCATCGCTCCATCTTGTAGGGGGCCTGCCCACGCTGGATAAATACTTAAATACATAGAAAACATCCATGATTCAGAAACAAATATTCGTGCTCATCACACAAATATTTGCACTTACCGGGGTTCGAACCCAGGACCACCAGCTTCGTAGGCAGGAGCACTACCAACTAGGCTACGGTATATCTGTTTGTCCTGAGTCAGAGTGTAATTATCTATACAAGTATGTATTTACAAAAGAAAAGTAGTATATAAGATATACGTAGAAGTAGAAATAAAGATTACCTACTTACTTACTTAGGTGCGCAATTAAAACTATTTATTAGTTGACGAATATATTTAATTCAGAGATTTACTTTGTTCCAATCGCCGTGCTTCATTCTACCACCTGGAAAGAAGATATACAGTAATAAGTATTCAGTAGTAAGATCTGATGCTGTGTGGTGACGGCATAGAATATCATCACCCCATCTCATCCCGAGGGGGACGTAGAAGTCGTCTGAGGGAATGCCTACCGGAGCACGGGCAGCAGCGTTTTTCAGTGAATTTATGATTGTACGAACTTGTGACTTGTGAAAAATTTCTATAATTAAACTTAAACATAATCTCTTTGACAATAACTTAATAGCATTAAAGCGCGACCGTCGTTTTAAACACAAGGTCCGTTATAATAATAATACTGAATTCACACCTTAATATGGACAGAACCATTCAGACAATATGTAGTAAAATATAAATTTCAATAATTAAACCTAAACATAATCTCCTTGACAATAACTTGATACAAGCTAGCTAAATATCACTACCATTATAAAATAAATTGTAGGTATAAATGTTTTAACATTCCGTGTACCTAAATATCTGTAATAAGTACCTAACTAGAAATAATAACTGTATTACTACAAACATGTTCTGACTATTTACAAGCGCTTTTTTAAAGTCTACCTACGTGAATAAAAACCTTTTTTATTTTATTTATTGAAAACATTTATAAAATAAATTTTATAAATGTTTTCATACCATCCGTGTATCTAAATATCTATGTAACTAGAAAAAGACATGTTCATGCATACTATATACTAGCTGTGCCCCGCGGTTTTGCCCGCGTTAAATTTTATAAATTATCACAAATCCTCCCCCGTAGGTGATAGCGTGATAATATTATGTAGTCTATATGTTGACCCGACCTATTAGTAATAGTCATGCAATATTTGAAGTAAATCCATGCAGTACTTTTTGAGTTTAGGCCGGACATACATACAGACAAACAGACCAAAATTCCAAAAACTATTTTTTCTGCTTCGATTACGATTGTAGATCACGCCCCAAATATCCTTTAGAAAAAATATTTAATGTACAGTTTTGGCTTTCCTATGATTTTATTATATGTATAGACACTACTTTTCAAAATAAAAGAACATGAATGAACATCTTTGTTTTTATAAATACATACTTATAGAGATAATTACACCCAGACTCAGCACAAACAGAGATGTTCATGCACACAAATATCTGTCCCGGGTGGGAATCGAACCCACGACATGTGGCGTGAAACGCAAGCATTTACCAGCCACGCCATTAAAAATGTCTTAATAAATATATCTTGTGACAAGTAACACACTGCCATCTGATGCCAAACTCGGCAGAGCCTATATGTTTGCTTTTCACGCCGGAGGTCGTGCGTTCGAATCCCGGTAAGTGTAAATATTTGTGTGATGAGCACGAATATTTGTTTCTGAGTCATGGATGTTTTCTATGTATTTAAGTATTTATCTATCTATATAAGTATGTATATCGTCGCCTGGTACCCATAGTACAAGCATTGCTTAGTTTGGGGCTAGAATGATCTGTGTGACATTGTCCCTAAATATTATTATTATATCTTGGGTCGACTAACACACTGCTATTGGATCCCAAACTAGGCAGAGCCTATACTACGGCAACCAGACTACTGATAAAAACCCATTGACCTATATGTTTCTACTAGACGCGCAATCCCATATTGAGAATTTGCTCACTGAGTTGCAGCTCAACTCAGCAGGGCGCTGCAACTCAGTTAGCAATTTTGGTCGCCGCGCGCGCGCCCCTCACCTCGCGCACAGCCGGACTGGGACAGAGTTTTTATTCGAAACAGCGTGTCTAGTTATACATATAAGTCAATGTAAAAACCTTATATATTTCGCATAGCTGCATGGAACATCTCTCGTGGAAAACCACCGCGGCAGCGTACGCTTCCTTCGTATTTTGCAATGGCGAGATGAGATGATAAGAAGGTTCTATATAAAGATGTTTGTGTATTTCACAGTATTTTTGCTGAACTGTACTCGGTTTGAGCCAGAATAGAATAGAATATCTTTATTTGCTTTGAATGTAGGTACACACATTAGTTGTTAACATACATCTTGAAGAATCCTTGTACATTCTGCCTTAATAAAGCATGCAAATTCAGTGTTAAACTAAAAAGACATGGATGCATTAATTTAAATTTGCTTATCATCTAGGAATTCTTGCAAGGTATAATAGCATTTTTCAGCTAGCAGAGCTGTGAGGTGTTTTTTGAACCTTTACAATGGGAGATCTTTAATGCTGTTTGGCATTCTATATTTCTTTAAAACTAAATGACCCGTCTACGTACTCAGTGGGTTAGTCATTGGCTTTGTATAGTGTTTATTTATTTAGTATTACAGATATCTTATTGCTAACAGATAATTCCAAGCACAATAAGTGATACAATCATAATAATTTATATTCATAATCTATAGGTACTATACTATACTATACTTAGCTAATTTATTAACCACTAGCTGTGCCCGCGACTTCGTCCGCGTGTTAAATAGCTTATTTAGTTTTTTTTTATTTAAAAAAAAAATACATATATTTTCTGTAATAAACGTAGCCTAAGTTACTCCTTATTACATCAGCTACCTACCAATAAAAGTCCCGTCAAAATTGGCCCAGCCATTTCAGACATTAGCCGGAACAAACAGACAGACAGACAGACAAAAATTTAAAGAAATGTTATTTTGGTGTATGTACCGTATATATATATTCATATTTATGTAGTATTCAACGGTTATTTCAATATTACAAACAGACACTCCAATTTTATCTATTTGTATAGATGTTAAAAAAAGTTAAAAGTTCTCTAATATTATGTATATACTACATAATATTAGGAAAAGAAAATGTTATAAGAAGTTACTGTATACTCCTCTCACTAGTCAATGCCTCAATGTGACGTCCTGCAACGGTTAGGAATGCATTTTCCGTGCATGAGAATATATATTTAGTACTAGCAGTGCCCCGCGGTGTTACTCGCGCTAAATTTTATAAATTATCTTTTCTATAAACCTCACGGAGCCCGAGACCTTTCCAACGAATGCAAAACCGTGGAAATCGGTTCGTGCGTTCTGGAGTTATAGCGTCAGGAAGGAAAACCCGACTTATTTTTATATAGTAGACTAGCGGCCCGGTACGTGCTTCGCTACGTATAAGGCATAGTAATAAAAAATGATTATTAAGTTCATTTATTCAAACATAAAAATATAGAAAGATGTTTATTTTACACTTTTTCAAAGACTTTTTTATTAGAATTTGCTCTACGAACAAACCTTCCCTGGACTTTCACGAATAATTCAAGACCAAAATTAGCCAAATCGGTAAAGGCGTTGTTGAGTTATAACATTACAACGAAAAGTGGCATTGATTTTTATATATATAGATATAGATAATTACAGCCAGACTCAGGACAAACAGGATATGTTCATGCACACAAATATCTGTCCTAGGGCTCTACCGGCTAAGTCGCCGAACATCGATTTCTTAAATGGCATTCAAATAAATGAAGGTTAAAAATGATTTAATCAGTCGTTAAATCGGCTTAAAGTTGACAATCGATTCGGGACCGTTTATGACAACAAATGTGTTCATGGAAGCCGATTTAACGATTGATTAAGTAATTTCGGCTTTAAATCGGCTTCAACGTTGACAATCGATTCGGGACCGTTTATGACGTCTATGAGTCATTCTCGATATCATTTTAGAGTCAGCTTAGTATAAGGTACGATGGGATTCTGGGAACGCTGGCGTTTGTAGGGGAACGAGTGGAGTTCTTTTCCTCTGAGCGCCAGCGGTCCTGGGTAACCTGCTGTAGCTCAGGTAACGCTTGTGCGTACTGGGGAGGCATTCAGGCCCCTCCCCTCCCCGGTGAGAGTCTCGCGGACGCTCAGTGTACGGCGGGGGTACTGGCGAGATCGTTCGCGAGTACCCAGAGCCCCCGCTACAGGCACTGTGAGGCTGGCTACCGTGGTGGTTTTACTTGGTCGAGCCCCACACCATGTGCGATTAGAGCATATCCACCACGTAAAAAAAGATACGATGGGATTGAAATTTTATTGGAACGAAGTTCCTAATCGCGCGTTGTGAAAGGGGGCTAGACGGAAAAAAATCTTACGAAAAGTTGTCACGACACTTTTTGCAGCTGTGCGGCGTGCGCATGTTTCTCTGTCTGTCTCTCTCTCTCTCTCTCTCTCTCTCTCTTATAGAAAGCAAGCCAGATATTTTCATTTCTATTTCGCATTGAACAGGGTGGTGTCGCGATGATTATTTTTGTTGAGTGTATACAGGTTTTTTGTACATAATAAAATATTTTATATTTTATTATGTACAAATATTAATGTGTTAATTTTGTTTCCTAAATTTTAATTTTATTTTAGTTTAGTATAGTATTTTTCATTTTATATTTAGTTTTAGTTGTTATATATTTTTTGTTTTTTACTGATGTCACGAGTGTCATGAATCTGTGCATGTTGTGACACCTTAATAAACTATGCATTTGATTTTAATATTTTAAGTGTTGTATTTAGACTAGCAATAATGTAACAGTAACTGGTTGTCCTAAATAAATAAATGAAATAAATAAGAAATAACTTCGTTCCATCCGGGTGTCCCTTGACACCTCTCAGGTTTTTATGTTTGTATTGAACTTACATGCACTCCACTGTCATCGCCTTCCACCACATTGACTCCGCCCTCACCGTCGACCACGTTGACTCCACCACCATAATGACCGTCGACCACGTTGACTCCACCACCATAATCACCGTCGACCACGTTGACTCCACCACCATAATCACCGTCGACCACGTTGACTCCACCGCCATAATCACCGTCGACGATTTGGACGCCACCACTACCAAACCCGACGTCAGCAACGCCGCCGCCCCCGGAGTAAAACCCATCCACTATTTGGACTCCGCCGCCGAAGTCACCCTCAACGACGTTGACGCCACCGCCACAGTCACCATCCACCACCTTTAAAGAATAATTGGTACTTCATTATCGTGTCAAATAATGTCCAACGTTGGACAAAAGTTACCCCAAAAGATTGCCACAGTAGAGTTGCCAGAATTTGGCGGGATATGCCGTAATCGCCACGCTTGGCAGGCGAGTTATTATGAGCATTATCAAAGACATAAAATTCTATTATCTAGAGCAGTTATAATTCATCATCATCATCATATCAGCTGAAAGACGTCCACTGCTGGACAAAGGCCTCCCCCAAAGATCTCCACAATTGCCGGTCTTGCGCTATCCGCATCCAGCGATTCACAAGATCATCGGTCCATCTTGTAGGGGCCTTCCCACGCTGCGTCTTCCGGTTCGTGGTCGCCACTCGAGAACCTTTCTGACCCAACGGCCGTCGGTTCTACGAGATATGTGCCGCACACTGCCACTTAAGTTACAATTCATTCCAATTTCTTATTGACTAGTTTATAATATTATGTATTTTTTTTTCTTCGTTATTTCTTGACTTGTGGTGTTATGTGTGTAAATGTTGGTATAAACCCAACTTAATATGATTTCTAGTTAAATTAATTTAAAATGTATAAGCTGACATATTATATCAATTTAAATACTTTTGTGACTCAACCATAGCTTTGCATGCTTTTTTAATACTGGCAAATGTGTATTTGTACTGATTGTAAAGATTTTTTTACCAACTATATGTACCACATTTAATGCAAATAAATAAATAAATAAAATAAGTTTGACAATTCTTCGGGCTATGTCGGTGACTTTGGTTCGCCTGCGGATTTCGACATTTCTGATGCGATCCCGCAGTGAAACTCCGAGTATAGCCCTCTCCATTGCTCTTTGGGTAATTTTAAACTTTGGGAGGATGTATGCCAGCACAGAAATGAAAATTGAAATTATACTTACGTGAACACCCCCATCATCGCCGTCGACAACGTTTACACTCATGGTGACAGATAAAATAAAATAAAACTCCTAATTTAATATTAACACGAACACGTTGTACTATCTTAATGCGTTTTACCGAAATCAAAGATTACAGTGAATTTAAAGACGTGTAACTGATAGTATTATCTATAGATAAATAAGTATAATAATGTACGTCTACAGTCTTAGTAGCGATTTCATATAAGGAAATAATTAAGGGGCATTCCTAGCTGATATTTTCCTATACAAACGTACGAGTACGAGTGACCCACTCTAGCTTCGCACGAGTATTTATTTTATATATTTATTTATTATTTAATACTTTAGCACAAATAATATTGTACATCATCATATCAGCCGAAAGACGTCCACTGCTGGACAAAGGCCTCCCCCAAAGATTATTTGGGAGGATATGCCATAATCGCCACGCTTGGCAGGCGGGTTGGCGATCGCAGAAGGATAGACATGGTACTCAGGAGAACGCTGCTGCCCGTTCTCTGGTATATATTCCCTCGGGACGACTTCTACGTCTCCCCACGGGATGAGAGGGGGTGGCGATATTCTCTAGGCCGTCACCACACAGCCCATATTGTACATATGCGGACTTAATTGCCATAGGCATTATCTACCAGTCAACCTTTGGGTGGTGCAGAAAGACTAAGGTAGGTGCACTAAAATTGTCAAATATAAATTTATTAGATTCTTATTGTGGTTTAATTATATAAATAAACACTAGATATAACATAATAATACATACTATTTCTACATATATACATGCTATATAAGTACTTACATACATAAATTTACTTGTATACATAAATACAATATATACCTACACAATATATAATACCTATACATACGGACATGTTGATTTTCCTATTGATTAGCTGATACTGGACGTTGCTTATCAGTGATGTGGTCACGAATCTTCTTATTAAACGTATTGCGACTTTTAGCCATCCTGATAGGAAGTATATAGATAGGAAGATAAAAATTATCTTTTATTAAATTATTTCTGACAATAATAATAATATCCTGGGACATTATTCACACATCTGATCCCAAACTAAGCAGAGCTTGTACTATGCAAGCCAGATAACTATACTACTTTCCTTCTGTAAATATATATAACTAGCTGTGCCCCGCGGTTTTACCCGCATAAAACTTTATAAATTATCACACCTCTTCCCCCGTAGGTGATAGCGTGATAATATGTAACCTATATGTTGCCCCGACCTCTTAGTAATATTCACGCAAAATTTGAAGTAAGTCCATGCAGTACTTTTTGAGTTTAGCCCGGACACACATACAGACAAACAGACACACAGACAAAAATTGTAAAAACTATATTTTCGGCTTCGATATCGATTGTAGATCACGCCGCAAGTATACTTAAAAAAAAAAATCAATGTACAGTTTTGACTTTCCTACGATTTTATTATATGTATAGATAGATTACGGCCGTTGGGGCAGAAATGTTCTACAAGTGGCGACCACGAACTGGAAGACGCAGCGTGGGCAGGCCCCCTATAAGTTGGACCGATGATCTTGTGCGGGTCGCTGGAAGTAGCTGGATGCCGATAGCGTAAGACCGGCAATTGTGGAGATATTTGGGGGAGCCTTTCTCCAACAGTGGACGTCTTTCGGCTGATATGATGATGATAGACAATTACACCCAGACTCAGGACATACAGACATGAAATATAAAATAAAGTAATATCTTGGGACAACTAACCAAATAAAAAAAAGAAATACAGTCATGTTGTTGTGGGTGGGAACCGAACCAGGTGAACATAGGCTACATGATATTTTCAAAAAAGTTAGGGAACCATACTAATTTTTTTTGAAGTTATACTTCTTTTGGCGCGATGGAGAAAAATGATGAGAGTGAATTTTTACGATGCACGCGCACACCGATACCAAAAAATTTAACAGCATGAAGTTAGTTCTAGGTGGTATGAGAGTGAATTTTTACGATGCGCACGCATCGTAAAAATAACAGCATGAAGTTAGTTCTAGGTGGTATGAAAATTGATAACTATGTTCAAGTTGTATATTAAGAAGTATAACTTCTAACGCGTGTACATAAGTACACACAAGTTTTTTTTTGTTTTTAATTCCGTTTTACGGCTCTAGCTTCTTTGGCCTTATAAGCCTTCAGTAAATATATTTTTATATCATTTATTTCCGTCATTGTCAAGTAAAGTCCGTCACAGTCAAGTCATAATAGTCCTTGTCCAACCCCAGTAAAGCAGTGGAGACTTTACTAGAGGCTTTTATGGAGTTTTGGTTACAACACGGAAAATCACAATTCACGGCAATATCGCACTTTCCTCCACTTGTGTACGTTGTCGAAGATGTTATGTCTAAAAATCACCACACCAGTTTTTGAAAGTAAAACATAGCCTCGATGCGTCTTTTTCCGCGTTGGCGCCAAAACTCAACCATACTAAAACTCCAATAATGTCACCCAAGGTATGATGAATATACCAATAAACTTTACATCACGTGCGCTACGAGAACTATGGATTATAGAACAAAATAATGTACTACGTCTTTGCAGAACATATAATTATCGACAAAAAATATCGCGATTACATAAAAAAAAAATTACATATAATTTCATATTCGAATTTACTTCATTTACTCTTTTTTAGTGACGCCAAAACGAGAAAGTATGTATGGGAGAGTGTGTGTGTAAAAAATATAACTTTAGAAATGTTTGTTTAATACCTGTGCGAAGCCGGGCGGGCTGCTAGTTATTATATAAGTATGTATTTACAAAAGAAAAGTAGTATATGTAGTATATCAGTTATCTGGTTTTCATAGTACAAACTCTGCTTAGTTTGGGATCAGATGGCCGTGGGTGAATAATGTCCCAGGATATTAGGATAGGGACATTAGATCGCAACTGTTGTTAACATATTTTTTGAGGGAGTCAGCACTTTTCGACTTGGTAAACCCATATTACCGTAGCCTAGTTGGTAGTGCTCCTGCCTACGAAGCTGGTGGGTTCGAATCCCGGTAAGTGCAAATATTTGTGTGATGAGCACGAATATTTGTTTCTGAGTCATGGATGTTTTCTATGTATATAAGTATTTATCTATCTATATAAGTATGTATATCGTCGCCTGGTACCCATAGTACAAGCTTTGCTTAGTTTGGGGCTAGGATGATCTTTGTGACATTCGTCATCATCATCATCATATCAGCCGAAAGACGTCCACTGCTGGACAAAGGCCTCCCCAAAGATCTCCACAATTGCCGGTCTTGCGCTATCCGCATCAAGCGATTTCCCGCGACCCGCACAAGATCATCGGTCCATCTTGTAGGGGGCCTGCCCACGTTGGGGGCCTGTGTGACGTTGTCCCTAGATATTATTATATTATATTATTTAGCGCAATTAGGTAGCAATATCGTGGCTTTCCGCGAAGTAACTATCGCGCGATTCTGTTTCTTATCTGATGTCCGCCACTTAATGCCCAGATTTCAGCGCGTATCTATCTGTTTCGTACATTTACAAGTTATACTCACAAGTCACAGCATCGTTATAGTTACAAGGCCCGCCAGGGTTAAATACTATATTTAACTAGCTGTGCCCCGCGGTTTTACCCGCGATAATTTTTATAAATTATCATAGTTCCTCCCCCATGGGTGTTAGCGTGATAATATGTAGCCTATAGTATGTAGACCCGACCTCTAAGTAATTTTCATGCAAAGTTTGAAGTAAATCCATGCAGTATTTTTGAGTTTAGCCCGGACATACATACAGTCAAAAATTCTAAAAACTATATTTTTGGCTTCAATATCGATTATAGATCACGCCCCAATTATCCTTTTTTAAAAATATTCAATGTGCAGTTTTAACTTTCCTACGATTTTATTATATGTATAGATATTGAATATTGGACCATTCATACAAGATACAGTAAGATATACATATCTAAAATTATGAATTACCACGATTAATCTAAAATGTATGGTTTAAGAAAGAAAATGAAAGAAGATTGACTTGAAAATTGTATTACCTATACCTGGCCTGTGTGAATGGTACAGACGCCAGCACATCCAGCTACCCCAATCTGTCAAATTTCTTTTATAGATTTTCAATTTTATCACAAAAGTATAAGGTTCACTTTAAATTACGAAAATTTGTCAGACTGGGGTAGCTTGATGTGCTGGCGTCTGTCCAACAGAAGGGGAAGATCGTTTGAACAAATCGGAGATGTTCTCAAGGAAGACCAGGTTCAGAAGTAGGTACTCTTAACCGGCGAGCATGTATGGAGAATATAATTATAGTAAGCTAGGGAAAAGAGGTGTGCAAGGATCGTGAAAATAAAAATCTATGTATGTGTAAAAATAATTAAACCTATAAATAACAGTTTTAACAATAACTTAAATATAAAATAAATAACTAAGTAACTAAATAAAAAATATAATAAATTAAATTTTATTTCCCAATGATTTCAAATAATACAAACCACAATTCAAATCTACAACATGTAACGTTAATGAACGCACATCCTGAAAATACTTTGTTCAGAATGGTTTACTGAATCGATTTATATCATTTTTAATATAGGTAATTTTTTATTCCAAAATAATTAAAACTACGGAAAGTATTGTCATATTAACCCTGTACAGTCAAAACAAATTGAAATGGACCGTAAGTCAAAGTAATAAGACTTTTAAAATCGCAGTTTTATTTGTATCCATATAAATTACATCATTCAATACAAAATAAAGAAAAATAAACTTAATTCCAAGAAACCAATTTAGTAAATAACAATGCATATACATGTTAAATTAAAAATTCAGTGTATGTATTATGATTACAACATAATATTCTAATTGGGCTGTTTGAGGATGTGCGTTAATAACGTTACATGTTGTATAAATGTATAGACGCCAACGCATTCAGCTAGCCCAATCTGTCAAATTTCTTTTATAGATATTCAACTTTATCACAAAAGCATGAGCTTCACTTTCAATTGGGGAAATATGACAGATTGGGGTAGCTTGATGTGCTGGCGTCTGTACCTATAAATATGTAGGTATAGATTATTATAATCTTAGTTAAAAAGTGTCAAAATCTGCGGGTAGATTATCCAAAAAACTGGCAACGTTTCATCATTATCATTTGTTTGGTTATTTTTAAATTTGGAAGGCGAATACTAATATCTAAAACCTTGTAGATTATAAAAAGACAAATACTGATTCACAATAGATATAGCGTGCGCATGCGACGCAATTTTATCACTATGTGACTCACAGGCTGAAGACGTGCCCATACCCAGGTGCCCTCAATATATTTTTTTATTAAAATGAATAAAAAAAAAAGTTTTTATTCACGTAGATTTTAAAAAAGCGTTTGTAAATAGTCAGAAAATGTTTGTAGTAATATAGTTGTATACATTATTATTTCTATTACCATAGATTTAGGTACACATTGTATTGATTGTATGAAAACATTTATAAAATTTATTTTATTATAGCAATGATATTTAGCTAGCTCGTATCAAGTTATTGTCAAGAGATTATGTTTAATTATCTAGTTTAAGTCTAATATTTTTACTAGGTACATATTGTCAATGGTTCTATAAAAGCGATGCGAATGACTAGCAGAGCCCCGCGGTTTCACCCGCGTTAGATTTTATAAATTATAGCCTATGTGTTATTCGGTTATATGAGCTATATTACTATTAAGTTTCATGAAAGTCCATTCGGTAGTTTTTGCGTGAAATAGTAATAAATATCCATTATAATATCCTGGGACATTATTTACACACGGCCATCTGATCCCAAACTAAGCAGAGCTTGTACTATCGAAATCAGATAACTGTAATACTATTTTCTTTTTGTAAATATACATAATTATAATAAAATCGTAGGAAATTCAAAACTGTACATTGAATATTTTTTAAAGGATACTTGGGGCGTCATCTACAATCGATATAGAAGCCAAAAATATAGTTTTTAGAATTTTTGTCTGTTTGTCTGGATGTATGTCCGGGCTAAACTTAAAAAGTACTGCATGGATTTACTTCAAATTTTGCATGAATATTACTAAGAGGTCGGGTGAACAGATAGGCTACATATTATCACGCTATCACCTACGGGGAGGAGCTGTGATAATTCATAAAGTTTAACGCGGGTAAAACCGCGGGGCACAGCTAGTCCATTATAATATCCTGGGACATTATTCACACACGGCCATCTGATCCCAAACTAAGCAGAGCTTGTGTTATGGGAATCAGATAACTGTAATACTATTTTTTTTGTAAATATAATATAATATTAATTGTGATAATGAACTCTAATTATATTCTTCATAAATGCTCTCTTGTCGAAACGAGGTAAAAGAGGTGTGCAAGATGTGAGAAATAAAATTCCGTTGTCTCTGCCTATCTCTTTGGGAACAATAACACATCCACATGAAGAAATACCAATTTGGAAATTTAAAAAAATTCTAACTATGGTTGTTACTGTTGTTAGAAAAAACATTTTACACTGTAGCAGACTTTTTACGCGCTTTATTAGCTTGACTGCCTCGTTGGTCTAGCGGTAGCGTGTTCACCCGCAGATAACGAGGTCCTGTGTTCAAATCCCGGGTCGGGCCAAAAGTGATTTTGGGAATTTCCTGTATAAAGAAAAATTTTTGTTTTTTAGTTGGCGGTATTATACCCCCGTGCCTCGGAGAGCACGCCGTCGGTCCTGTGCCTGACCTCTTTCCGGTCGTGTCGCTAGGCGTCCCATCGGATCATGAGAGTGATGGAATAGAATGTGCTCCTGTGTTTGCGCACACACTTGAGCCCTATAATATGTCACGGGCAGATGGCTAATCTCTGTTGAGACTGGTCGCCGTGGCTGAAATTCAGCTGGGAGGATATTATTATTAGTATTAGTTTCAGTTGTACGTTTGTAACTGACTTCTTTAGACGCGATTTTGACTTTGTAGATTTTTCGAGGACCGATGACAATACATTAATTTGATAAGATTATTCCTTTATTCAATTAGAAAAATATGATATTTTCCAATTTATATAATTTTTATCTATAGTCGAAAAGGCAGGAATTGATGTTAAAGTAATTAATAGTTTTAAAATACTAATAAAAGCTTTTATAGAAAATTTTAATAAAAAAAAAAAAAAAAAAAATAGTTTTAAATAAGTAAAAACACGCTTTAGTTATATAAATTTTGACAAAAAATAGTAAATAAATTTTGATAACTACATAACATAAATAAATTTCTGAACCAACATTTATAGCAAATAAATAAATATCTTAAAAAAAATCTAAATTGTATACACAAATAAGTATTATCTTCCAATACAACAATCAGCTGCTGCATTTTGTAAGAATAAAAATCATTTTTTTCTTATTGGAACGAGAAGTTCCTTATCGCGCGTTGTAAAAGGGGGCTAGACGGAAAAAAATCTTAAGAAAAGTTGTCACGAAACTATTTGCAGCTGTGCGGCGTGCGCATGTTTCTCTGTCTGTCTCTCTCTCTCTCTTATAGAAAGCAAACCAGATATTTTCATTTCTATTTCGCATTGAACAGTGTGGTGCATGGTGCATGGTGCAGCGTGTTTTTGTACATAATATATAATAAGAAATAACTTCGTTCCATTCGGGTGTCTCTTGACCTAGCAAGTTTTTTTTTAACTGCTTTCTGTTTAATCTGTTCAGGATATGGGTGAATAGCGTTCGTAAAGTTATCTCCACTCTGTTACACCTTGTATAAATGCAGACAACGCGAATTATATTCTTGTCTACAAACCGGATTTTTATGTCAATAAGCCCATATAGATAAAAAATATTGCCGTTTGGAAAATAATCAAATAGCGCCGTGCTTAAGAGTCAGAATCAGAATAACATTTATTTGCCTACTTTTATGTTACAAGTTTTTCTCTGTAGCCGGTGGGCCGTGCAGAGGTGAGTCAGCTAACTTATGTCCTAATGGATCTATGTTTGCTGTGTTCTGTTTATCTATACATCTATACAAATAAATAAAATTGGAGTGTCTGTTTGTAATATTGAAATTAACGGTTTTTACTACATAAATATGAATGTATATACGGTGTACATACACCAAAATAATTTTTTTAACAATTTTTGTCTGTCTGTCTGTCTGTTTGTTCCGGCTAATCTCTGAAACGGCTGGACCGATTTTGACGAGACTTTTATTGGCAGGTAGCTGATGTAATAAGGAGTAACTTAGGTTACTTTTATTTTAGAAAAAGTCGAAGTTTTACTAAAAAACTAAATAAATTAATTAACACGCGGATGAAGTCGCGGGCACAGCTAGTTCGTAATATGTAGGAATGAACATATTACGTATTTTTATATTATATATTTATTTGTTTCTTCATTTATTTAATTTTAATATTTAATTATTTATTATTGGAAAGAAGTTCCTTATCGCGCGTTGTGAAAGGGGGCTAGACGGAAAAAATTCTCACGAAAAGTTGTCACGACACTTTTTGCAGCTGTGCGGCGTGCGCATGTTTCTCTGTCTGTCTCTCTCCCTGTCTCTCTTATAGAAAGCTAGATATTTTCATTTCTATTTCGCATTGAACAGTGTGGTGTCGCGACGATTTTTTTTGTTGAGTGTATACAGGTTTTTTTGTACATAATAAATAATAAGAAATAACTTCGTTCCATCCGGGTGCCCCTTGACACCTCTCAAGTCTTTTTATTTTAAGGGGGCGTGGAGCCTGTCTTTTGCCGGTAGGCCACCGCTTGATTCCTTTTTTATTAGGGTCATACAGTATATCACCTGTTCTGTGATTAACCCTGAGGGGGTTGAATTCACCGTGCGCTTGGTATGCGTCTGTAGGGAGTTCAAGATCTTCTACTTTTAATTTTGGAATGTTTTCCAACATTTTGGTGTTAAGTTCCTCGGCGCGTAGGTGCCAGGCTTCTATGTCAGCCATCTCCCAGATCGCTTCTGTGGGTGTTTGCCTTGGTAGTTATCCGTGCTTAAGAGAGGCAGAATACTAAGTTTTGTCCCTCTTTTTTGACGGGCCTGTTGGCGTGGTTGGCAAATGATTCCCACCCAGGACCGATATTTGTGTGTAATAACACGTCTGTTTGCCCTGAGTCTGGGTATAATTATCTATATAAGTATGTATTTACAAAAGAAAAGTAATATACTACTTTTCTTTTGTAAATACATACTTATATAGGCAATATTGATATATATATATATATATATATATATATATTTATTTATTTATTTATTTTCTTCAAATGTTGGTACAGAATATATAACATAAATAAATTTCTGTACCAACTTAAAAAACGAGTTAGTAAACAAAAAATTAGTTATTAAAATTTATTTTCTATTTTTTGTCAAATTTTATATAAAGCATGTTTTTTACTTTTTTAAAACTATTATTAAAATGAAATATTGCCGATTGGAAAATAATCAAATAGCGTTTTGATTATCCGTGCTTAAGAGAGCCAGAATACTGAGTTTTGTCCCTCTTTTTTGGCGGGCCTGTTGGTGTGGTTGGCAAATGCTTGCTTTTCACGCCGGTGGTCGTGGGTTCGATTACCACCCAGGACAGATATTTGTGTGCAAGAATACGTCTGTTTGTCCTGAGTCTGGGTGTAATTATCTACATAAGTATGTATTTACAAAAGAAAAGTATTATACTACTTTTCTTTTGTAAATATATACTTATTTAGATAATTACACCCAGCCTAGTATATCAGTTATATCTGGTTGCCATAGTACGAGCTCTGCTTAGTTTGGGATCAGATGGCGGTGTGATAGTTGTCCCTAGATATTTATTTATTGGTTTATTATTAAACCAATAAAAGAATCCTTGCAAAAAAAAAATATTCTTTAAATATTAGCATTTAAATATTATACTTATGCATAATATTTAGCTACGTGGCGACGGCGAAAAATATTTTTTTTTGTAAATGTATACATATATAGATAATTACACCCAGCCTAGTATATCAGTTATCTGGTTTCCATAGTACGAGCTCTGCTTAGTTTGGGATCAGATGGTCGTGTGATAGTTGTCCCTAGATATTTATTTATTGGTTTATTATTAAACCAATAAAAGAATCCTTGCAAAAAAAAAATATTCTTTAAATATTAGCATTTAAATATTATACTTATGCATAATATTTAGCTATGTGGCGACGGCGAAAAATATTTTTTTTTGTAAATGTATACCTATATAGATAATTACACCCAGCCTAGTATATCAGTTATCTGGTTTCCATAGTACGAGCTCTGCTTAGTTTGGGATCAGATGGCCGTGTGATAGTTGTCACTAGATATTTATTTATTGGTTTATTATTAAACCAATAAATATATTCATTAATTGGTTTATTAATAAACCAATAAATGAATCCTTGCAAAAAATATTATTCTTTAAATATTATGCTTATGCATAATATTTAGCTATGTGGTGACGGCGAAATTTTTTTTTTTAAATATATACCTATATTATAGATAATTACACCCAGACTAGTATATCAGTTATATCTGGTTTCCATAGTACGAGCTCTGCTTAGTTTGGGATCAGATGGCCGTGTGATAGTTGTCCCTAGATATATCTAGGGACAACTATATATATATATATATACATATAAATATATATATACATATATATATATATATATAATATATATGGCCTTTGCGTCTGTTACAGACGATTTACGGCGCATTGTCTGAGAGACATTTCTTTTGGTGGCTAAACAAACCGATGCGAGAGCGCCATAGCCTGCCGCAGGCCTGTTGGTGCCGAGCCGCTTTCATGTCGCTTCTGTCTCTTATCAGCAAGTACTCCGAACCAGGCTTCATCACTGGTTTAATAATAAACCAATAAAATATTGCAAAAAAATATTATTCTTTAAACTAGCTGTGCCCCGCGGTTTTACACGCGTTAAGTTTTATAAGTTATCATAGCTCCTCTCCCCTAAGTGATAGCGTGATAATATGTAGCCTATGTGTTGACCCGACCTCTTAGTAATATTCATGCAAAATTCGAAGTATTTACTTCGAATTTTACAAAGTACTGCATGCATTTGCATGCAGTACTTTTTGAGTTTAGCCCGGACATACATACAGACAAACAGACACACAGACAAAAATTCTAAAATCTATATTTTTGGCTTCGATGTCTGTTGCAGATTACGCCCCAAGTGTCCTTTTTAAAAAATATTCCATGTACAGTTTTGACTTTCCTACGATTTTATTATATGTATAGATATAAGCATTTAAATATTATGCTTAGGTATATTATGCATACTTGTACATATGTTAGCTATGTGGCGACGGCGAAAAATATTATGCCGAGGGAATACCCGAGGCTTTTGTCTGAATGAATGATGAAGATGAATATTCAAAAAAGCTAAACAATCAAATGTTTTCCTGCTCCATTAAAAAGTTCATTGATCCAGTTGGCTTGATGCCTAATGATTTGATCTTTGGTTAAAAGACAGCGAGTTCGATTTCCACTCAGATAAAATTGTATTTGTGTGAGCAATCTGGGTTTTGGTGTCATATTATTGTAAAGTTTGATTGGCAGCTTTCTGGGCTATAATTAAATCTGCTTGTTGGTCTAGCATTTACAACCGCAGGTAACAAGGTCCTGTGTTCGAATCCCGGGTCGGGCTCAAATTTTATTATGGGATTTTTGTGTAAAAAGAAAAAAATCTCAATATCAGCCCGAAGTCTGGGAGTTGGCAGTATTGCACTTCCGAACCTCGGTGAGCACCTCTAGTCGTCGGTCCTGTACCTGTCCTCTTCCCGATCGTGTCTCTAGTCGTCCCATCAGATCATGAGAGTGATGGAATAGAAAGTGCCCCTGTGTTTGCGCACACACTTGTGCACTATAATATATCCTGCGCAATTCCATATTTTGACGGACAGTGGTTATTTAATAATATTATAAATTATGTAATAAATGTTTTTTTTTTATTTGATGCCACAAGATGAAAGAAAAGCAGCCACAAATGTCATATCTTATAATATTGGAAATATAAATAAAATATAAAATATGTAAATAATTAATATTAGGTGACGGTCACCATAGCCTAGTTGGTAGTGCTCCTGCCTATGAAGCTGGTGGTCCTGGGTTCGAATCGCGGTAAGTGTAAATATTTGTGTGATGAGCTCGAATATTTGTTTCTGAGTCATGGATGTTTTCTATGTACATATATAAGTATTTATCTATCTATATAATTTGTTTATCGTCGCCTGGTACCCATAGTACAAAGCTTTGCTTAGTTTGGGGCTAGGATGATCTGTGTGACATTGTCCCTAGATATTATTATTATTATTATTAGGTCTCAGTATAAAAATAGACAGAACGGAAACTACCTACAAACGGTCGAAACGTCACACTCACACAAACATACGCATCGACGAGACCCCTAAGCGGTTGTCGCTGTCAGTTCAGTAATAAGTGCCGCGTCACAACGAGTGGTCGCGTTTAAGTTTATGTCCGCAATCTTTTTAACAATCCACGTGCGTATTGCGCAGTATATACTGTTTGAACTCGGCATCATCAAAACGTGAGCTTTCGTATTCTAACCGCCCTGCTGATTTATAAAACAAATATGTTTTCATAAAAATAATAAACATATAAAATCTAAAACATTTAAAGTTTATTTATTTATTTATATACCATAAAACTTTTTCTATCATTACAGGCGAGCCTAATGCGACAGAGTAGTTAAACTTATATCTATCTAATATCTATATAATACATACGTACCTAATCTTACATATTTTCCCTACAAACTAACATAACTTAAACTAAACTAGCTACTGCAAAGGCAATAGGCAATTGTGGACAAGAGAACAAATCTATCTGAGTAGATAGTGTGTTGAGCACATGCAGCGCCCGCACGAGCGGTGAGCGCTGCAGCAGGTTTGTGCAACGCGGTGGAACATCCAACAGCGGCGGCCGCCGGTGACGTCCGAGGTACTCTAATACACCCGGGTTGTGGAAGTTGCAACCCTACAGCGTCAATAGACTAAACAGACTCCGGACTCAGATGGGCCGAAGCAAAGAAAACATGTCTAGGTGGGGACTGTCAAGCAACACCAAAAGGGACTGTAGTTGCGGAGCATCGGTCCAATCCATGGGCCATATAACAGCTTGCCCAGCTTGCCCTGCCACATGTTCATGGCAAGATTGTAGAAGTGCCACAAGCAGGGCAATCAATGTGGCCACGTTCTGGGCCACAAAATTTTAACGAGTTTGCCATCGAAACGCTAAGAAGAAGAAGCTTCAATGGAGCGTAGGTCATTATTTGATCAACAAGGTTTAGTTACCTTACTATCCATATTTGTACTGTGGTTAAGTCGACTATATTGTACTGGGGTTCTAACCCTGTAAAAGTAGAAGAAGAAGAAGAAGTACACTTTATTGCATGAAGAATATACAAAGTAGGTACTAGTAGTAAGTAGTAGTATTATTTTTGCAATTGGCAGCCTTATCACTAAAAGCGATCTCTTCCAGGCAACCTATTTGCGTTGGATGGACCAGAATTTAATTTCAATGGATATTGGTAGCAAAAGGTGTACGAATTTATTGGAAATAAGAAAAGATAGCTTACATATATACATATACGTAAGAATAATACTTATATACAGTAGTGTACACAACATATATACATATAAAATAAATATATAAACCTAATTATACACACATAAAAACTTATATGTAAACTAGCATGCTTTCAGCTGATTCAAGTAAAGTCTCGGCGGCAACTAGATAAATTTAAATAATGTTCTTTGACCATACATTTAAAAGTTCTAAGTGACCGGGCGCGTCTTATTTTGATAGGTAATGCATTCCACAATCGGACGGCTTGTATAGGTACTGAAAGCTTTGTCAGTAAAATTTGTAGAATGGCATGGCATTTTAAGTCGTAAGTAGGTGTAAGTTGGTGAAATAAATAAATAAAACATAATACTTGTTGCTACAGGATTGTTTTCAATAGAATTTAAATTTGAAAGCAAATAGTCAATTAAAGTATTAACTAAAATATTGACACGTTAACACGTTACGTCAATACAAAGCGGTCGCTTGCCACCTTCGCTCGGAATTTCTTAACCGGATTCTCCGGTTAATAGTTATTATGTTAGCGAACAGTTAATGCCCAAGCATTTATAATCCAACAAGCTGCTCCCCGCGGTTTTACCCGCGTTTAAGTAGTTTTGGCGTAAAAGAGTAACACACATACATACATCTATACTCACAACCTTTCGCATCTATAATATTAGTAAAATGTGTACCCCTAGCGGATTTGGCAGTGTTCGCCGGAATAGCTCGGAAATGGTAGATTTTTTCCTAGTTACTTTACACTTATCGTCATATTTTGGTCTATTCACACAATATCTTTATAAATTGTAGCCTATGTGTTATTCTGATGTATATTATTGTAAAGTTTCAATAAAATCCATTCAGTAGTTTTAACGTGAAAGAGTAACAAACATCCATCCATACTTACAAACTTTCGCGTTTATAATATTAGTAGGATGAATTTCCGTACAATTATCCACGATGTTTAAATTGATTATCATTTTGTAAACATTAATAATTCTCGATTAATTGCGCAGTGACCGGTCAGGTATCTTGCGCAATCAGTATAACTTGTGTTATAGTTGTTTAGTTATGCATTGGTATAGTGGCAGCCTGTTGGATGACCCACCTTCGATTTGCCGACGATATACAACATGCAACGTAATTAGCGCGCACCCTCAAACATCCCAATTAGAATATTATGTTGTAATCATAGTACATACACTAATACATACTTCGACGGTCACCGTAGCCTAGTTGGTAGTGCTCCTGCCTACGAAGCTGGTGGTCCTGGGTTCGAATCCCGGTAAGTGCAAATATTTGTGTGATGAGCACGAATATTTGTTACTGAGTCATGGATGCTTTCTTTGTATTTAAGTATTTATCTATCTATATAAGTATGTATATCGTCGCCTGGTACCCATAGTACAAGCTTTGCTTAGTTTGGGGCTAGGATGATCTGTGTGACATTGTCCCAAGATATATAATATTATTATAGATATTATTTATTATTCACTAAATTTTTCATTTGACATGTTTATACATTGTTATTTACTAAATTAGTTCTTTGAAATAAAGTTTATTTTTCTTTATTTTGTATTCAATGATGGAATTTGTATGAATAGAAATAAAACTGCGATTTTAAAAGTCTTATTACCTTGACTTATGGTGCATTTCATTGTTGCATTGTTTTGACTGTACAGGGTTAATATGACAATAATTTCCGTAGATTTAATTATTTTGGAATAAAAAAATATCTATATTAAAAATTATATAAATCGGTTCAGTAAACGATTCTGGACAAACTATTTTCAGGATGTGCGTTAATTAAGTTACATGTTGTAGTAGTCATGGCTGAGACCTTGGAAGACCTTGGTACAATGCTCGATGGCCTCAGCAACCAAAGTAATACCGTAAACCGACATAGACATAACAATTGCCAAGCTGAAGTGGCAGTGGGCGGCACATAGCTCGTAGAGCCGACGGCCGCTGGGGTGGAAAGGTTCTCGAGTGGAGACCACGCACCGGAAGATGCAGCGTGGGCAGGCCCACGCTTAAAGGTTTCCCTTTAAAAACGATTATGCTTTAGATGTGTGTGTCTCCAGATTCCTCATCTATACATATAATAAAATCGTAGAAAAGTCAAAACTGTACATTAAATATTTTTTAAAAAGGTTGCTTGGGGCGTGATCTACAATCGATATCGAAGCCAAAAATATAGTTTTTAGAATTTTTGTCTGTGTGTCTGTTTGTCTATATGTATGTGCGGGCTAAACTCAAAAAGTACAGCATGGATTTACTTCGAATTTTGCATGAATATTACTATGAAGTCGGGTCAACATATAGGCTACATATTATCACGCTATCACGGGGAGGAGCTGTGATAATTCATAAAGTTTAACGCGGGTAAAACCGCGGGGCACAGCTAGTATTCGATATCGAAGCCAAAAATAGATTTTTATAGAATAGAATTTTTGAATGTGTGTCTATTTGTCTGTATGTATGTCCGGGCTAAACTCAAAAAGTACTCCATGGATTTACTTCGAATTTTGCATGAATATTACTAAGAGGTCGGGTCAACATATAGGCTACATATTATCACGCTGTCACGTACGGGGGAGGAGCAGTGATAACTTATAAAGTTTAACGCGGGTAAAACCGCGGGGCACAGCTAGTATAATCTAAATTCTAAGTATACCATAATTTAAAGCATAATTGGGGCAATCAACCATTTCAGTAATAAAATTGTAGCAATCACAACTTCGTTACTAGGAGTTGATTTATGTGTGTAAACTGGAGCGCGTCCCCAGCTCACACATACCGTTGAGGCGAACCAGTGATATTAGGATTTTAGACTTTAGTCAAAAATTTTGAATTACTTACTAGTTTACATTTTTGACATTAATATCATCCAAAGATTCCAGAATAAAGTGTTACGAGATATCGTAAATGCACCTTGGTATATAAGATATAGGATACCTACATTAACCCAAACACATACAGACACACACACACACACATACCCACACGCGCGCACACACACTATCACACGCACACGCACACACAGACTCACAAAAAAACAAATATTATGTCATAGTAAACTGTTTGGAATTTCCGGAGAGTGGAGTTCTGTAGTACAGGTCTCGACCTAGTTCAGACTCCAGACTCTCACAAGGACCGATTAATAGCAACGAGAATTGTTAACTAGATCTTTTTATTTGTAAATTCCTTGTGAGATGTAAATAAACATATTATTATTATTAATGACGAATTACACCGGGATCTAAAGATGGACTCCGTTGCAGAGACCATTCGAAAATACGCTACAGCTCATGAACATAGGCTTCAACATCATGTGAACGTCGAGGCCATCCAGCTCCTCGACATTACAGAGCTAGTGAGACATTTAAAGAGAACAAAACCTTATGAACTATAAGTGTCGTGATTAGTGATTAGTGTATTTAGTGATTAGTGATAGCAATAATGTAATTATAAAGAACACATGAACAAAGTGTCTTCCCCTTAACAAATATGACTAAGGAAAGTCGGTCGACTGATTCTTAGAACTAATTATGTTTATGTAGAAGTTTAGGTTAATATAAAATTACTTATTTGTCTCTAGACTTGATTTTAATACATTTAAACTGCTTTATTAAATAATAAAAAAAACCGGCCAAGTGCGAGTCGGACACGCTCATGAAGGGTTCCGTAACAGCAAGTATTTCAGTTGATTAAATGAAAGGTAAATTGTGGTTTGCGATTTATGACGTATTAAAAAAAAACTACTTACTAGATCTCGTTCAAACCAATTTTTGTTGTTAGTTTGCATGGTAATGTACATCATATAATTTTTTCAGTTTTATTATTCTCTTATTTTAGAAGTCACAGGGGGGGACACTCATTTTACAACTTTGGGAGTGTCTCTCGCGCAAACTATTCAGTTTATAAAAAAATGGTATTAGAAACCTCAATATCATTTTTGAAGACCTATCTATAGATACCCCACATGTACAGGTGCGATGAAAAATAGTTTTTTGAGTTTCAGTTCTATGTATGGGGAACCCCAAAAATTATTGTTCTTTTTATTTTATTTTGGGAAAATCTTAATGCCGTTCACAGAATACATCGACATACCAAGTTTCAACAGTTCAGCTCTTATAGTTTCGGAAAAAAGTGGCTGTGACATACGGACGGATAGACAGACAGACAGACATGACGAATCTATAAGGGTTCCGTTTTTTGCCATTTGGCTACGGAACCCTAAAAAAATACTTACTAGTTATTATTATTTAATTTAAAATTTAATTCATAATTGAGAGCCAAAAAAACTAACCATCACATCCAAATATTTTTTAAACTACATTCGATAAGCTCATACGACTGAAGTAAAACTTAGATATAAGGCTCTAGACAGACGGACCGCATTTCAAGCAGTTCAAGTGCAGTTTGAATGCAGTTGACACGACTGCAATAGAACTGCAAAACCAAACGCGCTGTCCGATTGCAGTTCAATTGCAGTCGGCGTGCAGTTGCAGCTGAAATGCGGTCCGTCTGTCTAGAGCCTAAGAATCGTTACTGGCTATGAGAGAAAGAGAGAAAGAAAATGTGCGCTCGCACCTCTCTCTTGCACCTACAGTAATAGTAGTAATATACGAAACTGGTCTAGCGGTAGCGTGTTCACCCGCAGATATCGAGGTCCTGGGTTTAAATCCGGGATCGGGCCAAAAGTGATGTTGAGACTTTTCTGTAAAAAGAAAAATTTCTCAGCATCAGCCCGAAGTCTGGGAGTTGGCGGTATTATACCCCCGTGCCTTGGAAAGCACATAAAAGCCGTCGGTACTGTGCCTGACCTCTTTCGGGTCGTGTCGCTAGGCGTCCCATCGGATCATGAGAGTGATGGAATAGAAAGTGCTCCTGTGTTTGCGCACACACTTTTTTGATATAATACGATGGCAAACGAGCAAGTGGGTCACCTGATGGTAAGTGATCACCGCCGCCCATGGACACTCGCAGCACCTGAGGAGCTGCAAGAGCGTTGCCGGCCTTTAAGAAAAGAATAGGCTTGCTTCTTGAACGTTGCCATGTCATACCGGATCGGAAATACCTCCGCAGCTAATTGATATTTTGCCCGCCCCATCAAAAATGTAAATGTATTTAAACCCAGGACCTCTTTATCACCAGTTAAACACGCTACCGCTAGACCAACGAGGCAGTCAAAACAAACGACTGTCTGTTAGCTGCGCAAGCGCCTACAAATTATGCACTAATGTGAAATGGTAAGTTACGACGCGGTTGCCTGGTTACCGATCTTGACGGCGACGGACCTGTTTCTATAGCGACCACATGTGGTTGAATAATAACTGGGAGTTTTATTAACTTAGCCTACTTTTATGGTAGGTTATTTGTGGGTCTTTCTTACTTTCTACGCACCACTGACGTTTCGAATACCAGAGGTCCATAGAGATTTCTTAGCTTTTGTTTATTTACATCCACAAATGCTCGTATTGCATCGTTCATGGACCGAATCAGCAATTGTAGCAATAGTATAATTATACGACAGACTATGTGCCACTGGTACATATAGACAATGGCTAGCAATAGCTGCCTAGTAGGTAGTGATAATTTAATATTAGTATTAGTGATAATTTGTCTTTTTTTTATCAAATTATTTATTTAATGTATATTGTTGTATGGATCTTGAGTCTGAAATAAAGAAATATTATTATTATTAAATGGTAAACAACTATAGTGACCTTTTGTGTATACAAGGTGTAATATTTGTCGTGGCCGCAATTCATGCACCTAAAGTTGCTTATAAAACTATACAATGTGTAACTCGACATCATGCAAATACACAAATAAAAATTTATTGAATTCATGTGACATATTATTATTATTTTTGAAGTTATACTTCTTTTGGCGCGATGGAGAAAAATGATGAGAGTGAATTTTTACGATGCGCGCGCACACCGACACCAAAAAATTTAACAGCATGACGTTAGTTCTAGGTGGTATGAAAATGTATGAGAGTGAATTTTTACGATGCGCGCGCATCGTGCGCGCCCATCGTAAAAATAGCAGCATGACGTTAGTTCTAGGTGGTATGAAAATTGATAACTATGTTCAAGTTGTATATTAAGAAGTATAACTTCTAACGCGTGTACATAAGTACACACAAGTTTTTTTTTTACGACAGAGGTCGACAAACGAGCAAGTGGGTCACCTGATGGTAAGTGATCACCGCCGCCCATGGACACTCGCAACACCAGAGGAGTCGCGGCAAACAGGTGTTGCTGACCCCACCCCGATGAGCATTGGCGACCTTACTCACACTCGGAAACACAACATTAAATGATTAATGTTATTATTAAGGAATGTCTTCTGTAAGGTGGAGGTACTTCCCCAGTCGGGCTGCTCTTCGAGCGAATGAACGATGTGCCCTACCTCTCTAAAAAAAAAAAATACTAACAAAAGCAATAGGTACTGACTGCACGTGTAGCGCAGTGGCTAAGATAGTCGCCTCGCCGCTTCGTGTCGCGGGTTCGAGTCCCGCGCCGGAAAACTATTTGTGTGACCCATAAATAGTTGTTCTGACTCTGGATGTAATTTGTGTCCGTATATTATATGTTTGTAAAGTACCCCGCGACACAGGGATTAGATTCACTAGAACGGGCGATGTCTTTAAAAAAAAAATACTACTACCAAAACTAAGTAGAGCTTGTACAATGGAAACCATACTGCTTTTTCTTTTGTAAATACATACTTATATAGATAATTACACCCAGACTCAGGACAAACAGACGTGTTCGTGCTAACAAATATCGGTCCTGGGTGGGAATCGAACCCACGACCTGCGTGAAAGGTATGCATTTACTAACCTCGCCAACTGGCCTATAAAGCCGGAGGTCGTTTGTTCAATCTCCACCAGGACAAATCTCTGTGTGATGTTTTACCCGGGTTAAACTATATAAATTATAGCCTATGTGTTAATCCAGGGTATCAGCTAACTCCATACCAAATTTTATTAAAATCGCTCCAGCCGTTTAGACGTGACGAAGTATTGTTACTTCTTCTTACTACAGTATTGTGCGTATGTTTGTACATACACACTCACACAGTCAAAAACTTTCGCATTTATAATATTAGTGTAATATGTATGTATTTAAAAATATATAAGTATGTATATCAGTTGTCTGGTTGCCATAGTACAGGCTCTAGTTTGGGATCAGATCTGTGCGGGACATATTATAGTGCACAAGTGTGTGCGCAAACACAGGAGCACTTTCTATTTCATCACTCACATGATCTGATGGGATACCTATCGACACGATCGGTCAGGTACAGGACCGACGGCTTTACGTAGTCTTGGAGGCACGGGGGTATAATATCGCCAACTCCCAGACTTCGGGCTGACACAAAGAAATTTTTCGATCAAAATCACTTTTGGCCCGACCCGGGATTTGAACCCAGGACCTCATTATCTGCAGTTAGCAGAACACGCTACCGCTAGACCAACGAGGCATATTATCCGGATTGAACATGGATCCAACATCCGTACTGTGTTTTATTTACATATTCATCACGCATATGTCCCCTGTGCAGTGAGAAGTATTAAATTCTAATCAGTCCTCACATGGGCGCTAAATTAACAAAGTAAGTCAATTCAAACCACTAAGAGTCAGTTACGCTTGTATGCCTCAAGCATATATGGCTCCAATAACGCTAAAATGCAACCAAGTCACCGCAATAAGAATGCTATTTTAGCTACAAGACGAAACATCTACCAGTAGCGAGAAAGTCGCGCATCGTGCGGCCGCACGGCAACAAAAATACCATTCTATTTAATCTGTGCAACCCTTTTTTTATCAAGTGACAATCGTATCTCCTGTCAGTTTTCCCGCGCGTTTATAAATAGGTTATATGCCGATGACCATCGACAAGTATTATGTGTGTTTTTAAATAATGAGCGCGTGATTATTAGTGTTGTCTAACTGTATATTCGAACAGCATAATAGTAATTAAATATCGTAATTGAAAGTGGATGTGTATAGTGCTTCAGTGTTTTTTTTTAATACGAAGATACTTATACGAAGTTTTGAGGACGAAGGTTGGTTGCGTAAGAAGTTGTTTGCGGAAATTAACGGTTTTTGTTTTGAAAACCGGTATTGGATTTGGAACTATTTACTGTTCAAACTTTTTTATTGGCCAGTTATTTTTTGCCGTTAGCTATTCAGAAATAGAACTCGTATTTAGATAAAAAGTATGATTAGATATTTTGTGTGAAAACTCGCATTTTCTTGGAAATAAGAATCAAGGTAAACAGAGCATTAATCTAGGTTTTGTGGAGACATGAGATTAATTGGAGTGTCTGCGCGCACGCAGATAAAGATATACACGATGACTGTTTTTTTATTTTTATTTTACTTACAAACATCCAAGCACCTAATGATAAGTGGTTACAGTAGCCGATGACGTTAGCAACACACATGGCATGACTCACGCGCAGTGCAACATTTTTAAATTATACTGCTATTAGGTACTGCTTGTGTGGTGATGGCATAGCATATCAACACCCCATCTCATCCTGCAAGGGCCTTAGAAATCCTCCCCAGGGAATACCTACCATAGAAGGGTAGCAAAGTTTTTCTATGAACTATAACTAAAGATCAAACTGCGATCGCCAACCCGTCTGCCAAGCGTGGCGTATTATGGCATATTCCTCCATTCTTTGGGGAGGCTTTTGTCAAACAATAAATATCGTATTAAATATTGTATTAATAATAATTGTATTAATAATAATGGTAAAGTTTATTTGAAGTCCTGGATCCTGTGCTAGGTTATTAAACCTGTGTTACAGAATACAGTGCCCTCCCCGCCTTTGGTATGACAACAACAATTTATGCAACAAAGTAAAATTAAAATTAATTAAATTAAAAATTACTCTACAAATAATATTAAAACATTGTTCATTAAAATAAATAAAACACTGTTCATTTTTCTATAATACTGTTTAATATTCTTCATAGACCTGAATATACTTTATTTCTAGTAAAGCAAGTTGGCAACACTAGGTGGCCCTTCTAACGATCTGTCAGGCTGATGATGATAATGATTGTAACTTAATAATGAAGTTACTAAGTTACTGTTACTATAGCCGTGTGGGGACGGCGGCGAAAAACAGAATATCATCACCCCATCTCATCCTGTGGGGGGCGTAGAAATCGTCCGAGGGAATATATCTATTTCATCTAATCAATAGGAAAGCTATCGTAACCGTATGTATATTTTATATTATTTATGTATTGTATGTATGTATTTTTTTTATTGGCATACAAAACAGAATATTATCAATACACGACAGCGAAGTATACATTAAGGGTTAGCACTAGACAGTATTCCTAAACAAGTGTACACAGCATGACAATTTGAGTAGAACTAAGAGTGACGCAGGACATAAAGTAAAATTATATGATAAGACTAATAGATTTGAAGTTCACCGAAGCACGATCCGTAACACCATGATCAAATCGAGTCGCACCTAGGTGAACATGCACCTTAAAACTAAAATTTAATAGTTTGAAGCTTAAATAAGTACTATAAATTAACAAGATTTGATTTTTAACTTTTTGACATGATATGTCTAACTTTCCTTTTTATAGCATGTATATATGTAGAACTAGTACGTATTAGAGAGGATGAATGAAAGAAGATTGACCAAAGAAATATACCTGGCCTCTGTGAATGGAACAACCGGAAGGGGAAGACCTCGTCGAACATTCTCTGACCAAATCGGAGACGTTCTCAAGAAAGGGCAGGTCAGAAGTACCCTAAACCGGCGAGCATGTATGAAGAATATAATGACAGTAATCGAGGCAAAAGACGTGTGCAAAGATCGTGACAAATGGAAATCCGTTGTCTCTGCCTACCCCTCTGGGAAACAGGCGTGAGTCTATGTATGTATGTAGTACGTATTATTATGTTATATATTATAGTGTTTATGTATATAGTTAAATCAAAAAGAAACTATAAGTTAGTTATATTCGACATCTTAGTGCACCTACCGTAGTCTCTCTGCACCACACAATGGTTGACTGGTAGATAATGCCTATGGCATTAAGTCCGCTTATGTACAATATACTTTGTGCTAAAGACTAAATAAATAAATAAAAAATATATACTGGAGGACGACTAGCAGCTACTTTCTGAGTATTATGACTGCACGTGTAGTGCAGCGGTTAAGACAGTCTCCTCGGCACTTCGTGTCCCGAGTTCGATTCCTGCGCAGGACAACTATTTGTGTGACCAATACATAGTAGTTCTGAGTCTGGATGTACACAAATGTATATGTCTTAAAGGGATTAATTTATTTTAATTTATAATTATAATAGCTGTGCCCCGCGGTTTTACCCGCGTTAAATTTTGTTAATTATCACAGCTCCTCCCCCGTAGGTGATAGCGTGATAATTTGTACCCTACATGTTGACCCGACCTCTTAGTAATGTTCATGCAAATTTGAAGTAAATTCATGCAGTACTTTCTGAGTTTAGCTCGGACATACATAAAGACAAACAGATAAACAGACAAAAATTCTAAAAACTATATTTTTGGCTTCAATATCTATTGAAGATCACGCCCCAAGTATCCTTTTAAAAAAATATTCAATGTACAGTTTTGACTTTTCTACAATTTTATTATATGTATAGATTGGATAATTAATTTACAGTCACGTAATACGCTATCAAAAAGTCGCTATAAAAATGGTCGCTATAACCAAAGTCGTGATTGAAATCTAGGATAAATAAATAAAAAGTACGTATTTTCTTTATAGGAAGTGTTGTAAACGACACCCGGCTATAGAGACATCGGCATTATATCCGATGTCGCTATAGCCGTATGAATTACGTACTAAAATTAGGTTAAAAATCAAGGGGTCCTTATTTAAAGTCACTATAGCCAAATGGTCGCTACAACTAATGTCGTAATAAATGAAATCCACTGTATCCATATTAATCAAAATCAAAAAGTCATTATCTTATTCATAGACATTTCTCGGATATCACTGGGAAGTTATTTATAGAATCTTATACATTGCCCCATAAAAGAGTTACTTACTTTGTGGAGACGGGTGGTATGAAACACAAAGTTACGCTTATATCTAGTATTTATATTATGATTAGGTATCACTCCTTTTACAGAAGGAGTCTTTATATTTATGCATATAAATTAGATTGTCATATATATACTGAATGTTAATCTCTTTAAACTTCTTTCTCAAAGATTCTCGCGGACCAAGTTTATATATGGCTCTTACAGCTCTTTTTTGCGATTGATGAAAAAGGATTTCCTATGGGAGTATTGTTTTTTAGCCCGCTCTCACACAAAAGGCAATTCTAGCTGGTCTAGGTATTTATTTTAAACACGACTTGTTTTGTCTCAAGTCACCTGATCATACTATACTTGCTTACCATCTGTAGATGTAAATAAACAAAAGATAA
Organism: Pseudoips prasinana; assembly: GCA_951640165.1. Taxonomy (NCBI): domain Eukaryota; kingdom Metazoa; phylum Arthropoda; class Insecta; order Lepidoptera; family Nolidae; genus Pseudoips; species Pseudoips prasinana. The sequence continues at coordinate 4,705,343 of OX621264.1, forward strand.
AAAATCTCTATATATCTTAATATCAGCCCGAAGTCTGGGAGTTGGCGGTATTATACCCCCGTGCCTCGGAGAGCACGTAAAGCTGTCGATCCTGTACCTGACCTCTTTCCGGTCGTGTCGCTAGTCGTCCCATCGGATCATGAGAGTGATGGAATAGAAAGTGCTCCTGTGTTTGCGCACACACTTGAGCACTATAATATGTCCCGCGCAGATGGCTAGTCTCCTTTAAGACTGGCCGCCGTGGCCGGATCTCGGCTAGGAGGACATTATTATTTATTATTATCGTGGCGGACTTTAGTAGTAAAATTATTATAATTAGGATATTGAAAATAAAACAATGTGCTTCTTGTAGTAACAGAACGGCAGAACAAACTTTATTGTCAAAGAGTATACACAATCATAGATTATAGGTTGAATGTAATCACATTGAATAATGTAGATAGAGGTCGCTACTGTACACTCCTAGGGATGTTTTGACTATTTTGAGCATTATTATAACAATAATCAACCTATATACGGAATAGTAGCAGTCGCTACATCCGAAGTCGGCATTATATCTGAAGTCGCTATAACCAAACAAAATACGTACTAAAATTAGGATTAAATTCAAGGCATCATTATTTAAAGTCACTAGCCAAATGGTCGCTACAAGCAATGTCGTAAAAAAATTGCTCCATATTTATGAAAAAGTACGTGTTTTTCTCATAGGAAGTACTGTATTTTAACCCTTCCTCACACGAAATAGCAATCCTAGCTGGTCTAGGTATTTATTTGAAACTCGACTTGTTTTGTCTCAAGTCACCTGATCATACTATACTTGCTTACCATCTGCAGATGTAAATAAACAAAAGATAAGAAATCTCTATCTATCTCTATGTATCTTGACGGACGATATTGAAAATAAAACAATGTGCTTCTTGTAGTAACAGAACGGCAGAACAAACTTTATTGTCAAAGAGTATACACAATCATAGATTATAGGTTGAATGTAATCACATTGAATAATGTAGATAGAGGTCGCTACTGTACACTCCTAGGGATGTTATGACTATTTTAAGGATTATTATAACAAAAATCAACCTATATTTGGAATAGTAGCAGTCGCTAAATCCGAACTCGGCATTATATCTGAAGTCGCTATAACCATACAAATTACGTACTAAAATTAGGATTAAATTCAAGGCATCATTATTTAAAGTCACTAGGCAAATGGTCGCTACAAGCAATGTCATATAAAATTAGCACCATATTAATGAAAAGGTATGTGTTTTTCTCATAGGAAGTACTGTATTTTAACCGCTCCTTACACGAAATAGCAATCCTAGCTGGTCTACGTATTTATTTTAAACTCGACTTGTTTTGTCTCAAGTCACCTGATCATACTATACTTGCTTACCATCTGCAGATGTAAATAAACAAAAGATAAGAAATCTCTATCTATCTCTATGTATCTTGACGGACGATATTGAAAATAAAACAATGTGCTTCTTGTAGTAACAGAACGGCAGAACAAACTTTATTGTCAAAGAGTATACACAATCATAGATTATAGGTTGAATGTAATCACATTCAATAATGTAGATAGAGGTCGCTACTGTACACTCCTAGGGATGTTTTGACTATTTTGAGCATTATTATAACAATAATCAAACTATATACGGAATAGTAGCAGTCGCTACATCCGAATTCGGCATTATATCTGGAGTCGCTATAACCAAACAAAATACGTACTAAAATTAGGATTAAATTCAAGGCATCATTATTTAAAGTCACTAGCCAAGTGGTCGCTACAAGCAATGTCGTAAAAAATTAGCACCATATTAATGAAAAAGTACGTGTTTTTCTCATAGGAAGTACTGTATTTTAACCCCTCCTCACACGAAATAGCAAACCTAGCTGGTCTAGGTATTTATTTTAAACTCGACTTGTTTTCGTGAGAAGTCACCTGGTCCCGGCGTGCATTAATCCAGGTCACCTAAAAACGTAACTCACACAAAATTATTTTGAACATTTTAAAATGACATCTAATATTTCTTTTGTAGTTGTTATTGCATTTTAATATAGTACATCAACTTCCAACTATACTCTTAGCAAGTTGTAAGTGATCGGGAGGTAAAGCACCTAAGCACGTGGTCAGATTAAAGATGGGTGACAATCAAGGAGGGCTTCAAATAGCACGTGAAGCTGTCAGTCCCAGTTGTAGTATTAAGATAACAGAGTTTTTTTATATTATGCCATTCCCTGCCGTTAGCAGGCTTGTTTTCTAGCAAAAATAATAAAATTAGTATTTTTATAGCCACAGCTCATTCTATTAGTACGTATGAGAGTCATACATAAACCCAAACAATTTCAAAAGCACTCGAAATATGTATTTGCATTGGCATCTTGAACGTCATACAGAAACCATTAGATCTTTGTTATTATTATAGATTTACAACGTGTAACGTACATAGGCTGTCATACAAAATGTTTTAGGCAATACTCAATTCTTTATTACATTCCACAGTCAATCAATCAATCATTTATTATTTCTAAGACATAGGTACTAAAAATACAGGTCTTAAAGGTAAATACAGTGCGATATGTTTTGTCTATGGTAAAACATACAAATAATTTTAAAGTATTTTTAAAGTTCGCAGTTAAAAAAATAAATAATGTCATAAAATACAGTATGTAAATCAAAGAAACAGCAAAAGATAAATATATTTTAATATTAAAATCGTAGGAAAGTCAAAACTGTACATTGAATATTTTTTTAAAAGGAAACTTGGGGCGTGATCTACAATCGATATGGAAGGCAAAAATATAGTTTTTAGAAATTTTGTCTGTTTGTCTTTAACTCAAAAAGTACTGCATAGATTTACTTCAAATTTTGCATGAACATTACTTAGAGGTCGGGTCAACATATAGGCTACATATTATCATGCTATCACCTACGGGGGAGAAGTTGATAAAATTTATAAAGTTTAACGCGCGTAAAACCGCGGGGCACAGCTAGTATATTTCAATATTGAACCGAAATTTGAAAATGTGGATGTCAAAAACTTTATCTTTCAAGAAATCGTCAACCGTGTAATAACACTTATCAATATTTTCAAAGTTTTCAAGTATTTTTTTTTTTCTGATCTGGTATCTTCTTATATATTCTTGGAGCGATGCCAAAGAAGCTTTTATACATTATATGTCTAGGTGGTAGGTACACGTAGAAAGTTCATTATGGACCCTGTCATGCACAGCAAAGTAGGAGAGAGGAGGATTTATTTCAGCCTTTAAAAATAAATCTATTTTAAATCTTAGCCTAGTTGCTAGTGCTCCTGCCTACGAAGCTGGTGGACCTGGGTTCGAATCCCGGTAAGTGCAAATAATTGTGTGATGAGCAGGAATATTTGTTTCTGAGTCATGGATGTTTTCTATGTGTATAAGTATTTATCTATCTATATAAGTATGTATATCGTCGCCTGGTACCCATAGTACAAGCTTTGCTTAGTTTGGGGCGAGGATGATCTGCGTGACATTGTCCCTAGTTATTATTATATATTTTTATCTTAATTACTTTAATATATAAAATAATATAATTTCCAGGTTATTAAATTATAATGTATTGATCAGTAATTAAGTATAGGTACTATTTATGCAGGCTGGTCGAGGAGTTGACGTTCAAACGCAAAATTTTGATACTTTATGATGAGGAGTATCCGAATCACCCCCATGTGTATTCTACGATTTGGCGTACTTTAGGAGATAGAAATTTTTAATTATTTTTTTCGTCAATTTCCCCTAACATCAGTTTTCGATTATTTTCTCGCTCTGTTAAACATTTCTGGTTCAGTTTTTTGTGATAACTAATTAGCATAGTTTAACCTAACACCCTAAAATATAAGGCTGCTAGTGTAAAATGTGTGGCAGTAAACCTTAAATTGATTAACCTTATGTAAATACTTGATGAGTAAAAGTGGAAAACTGACCAGGTTTCCACTTTCCTCGCGTATTCCAACGCAAATTAGTCAGACGACGTGAGCGGACCTTTAAACTAATATCTAGAATTACTTTAAAACAGGTGTCCTATTACGAAGAGTTCTACTCATTAAAATGTAAATACTTACTTGATATAATAATAATATCCTGGGACATTATTCACACACGGCCATCTGATTCCAAACTAAACAGAGCTTGTACTATGCAAACCAGATAACTGATACATATACTACTTTTCTTTGGTAAATACATACTTATATAGATAATTACACCCAGACCCAGGACAAACCGACATGTTCATGCACACAAATATCTGTCCTGAGTGGGAATCGAACCCACGATCTGCGGCGTGACAACTAAGTCTTTTTCATTGTCTGGTCTCTTTTGGAAGCTTTACCTTTTTTCATGGCTAGCTTGTTCTTCAACTGATTAGTGGTCCTGACTTCTAAGCCTATGTCGTGGGATAGATCCCCAGGACAATTCTTTGTGTGATGAGTGCGATTATTTGTTTTGTGTCTGCATGTAAGGATTTACCTACAACCCAATCGGACGACCAGTTCAAATCGTTGTAAAAAAAAAGAAAAGTAGAGACATTTTTTTCTTTGACAAGTAAAGTAAGATTAATTAATCCCTGTATCACGGGGTACTTTACAAACATGTAATTGACGGACACAAATTACATCCAGACTCAGAACAACTATTTACGGGTCACAGAAATAGTTGTCCCGCGCGGGAATCGAACCCGGGACATATAGCGGCGAAGCGACTGGCTTATACGACTGGCGTATGTCGTGGGGTATTTTCATCATCATATCAGCCGAAAGACGCCCACTGCTGGACAAAGGCTTAATATATAATTGACGGACACATAGTTGTCCTGCGCGAGAATTAAACCCGGGACACAAAACGGCAAGACGACTATCTTAACCGATGCGCTACACGTTCAGACATTCATTTAAGAATGTCTTACGGAATGTGATCAGAACACCTTTTTACATAAATATCGAACTATCTAATATATACGAGTATCTTACTAATATTATAAAGGCGAAAGTCTGTGAGTGTGTATGTTTGTTACTCTATCACGCAAAAACTATCGGACGGATTTTGTTAAAACTTTGTAGTAATATAGCTTATATTATCCGAATTCATCATGTCGTCCACTGCTGGACAAAAGCCTCCCCAAAGAATGAGGGAATGCTAAGAGAGGTAGGGCACAGCGTTCATTCGCTCGAAGAGCAGCCCGACTGGCGAAGTACTTCCACCTTACAGAAGACATTCCTAAATAATAACATTAATAATTTAATGTTCTGTTTCTGAGTGTGAGTAAGGTCGCTAGAGCTCATTGGGGTGGGGGGGAGGGTCAGAAACCCTTGTTGTCTGACTCTTAAAGGCAGACAACGCACCCGCGACTCCTCGGGTGTTACGAGTGTCCATGGGCGGCGGTGATCACTTACCATCAGGTGACCCACTTGCTCGGTTGTCGACCTCTAACATAAAAAAAAAATGAGGGGTCCAAAGAATGCTATAATCGCTACGCTTGGCAGACGGTTTGGCGATCGCAGTTTGATCGTCATAGTTCACTGAAAAACACTGCTGCCCGTTCTCTGGTAGGTATTCCCTCGGACGATTTCTACGCCCCCCATGGGATGAGATGGGGTGATGATATTCTATGCCGTCACCATACAGCAAATATGATTATTATCCGATTATTATCTATATATTATCCGAATTAATCATAGGCTATATTTTTTTTATGTAAAATGGATTTGTGGTTGACCACGATCTCACCTGATGGTAAGTGAAGATGTGGTCGAAGGTGGACCGCGCGTATACATAATAATATAAATAAAGGACATAATAATAGCTAGGGACAATGTCACACAGATCATCCTAGCCCCAAACTAAGCAAAGCTTGTACTATGGGTACCAGGCGACGATATACATACTTATATAGACAGCTAAATACTTATATACATAGAAAACATCCATGACTCAGAAACAAATATTTGTGCTCACCAGCTTCGTAGGCAGGAGCACTACCAACTAGACAAAGGTGACCGTCAACATAAGATGCCTGTTCACTCTTACCTTGAATAAACCCATGTTATATGAGTCCGGAAACACGTCGTTTGGGAGGCTGTTCCACAGCTTAGCCGTGCGTATGATGAAAGAGGAAGCAAAAAGCAATGAGAGACTCCCGATGTCTTGTAGTCCGATGAAAAAAGGGAGATGGAGGGATATCTTATCTTATCTTGTTTGGGGTGTATTTGTGTACAGCACTTCGACCCTTCAGGATCTTTTGTACTATCCCCCACTGGTTTTATTCTATCCCTAGAGCCCTGAATGAGGTCTGCACATAATCCAGTAGGCTTCTTAGGGGTAGATCCTTGTAGTCACCTGGTTCTGGATATGCCAGCCCCAGGATTGCCATTCTGTGTCTCGCCAATGCATCGCATTTGCATATTGGACGGTCACCGTAGCTTAGTTGGTAGTGTTCCTGCCTACGAAGCTGGTGGTCCTGGGTTCGAATCCAGGTAAGTGCAAATATTTGTGTGATGAGCACGAATATTTGTTTCTGAGTCATGGATGTTTTCTATGTATATAAGTATTTATCTATCTATATAAGTATGTATATCGTCGCCTGGTACCCATAGTACAAGCTTTGCTTAGTTTGGGGCTAGGATGATCTCTGTGACATTGTCCCCAGATATTATTATTATTATATATTATATTATGGAGGGATAAGTTCAAGGCATATAGTTATGAAGTTTAATGCTGGTAAAACCGCGGGGCACAGCTAGTGTATAAATAATTCTAAGCATAAATAACTGTTGTCTTGTCTGACCGGTCAGACTGCAAGGAGGTCAGATCTACACAATAATAATAATGTAATAGATATTTATGTCGATATGTTAATTCGGTTTTTATACCGTTTCTGGTCGATTTTGGCTTGATTGGGTTGAGAATTTCGTTTTTATTGGGAACTAGTTAACACCGCGGTTTTAACCGCGTTAAACTTTATAAATTATAGCCTTTTTTTTTTGATAAGGAATGCCTTCGCATGCCACCCGCAAAAAGTGTCTGCGGTTGGACTTGCACCGACTAAACCTACCTGCCGTGGACTTCTCTTGGCGCCTGATGGGGGAGTCCCGGGAACGCGGGTATGCTGCTCCGGTACCCCCCTAATAAATTATAGCCTATGTGTTATCACACTAATATTATAAAGGCGAAACTTTATGGGTGTGTATGTTTGTTTGTTACTTCTTCAAGTCTAAGCGGCTGGAGCAATTTTAATAAAATGTGGTATGGAGTTAGTTGATACCGGATTAACACATCTATACATATAATAAAATCGTAGGAAAGTCAAAACTGTACATTGAATATTTTTTAAAAGGATACTTGTGGTGAAATCTGCAATCGATATCGAAGCCAAAAATATAGTTTTTAGAATTTTTGTCTCTTTATCTGTTTGTCTGTATGTATGTCCGGGCTAAACTCAAAAAGTACTGCATGGATTTACTTCAAACATGAATAGTACTAAGAGGTCGGGTCAACATATAGGCTACATATTATCACGCTATCACCTACGGGGGAGGAGCTGTGATAATTTATAAATTTTAACGCGGATGAAATCGCGGGGCACAGCTAGTAGGCCATAATTTATAAAGTTAAACGCGGGTAAAACCGCGGGGCATAGCTAATTCGGATATACCTAACCTATATTGCTACAAAGTTTCATTCAAATGAACATGTGTTTTATGAACATATCTTGTTGGTTTTTGGTTGTATGTGTGTAATTAAAAGAAACAAAGCTTAGTTTGGGCTGCGTGATATGAACTTATTGCTTTATTTGGGTTCCGTATCCAAAGGGTAAAACGGGACCCTATTACTAAGACTTCGCTGTCTGTCCGTCTGTCACCAGGCTGTATCTCATCAACCGTGATAGTAAGACAGTTGAAATTTTCGCAGATGATGTTTTTTTTATTTCTGTTGCCGCTATAATAACAAATAAGTACTAAAAAGTATTATAATATAATTATTTAAGGGGGCTCCTATACAACAAACGTGTTTTTTTTTCTCGTTTTTATATTAGACTAGCTGTGCCCGCGACTTCGTCCGCGTGTTAATTAGTATATTTTGTTGTTTTTTTTGTTTTTAGTAAAATAAATGACATTTTCTAAAATAAAAGTACCTGCCAATAAAAGTCCCGTCATAATCGGTCCAGCCGTTTCAGAGATTAGCCGGAACAAACAGACAGACAGACAGACAAAAATTGTAAAAAATGTTATTTTGGTGTATGTACCGTATATATATTCATATTTATGAAGTAAAAACCGGTTATTTCAATATTACAAACAGACACTCCAATTTTATTTATTTGTATAGAAGATGTATAGATTTATGAAGTAAAAACCGGTTATTTCAATATTACAAACAGACACTCCAATTTTATTTATTTGTATATAATAAATGGTATTTGTGGATAATGAATGGTACGGAATCCTTCGTGCGCGAGCCCAACTCGCACTTGGCCGGTTTTTAATCTGTTGTGGATAAAGGCGCCAGTTTAGAGTGAGAAATACTATACCGCGGTATATCCAAAGCAAACCACTTGAGTTCAATTCGGACGTAATAGGGTTGTCCGTAGTTTGTTATATTTAAAAAATAAAGCTTTATATTGATATCATTTTGATTGGTCGTGGGTTCGATTCCCACCCAGGACAAATATTTGTGTGCATAAACATGTCTGTTTGTCCTGAGTCTGGATGTAATCTATACATATAATAAAACCGTAGGAAAGTCAAAACTGTACATTGAATATTTTTTTAAAAGGATACTTGGGGCGTGATTTGCAATCGATATCGAAGCCAAAAATATAGTTTATAGAATGTTTGTCTGTATGTCTGTTTGTCTGTATGTATGTCCGGGCTAAATCCAAAAAGTACTGCATGGATTTGCAAAAAAAAATTCATGAATATTACTAAAAGGTAGGGTCAACATATAGACTACATATTATCACGCTATCACCTACGGGGGAGGAGCTATGATAATTTAAAAAATTTAACGCGGGTAAAACCGAGGGGCACAGCTAGTTATCTATATAAGTATGTAATTACAAAAGAAAAGTAATAGGTATATCAGTTATCTGGTTTCCATAGTAAAAGCTCTGCTTGGTTTGGGATCAGATGGCCGTGTGTAAATAATGTCCCAGGATATTATTATCTATACATATAATAAAATCGTAGGAAAGTCAAAACTGTACATTGAATATTTCTTTAAAACATTCTTGGGGCGTGATCTACAATCGATATCGAAGCCAAAAATATAGGTTTTAAATTTTTTGTCTGTGTGTCTGTTTGTCTGTATGTATGTCCGGGCTAAACTAAAAAAGTACTGCATGGATTTACTTTAAATTTTGCATGAATATTACTAAGAGGTCGGGTCAGCATATAGGCTACATATTATCACGCTATCACCTACGGGGGAGGAACTGTGATAATTTATAAAATTTTACGCGGGTAAAACCGTGGGGCACAGCTAGTATATAATAATAATGTCCTCCTTGTCGTATTTCGGCAACGGCAGCTAGTCTCAATGGAGACTTGCCATCTGCGCGGGACATATTATAGTGCAAAAGTGCAAACACAGGGGCACTTTCTATTCCATCACTCTCATGATCCGATGGGATGACTAGCGACACGACCGGAAAGAAGTCAGGTACACATGGCTACATATCAGGCTATACATTTCCAGTAAAAAACTGATCTCGCGTTGTATAGGATTTATTAGGATATTAATATAAATAAATATTTATTAACAATAAAAATAATATACATAAATGTGTTGTAGTTAACAAATAAATAATTCGAGACACTTATCATACTCCCATCTGATCCCAAACTAGACAAAGCTTGTATAATGGCAACCAGACAACTGATAAACATGCTTACAATGTATATTTCTAAATATGATGTCCTCCCGACCGAATTTTGGCCACGGCGGCCAGTCTTAATGGAAACTAGCCAATTACACACATGGACATATTACAGTGCTCAAGTGTGTGCGCAAACACAGGGGCACTTTCTATTCCATCACTGTCATGATCCGATGGGATGCCTAGCGGCACGACCGGAAAGAGTTCAGGTACAGGACCGACGGCTTTACGTGCTCTCCGAGGCACGGGGGTGTAATACCGCCAACTTCCAGACTTCGGGCTGATACTGAGAAATTTCTTTTTTTTAATAATCCCATAATCACTTTTTGGCCCGACTCGGGATTTGAACCCAGGACCTCATTATCTGCGGTTGAACACGCTACCGCTAGACCAACGAGGATTCTAAATACATACATATTATAGATACATTACACACAGACACATAACCAATTATAGTGTTTGAGATGTTATGTGGATTGTCTACTTTGAAATTAGATGGCAATGTGTTCGTTGTCTCGAGATATTTATTTATTTACTAGCTGTGCCCCGCGGTTTTACCCGCGTTAAACTTTATAAATTATCACAGCTCCTCCCTCGTAAGTGATAGCGTGATAGTATGTAGTCTACATGTTGACCCGACCTCTTAGTCATGCAACATTTGAAGTAAATCCATGCAACACTTCTTGAGTTTAGCCCGGACATACATATAGCCAAACAGATAAACAGACAAAAATTCTAAAAACTATATTTTTGGCTTCGATATCGATTGTAGATCACGCCCCCAAGTATCCTTGAAAACAAATATTAATGTACAGTTTTCACTTTCCTACGATTTTATTATATGTAATAATATATATAGATAGATTACTGGGCGGCTTCAATAACACTGCCCATATAATAAAAATGAAGGCAGTAAACAATATTATCGATTATTTATGTGGCAACACCTTGATCTTAGTCAGGGCATTGTTTCATTTTCAAAAACTGGTGTAAATTCAAGTTTTTATGTGTAGATATGGTGGATTTTTAGACATAACATCATGGACAACGTACACAAGTGGAGGAAAGTGCCATATTGCCGTGAATTTCGATTTTCTGTTTTGAATCTAAAACTCCATATAAGCCTCTAGTTAAGTCTCTACTGCTTTACTGGGGTACGACAAGGACTACGTACGACTTGGCTGTGACGGAGTTTACTTGACATGACGAAAATAAATGAAATAATAATAAATTTTACGGAAGGCTCACAAGGCCGAAGAAGCCAGAGCCGTAAAACTGACGTAAAAAAAAAGAAACCTTAGTCAAGTAGACGACCCGAATGGATTGGCTCTGTTCTAGACCACGCTACGATTTGGTTATGTCAGAAAAATAAAGTGTCTATGGTTCATACATATGTAGTTAATTGTATGTACTCGATCATAGAAATGGTAAAGTGTTATCCCACCAAAAAAATTCTGTAAAAAAACCGGCCAAGTGCGAGTCGGACTCGCCCATGAAGGGTTCCGTAGCAGCAAGTATTTCAGTTGATTAAATGAAAGCAAATTGCAGTTTACAATTTATGACGTATTAAATAAAAACTACTTGCTAGATATCGTTCAAACCAATTTTTGTTGTTAGTTTGCATGGTAATGTACATCATATATTTTTTTTAGATTTATCAAACTCTTATTTTAGAAGTTACAGGGGGAGGGGGGGGACACTCATTTTACCACTTTGGAAATGTCTCTCGCGCAAACTATTATGTTTAGAAAAAATGATATTAGAAACCTCAATATAATTTTTGAAGACCTATGATAGTACGATGAAAAAAATAAATTTATTTTCAGTTCTATGTATGGGGACCCCCCAAAATTATTGTTCTTTTTCTATTTTTGTGTAAAAATCTTAATGCGGTTCACCGTATACATCTACTTACCAAGTTTCAACAGTAGAGCACTTATAGTTTCGGAAAAAAGTGTCTGTGACATACGGACGGACAGACAGACAGACAGACATGACGAATCTATAAGGGTTCCGTTTTTTGCCATTTGGCTACGGAACCCTAAAAATAGCCAAGTCTCGATGGAGCTGCTTGTTTATCTCTAAAAAGTGATGAAATCTTTAGACAAAGTTGAGCCAAGTCTAAATTTTGCTTTCACTTAGCTTCGGAACTAAATGATAAACTTGACTGATGATACTGAATGATAGACTTGAAATTTTGGATTTCAAGTGTATGATTATAAAATCAAAAACAATTTTATTCCGTTAACAACATCGTTTCGTAGTTCAACATCGTTTCATACCTATATCTATAGTAATGAATATAATTACTAGATTCCAAAAGGATGAAAGATCTTATGAGGTACCCAGTATTGTTCCAAAGCGCCTGCAAACCACCAAATCCCCCGTCCAAACCCGCATACCCGCTGAACTTCCCGGCAGCACTTACTAGACGACGAAAATTTCAGTATTCTGGTCCCATCCAGAGGTTCTCAAATAGGGGCTTGAAAACGCGGCGAAATGGTTCCAGAAAAGGATGATACGACAGTGTTGCTTCGCGCTCGACTTGGCGGGGGCACTAACCGTGTCCCCAGATTAAAAAAAAATTAAAACATTTATTACATAATTTATAATATTATTAAATAACCACTATCCGCCAAACTGCACAGCAGTTTGTTGGCAGAATGATCACTCCCTTATTGACTAGCGTTATGGTTATTATGACACTATACATATATTTAAGCCTTAAGGCTAAGGTAGGTACAAAATAAATAGGTTACAAATAACAAGGTAGGTTCCTTACATCATTAGTGGAATAGCCAATATGTATTAGTTATTCCACCAATGTTGCAATAAACCTTTTTTAGGTAGAATTCTCTACACTTAAATTTCAAAACAGACTTAGAAAATGTTTCAGTTGATAGGTCTGCTGGTAGTTCATTATAAATTGACGGAACCAAGTACTTCCTAGTTCTTTGGCCATAATTATTGTTGGACCAAGAGACACTATATTCCCTTTTACGTCTATTTGAGAGTAATATGGTTTTTACATTTTTTAAATACTCGCTTGTATACTGTTCCACTGCAATTGACCACCGTACTTTCTCGTGGACCGGGATCAGTTTGCATTCTGAGAATAATTTATCGTAGTTGGACCGACAGGTGTTATTTGTGTTTTGATTTACTAGGGTTTTCATGAATCTTATTTGTAACATTTTGATTTTATCCCAGTATGATTTAAACGTACCTCCATAACAACTCAATGCATAAGAGATAATCGAGTCCACTAATGCGTAGTATACAGTATACAAAATGGCTTTTATTTGTGAAGAACTAGATATAGAAGTGTTACAATGTTGTACGAATATATATGTACATATATGTTACCCATTATGGAGTTTTCTTACACTATTTATTCAATCTGACAGCCCTATTGTTGATAGATTGCCTCCAATAGCCGCTCGTAAAGATTATGAAGCCGTATTAATAGTTATTTTGTTCGCCATTACGCTTCCATTGCCTTACGGCAATACTCAATTGAGAATAACTTATAAATAGATTGCGCGTATACCGACAAGCTGGAATATCCGCATAAATGCTTTTGGTAGCTACAATATCCTCGGACATTATTCACACACGGCCATCAGATTCCAAACTAAGCAGAGCTTGTACTATGGAAACCAGATAACTGATATACTATTTTTAGGGTTCCGTAGCCAATTGGCAAAAAACGGAACCCTTATACATTCGTCATGTCTGTCTGTCTGTCTGTCCGTCCGTATGTCACAGCCACTTCTTTCCGAAACTATAAGAGCTGTACTGTATAAACTTGGTAAGTAGGTGTATTATGTGAACCGCATTAAAATTTTCACACAAAAATAGAAAAATAATAATAATTTTTGGGGTTCCCCATACATAGAACTGAAACTTAAAAAATTTTTTTTCGTCATACCCATACATGTAGAGTGGGTGTCTATGGATAGGTCTTCAAAAATGATTTTGAGGTTCCTAATATCATTTTTTTCTAAACTGAATAGTTTGCGCAAGAGACACTTCCAGTCACCCCCGCCCTGTAACTTCTAAAATAAGAGAATGATAAAACTAAAAAAAATATATGATGTACATTATCATGTTAACTAACAACGAAAATTGGTTTGAACGAGATCTAGTTAGTAGTTTTTTTTAATGCGTCATAAATCGTAAACCTCTATTTACCTTTCATTTAATCAAATGAAATACTTGCTGCTGCGGAACCCTTCATGGGCGAGTCCGACTCGCACTTGGCCGGTTTTTCTTTTCTTTTGTAAAAACATACTTATACAACATGTAACGTAATTAACGCACACCTTCAAACGCCCCAATTAGAGTATTATGTTGTAATCATAATACATACACGGAATTTTTAATTTAACATGTATATGTATTGTTATTTTTCTTTTGTAAAAACATACTTATACAACATGTAACGTAATTAACGCACACCTTCAAACGCCCCAATTAGAGTATTATGTTGTAATCATAATACATACACGGAATTTTTAATTTAACATGTATATGTATTGTTATTTTTCTTTTGTAAAAACATACTTATACAACATGTAACGTAATTAACGCACACCTTCAAACGCCCCAATTAGAGTATTATGTTGTAATCATAATACATACACGGAATTTTTAATTTAACATGTATATGCATTGTTATTTACTAAATTAGTTTCTTGGAATAAAGTTTATTTTTCTTTATTTTGTTTGAATGATGGAATTTGTATGAATATTGTATAACTGCGATTGTAAAAGTCTTTACAATCAAGTCAGTACCTACTTTGACTTACGGTCTATTTCAATTTGTTTTGACTGTACAGGGTTAAAATAACAATAATTTCCGTAGTTTTAATTATTTTGTTATATAAAATTACCTGTATTAAAAATGAAATAAATCGATTCAATAAACGATTCTGAACAAACTATTTTCAGGTGAACGTTAAATAAGTTACATATTGTATTTTTTTGTTCTTAGGAAGACCAACAGCTTTCAGCGACATTTTAGCGTTGTATGTATACATAACAGAGAGCCATTAATAGGTCTAAGAAAGTAAGTAACTCTTTATTGTACACCAAAAAATAATACATAAAAAGAACTATGAGTATGTTAAGAGTGTACAAATGGCGGCCTTATCGCCAAGTGCGATCTCTTCCAAATTTTTACCAACTTTACAAATTTTTATCAAAGATTTTACCCACGTTAAACTTTATGAATTATCACAGCTCCTCCCCCGTAAGTGATAGCGTGATAATATGTAGCCTATATGTTGACCCGACCTCTTAGTAATATTCATGCTAAATTTGAAGTAAATCCATGCAACACTTTTTGACACACAGACAAAAATTCATAAACTATATTTTTGGCTCTGATATCGATTGTAGATCACGCCCCAAGTATCCTTTTTAAAAAATATTCAATGTCCAGTTTTGACTTTCCTACGATTTTATTATATGTATACATATCCCCAGCATTATTGACATAGTATATAAGAATAATCTCATATTGCATACTAGCCGTCTCCACAAAAAAGTAACTCTTTTATGGGGCAATGTATAAGATTCTATAACAAACTTCCCAATGATATTAGAGAATTGTCTACGAATAAGTTTAAAAGAATTATTAAAGCTAAATTGTGTAGCAAGGCATATTACAAAATTTCTGATTATTTAAGTGATAAAAGTGCTTGGGATTGAGTTGTTCTGAGTCAACACACATGATTGTAATTAATCTTAAGTATATTTTATTGAAGTTATACTTCTTTTGGCGCGTTGGAGAAAAATTATGAGAGTGAATTTTTACGATGCGCGCGCACACCGACACCAAAAAATTTAACAGCATGAAGTTAGTTCTAGGTGGTATGAAAATGTATGAGAGTGAAATAACAGCATGACTTTAGACTAACTTCTAACGCGTGTACATAAGTACACACAAGTTTTTTTTTATTCAGTTTTACGGCTGTGGCTTCTTCGGCCTTATGAGCCTTCCGTAAAATATTTTTTTATTTCATTTATTTTCGTCATGTCAAGTAAAGTCCGTCACAGTCAAGTCATACGTAGTCCTTGTCGTACCCCAGTAAAGCAATGGAGACTTTACTAGAGGCTTATATGGAGTTTTTGATTCAACACAGAAAATTCACGGCAATATGGCACTTTCCTCCACTTGTGTACGTTGTTCATGATGTTATGTCTAAAAATCCACCACATTTACACATAAAAACTTGAATTTACACCAGTTTTTGAAAATGAAACAATGCCCTGATGCGTCTTTTTCCGCGTTGGGGCCAAAACTCCTTGACATTGTAATATTGTCCAGTGTTGCCAAGTCATAGGAAAGAAATCGGTCACATTTTTACCTGTGCCCAGTAAGGAATGGATTTCCAGAAATTTCCACGGGAAGCGAATATGTCATAATATATTATGTCGCGACTAAAAGACAGTCTTTTTTGGATATCCAATGATACTTCCCAACTCACTCATCACATTTATGTCATTTAGGAAGTGACGGAACGACGGAAATCGGTTATTTTTAAACTTTACTAGTTTCTTTTATAACTGACATCCGTTATGAAGGAGTTATGCGTAAATTTGCCGCGTTGGTGTAGCGGTAGCGTGTACAAAATAGATAATGATGTAATAAAAAAAAAATACCGGCCAAGTGCGAGTCGGACTCGCCCATGAAGGGTTCCGTAGCAGAAAGTATTTCAGTTGATTAAATGAAAGGTAAATTGCGGTTTACGATTTATGACGTATAAAAAAACTACTTACTAGATCTCGTTCAATCCAATTTTCGGTGGAAGTTTGCATGGTAAAGTACATCATATATTTTTCACTCATTTTACCACTTTGGAAGTGTCTCTCGCGCAAAATATTCAGTTTAAAAAAATATATTAAAAGCCTTAATATCATTTTTGAAGACCATTCCATATGCAGATCACATATACGGTGAAAAAAAAAAAAATTCTCTTCTATGTATTGGTAACCCCTAAAATTATGTTTTTTTCGGTGAATATCTAAATGCAGTTCACAGAATACATCTACTTACCAAGTTTCAACAGTACAGCTCTTATAGTTTCGGCAAAAAGTGGCTGTGACACACGGACGGACAGACAGACATAACGAATCTATAAGGTTCCGTTTTTTGCCATCTGGCTACGGAACCCTAAAAACATTACCAGCATTGTTGTCATCTATCCAGTGTTGCCGAGTCATAGAAAAGAATGTAAATGCTATAGCTGGCAACATTATAGCATATTAGCATATTATATTAGCATTACTGCCTCATTGTCATAGTGGTAGCGTCTTCAAAAGTCGATAATGTGGGTTTGAATCTCGGGTCAGGGAAAATAAACCAATATAGAGATATTTTTGTTATGAGGTTCATCATCATCGTCGGGTCTGTTGGCGTGGTTGGAGGTCGTGGGTTCGATTCCCACCCAGGACAGATATTTGTGTGCACGAACATGTCTGTTTATCTTGAGTCTGGGTTTAATTATCTATATATGCATGTATTTACAAAACAAAAGTAGTATATGTAGTATATCAGTTATCTGATTTAGTTGTTTTAATATAAATAGTATCCTGGGACATTATTGTCCGATTGGAACGAAGTTCCTTATCGCACGTTGTGAAAGGGGGCTAGACGGAAAAAATTCTTACGAAAAGTTGTCACGACACTTTTTGCAGCTGTGCGGCGTGCGCATGTTTCTCCGTCTCTCTCTCACTCTCTCTTATAGAAAGCAAGCCAGATATTTTCATTTCTATTTCGCATTGAACAGTGTGGTGTCGCGACGATTATTTTGTTGAGTGTATACAGGTTTTTTTTTCATAATAAATAATAAGAAATAACTTCGTTCCATCCGGGTGTCCCTTGACACCTGTCAAGTTTTTAATTTTTAATATAACTGGGACTGACAGCAAGGGAAAAATGTTCAAACGGCTACACATCAAGCTACACATTTCCAGTATAAGCTGATTCTACGTTGTAAAGGATTTCCATACAATGACAGGTCAGCTTATTTTGGAAATGTATAGCTTGATATGTAACCGTATGTACTTATTTGGTGTATTTAAACGCTTCTAGAGTATGCCAAATTGTTTTATATTAATGAGATTTGTACAATGTATTCTTGTCTGCTGTATTGTTGGTGACGGCATATAATATCCTCACCCCATCTCATCCCGTGGGGGGCGTAGAAATCGACCGAGGGAATACCTAACACAGAACGGGCAGCAACGTTATTCTGTGAAATATTACCATTAAACTGCGATCGCCAACCCGTCTGCCAAGCGTGGCGATTATGGCATATCCCCCTATTCTTTGGGGAGGCTTTTGTCCAGCTGTGGACGTACATTAGCTGATATTGATGATGATTCTTGTCATGAAGGTCAGAAAATAAATACATACCTACATGAGATACTTTTTTGTAGTTTACTTTTTCATTTTCTAACTCCACCTTGTTTCTTTCTGATTAAATTCGTTGCGGGATCCAAGACAGTTGTCGCGATTCCCCGGGACATGCCTGAGCCTCACCGCTCAGTGTCCTTGCATTGTGTGCCACTGTTGATCCTGGCTTACAGGAGTTGCTATGGTGGGTAAGAGGAAGGGACTAGTGGGGAAAAAAAAGAGATACTTTTATAAGTTATCTAGTGTCACATAGACCCGAGTTAACAGAACGAAGATACAGACGTACTTGACGAAACCAAAGACAATAAAAATATTTTTAACTTTTCCCTCATCCTATACAATCACATAAAACTCAAAGTGCTAAAACCACAGAGCACAGTCGTAAATAAAATAAAACAAACATTATTAAAAAGTATCACCGAGAAGTTTCTAGTTTAACATGGAGCGGAAACTCAAAATTTTGTATTTGGAATCAATAGTTTATGAAACGTGGGGCGCACAAAATTGGGATTAGGTTGTCCCGTTCTCAACCCATCTGTTACTATATTACTTTATAAGCATCCCAAAAAAAGTCAAGGCTGAATCTGTTTATCTTGTTTGGGTTATGTTATTATGTAGATAACATGGAGTGGATTAAATATGGGAATATGTTGTTGTTCGCTGTCGACACTTCGCTTAGTCTGCTTGTTACTGGAGTACTTTATAAAGAACAAAGGATCAACTTAATCAGAGCTCATGCAAATAGCGTCCTATATAACTGTATCTCTTATATACCCACAAGCGCAACCTGTTTTTCAATGTCCTAAGTCACTTCTCCAGACGTATATAGTCAGCTTCATGGAGTACGGGAAGTTTAATGACGTCACAGCAGTACACAAGATGGCATTGAAAAAGAAACAAATTAAAAAATAACTGGAAAATGAAGTATGTTTGTCTTTTGCATAAACACTTGTCACAAATTAGAGGAGTTTTATTAGTATTATGGTTGCGCAATTTTTAGAACTACACACGTTGGTGCTAATAGCTCTTAGTAGCTGCAATTTTTTGATTGAGATGTATTTCTAATTTTCTTTCATGAATTTTAAGACTAGACAAGTATTGTTATCTGGCAATGATGGCGCGCCGATTATTTTTTTTAACATTTATTTCTAATTGTCTCTTTTATGTCTAATAGTTATGACGCTAAACCTAAGGTCGCGGGATCAGTCCTCAATCAGGACAAATCTTTGTGTGATGAGCACGATTTTTAGTCTGTCTCTTAGTGTATGTATTTGAAAATATGTAGGTATGTTTGTCAATTGTCTAGTTCCTATAGTACGGGCTCTGCTTAGTTTGGAATCTAATGGCCGTGTGTTAGTTGTTCAAAGATATTTATTAATTAATTATCAAACAAATCTGTTGATTGTTGTTTGTTGAACTTCGGAATTTAGGTCATCAGAACCTTCATTATAGCGTGCTAGCTTTTGTCAAGTTTTACATCATGATTATTTTATAAACGTGCATCAAATAAATAATCTCCTATCTTATTCCATAGACACAATAGCAACTTGTTTTTGTTTTGTTCACTGTCCTAAGTCACTTCTCCAGATGTATACCGTAAGCTTCATTGAGCACAGGAAGTCTATTGACGTCACAGGAGTAAACAAGATGTCTGACATTGAAAATAAATTAAAAAATAAACTAGAAAATAAAGTATGAGAAACTTATACTTTTGCCTTTCGCGTAAACACTTGTCGCTAACATTAAGTGTTGTTTTATTTGGATAATAATAATGCGCGCGCGTGTAATTATAACTAGCTGTGCCCCGCGGTTGTACCCGCGTTAAAGTTTATAATTTACTAGCTGTGGCCCACGGTTTTACACTCGTTAAATTTTATAAATTATCATAGCTCCTCCCCCATATGTGTTAGTGTGCTAATATGTAGCCTATATGTTGACCCGACCTCTTAGTAATATTCATGCACAATTTGAAGTAAATCCATGCAGTACTTTTTGATTTTAGCCCGGACATACATACAGACATACAGACAAACAGACAAAAATTCTAAAAACTATATTTTTGGCTTCGATATCGATTGTAGATCACGCCCAAGTATCCTTTTAAAAAAATATTCAATGTACAGTTTTGACTTTCTTACGATTTTATTATATGTACCTATAGATTATATTTGTATATTTTTTAGTGTGAAGAAGTGGTTCATACTAAACGGTATGTTAGCTATGAAGAAACAAAATATACTGCGTATGTATCTAGATTAGAAGAACTTTAATAATAAAATAGACACGCACCCGAAGCCACGTGTACAACACAACAAATAAAACGGAGATGCACGCAAACGCTGTAAACTAAAGGTCATTATCTTTACTAAATATAGTCGTACTAATAGTGATGTAACTTTATTAATATACGTTACGATTTTATCGATAGTTATTGCCGTATTCGATATTATAGTGCCGTACAAACACACACACAGCTCAACACGTGCAGAAAAATGTTAATTTAAATGTCATGAAAAAAAACAGGGCATTCATAGAAATGTAAAAATACAGCTAAAACTGCACAATACGCGCACTAAATATGGCAAGTTCTAACGTTGCGCATATTTTCCTTCTGTATTTCGCGCTAAAACCAAAGTGACACGAGTAAAGATGCTCTGTCCCTTTAATTAGAATTATGTTAGAAAGAGATGCAATGATATTCAAATTAGTTGGTAGATTTTTTAGGTTAGTTGCATAAAATCGGGGGCTCTATCATTGATTTATGAGAATTCGATATCGATATTTTATTGAGGTTGAAGAATTCTAAGAATAAGTAAACTAGTATAGAAAGATTAATTAAAAGTTTATTTCAAGAAATTGACGATAAATACACGGAAATGTTACAATATTTGGATTTTAACCGTTTTTTGTTTGAATCATTAGAACAAAAAAACAGTTATTGTGAATTAAAGATAGTAATCACACTAATATTATGAAGGTGAAAGTTTGTGAGTGTGTATGTTTATTACTTCTTCACGTCTAAACGGCTGGTGTGATTTAAATAAAATTTGGTATGGAATTAGCTGACACCTTGGACTAACACATAGGCTATAACTCATAAAGCTTAACGTGGGTAAAACCGCGAGGCACAGCAAGTCTGACATATAATGTCATGAGATTATATGAGATGAGAGATCAGGAGAGTCCATGGTATGTTGTGGATAATGAGAAGTATGCGTCGTAGGGTGACGTTGGCGAATATCAGAATATCATCATCCCCTCTCATGCCATGGGAGGCGTAGAAGTTGACTGAGGAATACAAAAAAAAACTAGATAATAAATAATACAAAACTAGAGCCTATTGGCGTGGTTGGTAGATACGCTATCTTTCACGCCGCAGGTCATGGGTTAGATTCCCACCAGGGACAAATATTTGTGTGCATGAACATGTCTGTTTGTTCTGAGTCTGGGTGTAAATTATCTATATAAGTATGTTTTTACAAAAGAAAAAGTATATGTAATATATCAGATATCTGGTTTCCATAGTACAAGCTCTGCTTAGTTTGGGATCAGATGGCCGTGTGTGAATAATGTCCCAGGATATTATTAGCCGGATAATTTCACTTTCAACATCACCATCCCTAAACTCACTTTCAATTGTATTCGCATTCAATCAATTGCTGCCAAATGCGTGTTATTTATATCCATTTGTACGCACAAATAGTCACGTGGCAAGTCACAAGCGCACCTCAAGTATAATTGTATCGCAATAGCCTTTTTATTTTACGCAATTACAACTTGGTGGAAAACTTGCGTCGAATCCGATCAGGTCATCAACTTGCAGTATCACAATAATGGGCGGTACATATTATTATACATTGCCTCGTTGGTCTAGCGGTAGTATTTTCAATCACAGATAACGAGGTCTTGGGTTCAATTCCCGGGTAGGGCCAAAAGTTATTTGGGAGTTGGCGATATTGTACCCCCGTGCCTCGGAGGGCACGTAAAGCCGTTGGTCCTGTACCTGACCTCATACCGCCCGTGATATTAGTCATCCCATCGGATCATGAGAGTGATCTTAAAATCTTATCTAATCTCTAGAGTTAAATTTTATAAATGATAACCTATGTGTTATTCGGTTATACAAGCGATATTCCTACGAAGTTTCATCAAAATCCGTTCGGTAGTTTTTGCGTAAAAGAGTAACAAACACACTCACAAACTTTCGCCTTTATAAAATTAGTGTGATAACTTAACACCAATTTTATGCTATATTCACTCAAACTAATGTATTGAGTGATATTATCTTAACTTATTAATTACACCAAAATTATACAGTCGGAAACATAATTCCCAAAAAATCGGAAACATAAAATCGATAATATCCAAACCGCAGTAGGTACATCACTGTGCTACTAATAACAGCTGATCTAACGGAAAGCCGTCCGTCCGGTTGTATTCTGGAACACGTTCGTTCGTATTTCAAATTCAAACTAGAAATAGTTTGCGTTCGATTTTACTTTTTACTTTGTTATTTTATTGAGTATTTTATTTTTAAGCTGTCAAATACGAATGATTTTTTTTATTATTATTATTCAATTAAAACAGTTACAAATTAAAAAAATAATCATAGTGGTAATATAATACAATAGGCAGCTAAGCTGACGCGTGTCGTACTTTACATCAGCGTTAAAATGATTATAAAACATGGCTATGATTGTACAAGTAGCAGACTTGAGTGGCCTCTGACTCTCAAACTAGGTAAACCTGTATTTTTATATTTTGGATGAATTGATTTTTTTAAAGAATAGACCGTACTAGGTTATCTAGTCCCTGTGTCGCGGGGTACTTTACAAACATCTAATAGACGGACACAAATTACATTCACACTCAGAACAATTATTGGTGGGCCACACAAATAATTGTCCGGCGCGGGACTCGAACCCGCGACACGAAGTGGCGAGGCGACTGTCTTAGCCGCTGCGCCACACGTGCAGTCAAAATGTATATAAGTTTGTTTGTTAATCATAAAATATCATTATTTCAGACGAATGACTTCCACTGCTTACTTACTTTGACTGCCTCGTTGGTCTAGCGGTAGCGTGTTCACCCGCATAGAACGAGGTCCTGGGTTCAAATCCCCCGTCAGGTTTTCTGTTCAGTCTATTTTAGTCAGTATGTAAAATAAATCAGTTTAAAAATGTACTTGACAAATCAAGTACATTTTCTATACTTATATACAACATATAACGTAATTAACGCACACCCTAATTAGAATATTATGATGTAATCGTAATACATACACTGAATTTTTAATTTAACATTATGCGTTGTTATTTACTAAATTAGTTTCTTGGAATAAAGTTCATTTTTCTTTATTTTGTATTGAATGATGGAATTTGTATGAATACAAATAAAACTGCAATTTTAAAAGTCTTATGACTTTGATTTACGGTCCATTTCAATTCGTTTTGACTGTACAGGGTTAATATGTCAAGAATTTCCGTAGTTTTAATTATTTTGGAAAAAAATTACCTATATTAAAAATTATATAAATCGATTCAGTAAACGATTCTGAACAAACTATTTTCAGGATGTGCGTTAATTAATTTACATGTTGTATATACTATATATATATATACTACAATATATATACTATATATATATGTACTACTACTTATATATATAAGTATAGTTATATATATCATTCATTCAGACAACCGATCGAGCAGATATTGTGTTTGCCTACTAAATAATTACTTTAAGTGGACCAAATCCAAATACCAAATTTAAATATCTGTAATATGCAACTAGAAATAATAACTGTATTACTACAAACATGTTCTGACTATTTACAAGCGCTTTTTTAAAGTCTACGTGAATAAAAACCTTTTTTATTTTTATTTTATTTTATTTTATAGAAAAAGTACCTACTTGATTTGTCAAGTACATTTTTAAACTGAATCATTTTACATACTGACCATATAGTGTCTGCATGTCGTTTATAGAATCGTAATCTATGCATAATTATGATCATGTGATGATCTTCGGCAAAGCGATGGGCAGGAACTCACGAAGGTTTCTGAGTTGGTACGAACAATCTTCGATAGATGGCGCCACTATCATTCCAATTAATTTCATATATTGCCGTAGCAACGCGCGCATGGTACAGCCAGTTAACTATAAAAAAAATCATTCGGGGCAGTATGTGGGGACTGCCGATGGAAATGAAATCTGTTTTTTCATTTCTCATGTTCGGAAAGTAGAGTTTATTTGATCCGAGTAGCGAAAGGAAGATGCACCTTATTTTACACTCTTATTTTAGAAGTTACAGGCGGGGGGGGGGGGGGACACTAATTTTACCACTTTGTAAGTGTCTCTCGCGCAAACTATTCAGTTTAGAAAAAAATGATAATAGAAACCTCAATATCATTTTTGAAGACCTATCCATAGATATCCCACATGTACGACGTACGATTAAAAAAAATTAAAAAAAAAACTCCTCATCATAAAGTATCTAAATGTTGCGTTTGAACGTCAACTCCTCGGCCATCTGTCTAATTTATTTTATAGAATTTCAACTTGTTCACTTTCAATTGAGGAAATTTGACAGATTGGGGTAGCTTGATGTGCTGGCGTCTGTACTGACTGTGCCCCGCGGTTTTACTGAAACTCTATAAATTATAGCCTATGTGTTAATTCAGGGTGTCCGCTCACTCCATATCAAATTTTATTAAAATCGCTCCAGCCGTTTGGACGTGAAGAAGTAGCAAACATACACACTCACAACCTATCACCTTTATAATATTAGTGTGATATTAGAAAGAGATATAATTACATTTAAATCGTACGAAAACCTGTACATAGAATATTTTTGAAAAGGATACTTGGCGCGTGATCTACAATCGATATCGAAGCCAAAAATATAGTTTTTAGAAATTTTTGATTGTATGTATGTCTGGGCTAAACTCAAAAAGTGCTGCATGGATCTACTTCTATAGCAGTAGCATTGCCAGCAATCGGTAAAAGGGATCGAAAAATAGTTCACAATCTCCACGGGAGCGGTGTGTGTGGGAGCTAGTATAATATATATATCATAAGAATTTCGTACCTTTCTGCCATTTACCTAGTTATCTGTCATAGTGGAGTGTCAGTTCTAATTATATACGGCCTTGTGTCTCTTGTGTAATGACGCCTGATGATAGATTAATGGCAACGCCGAAGTTATAACGTTCCTATGTGTAATATTTCCTTTTAGCCGACGCGGACGCTAAAAGAGGGGTGTTATTTTACGTCTATGTCTGTCTGTGGCATCGTAGCTCTCAAACGGGTGGACATATTTCAATTCGGTTTATTTAATTGGAAAGCCAGTTACGTTGCGGTGGTTTAGTGTTTGGTTAATATCGGTCCAGTAGTGTGGACAACACACGGTTAAAAGTCTTAAAACACCAATCACGTGTTTTATTTGTAATAATAAATTATTTTCACACTTTTGTAATTAATGAAATGAAATAATGAAATTTATTCAGCACTTGGGTACATACACTTGTTCTAGTCAAACTCACAATGCAGTACATAAACATGGTCGAGTTCAATATTAAAGTATCAAAAAATCATAATTAGTCCGTCCGTTAGGTCAGTTTTATTACATATATTGTTTGTATACAAAAATCAATGCCACTTTTCGTTGTAATGTTATAACTCAACAAAGCCTTTACCGATTTGGCTAATTTTGGTCTTGGATTATTCGTGGAAGTCTAGGGAAGGTTTGTACGTAGAGAAAATTTAAAAAAGTCTTGAAAAAGTGTAAAATCAACATCTTTTAGCAATTTAAAATATTTTTTGTTTGAATAAATGAACTGAATAATCATTTTTTTATTACTAGGTATGCCTTATACGTAGCGAAGCACGTAACGGGCCGCTAGTTGTTTATAAATCCTTAAATAAGTAACAAACAACAAGTCACTAAACTATTATTTTTAAATTTAGTACTACTATATTAAAATTAAAGAATTGAAGACACCGAGCAATTCTAGCGCAGACGTTTCTCAGCCAATAGCTTAGTTTAAGCGACTAATACCTGAGGGGGCATGCATATGGGATTCGAGGCATAGCTCAGGAGGCCAGTTAACTAGCTATTTAACTAAACCATTGCTAAAATAAATTATAATTCTATATGTTAAATACAAGTCACAGATCTAATACCTAATCTATTTGTACATTGAATTAAGTATTTAAATTGTAATATGTTCTGGAAGTTCACTATTTACAAGTGCTTTTGCTTATTAAACTAAAAATAACGTTTTTATTTGTTTTGTGGTGATAGCATAGAATATCATCACCCCATCTAATCCCGTGAGGGGCGTAGAAATCGTCCGAGGGAATACCTACCAGAGAACGGGCAGCAGCGTTTTTCTGTGAACTATGACCATCAAAACTGCGATCGCCAACCCGTCTGATGGCATATCCCCCCGTTCTTTGGGGCGGCTTTTGTCCAGCAGAGGAAGTAATTTGGCTAACATGATAATGAACGATTGAAATAAACGACTTTTTTTAAATTTATTAACTACTAACTGTGCCCCGCGGTTTTACTCGTGTTTCATTTTATACAAATACAAAACTTTTTATTGTGGTCCATAGGTCAAAAGTTGTTACAGTCACAAATATATATTATGTTCAGCTATGTCCAGCCATTTAGGCGTACAATATTTATTTGATTACAGTCAGTTATACAATTACTTTAATACAATTATTTTTATAAGATATACATTATGTTTAAACAATTTAATACATGTCATTAATTATTTAATCACCAAAAGTTATTTCTTATTTTAATGTCAAGTACATTAATTCTTATCTTAGATATGATACATAAGTTATCACAGCCCCTCCCCCGTAGGTGATAGCGTGATAATATGTAGCCTATATGTTGACCCGACCTCACAGTAATGTTCATGCATAATTTTGAAGTAAATCCATGCAGTACTTTTTGAGTTTAGTCCGGACATACATACAGACAAACAGATAAACAGACAAAAATTCTATAAACTATATTTTAAGCTTTAGTGTCGATTGTAGATCACGCCTCTAATCTCATTTAAAAAAAATATTCAATGTACAGTTTTGACTTTCCTACGATTTTATTATATGTATAGATTTCGAAATATATACCTAAGTATGTGTATCCGTGCTAATTTGTCTATCCACGTATATCGAAATATATAAGTATGTTTATCATTTGTCAGTTATACAGGCTTTCCCCGGTTTGGGAATAATAAAATGAAATGAAATAATGAAATCTATTCAGCACTTGGGTATTTACATACACTTGTACTTGTCAAGCTCACAATGTATTACAAAAACACAGTTTAAAAACAGTTATTAACAACAAAATATTTTGAATTAATCCGTCCGTGCGGTCTGTTTCGTCACATATATTTTGGAGCACTGTGTAAGTTGACCCAATTTTTTTATTAATATATAATAAAAAAAATTAGTGAGAAGTTAGATTGAACCTAGGACATCGGCTATTTTTGACAACTGCCCATCAACGATATAAAAGGAGTCGACGCGTGTAGAACGCTTGTTATCTCTATAAGTTTTTAATTTCTACAAGATTACTACCACCTTGACACAACTAATAGTTTTTGTTTTTTGGCAAGAGTGTCTGCAGGTGGGTATATATTTAAGACTAACTAATAAATTGTAAGTGTACACGAACCCGGAATATCTGATTTACTCACTTGAAACTAAACGGAGGCAAAGTCCTCATTAATTTTAGTGTTTATCTTTCCACTTTTAATTTACGCTTACCACTCTCATGTCTGCACAAAAAACTATTATATATCTGCCTACTTCAGAATCTAGAATTGTTAAAATAAACAATCTTGTCAGTGTAAACATAGTATTAAAAACGTCAACACTTCCAGAAAACATATCAAGAAATTGCCAGTTTTCGTTCAAATCATTAACACAATCACACATCTTCTAATTAAATCGATAAATCAATGGAATTGTACAAAAATATCCCGCAAAGAACATTAAATCAACTATAAACATAACATAGAGATATATGTTCCAGCTTCTAGCCACAAACAGACAAACAGTCGGAATAACAACTCCGTCCGGAGCGGACATGACAACAGGCCGACGCCATGTTTAACTTCTTCAAGAAAAAAGGCGGGAAGCCCGAGGCCGCGGCGGGAATAGCCGACGAACCCCGAAAGTTCCCGAACGAGGCAAATACAAAATTAGCTTCAGTACGACCGCGCGCGAACGATGAATATAACGAGAAATTCAATACAATACGCAAAGATGTAGTGAATTTGTTACTACCGGAGACAGACTACAATAATCAGAAGACTGGAGTTGGCGCCATTCTACAGATCATGGCCGGCAAAAGGAAGAAAGGCAAACGAAAAAATGGCCGGACTGAATCTTGTCGGATTAGCCCGCCGAAAGAGACGAATATACTGCAACGAAGCAACTCAGATCGGAAAGTCAATGACGTATCCGTTCCCACTGAAGCCAAGAATACACCAGACGATGCTGACTTCGTAAAGGCACTGGTCTTGCAAAAATATTCGAAGAGCAACGATCCAAAACAACACGTGTCATTAGTCTACGTGAACGATCCTGATTTGGAAGAAAAAAAACATGCGGAGGCATTGCTCAGAGAGATCGCGCGCACTATAGACTGTACCGTCGACAAAATAAACGAAAGCAAACAAATGGGAGGTAGCGACAGTAAATTAGATAAAAACGAACCTCTTTACGAAACTATTGATGAGCAAAACTTGACTTACCGAAATGAATTAAAAGGCGAATTGGATAAATTATTAAATACAGACACAAATAATGATATTAAAATAACCACAGAAGCTGAATCACCTGGAATCTCAAAGAAGTCTAATTTGAAACCTCCGAAGTCAGATACAGAAGGTTGTTCCGATGATGACCGATCAGACAATGGAAAGAAGAAAGTCACTTTTAGAAAACACATAGTTTTCGACGATGGAGACCAGCAGACTGACGAGGAGGAATGCTCTTCCTTCGAATCATTATCCTCAGAAGATGAAGAGTATTTAGAAGATGCTGACGATATATTTAATGACAGCAACGATAACCAAAACAACAAAACAGTGATCAATATAAATGACATTAACAGTACACCTGTGACTATAAAAGTGGAATCTCCAGACACTTTAAAAAGGATTTCTAGTGATAATAGTGATAGTGGTTTTATAGAGATAGGGGGTGAATTAGGGGGTGATGTGACTAAATGTGAGTTAGAGGAGAGTGAGGAGAGTGAAGAGAGTGTAGGCAGTGAAGGCAGTGACACGGAAGAGGAGATAATAGAAGAGATTGTAGAAGAAGTTACTATTAGTGAGCCGATCGTCTACCAGGATAAGCATTTGGATGAGCAGTAAGTTTTAGCGATTAAATATTTTTATTACAGGCGAGGTAAAGAACATAGGCACGCGGTCAGTCCATAGATGGCTGACCGTAAAAGTGGTTTAATTTTTGAGCGTCTCCAGGGCATGTTAAGCTGTCGGTCCCGATTGTTATCAAACATGAGTCGTTACGCCATGTCAGAGGCCTACTGGGCGGCTTGAACAAGTCAAACACCAGGGTAACCACTGCCCATACGATACAGAAGATTGCAGGTTTCCTAATTTCTTATAATTTTTATCTTAGTATTAATTTATCAGCTGACTATCGAGTTTGTGATGAGCACGATTATAATATATCTATGACTAGCTGTGTCCCGCAGTTTTACCCACGTTTAACTTTATAAATCATAGCCTATATGTTATTCGGATATATAAGCTATATTACTACAAAGTTTCATTAAAATCCGTTCGGTAGTTTTTGCGTGAAGACACTCACCCAATCGCATACTTTGGCCTTAATAAATAAATAAATAAAAAAGGTTTTTATTCACGTAGACTTTAAAAAAGCGCTTGTAAATTATAATAGTCAGAACATGTTTGTAGTAATATAGTTGTATACATTATTATTTCTAGTAACATAGATATTTAGGTACATATTGTATGAAAACATTTATAAAATGTATTATATTATAGCAATGATATTTAGCTAGCTCGTATCAAGTTATTGTCAAGAAATTATGTTTAATTATCTAGTTTAAGTCTAATATTTTTACTACATATTGTCAATGGTTCTGTCTATATTAAGGTATTATTATTATGACGCACCTTATGTTAATAACGACGGTCGCGCTTTAATGCTACCACCGGATCCAACCGCCGCCTTTATAATATTAGTGTGATATGTATGTATTTAAAAATACATGAATATACGATATAATAATAAAAACAGTCTAGCCATGTGCGCGGGACATATTATAGTGCACAAGTGTGTGCGCTATATCTGTCGTGGATGGGATTCGAACCAACGACTTGCTGTGAAGGGCAATTACCTACTACTTACACCAACCGGCCCTTCAAACAACATTAGAAAATCCACGACTCTAACTATAATTACATCATTTTATAGAAGAAAAGCTGATACTCTTTCACTGCTGAACCGATTATTAAATATCGGAAGGAAATAAATTAAACATATATCAGCGCTGGTAAGAGAAGAAACTTTGGTTTATTAAACTAGGTAAAACTGTGAACTGACAATGTCACATTATAAAATTTACAATAGCACTAGAATTGTGAATATAAAATGTTTCCAAAGACTATTCGTAACACCGATATTAACCAAACATAGCTAAGAACCAACACAAGGAAACTGACTTTCAAATAAAAAAAACTTGTGTGTACTTATGTACACGCGATAGAAGTTATACTTCTTAATATACAACTTGAACATAGTTATCAATTTTCATACCACCTAGAACTAACGTCATGCGATATTTTTACGATGCGCGCGCATCGTGCGCGCGCATCGTAAAAATTCACTCTCATACATTTTCATACCACCTAGAACTAACTTCATGCTGTTAAATTTTTTGGTGTCGGTGTGCGCGCGCATCGTAAAAATTCACTCTCATAATTTTTCTCCATCGCGCCAAAAGAAGTATAACTTCAAAAAACTGCATCGAAATCGGTCCATCCGTTTGAGAGCTACGACGCCACAGACAGATATCGACGTCAAACTAATAACACCCCTCTTTTTGTGTTGGGGGGTTAAAACGAGAATAATAAGTAATTATTAGGTTGAGACAGTTATTCCGAGATCAAAAAGGTGTACGGTGATAGATTTATGATATTATATCGGATCACTGTTGGCAAAGGAATAGCAGAGTTAGCCAGTGAGTAAGTTCCTCTGTCTGCAGTACCCTCGGATCCATAATTAGATGTATACAATGAAAACAAACAACATTTGAAACGTACTTTCACGCCGCCGGCCATGGGTTCGATTCCCACCCAGGACAGATATTTGTGTGCGTGGACATGTCTGTTTGTCCTGACTCAGGGTGTAATTAATTAATTTATTTTATTTTATTTATTTATTGGACTCAACTTAATTCTACCATTACAGGGAACCTAATGCGATAGAAAAGTTACAATTACAATTCAATTGCGTATTATGTACATTTTTAAACAACTAATAACATACAATCAAATAAAGCGCCCTTGTGAAGTCGTTCAGTGAACAAGCTAACTATATAAGTATGTATTTACAAAAGAAAAGTAGTATATGTAGTATATCAGTTATCTGGTTTCCATAGTACAAGTTCTGCTCAGTTTGGGATCAGACTGCCGTGTGTGAATAGTGTGCCAGGATATTATATTACTTTTATTATTACAATCAAGGGTTAGCTCCATAGACTTATGGCATGAAAGTATCTGCGAAAATATTTTAAATTGATATGTCTAGTTTAATAATTATTGTTTACTAGCCGTGTTCTGCGGTTTTACCCGCATTAAACTTTATAAATTATAGCCTGTGTTAATCTGGGGGGTCAGCAACCTTCATACCAAATTTAATTAAAATCGCTCCAGCCGTTGAGACGTGAAGAAGTAACAAACATACACAATTACAAACTTTCGCCTTTATAATATTAGTGTGATTTATTTTCGTGTTAATCCACAAGTTTGTAATTAGGCGGAATCTTTATTATGGCAACTGATACTTATATATTTGTAAATACATACATATTATAGATAAATCACACCCAGACACAGAACTAATAATCGTACTCTTCACACAAATATTTGTCCCGGGTGAGCATCGAACCCACTACCTATGTCTTAGCAGTCAGGGTCAATAACCACTAGACCACCAGGCTAGTCAAACTTCACAAACAAACTTCAATACTAAAATAACACCATGCGTCTTTCAGATTCCTTGATTTAAAAAAAAATTACGTTTTATACGTGAAATCAACATAAATTCATTAATCAATTAAAAAGGAGAGTAAAATATCTATTTTACCATCAACATCATAGCAGCTTAAAATCGTCCACTGCTGAACAAAAGCCTCCCCGAAAGATCTCTAGAATCACCGGTTTGTGCTACCGCATCCAGCGGTTTCCAGCGACCCGAGATTATCGGTTCATCTTGTAGGTATTTTTACAAACATACATAGATAGACTCACGCCTGTTCCCAGGGAGGTAGGCAGAGACAACGGATTTCCATTTGTCACGATCTTTGCACACCTCTTTTGCCTCGATTACTGTCATTATATTCTACATACATGCTCGCCGGTTAGGAGTACTTCTGACCTGCCCTTTCTTGAGAACGTCTCCGATTTGGTCAGAGAATGTTGAACTAGGTCTTCCCCTTCCCGTTATTCCATTCACACAGGCCAGGTATAGGTACTTCTTTTAGCAATATTCTTTCATTCATCCTTTCTAAATAGCCAAGCCATCTCAGTATACCTTTTTCAATCATTGTGACTACATCCTTAAAGGAAAAAAAATACGTATTTGAGTCTGTAACTATGTCACATGCAAACCAGATAACTGATATACTACATATACTACTTTTCTTTAGTAAATACATACTTATATAGATAATTACACCAACTCAGAACAAACAGACATGTTCATGCACACAAATATCTGCCCTAAGTGGGAATCGAACCCACGACCTGCGGCGTGAAAAGCAAGCGTTTGCCAACCACGTCAGCTGACTAACAGCTACCTACGTAGTGAGGGAAAAATGCTCCGGAAAACGTGTCCGAACACGCATCCAGCACAAAGTACGCATTTAGATTTTTAATCACGCAAATAAACATGATTTGTATATCTACGTCTAAAATATACAGTTTGTATTAGTACTGTCAACGGGAAAAGTGGATGATCAAA
Source organism: Pseudoips prasinana (assembly GCA_951640165.1). Lineage (NCBI taxonomy): Eukaryota > Metazoa > Arthropoda > Insecta > Lepidoptera > Nolidae > Pseudoips > Pseudoips prasinana. The sequence continues at coordinate 4,738,948 of OX621264.1, forward strand.
ATTTGACGAGAGGGTTTTGGGTTTAATAATGTATATTTTTTACTTATTTAAAGGCAACTAAATACATACACAATATATAATGACTAAAAGTGAAAATAAATTTCTAGGATTAATAATAGATGAAAATATTAATTGAAAAGCACACATTGACTATATATGTAATAAATTGGGTCGGTCTTCATATGCCCTTTTTAGGTTATCCAAGGTTGTGAATCAAGACGCTGTCCTTACTTCTTATCGAGCATACGTCACTTCTGTTCTTAGGTACGGGATCGTACGCTGTATTATTATTAGATCAGATCTTTTATAACCCATATTTAAGCGAATAAAATATTTGAGTTTGAGTTTTACAACATTAAACAACAATCATTGATACAATTTTAAATCCTGCATGCGTATTAAATTAAAGTTAAACACGGCATTATTAATTAAGTTTACGAAAGTACATAATTAAAACTAAGTAGCTGTTTTAAGTTTTATCATCTAAAATAAAATATTTGAAAAAAAAATATTAAGGATATTTGGGCGGCAGTCATCATCCGTAGGATTGGCGAAGTTAAGCAATTAGGCTCACGGTCAGTCGATAGACGGGAGACCGCCAAACTGGTTTAATTTCTGAGCGTCGTTAAAGTCGTGGGTTCGATTCCCACCCAGGATATATATTTGTGTACATGCATATGTCTGTTTGCCCTGAGTCTGGGTGTAATTATGTATGTAAGTAAGTATTAACATAAGAAACGTAGTATATGTAGTATATCAGTTATCCGGTTTCCATAGTACAAGCTCCGCTTAGTTTGGGTACAGATAGCCTTGTGTGAATAATGTCCCAGGATATTATTGTTATTATTAAATTTTATATATTTTTGCCTGCATCACACGTAACGCAAAGATGTTCTTTCATTGTATATTATATTATATTGCGGAATTAGTACTATAAAAAGATAATTTTATTATTTATGCAATTTTTTAACCTATGATAAATTAAATTATAATTCTAGTATAAAGAATTATGTAGAATAAGAATCTTAGGTAACAATAATATAGATAGATATATATAAAAACGAAGTCCTATTTACCCTAATAGGCTTCATGAGGCCCTCCGGATCCCAGATGGGTAATATGCCTAGAAGGCTAATAATTAAAATATCCTGTGAAAATACTCACACACGGTGATCTGATCCCAAACTAAGCAGAGTTTGTACTATGGAAACCGGATAACTGATATACTACATATTATCCTTCTTTTCTTTTATAAATACATACTTATATAGATAATTACACCTAGACTCAGGACAAACAGACATGTTCATGCACACAAATATCTGTCCGGGTGGGAATCGAACCCACGACCTCCGGCGTGAAAAACAAGCATTTTCCAACCACGCCAACAGGCCCGTCAAATATGGTGGGATTATATATTAGATATATAGGAAATAATAAATGTATCTATTAAAAATATGGTAGGATACAATCCTAGTAGCTGTAAAATCTCAAGAATGTAAACCTATTTCAATATCCTCCTCGCTCATAAATAGACAGCCGTTAACCGTTGTCTCTGCCTACCCCTCTGGGAAACAGGCGTGAGTCTATGTATGTATGTTTATAGACAGTGAAATAATAATCTTTCTTTTGCACAGGAAATAAAAGCATGCCACTTAAGTTAATTCAATCTGACGTAAATGATATTTATCATGTTGTATACAACACGTGTTTTCACACGGTTCCACTTCCATGTGTCAGTGTCGTTCAGAATAAATGTCATGTTCACGACGTAAATTTCAATCAATCAATCAAACGGTACTAAAATAAATCAGTACACTATCTATAATTAATTATGTAGCAGCGCGTAGCACAGTTACGATATTTTTGCTACGAGATTTACGTAGTAAGGATAAGGTCCTTGCTACGTCGTAGTTCGGTAAATAATGGATGCGTTCTACGGCGTAGTAAGGGATGACAGGAGATTAAATAAAACGACAAATATTTTTCTTATAACTTCAGATTTATATAATAGTAGGACAGTCAAAACTGTCCATTGAATATTTTTTTAAAGGATACTTGGGGCGTGATCTACAATCGATATCGAAGCCAAAAATATAGTTTTTAGAATATTTGTCTGTTTGTCTGAATGTAAGTATGTCAAATGTATGTCCGGGCGAAACTCAAAAGTACTGCATGGATTTACTTTAAATTTTGCATGAATATTACTAAGAGGTTGGGTCAACATATAGGCTACATATTATCACGCTATCACGTACAGCTGTGAAAGTTTATAAAATTAAGTGCGGGTCAAACCACGGGGCACAGCTAGTATTCAAATAAAACCTGCAGAAATTTTATGAAAAGTTAACTTCGCATGTTTTTACTATTTTTATATATATTATATTTAATAAAAAAAAAACATTACTCCTACTTGCAAGGGCACAAGGGCAGTTTCTTATATTCTTGAGCAGTGACCGTGAACTGGCAGATGCGGCGTGAGCCAGCCCCACAATATGTGGGCCGATGATCTTGCTAAAGTCGTGGGAATCCGCTGGATGCGGGCAGCCTTAAAACTGTAAATAAAATAAAATAAAAATAAAAAAGGTTTTTATTCACGTAGACTTTAAAGAAGCGCTTGTAAATAGTCAGAACATGTTTGTAGTAATACAGTTATTATTTCTAGTTACTTATTACAGATATTTAGGTACACGGAATGTTAAAACATTTATACAATTTATTTTATAATGGTAGCGATATTTAGCTAGCTTGTATTACAGCGGCCATTGTGGGGATGCTTTGTCTAGCAGTGAATTTCTTTTAACTGACATGATGATGCAATATTTGTTTCATTTTACACACCGTCTCCACTATGGGAATAAATCCTTGTATCGCTGGGGACTTTACGAACACAAAATTCATATTCAGACTTAGAAAAAGTAGTTTTACGGCGTGGGGATTGAACTTAGACCATGAGGATGTTTGAAGAGTGCCAGCTGAATGAAAGAAAAATACATCAATATCATCCCAGAATGATTGTTAATTTTTTTTACTTAGATATGGCTACAGAAAAGTATTTTTTTGGAACGAAGTTCCCTATCGCGCGTTGTGAAATGGGGCTAGACGGAAAAAATTCTTACGAAAAGTTGTCACGACACTTTTTGCAGCTGTGCGGCGTGCGCATGTTTCTCTGTCTGTCTGTCTCTCTTTCTCTCTCTTATAGAAAGCAAGCCAGATATTTTCATTTCTATTTCGCATTTAACAGTGTGGTGTCGCGACGATTATTTTTGTTGAGGTCATACAGGTTTTTTGTACATAATAAATAATAAGAAATAACTTCGTTCCATCCGGGTGTCCCTTGACACCTCTCAAGTATTTTTTTAACTTAGATACGGCTTCTAAAACGTATTTTTTATGTTCTCCCGTTCGGGAGCATTGGCTCGCACGTTTTATGTAAAAGTTTTTATTAATATTGAGTGAATGCATGTGTAACATTAAGGGCGGCTTGCACAAAATTTCGTTTGAATATATCTTAAACAAATTTAACTAAATACGTTTAAATCGATAAATGTGTTTAACATGATTACGTTTAATGACCTCTTGCACGAAGCCATTTCGAAACGCATTTCACTAAATGTGTTTATCGTGTCGGTATAGCAGTTCCCCTACATTTCGTTATAAGTAAGTAACAAATGACACTATTTTTTAAACAAAAATTACGTTTTTCTGCGCGAAAGTGTGCGTAAATTGAATCCTCCATGTCATGGAAACATAACCTTTCAAAATTAACGCCAATTTTTGCTAAACGCATTTAGCGGCGCTAAATAGCTATTCATGGGTATTTAACTTTGACAGCTCTCTAAACGCGTTTAGCGACTTATTTAGCATGGTGCAAGGCGTTGCAATGACTTAAACGTGAATTTTAATTTAAATTGGATTTAAATAGTATTTAGTGCTATGGTGCAAGCCGCCCTAAAAATAGAATGTCCATAAATAAAATATTAAATATAGCCGCGATGAATTGGCGCGATTTTAAAAGCGAATGCGACCGAAAATTATATCGTGTTTCATTTGATTAACTTTTAAATAGTGGATAAAACAGAATTATATTATGAACATCGCTCAAAGAGATTTCTACTACTTTTTTGACCTATGCTAAAGTTTGGGTTCCAAACTGCCATTCGCTGTTGTGAAAATTGTCGTCTACCCAAATTCATAGTGCACCTGCTACCTATAGTTTTATCTGCATCTCCCAAAGATAGAAAATGCCTTTGGCAGTAATTTATTTATTTATTTTTTTAAACTTTATACACAACAAAGGCGGACTTAATGCCAAAGGCATTCTCTGCCAGTAAACTTTGGGGTGATGTAAATGAATATAAAATAAATAAATAAAAAAGGTTTTTATTCACGTAGACTTTAAAAAAGCGCTTGTAAACAGTCAGAACATGTTCGTTGTAATATATAATTAATTTATAATTATTTCTAGGTACAGACGCCAGCACATCCAGCCACCCCCATCTGTCAAATTTCTTTTATAGACTTTCAACTTTATCACAAAAGCATAGCTGTTTAGCTAAATCGTGCATTCAAAACATAAACGGCCGTTTTTGTTACAAATGCACGATTTAGCTAAACAGCTATATTTCAAGTGTTGACAATGTGTTATAAAATTACGTTATTGCCTTTTCTACAGTAATAATAGACCACATTTTGTATTTTTGATTCTATTTACGAGTTAGGACATTTTTTCGATTGGCGGCGCTAGTGGACTGTAATAGGCCTCTTTAAGGCCGGCAACGCTCCCGCGACTCCTCTGGTGTCGCGGGTGTCCATGGGCGGCGGTGATCACTTACCATCAGGTTGCCCACTTTATCCACTTGCTGGTTCGTCGCCCTCTAATAAAAAAAAACCGGCCAAGTGCGACTCGGACTCGCCCATGAAGGGTTCCGTAGCAGCAAGTATTTCAGTTAATAAAATGAAAGCAAATATCGGTTTACGATTTATGACGTATTAAAAAATAACTACTTGCTAGGTCTCGTTTAAACCAATTTTCGTTGTTAGTTTGCATGATAATGTACATCATATTTTTTTAGTTTTATCATTCTCTTATTTTAGAAGCTACAGGGGGGGGGGGGGGGGACACTCTTTTTACCAGTTCAGCTTAGTTTTAAAACATTGGCTTATAGATAAGGTCTTCTACAACCTTAGTGAATTCTTTGACCATAAGGAGTGAATTCATGATTATAATTATTGACATATTCTGATTATTTATTTTTATATAACTATGATGGTCTTTTCTTATTAGTATGTATTAGATTATATTACAATAATTAATAATATAGTTATGAAGACTATATGTAAAACAAAAATATTCGCATGTGTGAACTTTAACCTTATGTAAACAGTCTGTATTTATCACGTTTTAAAGCGAAATAAATACTTACTTACTTGTTTCCATAGTACAAGCTCTGCTTAGTTTGGGATCAGATGACCGTGTGTAAATAATATCCCAGGATATTATTAAAAGAAAGAAAATATTGAGACTAATAATTTAAACCAAAATACCAAAATGTTTCATTAATTAAATATTTATTTAAAGGAAGTTCCTTCATTAAAATGGAGGTAGAAATTGTATAGGCAAAAGATTCTAGAAATTCAACCATACCACTGCACTTGAAACACATACAATAACAATTATATAATGATAATAACATTATTCACACACGGCCATCTGATCCCAAACTAAGCAGAGCATGTACCTACCTTGGAAACCAGATAACTGATGTACTACTTTTCTTTTGGAAATACATACTTAGATAATTTCACCCAGACTCAGGGAAAATAGACATCTCCATGCACACATTAAATATCTGATCTATCTGTAATTGATTTTTTAAAAGACAACGCCCGCACTGCTTTAGGGAGTTTAATCCCTGTGTCGCGGGGTACTTTAGAATCACATAATAGACGGACACAAATTACATTTAGACTCAGAACAACCATTTATGGGTCACATAAATAGTTGTCCGGTGCGGGACTCGAACCCGCGACACGAAGAGGCGAGGCGACTGTCGTAGCCGCTGCACCACACGTGCAGTAAAATTTTGATTAAATAAATAACGAAAATTATATATAAAAACATTGTGTGAGCGTACGAGTTCCGAACGGTTTCTTCTCGCTCGCACTTACAGGAATGCTAGTCTTATCTCTTTCACAAAACAAAGTTTTTAATATCAAAACTAAAATTAATACAGTATATCAAAACACAGGAATGTATAAAACAGAGAGTGAGTTATTTGAATGAAATTTATTAAGCACTTGGGTATTTACATACACTCGTACTTGTCAAGCTCACAATGCAGTACATTTAATAAACATAGTTCAATACAGTAATTAAAGCAACAAAATATTTTGAATTAGTCCATCCGTGCAGTCTGTTTGGTGACATTAAATTTTTAATAAATCCTTAAATAAATAATAAATAGCAAGTAATAGTATATTAAATTTAAAGAATTGAAAACAACGAGCAGTTGGCTAGCGCAAAAGACTTGCAACCAGTAGCTTAATTTAAGCAACTAAAACCTGAGGGCACCCTTATGGGGTTCGGGCGACAGCGCAGGCGGATATTTTAATCAATAAATGTTATATTCTACAAAAGAGTATTTAAATGGTAAATCATTTTAAATTATTCAATTTCAATATTCTATAGTTATTCGATAATATTTATACACCAGAAATGGTAGAATATATTTATTTTATTTTTATTTTATTTCATAGGTACAGAAACAGACTACAGACTAATAACAAATTAATAATATCATTTTCTTATATCACTGTTAAATCTGAGGTCAAATTAAATCTGTACACAACATTTAAAAATTACCAAAATTTTGTGAGTTAAAACTAGAAGTTTGAGAGGAATATATTACTAGTATGATTATTACAATAATTTAAATTTAAAATACACTAATTAACAGAAAACTGAACATTGTTGTCCTTTGCTAAAAATAATTTGAATGCATTATAGCTTTGATGAAATATATCAACTTTGGAGCATATTTTGTTGTACTGTCTACACATTGTAAGTATTGGACTATTTTGAGAAAAATTATTATTAATAGAAGGTAGAGTAAACAGTTGTGGAGTACGCACGGATCTAGTTGGAATCTTAAAGTTTAACGGGCTAAAGAGAGGACTATCCATAGGGCCGGTTATAAATTTATGTAGAATGCATAGATCATGGATATATGAGACATTCGCTATTGTAACACGTCATTGTACTACATTCTTACAAATAAATTGTTCTTTCTTTCTTTAAAGCTTGTTTACAATATCAAATGACGACGCCATGATGTATTTCGCGCGCCTTTTTGACGTTTCAAGGGCGCCATATTGGCTGACGCAGGCAGTGAATCATATTTAAATTTGTTCGTAACAAACAGAGAGAAAATTGACTTTTCTATATTTGGGTTAATGTGCCCTTACTTTGTGGATTTGGGGTTAATAATAGGTCTTTACCTATGAAATTGCCGTTTTGTATGAAAAAATTTAAACGAATTTTTTTCATGTTTTTTTTTATTTGTATTAATCGAAGTAATCCCAAACCCATGCAATCAATGCATCTTTGCCATCGCAGTGGCAGTTTATTGATGCCCTTCTTAAAGAAATCAGCTGGACGGGAGGCAACAAATTCTTCAAAGGCATTTTGTACTGCCTCTCGGGTATTGAATTTTTTTCCCGCCAAGAAGTTATCCAAATTCTGGAAAAAGTAGTAGTCTGTAGGCGCAAGGTCTGGTGAGTAGGGCGGATGACGGAGAGCTTCCAACCCCAGTTCTTGCAACTTGGAGACCGTCTGCTGTGCAGTATGAGGTCGCGCGTTGTCGTGCAGGAGCAGCGGAGACGAGCGATTGACCAATGCTGGTTGGAGATGCGCCAGCTTCTCCATCATTGTGCTCAGTTCTTCACAGTACACATCTGCAGTAATGCTCACCCCGTTTGGTAAGAAGCTGTGATGAATCACACCGGCGCTAGACCACCAAACAGTGACCATCACTTTTCTAGGGGTAAGTTTTCGTTTAGGGCATTGTTTAGGTGCTGAACCAGGATCCAACCAACTTGCTGAGCGCTTGCGGTTATCAAACAGAATCCATTTTTCATCGCAGGTAACAATGCGGTTCAAAATTCCTTCATTTGTGTGTCTGTTGAGCAGTGCAAGGCACGTCTCGACGCGTACTTCGCGCTGGCGATCATTGAGTTCGTGGGGCACCCATTTGTCAAGCTTTTTTACCTTGCCAATTTGACGCAAATGGACCAATATTGTTTTGACGCTAACGTCGAAAGCTGCTGCTAATTCAGCCGTAGATTGTGTATCATCAGCTTCCACAACCGCCTTTAATTCGTCATTGTCGACCAAAGTCTTCGGACGACCGCGAGGTTCATTTTTCAGGTCGAAATTTCCAGAACGGAAGCGAGCAAACCAATAACAGGTGGTGCGTTGGTTTGTAGTGTTAGCTCCGTAAACGTCGTTGATGTTGCGTGCCGCTTGTGCCGCGTTGCTGCCACGACGGTACTCATATTCCATAATTACTCGAATTTTTAACGTATCCATGATGACGAAAAAGATTGAAATGCGATGAAAATGTAACACTAATCAATAAAGAAATGACTACTTTTGGAAAAAAGAATCCATGTTTTTAAAATAAAATTAATTTGAAATTAGAATTCTTAGCCAAACAAAAATTATTTTGATTTGAAATGGCCAGTACTGCAGAACGGCAATTTCATAGGTAAAGACCTAATATTTGGTCCAAGTACAAGGTTGACAGAATGATTTAAAATATAATAAAATATGTTTATTTCGGGTAACTACTTGAGATCCATAGACAGAAATTACAGAGACGATAAAATACAAAAACAACAGAACATGAATATACAGGGTGGCCGAGAAATTTGACAGATTGAAGTAGCTTGATGTGCTGGCGTCTGTACCTATATTTTTAAACGGTACCTAACTCTAATAAGTAAACACGACCGTTAATTATTAAAAACAAATCTTAAAAATTGTAAAATTAGTGACTAAATCCTTCATCGGATTTAGTGTCTTTCTGCACGCTTAACTTGATGAGTAAGCTGGGGAATGCGTTACGAAAAGCGTAATCAGGCCAGGCGAACGATAGTTGAGAGGGATATAAGTTAGTGACTATAGAGAGAGAGTTACGTTTCGTATATTAGCTACTGCAGCGGCAATAGAGAGGGAGGTGCGAGCACATATTTTCTTTCTCTTTCTTTTCTCTCATAGCCAGTTACGTTTGAAGTTTTATTTCCGTCGTGTGTTCTACACTCATGTTTTTTTTATTATTTTGAGTTGACTTTATCGTTTTTTACTCTCACAGAAGGCCGGTTACACGCATTGAGTCCACATTTCTTGATCGAATGTACAGACGCCAGCACATCTAGCTACCCCAACCTGTCAAATTTCTTTTATAGGTTTTCATCTTAATCACAAAAGTATAAGGTTCACTGTCAATTGGGGAAATTTGACAGATTGGGGTAGCTTGATGTGCTGGCGTCTGTACACGGTGAGGTGAACAAGTGTATATTCATGTGTTATAAATGCATGTGTTATATTTAAAATATAAATATACAGTTATTATTCGTTCTTACTTTCTAAAGGATTTCTTGTTAGCCAAATTACGTCCACTCCTACAATACAACAATTCTATAGATATTGACATTCTAATATTAATCTGTAATCTTTTCGCTTTAAATCCTAACATTTTTAAATTAAAATTTGACATACTTAATAATTCTTACAAATAGCATAAATTCGAAAACAAAAAGCCTTCTTCCTCTCTTCTACTATGCTGTGCCCGACAGGGTCCATAATTGTTACAAAATTATAAGATTGTTAAACCATCTGTTATACATTATGGAAGCAATAAAATATTGAGTTTTGAGTACTGGACAACGGCGTCCCCAAAGAATGCGGGAATATGCCAATGCTAATGCTAAATGCCCCACCCTTGGCAGACGGGTTAGCAATCGCAGTTTGATGGTCATAGTACTCAAAAAAACGTCGCTGCCCGGTCTCCAGCAGATACTCCCTCGGGACGATTTCTATGCCCCCCAAAAGAAAACTAAATAAATAATATCCTGGGACATTACACACGGGAATCTAATTCCAAACTAAGCATAGGTTGTAATATAGAAACCAGATTACTCATATACTACATATAGTACTTTTCTTTTGTAAATAAGATATAATAAGAGAGGTAGGGCACAGCGTTCATTCGCTCGAAGAGCAGCCCGACTGGGGAAGTACCTTCACCTTACAGAAGACATTCCTTAATAATAACATTAATAATTTAATGTTGTGTTTCTGAGTGTGAGTAAGGTCGCCAGAGCTCATTGGGGTGGGGGGAAGGGTCAGCAACACTTTTTTGCTGACTCTTAAAGGCCGGCAACGCACCCGCGACTCCTCTGGTGTTGCGAGTGTCCATGGGCGGCGGTGATCACTTACCATCAGGTGACCCACTTGCTCGTTTGTCCACCTATGACATAAAAAAAAAAAATAATAAACAGCAATTCTTAACACTTGCCGAATTGTGTGAAAGTTTTTACAGGATGTCACCAGCAATAATGAATCCCTGCAAGAATATGATGCTGACTTGGCGTAAGCCCGTAGGCATCATTACCAACCGAAAAATATATTTCGAGAAAATAAAGAAAAGTAAAAAATAATAATAATATCTGAGGACAATGTCACACTGATCATCCTAGCACCAAACTAAGGAAAGCTTGTACTATGGGTACCAGGCGACGATATACATACTTATATAGATAGATAAATACTTAAATACATAGAAAATATACATGACTCAGAAACAAATATTCGTGCTCATCACACAAATATTTGCACTTACCGGGATTCGAACCCAGGACCACCAGCTTCGTAGGCAGGAGCACTACCAACTAGGCTACGGTGACCGTCAAAAAGTTTATGGAAAAGAAATATGTTTTTATTCATATAAGTGGGCAGAAAATAACTAAATTGAGCATTATTCAATTTATAGTTGCGCGAATTTCAGAGAATTGGTTAGGTGAATGTCCTGGACTAGTTATTTGACTAATTACATTAGTGAAAGTGCAAATGAGTGCTTCCACGAATTTGATCTGTAGGAGAAATTAAAATCACCTTAGCTTACGCGCTCCAATGCACAATTAAAATTTAGATTTTGTTCTGCCAATTATCTGTTGGATTAAGGTGAGATTAAATTACAACAAACTGCTCACCACGTACTTTGGGAGTGTGATCTCTGGCAATATCAACGTGATATTTTTATTAAACAGCTTGCAACCAATATCTGGAGTAGTTTATTATACGGATCTTGTAGCAACAAGGAACAATTTCCGTGCGTTTAAGCGCTTTTGCCATACGTATTATTAGATATTATTATTGGTTAATATTGTCAAAGAATTGTAATGGAAAACTGCATCTCGAGAAAGTCAGAACAAAGTTGATATCTTTGACAGTATAGTCCGGTGTACTGCCTCTGCCTCGTTGGTCTAACGGTAGCGTGTTCACCCGCAGAGAACGAGGTCCTGGGTTCAAATCCCAGGTCGGGCCAAAAGTGATTTTGAAAAGGAACTTTTCTGTAAAAATAAAAAATACTCAGCATCAGCCCGAAGTCTAGGAGTTGGCAGTATTATACCCCCGTGCGTCGGAGAGCACGTAAAGCCTTTTCCGGTCGTGTCGCTAGGCGTCCCATCGGATCATGAGAGTGATGGAACAGAAAGTGCTCCTGTGTTTGCGCACACACTTGAACACTATAATATGTCCCGCGCAGATGGCTAATCTATGTTGAGACTGGCTGCCGTGGCCAAAATTCGGCTAGGCTAATTATATGTATTTAAAACAGTATGGCACATATCCGGGTTATCCTCTATTATATCCTACTCTATTTATAATAGGCATGATAGGGTATTATAAACTAGAAGTAAGAAGGGAAGTCGCTCTCACCATTTATCTTTTTAAATGATTAAGAGGAACAATACATAACCCAGGTGTTCTAGAGACGGTTCGGTTGTTTGTTCCTGATGAGTACGTGGGACGGCGGCGGCGACCGCCTTTGATATGGGTGCCGCCAGCGCGCACTAACCTGTTGCAGAAGGCACCCCTGATACGGGCGCTGCACGCGGTCAACGCGGTGTCCCAACATACTGATATATTTACGTGTACTCTGAGTGAATTCACACGGGAAGCTTATTATGTAACAACACTATTGAATTAGGTGTAACCTGTAATGATAGTTGTTGGTTGTTAATAAATAAATATTCTTATCGTAATTTGCGGCTTTATGACCACAAATATTAGTTTTGTGCAAGGATCCCTAACAACTGAGTCACTTGCATCAGTCAGGGTGAGTGCACGTGTGGCGCAGCGGCTATGACGGTCGCCTCGCCGCTTCTTGTCGCGGGTTTGAGTCCCGAGCCGGACAACTATTTGCGTGACCCATAAATACCTAATGACGGTCACCGTAGCCTAGTTGGTTGTGCTCCTGCCTACGAAGCTGGTGATCCTGGGTTCAAATCCCGATAAGTGCAAATATTTGTGTGATGAGCAAGAATATTTGTTTCTGAGTCGTGGATGTTTTCTATGTATATAAGTATTTATCTATCTATATGAGTATGTATGTCGTCGCCTGGTACCCATAGTACAAGCTTTGCTTAGTTTGAGGCTAGGATGATCTGTGTGTCTGCAGATATTATTATAGTTGTTCTGAGTTGGGATATAATTTGTGTCCGTCTATTATATGTTTGTTAAGTATCCCGCGACACAGGGATTAGATTCCCTAATGCGGGCGTTGTCTTTTTAAAAGAGAAAAAGAGAATAAATAAAGAGGGTGTAATGGACGCCAATGTTATGTTTTTTTGACAACTTTTGTGAAATAAATAAACGATTTAGCATTAATGAAACAAAGAAATCATCATTGTATTTGTATGTAGTTCCTGTTGGCTCACACCCACGTGGGAACATTGAGACTATTTGTGTTATTTACACGAATTGGTAGTAGAAGGCCGAATTCATTTGCGTATCGAAGAAAAATACTTGGAGTGTATAATTGACAATGAGTATATAATCCCGGATGATTATGGACTGCGTTTTCATAATAATAAACTTTTTTAAATAACTTTTTTACATTTTATTTATATAAAGGTAAAAAATACCGGCCAAGCGCGAGTCCGACTCGCGCTTGGCCGGTATTATTAATATTTTTTTTTTATCAATCAATCAAAATCCGTATAAAAACTTAACAAATATTAACATAATCATCAACCTAATATCGTCCACTGCTGGACATAGGCCTCCCCCATAGGTTTCTATAATGTTGCCATTTGGAGGGGATTGACATAGTCACCGCGCTTGACATGCGAGTTATCTCGCGCAGTGTCCTGGTAGCTAGTCCACAGGTGGCACTGCTGCCCGACTACCCGGTGTATCCCTTAGTCGCCTTATACAGACTCCAGCACATGAAGGCTCCCCCAATCTGTCAAATTTCCCCAATTTACAAAGTCAAAGTCAAAAATCATTTTTTCCGGAAAAAAATTACATTTATGTGGAACCGTCATTTTTTTACCCTACCGTGCAGTGCATGATGTGCTGAGATACCTGCCAGAAAACTCAGTTAGGATCCTTTTTTAAAATAAAATATAGTTTTTTTTAATCTTTATTTATTACAGAGGTTTTTATCACAATGTGACAATGCCAACCTCATAGTAATCTAATTACAAACTAAGTACACTAATTACACTATCTATATATCTAAGTACCCCAGTTAGTTATTCATTTCTATTTAAGAAGACCACTTTTGCAATACTATAGAGCATTCTCGCTTCCTCTGACAAAGGGAGAGCGAGAATACTATTACAGATTCCAACATTATAACTTTTTGAATGAGTTGTTTTCTCTCTGTCTCATTTCGAACACACTCCATTAGTACATGATAAACGTCCTCTATTTTATCGAACTCAGAGAAATTTGGAGACGCAACTTTATTCATCAAAAAAGCAAAACTATTTAATGGAATATGTCTCGATCGCAGTCTAAAAGCCATAACTATGTCTGACCTGCTCATATTAGCCTGGTCTATCCAAGAGGATTTTGAAATGTCAGGCTGTATCGTCTTGTACCAAATACCTTTAGTCAAGGATCTCTGATCAAAATATTCTTTACACATAAACCTACATCGCTCCCTAACAATATATAACAGCTCAGAGAAGTACGGATTACACTTATATTCTATACCTTCGACCAGAGCCTCCTTAGCTAAAAGATCAACTCTCTCTTTTTGGATCAGGCCAATGTGAGCCGGTACCCACTGCAGTATTATGTTTTTTTTCTCGCAGATGAGGTCACACAAACTACGCAAAATAGAGTAAGCTATCGGCATTCCTCGAGACTTTGAGGTACATCGTATTAAATGTTGGAGGGCGCTCCTCGAGTCCGAAAATATGACGTAATCACCACTTTTCAGCGACTTAACGTATGACAAGGCTTCAGCTATCGCAATAAGTTCCGCGCATAAAATATAGTTACTTTAGATTAATTACAATCATGTGTATTGACTCAGAACGACCCAATCCCAAGCACTTTTATCACTTAAATAATCAGAAATTTTGTAATATGCCCTGCTACACAATTTGGCGTTAATAATTATTTTAAACTTATTCGTAGATAAAAAGTTGAAAGTGAACCTTATGATTTTGTGATAAAGTTTAAAATCTATTAAAGTAATTTGACAGATTGGGGTAGCTGCATGTGCTGGCGTCTATACCACACCCACGGGATGGTATGGGATGGCCCTATTACGTTTACTTTCAAAGCCAATGAATCTGGATCGAAGCAACGGAATTAGTTACACTTGAGAACATCAGCCTTGTATTCAATTTATGATCTGGAATTGTATTTATGGATACGTATGCTGTTTCTATTGATGGGTTTAAATTAGGTTCAATAGGAAAACTGTTATATTTATTTATGTTTGGCATTCGACCACTCGACGAGTTAGCATCCCTTGAGAATCGTCCGTGGAGCACTGAAACACCAGCTATGTCCAGCAGTGGTCGTAATCAAGCTGATGATAAGTAATGGAATCAGGCGTTACTTTGCGGAAATCCATAACAATCAAAATACAAAATCAATATGTAGTGTTAATTCCGCTAATTGTCACAAGTACGATACCCAACACGTGTTTCAGTCCTCCACGGACCATTCTCAAGGGCTGCTAACTCGTCGAGTGCTCGAAGGAGACTGAAAGTCAACGAAGCGAGCGCTCTTTTATATACTACCAACCGCATGGACTTGACATATGTTCTAACTACCCCCAAATATTCGTAATAAAGGAGATGAAACTAAATTTGTTTGGTCATTCAACAATGAAAAACTATTATTGATATATTTTAATATTTCTAACTGTTCCAACACACATAACCGGAAACTTTTATCACAACTATGTAAAATATTATATGTATTATTGTCGCCCAAGGTATGGCCAGTTTCGATTAAGCTGATGATGGTGATGATGTTTGTTAAGCTTTTATACAGATTTTGATAGATAAAAGAAAAACGAATAATGCTCCTGGTATTTTTATAACCGCGGCTTATCTTAACGGAGATTAAAGCGCTTACGAGGTTCGCCTCCTAATAACACATATAAGTACCCCAAATTCTTATGTCTTGTTATATCTTTATGAAGTATATATGTATAAAGCTTGTACATATGTAATGTATGTATGTAATAACGTTAAACATTTAATACACACGATAGTACACTTACAACTACCGCCTTTTCCATCTTAATTTTTCTTGTCCACCCAACGGTTGTCTGGAAGAGATCGCGACAAAGCGATAAGACCGCCGATTGTACCTGTATTTCCTTTATTAAGATATTGTGTATTGTGTTTTCTGGTGCAATAAATTGTACTCTATCTCTATCTTATTTATATCTTGTTTCTCCTCGAAGTGATGGTAAATTATTGAGAAATAAATAAATTCCAACCGTTAATCCTACTAAGTATCTTAAATGCGAAAGTTTGTGAAGATGGAACCATGTTTGATACTACATCACTCCGAACAACAATTTATACAACCATAATATCATGGTACAATAAAAATATTCTGGGACATTATTCACACTCGGCCATCAGGGCTCTACCGACTAAGTCGCCGAACATCGATTTCATTAATGGCGTTCAAATAAATAAAGGTTAAAAATGACTTAATCAATCGTTAAATCGGCTTCAACGTTGACAATCGATACCGGACCATTTATGACCTCACATGTGCTCATGGAAGCCGATTTAACGATTGATTAAGTCATTTTTAACCTTTATTTATTTGAACGCCATTAATGAAATCGAAGTTCGGCGACTTAGCCGGTAGAGCCCTTGATCCCAAACTAAGCAGAGCTGAACCAGATAAGTGTGATACTTCATCGACATGTTCATGCATACTCATATCTGTCCTGGGTGGGAATCGAAACCCACGACCTGCGGCGTGAAAGGCAAGCATCTACAAAAAAACACATGTATCCCACAGGGGTAGGCAGAGACAACGGATTTCCACTTGACACGATCTTTGCACACCTCTTTTTTATATTCTTCATACTTGCTCGCCGGTTGAGAGTACTATTCAGCAACAATACATACCATAAAATATGTATATTTTGTTGGTGAAAAGTATCCTCAACTTTATAAGTCCAACAAGTCGTTATGCGTCCGGGATTCGAACCCTAAACACGAGCGCGAAAGTGTGACTAAGGCATGTTAGTAACATGCCTTAGTCACTGCACCACACGTGAACTCGAAACGGCTATTTAGCAGTAACTAAAGAATATTTAACCTAAAACTGTTGCACAACATAAATATTTTAAGCTAACATCAATAATATTGCACTAAGCGTCATATAAACAAGATGTTTTACGTTTATTTTACATTTGGCTGCCATGTTTAAAATGAAATACTGTGTAAATATGAAGAAGTCACGTTTTGGACAGGAAACCTGCGTAACTAGAGACTATAGGTAGCATATAATTGAGTTATAATTATAAAGAGTTATAACTAGTCCCTCCCTCTTACCCACCACTGCAACTCTTGTATGCCAGGATCAACAATGGCACACAATGAAATGACACTGAGCGGTGAGGCTCAGCCACGTCCCGGGGAATCGCGACAACCGTCTTGGATCAGAAATAAAAAAGGAGCAGTTAGAAAATGAATAGTTCCACTTCCTTCCACAGCAAAGCGGAAGACATAATGATACAACGAGACTATAGCCTTAAAAAAACGATAGAATTGCAACCATATCACCTGAATGAAGTATGATATTGATATGACTATGGTTTTTAGCAATTAGAAATATGTCAGACCCCTTCATATGGTACTGATCCTCCCCCCTTACCCACCACTACAACTCCTGCAAGCCAGTGTATAAACAGTGGCACATTTGCTAAAAAATCAATGAGTGGTGAGACCCAGGCATTCCTCGGGGAATTGCTTTAACTGTCTTGGATCCCACAACGGATCTAATCAAAAAGAAACAAAAAGGAAAAAATCAGTTCTACTTCTACTTCAAGCGGGAGACAGAGAAGGGAATTTCATCTTTATCAACTGGATGAATGGTCGTTACGAACCGGAAGACACAGCGAGGGCAGGCCCCCTACAAGATGGACCGAGGATCTTGTGTGGATCGCTGGAAACTGCTGGACGCCAATAGCGCAAGACCGGCAATTGTGGAGATCTTTGGGGGAGGCCTTTGTCCAGTAGTGGACGTCTTTCGGCCGATATGATGATGATGACGATGAATGATCGTTTACGACGGTGCGTTTCTCAAGTATCTTTTCTTTTTTTCGTATTCCTGACAGTAAACCCTTTCATTTGATACCCATATCATGGGGGTGGATTTCAAACAGCCAGTCCGCCATCTTGGGGATGCCGCCATATCGGATTTGTAATGAAGTTTCTTACCTAGTCATGTATTGTCATCAGAACTCAGAGCGTGTGCATCATCCTAATCGGAGACCGGTAAGTTGGTCAAATTAAGATTCTAAGATTTTCTTACAAGTGAAGCTAATGAAAGCGTGTTAAAACGAAACAATGCAAAAGATTTAAACTAGCTATGTAGGCATCCAAAATAGTTATAACCATTTAAATAAATAGATTACCAGTAGAATGATGGGCTGCAGTTAGACTAAACGTATCATTACATTCAGTTTACATCCGAATAAATCTAGCATCTAGGATTATGTGGTAAATTTCTCTTAACACAACAGTTTAAAATTCTTCAGCCGGATTAGTGGCATTGCATAGGCTGAATATTTGCAAAACACATTTTTCTTGGCGTACTAAAATCGGCAACATTTATCTATACATATAAATAAAATTGGCGTGTCTGTTTCTAATATTGATATAACCGTTTTTTACTACATGCATATGAATATACCTATATACGGCACATACACCAAAATAACATTTTTTACAATTTTTGTCCGTCTTTCTGTTTGTTCCGGCTAATCTCTGAAATGGCTGGATTGATTTTGACGGGACTTTTATTGGCAGGTAGCTGATGTAATAAGTAGTAACTTAGGCTACGATTATTTTAGAAAAATATCTTTTATAATTGCGAAAACAAACTAATTAACACGCGGACGAAGCTATCACACTAATATTATAAAGTCGAAAGTTTGTGAGTGTGTGAGTGTGTATGTTAATTACTTCTTCACGACTAAACGGCTGGAGCAATTTTAATAAAATTTGTTATGGAGTTAGCTGTCACACCGGATTAACACATAGGCTATAATTTATAGTTTAACGCGGGTAAAACCGCGGGGCACAGCTAGTATTAAAATAGAAACGTATACAACGAAAATTGTGTGTAACAAATTTGCACGACTTTTGAACATTTGGCGGGCCTGTTGGCGTGGTTGGCTAATGCTTGCTTTTCACGCCGGAAATCGTGGGTTCGATTCCCACCCGGGACAGGTACAAAAATATCTGACTCAGGACAAACAGACATCGGTTTGCCCTGAGTCTGGGTATAATCTCTACATATAATAAAATCGTATGACAGTCAAAACTGTACATTGAATATTTTTTTTAAAGGATACTTGGGGCGTTATCTACAATCGATATCGAAGCCAAAAATATAGTTTTTAGAATTTTTGTCTGTTTATCTGTATGTATGTCCGGGCTAAACTCAAAAAATACTGCTTGGATTTACTTCAAATTTTGCATGAATATTACTAAGAAGTCGGGCCAACATATAGGCTGCATATTATCACGCTATCACCAACGGGGGAGGAGCTGTGATAATTTATAAAGTTTAACGCGGGTAAAACCGCGGGGCATAGCTAGTTCTCTATATAAGTATGGCGTGTCGAAGGAATAACCCCCATAGAACAGGCAGCAGCGTCTCTGTGTACAATGACCTTGTGATTATGACATATCCCTCCTAATGATGGACACAACTTGATACTGGAGATGTTTTGGAGAGGTCTTTGTCCAGCAGTAGACGTCAAGACAATGACAAAATGTGGACATTATTTACACTAAAAAAACTTGAGAGGTGTCAAGGGACACGTATGGAACGAAGTTATTTCTTATTATTTATTATGTACAAAAAACCTGTACACACTCAACAAAAATAATCGTCGCGACACCACACTGTTCAATGCGAAATAGAAATGAAAATATCTGGCTTGCTTTCTATAAGAGAGAGAGAGAGAGACAGACAGAGAAACATGCGCACGCCGCACAGCTGCAAAAAGTGTCGAGACAACTTTTCGTAAGATTTTTTTCCGTCTGGCCCCCTTTCACAACGCGCGATAAGGAACTTCGTTCCAAAAACTAACAAGTGCCCGGGAATCGCGGGAATGTCAAGGGGAGCTCTGGAATACCAGTGCTTCCCTCGACGCCATCTGATGATGATGATTGGCAGATGCTTGCCTTACATGCCGCAGGTCGTGGGTTCGAATCCGACCTAGGACATAATAAATAAAAATAAATAAAATAGCCTTTATCGCTGCTTCCTGATCACTATTACATAATGCTTACAAAGTTTGCCTACTCACTAAAATAAAATTTATACAATATATTTAATAATATTAAGCATTATCGGCAACTGGATATTTATCTGGAACAGCTTGTCCATTGACAAAGGCCACCTCTAAAGATTTCCAAGTATTTCTGTCTCTTGAGTCGGGGTGAGCCCTCTCTGCTCGTAACACAGGTTAATTCCTAGCACGGGAGAGAGGTGTTTGTTCTCTCTGACTTACGGTTGTACCACTATGCAGTAGAAACTAATTTATTACAGTATAGACACTTTATATTGCAAATAAAGAATTATTATTAATTATTATTATTGCTATAAGTAACCATGTCGGCACAGCTAGTTTCTTAAAATCATCTTCCCATCTTTTACTCTCTCGTCCTCTTTTTCTTTTGCTATCTCTTGGGTACCACTCGGTTATTATTTTAGTCCATTTCTCTTTGCTTTCTCGTAGGACATAGGCCTCCCCTAAATATTTCTATAACGTTACCATTTGAAGGGGTTTGCCACAGTCACCGCGTTTGTCGTGCGGGTTGGTCATTTTTTAGTCATTCAGTCATTTATTCATAAACAAAATAATTTGTATCTGAATTTGCACACATAAATAAAATACACAATTAAAATTTACAATACAAATAATTTAAAAATAATGTCATCATTTATCAAAAAATTACACACAAATTTAAATAATTATATTTGACAACATTTCATATTTTTAACTGGCATGTATTATTGCCTTATTTAAAAGCAAACCCAAAACTAGGGCACCCATATTTTTCCTTTTTGAGAAATTATGAACTTTTCATTCATAATTTCAGCTTTGAAATTCGATGTATTCTAAAACGACGTAAGCGGCAAATGACGTCTTACATACGGTGGAATATTATTTAGTCATCGATCTTTGCTTTAATGTAACCCGTCAAAAAAAAATCACTGTCTTGTTAAACTCGTTCGCGCCTAAACTTGTTTACGTTTATTTAATGTTTCCAATTTCACATTAAATTAAAATCGTCAATATTAAATTCATTTCCAGTGTTATTATCCTTATTATGTTTCATTAGATCACCATGAAAGTTTCGAAATTTAAAATCGTACGTGACAATTGACAATTTGACATGTCTTGTTTGACATTATTTTTTTCGTTTAAAACATTGGAATACTTAGACAAAGGAAACTACCTCGTCCGCCGTATAAGTGACGTCATCACACCTTTTTTAGTTTTTATTTTTTTCCTCAGAAATGAAGAAATATAAAAATATAAAAAAAATATATTTGAACTCAGGATACAAAAATAAAAAAATGGTATTTTTGTTTTAAGGTGGTGTCAGTTTTGAAATGTTGTCAATTACAGTTAAATTAGAAAGTGTAGTCAAGAGTTAGTTAAAATAACAATTATAAATTTCTGGTCAGATCAATAAATAATAATCAATTAAATTCACTAAAAAGTTACATAATTATAAAATACAATTTAATTGCAGAACTCGACTGTAGACAGTACTTTTTGTGTCTAGAGGCTAGAGCTTATCTTTGAGAAATTCTTCTATGCTGTAATAACATTTCCTCAACAACAGTGACTTCAATTTTCCCTTAAAATCGTTTGGAGTCATGGAAATTTTTAATTGTACAGGCAATTTATTGTACATTTTTACTGATGGTGGTGATGGTATTTTCAAAGTATCAAAAAAATGCAAAATCGTTAAACACACATGGGGGTGCCTCGGATACTCCTCATCATAAAGTGTCTAAATTTTGCGTTTGAACGTCAACTCCTCGGCCAGACAATGCCTTCACTAGCTGTCCCCGCGAACATCGTATCGACATGGTCGTGTGTAAATAATGTCACAGGATATAATTGGAACGAAGTTCCTTATCGCGCGTTGTGAAAGGGGGCTAGACGGAAAAAAATGTTACGAAAAGTTATCACGACTCTTTTTGCAGCTGTGCGGCGTGCGCATGTTTCTCTGTCTGTCTCTCTCTCTCTTATAGAAAACAAGCCAGATATTTTCATTTTCTATTTCCCATTGAACAGTGTGGTGTCGCGACGATTATTTTTGTTAAGTGTATACAGGTTTTTTGTACATAATAAATAATAAGAAATAACTTTGTTCCATCCGGGTGTCCCTTGATACCTCTCAAGTTTTTATTTATATTTTTTAGGTAGTTATTTTTATTGTATTGATTTTTTTATTTCATTGTTTGCAGGAAAACCTTGGTCACACAAGAGAGTAAGTTCCAGTCACAAGTCGCAGCACTCACAGAGCTTGCCGACTCAAGATGTGGGGAAGCCGAGCGAGCGAGAGAACTCATTTCCTCATTCAGGAAAGAGATAGAGGAGAAGGACCAAGAGATTGATCGTAAGTAGACCTCAACATTATTTTTTATATACATCGCCTACACTTCAAATCCTTGTATCGAGAGGGAATGAATAATTTACGGACACTAAGTAGTACAAGATCAATTTTTTTTTATATATATTTTTTGCCCTCTTTGGGCAGGCTAAGGTCTGTGACCATACCGCCTCGTCTTCAGTTTTAATATTTCTGTTTCAAAGTCAGTCAGTCATGTCCGTCACGTCCGTCACAGTCATGTCCATCACGTCCGTCACAGTCAAGTCATAGTCCTACCCCAGTAAAGCAGTGGAGACTTTACTAGAGGCATCTATGGAGTTTTGGTTTCAACACGGAAAATCACAATTCACGGCAATATCGCACTTTCCTCCACTTGTGTACGTTGTCGAAGATGTTATGTCTAAAAATCCACCATATTTGCACTTAAAAACTCGAATTTACACCAATTTATGAAAATAAAACATAGCCTCGATGCGTCCTTTTCCGCGTTGTCGCCAAAACTCGTACAAGATCAAATATTTATGGCTCATACAATCAGTTGTCAAAAATCCAGGTTTTTTTTTTAATTCAGTTTTACGGCTCTGGCTTCTTCGGCCTTATGAGCCTTCTGTAAAATATATTTTTATTTCATTTATTTTCATCATGTCAAGTAAAGTCCGTCACAGTCAAGTCATACGTAGTCCTTGTCGTACCCCAGTAAAGCAGTGGAGATTTTACTAGAGGCTTATATGGAGTTTTAGATTGAACACAGAAAATCGCAATTCACGGCAATATGGCACTTTCCTCCACTTGTGTACGTTGTCCATGATGTTATGTCTAAAAATCCACCATATTTACACATATAAACTTGAATTTACACCAGTTTTTGAAAATGAAACAATGCCCTGATGGGTCTTTTTCCGCGTTGGCGCCAAAACTCCCAAAAATCCAGGCAAACCCATGGGTGACCAGGTGACCTACTTGCTCGTTAGCGTTGCTATACTTACTTAATATTTAAAAAAAATCTGATGTGACCAAAAATAAATTTGTCTATGCTTGTAATTTTGGCGCGCTTATCATACTTCACAAATGATGGAAGAAGAACTTGATTGAAATAAAAAATAACAAAAACTGTATACAAAGAATGGAATTACCTTCATCATCATCATCATAGTACCCGAAAGACGTCCACCGCTGGACAACGACCTCCCCCAAAGATCTCCACAATTGCCGCTAAAAGCGATCTCTTCCAGGCCACCGCTAAGCAATCGTTTAATTGATTTAACTTTATTATTTTTGTTTGTTACTTATATTATTATTATCAACATTTAATAATATAATAAAGCCAAATTCCAAATCTCACTTTCGATATATATTACAATTTTGTTATACGTTGTTGCTTAAATATAAGATAAGTTACGACGCATGACTTTTTATTTTATCATTATGACATATTTAGTTCCTTGATATTGTGATCAATATGTTCTTTTCTGCATATTACTTTTACAAAATAATGCCGATGTCTCACATCTGCCAGGCGTCCCGTGACGGATCACATTTTTTAATATAATTTTATAAGATTTTGACCCCTGTTTGTGTGAAGGCCTCCGTCATTTTCCATGACTCTCTGTCCTTGCCTGACCTTACCCAGTCGATTCCTATTTAATATACCTCAATTGGCCGTCATATAGATAAAAGTAACTATAAAAAAAGTTAAATATAAAAAAATCGGCGCCAATAATTACTTTATAAAGGCAAGCACCACTAGAAAGTTAAAGAGCCATCAGATCTGAATTTTGATACGAAAAATATTCTCATAACTTTGGTGGTCACCTATCTATGGACTGAACGCGAGCCTCGTTGCTTAGCTTCAACGATCAGTTACGGAATTGTGGGAGCGTCTACATACATCATAGCCATCTTACAATGACACGACTGTCACGGGAGTATATCGCTGGATCTTTGGCTATGCGCAGACGCAATGTTATATAATATTCTGGCACATTATTCCCACACGGCCATCTGATCCGAAACCAAGCAGAACTTGTACGATGGAAACCAGATATCTGATAACATGTACTACTTTTATTTTGTAAATACATACTTATATAGATAATCACACCCAGACTCAGGACAAACAGACATGTCGTTGCTCACAAATATCTCTCCTTATCGAACCTTACTTACTTATCGTATAGGCAGTGGTTACCCTAGTGTCAGAGTTGATCAAGCCGCCCAGTAGGCCGCGGACATGGCTTAACGACTGTTGTCTAACGACTACAACCGGGACCGACAGCTCAACGTGCCCTCCGAAGCACGGAGACGCATTGCATCCTGAAATTAAATGAAATGAAAAAATGTTTGTTTTTGAAAAAAAAATCTTACCTTACATAGCAAAAACAGTACAATAAATTTGATTGTCAAAAAAGGCCCCTATCTCAGCATTAGCTACGGCAACACAGGTGTATTACTGTATTAGGGAGTTTTTGGCGCCAACGCGGAAAAAGATGTTGTATGTTTTATTTTTAGGGAGTTTTTGGCGCCTACGCGGAAAAAGACGTTATATGTTTTGTTTTCAAAAACTGGTGTAAATTCAAGTTTTTTTGTGTAAATATGGTGGATTTTTAGACATAACATCTTCGACAACGTACACAAGTGGAGGAAAGTGCGATATTGCCGTGAATTGTGATTTTCCGTGTTGTAACCAAAACTCCATAAAAGCCTCTAGTAAAGTCTCCACTGCTTTACTGGGGTTGGACAAGGACTATGTATGACTTGAATGTGACGGATTTTACTTGACAATGACGGAAATAAATGATATAACAATATATTTACTGAAGGCCCATCAGGCCAAAGAAGCCAGAGCTGTAAACCTGAATTGAAGAAAAAAAAAAAAAACTGTATTAGGTGAAAGGCAAGCATTTACCAACCACGCCAATAGGCATCGCCTACTTCCTTGTTTCGGTTTCTGCCCCGACAGTTGAAAGAATACCTTGTCTGCAAATGAAGTGTTTCGACATTATGGCTGAGTGCCAAATTGTTTCACTTTTCTACAACGACATTATATGAGTCATTGGACTTAAAATCGTACATGTTCCTTTGTTTACTGGTACTCTGTGTGTTTGTGGGTAAGCAGGAATATATATAGTGAATTCTAGTAGGTAGGCGTAGCACTTGTTTATTTAGGCAAGCCACAATATACAGGCTGGCCGAGGAGTTGACGTTCAAACGCAAAATTTAGATACTTTATGATGACGAGTATCCGAATCACCCCCATGTATGTTCTAAATTTTTGCGTTTTTTTTGATACTTTGAAAATTTATGAGTCCTGAGCTCCGACCCTAATTTTGAACTTTCGAATAAATTTAGATAAACCATACGTTTTAAGGGTGTTAGGTTACTATGAGAATTAGTTATCACAAAAAACTGAACCAGAAATGTTCAACAGAACGAGAAAAAAATCGAAAACTGATGTTAGGTGAAATTTACGAAAAAAATCATTGAAAAAATTCTATGTCGAAAACTACGCAAAATCGTATACTCCTCATCCTAAACTATTTAAATTTTGCCAAAATTATGATTCTTTATGATGAGAAGTCGGATACTTCTCATCATAAAGAATCAAAATATTGCGTCACCTCCATGTATGTTCTATGATTATGCGTTTTTTTGATACTTCGAAAATTTATGAGTCCTGAGCTCAAACCCTAGAACAACTTTCGAATAAATTCTAAGACAGTTCTGCAATGATTAGATAAACCATACGTTTTAGGGTGTTAGGCTAAACTATGCTAGGGGGGTACCGGAGCAGCATACCCGCGTTCCCGGGACTCCCCCATCAGGCGCCAAGAGAAGTCCACGGCAGGTTAGGTTTAGTCGGTGCAAGTCCGCCCACCCGCAGACACTTTTTGCGGGTGGCATGCGAAGGCATTCCCCATGCCTTATCAAAAAAAAAGAAAAAGAAAAGTTAAACTATGCTAATTAGTTATCTCAAAAAAACTGAACCAGCTATGTTTATTTGAACATTTCTGGTTCAGTTTTGTTGTGAGAAAAACATCGAAAACTGATTTTATGCGAAATTTACGAAAAAAAATATTTAAAAAATCTATGTCGAAAACTACGCAAAATCGTAGATAGAACATACATGGGGGTGATTCTGATACTCCTCATCATAAAGTTTCTAATACTTTATGATGAGGAGTATCCGAATCACGCCCGTTTTGCGTTTGAACGTCAACTCCTCGGTCACCCTGTATAGTGAATTCTAGTAGGTAGGCGTATCTTGTTTATGTAGGCAAGTCATAATATATTATATACTTACCTTCATTTCGGTGTGAGAGTTATTCAAGCCGCTCAGTATGCCAGACATATATCGAATGTCTAAATACTCGAACAATCATAATATGGAAAGGTTAATATATCGAACATTCGCTACTAGAAAAGTAGGTTAGGTTAGACCTACGACCATACAGTACAGTAATTGGACTTAAAAACTAGTTTGAGGGTAAGCAGGAATATTTATGGTGAATTCTGGTAGGTAGGCGTAGCTCTTGTTTATTTAGGCAGGCCAATATATATATATATATATATATATATATATATATATATATATATATATATATACACTTTATTTCACTTTATCATTAAATATGGGAAATAGTTACCCTAGTGTCAGACTTATTCAAGCCAGTTAATATTTAAATTTAATATTAAGTTTAAATCTGGTTTGAATTTTATATTATTTTAAGCTTTGTTTTTATCTTAATTATGTTTTTCTTTACTAATAAGATCACGTTTTAGAAATGGATACGGAATCCCGAAAAGGTGATAATGCAATTAAGACATTGTTTTAATTGGAACTTATCTACTTCAGAATAAGGACTGTTTTTCTATGCAAACTTATGATGTAAAGTGTTTGAGCGAAGTACTGGTGGCTTTATTTATGACTTCATGCTGATTTAGTAATGGTTCTGTTACAACAAAGTTTTAGATTTTAGATCGTAACATTTTTCCTCTCGGTTGGTGGATATTTTATTGTTTTGATTTTGGAAAAGGGACGGAAAAGTGTTACAGGAAACCGGGGAAGCGCGCGCTAATTAATTTGACCAATCAGCGCGCGCGGTGGTGGAGATATTTTTGTAAAACAGAATGATAACATGATTGCCTACGTACAGACGCCAGCACATCAAGCTGCCCCAGTCTGTCCAATTTCTTTTATAGATTTTCAACTTTATCACAAAAGCATAAGGTTCACTTTCAATTGGGGAAATTTGAGAGATTGGGGCAGCTTGATGTGCTGGCGTCTGTACAATACCAAAAATTGGTGTGTGTTTGTCACTACTTCTGCAGCGTGTTGGCGTATACTCAAAGACGACCATGGAAATCACGGAAGATAAAACGAGTCTATACATACGAATGGATCGCTACATACATACATATACTCACGCCTGTTTCCCAGAGGGGTAGGCAGAGAAAATGGACTTCCATTTGTCACGATCCTTGCACAGCACTTTCGCTTATTTACTGTCATTATATTCTTCATACATGCTCGCCGGTTTAGGGTACTTCTGACCTGACCTTTCTTGAGAACGTCTCCGATTTGGTCAGAAAACGATGTCTTACCCTTCCAATGTACCTTTTACACAGGCTAGGTATCTCATCTTATCTTTGTTGGGGTGTACTTGCGTACAGCACTTCGACCCTACAGGGTCTTCCCCCACTGCTTTTTATTCTATCCCTAGAACCCTGAATGAATTCTGCATAAAAAAACGCTTGTTAGGGGTAGATCCTTGTAGTCTCCTGGTGCTGGATATGTCAGCCCCAGGATGGCCATTCTGTGTCTTGCCAATGCATCGCATTTGCATATTATATTTTTTATTTATTAACATCGGGTTTACCCACAGCTTGTGCATATAATATATATCTTATGAATATTTTTTTAACAAATTAGACTTACACACTAGCCAATTAGGGTTAACCAACATTCTCCAAATCTAGACGAATAATCGGCACTTGAGATTATATTTAGGCTATAGAACAATGAAATACCTACGACGAGTTAACAGTAGTTTTGAGTGTCTTCAAGATTTTGGACTTGAAACAATTTAAGGAATCATGGTGTATGTCGGCTTACGGTACAGAGTTCATGAAAGAGCTCATCTCTCTACAAACCCTATTGAGCGGTGAGTTTATCCCGATGTTGGTTTTAGAAGGTTGAATGTGATACATGTTCGTTATCATTATATGCAGCAGACCATGGGATGGATAATGGATAAGTAAACAACAGAATAATACCACTAAGATTCCGTTTGATATTTGTAGTACGGAATCCTAAAAAGAGAAAAAATTGGCCCATGTCCAATAAAATAGCTGAATGTAAAGATATTTGTATATACCTAGTTAATTAATTTATTCATTCATTTTTTTTATACAATAAATCTCTGATAATGACTCCCGTAATAATATAATAATCATATAATTTATAATTTTAAGAGATGTAGGGCATAGCGTTCATTCGCTCAAAGAGCAGCCCGACTGGGGAAGTCCCTCCACCTTACAGAAAACATTCCTTAATAATAACATTAATAATTTTAATGTTGTGTTTCCGAGTGTGAGTAAGGTCGCCGGAGCTCATTGGGGTGGGGGAAGGGTCAGTTCCGTAGCCAAATGGCAAAAAACGGAACCCGATTCGTCAAGTCTGTCTGTCTGTATGTCACAGCCACTTTTTTCCGAAACTATAAGAGCTGTACTGTTGAAACTTGGTAAGTAGATGTATGCGATGAACCGCATTAAGATTTTTACACAAAAATAGAAAAAGAACAATAATTTTGGAGGGTCACCATACATAGAACTGAAACTCAAAAATATTTTTTTGATCTTCAAAAATCATATTGAGGTTTCTAATATCATTTTTGTCTAAACTGAATAGTTTGCGCGAAAGACACTTCCAAAGTGGTAAAATGAGTGTCCCCCCCCCCCCCCCTGTAACTTCTAAAATAAGAGAATGATAAAACTAAAAAAAATATATGATGTAGATTACCATAGAAACTAACAACGAAAATTGGTTTGAACGAGATCTAGAAAGTAGTTTTTTTTTAATACGTTATAAGCCGCAATTTGCTTTAATTTAATCAACTGAAATACTTGCTGCTACGGAACCCTTCATGTGCGAGTCCGACTCACTCTTGGCCGGTTTTTTAAGTTATTATTTTATTTGCAATTTATTAAAATCAAAAGATTTTAAGTTTATAATGATAGTTTTAGTTTGTACGTAGTTTTAATCTATTTCCAATATCTATGTTAGTATAGTTTTAATTTATTTATTACTTGTTCATATTCTTTCATTATAATCTTAGGTATATTTTTACTGAAATATAATTGAAACTATGTAGTTATATCAAGAAATACTATGTAGTTATATCAATATTTAGAAATAAAGATGTATTATTTTTCTTTTGTAAATACATACTTACATATGTAGATAATTACACCCAGACTCAGGACAAACAGACATGTTCAAGCAAACAATCTATCTGTCATTATTTTTTACTAGCTGTGCCCCGCGGTTTTACCCGCGTTAAACTTTATAAATTATTACAGCTCCTCCCCCGTAGGATAATATGTAGCCTATATGTTGACCTGACCTCTTAGTAATATTCATTCAAAATTTGAAGTAAATCCATGCAGTACTTTTTGAGTTTAGCCCGGACATACATACAGACAAACAGATAAAAGGACAAAAATTCTAAAATCTAATTTTTTGGCTTCGATATCGACTACAGATCACGCCCCAAGTATCCTATGTCCTAAAAATATTCAATGTACAGTTTTGACTTTCCTACGATTTTATTATATGTTTAGATTGTATTTACCAACCACGTCAACTAACCCGTCAATACAATATCACAATTTAGAAACATAAACGAAACTTTACGGGAATCCAGACTACATTATAAATTCATGATTAATTCATAAACATAAATTTTATACAGGAAATAATTAAATATCTTGGCTTCTACCCGAGATCTGCCACTAACTATATTTGTTCTCCATGACTGTGACATCACTGATATAAATCGTGCTATTTCCAAAATTAATAGTCCTCCAGACTATATTTCGCCGTCATAGAGACAACGGATCCTCAATTAATATAATATATAATATAATATCTGGGGACAATGCCACACAGATCATCCCAGCCCCAAACTAAGCAAAGCTTGTACTATGGGTACCAGGCGACGATATACATACTTATCTATATAGATAGATAAATACTTATATACATAGAAAACATCCATGACTCAGAAACAAATATTCGTGCTCATCACACAAATATTTGCACTTACCGGGATTCGAACCCAGGACCACCAGCTTCGTAGGCAGGAGCACTACCAACTAGGCTACGGTGACCGTCAGATAATTTTGCGTGCGTTGCGTCAATTGCATAATAATAATGTCCTCTTAGCCGAATTTCGGCCACGGCGGCCTGTCTCAACAGAGATTAGCCATCTGCGCGGGACATATTATAGTGCACAAGTGTGAGCGCAAACACCACGGCACTTTCAATTCCATCACTCTCATGAACCGATGGGACGCCCAGCGACACGAGCGGAAAGAGGTCAGGTACATGACTGACGGCTTTACGTGCACTCCGAGGCTCGGTGGTTTAATACCGCCAAATCCCAGACATCGGGCTGAGAAAGTTTACTTTTTAAAGAAAAGTCCCAAAATCACTTTTGGCCCGACCCGGGATTTGAACCCAGGACCTCGTTTTCTGCGAGTGAACACGCTACCGCTAGACCAACGAGGCGGTCAAAATTTATTAGACAGATAGTACTTATAAAAACCCCCGATATTTTGTTTGTTTTGACGGGCCTGGGGCTCTACCGGCTAAGTCGCCGAACATCGATTTCTTAAATGGCGTTCAAATAAAAAAGGTTAAAAATGACTTAATCAATCGTTAAATCGGCTTCCATGAGCACATGTGACGTCATAAATGGTCCGGAATCGATTGTCAACGTTGCAGCCGAATTAAAGATTGACTAAGTCATTTTTAACCTTTATTTATTTGAACGCCATTTAAGAAATCGATGTTCGGTGACTTAGCCGGTAGAGCCCCTGATGGCGTGATTGGCAAATGCTTGCTTTTCGCAGGACTCAGGCTTAGGACAGATATTTAAAATAAATAAGACACTATCTATATATAACCTTAATTAAATAAAATGTAGTCAGTAATTTTTTACAAAAGTTGACCTATAATGAGATTGAGAGGTTATTTAGTATTCTAAAATAAGTTAATTTGGCTACGGTACCCGAAGCCAAATGGCAAAAAACGGAACCCTCTGTCTGTCCGTCCGTATGTCACAGCCACTTTTTTCCGAAACTATAAGAGCTGTACTGTTGATACTTGATAAGTAGATGTATTCGGTGAACCGCATTAAGATTTTTACACGAAAATAGAAAAAGAACAATAATTTTGGGGGGGCCCTATATAGAAATGAAACTAAAAAAAAAAAATTTATCGTACCGTATGTGGGGTGTCATGGATAGGTCTTCAAAAATGATATTGAGGTTCCTCCTAATATATTTTTTTTTCTAAACTGAATAGTTTGCGCGAGAGACACTTCCAAAGTGGTAAAATGAGTGGCAGAATATAGGCAAATCATTACCTTGGGTAACCGAGATAATGATTTGCCTATATCTTTATCGCGATTGAGACCCGTGTCCACAGTATATAAAAATTATATCTTAGGTTTTTGAATTTGTATAATTAAATATGGTTTACATTTTTTATAAGGGATAAGTATACTTTTTAAGCCGTAAGAACGCCTGTGGTACAGGTTTAACCTAGTACAGGCACAAACTGTCTATAGCTTAGTATTAATTATTTTTAATAAAAATTGATATAAATTTTGTGCACATTTTTTCTTGAATAAATTTATTATTATTATTATTTGTGTGCATGAACATGTCTGTTTGCCCTGAATCTGGGTTTAATTATCTATATAAGTATGTATTTACAAAAGAAAAGTAGTATATCAGTTATCTGGTTTCCATAGTACAAGCTCTGCTTAGTTTGGGATCAGATGGCCGTGTGAAAATATTGTCCCAGGATATTTTTTCTTTTGTAAATACATACTTATATAGATAATAACACCCAGACTCGGGACAAACAGACATGTTCATGCAGGCAAATAGCTGTCCTGGGTGGGAATCGAACCAAGTATTTACAAACCACGCCAACAGCCATATGTTACGATCTTTGCACACCTCTTTTGCCTCGTTTACCGTCATTATATTCTTCATAATGCTCGCCGGTTTAGGGTACTTCTTACCTGGTCTTTCTTGAGAACGTCTCCGATTTGGTCAGAGAATAGTCTAGGGTCTTCCCCTTCCGGTTGTACCATTCACACAGGCCAGGCTTTTAATATCTAATAAGTATCAGTGGAATTCTACGTTTCTCCTTCCTTCCGATCCAGTGGTATGAACTCCAAACGTCCTTGAAATATAAATAGCTGCGTAAAAGCAAACGCACAGTTATTTTAGTTTCATACGTATCAGTTACACTTTCTACAGCACGTTTATAATACGGATGGATATAAATTATTTAACCCCGACGCAAAAAGAGGGGTCTCTGTGTCTAGAAGCGTAGCTCTCACACGGATGAACCGGTATTGATAGATAGATAGATAGATATACGCTTAATCGCACGTCACCTTCGTTCGATCAATAATTGATCAAAGCACGTCACAGAAAATAAATGAAGGGTACAGGGGCAAAACAGGAAATGTCGCAAAAACAAAAAGTCAGATAATTAACATTTTAATTTTTAAAAGTTAATAACATTCATATGTGACACTTAAAATTATAAACTGCTAATAGGAACTTTAGTTTACTTTATAAAGTCTTATTTTTAGGAACATTAATTATTGAATTATGAATATATATTTTTTTAAGAATAAAAAAAGTAAAGTAATTTACTTTTGGAACGTACAAAAACTGGTAATGTCCACTGTGTCCCATACAAGTGTTATGCACAAAGCTGTTATTATTTTCTTCGTCACTATTATTCATTTTACTAACGATAAAGCAAAAAAACAACTATCTCTTCAAAGTCATACACATCCGCTCATAAACAAACACTCGGCTGTTCGACATTACCTCAAAGTTGACATATGTATTGTGACAGCTTGGACATTCCTTCTTACGTTCCGTTACACTATGGTTCCCTGTTTTGTTCCTGTATACAGTTTTGAGAATTGTTTTTACTCTTTTTGTGTAATGTCAAATAAAAATACGTGGGAAAATTAAAATATTGCCATCAAAAATGTACTTTTTGAATTTTAGTGACATTCCTAGTTTTGCACCTGTACTCTTCAAATGAAGATATATAGACATAGTTTCAATTTATCTACAATAGACGGTCTTATCGCATAAGAGCGATTTCTCCCAGACAACTGTAGTTGGATGGACTTGATTAGCAAATGAGAAAGGTGGTTAGAAATGTTCTGTAAAATAACTCTAAATTTTATGCTTAGTATGTTTGGTGTGGTGGTAGAATATCATCACCCTATTTCATCCTGCGGGGGGTGTAGAAATCGTCCCGGGGTAATATCTACCAGAGAACGGGCAGCAGTGTTTTCTGTGAAGTATGACCATCAAACTGCGATTGCCAACCCGTCTGCCCTGCTTCTTTGGGGAGGCTTTTGTCCAGCTGTGAACGTAATTTATGAGTCATGCGGAGTTTGAATTTATGTACAATTGGCGGTCTTATCGCATAAGAGCGTTTTCTTCCAGACAACCGTTGGATGGACTAGATTAGCAAATGAGAAAGGTGGCTAGTAATGTACTGCAAAATAAATGTAAATTTTATCCTAAGTATGTTTGATTTTGTTTTTTGTTTGAAGGTGAATTAGTCGGAAATCTTCTTAGCTATGTTTGATGGAAATCGGACCAAGATGGCCGCCGCCACAAAATGGCGGATATACTATGTACCTACACATCTCTCCCAATATGGGTATCAAATTAATGGAATTGACTAGTTGAATACTATATCCTATACACTATGATAAATTTAAAATCCAAGAGGATCGACAACACAAAATGGCGAAGTGCATAATTTTTTCCATAACTCCCTCAATTTGGATATCAAATTAAAGGGATCGACTAGTAGAATACTACACTATAACAAATGTCGGGCTTTTTTAAACGTATATCTATACTAATATTATAAAGAGGTAACGTTTGTGAGTTCCTCAGGTTGTGAGTTTGTGACGTTGTAAGGGGTAATCTCTGGATCTACTGAACCGATTTTCAAAATTATTTCACCAATAGAAAGCTACGTTAGTGTGAAGTGTCATAGGAGTGTAGTGGTAGTGGAGTGTCATTCATCATCATAACATTTATTTATCCCGAACTTTTAACCCGAAGTATTACGCGGGACAAACGGGCAGGGGTCAAAATATTTATAGCGTGGAATGAAGTCCTGAGGCACTGCTAGTGCCATGATAAAATTGTTTTTCATAGAGAAAGAAAGTAATTGGTTTGATGTTTTTTAAAACTGATTTGAACTGCTTCACCGGACAATAGAGACGGGTAGGGTCTCACGCCGTTTTGTAAATAAGTCTGTAAACCCTGGAAAGCTTCGAGAGAGTTTCTAAGTGAGACACTGCCACCTGATACCAAACTAAGCTGAGCCAGTACTACGGCAATCAGACAACTGATAAACATACTTATATGTTTCTAAATACATACATATAATAGATAATTACACCCATACTCAGGACAAACAGACTTGTTCATGTTGAAAAGTAAATATTTACCAACAGGTCAGGTCAGATGGCGGTGTGTCACAAGATATTTATTTCTAACTAGCTGTGCCCGCGACTTCGTCCGCGTGTTAATTAGTTTATTTCGTTTTTCTTGTAAAATAAAAGACTTTTTCTAAAATAAAAGTAGCCTAAGTTACTCCTTATTACATCAGCTACCTGCCAATAAAAGTCTCGTCAAAATCGGTCCAGCCGTTTCAGAGATTAGCCGGAACAAACAGACAGACAGACAGACAAAAAAAACGAGGTGATAGGATAAGTTTTTTTTTTTTTTTTTATGTTTTTTAGTTTGATGTCGATGTTTTTCTGTGGGTGTGTCCCTCTGTGGCATCGTAGCTCTAAACTGATGGACCTATTGGAACGCGGTTTATTTCATTAGAAAGCCAGTTTCCTTGCGTTGGTTCTTAGCTATATTTAGTTAATATGGGTCTAGTAGTGTAAGAGTATCAGAAAAATGGCTTGTAAGAGGTTTAAAGTGGGGGATGCGAATATGTTTGGAAGTATCGTACTTAATTTTTAGAGCAAGAAACTTGAAACTTATTTTTGGGATGTTAAGTCGATATAAATAAATATGACATTCAAAGTTTGTGAAAGTTTTACCCTCTAGGGTGTAAATAGGAGATGAAAGTTTGTATAGAAATATTCAAGGTTTATGTGACAAGAGATATTCTGATGTAACATTAAAATTTACGGAGTCATTACAAAATGTGCGAACGAAGTCGCGGAGACAGCTAGTAGTATATATATATATATATATATATATAAGTACCCATTTGGACTAAACTAACGCAAAAACCGGTCACCGGTTGTATGTAGGTATTTAGAAATATATATAAGTATGTTCAGTTAGTTGTCCGGTTTCCAACAGGCTCTACCTAGTAAGGAGTCAGATGGCAGTGTGTCAGTTGTCTCAAGATATTTATGTATTTACTACTTACTAGCTACCCGCGTTAAACCTATAAATTATAGCCTATCTGTTATTCCGATATATAAGCTATATTACTACAAAGTTTCATCAAAATCCATGCGGTAGTTTCTGCGTGAAGGAGTAACAAACATCCATACATCATCACATCTATACTCACAAACTTTCGCATTTATAATATTAGTAGGATGTTATGACGCAAATATATTTTCAGTCAAAACATGTAAAATTTAATCGATCGTTATAATTAAAGTTATTTCGCGGAATACCGTCATCTCCGGGAATAAATGCATCAGTAAACACCCACGTACGATCCAGTAAGATGATGCACCGGAATTTATCCCCCGTGGGAGCGCGGGACAGAAAAGGAGAGACGGGCCGGTTAACGTGGTTTGTAGATCCTTGCCATTCACGCTGCAGGTAGTTGCTCTCATCGGCGAGATTAAGCAACAAGGCTCGCGGTCAGTCAATAGATGAGTGACCGCCAAAGTGGTTTAATTCCTGAGCGTCTCCGTGCTTCGGAGGGCACGTTAAGCTGTCGGTCCCGGTTGTAGTAAATAAAATAAATATAAATAAAAAAGGTTTTTATTCACGTAGACTTTAAAAAAGCGCATGTAAATAGTCAGAACATGTTTGTTGTAATATAGTTGTATACATTATTATTTCAAGTAACGTAGATATTTAGGTAGGTACATATTGTATGAAAACATTTATAAAATTTATTTTATTATGGTAATGATATTTAGCTAGCTCATATCAAGTTATTGTCAAGAGATTATGTTTAATTATCTAATTTAAGTCTAATATTTTTACTACATATTGTCAATGGTTCTGTCTATATTAAGGTATTATTATGACGGACCTTGTGTTAATAACGACGGTCAACGATGTTAGTCATTAGAAAACAGTCGTTAAGCTATGTCAGGGGCCTACTGGGCGGCTTGAACAGCTCTGACACTAGGGTAACCACTGCCCATACGATAAGTAAGTAATGCATTCGTGGACACCCACGCACGATTCGGTGAGCTGATGCAGCGAGTTGTCCCCCGTGGGAGCATGGGACAGAAAACAAAAGATGGGCCCGTTGGCGTAGTTGGTAGATCCTGCCTTTCACGCCGCAGGTCGTGGGTTCGAGTCCCATCCTCCATAAATATTTATGTGAGAAAGGATATAAACTACTTTTTAATGTTAAAACTTTTCATCCCCTCATTCAACCCCTTACAACCCTGTAAGAGGTTGAAAGAGGGGATGAAAAGTTGTATGGAAAAATCTTAATTTTTAGAGCTAGAAGCTTGAAGTTCTTTTAAGTTAAGTTTGTAAAAGTTTTATCCTCAAGGGTGATGAAAAACAAAAGGGAATAGGGGATAAAGTTTGGAAATATAATAATAATATCCTGAGACATTATAAGTTTGCGACAAGAGACAAAATATTAGAGATATTCTGATGTATCACTAACAGTCATTACAAATTGTGCGGTCGAAGTCGCGGGCACAGCTAGCGCTTTATATAAATAAATATACCTGATTTGGTTATTATAGACAGCGTTCAAAATGAACGGCAACAACAAAGAAACACAATGAAAACATAGATTTAAAGACACAATTTTACAGCTTCCATTCTAGAAATTCTTTTACACTATAAAAATTATAATTATTAAGCCATTTTTAGGGTTCCGTAGCCAAATGGCGAAAAACCGAACCCTTATAGATTCGTCATGTCTGTCTGTCTGTCTGTCCGTCCGTATGTCACAGCCACTTTTTTCCGAAACTATAAGAGCAGTACTGCTGAAACTTGGTAAGTAGATGTATTATGTAAACCGCATTAAGATTATTACTCAAAAATAGAACAAGAACAATAATTTTGGGGGGTCGCCATACATAGAAGTGAAACTCAAATTTTTTTTTCATCGTACCTATACATGTCTATGGATAGGTCTTCAAAAATTATATTGAGATTCCTAATATCATTTTTTTCTAAACTGAATAGTTTGCTCGAGAGACACTTCCAAAATGGTAAAATGAGTGTCCCCCCCCATGTAACTTCTAAAATAAGAGAAATATAAAACTAAAAAAAATATATGATGTACTAACAACGAAAATTGGTTTGAACGAGATCTAGCAAGTAGTTTTTTTTATACGTCATAAACCGCAATTTGCTTTCATTTAATCAACTGAAATACTTGGTGCTACGGAACTTCATGTGTGAGTCCGACTCGCACTTGGCCGGTTTTTGGTCAATTACTTTTAAATGTATTGGTGGTATTTAAAAAAAATGTTTACTGGGTATTTTATTACCAAAATGCACACTGTCTTTTTACTCCAGGCAGCGGTCCCCTGAGCTATGGCCCGAACCCCATAAGGGTGCCCTCGGGTATTAGTCGCTTAAATTAAGCTACTGGTTGCGAGCCTTTTGCGCTAGCCATTTGCTCGTTGTCTTCAATGCTTGAATTTTAATATAGTAAAACTAAATGTAACATTAATAGCTTTTTGACGTTGGACTGCACGTGTGGCGCAGCGGCTAAGACACTTTGTGTCGCAGGTTCGTGTCCCGCGCCGGACAACTTTGTGTGTGACCCATAAATATTTTTTCTGAGTCTGAATGTAATTTTTGTCCGTCTATTATGTGTTTGTAAAGTACCTTGCAACACAGGTATTAGATCCTCTAGTGTGGGCGTCGTCTTTAAAAAAAAAAACTTGAGAGGTGCAAGGGACACCCGGATGGAAAGAAGTTATTTCTTATTATTTATTATGTACAAAAAACCTGTATACACTCAACAAAAATAATCGTCGCGACCCCACACTGTTCAATGCGAAATAGAAATGAAAATATCTACAAAGAAACATGCGCACGCCGCACAGCTGCAAAAAGTGCCGTGACAACTTTTTGTGAGATTTTTTTCCGTCTAGCCCCCTTTCACAACGCGCGATAAGGAACTTCGTTCCAAAAAGAACAAGGCTATTTAAGTATTATATATTTATCGATTTAAAAAAATATGTGTGACGAAACGTATCGCATGGACGGACTAATTCAAAATAATTTTGTTACTTTAACACTGTATTCGACTATGTTTATGTACTACATTGTGAGCTTGACCAGTACTGACGCCAGCACATCCAGCTACCCCAATCTGTCAAATTTCTTTTATAGATTTTCAACTTTATCACATAAGCATAAGTTTCACTTTCTATTGGGGAAATTTGACAGATTGGGGTAGCTTGATGTGTTGGCGTCTGTACACGTGTATGTTAATACCTACCCAAGTGCTGTAAATTTCATTATTTCACACAACAGTTTTTGTTGTACAGACGCCAGCACATCAAGCTACCCCAATCTGCCAAATTTCCCCAATAGAAAGTGAACCTTATACTTATGTGATAAAGTTGAAAATCTATAAAAGAAATTTGACAGATTATGTCACAGAGATCATCCTAGCCCCAAACTAAGCTAAGCACAGCTTCTACTATGGGTACCAGGCGACGATATAGATACTTATATAGATAGATAAATACTTAAATTCATAGAAAACTTTCATGACTCAGAAACAAATATTCGTGCTCATCACACAAATATTTGCACTTACCGGGATTCGAACCCAGGACCACCAGCTTCGTAGGCAGGAACACTACCAACTAGGCTCAGTGACCGTAATGGATTGGGGTAGCTGGAGGTGCAAGCAAGCACTAATCTGTTGGGAATTGGGATCACGTTTATTGCTAGGATGAACTTTGTCTAAAATTTTAAACATTTTTTTCTTTTACATCTCCAGAGCTGAAATGTGAGCTGGCAGCAGCATACAAGGAGTCAGAACTGATCCGGCAGAGAAGTCGATCATTAGAAGAGGAGCTGTCGGCAGCCAGGAGCTGTTCTGCAGACTTAGCCGACCAGCTGCAGAGGCGGAACGGTGAGTAAAGGCATTCCATTTGAACAAGGTCTATAAATAAGTGACTGACAGACTGAATTCCAGGGAAATATCCAGTAGCCAGAAGTCGTAAGTTAGTTTAATTTAGTTTCTTTATTCATGTACAATTTGCATTGTGTTTGGAATCCATTTAGAATACAATAATTAAATTATACAATAGAAAACAATAAATTGAAATAATAACAATAAAATAATGAATTAAATAATTTAAAAGACAATTTTACACGAAACGTATAACCGACCGAAATTACGGACCGTACTTGCAAAAATAAGAAATTTCGAAGGACAAAAAAAATGTACGGTATGTTAACCGTTCATTGAATGTCAGTGCAATTAAATGTATGTAAAATGTAAGTGAATGTTCCACGGGATGAATCGTAATGAAAATGCAAGTTGTCCGAATCAAACCACGTCTTTATGAACACTAAATATGAAAAATGTATAAAAATGTTCTGCTACATGTCATTGCACTAAGTACCAAATGTAGGTTGCGATCAAAGTGCAACAACGCGGGCCTTTTCTAACATAATTTGCTAAATATACATTAAAATCATGTACGTGCACCGTACACACTTAGTGAGCACTAAAAATTAATAGCCAATCCGCCATCTTGGATGTCCAAATGTTGGATTTCAGTCACGTGACAATTTTTTTCGTATACCTGACAGCAAACCCTTTCATTTGATACCCATCTCATGGGGGTGCGTTTCAAACAACCAGTCTGCCGTCTTGGGGAGGCTGCCATATTGGATTTGTAATGACGTTTCTTAGCTAGTCATGTATTGTCATCAGGACTCAGTGCGTGTGCAAAATCTCATCCTAATCGAAGACCGGGAAGTGGGTCCAATTAAGATTCCAAGATTTTCTTACATACATAGTTACAAGTGAAGCTAATAAAAGCGGGTTAATAATAGATATATAAATATAGATACATAAATACTTAAATATATAGAAAACATCCATGACTCAGAAACAAATATTCGTTCTCATCACACAAATATTTGCACTTACCGGGATTCGAACCCAGGACCACCAGCTTCGTAGGCAGGAGCACTACCAACTAGGCTACGATGACCGTCAATAATATTGTCTTATGGAAAGTTTGCGTGGACTGCGTTTGGCATTGGAGTTGGCGACCGCATTTAGTTGGTAGGTAGCTAGTAAACAGGTGGCGCTGCTGTCCGACTACTGGTCCCATTTTACGACACCCCCGCGATGGTAAGGGATGATGTATAAGCTAAGTTTCATCAAAATCCGTTCAGCAGTTTTTTAATGAAAGAATAACAAGCATCCATTGATCTCCATAAAGTTTCGCATTAGTTATAAATAATAAATGCGACAGTTTAGTGTAGTAGGAAATAAGATTGGATATTATATTTTTAGAAGTTAAAAGGGTTTCGACATAAAAAAGAGGTTTATTAGCACTTCAGAATAATAAATATATGTAGAAATTAACAACAATCTTCGTATGACAAATCACTAACAACACCGTAAACACTGCACTTGAACTTAAGATTAATCGATACGTAAACTGACAGAGCTTCCGCATGCGTCGATGTCTGGTTCCAAAGTGAAAGAGGCACCCGTTGACTCGGCCTTATATAGGCTATATATCCCATGTGATATTTCAGCGATCTTGAAAATATCTTTCAATATATATTTTTAATTATTTCCAGATGAATCATTACGTCAAATTCGAGCAGAGTTAGAAGATGTTCTCGCGCAGAGAGCGGTGCTCGAGTCTCGGGTCCTCGCGCTAGAGCGAGACAAAGATAGACTCGAGCAGGAGAAGTTGATACAAGAACAGAAAGCACAAGAGGTAAGTTTCTAGTCTTATAGGTCCTATCTACATCATCACATCAGCCAAATGCCAATTTTTTATGCCAAATTACCAAGCTGAAGTGGCAGTGGGCAGGACATAGCTCGCAGAGCCGACGAGCGCTGGGACAGAAAGGTTCTCGAGTCGTGACCACGAACCGAAAGGCGCAGCGTGGGCAGGCCCCCTACAAGATGGTCCTGTCATCTTGTGAGGGTCGCTGGAAGTCGCTGGATGCGGGTAGCGCAAGACGGCCAACTGTGGACAGCTTTGGGGAGGCCTTTGTACAGAAATGATTTCTTTCCGCGATGAACCACTTACCATCACGTGGTTGTTATTCTTCTACCAAGCTAACAATGAAATATTATTGAAATTATTTTTTTTATTACTAAAATTTTAACGGTTTATGTTAGAGCCTTATATATCATAAGTGTAGCTGTGTGGTATCCAGCCCAGAAAGATTAACAGCGCCACCCCATACCATCCCGTGGGTGTCGTAAAAGGCAACTAAGATATACACCATAGTCGGGCAGCAACGTCACCTGTGTACTACTACAACCTAACTGCGGATGCCAACTCGCATGCCAAGCGCGGTGACCTTGGCAAACCGCTCAAAATGGCTACGTTTTAAAAATCTTTGGGGCAGGCCTATTTCCAGTAGCGGGCGATACGATACTAGGCTGATGATGATGTGAATGTATTAAAGTTTTATTAGTTTCAATAAAACGTTAATACATTCACATCATCATCATTCATACATTCATGCTGAATGTCCGAATGTTGAAATGTTATTTCGTTTCTTTACAGGCTCTTGCTGCAGCAGAGTCTAACACAGCAAAATGGCGAGCAGCCCACGAAGCTGCTCGATCGCAAGCAGCGGCGAGGGCGGAGCGCATGCTAGCAGACTGCGAGTGGAAGATGAGAGAGCTGGAGAAAAGCAAGAGAGATATAGACAAGCAGAAGAAAGAGGTGGGAGAAATATAATTAAACATACTTTATCGCAAAAAGCTGCAACTAGGGACGCGGTTAGTCCATAAATGGGTGACCGCCAATGTGATTTAATTGTTGAGAATATCCGTGCTTCGGAGGGAATATTAAGCTATCGGTCCCTGTTAGAGTCATTAGACAAGCCATGTCAGAGACCTAAGAGGCGGCTTAAACAAGGTACCAGGGTAAACACTGCTCATACTATAAGGAGTAAGTAGTAGTAACGCTAGTGAACGTGATTAAAATGAAACATTCCACGTAATATCCTGGGACATTATTTCCACACGGCCATCTGATCACAAAATAAGCAGAGCTTGTACTATGAAAACTTATATTCTACATATACTACTATTCTTTTGGGAATACATACTTATATAGATAATTACACCCAGACTCAGGACAAACAGACACGTTCACGCACACAAATATCTGTCCTAGGTGGGATCGAATCCACGACCTGCGTAAAGGCAAGCATCTATCAAACACGCCAACCAGCCCATCAAATTAAGCGGACCTTTTCTTTCCAGCTCAGCGAAACAGTAGAGAAGCTAAAATCGGAGCCCCCTCAGTCCCCCACACACTTGGCAGAACTCAACCAACTGCGAGGGATCGTGTCGGAGCAGCAGCGCTCAGTGCAGTCCTTGACACTTCAGCTTCAACGAGTGGAGACGAGAGAAGAGGCTCTGAAGTTAGAGGTGCATCGGCTGAAAGAACTTCTGGAGAGGGAGATCAACAGTGGGAAAGAGAAAGAGGATAGACATCGTAAGGTGAGAAAACTTGTTGGATTCAATTATCTGCAGAGGTATTTCCGATCCGCTAAGTCATGGCATTCATTGACAAGCTGAAGTGGCAGTGGACAGCACATAGCTCGTAGAGCCGACGGCCGCTGGGGTGGAAAGGTTCTCGAGTACTGGAAGACGCAGCGTGGGCAGGCCCGCTACAAGATGGACCGATGATCTTGCGAGGATCGCTGAAAGTCGCTGGACGCAAATAGCTCAAGACTGGCAATTGAGGAGATCTTTGGAGGAGGCCTTTGTCTATCAGTAGGCGTTTTTCAGCTGATATGATAATGATGACATAGCAACCTTCAAGAAATTATATTCCTTTCTTGAAGGCCAGCAACTTATTTGCCGGCCCTATGGTGTTATAAGTATCCATGTATGGCCAAGATTTTGGATGGCTTTTAATAAAGCTATTGATTTAATTGCTTGCTGTGTTATTAGTCACACAGCAACCAATTAAAATCAATAGTAGTAGCAAAGAATAACACCAGCCTCTTTCATCCCGTTGGGGGCGTAGATGTTCACAGAGAGAGCAACCGTTGGTGGTCACAGACGGAGCAACGTCTCTCTGTGACCACCATCATACTGCGATCCCCACAGAGCAACGTTTCTCTGTGACCATTATCATACTGCGATCGCCAACCCTTCTGCCAAGCGTGGCAATTATGCCATATCCGTCCAAAGATGGACACAATCAATTATGGAGATCTTTTGGGGAGGGCTTTGTCCAACCCGTCTACTAAGCGTGGCGATTATCGAATACCCCTCCAAATGATGGACAGAATTAATTATGAAAATGTTTAGGGGAGGCTTTTGTCGAACCTGTCAGCCAAGCGTGGCGATTATTGCATATCCCTCCAAATGATGGACACAATCCAATGTGGAAATCTTTTGGGGAGG
The DNA here is from genome assembly GCA_951640165.1 of Pseudoips prasinana. Lineage (NCBI taxonomy): Eukaryota > Metazoa > Arthropoda > Insecta > Lepidoptera > Nolidae > Pseudoips > Pseudoips prasinana. The sequence goes on from OX621264.1 coordinate 4,783,517, forward strand.
ACTTTGTCCATACCGACTACCAAGCGTAGCGATTATGGCATATTCCTCCAAAGATGGACACAATTATGGAAATCTTTTAGGGAGGCCTTTGTCCAACCCGTCTACCAAACATGGCGATTATCGCATATCCCTCCTAAAATGGACAGAATCTATTATGGAAATCTTTTGGGGAGCCCTTTGTCCAACCCGTCTTCCAAGCTTGGCGATTATCGCATACCCATCCAAATGAATCCTCCTCCAATCCAATGTGGAAATCTTTTGTAAGATCTTTGAAGATTGTTATCAAACCCTCTGGTTTCGTCTGCATAAGTTATATTCACTTCACTTGATCCATTCTGAATTTTCTTGACATGTGTTTCAGTATTTACTTCTAAAATTGCAGGAAGTCCAGCGCCTTAACCAGGAGCACACAAAAACTATTGAGACTCTTCGTGCAGAACACCAGACTTCTGCCGCCAACACACGGGCTGTTCTGGAGCGAGCCCACGCCGAGCGGACGAGGAACGCCCTCGCGCAGCTCAGAGCTGAAGCTGATCAAGACGCGAGGAACGCTGACAGGAAGCTCAGGGAGATTACTACCAGGGTGAGAGGCTTTAGTATTAAGGATAATCAGTATGTAATAATAATAATAATGTCCTCCTAGCTGAATTTGGCCACGCCGGCCAACTTCAATGAAGACTAGTGCACAAGTCTGTGCGAAAACACAGGGGCACTTTCTCCATCACTGTCATGATCCGATGGGCTGACTAGTGACACGACCGGAAACAAATCAGGTACAGGACCGATGGCTTTACGTGCTCTCCGAGGCACGGGTGTGTAATACCGCCAACTCCCAGACTTCGGGCTGAAACTAAGAAATTTTCGTTTTACAGAAAAATCTCCCATTCACTTTTGGCCCGACCCGGGATTAGAACTCAATACCCCGTTATCTGCGGTTGAACTATGCGTCGCTAAGTCTCAGTTTTTTTTCATCTCACTACAATAATTCTCATTTCAGTTTGAGAACCTCAAAGAACTGCTCGCAACGAGAGAGGCTCAGTTCGAACGCGAAATCAATGAAGCTCGCAGTAAGGCTGACTGGGACATCATGCAGCTACGCCATCTATTGGACAAAGCTGACATTAATTACGCAAACAAAGTTGAAGATATGGCGGAGAAGAATGAAAAAGAGACTGGTACGAAAGTGAAATTATAAAATATACTAGCATTATTTAAATAGTGCCGGGTGGTGCTGCTATATGGTGACGGCATAGAATATCATTACCCCATCTCATCCCGTGGGGGGCGTAGAAATCGTCCGAGGGAATACTTACCAGAGAACGGGCAGCAGCGTTTTTCTGTGAACTATGACCATCAAACTGCGATCGCCAACCCGTCGGCCATCGCCATTCTTTGGGGAGGCTTTTCTCTAGGAGTGGACGTACTTTGACTGACATGATGCTATATAATAGTAGGAGTTAGAGGATATAGCTCGTACAACCGACGGCCGGTGGCGCAGAAAATGTCTTGATTGGCGACCACAAACCGGAAGAAGCCGATGATCTTGTGAGGATCTTGGGAATCCCCTGGATGCGGGTAGCGCAAGACCAGCATTTGTGGAGATCATTGGAAAGCCCTTTGTCCAGCAATGGATTGTTTTCGGCTGATATGATTAGCCGCATCATGACCGCCGAATTAAGTCCACAGCTGGAAAAAAGATTTCTACAAACGACAAGTCCTTTGTAGAAATCTTTTTTCCAGCTGACCAACGTTTGGAGGGATACGCCATAATTGCCACGCTTGGCAGACGGATTGACGGCAGTATGATGGTACACCGAGAGACGCTGCTGCCTGTTCTCTGCAAGATAATCCCTTGGCAACTTCTACGTTTCCCACGGGAGGAAATGAAGTGCCGTTATTCTTAACCACACGGCAGTATATTGTTTACCTACTACAGATATTCTGTACTCTCCAACAGCTCATAACTAGCACTAATCAGGGGACACCTGCAGAGTTCCTGGAAACAAGGTATGGACACGTAAACTATTTAAAAAAAGATTACTATATTTTCAGAGGCCCTAATTGAAGAATGGACGGAGAAGATAAGAGAAGTAGAAGAACAAGCGGCAACAGCAGCGACAGAAGCCAAGCAACTTCTAGAAGCAACTAAATTGAAGTTTATCGCGGAGAGAATGGAGCAGGTTAACAGTCTGAAGGAGAAGCATCGACAGGAAATGGGTAAGTTTTCAGTCAAAAGTGACCTTGAGAAGTGTTTAAACTTACTATCATTTGACTGCACGTGTGGCGCAGCGGCTAAGATAGTCACCTCGCCTCTTCGTGTCGCGGGTTCGATTCCCGCGCAGGACAACTATTTTTGTGACACAAAGATAGTTGTCCCGAGTCTGGATGTAATTTGTGTCCGTCTATTATATGTTTGTTAAATACCCCGCGACACAGGGATCAAATTCCTGAGTGCGGGCGTTGACTTTAAAAAGAAATCTATGTATGTTGCTGTTGGTCTAGAGGTTAGTGACCCTGGCTACTAAGGCAGAGGTCATGGACCCGGGTGAAATCCTTGTGCAATGATCAAGATTGTTAGTTCTGTGTCGGGGTGTAATATATCTATAGTAATGTCCTCCCGGTCTATTTCGGCCACGGTGGCCAGTCTCAATGGAGACTAGCCATGTGCGCTTGACATATTATAGTGAAAAGTGTGTGTGCAAACACAGGGGCACTTACTATTCCATCACTCTCATGATCCGATGGGACGACTAGCGGCACGACCGGGAACTTTTTAACTGAACCATACTCTCATATCATAACAGCTGTAAAAAGTCTACTGCTGGACAAAAGCTTCCCCAAGAGAATCATCATCAGATTAATAATGAAATTATATTTAATATATAATGTTTTACTGATACCATTTCAGATGACCAGTGGGAACAGTTTATGATAGACAAAGAGAACTGCCTCGCGAGGATGAAGATGGAGTGTCGGCAAGAGGGAGAAGAAGAAAGAGTTAAGAGGGAAAAAGAGTTATTGGAAGAAATTGCAGGTACGCAATTTTAAACACCCTTAGAACGCGGAAACACTAATTTTTAATATAATCTATTTTATTTTTGTTATCGCCTAAAATTATGCAAATGAAAGGTGATCTATTTGAAAACTAACTCTTGAAAACGCCTAAAATCGTCGAGACAAACTATAATCTACATATTCTATTCTTGAAAACGCCTAAAGTCGTAGAATAAACTTAGATACATTTTTTAAAGTTCTTAAAATTATGCAAATTAACTATACTATATTCTATTTTTAAAATCGCCTAAAATTATGGTATATATCTTTAAAAAAAAATATGCAAATAAAATTTAATCTATTCTCTTTTTGAAAATGCCTAAAATTTTACAAATAAAGTAAAAACTGTTCTATTCTTGAAAAGGCCTTAAATTTAAATGCAATTAAACTATAATCTATGCTATTTTTAAAACCGCCTAAAATTCTGAAAGTGAACTTATATGCTATGGTATTGTACGGTTAAGGGTCGTAGCACAGATATCAAAACGGAAAGGGATCGTCACCGCCTCGCCGTTCTCCTCGGCGTCAAACAGTCGCCCACTTTACGTAACCACGTAACGTAAGCGAATCAGAAGCTCCGCCCCGTCGACTCGGCTACAGCTAGGCGACGCCGCGCTTACGGCTCGCCGACCGCTGGTTGACGGCTAGACGTTGTTAGTTCAATCATTTTTTTATTCGTATTTTGGTTTAAAATAAAATGAATAACACTTTTTTTACGGGTGTACATGCGCGAACGTTCGCAAAGGCTAACTTCACGGTCTCCTCTCTTGTGAATCGTACAGCACGTATGGCAGCGCAGACCGCGCGGGCGGAGAGTGGACGAAGATACGTAAGCTAGCGTACGGAGAGCCGTAAGCGAGGGTACGGAAAGCCGACAGCAAGTCGACCGCGCACTGCAATGCGGTCCGTGAGCTTGCCCGAGGCGATGCGATTACGTTACGATTCCGATTAGTGTGCGTTGCAGTAAGGAGTTTCATACAAATAATACTGAACGGCTCGAGTTGATACGGTGACGATCCCTTTCCGTTTTGATATGTGTGCTACGACCCTAAGTTGTATAGTATCTATATATACATATGTATTTGTTTGTACATCTCTTAGTATCATACCTCGTTTCCTTGAACAATATCTCTTCCTGTACAACTATCTTGTGTATACAGGTACTAGGTCTCTATACTGCCTTAGGCAGTAGGTCATCCATTGTACTTCTTCGTGGATAACGTATAAAAAAAATTAAGAAATTCTTAAGAGAGAAAGGGCATAGCGTTCATTCGCTCAAAGAGCAGCCCGACTGGGGAAGTACCTCCACCTTACAGAATACATTCCTTAATAATAACATTAATAATTTTTATTTTGTGTTTCCGAGTGTGAGTAAGGTCGCCAGAGCTCATTGGGGTGGGGGGAAGGTTCAGCAACATTTGTTTGCTGATTTAAATGCCGGCAACGCACCCGCGATACCTCTGGTGGTGCGAGTGTCCATGGGCGGCGGTGATCACTTACCATCAGGTGACCCACTTGCTCGTTTGTCGCCCACTGATATAAAAAAAAGCCTAAAATTATGAAAATAAATTCAAAACCTGATCTATTTTGAACAATTTGTAATTCACAAGTTTTGCTGTTACAGAACTAAAGTCCCAGCTGCAACAGTCCTCTAGTGAATATGACCACCTCGCGGTAAGAGCTGCGGCCTGTGGTAGAACACTTGCTGTTACAGAACAGGAACTCAGGTTAGTGTGTGATGTGAGGGGGCTGAGGGTAACTTGAAGCGAACAGAAATAGAGACCAAGTCTTCATAACAATAAAGATTTGAAATATGCTTAGCTGTAGATTCCGGCCTAGAAAGAATAATCATATCATATCCTGGGACATTATTCAATCAAGGCCATCTGATCTCAAACTTAACAGAGCCTGCACTATGGCAACCAGACAACTAGTGTTAGTGGTCCCAAGAAGTATAACTCTATCACTGTTTATTAAGCTCGCCGTGAGTTACCTAAAGCCCTGTAGATGAAAACATTTATATGTAAAATGTTCGTCTATTTAGTTGACATCAACGCATGAGAATTGAAGGAAGATTTTTTTTATTAAAACCGTATTCAAAGATCGATTTGTAGTTAGTGATTTGATTAAATAGACTGTTAGTCAGAAATGGAGTATAGTTTAATTTAAATGTTTCTGGAAAATGTTTTATTTTAGTTAGAAGAAATTTTCACTAGAGTTCGAATTAAGAGACCGATCGAATCTTAATGCAAATTTAATATTTATATAATATATAATATTTTTGATAGATTAATAGATTTTTTAGTCTTAATTTGTGCCTCTTGTTAGTTATGTTGGAAAGATGGCGACATTCCCCCCGATTCTTTGCAATACCAACCAAACAAGTCAGAATCAGAATCATTTATTTCACAAAAAATAGGTTACATAATATAGGTCTTAATCTAGAAAATATATGTTGCCTATCTTCTCTATGATAGACGACATGTGAAATTATTACATACTAGCTGTGCCCCGCGGTTTTACCTGCGTTAAACTTTGTAAATTATAGCCAATGTGTTATTCAGATATATTAGCTATATTACTACAAAGTTTCATCAAAATGCGTTCCGTAGTTTTTGTGTGAAAGAGTCACAAACCATTCACAACCAATCACAAACTTTCGCATTTATAATAGGATTTTAAATTTCAATAGATAATATTGAAGATATAAAATTAACGTAACAAGGGATACAATAAATAAAATATAATTAAAAGTATTTTTTGTTATTTTTTTATATGTTTTGTCTAAGAGCCATACTAAGTTTTTGTTTGTACTTGTTTAGCGGAAGATTTTTACTACACCCCGTAAGTTCGTGGTGCTCGTTTGTCGTCTCTGATATAAAAGAAAAGGTTTGCAAGCCTACAACTGCTCTTAAACATTTATTTTGACAGAGAAATGCTTTTTGTATATCTGTAGAGGTGCCCAATAAACAATAGACCATAACGTATAAGAGATTAAAATTGATTTTTATTCTCCATTTATAAAAAACAAGAAGAAGATGTTTATTCTGACAAAGTTTTTAATTCTGAATTTTACTTAGGTATTTACTGTCATTTACTAGTTTTAAAAAAACCTTTGGTCTTTGAATACGGTTTTAAAGTTCCTTTATAAAATGATAATAATCATTAATAAAAATTAATTCACCCAAACGGAATTGGTAGCGAAATTTGATCCTACGGGTACCTTATTTTTATATTTGAAACTAATCATTAACATTGTTCTTGAACTCAAACTGTTGATTGTACCACAGTGACATTATCTTGACGTATGTAAACGTCAATTTCTTTTTTCAAACTTTTGGACTTTATGGAACCCTTGATACACGGCTGTTTATAAAACCCCCAAAAAACCCTGCTTTTGCAAGTATTTTGCAAGAAGATGCAATTTGTATTTTTCTTTTTTTGTTTATTTGTACTAAGGACATAGGTATAAATGTTCTCATGTTGTGAGTGTGAATTGACAATTACCAAATTATTTACCTAATAGTGAAATCATTTATTTCAGTAATTAAATTAAATAAAATGAAATTATAAGCTAAAAATTAGATAAACTACGATACACGATTTACCCTAAAAGGCGTCCAATAATCCCTCCGCATCGCTTATGGGAAAAGTGCCCAGAAGGCTGGCCGCATTGCCACGCTGCAGCGCTGGATGGCAATGCTGATCCTCTGAATTATGTTAGTAATTGTGTCAAAATGTTTTTTTTTGGAAATGGTACCGCGTATGTTACCTGTGCCAGGCAGGGTTTCTGAGTTCAAGGTTTAAATTGTTCTCTCTTTTCGGGTCTGACAAGCTGCGGTTGTCTTCTACACTATTAATATCCGACCGGCTTTTGATACACTACACTCCAACGGAATATTCTATAAAGCGGCCGTGTCGAAATTGAATTGCTTTCTGAATTTGGTTCTTGACTTAAAAACGGACCGCCTAACATTAGTCACGTTACCGCTATTACTATATAAACAATAATACAATTAAATTGCTAGATTTAATTTCGTTGCACATCTAACAAATATACAGTCCAAGAATAATTTAAATCCTATATTTCTGATGATGTCCATATTATTATTGTTGCATCATATTATTTAAGACCATCGGACAAGCGACCTTTCCTAACCAGCATTTCTTAATAAATGAAGATTAGATACCCGCCCGGCGCCTTGCTGCCGCCATCTTGTGTCGTCAGCTAGCGATCAATAAAGCATCTATATTGATGACCTCTGTCCGAAAACTGTGTGTAAATTCTAATAAGTGTTATTATTTGTGTATGTCAGTTGCTTATCTAGTTACATGAGATAGTTATTATTTTAATTAAAACTGTCTTGAATGAAGATTAGGTTCCCGGAACCTTGCTGCCGTGGTTCGCACGCGCCATCTTGTGTCGTCAGTTAGCGATCAATATAGCGTCTATATTGATTACTTCTGTTTGGACAGAAGTAATCTATATTGATTACTTCTGTTTGGACACTGTGTGTTAATTCTAATATGTTTTACAGAAACTATAATTTATTTACGTTTGTCAGTTGCTTATCTCTGCATGAGATAGTTATTATTTTAATTAAAACTGTCTTGAATGAAGATTAGGTTCCCGGAACCTTGCTGCCGCGGTTCACACGCGCCATCTTGTGTCGTCAGTTAGCGATCAATAAAGCGTCTATATTGATGACCCTTTTCTCGGAACACCGTGTGTACATTCTAATATGTTTTACAGTAACTATCATTTATTAGCATTTGTCAGTTGCTTGTGTAGTTAGATAAAATTGTTTTTATCTTAATTAAAACTGTCGTAAATCTTTGGAGATATTGCAACTGTTGCCGTTTTAGTTTTAAAGCTATTTACTGTTTAGAAAACATATAACATCAATTTTTATTTTAGATTGAAGCCATTGCGAGTTGTCGAAATCGGTGTACACACATACCATCAGAAGAAGTCGCACACACATTAAAAAAAAGAAATTCCTCTATAATCGCAGGCACCACATAAATTTAAAGAACCCCACCATAGATATGAAAAAATTGGGAACAATTTTAAAAATAAACTTATCTACCTGCTTAGAAAAACGTTTTCCAATCTGTTTATAAATACAGAATCATGAAGTAATAAAATTAAAAATAAATAACAAAAAAAAACAGTTGAACTGGGGGTAGTTTCTCAGTTCGGTTCCATCCACCTCCTTTTTTTGGATGTGGGTTAAAAACAATCTAATTGATAGCTCTTCTTTTGAAGTCAGTAACACACACCTGTTTCCCAGAGTGGTAGGCAGAGACAACGGATTTCCATTTGTCATGATCTTTGCACATCTCTTTTGCCTCGTTTACTGTCATTATATTCTTCATACATGATCGCCGGTTAAGGCTACTTCTCACCTGGGCTTTCTTATTTTATTTATTGTACACCGAAGGAATAAGTGTACATGAGAGCATAATTGAAATAAAAGCATATACAATTGGCGATCGAACCGTAGTAATGGGACCCTTCCAGGCAACTAGTATAGATTATCAAGCGCCGATAATCCTTAACTTAGTTTACATCAAAGATATTATAACTAACTAGCTGTGCCCCGCGGTGATACCCGCGTTAAATTTTATAAATTTTCTTTGCTATAAACCTCACGGAGCCCGAGACCTTTCCAACGAATGCAAAACCGTGGAAATCGGTTCGTGCGTTCTGGAGTTATAGCGTCAGGAAGGAAAACCCGACTTATTTAATAGATTACGTTTGTTTACATAAGATTGCATTGAGAAGTATGCAATATTAGCAGTACAAGCTAGGAAAGGCATATATGCTTACGATCGGTTGATTAAATGTTGTCTTAAATGTATATTTCGTAATTGTCAATTTATGCACTCAAGTAGGTACCTAGTCAATAAATATGGTAATTACTTGCAGGAACTGTAAATTTGCATACACATAATTAGTTGATTTTTGAGAACTTTCGATTTATCAATCTTCGTATCAAATTTCAGACAGAAAATGATTGATTGATTGATGTCGTGAATCAGAAGGGTTTTAATTATTCAAAATATTAGGGCTACCAAGAATAAATGAAACACATTTATTGAGGTTTCTTTTCAATATGTATCTAGCGCTTTTACGATGAGTTATATAGCATTACTATCTATGACCATCCTATGGTCTATGGTGAATCAGGAGAATGTCATCTAAAATCGCCTGAATCCTCCGCAACGTCAATGACAGGTGTAAAATGTGAAAAATGTATTGAAATATGTCATTGTCATTATTTAGCGCCGCGTAACGGTATAATATGGTGGTTTACGATCCGATCTTAACAATTTAATCTACAAAGTAACTTATAAGTTTTTATTTATTAGTCATATTAGAAAGGCGATTGATTGTTTTATATACTGCATCTAGCTTAGCTCTTTTGGTTTCTGTCAAGCTACTTCTATTGACCAAGCATTTTATTAATATACAACTTTGAGTTCTTGAACTTATTTCTAATTTAATATATTGTCTTTTGGACAAATTTGGCTACCATTACTGCATGTGTCATCCATGAGTTTGTTAACGCATTTTGACCATTACTAACTTAAAACATTACACATAATTGAATGTAGACCTTATTTTAAAAGGTGCCGTTTTAAACAACCTGATTTTCATCTTCCTACAACATTTTTAAGTTCAAAAACCAGCCCTTGAATTAAAGTTAAAGGAAAAATATGAAAAATAAAACATTCTAGTCTATGGGCACCCTTTAAAATAAGCACCCTTTAAAAAAGTAATGTATGAGTTTTTTTATTGAATAGAACTATTCAATAAAAAAACTCATACATTACTTTTTTAATTTAGAATCATGCAGAGAATAAAATACATTTATAATCAAAGTGATACCACGGACTTTGTACATCCTTCTGAAACTGCCAGTATTCAGTCTAATGCCATAGATATTTTTGAAGTGAAAACTTCATTAGGAGAATCATGGAACTTGCGTCAACGTCACGTCACATTTCCCATATGTATAATGTGTGTATATGTGTAATTTTTGGGTGAACTAAAAGCGTGAAACTTGCGTCATCGCCACTTCGCGCTTCCATGAGCTATATGTATACTGCGTATATATATGTGTAATTTTTGGGTGAACGAATAGCGTGAAACTCACCTCATCTTCACGTCACACTTCCCATGAGCTATATGTATACTGCGTATATATATATGTGAAATTTTTGGGTGAACGAATAGCGTGAAACTCGCGTCATCGTCACGTTACGCTTCCCATGAGCTATAAGTATACTGTGTATATATGTGTACTTTTTAGGTGAACAAAAAGCGTAAAACTCGCGTCATCTTCACGTCACCCTCCATGAGCTATATGTATACTGTGTATATATGTGTACATTTAGGGTGAACAAAAAGCGTGAAACTCGCATCATCGTCGCGTCTCGCTTCCCGTGAGTTATATGAGCTATAGGGAAAAGCTCGCTGAAAATAGAGTTGAATGGCGCAAACGTGTAGTGGAGGGTCGTAAGATCTGCGATGAAGCCTGGTTCGGAGTACTTGCTGATAAGAGACAGAAGCGACATGAAAGCGGCTCGGCACCAACCACCGCAAATTTCTCTTGTCAGGCCTGCGGCAGACTATGTCGCTCTCGCATCGGTTTGTTTAGCCACCATAAGAAATGTCTCTCAGACAATGCGCCGTAAATCGTCTGTAACAGACGCAAAGGCCATATATGTAGAGTGTGTATATATTATGTGTATTTTTTGGGTGAACGAATAGCGTGAAACTCGCGTCATCGTCGCGTCACGCTTCCCATAAGTTATATGTATAATATTATATGGTATTTAATTTAGGTGAGAAGTGTAAAAAAATAGTTTTCACTTCTATCGACAACCCCCAAAGACGGCTCTACATGTTTTTATTTTTAAGGGAACACGCTTATGATAATCCCTATTTCGCGGGGAATTTATGAAAATGCAATCCACTGACACAAAGTAAAGACAACTATTTATGGATCACACAAATAGTTGTACTCTAAAGTATATGTCAATGTTAGCTTACGTTTAAATGTTACCTTATTGTATCGACTCATTCGATTGGAGTATTTGTCAAAGTAATTTGACAAATCAAGTTATTTGCATAATTAATCGTCATTCAGTCAAAGTTAAGTCAAATCCGTCATAGTCAAGTAAAAGTACTACCCCAGTAAAGTAGTAAAGACTTTACTAGAGGCATTCATAGAATCTTCTGCTTAGCGGTTCGATAGCAAACTAATTAAATTTTTGTGGCCCAGAATGTGATTCCCTGCTTGTGGCATTCCTAAGATGGAATTATAGCATATCTATGGAATGGATGGAATCGAAAGTAACGATTCACGGTAAAATGGCTCTTTCCTACACTTGTGTACGCTGTCTGTGACTTCTAAAAATCCACCATATTTACACGTAAAAGCTCGAATTTACACCAGTTTTTGAAAATAATACAGCATAGCGGATGTTATAAGGAGTAAAATAACATATTAGCTCCCACCCGTGGATTCACCCGCGTTTTTCAGCCGTCTTTTATATTTCTATTCTTTAACAGTACTTTCTTCTAGATGAACGGTTTCCAATGTTGTTTTCTGTACTCTTAATAACCTGTATAAAATGTCAAAGCCATCGGTATAATAGTAAAGGCATTTAAATTTAAGCGAATGAATGAAAATCTAAAGTCGCTATATGGCGGATATAATCTTCATCATATCGGCCGAAAAATATCCACTGCTGGACAAAGGCCTCTCCCAAAGATTTCCACAATCGCCAGTCTAGTGGTTCCCTTCACCGTGTAGGGGTCTTTTTCGGGACTAGTCTCTCCCTCTTACCCACCACTGCAACTCCTGTAAGCCAGGATCAACAGTGGCACACAATGAAATGACACTGAGCGGTGAGGCTCAGGCAAGTCCCGGGGAAACGCTTAAACTGTCTTGGATCCCACAACGAATTTAAACAGAAAGAAAAAAGGAGGAGTTAGAAAATGAATAGTTCTACTTCCCTCCAGAGCAAAGCGGGAGACAGAATGATATAAAGAGGCTATAGCCTCATCACATGAGAGAATTGCAACTAGAGAAGCCAGCTGCAAAAGCACCGAGCATCAATTTAAGGGTCCTAAGTGAGCCGTTATATTTGATTCCAATAGTAGGTGTGGCAAAAACGCTTAAACGCACGGAAGTTGTTGCTTGTTGCTACAAGATCCGTATTATAAAATACTCCAGATATTGGTTGTAAGCTATTTAACATAATATCACGCTGATTTTGCCAGAGATCACACTCCCAAAGTATGTGGTGAGCGGTTCGCTCATATTCGTTACAGGAAGATAAGCACATACAGATTGGTGACGATACTGATTTGAAACTAAACAATTTACTTTTGAAATTGCCGTGTCCGGTAAGAAATTGTGCAACACAATGGTCTATGATCAGCCAAGTTTTATTTAACCGTTCGCGTACGTCCGGAAAGAACTGGTGCAGATGGCGACTCTTGATTGAGGTATTCCATCTACATTGCCATCCATTTAGTAGTTCGTCATTTAAGTTAGCTATTGGCATAAAGAGCCTGGATATTTTAGCACGGTCGCCTAAGAAACCATTTTCTAACTTTATGCGCGTAGAATAATACATTGCTGCTCGTCTTTGAACTTCAAGGTCAACCGGAAGTACACCCGCGGGTGTACTTCCTTGAAGGGGGCCTGCCCACGCTGCGTCTACCAGTTCGCGGTCACCACATTTCTGCCCGAGCGGCCGTCAGTTCTATGAGCTATGTACTCCACCCACTGCCATTTCAGTTTGGAAATCTTTGAGCTATGTCGGTTACTTTGGCTCGCTTGCGAATCTCAACAATTCTGATTCGACATCGCAGGGAATCTCAACTGCCACTTGGCAAGAATTGACAAGTGGCAGTGGGGAGGGCACATAGCTCGTAGAACCGACGGCCGCTGGGACAGAGAGGTTCTCGAGTGGCGACCACGGACCGGAAGACGCAGCGTGGGCAGGCCCCCTATAAAATGGACTGAAGATCTTGTGAGGGTCGCTGGAAGACGCTGGATGCGGGTAGGGCAAGACTGGCAATTGTGGAGTTATTTGGGGGAGGCCTTTCTCCATGTACGTCTTTCAGTTGAAATGATAATGATGACGACTAAGATAGATCTGTTCCAGCTTTTTATAGTTTTTCGAGTATAAGAATGCGAGCTAGGTGATTGCTCAAATGCATTGGAGAATCATGAACCTTTGAAGCCAGGATAGCTCGGCTGAAGAGCATTATTATGCGAAGGAGGATGATGTTATAGAAACCTTTATTCATTTTAAAGAAAAACAACGCCTGAAATAGGGAAACTAATACAATATCGCGAACAGAAAACAGACAAAAACTATTGAACTCGCAAGCATTTAATTTCGACTTCCACTAGAAGATTTGATACAGTCGATATAACGTCAATGGATATAATCCACTAACAAAAAGGAACCTTTTTGTCTACGTAATAAAGACCATGTTGTGGTCAAAGTGTAACCACAACAGAGTCTTTACTGTGGATCGTCGTTGTCAAACCAAAATGGCATAATATGACACTGGGATTATTTTCCAGTCTATCGGAGTTGAATCGAATGTTATTTTATCATTGATTTTAATCTTATTATTGAAATAAACTCATTACGAACTTATCACGAATAAAATTACACATTTCTCCAAAGAACCGTTTAAATAACGATCAATCATCTATACCTAATCATTGCCTGATCGTACTTAAGATAACTATTATAAATATGTAGATCAGTTTTATATCTTTTTGATAAAATTAGTGATTATTTTTATTAAGTTCATTTAAGTGTTTAATTTCTAATTATATTTATTAATAAACAGAAACAGATATAATAATACATATGAACAGCTGATCGAGTTTCTATGAAAAGTCGATTCGAAAAAGTCGTAGAACAAAAGTTGTTGCTTATGGTGTTAGCTGCCTAGTCCTGCGAGGTTGCTGGTGTTTTACAAGTTCCCTCTATAATAAATAGTTATGTCCGAACTCGTAGAACTAAAGTTGTTGCTTATGGTGTTAGCTGCCTAGTCCTGCGAGGTTGTTGGTGTTTTACAAGTTACCCTCTATAATAAATAGTTATGTCCGAATTCGTAGAACTAAAGTTGTTGCTTATGGTGTTAGCTGCCTAGTCCTGCGAGGTTGTTGGTGTTTTACAAGTTACCCTCTATAATAAATAGTTATGTGCGAACTCGTAGAACTAAAGTTGTTGCTTATGGTGTTAGATATCTACTCCTGCGAGGTTGTTGGTGTTTTACAAGTAACCCTGTTTAGTAATGCTGGTCGTACACACGGCTACATATCAAGCTATACATTTCCAATATAAGCTGACTTCTCATTGTATGGAAATCCTGTACAACACGGGTCAGCTTATACTGGAAATGTTGTACTGAGAGTATTTAGAAGTAAAATTCTTGACTGAATAACTGGTTGTTTAGAATTATGTACGGTATCCATGGTATCATCTTATGTTCGTTCACACTTACTCCATTTCATCAATATCAAAATTATTGTTATATAAGAGGTCCAAAAGGCAGTATATTAATAAAATTATATTATAATTATAATAAGGTTTATACATATTGTTAATGCCATTAAACAAGGTGTTGCATAAATAGTATAAATACGTAATTTAAGGGGTTAGTTTGCCTTTGAAATTGTACAGACGCCAGCACATCAAGCTTCCCCAACCTGTCAAATGTCCCCAATTGAAAGTGAACCTTACGCTTATGTGATAAAGTTGAAAATCTATAAAAGAAATTTGACAGATTGGGGTAGCTGGATATGCTGGCGTCTGTACATCAACACGCCAATTATAGAAGAATAACTCTCGCGAAGTATCTGCAGTATTTCTCAGATTGGTAACAAAATCAATTTGATTTTGTTTCATCGGTAAATAGAGCTCTTTATGTTTCTTCCACTATTAATGTGTTGCTAAAGCCGTGTGGTTACCGGCTTAGATATAACTAGCTGTGCCCCGCGGTTTCACCCGCGATAAATTTTATAAATTATCACAGCTCCTCCCCCGTAGGTGATAGCGTGATAATATGTAGCCTGTATGTTGACCCGACCTCTTAGTAATATTCATGCAAAATTTGAAGTAAATCCATGCTGTACTTTTTGAGTTTAGCCCGGACATACATACAGACAAACAGACACACAGACAAATATTTTAAAAACTATATTTATGGCTTCGATATCGATTGTAGATCACGCCCAAAGTATCCTTTTTGAAAATATTCTATGTACAGTTTTGACTTTCCTACGATTTTATTATATGTATAGATAACAGGGTCACCCCATTTCATCCCAGGGGTATCGTAAAAGGCGACTAAGGGATTCACCAGGTAGTAGGGCAGCAACGTCTCCTCTGTATTAGCTACCACCTCACTGCGGTCACCACCTCGTATGCCAAGCGCGGTGACTACGGTAAACCCCCCCAAATATCAAAATCATAGAAACCTATGGAGGAGGCCTATGTCCAGCAGTGGACGATGTCAGGCTGATGATACATGTATATATATATTTATACTCGAAACATGTATAAATATGCCATCCATAATACCAATTCTCACTTTAAATTGGCTAAATAATGAAGGTAAAAATAATTTTGATGTGAAACATCTATAGCCGCACGTAAAAAAGATTTCTGGGGGAACGACGCGTCGCCATGTTGTTTTTTTTTTTTTTGATTGATTTGACAAATATATTTTATTGTGTACATAGGTATAGGAGGTGTTACATTATATCGACTGTGCGATTATTAATAGGTATAGGAGGTGTTACATTATATCGACTGTGCGATTATTAATCGAAATATTTAATTTTATCATTATGACATATTTAGTTCCTTATCACAATATGTTCTTTTCTGCATATTAATTTTAAAAAATAATGTCGATGTTTCACATCTGCCAGGCGTCCCGTGACGGCTCAAATTTTTTTTTTTATCTTCATACGAGTATATAAAAATCAATGTGTGTATGTAAGTCCTTTATAGAATCGTAAACTATGCATTTGACCATGTGATGTTCTTCAAGAAAGTGTTGTGCATGAGCTCACGAAGGTTTCTAAGTTGGTATGACCAGTCTTCGATAGATGGCGCCACTATCATTCCAATTTATTTTGTTTAGTGGCGTAGCAACACACGCAGTGTAATGATAGAAATAAATTATATTCCGACCTAATCGGTGACTGAATCCTGTTCATATGAGCTATATTATAGAGATGTATGATATATGTTACATACATAGACTCACGCCTGTTTCCTAGAAGGGTAGGCAGAGACAACGGATTTCCTTTTGTCACGATCTTTGCACATCTCAAATATAAATAATTTATCAGAACCAACAGCTATAATAAATTATCATTGTAAGTTTCGATCCACTAACTATTGGCTAGAGGTCTGACGCGTCCGTATTGTACAGCCGTGCGCTCGTGGGGGCGGTGTGCGCGTGCGCAGCTTGCGGTTCACTTCGCTTCGCTGTCGCGGTCGCTCTGCTCGCTATCGTCATCTGCATCGCTTCACGAATCCTCTCTAGATTTACTAACAAATATTAGATCAAATGCCAATAGCCATACATCAGCCACCTACCTGACCGGGCGGCGTCTTAATCTATATTAATATTATAAAGAAAAGATTTGTAATTTTGTTTGTAACGAATTAACTTAAAAACTACTGTACCGATTTTAAAAATCCTTTCACTAATAGTATCCTAAGTCGTCACTGAGTAACATTAGCTATATTGTTAATCGAATTAAATTAGAGATCCCTACAAAAACTACAGTAATGTAACCAAAGGTGTAATGTTTTTGAAGTGAAAACTTCTTTAGGGGCTTTGTGCACTTTTGGGGATGGGTAAAAAATGTTAAACTCAGGACGCGACCTGATTGAATATTCGTAAGAAGGAGGGTCTTTTTTTATTCATACTGGCCATTTATACACTCATATGACCGCAGCATTTTTTTCTTAATTATGTTAGATTTTTTACTGCCTAACCAAAATTCATTATATTTTAAAATTTATTCCCAACATATGTTTTTTTTTTTGACTTGATGCTTATTTAGCCTAGGAGGCTTTCACTACTTCACCGGACTATATATTCCCACCATATGGAGGGAAGCAATTGCTATGAGTCTTTACCGCCCAGAGGTGGGGAGTAGCAGCAAATATACAGTGCTTTCTGAGTAACTATGAGAAATGAAAAGATAGTTTTCACTTCTATCGGTTGTCCCCAAATACAGCTACGCATGTTTTTTTTTGGGTAGTATTTAAACGAGTGACAGTAAATTAAAATTTTAAGTGACAAAAATAATGAATTTACGTTATAGTATTACTAAGTGAGCGGCTGACTGCGAGTGACGAGCAATCAACAGAACAGCAATTAACAAATATTAATTTGTGTTACTTAAAATACAAAATGAGAAGCTTCATAATATTTGAGCGACCTAATATTTCTTCGCTTTGACCAATCAGTGAGATCAGAGGCTTGTGCGGCAGACTTCAAGCGCTATAGTTTTTGTTTAGATTTGCATTGTATGTCTTCTGAAAAATTGAAATCAGCTCAAAAAAAAATGGGATGTTTGAAAACTTTCCACCAATCTTCACTAACAATAGTGTCTAGCTTGATCTTCTTCTTATCGTCTCGATGGTAAGAATTATATTCTATCTTCCCAAAATTGGGCAACGCTGACCCCTTTGGCTGAACCGTCATACAAGTCCTGAAGGGAACAAGAGACTGGACAGGAGGGACAAACGAATAAATGGGCCATACTTTGGGGTGACACGCCGCACTCGCAGATGTTTTGTGATGTGGGAATGTAACCCCATTTGCACATGTTATCTTTTGATCTACCAACCTGGGTACGAAGTCTATTAAGAGTCCTCCAGGTTGGCCATGGCAAATTATGTCCCGGAGGTAGTTTTTCCTTTGGCGGGACAAAGAAAGGAGGAGCAAATTTATCTCGCCATATGGTTGCCCTCGCTTTTTGGGCATCGATAATAGCTGTGGTAGTGGCCAGGAAACTTTTACGACTTTTCAGTCGGCGGAGAGCTGGAGTACAGTTATAAAGAGGGTGTTTTTTATCTGTCTCCTGCTTATACCGCTCAACACCACTCGCTACTTCCCTTCTAACAGCTGGGGGCGCGATTCCTGCCAGCGGGTACAGTTTTTGAACTGGCGTGGGCTAAAGGCATCCCGTGATGATCCGGCACGTTTCATTTAAAGCAACATCCACTGATTTGGCATGAGAAGATCGGTGCCATACTGGGCAGGCATATTCACCCGCTGAGAAGCACAAGGCAAGACCAGTAGTTCGAAGCACCTGCGGTGTGGCTCCCCAATTTGATGACCGTAGGCGGAGCAGCAGATTATTACGAGCACTGACCTTTTGCTTGATGGTTTCACAATTTCTTTTATAAGTGAGAGCCCGGTCTAATGTTACTCCAAGATATTTTGGGAAACTGTTGTGCGTAGCGTCTAGCTTGATGGTCATAGTTCTAACCTAACCTAACCCAAATAAATTCCGGAAAACTCGTCTCTATCCTAATATGGAAGTTGCCCTCTCTGTATTTCTAGTCACTCAATTAGTAATTTAGTCGCACGGCTAGAATTTTGATATCTGAAATGGATTAATTATAACCCACTTTTTGTAAGCTCGTTCTGGATTTTATTATTAATCCATATTCGTCATTAGTTTAGTTAATAATTCGCTTATTCATGCCGCTCAAGTTATGAAACCAGTATCTCAATTAGTTATTTACATATTTTTGTGGATAATGTTGAGTAGAAACTATTAAGGTTTCCCAGCACACGCCTCAAAATAACTTTTATAGGCAATTTTTAGGCAAGTTCCGTAGCCAAATGGCAAAAACGGAACTGTCTGTCTGTCCGTCCGTATGTCACAGCCACTTTTTTTCCGAGACCATAAGAATTATACTGTAGTAACTTGGTAAGTACGCATTAAGGTTTTAACACAAAAATAGAAATAAAAACAATAAATTTTGGGAGTTCTCCATACTTAGAACTGAAACTCAAAAAAATATTTTTAATCAAACCCATACATGTGGGGTATTAAATTATATGGATAGGTCTTCATAAATTATATTGAGGTTTCTAATATATAGAATAGTTTGCGCGAGAGACACTTCCAAAGTGGTAAAATGTCCCCCCTCCCCCCCCCCCCCATTAACTTCTAAAATAAGAGAAACATATAACTAAAAAAAATATATAATTTACATTACCATACTATCTTCCACCGAAAATTGGTGTGGACGAGATCTAGTAAGTAGTTTTTTTTAATACGGCACAAATCGTAAACCGTAATTTACCTTTCATCAATCAACTCAAATATAATAATAAATAAAAATAAACATATTATGTTACTTGCTGCTACGGAACCCTTCATGGACGAGTCCGATTCGCACTTGGCCGCTTTTCTAATACATTGGGTTACATAATTGTAATTAGCTTCGGGGTCTTTTTTAGTATTTAAATAATACAGACTATGTTACTCGCCGATAATATGGATAGTTAAAAAGAGTTTTTTAAAAACAGTTTTGTAGTTTTTGAGGTTATACATTACAAAAATATTTTTCTCCTTTATAATATAATTTTTTAATTCCGTTATAACAAAAATAATATCCTTGTTATGTCTGTATAATTGCCTACAATTCATATATTCGATATCGATGCCTATGTTATGCCTATATTAGTAATTTAATTTCCTTTGTAGTTACAAAAATATTTTTATTACATATATTGTTGTTATGCCTACATTAAAATACACATAGCTCTGCCAAAGAATATTCTATTAGAATATTAATTGTATTATATATTGCATTGTATATTTATATTACTCGTGATTTTATTAATAACACTGCCATTTGGACTGTATGTTATTGTATTAAAAAAAGTCATTAAATTCATTTTACATTTTGTAAATCATTAGTAAATTGTATGTTGTTAGATTTTTATTTATGTGATTCATTCGTCATTGCTCAAGATTAATTTCATATTCATAATATGTAACTTAAGTTATATTTTGTATTTTTATATAATTATTAAAATTATTTTGTGTGAAATTGTATTAAATTTTATATCGACAATTATTGTGATTCAATTTTACACCAACATTTTACACCCAGTACACTATTCTTTCAAGTGTTGCCAGATAAATCAAATTACCAATTTTCCAATATTAATGAATATAATTTCTACTGTTTTTGATTGTGACGATAACAGAAACAATTTTAAAAATAATTAATACTTTTTATTCCTCTTGAGTTTTCCCTTTACATATTAACATTTTTAAGTTTCAAAACTGGCAACACATTCTAGGGCAAAAGCTCTGAAATTGTCTATGAAAACCAAAGACAAAATTACGAAAAATTGGCCTAAGCATAAAAAAATAAGAATACACTAATAACCTTCTCCCTTTAACTTACTAACGCTAGAGAGGCATTGGCGAGAGAGAAAGAGTTAAGAGAGAAAAGATCAGAAGATGCTTCGGTGATCAAGAAGGCGGAAAATGCTTCAAAAGATCAGATCGAGCATCTGACAAGGAAGTGTGCGTGTTTAAAGAAACTGTAAGTAAGACGCCATTTTGATTTTCTCTTACCATTTCAAGTTGACAACGTTTGTATGTTTTTAATGAAAATTGTTTTTGTTCTTAATTCCACTGCTTTACAGCGTGACGCAGTAGCTACAGAAAATTATAACTATAAAAATCGAATGAGAATTCCTTTTTCGCATACATTTAAGTTTTTTTTTTATATAACGTCGCCCACAGTCGACTTTATATAAAAAATATATCGTCGTTTTCTATCTTTTCGACTGTAAATTACAAGACTCTGGGTTCGAATCCCGGATTATTATTAATATTTATTAAAATTAAATTACTTGCTGTATGGTGACGGCGATATTCGTCTGGTGTACTCGCCATATATGCCAGTCATATTATAGTGAACCATTATGTGCGCTAACACTTTTTATTCCCTCACTCTCGTAATATGATGGGATGACAATCCGTCGATCAGGTAAGGCTCAGACGGCTTTACGTGCTCTCCGAGGCACTGCCAACCTCCAGACTACAGGCGGATACTAATAAATGTTCTTAACAGAAAAAAATCCAATTTCTCTTTTTCGACCGTACTGGGATTTTTACCCAGGACCTCACATTCTGCGTTTGAACATGCTAAGCCAGCGAGGCAGTCTTCTGAGGGTAAACCTACCAACAAACGGGCAACAGCGTCTCTCTTTGTACTACGACCATCATTGTACGATCGCCAGCCCGTCAGCTAAGTGTGGCGATTATGGTCTATCACCTCATTCTTCAGAAAGGCTTTTATCCGGCAGCCGACG